>JAUJYX010000014.1:0-1353133 GCA_030762825.1 Penicillium turbatum
TTCGTTCAGTTACGTATTGCTAAGGTTAAGAGAGGACAAAGGTTTCAACGCTTCAGCACCTACCTAACCCTAACCCTAAACCCTAACCCCTAACCCTAAACCCTAACCCTAAACCCTAACCCTAAACCCTAACCCTAAACCCTAAGCCCTAAAGCCCTAAAACCCTAAAGCCCTAAAACCCTAAACCCCTAAGTACCTCTCTCTCTCGTTTAGTAAAATTCTTACTCCTAAGATAAGAATTGGAGAAGAAGGGATCCTAAGGTACGGTCTAGTGGGATCGGTCAGTTAGGTCGGGTATGGTTAGAAAACTAGGAGAACTATTTAAACCCCCTGAGGCCCTAACTATTCTATAGCTTAGCTACTAGATTTTTAATAAACTTGTACCCATTACTTTATATTGTGATTCGTAACATTTTGACCTTGTGGTGACGACCCAGTGACCGACGCCTAAACTGCTATTCTCGTGTTTTCTCTTGACAGTACGAGATGACGGCTTGTGGATCCCTTGGCGCACGGAGCCGCAGTATGGAACCAATGAAAAGCGATGCCTAGCGGTGCCAAGGGAATGATCTACAAACCTTAGATGGACGGGGTGTGGAGACTTAGTCTTCTGACAATGACCGTAGATACTGTGCTGTAGATACTGCGCTAACGGCGATCAGACAAGCCGCAATGCCATGGAGCCAGAACTATGAGGGTCCACAAGAGTCAATTTCATCGGTAGAAGATGAAGCTTATTGTGGGAATCAAGAATAAGGGTATGCCTCCGTTCGCTTCCATCTTCGAGTGCACTTCTTGTCTTGTCTCTCAGTTCCGCCGGCCCTTCCTTTCCAATGTCCCCTCGTCAATGTAGCATACCTGTGCCATGTTCAGCCTCCGAGAAATAAGACAGATCTGGATTTCTTGTTTTGCTAAGAGTCGAAGGAGCCGGAGCTCGGTCAGCTGATCTTTGGACCTCAGGTATCAGAATCACGTGGGCCCAACCGAGGCTCCCCAGGAGAGACTAAGAATCGTTGAGAGGTTTTGTTCCTCCAAGGGAAAGTCGCCTATGGGCCTTTCACAGGCTTCTAATCAGGATCACGGAGTTCAACGACGAGATGCGGGCAGGTCCTGGATTCGTGGCTAGGCTTGTTGCAGTATCCACAGTTTCCACTTCTATCCTTCTGAAAATCACTGGAAAATCACTGTTAATCCACTGTTTGTACCCATTCGTTCTTCTTCCCTTTGGATCATGCCATGTTTATTAAGCAACCCTTGCAGATCTTCCTGGCGGGCTTTGCCGGGATTTGCCTTATCACTAAGTCTTGGAGAAACCTTAATATCCCCGCAATCAATCCTATCTATCCCGGAAAACTGATAACGTAGTACCTTGATGTCAAAGTTGGAAGATATCCCAGCAACCAACCATATCCCATTCCGAAAACTGATACGGATGCTTCATAGCTCGTATCTCACTTGCACAAAGCCCGCTTGGTTTCGGGATTCAGGTAACCACTAAGAATAATCAACAATCCACCGGTCCATGACCAGCGAATATTTGGTCTCATAGATAAGTACAGGATCTCGGGATATGGATACTTCCCGAAGCATATTGCTCTCCTATGGCCACGATTCGATCGTTTTAAAAGGGGGCATTGTCTCTGAGCTGATCATGCACAACATCTTCAAGTTCACTTGAACAAGAAACTCAACCCTCCAAATGGCACCAATTCTCAAGAAGTACAAGGCCGCAGCAGTCAACGCTGAACCTGGCTGGTTTGATCTGGAGGAGGCAACCCG
Organism: Penicillium turbatum; assembly: GCA_030762825.1. Lineage (NCBI taxonomy): Eukaryota > Fungi > Ascomycota > Eurotiomycetes > Eurotiales > Aspergillaceae > Penicillium > Penicillium turbatum. Next base: position 1,780 of record JAUJYX010000014.1, read on the forward strand.
ACGGACTATCCACTGGATTGACGAAGCTGGCAAAGCGGGATGCAAGCTCATTGCTTTCCCGGAGTGCTGTAAGTGTCTCTACTGAATGCATCTGTCTTCCAACTAATATACCATAGGGATCCCCGGTTACCCTTATTGGGCCTGGGCCGTCAACTACCAGGAGAGTCTGCCGCTTCTCAAGAAGTACCGTGAGAACAGTCTTCCTTCCAATTCCGACGAAATGCGCCGTATCCGCGAAGCTGCCCGAGCCAATAAGATCTTTGTGTCCCTCGGTTACTCCGAGGTTGACCTCGCCAGTCTATACATGACTCAAGTCATGATTAATCCCGCTGGAGATATCATCAACCACCGCCGCAAAATCAAAGCTACTCACGTCGAGCGCCTGATCTTTGGCGATGGCACTGGCGACACCACCGAGTCGGTGATGGAGACCGAAATCGGTCGCATCGGTCATTTGAACTGCTGGGAGAACTTGAACCCATTCCTAAAGTCCTATTCGGCCTCGCTTGGTGAACAGGTCCATGTTGCTGCTTGGCCATTGCTCCCTGGAAAAGAGACACTGAAGTACCCGGATCCCGCTACCAATGTCGCAGATACAAATGCGGATGTAAGTATTTATCCCCGTATTTTCCAATACGGATCTCTGATCTGATGGCTAACAAGGCGGCTCAGCTTGTCACTCCTGCCTACGCAATCGAGACCGGAACTTTCACACTTGCTCCTTGGAATACCATCACTGCTGAGGGCATTAAGTTGAACACTCCCCCTGGAAAGGAGCTGGAGGACCCTGAAATATACAACGGAAACGGTCGTATTTACGGACCAGATGGGCAGAACCTTGTTCCTCATCCCGCAAAGGACTTTCACGGCCTTCTCATTGCCGATGTAAGTCTTCTGATTCCCCTTTTAACGGGGGCTAAAGGTTAACAACCTATCACAGATTGACCTCGACGAGATCCACCTGTGCAAGGCTTTGGCTGACTTTGTAAGTCACTGTACTCATTCTTATTGAAATATCGTACTTATCTCATTCAAAACAGGGTGGCCACTATATGCGCCCCGATCTCATCCGCCTTCTTGTCGACACCAACCGCAAGGATTTGGTTGTGCACGAGGATCGAACCAACGGTGGTGTCGTTTACACACGAACCATTGACCGCGTCGGCCTTTCCACTCCATTGGCGTCTCCCACTGCAGGGTCCGAGGGGAAGTAAATCGGACAGTCGCGGGCATCCAAATTGTACTTCCCACTTCTTCAGAAAGCCCTGACATGTTCGCTCTTCTGTCTGACATGCCGTCATGATTTGTGGTACTCCTAGTTTTTATTGTACCCTTAGTTGTTACGGGATTTGTGGAAATAGCCCTTGCGCAACGAATATTAAATACAAATATCAATCTCCGTTTCTTATATTCATTTACCGCGATGATCGACGCTCGATGCTCGATAGGTGCACTTCAACTAGGTCTATGTTAAGCATTGTATGTTAAATTACGCTGATGCTGTCTCCGGCAAGAACTTCCCTCAGACTCCCATGCGCATCAGAATAGGTATTTGGGCCTGACCCCGAGAACAGCGAGGGTACCATCGAGTGGGCTGGTGGTGAGACCGACTATACTGACGGTCCTTTCACCATGTATATCGTATTCATCAACATTACCAACTCCCTAGGTACACCCCTGCACAGTACTACAAGTATACCGACAAGATGGCGCGTATACCAGCATCAAGTCTAACAGCAGCACCATATCCAACTCTGCCTCCGGTTCATCTATGCCCTCTAGCTCGCCCGCTTCCACCAAGGGTGCTTTGTCTAGCTCGGCCGGTGCTAGCAAAAAGAGGATCACAGCTCAGCCGATTTAAAGGACTTAGGTCGATGAATTGGCTTCTAATTTGCATGACAGTGGCCTGTTTAACTGCAAGGTCAAACTGGCCTTTGCCCAGAGGAATGGCCAGGAGAACTGCATCATGAAGGCCGTGCTCCACTGATCGAATCTCCAATTGGATATAATCCAGGGCATAATATCCGTTGGAGCCTTAAGTACAAAGATCGCAATCTAGGGAGGCTTGGATACGCATAGTCTGTTTACTAGATATCAGTGTCATAGTGGTTCCAGAATGCCAAGGGAAACTGACTGCTAAAGGCTCCATCTTCCTAGTCTTAGTCTTAGTTGACATTTCACCAAATTAACTTTTCCTTCGCGATAAATATTTCACCGGAAAGGGAGGCCTTTTTAAAAAGTGGTGTACAGCCACTGCTCATCTACAAGATAATCAAGGATGACCTTGTATCATCGCATAAACAGCCAATCTATCAGCTAAAAAGTATAATTTTGTTCCCTTCCGTATCCAGGAGCAACCGAGAAGTTTGGTCTTCTATTGCGCATGCTCTTGGCACTGGAGCGGGGGGCGCACTGAGCCACAGACACATCGAAGGCCTCGCAGATTGGAGTATAGTCAAAGTATGTCTGATCGCCGTTTAGGCATTACTTGAAATCACCGTTGAATATTTACCGTGGGTGACACCGAAAATTACCTAATCGACGTCTACTGCAGGTGGGTATAGTACTATTGGTTGCAAACCCTAAAATGTAAGTAATTCTAGCCCCGGTCAACTTGTTTTCTACCCTGTCGACTCCCTTTCCATCCTGTTAACTGGCTTTCTACACCGTCAACTCGCTTTCTACCCTGTTAACTCGCTTTCCACACCGTCGACTTACTTTCTATCCTGTCGACTCACTTTTTGCCTAATTTAATTTCTGTCCATTTCCTCTATGGCAGCAGTAGAGGTTTTACTTTCTGTAGATGGAAGTCATAAGCGGTGGACAAGCGGCTACGAGGAGATTGATGATCTCGCTTTACGCTGACTGCTAGTGGAGATCAATTTCGCCGCAAGATCTATCGAGTTTGAACTTTCGGCGCGAGAGATTGAACCAAGCCCGGGGAGTACCACCAACGGCACCTTGGAGCTCACACTGGTCAAGCCACCTTATCTTAAATCTTAAAAGGCAAAAGAAACACTCATACGTCGTGGAAACGAATTAAGGGGAATTTATGAGAAATTCCAGAACACGGCTAATAAGATCAAGAAAAATGGACTGTCTGATTTCGCCGTTTTTCGTGAATCCTAAAGAGCACCGCTGTTCATCACGATTCTCCACGATATAATAGGAAATGCTGTCATCCCAAGCCATAATAACTGGTCCTCGAATACGCATAGTGCCATGCTATAGATGGTATTAAAACATACCGGACCTGCTCATATGCTTCTAATCTCCATAGTATCTCTCAACGCCAATTTCGAAAGCTTAGTGTCCATACTGCTGCGAAAATTGTTCAGCACGTGGTATAAAACCGAAGCACGCTATTTTACGCGCCCCTTAAAAAACAATTTCGCGACCTTTCGTTCGGTAAGGCTCCTAATTATTGTCCTCGGTAGATATACTGAATATGGCAGATCTTGATCGATATCAAAAAAAGCGAAAACGAGCCGACTCCAATGTAGGTTGTTTAAAAGCACTCCATGCTCACATTAGCCGGTGCTAATCTTATACTGCGGTCGCTAATACTGCCATTTGAGAAGCCCCAGGGCGGGTTCGATGGTGAGCACGATTGTTGACTTGTCGATATTTTGATTCCCTTGGCGCTAAATTCCCGTGAAGTCCAACAGTGCCATATAGATAGCTCTGATAAAGAGCAACGAGGCTTTTTCTCTGGTTATACGGAAAGATCTTAACCCTTCATCGGTCTACATCTCGGAATCCGCCAAATGGTGGATTCTCATCCTTGACAAATTTCCAAACTGCCTCTTCGGCGACCTTTTTACCGACACAGTAAGAGATCTAAATTTGACACTCCGGTTAGGACCCATGGAAAGCAATGGTAAAGGTGCAATAGAGAACGAACATAGCTGTTTTGCGCTTCAATGGCATTTGTTCTGTCCCAAGGTAGCCACTGGTCATTGCCTAATACACGGTTTCCCACGTCTTCCGCATTTCCAAGCGTAATGGCGTTGATACTCCCTGTTATGGCGATAGGATTAGCTTTCGAGTACGTTTTTGCAGACCTTAGCAACCCGATGTTGCCAAGAATAGATGGTTTCTCGAAATTTTCGACGAAGTCGATGTTTTTGGGGTCATCAAGTAGCGGTGCCGCAACATGAATAATGTAGTCAATTTCAGGGTGATTCTGGAAGACAGAGTCGAAGGCATTGGGTTTTGTAAAATCCGGCACCACTTCGAAGGTAATGTATTTTATCCAATCTGGATGAGTGGATAACATTCGATCTGCTGAAGATGTGGAGCGAACAATCGCAATAACCATATGTCCATGTTGTATCAACTGGGCCAAGACTGCCCAGGTGTAGCACCAACAAAACCGGAGGACCCTGTCAGAAGTGTTGTCAATGACATGGTAAAGCAGAGGCAGAGATAGTCATGATCACGATCGAAGAAAAATATCACATAGGGTACACTTATTATATAGATAGAGATGACTGCTTCTAACCATTTGCTAGGCCATTGGCGTTCGTATTTCTTTATTGTATGACGTTAATATGATATTTACACTCGAGTATCAGTAACAGAATGTTATTCGACGATTTTTCTTCCACCGTAAGAGGCAAACGGATGCGTTTTCAATGTTGTTCTATGAGGGCTACACAAAGCTGTCCTAACTATTTGGTCTGGACTTATTGATGCATAAGATATATTTCGATCTTTATGATAGGTTCAAACCTCGAACTCAGTAGATTCCGAGTTATTAAAATAATGACCTACTTAGGCCGAGTTTTCATATACAGGGCAATGATTATTTAGTCATAGTGCTTTGATGATTATTATAACTAGTGATACCCCAGGATAATTAACGACGTCATCAACTACTCGTGCCAAAACGTGGTTACCGATCAAAAGCCTAGAACCCGTACTCGGAATTTGCGGATGTGCAATGGAGTCAAATTTCACCATATAAATATCTTGAAAAAGTGTCTGTTAGATGATTTAAAGTGGGGTCAGTCAAAAAGTACTCAGCGCTAACCCTGTTAGGCCATCACATGATTTTCAGATGTACCCTGTTTTTTTAATGGTTATTTACACCTGCGTTTCAATACCAATCCCACTCCCAAATCCAGTCCCAAATCCAGCCTCTAAATCCATCATGTCTATCATTTTTAATACCCTACCTCTCCCACCGCCTATCTCTGAATTTGGCGAGCCTTCTATCGCTCTATTGAGCAGGCTATCGAGGCCATCAACATACATGCCCAGCCCCAGGGCTTCGCAGTCTCCCAGCGAGTCTCCCTGGGACTCTCCCAGCGAGTTTCCCAGGGACTCTCTTAGTATCGCCCTGGAATCCGCCTATTCCTGCATCTCAGGTGCAGAACCCGGCTAAAGCCATCACCCGAGGCCGCCCTCCGACCTCATCTGCCCGGCAGGCTATTTCCCAGACCCAGCGCTTAACCCAGCGCTCAACCCAGCGCTCAACCCAGCGCTCACCGTCTCAATTTGAGATCGTTGAACAGCAGATAGTGGCTGGGAACCGGTCTTTTGAGGTATCACGGGCGGCATCACGGGTATCGCAGGCGGTATCGGTATCGCAGACGGCATCGGCATCGCAGGCATGGGAGGCATCGGAGGATGAAGGCCCAAGAAGATTAGGCCGGGCGCCCAGGCCTAAGAGGAGAAGAACGGATGAGACGTCCCAGGGCGAGACGATAGATCTGACGGATTAATAGTAAATCCATATAAATAATAGCAGATTAATAAATATATCTAAAATAATAGCTTTAAAAAATGTGAGATGTACGTGTCCTTTTTTCCAGGCAAATACGCAGGATTACCTATCAAAAAAACAGGTACATCTGAAGATCATGTGCTAGCCTAATCGGGCGTTAGCGCTGTACTTTTTGACTGACCCTTTAAAGTGTGAGTTGAGAATTATACTATCGATAAGCGGTAAAATGTCGACAGGTCAAGAGGAAAAAATCATGATTCTGGTTCACGTAGCCGTGAAGCCAGACGATGTTCCTAAATTCTTGGCTGCTTTTCATATATGCTTTCAGGAATGCAAGAGTGAGCCCGAGCTTGAGCGTTTCGAAGTATTGCGACGTTCCGACAAACGAAGGTGAGTTTTACTGGATTGAGACATGGAGGGGAAATAAGGAACGGTTTTGCAACGTAAGTAAACTTCGCTCAGACTTGCTCCTATCCGTATTTTGGGATGATCCACACCGAAATACAGAAACTAACACTGAAATCTCTTTCCAAGGTACAACTGAAACGCCCATACTATGAGCCATATCTTGCAGAAACACAACCTTTGTGGACTATGCCCCGTGAGTATAACGCACAATTAGGTATGTTTACAGGCATCTAACTAGCTTATTACATGACTAGGCACAATCAAATTCATCCAACATATTCCAAACTTCCCTACTTTCCAGAGGCAAGATTAGGACTCGAATCCGTGAAGATAATCCTGAATCTATTCTTCCTACAAGTTCAACCTGGAACTACCGCCTCGAGAATTGGAAAGTTACTTATTAAGATCTATCGACACGATATCGGATCCTCTTTTAGCGGTACACCGCACGAGCTCTGCTGTACTTTGCCTTGCTCCACTTCTGGATCGCCTTCTGAATCTGACTCTAGTAACTCAACACACAGATAATATCCAATGAGATTTAGTTATCGAGTGTATAAGACGGCATCAGAGTCGTATCTCTTGAGAGTAAATATCGCAAAGCATTTAGCAATTATCAACCACCCAATGGGGTTTCCCCAACCATCTGCCAAACTGGATATCTATAACCTTTTGCATCATCGGGAACTTCAAGAAGTCGTCGATAAGATGGGGCGGACGAGAGAGCAGTTTAATGTCCTGTCACTTCAAATCTGCTGGATTTTTTCTATCATCCTTGAAGTATTGATGCATAAAGTCATCTCTTGACCATACATCAACTGATAATCCCCCTATCTATGTCGTTGGTTGAAACGATCCGACATTCTGGGATCTTGGACTTTTGTACCTTTCATATGGGGTTAGCAGCGTATGACAAGCAGCGCTACGGAGAATCCCAACTTGATACCCTCCTCGTTCCATTCTCACAATTAATGCCGCTGAACAATGTCGACAGTGACTGCACGATTGAGCAAGTCCATGGAATACGTCATATTCGTTGAGTTGCTTGACCTGCCTATTTCGGACAAACCCTACGATGACTAGAGATCCAAGGCATTCGAAAGAACTCAACATATGAAGGATAGCGGGTTCGCCAATATATTCGGAAATATGCTCTGAGATAGTCCCCGCAATGATCTCCTGAAGCAAGCCTTCAGGAGAAGGGATCAACATCATGGCTTCTTCGACAATCTCGGGAAATGTGGACGAGTTCCAATTTGCAGTCACTCATCGAGAGCACTTCTTTGTAGCTACTGCCTTCAAAGGATTGATTCCGAATTTGTCCGGCCGCGACAAATACCCGCATATTGTTTAGGGCAACTGCCTTTGAAGTAGTTGTATCATCTCACCTATCCTCGGGACTGATTGAGTCGGAATTATCAATATAAGCAACGGGACTTATAAGAGCACGAAACATATGGAACTGTATTTCCATCATCAGTCCAAGTATTCCCTGAGGTACCTAACCCCGAGGTAAAAGCAACCGGTGGTGTTATTCGCCTGGCGCCGCAGAACATCTAAACATCCTGAAGTTACGAGGCCTTTATGCTATAACCATCGGTCGTGCTTTATCCTACAGATGGAAACAAGTTGGACTACCCATCTTAGGGGCTTTCCCCCCTTCTCTCAGCAGGAAAATTACTCTATGGTGGGAAGGATGCGCAAGCTCCGTCTTTTCTTGGGAGGATTGTCAAATATAGATATATATCACTAAAACGATGGTCGTGATGATGATTGCATAAAAGTGGAATGTACCGCAATCGACTGGTCATGGCCAGAATCCCCGGAGACCGAGGCGTTCGAAGGATATGTGCTCTCATTTGGACCGACAGTAACGTAGTTCGTCAGCCCGATTTCGTCGTCATTTGCCTTCCTCTTCATTTGATCAAAGCCAAAATCAAACGTTGGACCACGGGCGCTAGTCATTTTACCATTATGGGGTCCTTGCTCCGAGCCATTGTGAAGTCTTCGTGCTCTGTCCGTAGTAATGCCGGCGGACTGCTGCGAATGGAATGTTGATAGTAACGATCTGTGGGCAATGCGGACAAGTGGCGCAAGATGAGGTAGGCAGGCACATACGATCGCGACCGATGGCTCGATGGTTGACCAGATGAATACGGGTCCCATGACCCAAGTCACGTCGACAGCACCCAAAAAGATAGATAGGTAGTGGATGCGCACAATACTGGCAACACAAACACTGTGAGAGGATAGGTCAGCTTCATCCCTCGATGACGTTCAAATAGCACGAGAAAGGCCCATACAAGATTCCCACTGCCATGATACCACAGATTGCTGATTTCTTCTTTACACTCATCTGAAGCTTGATAATTCGCGGAAAAGGAATGATCAAAACGACAAAATCGTTCAGCATGTTCAGGATCCCCGCTGCGAAAAAGAACCGTTGGACATTGATGCAATGTCCCTTTGTGCCGCTGAATTGAGTCCAAAAGTAGGCGACCGGTTTGCAAGCATTGCCCATGGTTACCCAGATGATGATCGGGTATGAGAGAGTAAGAAAACCGCCGAAGATAAGGGCCACTTGCAGTGGGCGCTCCAAAGGGGAAAAGACGCGTTTATAAAAAAAGAGTATCGAAATTCTGGTGCAAGTACACGAGGAGGCGTAGACGAAGGTGTAGGAGTATAGAATCTGAACCGAGCTAGGTCAGTAAAGTCCCAAAACGTCACGAGAGGGTAAGCTGACCCTGTACAAAGCCATCAATTCATCTAGCTTGGCTGCCCAGATATGCTTTCCAGCACCAGTCGTGCCGCCTAGATACGCAGATCGTCCGTCAGTGGAGTTCCAGATCTAGACAGAAAATATCAGGACTCACCTACGACACTAAGTCCCGTTGAAGCACCTATACAGACCTTCAAAGCAAAGTGTCAATGATTGCAAAATCCTAATGTAACTGATTGGCAACTCACTAGTGCAGCAATGATTGCCCAGTCATCTGCCATCAAAGCATTTCGGAGGACAATTCGAGCAGTGAAGCGTAAGATGACTAACACAGCAGCTAAACAGAACATTGCAATGACCACACCATTGTTGACAGAGACATCACTAGCAGTGAGGTCGAGATTGGATGGGGCCGGCCCAAAAAGAGCTAGAATGGCTGGATCCTCAGTCATAATGGTGCATTTGACGAAAAGTTCTCCTACAGTTCATCGAAAAGGCACCTGGAAAGACCAGGCCTTAAAGCTGTAAGTCGATTTGCGCTAACAGGGATTGTCCCGCTCCCGAGAGCAAGAAAAAATTAACGGCTGTCCAGATGGTGGCCCCTGAGACCACTAGGTTGACACAGACGTGCGATCCACCGTGTAGAAGAGTGGGAAACAAGCACCTGAGGAAATTACCCTACTAGACCATAAGACCAGGATCACAAATCCACCCCTCAGCCATATTAGTGGAGAACGATCCGTCGGATCTGTCTTATCCTTTCTTTTTTTTATTTTCCCAGTTTTTACGACCTATTCTCAGGCATTGTGATACCAGTAATAATGATAGCTTCGGTGGTCCATATCCGATTTGATTGAGCCACGCCGGTGTTGTGCGCACAAAAAAAAAAACAAAGAAAGAAAATCGCCAATCATCTGCAAGGATCGCCGTCCTGGCATGACACAAGTATACAACAGATGTACACTGTGGGGGCCGTATCCTACAACACCTACAACAAGGGTCATAACAGGGAATCTGTATGAGCCGAGAAAGGGCTGGGCCGAAGAAGCGTTGATCTCACCCAAATGAGTGTGCCAAGGACAGACAGAGCCATTCAAGGTTCCTGAAGGATCGCCGAACGTTAGACCTACCCAATTTGATGAATACATTGTCTTCTATATGTAGTAACTCACTAGATAGCTCAATAGTAACTAATTATGTATCTAGTCCCTAGTTACTCAACTGCTAACTAGTAGCTGAAGCCTGTGAGTTTTCGACAACGGCACCTTGCTGATTCCGTGATCCCAGCCCTACAATCAGCCGTTTCAGTGTTGTGGATTTGAAGTAGGACCCCGTCGCCTGGGGCCGAAACTTGTAGCATCAATCACTACTAGGGGAGAATATACAACATACTACTATTAGACTACCCGTGGACATCATTTCGGAGATTATCTACCCCTGTCAGGTGATGTCGGCAGTAGTACCACGGTTGCATAGGGCGGGCCATGCCCGGGCCGCAATCCCGCTTCGGCTTAGCCTCCAGTGTATTAGGTGCATGGGAGGTGGAGCCCGCGTACCTCGGCAGTTGTCCATTCGAGAGACCCATCAGTCTGGGGACGCCCCGAATACATTATGGGTCATAAAGAACAGTTGGAAAAGGCAATGACAGGAACCTCATATTTTAAAGTATATAGTCTTCAAAGTAAAATATAGTATTAGGTATAAACTGACATATCCTTACCAACCCTGTCACGGCGGGTAACGGCTAAACGGTTAAACGGTTAAACAAGACAAGCTAATTTTTAGTGAGATTGTGTGACTTCCCGCCCGCGTCCTGCCTAGTCTGTCATCCTGATCCTGATCCTTCAACGGGATTTGAACTCTTTTTCCCCTGGTCGGTCTTCACTGGGCCTTGTTTGGACCCTATAGCCAATGGTCAGTCTGGAGTTATATCAAACAAAGATACCAGCAGTTGCTATGGGTGAGTGATGTACAAGGGTTTTAGTACATGTACATTGGTCAGACCGGACGATTCGGGATGGCTCTCAACGATCGCTGTGAGAGCGGGTTCTCATGAGCACACCACCCCCACCCTCACTTCCCTCCCCTCGTTGTCCCCTATTATTACTTGTCATTCTCACCTCTTTTTTTTTCGAACTTATCAAACCAACACAATCAATATGGGATCAATTCAGAATGATCGGCCAATTGCTCAGCTCACACATTTGGAGCGTATTGGGCCCAAGGGCTGGCTGCGTTATATCTTCCCGTTGCAGCTCCAGGAGGATTATGACTTGAACGAAGCTGCTCGTGTCCTCCAAGCTGGGTACTGTGGCCTCATTCGGCGACTACCGGAGGCTGCATGTGAGGCTGTTGCCGATGTAGAATCAAAGCAACGTGGTGTGATGAAATGTCAACGACGGGAAGACGCCGACGCGGAGAAAATAGTGATCAAAGACCTACGTGCGTCTTACGGACCTGATTATGCGGAACTGAAAGAAAAGTTCTTCCCCGTAGCGTATTTCGACGCTGATACATTCTGTCCACGGTCCGTTTGGCCTTCCGCTGGGGAAAGGTTGCCAATCTCCATTGTACAGGCCAACTTCATCCGCGGTGGATTGATCTTGACATGGAACCTCTTTCACATGGTGGGGGATGGAACATCCTTTACACTGTGGACCAAGATCTGGGCAGAGGAGTGCCGCCGGGCACAGGGTCTTGAAATCTTGGATCCCGTCCAACTTCCAGACGCGATTTGGGACGACCGTGAACAAATGATAAAACCGTCCGGTCGCAACGAGGGCAAGCTTGAAGATCATCCGGAATACACCTTGCTTCCTTTCACACCACCAGGACCGCCCCCAAAACTCACATCCTTGAGTCACCGTGGTCAGGTTTTCTATTTTTCGCCTGAGTCCCTGGCAGCATTGAAGGCAGATGCGTCTCCTAGCAATGCCACTAAGCCGTCGGATCAGAAGTGGATTTCTACCAACGATGCTCTATCGGCCCTACTCTGGCGCACAGTCATGACAGTGCAGTCACCTCTTGAGACTCTTGAGGGAGAGCCGGTATCTGTGTTCAACGTTGCCCTTGACGGACGGCAACGGACAGATCCTAAGGTGCATCCTGCAACTCTAGGATGCTTCTTGGAATATGTTGCAGTCTCAATGTCTGTTCGCGAAATGCTTACGACTTTGAACTTAGCCGATTTGGCTATAGAGGTTCGCAAAGCAATTCTGCGGGCTGACAACCAGTTCACGGATGACGTGGTGGCCCTTGTCGACCAGCTTGAAGACGTCGATCGGCTGGTTCCTACTGCTTTCCTGGACGTTCCTGGCTTCAACTGCGTGTTAACCTCATGGCTGAACTTCCAGTTGTACGGTATAGAATGGGGACCTGTATTGGGGAACAACATCCAAGCTGTGCGAACGCCTCATGTCGGGTGCATCAATGGCGGTCAAGTTATCCTTCCAGCTCTGCCTAATGGAGGGATGGAGATCTTGGTCGGCGTGGAAGAGAGTTGCTTGGACCGACTGCTGAAAGACCCACTATTCGCGAAATATGCTATTGCTAGGTAGAAGTTTACAACATGACAACAATATAAACGAACAGTCACACACAGTGATGCCACATTGCTCATAATCCATGTGCTCCCCACACTTGGGAGGTTTCGTCTTGCGCAGATCACCGCAGCTCAGAAATGTTCCTAGTTCACTTGACTTTCTTTTTTTTTTTTTGGCGAGACATATCCAATTCGATATACATTTTAGATTTGGTCGGCGTTTATTTTACTTTCGCTGAACCTATAGACTTCAACATTGGAATGTCCTATGGAAGTTATCGAAAAGACTACCCGATCATGTATGGATGCAGCTCCTTGGCCCCCCGGTGAGGTCAAAACGTCACAAGGCTTACCTATACTGCTAGAGCCTGGAGGTCTCGAAGAGAAATGAATTTGTTTGAGATTTTCCTGCGCGACGCATCCAGGGAGACCGGTCTCTGGTAGGTCTCTCGCTTTTCTGCTTGGGCCGCACCAGCGTGGCCTCGCGAAATTCTCTACTAACCCTGTTCTGATGCAACTAGTTACTATCCCAACATTATTGCCTCTCCCCCCGATACCCAAATGCTATGGGCCTGATCGATCTATTTCCAAGGTTGTGGGCAAGTGGATTCAATGTATTGTGTGTGAAGCCGCATCCGAAGACATATATTCCCGAAGTGACCTTTGGAGATTACGTGACCTCAGCATTTTATAGCTGTCGAGTTACACGTATCACGCTCTATATGACAACACAACCTGGAGCAATATCTCACTACGTAAGTAGGATTATTCTAGTTCTCGAGACCATAGGCGCGCCGAAAGAATCGATGATGCTGGGATGCGGGAGGAAGAGTCGGCAGAGAGGTTGGTTCTGCTAGGACCAATTTCAAGAATTCTGGAGTGTACATGACAACATAGGAGGCCCCAGAATATAAATACCGCATTAACATATCGGTGATACCTGTCCTACTACCATCTACCTAGACACTCCCCAATAACACCGTGAGAAGACATGGCAAAGGAGAGGGGAGATCAGATAGGGCGTCTCTTTGTACGTCACATTCATACCAAGGTAAGTACAACATTCTGTACAAATTCAAGAATAGAGACCAACATCGAGAATGTACAAAGGTAGATACATGCAAGACACAATTAAAACAAAGTTACAAATTGCATGCGCAGTCCACGGCCATGTAGTAGTTGTGTGGCTTGACTCAGATCACAGACCGCCCCCTTTTCCCCTCCTCACAAATTCTTTCAGGACATTGTCAGTCATTCTCGCTACGTTGTTACTATACCCATCCCAAGCGAGACTGCAGTACCAGTTGATACTACCAACTGAGAACACTGCCCCGCCTCCAGCGGTGTCATAATACACCAGGTCACTCCGGACGAGGTCGCAGTTAGAACCCAGCGTGTTTACCATTGGGAACATCGATTCTTCATTGAAGAGCCCAAAGCTGTCATCATGTTGCTGACTTCTTGCCAAGAGAACCGCATCTGATGGTGTCCCAAGTGCATGGTCCAGGCGATCGATCTCATCACCACTAGCACCGCCCCCAAAGCCATTCTCGCCAATCAGCTCATTTGCGTCGATTCCATCGAAGATCCAAGCAAACTTGGGATCCTGAGCATATTCTGCATTGGCAATGTAAGGCTTCCCTTTGCCGGTACCGAATGCGCATGCCCCAATACCCCAGAGGTAATTGGGAGCACGACCACGGCTCCGCCAGAGCCCCCCCTGGGTCCCAGTGAGACTGTGCATTCGTTCACCGGCGGGAAATGTCACCGAACGACAGCCTTGATCACCTTTGCGAACCTCAAGGCGATGCGGCCGTGCACGATCAACATCAGCGACCCAATAGAACCCGTTGCCGCCCAAGTACATCATGTTGCCGCCTGATTTCGCAAAATCACCAAAGACATCTAGAGTTTGGAGCGAGTGATATTCGGGGTGACAGCCAGTAATGAGTGTGCTGTATCGAGAGATTGCCTCGTGACCCTTGCTGTTTAAGCAATGATCGGTGATCACATCGTACGGAATGCCGGAACGTTCCAGGAAGCCAATCATAAGAAGATCTGCGCTGAATTCACGAGGCCGGTCCAGTGCCCAGTGCACGTATCCAGGTCGCACATTGAGTATCGGTCGGAGGGCACTGGAGTATGCACAGGGGGAGCCGTCTGTGTGAACATCGTAGGCGGAGAGGCCTAGATCTGGTCGGGCATCCAGATTCTTATAGTACTCATTCCCTTGCCCGATGCTCACGCCGTCTGGAGTTGTCATCGCCGACGATCTGCTTTGATCGAACATCCGCTCATTGGCGTAAGCAAGATATGTGAAAGTCGTGAGCACCAACGCCACCTGAGCCGTTGAGCTCGGGTTCGGTCGGACAAAAAATGTGATCATGTCCTGTACGCCATTGGAGCACCGCACCTCCACGGCGTAGGCTCCTGAGCGCGCAGTTGATGGTAGATTGACGGAAAAGTTTGTCGCCCATTTTGCGTCATCTAGATCGTCCTCGTGGAAATGAATGGCTCCATACCCGTACGATGCTTTGGTCCAGTCTGGTTCGGAGCCGTCCCAATCATACCCCTTCACAGCTCGCGTTGGTGCATTGACCAACACGCCATGTCGATCGTTGCCAGAGACATCCAGGATGGACTCGGTAGGGATCTTTTTGGAAAAGTCATACCGCGCAACTGTTCGTGGTGATGAGCCTATGATGCTGAAGGAGGGTGAGTCGATACGGCCATTGTAAAAACAAGTGGGCTTAGTGCTGGGTTCGTCGACACTTTTGAACATTCCTGCACCAAATAGCATCGAATTCGAACCTAAAACCATAGGACTTGACAGATTATTCTTTACTGCTTCCCCTTCGGGAGCCTTTTCCGCCAGGCGATTCAACTGATGGATCTCGGAGGTGAATCTTCGGTTGATGATACTCATGCGGATTCGGAGCCAGCGCCAGCGATTTACCAGAACTTGGCTGTGAATCACCTCGACTTTGTCACCTGTACCGATAAGGAATTCGAGCTTCGAGTTTCTCAAAACCACTGCGAATCCGGTCCGAGAACCTGTGTCAAGACACGACACGATGGTTTGGCAATCGTATTTGACCTCAAGTAAGTACGGCTGGGCATGAAACTCTACTTCAAGGCCCTCGTCCGCTGCGGGAGTTACTTCTGCCCAGGATGATATCTGTGCATAGGATCCAGGACAAGCGTCTTGATAGCAGCCATCATCGTGATGGCTCAGCGGAACCTCGGCAATTTCCTCCAACACAACGGGAGGAGAATGAGGACCGCTGTGTCCCTGCACAAGGCGCACTAAGCGATGAGTGTATTCTCTCTCGGTGCTCGAAACCTGAGAGGGTCAGTTTAGGAAAATGGCCCTGCAAACCGCAACATACTTTGATATCAACCCGGTCTCCCGGGGAAACAATCCAAGGCTGGGCGTAACCAATGATCTGCGTGTTCTTTTCGGAAGGCATGGCAGCCAAACTATATCAAAAGGTCAATGAAAAGGTTTTGTGTTGGCTTTGAACCTTTTGGCCCGGACCTCATGGATGGGCATAGAAGCACGCTTACCAAGAAGGGATAAAGGAGGATTTTGACAAGTTCGCTGTTTTGACTAGAGAAGTAACTGAAGTTCTAGTTCATGCGTATTAGTAGGAAAGCTCAGCTTTAAAGCCCTCCATAGCCAGCCAGCATACAGACTTACCCAACGGGATCTCAAATTGCCAGAACTGGTAATAATATGTCTTGCTCCATTTGGAATAAGAGTAGAGACGGGGCACTTATCTACCCTCAACTTGCCACCGAGGCGAAGGCGAAGCAACCGATTGGTGATCAGCACAATGAACTTCGTACTACATACATCCATGACAAGATTCCCGACAGCCGATCGGCTTTTCTCCGAGGGTAGTGAACTAAGGAGATAAAGTTCTTTGAGGGTAATTCATTGGAAGCTCGCTTCGATAAACGCGCCCCACCCGCTTTAGGGTCCCGAATCTCATCCGGTCGGAACCCTGGAACTCGTATCGGGTCCACCAATCGCCGACAAGATGAAGCCATCTGTTTGTGCTTATCCTGTGGCGCCGTGCTAACCCTAATCCTATCATGGAGGCACTTCGCTAAGAAGTTGATCGGCGTCAATGCTACCTAGCTTCGGCACGTTGCACTATTCTTATGACATACCTGCATATTGAAAAAAAAAAAAAGAAAAAAAGAAAAACATCAAACTTTGTACTCTATTATCCCAGGAAAGCGATCTGTTATCAGTTAAGACAGCAATGGACCTTGTTATGGTTCTTGCCTCGGAGCACTCGTGTGACAATGGATGGAAATTTGGGGGCGGGACTTTCCCAGCCCAACCAACCATTTGAATATCCCAGAATCTGAGATTACAATATTGCCAGCTTCGGAAGGCGAGGTGTATATTCTTTTCCCACTAGCAGCCAGACCCACTCTGGGGAAACAAGATTACGGTTTACCCCGGACTCTCTAAAGATACGCGATCGGCAGTAGACTGTAGTCATTGGTCGTTTAATTTATCTCCCCAGATTGTGCTATCAGGTGGCCCGTGGGTGCCTCTCACAGAAGAGCTATATAAGTTCTGGATAGAATTCCCTTAAGAAACGAGTATTCTGACATCTACCTTGCAAGCCCCCGCATCTAACGTGGTTGCAAGACACATACGGCCACATTTGTTATAACCGACTTAGCCCATCCGAATCAAGGGGTGTAAATCGCTCGCCATGGCCACTCAGGACATTGAAGCCGTTGGGGACTCGAAGTCCGTACACGCAAAAGGGGGCGTAGATAAGGCCGCTACGGAGATTGTGGAAGGTGTGATGGTCACACTCACGAATGAAGAAGTAAGTCCTCCTTGGTACTCTCAGGTCACGGCACCGGCTAACGTGCTATATGCAGAATGATCGAATTAAGAAAAAGACCGATAAGACCATTCTGACAATTCTAACTTGGGTTTACTTCTTACAAGTGAGACAAATACACTGAATGCTTTACGGAAGAAGATGCTCATTCGATATTTTCTAGGTCCTGGACAAAGGTGTCCTCGGCACTGCTTCTATCTTCAATCTCCAACGCGATACAAACCTTACCGGGAGTCAGTATTCGGTCATTGCGTCCATTGCCCCCATTGCCCAGCTCGCGTGGCAGCCCTTCTCCGCATGGCTCATTGTCAAGGTCCCGCCCCGTATTCTTATGCCGACAATGGTCCTTGGATGGGGAATCGCAGCAGCATCCATGGCTGCCTGCAACAGCTTTGGAACCCTGGTCGCCGCTCGTTTCTTCCTAGGTCTATTTGAAGCAGGTTGCATGCCTCTTTTCACCATCCTCACTGGGCAATGGTACCGCCGTGTCGAACAGCCACTTCGAGTTTCTATCTGGTATTCTATGAACGGCACGGCGACAATGGTGGCATCTGCTCTGTCATACGGCCTAGGCCACATCCCTTCAGAGGTGTTGAAACCGTGGCAAATGTACGCACTCCGAGCTCATCTGGGTGACTTTTTGACTGATTATTGCCTAGCATCTTCCTTGTCGTTGGATTGATTACTATCGTCAGCGCGCCGTTTGTCTATTGGAAATTGGACAACGACATTACCACGGCTAGGTTTCTCACGGAGCGCGAACGGCTACAGGGTGCAGAGCGTCTCCGAGCAAACCAGACCGGTGCTTCCTCCTATAACTTCGACTGGTCCCATGTTTTGGAAGTTGCTCTCGAACCGAAGAGCTGGCTTTGGGTTGCAATGGCATTGCTGCCGAACATGGGATCAGCAATGACGAGCATCTTTGGCCCGCTCATTGTCACCGGCTTTGGATTCGACAAATTCGAAACCTCATTGCTGAATATTCCTTTTGGGGCTGTGCAAACTATCGTCATCGTCGCTAGTTGCTGGGCATCTTACAAGGCGAAACTGAAATCTGCAGTTTTGATCGGCTTCATGCTCCCTGTCGTGGCGGGGATCGGGATGCTTTACGGAATCAAACGCGAGAAGTCCAACCAAGGACCCCTACTGGCAGCGTATTACCTCTGTGCTTTCTTGTTTGCCGGAAATCCGCTGCTTCTTTCCTGGGTTGTTGGCAATACTGCTGGTGCCGCCAAAACCTCCACCACGATGGCTCTTTACCAAGTCGGAACATCTGCCGGAGCCCTGGCGGGCCCACTGCTGTTTACCGACGAACAAGCCCCGGAATATCTCCCAGGTATCCGGGCTACGCTTGGTCTGTTCATCGCCTTGATCGGCTGCGTCATCATTCAAGTTTTCATTCTCGCCTTTTTAAACAAACAGCATAAAAGCGATAGAATTCGCAATGGGAAGAGTGCGGATGTCGTAGATCGTTCCATGACGACCGATGTCCAGACAGATGGGAAACTGCAGGAGGAGGTATCAAGTGAAGCTGCGCCATTCATGGATTTGACTGACCGAAAGAACGACCAGTTTGTGTATATTTACTGACGAAGATATGTCCTAATCGCCGAACCTGGGCATTGAGGGATGTTTTCATGCTCTTCAAATATTTGAGATTTTCATAGAGCTGGACCCATGTCAGACATAGCGAGAGATATTGTGTCGGGTGTCCAAGAGGCTTAGCAGCTGCATTTTGTTTCTTGTATTACTATGTCTGGCGTAGCTTGTGGCTCCCCCAGACCAGTTCCAAAAGAGTATCGAGTGGCTAGTACCTATATGTATCAGTGTAGAGTATTCTTTAAACGTTCGTAATTGCACCTGTAGATTGAGATCCAAGACTATGATTACTGTTGTGGGCACTACTGAACAAACCTTGGAACATGCAGGCATAAACTATGCGATGTGGACTGACTGACTGGGAATTTAGCAATTAGCTATTAGCCTACTCAAGTTTTACTAAGAAGCACCGGATATTGCATCTGAACATTGCGCTCTCTATATGTGTCTTAGTAACCTTGTACAAGATGAGAACCAAATTGTGACAGAGAAATGGTCGTTTCTGTATGCCTTCAATGTTATGTCCAGTATTCACTATTTATCTAGTCACGGTGCATGTCTTGTGAAATTAGACAATGCTTTGTGCTGTACAGAAGATTGCAACGGCTCAAGCGTCAGGGGCGAAAAGAGAACAGGTTCCGACGGGAATTCCTTAGAAGTGCCCCTCGACCTCCACTGGTGTGTATACCTCCTCCAAATACTTTTCTTCTTCGGGTGTTAGCTCCTTACCGCGCGCTGACAAGGCGTCGTCGATTCTCTCGGCGCTACTGAAGCCAATGATCGGACTCGTCACTCGCTTCAACATCCAAGCCAAGGTCACCTGCAACATGGTCCACTGCTTTTGCTTTGCGAGCTCATCGACTCGGTTGATGATCTCCTTGGTTTCATGGCGCATGGGGCTGAGCGTTTCATCGCCGCCAGCAGACCTGGTCGTCGTTCCTTTGACGTTCAGCAGACGAGCAAGCTGCCCTTCTGCGAGTGGGCCCCACTAGGAAGAGAAACAAAGATCAGTCCAAAAAGGTCATGGTTTTAAAGGAGCAATGTTTTCTTACCGGGATTACAGCGACACCTGTTGCGTTACAATACTTGATCATCTCACGTTCTTCTTCGCGATACAGTAGGTTGTATCGATTCTTATACAATTAGCAGGGCACTCCAGTATGGGATTTCTGTCACACGTACTTGCATGGCAATGAATTTCGTCAACCCATTCTTTTCTGCGTAGGCCTGCATCATAGCAAACTGATAGGTCCACATCGATGAAGCTCCGAGGTATCGTATCTTACCCGAAATGACCAAGTCGTGCAGGGCGTGCATGGTCTCCTCGATTGGTGTCTCTGGGTCAAAACGATGGATCCAGAAGACGTCAATGTAGTCCGTCTCTAAACGCTTGAGGGAGTCATCCAAAGCACTGAGAATGGCCGATCGAGATAGGCCTTGCGAGCAAAGTCAGTGAACTGCAGTCAATCAAATTCTGTGGTTGGGGGCGAGCTCACCAAACTGATTCACATAATCCCTGGTCTGTCGCAATTGGTCGAGAATGGGGTATGCATGAAACTGTTGCTCTCCCACGCAACTATAGGCCTTGGTCATCAGAACCAACTCGCGCCGAGGAATCTCATATTTCTTGATCGCTTGAGCAATGACTTTCTCCGAATCGCCATTGGAATAAATGTTGGCTGTATCCCACTACATGCGACTGGAGTCAGCGTTGGAATTACAACGAGGTGTGAGGTAGACAAACAGTGTTGATTCCTCGATCATAAGCTGCCTTTAGCAATGGAAGGGCTTTTTCAGGCCCAATGACCCAGTTGGCCCATTCCGGGTTTCCGATACTCATACATCCAATGATCGGGACTGAGACACGGAGGCCGCTGTTGCCAACCCGCCTATATTCAACTTTTGTCTCCTGCAATGACTTTGCAACTCCTTCCGGGAGAGACGCCATGATGAAGGGCTTTAGGGTAGAGTAGAGGGTTTGTAAGAAGTGGTCGTAAATCAAAGACTTGTCATAAGGCTCATCGAAGTGAACATTGCCTTTTATAATCTCCATCTCCAATACAGATCTGTACATCTGAATTGCTATCTCAACTTCATAGTTCCGATGGTCGGGTCGGTTATGCTTGGCCGATGACTCCCGAGGTCGGTTGCCTATTACGGTCATGTCCTCGCCTACCGGAAGAGGAAAGCGACGTTTGGCTCAAATAGGAAGGTACAAACGCTCTTATATCGGTTGACTCTATTTCGGCTCTGTTTTAGGTGAAGGCGCGGGGTTATCTTATTTAATCGATCGTAGCGTGTGGACTAGTGACTTTGACTAGCTTCAAGAACTATCGAAGACATCTAAAATGTTGATTGTGAGCAACTTAGTACATCCACACAGCTTGATATATACATAGTAGTTCTTTCTTTCCTATCTCCCACTTAGGCGGTCCCTAAAAAGGCCGAACCCAGTAGATACCCTGTTCTATTGATGAATTTGGGTAACATACCACCACAAACACTACATATACATTCAATTAACCTCGTGTAGTATTGGGTTATATGTGTACACAAGTTATGTTCTCTAATCTAATAGACTACATGTATCCTAAAGATAATGGTTAGAGCTAAACAAGGAGTGAGATAGTGCACCATCTAATATAAGATTAATTGCCATATCTTGGCGTGAGGGGTCTATGATCAATTCATAGGGGCCAAAACCTCAGAACATCGTCAGTTTGTCTGATGGCGGGGAAGTTAAAGAAGAGGTCGAATACTTTTGTCACTCGAGCGGAGTCGATGAAGTCTCCCTTGAGCAACCTTCCTCTTCCCCCTCCTTCATTTCTTTGAAGTCCCACCGCCAGAAAACAAAAAAAGAAAATGCAAGCAAAATGAACTCCTCACCACTCGTCGCTCGAGACACTCACCGTCGGCCTCATGGTCCTCGGTCGCGAAATGGCTGCCTCACATGCAAACGCCGGAAAGTCAGATGCAATGAATTTCGACCTCGATGTTACCATTGCCAACGATTGAATTTGGATTGTGTTTGGAAAGATACAGAGTCCCACAGACAGCCTTCGTTGCAGAGTCTCGAAGTGAGGGATCCATTCAAGTCGAACGCTACGACTTTGGAGACCAGTAAGCTGTCTCCTCCTTCTGCACATCTCTTTGATTTCGCGCATACTATGACCGCTCCAGTCGAGGGGTTTCCGGTCTTTCAGAATGTTTTTTTCCCAGACTTTGGTGATTTCACATCGTCGGCAAATCATCTGTATGAGCGCGCGCCATCCGATGGAGATTCCCCAGATTCAAACCGAGCCCCACGACAGTCTCCACTACATTCCCCAATCGCGAGAACGGATGTCGAAAACTCACTCAATTTGCATCTACCACCGATCCTTGATCCTGTCGAGAATGGTCCGAGATGCGCTTCTGCACGGGAACTCCTTGAGAGCATGGCAGCATCTTCCCCGATGCTCCGCTCCTCGATTGCCGCGTTTGAAGCTATACAATCTGGTAGCGAGGGGGACCAAGCGGAATACAACAACATTATGATCACGCTGCAAATGAATTGTCACGAAAATTCCAAGAATCTGGAGGAAAAGTGATGATCAGCAGTAATGAGCTCAGATATGTTTTGGCAACTATTTTTTTTCTCACATACATTAATGTACTCAATCGACCCCATTGGATTCAATTGTTCGTGTGCGCTAACTTTTGATTGCAGTTCCTAACCTCCCGGTTGGATTTGGCCTATTCAAACCTTGGAAAGGCGCACAATGCGTTGCAAACGTCGGAGAGGAGTGCTCTGGGTTCGACAGGTATGTAGCAAGATTTACCTGAGTTGATGACAACTTTTTACTCACAACTCTATTCATCAGAGATCAGAATTCTATCTTGGATTCGGTTATTGGATGCGCGCGCAGCATCGGCCGGTGGAGAAGGAGTCTTGGTCAATGACACATCTGGAATCTACATATCGCCTCCGAATTCGAGTTCCCCGACATCCACGCCGCAAAGCACGGGCACATCCGCCAGTTATGGAGCGCACGAGGTAATTTACGATTTACTGTGCCAGCCAGGAATAGCATTTTTCCAAGAGGTCCAGACCATCACAGGCCGTATTACCAGAATCGCCCATAACCACCGCAGTCGTGGAAGCGTGGAGGACGAGACTGAGGTGATGGCTATCGCCGCCGATATTTTGATAGATCTATCCTCTTTGTATGAACGGAGACCGGCGCTTACAGATCATGCTGTAGCCGGTAACATTAGTAGTGACACGCTGGCCGAACCGCTTGCATCCAGCATCATTCGTTCCTTCCAGACGTATCTTGCCAACTTCTACGCCTGTTACATTCACCTGCACCGTGTTGCCCACCGTCACTTAGTTCGATCTAAAGCAGCGGAGACAGCCCTCTGCAAGATCAAGGAAATGGTACATTTCATGGTTGATAATAATGAATCTATACCGGTCAACATGCTGTGGCCATTGTTCTTGTGGGGAACTGAAGAGGAAGATTACGACAAGTTTCAATGGATCCTTGAGACGATCCGTGGTCTTCAACATGTGTTTACCAACGCCAACATGACTGCTGATGTCCTTCAAGAAACGCAAAGAAGGCAGCGCGAGGAGGGAAACGGGTCGATATTCGGTCTGTATGCCTGGAGCTGTTCTACACGACCTTTGCAATTGTTTGAGTGTTTTGAATGCGAGCAGATCCAACGAAAATGGTGGTGCATTTTTGGTTTTCTCTCTATCTTCTAGCGTGCATCAATATGTATAATTTCTGGCAATTGTCTCCCGCTGTCTTTCTCTGGCAGTCTCACTGTCTCTCTCTATATCTTCGACTTCAATGCCTCTTCAACTGGGAGTAGGGGCGCGACGAAGCGCACGACACGCTCTTGTTTCTCCAAATCTGAGAATTTGGGGAACGGTCGGCGACAGTGTGCACTTGTTGCCGGATACCCACGCTCCTTCGTAATTATCCATTTCATTCCGTTGACATCGGATGTTCCGATACCCCACTCCGGTTGGACCAGCTGTTTCTGCAGAGCAGTAGCCTCTGCGATCTTTCCATTCGTGAAGAGGGTGAAGATTTCAACCATCACCTGTCGACAATGTTAATGATGAAATCCTTGGGCAACAAAAAAGCAGTTTGCTACTTACTCGGGGGAACAGGTTTGCTACACCTGAAATGCAACCTGTGCTTCCAGCAGCGAGTGCAGGCACAAGCCAGTCACTCATTTCAGACACACTGGTGAACTGGCTGGGCTCAAATTGCGCTCCTTGTGGCCTTTCCGATACCTCCGCAGGTCAGCTTGACGGCGGAGATGTTTGGGTGGGCAGCAAGCTGTTCAACATATCACAGTTGACATCCAAGCCAGACAGAAGGTTGGGGAAATTGTAGATCACAATGGGTATGGGAGAACGGTCGCCGACTTCCTCGAAAGTCGGTGATGGCCTTTGGCGTCATTGCCCAGTGGAAGATAGCTGGCACCAACACGAGGGCGAAGTCGGCTCCGTTCTTGTAAGCTGTCTCGATCTGGGTCATGATATCTCTGGTGGAGCCAGCCAAGCAGCCCATGGTGAGAGTGAAATTGGTCTTTCCGTGCGCGTTGGCTATTTCCCGCGTCTTCTTGACCAGCTGCCCCTTCTCCTCCAGAGTCAAGGTGGCTGATTCACCGCTTGAGCCAGCAAGCACAACTATGATATTGTCAGCTCTGTCCGGCCACTTTGAGACTAAGGAGACATACCACCATGCAGTCCGGAGGTGACCATGAACTCGAGATGCCGTTCCTGGGTCGCCCAGTCAATCTCTTGACTTTCATCATCATGGAAAAACGTGGCAGAAGGGCCGTGAATCCCCGGGGGGTACGGCTTGTTTCTCAATGTGCTGGTAGGGGCCATGGTTGCAGAATCGGTGACTGTGATAGTTGCGATGATATTTCCCCATTACGACGGTTCAAGCTCTTTTAAGTACCCATGTCTTCACCATTGTAGATATTCCCATATCTTGTAAATGTGGGGATATTCAAGGTGATCTTGTTCCGGTCGCGTCGCAAATCCAATCCGATCGGATCGGCGGTTCCCCACGCGATCGCTTTTTTTTTGAGTTCGACGCCGACGCCAGACAGCGGGTGGATCATATCGCGTGGCATCGCGTGGCATCGCGTGGAATCGCGTAGTATCGGGTGGCTGGCTTGGGTGTCTCTCGCTTCGATATCGAGGAATAGATTGTCGACGACTCTTTCCATTTCCAATGGGGGTTGTGCAGAACACATAGATCACATTCTTCACAGGGACCAGTGGATATGTGCCATCTTCATATTGCGGGGAAACTGACGTACGCCCAGCAGTTCAGACTGAGTATTATGGACTTTCACGGACCATCTGCCTACTGAAACGGGTGGTTTTCTATTGCTACCTTGAATCTCAGGTCAAAGAATATTGCCTATTTTGTGTATCTTTTCGTGTTTAGATAGAAGCCCAGGTTGCTGTATATAAACGGGACTGTAATCCCTGAAGGTAGAAGTAATTGATCCTCTCCATCAACTGTTCATAGTCTTCCACACGCTCAACTCTTCATTCATCACTCCCCACTGTCCCCGCAGCTTAAGAGCAGTGGCTTGAAGATGCTCCACCCACTGGCCCACGCTGCACGTCAGTGCAAAATCGTTGCTGTCGGTCTATGTGCTATTCTTACTATAGCAACGCCTGCGGCGGCAGCAGCCATTTCCGCTAAACATACTCTCACCACCAATGGACAGGGACTGTATGCGTATTATCGCATTGTCGCGTTGGCCAATCTGGGAAACGGGGTTCTCCTGGCATCCTATGATGGACGGCCAGACGGAGGAGATTCACCGTCTCCAAATTCAATTCTTCAACGACGCAGTACCGATGGTGGTGCGACTTGGGGTGAACCGACATTCATCGCCAAAGGTCAGGCAAAGACGCCATCCTTGCAGCAGTACGGCTTCAGCGACCCTTGTTATGTGGTCGACAGTGAAACTGGAAAGGTGTTCAATTTCCACGTCTTCTCGAAGAATCAGGGATTCGCCAATAGCGTGATTGGAACCGACGATACCAATTTGAATATCCTCAGCGCTGAAGTCTCTGTTTCAACCGATGGAGGGATCAGTTGGTCCACCGACCCAAGCAACCAGCCTTCTTTGCCTCCTATTGCCTCTGGTAATGCCGGTGCACCACCACTGATTACCAGGGCAATCAAACCTCTAGGTAGTACCGTGAATGGTGTTGCCAACGTCGGTGGAATCACCGGAACATTTGCTTCCTCCGGTGAAGGGATCCAGCTCAAGTATGGCACCTATGCCGGGCGCTTGATCCAACAGTATCTCGGCAAGGTCATCCAAGCAGGTGGCTCAACGGCTTCGCAATCCTACAGCGTTTATAGCGATGACGGCGGCACGACATGGAAAATGGGCACGGTCATTGGTACCGGGATGGACGAGAACAAGGTCGTGGAGCTGTCCAACGGCAATGTGATGCTGAACTCGCGCCCGAGTGACGGCAGTGGATATCGAAAGGTCGCCATCTCGACCGATGGAGGTGTTACCTATTCAACCCCAACCAGCGAAACCCAACTCCCAGATCCAGGAAACAATGGAGCAATCACCCGAATGTATCCCAACGCCGCGCAGGGATCGGCAGAAGCCAAAGTTCTTCTTTTCACCAATGCCAACAGCAAAACCAGCCGATCAAATGGCACAATCCGTTATTCCTGTGACGATGGAACAACATGGTCGGCTGGTGCAGTCTTTGAGTCTGGAGCGATGTCCTATTCCACAGTCACCGCGCTTGGGGGTGACAAGTTCGGGATCTTCTACGAGGGCCCGAACAATGACCTGATCTATATCGAGGTATCCAAGGACTTTATCGGTGTCTCTTGCTGATATCTCATCGGCATGCGTAACTCGGATGAGCGCTGCGATGTACATATACGTGTTCTGGTGTCTCAGTTGAACAGCAAGAACTCAGCAAAGGATTCAACAACCTTGGCATGTTGGCAGAGAATCGTCATGGCAATGGCAATAGAATGATGGATTGGGCTCAGTTATGAATAGTTTAGGAGACTGCAAATACAAGATAACTTTCATTGAGTTCTTCATCACCAGTCGCAACCTACTCCTAGTTCATTTCACAGTAATACTTTCATCTCTACATAGAATATAAATATGCAGTACCTAGGTATTATTCTCGTTATACAACCTAACTTCACTTTTATTACTAACCGAACAATAACTGCGTACTTCCTTGCCCATGAGCAGAACCAGGCCGAGTCTTACTATCAATCACCGCGCCCCACCACTGTCCCGTTGCCCAAATCTCCTCAAAAAGTACCGGAACAGAGGTAAACATACTATAACGACTCTTCTCCCCCCAGTAGGCACAGTAGTCCGTCACAAAATTGCGCATATCTTCATCCGAAGTTTCACTACCGGCGAGGAAGACCGGTACCAAGAGTTGTTTCTGAGTCTGCGACATCCGTCGGCAGCACCTTATATGATCAATCGTCTTACGGACCAATCGATGGACAGTAAGAGATCGTCTTTTGTGATCATTCTTGAAGATGGATTCGATGTAAAGAAGCAATGCGTATCGCCAAGCCTCTGCACAGTGGTAACGATCTTGTTGCTCGTGGAGTTGCTTTATCGCATCGTCATCTGTCAAATAGGAATGATGATTCTCGCTGAGTGTGGAATCGGCGTCATTTGTCCATTCGATCAATTCACGCTCTATTTGGGTAACAGGCGTCATGTTGAACGTCAACCATTTCATAGATAACGCGATCTCGCTTTGTTTGGCCAACTCGGCAAGGTGGAACAGATGAACGAGTAATTCCCGTGGACACCCAGTCAGATCGAAGAATGACCATTCATCTTGTCTCTCCCATCGGACCAAAAAAGTCCAGATACCCTTGGTCCATGGTGGGACTTTGTCGTGATATCAGGGCCAGTGTGGCATCCCACCTTGTTTTGTGATAGTCAGCAATGCAACGTTTCCGATCAAGAAGGCTGTAAGGTATTACCAAATTAACATCGCGACCGAATTCGAGGTGTCGTCAATGCACTTGGCCCGCCATGGGTCTGGAGCACTGAATTCGCGCGCATGAGATGAGTCGACCAAGTCCCAGTGGCGGAAAGAGCACACTAGGGCCATCGGTCAGCATATTACTTGGTATCTGAAGTACTGAACTTGCAACTTGCATCAAGGGTAAAAAGGATAAGTATAGGCTCCAACAAGCTCAGTACTGGGCTACTTTTCAATGCACATTCGAGCAATTGAACAGCTTTGCGACGATGCTCAGCAGCTTCCCTCGGCCAGCTTCCTGCTAGGCGTTCAAGATGCTGACAGCATAGGGCGAGGATAGAATGAAACAAAAGACGCGACCGTTGAGATGTTTGACGTATGCAGCGAAATGGATTCACGGCACCGGGGATATCTCCTGTAAGAGGAAGCACGCAGTACTCGGAATCATCTTATGGTATTGTAAGCATCGGCACCCATCATGAACCCATGTACTGAACAGCAATCTCACATAGTTCAAGAAGTTTTTCGTGATCGTTGGATGATATCTCTGAAATTTTGGGAGCTGCTTGAATGCCTGACTCAACCCTAGGAAGTATAGACTCTTGGATACTCTGCGGGATCAGATCACTGAGATCACTTTGTTCGGTTGCTTCATTGAACATGGGGTCAACAGTACAAATCATAGGGCTATTTTGCATATACCGTGACACTGGCGCGACAGGTCTGTCCGATATAGAGAGAGGTATCATGACGGGCGTTTTGGCCATGCCAGGTGGCTCTGTTGCCAATGTCTCTTGAGGCTCAATATCCAAGAAGGGTGTAGATGCAAAAATGTTAGGAAATATGGAGTCAAACAAACTGAAGTCATCAAAGAAACGGTCCTCTTGCAGATCTAGAAAATAAGTCATAAATGGAACGCGTTTACACAGTGCATAGTCAAAGAGAAGGCATTGGACGCACCCAGACCAGTTAGGCTATTGTTCCCCCTTTGATCTCCAAGTTCTGCGCCGTCCTAAGCACAACCTCTGGGGTACTCGATGGAATCTCCGGTATTAGGGATCGGCTATCGTGTTCTCTTTGTGGGGAGTTTGCTCGTCGACGCTTCTTTGGTCTAGATGCCCCCTTAACAAACCGAAAACGTTTGGGAGAATTCGACCGTGCGACAAATGCAGTGGAGCCCCCCTTAAGAGACGAGTCAATCTCCCCATTAGGTAGGTCTTTGGATGCACCTGCAGAAGGATTATCTGACCACATTCGCCTTGGATCCCACGAGAGAGGCATTGCAAAGCCGCCGCATCTGCGCCCTTGCTCGAGACATATTGAACATCGCGGTCGACGCCGGTCGCAATTGTCACCCAAAGAAGCGCAAGTATGGCAATCTGTCTGAGCGAACCCCAGTGAATTGGTTCTCTTTCCTTGATCAGAAACCATCACGTCAGATGCTGGAAGATAGTTTCATTTCGGGGTAGTGGAAAATATGTCAGGGATCAAGTGCTTCTCTCTCCTTCTGAATTGGGGAATTTCGGAGCTTCGACCAGGTGACATCCGCGCGGATTTGACCGGCCTTATCTTTTTTATTCTTTTCTCACACCTTTTCTACCTACTACTGAAGAATTCCAGCCTAATTTACAGTCTAACTTGTTTTAAGAATGGAGATGATGAAAAGGGCATTTACGATTGATTCCTGCCGAGGTGAACACTTGTCAAGCTGTTTCTACAGCTCTTATGGCTTAGGGATATTTTGTCTACACGTATTTACTACCATCTAGGTCACACTCGATCATGGGTCACATTGTGTTCTAGTCTGATATAAATTGATTCGCTCGCTTCGCAATAATCTCATTCAAAATCACATCACAGCTTGGGATGAACACCGCAAGCTTGGTCAATCAGGTCGACCGCGGCCTGGGCACACCCATACGAAGACTGATATCCAGCACCTCCGGCACCATAGTTGTGAACCACCCGGACACCTCCAATCCGCTCCTTTTCGATTCGTGTGCCGCCCTCTCGGACGGGTCTTAACCCGACTCCGTGGCGAATGATGTCCAGATGTTCGATTCCCTTTCCGTTCGTCAATGCAGGACACATTTTCACAGCTCGTGTCATGATTCTGACTGCCAGATTTGGGTCGGGTTGGGATTCCCAGCTACCCTTCTGGTAAGACCCACCGAGGATGGTGCCTCCACCCGCGGCTCTTGTCATGACATAGCAGGCTTCATCTTCCCCATCATCAGTGCCAGACATGTCGAGCATCTTTCCTGCTTCGTTGCGCACGATTACAATCTGTCCTCGAACAGGAACCACCGAAGTGTCCTGTACTCCACCTAGCTTGGATGCCATCAGCCCTGTACAATTGACCACTAAGTCAACACGGCCATTTGGGTGGATGTCCGATGCTGCGGCATCTAGAATGTGATCGAACACGGCTCGCTTGAAGGTCACCCCGTTAGAGAGACACTGAGAGACAAGCCATGGAAGGTAGATTGCCGTATTGATGCACACAGAGGTAAATACTGTGGCTGAATCAATGCCCGGTCCGAGCGCCTCCTTTGGAAGTGACCGAAACTGGATGACCCATATAAGTTAGGATCTTGAGAAGGATTCAGGTTCGAGTATCATAAAGCTCACATTCGGAACAACCTGGGCGAACCAAGGGTTGGAGGATAATAGCTCCTTAAACCAGTTGGCCGTTGCAGACCCTACATCCTTCGCTCGGTTGTGAATTTCACAATCTGCATCAAGTTCAGCGGAGTTGGTCAAAGACCATACTCAGATTGAGACCTTCTTACCTTGGAAATGTACACCTGCCCCGGGGTGATTTCGCGCGAGATTTTCTAACGGACCCCATGTGTTCTTATCCCACTCTGCAGCATCTGTTCCGCTAAGCGATACGCTGGGAACATGAATTAGACCTGTAATCATTGAAGCATATCCGCATTTTTGGACTTACGGCATGTAATTAGCACCAGCCCACGGTGATGCGTATTCAATGTCATAGTCGCCAGGCATATGTTTAGCTGCGACGACGATGTTGTAACCGGACTTCTTCGACAGAAGAAGCGCCGTTGTGAGCCCAGCAACACCTGCGCTATCCAGGCTTCAATATCGTAGACTGTATCATATCAATTGAGAAACGCAACATACCCGATCACCACTATGTTCTTTGCCATGTCGATATCTGGCATCGGAGCTTGGTATTCAGTGGACCATGTACCTGTGGACATGTACATATATCTACAATGTTATGTACTAGTAGAAACATTTAGGTACCTGGAGGTCACATGTATGACGTGGTTTCCCAATTTGGCATCCCCAGATTACCCGATCGGGAAGGTGAGACCCGCACGGACCCCCCATTCGCTCCTACCCGATCGAGTCCTGAAGTACAGCCGATCGGACTTTCCTTTTTTGGATGTCTCTCATTGAGAGGGAAGAGAAACTTAAAGGAACACAAGATGCCTGCAGTAATGGGATTTGATCTCTCATACACGCTATCTTTTCCTAGTCAACAGATCTCGATACAAAGAAAGCATTATGGCTACAATGCAGAAGATCTTCTCCGCGTACCAAGAGCGCCAAAATGTCCTGGCAGCGAGCACCAACCCCTTCGCAAAGGGAGTCGCTTGGGTGGAGGGAGAACTTTGCCCGCTCCACGAGGCCCGCATTCCAATTCTCGACCAAGGCTTTATGCACAGCGACCTGACGTACGATGTCCCCTCTGTCTGGGATGGTCGCTTCTTTCGGCTGGATGACCACATCACTCGACTGGAAGCCAGCTGCACCAAGCTTCGCCTGAAGCTTCCGCTCCCGCGCGACGAGGTTAAGCAGATTCTAGTGGACATGGTTGCCAAGAGTGGCATCCGAGATGCGTTCGTCGAAATTATTGTGACGCGTGGCTTGAAGGGTGTTCGTGGCACTCGCCCCGAAGATATCGTCAACCGTATCTATATGTTTATTCAACCCTATGTCTGGGTCATGGAACCCGAGGTGCAGCTCGTGGGTGGCACTGCGATCATCGCACGCACTGTCCGCCGTGTGCCACCGGGCTGCATTGACCCAACTGTCAAGAATCTGCAATGGGGTGATCTTGTCCGCGGCCTTTTCGAGGCTTCTGATCGTGGTGCCGAATACCCCTTCCTGACTGACGGTGACACCAATCTCACCGAGGGCTCAGGCTTCAATATTGTTCTCGTCAAGGATAATGTCTTGTACACACCAGCTCGTGGAGTACTCGAGGGTGTCACGCGTAAGAGTGTGATTGATGTCGCTCGGGTCAACGGCTTTGAGATCAAGGTCGAATTGGTCCCGGTGCAACTGGCTTATGATGCGGATGAGATTTTTATGTGCACAACTGCTGGTGGTATCATGCCTATCACAAGTCTTGATGGCAAGCCGGTGAAGGATGGAAAGCTGGGTCCAGTGACCAAGAAGATCTGGGATGGGTATTGGGCCATCCACTATGATCCTGCGTACAGCTTCGAGGTTACCTATTAAGACGGCAAGGAAAGGTCTGTGTGAGGTTTACTTGCTACAGTTTTTGTTTTACTTTTCACGATCCATGATGCAAACTGTGGTTATTCAAAACAATATATAGAATGTAACCTTGGAAGGAATCTGACGGCCTGCCGTCCTTACCTTGAAACGAGATACCTGTTGACTGGCATTTGCAACATACTACAATTCATATAGATCATGCACTTGTGAAACTGTAATGTAATATGACCTCAGAGATATATATACGCCTGTAAATGAAATTACCCACCTGGGTTGACCTAGCTCTGAACCTTTGGCCCCTAGTTACAACGCCAATCCTCCATGCTTCTAAGAAAAATGTGCGACTCGCTATGAACCAAGTTCGGTTTCCTCAATGATTGTGGAGAACTTGTTGAGTACTTGCTTCAACGCAGGCCTGCGGATAGGTTTACTATTTCTGTTTGTCAGTGGCAGACCGAGATGTGTTGCTTGTTGGCAAAAGCTAACCTTATAAACATATCCATTCCGCAGTCCATACAATCCTTGATGTTGCTCTCTTCCGCGAAAGCACTCAGTGCGACAATAGGGGCAGAGTAGCCCATCTGTCGAATAAGGCGGGTACTTTCAATTCCGTCGAGATTGGGCATCTGCCTTGATTAGCCACCTTCAAACCAACATGATAAGAATCGAATTACCTGAATGTCCATGAAGATCAGATCGAATACCTCGCCTCTCTCCATATTTGACTTGACAGTATCGTAGGCCTCCTGGCCGTCTTTGACAATCATCACATCATAGACTTCCTCTAGTGCAAGCATCCTACCATATGTCATATGTCAGCACTTGAATCATGCAACTGGATTCCATTGAAACATACCGTCGAACTACTTCCTGATTCACGGTGTTATCCTCGGCAACCAAAACACGGACTTTGTTTGAGCCATCAGCCCTGTCCGTGGAGGTAGGCAACTTGTTGGGCGCTGACGCAGGAGACGACGGAACCGTAGGTGTGAAGAATGGTTGACTGAAGCCAACCAACCGCGGTTGGATCTCTGATTTATCAAACCCAGGTGCAAGAGCTTCGTTTCTCACTGAGCCATTATTTGAAGGTGTTCGCGCGGCGTTGGAAAATTCTTCCAAGGAAAGAACACTAGGAGTTCGCGACCCTGGGACGCTAGAAGCATGCGTGCTTGGAGCTAATTCTTTCACGTATCCCAAGGGAATTTTTAACGTGAAAAGGGCTCCTTTCCCTTCTTCGCTGTCAAGCAGGATATCACCCCTCATAATGCGGGATAACTGAGCACAGATGCTGAGACCAAGCCCTGTTCCTCCGTATTTCCGATTCAATCCTAAGTCCCCTTGCACAAAGGGGTCAAAAATACGCCGATGAAGATGGCTAGGGATACCTGGTCCGTTATCTTCGACTTCAAATTGGAAGGTCAGCTGGCGAAGGCTGGACTGTGATACTCTTTGTCCTCCGGCTTGGTTTTCGATCGGATCGAATGTACCATGCATTGAAGAATTTGCACTTGAGGTAGTCTGAGAGCGTAGTCGTGAATTAAGGCGAGCCGCATCTCTCAGAGCCACCTGGTTCGCAAGACCCAAAGGTTCATCCACGAGGCGGATGCGGACTTCCACCTTTCCGTTCTCGGGTGTGAACTTGAGACTGTTGCTGACCAAATTGATTAGAACCTGAAGAATTCGATGCTGATCACCCCAAAGGACCATGTCTGCCAGTCTAGCAGGCTGCGCTGAACCGAGGACTGAATATGTTTGTTCCGACCCCCTGTCACGACACACAATGCCTTTGGGCTCGGTGATTGATCCAGACACGAAATTGACGCTGAAGTCAATTTGCTTCTCGTTCACTTGATTTTGGAAAATGATAGACAGTTGTGATCGAATATCGGACAACTTGAACTCCTTCTCCTCGATCTGAATGGCTTGGTCGATTTGATTCTTACTGAAAGTGAGCAGATCATTCAAAAGATGCAAAAGGAGATCGCCTGATTGATAGACCACCTGAAGCGACTTTTTGATGCGAGCAAGGTCATCCTCGCCCATGCATACGGCGCACATGCCGAGGATTCCATTGAGAGGGGTCTTCAGCTCGTGGGATATGTTGGCGATAAACAAAGTCTTGCTCTCGTTTGCAGTCTCGGCAGCCAATTTGGCCTTTTCAAGCTCCCTAGTGCGTTCGGCCACGCGCTCTTCCAGTCGATTGTACTGGATTGTGAGCTCATCCGACATCTCATTGTAAGTTTTGGTCAGGTCCGTGAGCTCGTCTGTGACACAATGCTTCCTTTCTTTGACCCTGCCGGGTATCTGGAAACCTCGGATATTCTTGGAAGTGTGCAAGCTGGCGGAACTATTCAATCGTGCTAAGGGACGACGGAGGCGTCTCACCCACGTGCTGGGTGACCCTTTCTCATTCATATGTTCCTCAATCCGCTCAAATGGCTCCGTATGTTCATCCTGTGACTCCGGGCCTGGAGGTGACCCAATTTCAGGCTCGACAGTTTTCCGAGCTGCCGCACGCAGTCTTCGGATAGGAGCCACAGCCCAATGTGTCAGAAGAGGGACTATGAGGATAATCGCGCCTGCTGTGCCGAATACGCAGGCAAGAATAATCTTCCGTAAGCGAACCACCGGTCCAAATGCCTCCGAGTGCGTTTCTTCTACAACAAGGATCCATTCGACGAGGGTGTTTTGAGGACGGACTGCTCCCACGGCAACGCTTGCACCTCGCTCATTATTGGTTGACAAATGACTGATAGATTTGTCTCGGCTCGCGTATGGTTGCAGCATGGCCTGCAGAGCAAGAGGGTATTTCGAAAGAGCAAACGGAGTGTCGGTTGACATGCCAGAATGTCGGCTAGCCTGGGTGGGCAGAGGAGTGGGCTCGAAGACGTAGTGAACCTGTGCTTTCTCAAGAGCCGCGGCATTGGCGGCAGATGCAGCCGTAGCGGGTTGCTCATCGGAGGGGAATGTGTTCGCTGGTCGGGTAGGTCCAATGAGGAGAACCTGGCCGGTGTTTCCTAGCCCATCTCGTGAATTGACGACACCTTGAAGATTCTCAGCACTAGCGACAATACTGGGGAATCATTAGTCTAATTCCATCATTTTTCCAGTGTCTGTATCGACGTTTGAAAACGCTACTCACGTCATGAAGCCCAAAACCTCTGTGTTGGAAGTGTTATTGACAATAGGCAAGGTCAGTGAGACAAGAGAAAACGAGCTGTTGACTTTCAGGGGACCAAGAAGCAGTGCCGAATCCAACCCGAGTGTGTAATCGGAGAATGAATAGACTGTCGTGTCGTTTTCTGAAACACTCCTGTAAGTCAAATTCGGGTAGAGCGACGGAGGGTAGCCCAGCCCATCATTTCCCAACTTGACGGGAGCCCCGTTGGGGTAGGTATATGGCAGGGTGATATCCGGAACTGTGTCACTGGTCTGATTAAGCAAGGTATCGATGCCTCCTTTCCCATTTTTAGAATAAATGATGGCCTGGTAAAGGCTCAAATATCCTCGGCTACCCAGTGCCGACTGAACATCCGCGACGGAATTGGTCCAATTTTCTTCGGACGCATTTCCGGCATAGTAGCGTTTCAAGGCGGATTGTATCAGGATTCGTGTCGCGATGGTTTTGCAGGTTGTTTCGAGAAGGTCCAAATTCGAGGCAATCTGACTGGCCTTGATGGTCGCGACAAGTTCGAGGCCCTTCGATCTAGTAGAGTTAGGGTTCGGTCCAATAGTTGGGAGAAAGGCAGTACACACTCAACGCCCACTACAAAATTGTAGGTGGTGAACCACTAGAAGTACATCATGTAGTGGTCAGATTCTGATCGTTGTTGTCCCGGGTGGCTTTAATCGTTACCGTTGCAATGGAGAGCACCGCGACACCGGAGACCGCCGTCAGCAATACCAGCAGCGCAAGCTGCAAAGCAATGGGAATCCGCATCCGATCACATACGACTCAGGGTCAGGACCCTTTACACCCGAAGTCGAAGGACAGATCAAGTGTCGTAGAATCCCAATGCCTACAATTTGCGAGTCAATTGTCTGCCAAGGAAGTCCAGAACTTCTGTCACACCTACATATGAGTTCAAGCCTTTCAGCTTTCTTCCCCTTTAGTGTTAATGACGGATTCTGATGGTGCAGATTATGATCAAAAGAGTATTGGAAGGTCTAGGGAATGAAAGAGATGGTTGAATTAGACAGTAAGATAGTAAGACACGAAGGAGTATCGAAGAAGTCCAAGGGCAAAGAAAGCCCAAGGGGCCTAGAGGGGACTAGATGCATCGAGTGGCGCCGAATCCGGAATCTTTGGGAGAGACTGGCAACCTTTTCATTTCTTGATTTGGGTAATTTGGAGGGAAAAGTCGTCCAAGGTCTGGAAGCTGAAGGTGAAAATTGCCGAGTTGGTTTTGTTTTCTCATTGGCCCTGCTGTTGCCCCCTTTGAACATTGAAACATACATGTACCTATATGTAAATTACATCCCAAAATACCAAAAATACTCAAAATACCCAAAATAACCTCAATTTCTCATTCCACGGATGAACATCGGCCTTCTACTTCCATGGGTACTTCAAGATTATCACTGTTTTCAAGTCATTTCAACTTTGATACTGGCTTCGAGAATATTTCCTGCAAAGTGGCGACTGCAGTGGTCATGAGAAATTGCTATTTTCAAACACATCTTCTCATGTACCATGTACATAAGGTACTTTCTCTCTTCATCTTTATTTCTAGACTTCCAAACCACCTCTCGTATACTTCATAGTACATATCAGACTCAAAGGAACCTCTCTGAGATCTTCAGCCATTGGACAGGTTCAAACTAGTCCCGAAATTGACAACATAAGCGCGATAAAACCTCCAAGCGAACTCTTAGAGAGACGAGTGGCGTCGTTTACATCGGCTGTACCGGTTGGGGATGGCGCCTCAGTGCTTGTCGCATTCTTCGTTTCTGGGGCTTCCTGACTATGGAAAGCAATCAAATTCGAGGTAAAAAGGCTGGTGGCGCTCATTTGGTGTTCGGTATCACCCACATCCGATTCCGACGGGTACCAATGTGAGCCACAAAGAGTGCCATTCTTTCCACCCGTACATTGTTTCGCGGCTCCAACAGCCGAACCCTGCAATCGAGGCAGGATTTCAGGTGCAGTATATGGGGCCATTCGTGTAACAAACGCAAGGTCGGAGGCAAGAAGTCCTTTGTAGACCTCTTGGTCGCGATTACAACGTTGGATGGGCTCACAGGTAATTTCTACCATGATCTTGCCACCGTACTTCTCTGGGAAGAAGTTGTGAAGAGTGGTGTTCAAAAGGCCATCGAGGCCTGATTTCCATTTGGAGCTTCCACCGTTTGTCTATTGTTTAGAGCAATGGTCTTGTTAGCGAGTGTGGTCTCCTTCCAGAATAATCGAGGCATCTGCACTAACCATGTTGTACATATAGGCGGCGCCACTGATATATGCTCCGTAATTATGGGACCACTGGAAATCGCTGTGGGACTTGCAACCCCCAGCGACTTCCACCACATCGCCAATCGTCCATGTATCGTTGTGCAGGATTGGAACAGTAGCACTCCAATCCCAAATCTTCTCTGCCCAGTCGGAATACGTCTGGTTGGTGGTATATCGGGCCAGACGAGCAGAGAGTTGAAATAGTCCTCCGTTGCTCAGAGCAGTCTTACTGCCGTACCCATTCTGGTAGGGCCAGATCTGCCACCGCAACCCGCCGTTGCAGCTTTCGGTATCCCATCGCGCAATTTGAGCATTAAACACACTCTCGGCTAAAGTCAACCAAGAAGGCATCGAGGAATCTCGTGGATATTGCAGCTCTGCGGCAGTCATGGCAGCGAGACCCCAAGTCATTTGGTCGTCGTTACCCGCAAATTGGCTGTAGTTTGCGGGGAAGTAGTCATTATCATTCCCGCGCTGCCAGTACATGCCTTGACTCACAGCGGGATTGTTGGAAGAATCGCCAGTGAAATACCAATATTGAATCATGGTTTGAAATAAGGCACCCCCTAACCACCATGTCCCATCAACTATCCCCGGAATATGCCCTGTGGTGTTCGAGGTGTAATTTGACATGGTGTTAAAAGCCGCAGTTGCTGCCGCATTCTTGAGTGATCCTGCGAAGAGGTCAGATATCCATCCAGTCGAGGCTTTGGAATCCCTATTTAAGGGACTGAAACGGCTTACGTTCATCATCGATGTCGAGGTCTATTGCCGCAACAAAGCCTGCCCAAAGGGCGAGGGCTGAGAGGTTGATCATCAGCATCCTGTTAGATCATAAACGAGAAAGAAAAATAAGGGGATACGAAGAAAGAAATAAGGTGGTTCAATGTTATTAATAGTTCAAAGTTTCGGAGTCCGAGGCTCAAAATCAAGCACCTTTTTAGGGGGCAATCACATCCCGAGCGCGTTCCCCCACCTCGGCTTTAGCCGGACCATAGAGATAGTAGTAGTAACAGGAAATAAGATTCAAGCTCCAGAGATTGCTTCACAAAAATCTTAGATGCTCCTTAGTATCGTACATGTGTGGTTTCTGTATGGTTGGGTCCAATTATTCGCTGGCATGTCATGATTCACGCTAAGTACTAGGCATTTTGCCTATACAAGGACTTATTGGGAAGAACAGATTTTTCCCAAGTTATATGGGAAGTAGAAAATGATTGACAAAATGGGTCATGAGTATTGAACAAATTGATCTCTATACATGTCTATATACATATTTCGCTTCTCGCTCCATAATCCCATAAATGGTTCATCATGAAGATGCAACGCCTCTAATAAATTTCGTAACTCAAACCAACCGGGGTCGAGAAATACCCTATACAAGCGCCAGCTTGAACACGTTCATAACCCACGTGGAGATAAGACAATAGCAAAGTGATGCATCTTACTCAAGGAGGAGCGCAAGAGAAGACTCCACCAACCTTTCCAGTGGCGTACTTGATGATCTGTTTGTATGGAGTTAGCAACTGCAATCCCGGGTGACGAACACCTTTGGATAAACTTACAATGTCGTCGATGCTGGAGTAAGTTCCTCCGACAAGTACCACCATGCCAATCACAAAGATCAGGCCGTTAACGATGCCCAGGGCAATGTTCTTGGGCTCCTTCCAACTACCCTCACGAAGGAGCATGAACCAGAACATGGCCGGGAAGTAGAAGGTAAAACCGGAGATGAAAAGCGCAGAAGAAATGGAAAGCAGATCATTGAAGAAAGGAATCACTTCGGCAATGATGAAGGCCACCACAGTGGCAGCTGTGATCACTGCCAGCCAGGTCAGCCATCCCATCTTGGTGTTGATGAAGCGAATGGGGGAGTTGGCGAAGATGCGGCCGTGAACCACACGCCCAAAGACCACGGTGTTGATCGAACCACTGATGAAGATCACGGGAAGGGCAACTCCGTATGCAACGCGGCTGAGGGTAGTTCCTGCAGAGGTGAGGGCAGGGCTGGATACGTCTTGTCCAACGAAGGCGTAGATCAGAGCACCGGTCACGGTGTAGATGAAAATCTCTGTGATGCCGAGCGTCCAGATAGACTTGACAAAGTCCCGAGGGGTGTGCATCTCGTCCATGAAGGAGAACTGGCACATGGCAAAGCTGTAGGCAAAGACGATGTTTGTCACAGCGATGAAGGCTTCGGTGAAGGTGATGTTATCCTTGGGCCACGCAGACCACGGGACTCCGGAGAGTCCTCCGGGTGAGTTCGTTGCCTGCACTCCGGTACCGATGATGGTGATTCCAATGGCGGCGATGATGGATACAAAATCCACGTAGCCGAGAATAGCCACTTCGGTGAAACTTGGCGGGATGGCAACGATCAGAAGAATGATGGCGGACACGACGGCAAAGACGATGGAGCAAACATCGCTCTTGGTAATGTCGAGGAATGCAATCGCTCCTGTCAGAGTGTGCGAAGCCGTGAGGAAAATAAGCTGGAGACACAGCATCGCATTGACAAGCTCATAGGCAAAGCGACCACATCCTAGGCGGCGGCCTAACAACCGACCCGCATCGGCATAGTTGGCAACCTCTGGAAAGGCCAATTTGACC
The DNA here is from genome assembly GCA_030762825.1 of Penicillium turbatum. NCBI lineage: Eukaryota > Fungi > Ascomycota > Eurotiomycetes > Eurotiales > Aspergillaceae > Penicillium > Penicillium turbatum. The sequence goes on from JAUJYX010000014.1 coordinate 42,245, forward strand.
ATGCCAACAAGGTAACTGGTATAGATGGCGATGAGACCGAGACCGACGCAGCAGATCACACCGGCGACCATCCCGAGGGTTGCGAAAGTGGAAGGAATGGACAGACTGCCTAGGGCAATGGCTTCGACGATAAGGACGATGGTGAGGCGCTTCCAGCCGAGACGGTTGAACTTCTGGATACCGTGATCATAGATATTCCTCTCGGCATCAGTCATTTCCCCAAGCATATCCTTCTCAAACGGCGGGGGAGCGGCCTGAGCCTTCTCGCCTTCCATCCCCGTCACCTTGTCGGCGTCATGCTCGTTGGAGATGTTTTCGAAGCCCATTGTGGTGAAGGGAGGCCAATGTGCCGGGGGGTAGGAACGAGGGGAAGACAGCGGGTATATAAAAGGAAGGCAAAATTCGCTCACTTCGAATGCGGTCTCAGGAGGCAAAGCAGGATTTCTATTACTAAGTTAGTTTGGTGAACGCTCTTTGGCTCCAACACGTGGAGTGCGACGTTACTCCACTTGATCGGCCACCCAACGAGGTCACCGGAAACAGGGTTTGACCCAGTACAGAAAGTGGGTTATGGCAGTTGGGAACTTAGGCGAACAGACATCTCATTTGATGCGATAAGAGAAAGGTATGGGGCGTTAGGTAAAAGAAATACAACATTGGTTTACGCCCTGCTCAGGCTCATTCTAACCTTGACACTTGGGGGGGCTAACGCTTTGACAACGTCTGTGGTATGGAGTAATCCCCGCGTTACTCTTGATTGCGGGGGATATATCATGGAAAAATGGGTGCTAGAAGGCAACACAAAGATGAATCAATAAACCATTTGAAGAATATAGAAGTTTTCTTCAGTTGCGCGCCACCAGCGATCCCCGAAAGCCGAATTACCAATGATAGACTCGGGAGGTTGGCTGGGCGTCGCTGGGCACCCGAACCGCCCGTCTGGGCACCGATTAGATTTGGGTCACGTGCATGCTGCAAACAGGACAATGCAGGCAAAATCAGGCAAACAAAAGGGGTTGATCTCTCTCATCGGCAGTTTAGGGACATTGGTAAAATCTTCCAAACTACTCCAATGTGGCATATCATGATGCCCATCAATACACTCCTAACACACGTCTCGATCGTCATGTCTCCATCATTGTCGCCCCAGATTCGAAACTAACAATACGCAGATGCGGAGCGCCACCAACGCTATCGGGTTTAGCTGCGCGGGTGGGAAAAATAGCGCAAACATTGACTTCATGATTCGTCGTCATGTCTGAAGGCTTACAACCTTACAAATATAGGGTGAGGATTATAATATGGGTCTCTGCAGAACTGTCCATGGGTTTCATATATCCACGTAACAACATCATGGCCAGAGATCTGGGGTCAATCTCCAACTTATGACTCCATGCACGTGAGGTCTGGGGTGTTTGTACGTAATAAACTCAATTCCCCCGACTTTCGCATTTCTACTCCATGGCCATTGCCGATTTTGGGTTCTAACCTCCCCCAGACTAGAATTCCGCCAAGAGAGATCGTCGGGCTAGAAGGATCCTAGAACACACGGGAGCTGCGGGTCATTTCACCCATGCGAGAATATCCTTGCGATAAGACCCCATGCGCGATTTAACGTCGAGAACTCATTCACATCCATCTTTTGCTGCATCGACCTGTAGCCGAATTGAGCGTCGTATTCTCTATCTCGCGCTCTGCTACGCCCGACCGCGGAGATGCTCATTGCAAGGGCTCATCCTGCGGCTAGGCGATCAGTCTCCGAGCGAGAATACTAGAACCAAAATCAGCAAGCGGCTCAAACATGTCAGATTGCAAAATCTGCTGTCTTACATCTCCTTGCGCATCACTCATCCGTATCACGTCTAGTATTTCCCCTAGACTGGGTTGCCCGGGCCAAAGAACTTGCTTTTTGTTGGCCTATCTTCCAGTGAAATTCATTAATAATTCAAAGATAGCAAGCTCAGGTTCAACAGATCAAATGGGTCCAAGGATTCTTTCGGGTATCATATTTAGACTCCCTTTTCGGTGAACTGGAAGATTCTTTGTTAGTGCGTACCCTGTGCAGTATCCTTCGTAAGCGTTGTGGCTCGTCTCCTAGGAAGTATCTCTTAGGAAGTAAAGGGCACCTGCATAATGTACATGTAGTAAATGTCTAACTTTCGCCTCGAAACCAGATTGCCGTGATGTTGGAAACGTTGAATGTTGTTGCCGACATCCGCAGTTTCATATTTGCAACTAGGCCTCTAGGTGGGATCATTTGATGAATCTAAATTATCATTCTTTGCTTAAGCATTCAGTGATTGACTCTCCCACATAATCCACATTTCCTTTGTTGAGGCCAGCAATTGATATGCGAGAGTTATCCGCCATGTAGATGTGATATTGCTCTGAAATTGCCAGGCGTTAGTATGCGATAACAAGCGTAGGATATGTATCCAAGATCGAGACGAACCACGGAGTCTCAACACAACGCTTGGGGACAATCCCAAAAATCCAAACATTCCGGACTGGCGAATCAGGTGCTCCCATGAGCCCGGGGCGCCTAGTTATATCAGACCGCGTTCATGGCATACATGTACATGTAGTCATCCTATCCGAGCGATACTTACCAGTGGATACCAGACTCTTGTATAAGGCCGATCTCATGGAGCAGATGCGACCACTCATTGCAATCAGATCATCATGCCAAGCTTGGCGAAGTGTAGGATCGACTAAGATCGTGCTCGCAACCTTGGCACCATAGGCTGGGGGGTTCGAAACTTCTGACCGTTGGAGCATTTCAAGCATCGACTGGGTATTCATAGCGACTTGCGCGCTATGTGTTGCCAGCATAAAGCAGCCAACTCGTTCCCCTATCAAGTTCCATTAATCGTAATCCCTCTGGTCATGAACTGACTGGTCACGGGTAGATACCATAGAGACCCATGTTCTTCGCAAAAGACAGACAAATTCCAGCTTCCAATTTGAACTCCTCGACAAACAGTCGAATGGCAAAGGCATCATTGTCAACATTGCCAGAATTGAACCCGAGATACGCAGCGTCAAAAAGCGGGAACAACCCCCTCTCTTCGAAGAGGCGCCCCAGTTCTCGCCATTGCTCCTGGTTCGGATCACATCCTGTCGGATTATGAGCACATGCATGAATAATGAACACGGAGTAGGGGGCAGCCCGTTTCAGTGCCGAATAATACGACTCGATATCTAAATCTTTTCTCTCCGGGTCATAGTATCTAAAATATTCGCAGTGGAATCCAAGAGATGAAAACACCTGATAGTGGTTGGACCAGGTCGGTTGAGGGATATATACCGTGGGAAGAGGAGTCTTGCAGGCTCTTAGCAACAGTCCCGCCAAGTGCAGAGCCCCAGTACCGGAGAGACTTTGGCAAGTGAGGTCGCCAGCTTTTGACATAGAGGTCAGCTTCGAATTCATCTAGTGACAAGTATAGAGCCGTCATCACTTTATTCTGTTGCTTCTCATAAATCTCCGCCCCCAGTGCTAGCTTCGCAGCCTCTCGGCGGAAACTCTCTAGACCGATAATCGGTAGATATTCGTGATTCAACTCCTGCGATAGCAGCTTCCTACTCTTGCTGACTGACGGAAGAATCCATGGGTCACCATTCTCATCACGGTACGTACCCTGGCCCAAGTTCACTTTTTTGGGAGACGGATTTGCGATATACTGGGCAGTCAAAGCGAAGATCGCATCCGGTGGAATGAATCGAGCCTGATCAAACCAGGACTGTCTAGTGAGATTCCCAGTCATCGTTTCGGAAACCATGCTGCAAAATTGTGGCAATCAAGGGCAATATGAGTTCTCTGTATGGTTTGGGGACATGACCTAAATACCCAGTATTTACCCCAGTGAACCCACCCGCGTCTCCAGCCGATCCGTCGCTCTTACAAAATCCCCGCTATGCCCACGAGGATATTCATACATTTCGGGGAAACGGACCGAGTCAGCGAGTTATATTGCCCACGCGGGTTATCAGTGAATGAGTGATGAAGATTCGGGCGGAGGATCCGAGGGAAGATGGGGGGAAATCTTGAACATCGTCGGTCTCGGCATCCGATGGCCAACTCAACACTCGGGGACATCGCCGTTTCCCCTCCCCCTCATGATTCGAGCGGATGCATCCCCGAGATATCTTCTTGTTATAAGTAGAGTTATGTGACTACATGCATGGAATGTTGGACTCAAATCATCAAGTCTGTTTTTTGACGATATATCCTGCCTACCTACAACAAAAATGGGTTCTCACACTACTGTCTCTCCTCAACCTCATGTCCCTTCATCAGGAGTCTGGTGCCCCGCAGTCACTTTCTTTCATCATGATACCGACTCGTTAGATCTTATCTCCCAGTCCAAATACTATGCCTACTTGTCAAAAACCGGACTAGCGGGTCTGGTAATTTTGGGAACCAACTCAGAGGCCTTTCTTCTCACTCGCGAAGAGCGGTCACAGCTAATTTCGACCGCTCGAGCCGCTGTTGGACCTGACTTCCCATTGATGGCCGGTGTTGGCGCGCATTCGACCAAGCAAACCCTCGAGTTCGCCCAGGATGCCGCTGCCGCCGGCGCCAATTACCTCCTTGTCCTCCCTCCCGCTTACTTCGGCAAGGCGACAAATATGAATGTGGTGAAACGCTTTTTTTCGGAGGTAGCAGCGAAGTCTCCTCTGCCAGTGGTGGTGTATAATTTCCCCGGGGTTTGTAATGGGGTGGACATGGACTCCGAGACCATCACCGCCATTGCACGGGAGTCAGCGTCAGAGCATCCTAGTGGACGGTCCAACGTGGTCGGTGTCAAGCTCACCTGTGGATCGGTAGGGAAGATCACCCGGCTGTCTGCAGCGTTTGCACCCGAGGACTTCGCGACGTTTGGCGGACAGTCCGACTTCCTGATTGGCGGCTTGGCTGCAGGAAGCGCTGGATGTATCGCAGCCTTTGCCAATGTCTTTCCCAAAGTGGCAACGCGTATCTATGCGCTGTATCAGAAGGGTCAGATTGACGAGGCTGTGAAGCTCCAGAGAAAGGCAGCGCTTGCAGAAAGCCCCATTAAAAGTGGCATTGCTTCAACCAAGCATGCAGTAGCCTGTTACTCTGCCCAGTTAGCAGGGATTCAGGATGCAGCAACTAAACTGGCACCTCGGCATCCTTACGAGGAGGTGGGAGAGGGGGCCAAAAAGGCTATTCGAGAGGTTATGGCTGAGGTTGCCGAAATTGAGAAGAGTCTATGATAAGCCAAAAGTGTACATAGTCTCTGAAGATTTGAAGTCATCGATCCGTGGCTTCGCCAAGGTTAGAGATTTTCCTGCACCATGTCTTCCTCTGTAATTATCCTTGCTTCTACCTACATGTATGTGCGATATAAATCAGTATATCCCAGCGTTATCCCCTAGTCTGCTAACTTGGTGTTCATTGAACCCTGCTCCCGAGGTCAACACCCTGGCTTTGCTATACCAGGGTTTCCTAATCATAACGGCTGGACCAACTGCTAAGCGCAACGCTAAAACAGATTACTCCCGGCATCATGGGCTTATCTGCCCAATGGACAGCTGACAGTCCAATGTTGAAGATCAATTATCACACCGTATCACACCACTAAGGAAATTTACAAGGTACTTTCAAATCGACGGTGTGCACAAAACGGCGTTCGGGCAAGTGGATCGACGCTTGTGGGGTCAACGCTGTCGTAATAGCAGGAGACAGTCTTTTGCCTACATGTATGCGAATTTGCTACCTACGTGTATTCAAGGATCATAGTCCCAACAAAGTCACCATAGACACAGATATGAGCGCCAAGGGTTATGCATCCACGGGCCTTCGCCTAAGTAGTGCCTCAAAATAGTTGGTTATAGGGGGCTCAAGGCGTGGTTCGTATGAGCATTCTTAATATCGTACACTGTGTTAATATGTTAGGACCAGCTGTAGCCGAGAGAAAGAGAAAAATATACAAATGAGCCTCGGCTGCTAAGATCCTAGCTACCAATCAGCATCCGAGTCTCGATCTGCTATCCATGGATCTCATCTGGGCCGAGTCTGGATTTCCAATCGGGCCGATCAAGCGCCGGTTAAGTGGGTCTATCGGGATCTTAAAGGCAAGGCTGTCCAATCACCGACCACTCCAGTTTCTTTTTTTAATGCAGTTTGGTGATGCCATCCATGGATGCTCCACTGCTACTGTCTCCGGCATGGCTGTTATTTTTTATTTTTTTTCTTTTCTGTCCTTGTTCTTTCTGTGATGAATAATGCAAATATACATATTATGTTGAGAATAAAACCTATGCCGAGGTTCTGTTCGTAAAGAAATTTAAAGAAACAAATCTGCAGATCAACAGCGGCACATCAAAGTATTGCACATCGCAGATCACAGATTTTGAGCTTCGACCCGTGCCATGTCCACCAAGGAGGTGTCCGAGACTGGGACCAAGTCCATCCAGCTTCCAACCTCCATTCCATTCTGGCGACTCGTCCTAAACCCCGGGGCCATCACCCAAGAGGTAGCGGACTATCCTTGCGCAGGTTCGGGAACTGAAGAAGATCCCTATGTGGTGCAATGGATGCCTAAGGACTTCCGGAACCCTCTCCAGCTAAAGACTTCGATGAAATGGTTCATCACAATCGTTGCTGCCCTCGAGACCTTGGTGGTCGCTCTCGTCTCATCCGCATATACAGGTGGTCTCATTCAAATTCGAGAAGAATTTGGAGCAACCACGGAGGTTGCTACCCTGGGAGTATCACTCTATGTACTGGGATTCGCGCTGGGTCCGTTGATCTGGGCCCCCATGAGTGAAATGTTTGGCCGCCAGCTCGTTTTCGTCACAACCTATGGTGGTTTGACCGTTTTTTGTGCCGCTTGCGCGGGCGCGAAGAACATTGAAAGCCTACTGATCTTCCGATTCTTGTCCGGTGCTTTCGGTTCCTCTCCCTTCACCAACTCGGGTGGCGTTATCGCCGACATGTTCATGGCTCGCGAGAGAGGGCTAGCATTGTCCGCCTTCGCGCTCGCTCCTTTCCTTGAACCAGTCATTGGGCCTATCGTCGGTGGCTTCCTCGGTATGTCTAGCGGGGGGTGGAAGTGGGTGATAGGCCTTCTGGCCATCCTCTGCGGTGTCATGTGGTTCTTAGGAGCCGCATTGAAGCCTGAGACTTATGCTCCCGTTCTTCTACGCCAACGCGCAAAGACCTTGTCTAAGCTCACAGGTCAGGTGTACTACAGCAAGCTTGATATTGATCAAGGGCGCGTCACTTTGACGGCCGCTCTGAAGACTTCCTTCTCGCGCCCGCTGATTCTTTTATTCAAAGAGCCCATCGTCCTGTTACTCTCAATTTACCTGGCGATCATCTACGGAACCCTCTACATGCTTTTCGGTGCCGTCCCGATCGTCTATGAAATTTATCGTGGATGGAATCAAGGTGTCGCCGGCTTAGCCTTCCTTGGAGTCATGATTGGTATGTTAGGCGCGATTGCATACTCAATTCCCGAAAACAAACGATATGCAAAGCTGCTTGCAAAGAACGGCGGCTATGCACCCCCAGAAGCCCGTCTTCCGCCGTGTATGCTGGCCTCAATCGCCCTCCCTATCGGACTCTTTTGGTTCGCATGGACCAACTCTCCCTCTGTCCACTGGCTCGCAAGTATCGCAGCTGGAGTTCCATTCGGATTCGGTATGGTTCTTGTTTTCTTGAGTGTCTTCAATTACTTGATTGATGCTTACACTATTTTTGCGGCGTCCGTCTGGCAGCCAACTCGCTACTTCGGTCATTGTTCGGTTTTGCATTTCCACTGTTCACCACTTACATGTATCAGGATCTGGGAATCCATTGGGCATCTTGTGTTCCGGCTTTCTTACCACTTGCACGCGTCCCCTTTCCCTTCCTGCTCTACAAATATGGACTCTCTATTCGAAAGCACTTCACATACTCTGCGCAGTCTGAAGCCTTCGTCCAAACCCTTCTTCGAGCGAGTCAGCAGGCCGCTGAAGAGTCTGTCAAATCTGAGCCTGAGTTGTGCTTGGCAAATGATGATAATCCATCGCTTTCCACCGACAAGACAATTGCGGATGTCAACTTGATTCATCATACCCTTTCACGCACTTCCACCAATGCCACCAATGCCACGCATGCCATGAACCGGGTGTCCGCCTACGAGGCCCAATCCGTATAATGTCGACCGCGTACACACGCGAGAATCATTTAAATAACTTAAAACATGAATAATACAAGCGGAGAATTGGCGCTTGGTTGGATCTCTGATTATAGCAAGGATTGGGACAGGTTTGAACTGGAGGTTTTCCGATGTTGGATTACTTGGTCTGCTACTTTCTCTTTTGCTGGACTCCCGCTGCCCTCTAAGCCGTTAAGGGTTGTCTGCTAACAGTCCAGCTTCATTGCAAGATCCTTCCATTTCTTGACGGCGTCCGGCACTGCTGGCAGAAGGGTGGGGTTTTTGGACTTTATACCATAGACAGCGTTGAATATTAATACTGAATCGGCGACCTATGGTAGGAAGAAGATGTGGGCGGATCACGCATCCCGGCCAGACCCCGGGGTAGCGTGCGCACAGGGGGGACGACCTGCGCTAGGAGAAAGATTGATGCGGATCAAAGACCTCTTGGAGCTGAGACTCCGAGGTGCTTCTGTTTGCGCGCCTTTTAGCTCCCCTTGTCGAATCGCCCCTGATGGAGCCCCACACCTTCTTCTTAAGGTCTCTTGTCGGCATTGTGGGTTGGAGGTTCGACGATGGCAAGGGGTATGATGGGCTGCTGAGGGGCGCGGGACGATGAGCTTTGGATTGGATCGGGGCTGGTCAAAGAAGAAGAGTGACGGATGTCCTGAGGCAGGTCGAGGTTACCCCCGGCTTGCTCGGCGCGGCCTTTTCCTTTGGAGGCAAGCCTCTTCAACCCCTCAAGCTTCTTGCGAAGGACCTCGGCATCCTGCTCAGCGACCTCGGCGCACTGGTTGGCGTCCGCAGCGCGCTGGGTGGCATCCTCGAAGTCCCTCTCACCAGCGGCATCTTTATTCACACCACACCGGGGGCAAGCTACCCGGCGCCTATGGTAGCTGATAGCATCCGTCCGGTATCCGATGTTACGGAGATGCTGTGCTCAAAGAGAATATTGAAGACAGGGAGGGAAGGGGAAGAAGGAAGAAGACAAGTGAGAGATGGGTCCTTGATATAGATCTCTCACGTCATGTGATTCCTGGCATATCCCATCCGTCATGTGATGCACCTTCAATAGCAAACAAGTATCAGCAAACCTATCATGTATGACATCCGAGAACTGAGGTTTATCTGACTCCTCCTATAGGCAATAATTGAGACTTACTTCTCCCTCTCCCGTAGAACGGCTGCCCACCACTCATTCCATTCCAATCCAACCTGCATTAACGCCCACAGAAGGAGGACTCCAAACGAAACTGCGACGGTATTCCAATCGTGACACTCGTGTGTCCACGCATCATAGGGTCCTCAAACAGCGAGAGCAGCTCGACATAAGGCACGTGTTCTGACTGGGGACATTCCATAGCAGTTTCACTACCCACCACTCGTGTGTCCACGCATCATAGGGTCCCCAAACAGCGACAGCAGCTCGATATAAGGCACATGTTCTGACTGGGGACATTCCATAGCAGTTTCGAAGTCCAACATGGTCACGGCTCCTGTCTCCCTTTGATACAAAACGTTGTGCTTTCCAGCATCGGGCATGTAGATTGACAGAGACCGAAGAATGCCGATGGCCTTCTCACATTCCTCACGGACGTTGGTTCGCTCGCGGTTGCTAAGTTCGTCCCAGACATGGGCGAGGATCTGTCCATCCTTGTAGGGGAGGACAAGCCCCCTTCTCGTGAATGTCAGACACCCAACTAGTAGAAGGGTTTGAGCTCGACTGGGCGGGGGTAGTGATGCTACTGGCGCTGGTGCTAGTGGGCTTGGTAGAAGACATGATGTAGGTTGGTCGTCTTAAGAAAGAATCATGGAATAGGAGGCGACGAGAAAAGAGTGGAAGAGAACGAAAGACGAGGAGCAGAAATGGGAAGGAGCAGGATAGCGCACGTCGAGACGCAATGGATGGGAAACCGCGTCGCCTGCCAGCCCATTGAATTTACTCTATCCCCAATTCATCCTGACTTCATCGAATTTATTTGTACGTCTCAAATTTGAATATACATCGAAAGTATATAGGCATATGGGCTTCCATCTTTCCTGGCACCGTGCATATCGTATATTGCTCATGTCCGTGTTATCCCCGGTACTATCGACCATCCCCGGGGTACATGTATTGACCTGAACATTGTGCTCGACGTTGTGACTTTCTTCAATGAACTCCATTGGTCAGACCGCTCGACATTCCATTACTCACTCCATTGGAGGTGGTATGTTTCACGCCATTAGTGAGTCCCTTGAGTTTACCAAGAGGCACTCCTGGAGGCACTCCAACAGAGATGGTACTCTTTTTCCGTGGTCGCTCTGGTGCATTCCAGACGGCACCATCGTCGAGCAGTCCCTGACCTAAAGCCAGCGCCTTCGATGGAGCTTCACCCAGCCATTCGCTCTCTAACTGGCCGATGTTCTCTTCAATTTCCCAGGCACGACCACCCTCGATGAACATGGATTTGCCGTTGAGAGTGTGATCAGTCAAGACTCCAGTGGCAACCGTAGCAACCTGTTCGGGGGTATTGATAGGAAGATCAGCCCCCTTCCACTGCGCCTCGACTTTCTTGATGCTGTTGGTCTGGGTCACCCAGGGGCAGACGCTGTTGATGCGAAGGTAGTGCTTGTACGGAGAGGAGATGTAGGTGCGTAAGGAACGCATAAGACCGACAACGCCATGTTTGGAGGCCTGATATATGAAAAGAGACGGGCTATCTTTGAATCCAGAGACACAGGAGAACAGTAGGATCGACCGGTCGCAGTTGGATCCCCGGTTGTGGCGCAAGTAGACGGAGGCGATGCGACAAACGTACATTGAACCGAGCAGGTTGACGTCCAGAACTTTGTGGGTTGGGGTCTTGCGATAAATGTTACTATGAGTTACCATGACAAGGCTTGGCTCAAGTATCAGGGGCCGCTGCCCAACCAGAATTGACTTACCTGACGGACAGTTTCCATCGTGAGTGCGGTGTCAAACCAATTTCCTATCTCCACGATGCCGGCTGCAGATACGACGTGATCGATGCGCTTGTAGGTCTTGAATGCGAGATCAAAGAGAGCCAACACCGATGGGTAGATGGTTACATCGGTGGTCTGGAAAATGGCCCGCGGAGGCAAGTCTTCCTCCTCTGGGTGGAAGTTATCACGACACTCCTTTAGTAGACGCTCGCCCGAGACGTCATCAAGGTCACCCATACATACATTGGCACCGTTCTCTAGGCATTGTGTCACGAGGCTCGCACCAATGCCATTGGCACCACCTATCTGAGATGAGACAAGATTATAGCAGATAGGTCGGGGAAAGGCCTTGGCATACCCGTGATTAGGATGACCTTTTTGGCAAGGGAATTGGGGGAAATGCTGGGAATGTACTGCGACATTGGGGGTACATAGATCTGTGCGGAGACTTGGGTGGGTCGATAGAGATGATCGTGGGGCCGAGCACAATGTATAACAGAAAGATTTGCAGAGAAGAGAGAGGACTTGGACTGTGGACAACGAGCTCACCTTTATATTCAATTGCCATTGCCATCCAAGGGTGCACTGTCAAATTGCCTAGTAAAGTCCCGAATGAACCCTGATGTTGAGGGGGACGAACCAATCCGTGATCAGATTGTTGTCGCCTAGGCCATGACGTCCTGAATGCTGGACATGGACGGCAACTCAACCGAGGACCATTGGAGAGTCCCCTGTCTGGTCTCCCCCTGATGGCCTTGCATGATCGAATGAGCGTTTCCACAGCTACCCGGGTTAATGTGGAGGGCCCCGCCAGTCCTCGACATCGGATGATGCGGGGAGGCGTTAGCCAATGACGCCTGGGTGCAGTTGGAGGCGAATGCGCCGCCGGCCATGGCACAAACAAACGCGGGAAAGAAATCAGTTTAACACGAGTTGGCATTGGCTTCTCAAACCTATTGGTCGCGCTGACTCGAAGCTGAGAGATCTTTCGGAATCCTGTGGTCCGGAGTGTATCTGGCTATCTCGTACTCTTCGGAAGTCTGACAGCCTTACAACGTCGGAAGATGGCAGCGATGATTTTCCAAACTTTGATATGACTGTCTCCGTATGTGCTCCATACGGATATTCAGAACTGGAGAATTGGCGTTGCATACATCGTATAGAGATGGAGGGGAATTGCGGAGGGCGCGGGAAGTTCAAGGACAAAGTACAAATCACGAGATGTAACCTTAAGAGACATTCTCATAATGTTCGATAAATTAGGTCTATCCCGAATCCAAAACAGAACGTCGACCGTTTTTTCCAATGTACATGGACCACCCCCCCAACCCGAAAGATTAAAGAAAAGTAAAGAAAAAGATAACACAATGCCATTTCGGCTGCACACATGGGGAATACAGGACATGACCGTTAGAAGAAATTCAGAAACATACTCTATCAATGATCCCCAAAGAAACCATCCAGGATAAACCTATGCAGGCCAAAAGGAGAAAGATATTTACAACCAGTCCGCAAGCCCTTGAAAGGTCTAGCGACGGGAGACACAGCATAAGATACCAGACTTGCCGAGGAACCAGATGGATCCAATGAAACGGAAAATCGATAGGCCAGCGGTCGTCCACAAAATAGCAGCGAAGTATTTGGAAGTGCGGACGGTGGAAGTGTTCTGTGTGTGAATTAGATAGAGTGACAACTTAGACTGTAGGAGACATACCGTGAGACAGAAGCGATTGATTCCTTCACTGGTGATACACAGTGTGAGAATCAGATTACTGAAAATCCAGATCAAGACCAGGTTAGTTCGGAAAGCCTTGTAGCCATCATCGTTGCTTCGTTCTTCCTTCTCTTCAGGTACGACATAAGGCTCCAGCGCTCTCTTGACGGTAGATTCGAACTGGCTATCGATATCGGCCTGCGGCTTGTCCACTTCTTCGATGAAGTTTGACTTGCCATCATCCTTCTTCGTCTCAGCAACAGGCAGCGAATCGCCCTTATCGGATCCTTTAGTACCCCAGGAAACGTCATGCCAGTTGCAGAAAGCGTAGACCATCAGAATGTTGATCGAGCAGGTCATACCGGCAAAGTACGCCCAGGAGGATGTGAACATGTGCCAGGGATCCATGTACATGAAACTTGCCAGGAAGTAGATACCGTAAGTAGAGACTAAAGCGATCAGGACAATACCGGCGCCAGATGAGCTGAAGAAAGACTGCAGGAAATGCCCAACACCTTGATCCATGGAGAAATCAAGTGTGCCTCCAGTGAAAGCGTTCTTGACGAGGTAGAACGAGAGAACGATAATGTAGGTCTGAACCACACTGAAGTAGACGAATGACAGCGTGTATGCCAAACGTGAGCTGCCAAAAAGTCAGTATTTGATGATGAGAATTGGTTTCTTGGATCCCGTCTTACCCTTTGGGTCGATTTCCTAGAGCAAGAATGAACTGCAGCATCAAGAAGAACACATATCCATATTTCAGGAAATTGTTCACAATGGGCGAGGCATCATTCCCAAAAGGCCATCCCTTGTTTTTGTTGGCCGCACTGGGCGTTCCGACAAGATCCATGATGACAGTAGTGGTCAGCCAGAATGAGGCTAGTAATCAATTAGTCCAATTTTCAATGGAAGACAATGGAGTCCCGAACATACCGAGGGAGAACCAGGTCATTATCAGACCCGCAAAGTTGTAAGTCATTTGAATGTGCAGGAAGAACAGCCGCAGGATATTGTGGCCACTCTTATAGATCCGTCCGAAATGCATCATTGCATACAGACTAGCAGCAAATGAGCCGTTCAACCAGCGACGTCGCTGACTGATAAATTCGGCTGCGCCCTCTGGCACATCGGTCTCACCCTTAGATGCCTTCACGTATGTTAAATGCCACTTGAACCCAGCCTTTGCGACGAGCTCGAAACACAAGATACGGTCCTCAGCAAGGAACATATTCTTTTTGAAGATATTCATACCCTCGATACCTTTCTTGCCTAACTGCTTTGAGAGTGTGTGGTCACCGTGGAAGTACTGCTCTAAAGGACGTCCCATAATAGCGCGATAGCGGTACGCGGAGAAAGCACCAGGTAACACGCTGACGTATCCAAAGGCACTCTCTAGTGGTTTATCGAGGATATTAGAGATTTTGTACTCGAAATTTTGTGCGGCGACGAGGGGATTCATCAAGTTTCTCCAGCCCTTTCCTAACATTGCGTGGATCTCACCACAGGATCCACCCAAGTTCTTATCATTGTAGAATGACTCCCACAATGCAAGAAGGGACTTCTTTCCGGGTTTCGTTCCAGCATCGATAAGAATCACGACTTCCGGATTGAGGATTCGGCTGAACCCATTGAATAGCCAGCGGTGGGAATTGATCTTTTTGCTGTTCTTTTGCTTGAGGCAGAAGATCATTTGGACAGGAGGGAGATTGCTCGCCTCGTTGCCCTGAGGTCGGATCAACTGTTGGCTAGAGGTAACGGACAGTTGGGTAGTGTACTCGAACTAGGTATGGTCAGTCTACTGGCATCATCCATCTGGAACTCAGGGTAGAGCAATTCAAGTGGCACCAAGAGTGGAAACAATCAGACCCTGTACTTACGATGTGGGCGACGGTTTCCCGGCCATCAACGGAGCGCTTCATGATGCCATCCTGGTAGATACCGACTGTGGCCAACATGTCGAGTGTATTTTTATCGCAAGGATCGATACCATCGAATACCAAAGAGACCACAATTTTTTGCCAGGCCGGGCCACCTTTGTTCCAGAATTCCGACTTCTTCAAGTTGACAATATCCCGGATATTTTGCATCACACCATGGAGCGTACGCGCGGTCAAAACTTTATCTTCGTTGTAGTAGGTAATAGCGATCAGAAGCTCGGTGTGTCGGTTGTACATTGCCGGTCGCAAATTGTATCCGTTGCGGAGGGTGAACTCGTCAGGATCACAGGTTGCCGCGGTATCTGCCCTGAATTAGCCCTTGTCATTTCAACAATATCAGAAGAAAACCCACAGCGCAGATGAGTGAACTCTTCCGGAAAGCCCTCCTCTGATTCACGGTATTCCTTCTGAATGGCATTTTGAATAGCGCTTGGAACCGGGTAATCCACGCTCAGCACAGAGCCCTGGACCAACTTAATCTTTCGCGTGGCATAACGTCGCAGCCCGGATCCAGGTGCCTGTCTGTTCTGCCAGGCTTCTGATGGAGTCTCCGACATGGGCGATTGGATACCCGAGCGACGGTTTAATCCACCCGCAGATTCCTGGTATGGACCATCGGGGAAGATGGTGACGCCGGGGTCATGTAGGGTATAGCGACGGAGGGAATCGGTTGAGGCATATGGGTCATCGAAGGGAGCGTTGAATGGGCTAGGCTGATTGCGATAGAGCAGAGACTGCTGGCTGTCGACATTCTCGGGTTTCTCCTCGTAGCCGTACACTTGCTGTTGGAGCGAATAATGTTAGCCTGTCTTCATGGATTACTCTTTCTCTCCTGGTTGCATGTCACTCACATCACGCGTGCCGTATAGGCTAGTCTCACTAGCCTGTGGTGAATGGGATGAGTTCCCTGCTGAATGAGGCGAGTGAGGTGATGTGCCTCTTGGTGGCAGAGACATTGTGGACAGGTTCTGCGTCCTCCGAGCGTGGTGGGTAGCGAGTAAGAGGCTGGCTGACGATATTGTATCTCACAATTGAAGGGAAAGAATTCTCTGTAAGCAACTTTCAATCCCAGGTGCAATGCGGCGCTTCAATGGCAATAGCGCAGTTGCGCAATAGTGCTCTCGCGTGGTAGATCGAACGCAAAGTATTCTGGTCGATCTATCCAGAGATCAGACCTATGTGAGAGAGCGATGTGAGAGAAGGATATGAGACTAAAGCAGAAGGGAGTGGAGGGTCGACGTTCAAAGCCAGATGTGCGCAGGAGAAAGGCTCCAGATGCCGTAGAGTGTACCTAGGAGATATTTTTGGTGCAGAATCTGATTGGAGGTGCCGACGATGCGGGCTGTGAAAGGGCGACTGAGGTGGAACCCCAGCGCACATCAGCAACTGTTGTTCGTCATCCGCCCTTTGTGAGGATCCACCATGGAGCCCCCTCCGAGACAAGGCACATTGGGCATTGGCAACCGCTTTTCCCCTGCGTACAACACAATGTATCGCATCACCACTGGAGGCTGCACCTGCTATAGACCCAGCCACATCATGTCATCTCCCAGGGAATCCTAATACTTGTCTTTCAATCACATACAACGTGGATATACCTGTATGGGTATGAATTTGAGTCCATGATCCGCGCCTTGCTAAGGCGAACATAACTCGTCGAACATGTAGAAATCTGCGGGTCAACGACGCAATACGCCGTGGCATTGGTCAACGAAGGGTCTCCTGTGACCCATCACAGGCTCCGATCCCCCAAGTATTTCTGGTACATATCCCTTCTACGGAACCTGAAACATCATGACTCTGATCATGAATTCTGGTGTACATTGGGTGAACTTCGTAAGGGTCATCAAATTCTGTAATTGGGTCTCTCTGCCAAGCGGCCACAGCGTGGCTGGCAAGTGCCGGGGAAATGACGAGAAGGCGTGAGGAAACGATCGGCCATGTCTTCCAGGGGCTGAATTCTGCTTCCGCGACTGGTTCACGAGGTTCCACAACTCCAGCCATCGTTATTATTGTACGGAGTAATGTATGGCATAAATTGGGCATGTGGAGAGCTCTGGATCGGGGCAAAAGGAGAGAAGGGGGAAAATAGAGAGGCTTCCACAGCAACAGAACATTCCACGGTGTGGCTACGAATGTGTATCACGTGATGGGTTTAAATGGAGATACGTGTACACAATAGTTACAACATAGCACAACGTTGTTTTGTATGGAAATAATTATACCTTTGTGTTGAGGTCATAGAGCCAACTCGACTTTCCTGGTGAAAGCCAGATTATTACTCTATATAAATGCCAGAAATGACTTCCGATATGGCGGGTCAAGCCTCCGTCAACCCTTTCTGCCACCAACATTGATGCCTACATGCACACACCCTCCAGGTGTAAAGTCCCGACGTCCCAGGTAGCATAAACGCCGTCTTCATCTTGACCCCGCATTGCTACATGTATGTACTGTTCAGTAGTCCCACGGAGATCAAGTGCTGGTCATCTGACACAACATCATTGGTAAACATATATATCTTGATAACATTATATACCTCATATACCTATCGTCAGCATCGAAAGTTGCTAACCATTACATACATGTACCTCTTCGATTGGCAAGGGTTGTTTGTACGAAGCTTACAGACGACAGACGAATTGCTGTCATTCTTTCTATGCCTACATGTACATAGAGTCATAACTACACCTGTGTAGTTAGGTACTTTCGGCTCTCGGCCGACATTCGGACTTCGTTGCGATGAGTGCTTTCTCCAAATGATTCGACTTCCACGACCACACGAAAATGGCACAGTTGGACCTGATGCCAACATAAAGAATGAGCTTGGGACTTTGGCTTGCTAACAGATTCAAAAACGTATTCAAGCGTCTGGAACAAGGACACATAAATGTACATCTTGCGCCTGGCCCGTCAGGACATGACCGAGGTCATCAGAAACCTAGACCTCATATGGCATGCCGGGTTATATGCGGGGTAGAAAATCCGGTTCATCGTATAAAGCTTTCGTGATCTTCCATGTTCAGGGACAATACTCGGTTCTATAGCCGACATTCTTCTCTAATTCCTACATCACACGATGTCGCCCCAGAGACCTGCGTTTGATTCCCTGCCTTTGCGCAAAGATGGACCCCCAGGGAATGCTTGGGGGATGTTTGGCGATCAGGATCAAATGGGCATGCTCAACCTTCTAACACCAGAGAATACCGCTGCGGCTGCCCGTGAGATTGTTGAAGGTGTGCGTGTCTCAACCGATTGGGCTCTCAATAGCATGGCCACCCCTTGCTTTGGACGGTCCGCTTTCGAGCACGTTATCAAAAACAAGGCTCCCCGATCAGTCAACGACGATATACTGGTTTTCAACACACAGAGTAGTAGCCAGTGGGATGGCTTCAGGCATTATGGGTCGGTGCAGGGAACTTTCTTCAATGGGTGTACCCAGGATGATATCGAAAACTCTACTCGAAATGGCATTCACGGTAATTTACTCTTATTATAACATTGGATCTTTCGTCGCTAACTTCTCAGTGTGGGCCGACAATGGCGGCATCGTTGGGCGGGGTGTCCTTCTGGACTATGCCGGCTGGGCAGAGGCCAACGGAAGAGAAGTGAATTGCTTTGAAACCCAGTCAATTCCAGCTTCTGTGCTCCAAGAGGTAGCTGCGAGTCAGAAAACCACATTCCGGCGGGGAGACATCTTGTTTATCCGCACTGGGTGGACTCGAGCGTACGATGAGCTCTCACAGGCGGAATGTCAGCAACTAGCCGACTATGCAGCACCTCCGGTAATCGGGGTCGAATCATCTGAGGCCATGCTACGCTGGATTTGGGATCTCGAAGTGGCCGCTGTGGTGGGAGATATGCCGAGCTTCGAAGCATATCCCTGTCAGAACAAGGACTTCTTTCTTCACGAGTGGTTGTTAGCGGGTTGGGGCGTCCCGATCGGAGAATTATTTGATCTTGAGCAGCTCGCCCAGGAGTGTCGCAAGAGATCTCGCTGGAGCTTTTTCTTCAGCAGTGTGCCATTGAAGGTGTGTACCAGACGATTCCTCGGCCTCCCTCTCACAACTGACCATGAACATTCTAGGTTCCTGGCGGGGTCGCAAGTCCCCCAAATGGTGTAGCTATATTTTGAAGCATTTTTTTGGTCTCTTCTCATTTATGTTTTCTGTTGCACGACCTATTGATTTGGAGATAGCGCAGAATCCAGGAAGTGACAATGGTGGTTGTAGCCAGCGCAATACTCCTAAGGGCCGTGTAATTCTTGAAGACATCAGAATGTCCATCTGTAGAGACAATAGTGGCCATCTCAAAGCGACAACTCCTCATGCATTTGTCGCATCGATTGTGGTGAACGTTCAGGTGAGATCGGGCCGGTGGAAAGATAAGCGGAGAAGCGGGGAAAACTGGGGATTTTCTTCCCGAGTGTGACAATCGACAATTCTGCGTCTTACTTGATGAGAATGCGAAACTAAAAGGATAATAGCAGAGATATCTAGTCTTGAGGGATAGGAGAAGATGGTGCTTGCAAATGCAAGGATCTCACGACAATCAGAAGATCGCTCCAGAAGGTCGATGGTAGCGTGTAACCGCTGCCGTTCTAGGAAGACTCGCTGCGCCGGCAATCCACCCCACCCTTGTGCAGCGTGTGTGGATGTAGGCAAATTGTGTGTATACTCGGAAGCGGAGAAGAGAATCTCCATAACTGAGAGGTGAGACGATCTAAGGTCATGGAAGAGTCAGACATGTACTGACTCGGCACAGCTACTTTCGTCAGTTACAGTCGCAAGCTCCTGCACTACGAGGTGAGTAATATTCTATACCTATTCATAGAGTTGCCTTGAGGCCGTTTAACATCCGAGATAGAAGGCAGTCATTCTACGTCTTGTAGTGAGCCATCAACATTCACTCGCTACTCTGATGAGGTGCCACCTGAACGCGACGACTGGTGGTATAAAGGAACCGACAACTTGCTATTGAATCGGTCGGGAGAACATCGTATGTACTCAGCTCGATTAAAGTGGTTTTAGTAAGTTTGCTCATCTTCCTCCAGATTTCGTGGGTGCCTCGTCCACCACACATCTTGCGAAACGCTTGAATCCCGGATCGACAAATTTCGCCTGGGATGTGCGCCCACTCTACAATGACCCTGCTTCACTAAGAAGACCAGTCAGCGGTGCTCTGCCCCAGCTCCCACCATTCGAGTTTGCCAAGAGGCTATTTTGGGTGCAATATGCTTACATCGGGACTATCTTCTCCCTTATTCAACCGCTGGAGTTTGAAGAACGCCTTGACTCAGTCTATCACCAACCACTTGACTTTTCACATCGTGAATCCTGCTTGGTGTACTGTCAAACCCTGTTGGTCATTGCCTTTGGCTTGATGTACAGTGTGAATCAGTGGAGTGGTGAGGAAGGGCCCCCGGGCTTCCAGTATTTCAAGTATGCGTTGCGTTTCTTGCCAGATATTCACGAGGAAGGCTCTATCTTTTTCGTTGAGGTACTATGCTATGTGGCATATTACATGCAGAACCTGAACAGACGGGACGCTGCTTTTCTTTACGTGTGTAGCATTTCACTTGACCTTTCGCTGCGCCGCTAACGACATCAGATCGGACTCGCTCTCAGGATGGCTATCTCTCTTGGACTTCACCAGGAAGTGTCCGATCCTTCGATAAGTGAAGCAGATCGCAACCGTCGACGTCGGGCTTGGTGGTCTGTCTACAGCTTAGACCGGTAATTGGCCCATTTCACACGTTCTGAAAATATAACTCATACCTATGGATAGGCTACTTTCGGTCAAGTCTGGCAATCCTATCACGATCCATGATGAGGATATTGGTATAACCTGGCCCGCAGCAGTGGTATGATGCCTTGATATCTTTGTGTGAGCTGGTCTAATTTGTGCATAGGATGGATCAACATTCGACCCATGGCCGTCAACCGTTCTTACCCATTATACTCAGTTGTCCCGTATATTGGGGCGGATTGGCGAAGGTACATATATACCATTCCATCTATACTCTTATGTATGGGAACTAACTCAGATGGCTACAACAGAAATTTATAGAAAAAAGCCCGGATCCGGATCCAACCTCATTGCTTCTGTCCAGAGTATAACGAATGACCTTTCTGGCTGGCTACGACAAATACCAGATCGGCTCCGCATGGATTTCAACTCACTCGATTCGCACATCAACCGAGAGTCTGTCTCCATCAACTTGCACTTCTACTCATGTGTGAATATGACTGCACGCCCATTGGTCTTTTATGTTATTCAACGACGACTCGACGCGGAAGCGCTTGGATCTGCTACAGAAGATTGGAAAGAGGGGCTTTCTCCCAATACTGTTGCTGTCATTGACAGCTGCATCACGGCAGCGCGAGCAACTACTGTGATCATGGATGCAGCTGCCAAACATAATCTCGTTGGTAGGTGATCGAGGTCTAAGCCCATATCTTTCTCGTTCATTCCCCTGATGACATGAATCTCTTAGCTACATACGGCTACCTGGATGGCGAATATATCTTCTCCGCTGCATTGTTGTTGGTCATGGTGAATGCCGCTTTCCCGCCCAATGAAAACAATGCCCGGGCCATGGAGACCGCATTGAGCCTGCTTCGCGGTATGGCGGATCGCGGCAATACGTATTTGGGTGCACGCCATGTACTACTGTTGGAGTTACGGGCGGCTATTGGACCTAGACCTGCCGAGGCTAATGATGCTGCTGTAACAGATGCTCTTGCTGCGGATTCAAGGGGCCCTGAGGCGCTGGGAGATGATAATGGCACAAATCTTCCCAGAGAAGTTCAAGATACAAGGGCAGATCTGGTTGCTACGCAAGTTCTCCCTGATGACTGGCCACAGAATCTGGACCTCCCTACTTTCCAAGACATTGCCTTCCAGTTTGATCTCAACGATGACCCGGCACTCTGGGAAGGGGCTCTGGATCAAATTGATATTGACATGGACACAGACTGGATTGAGAGTACTTTAAAACGATAAGAATCAGTGTATTTGTTCCAATAAAGACCGAGTTATTTGTGTATTCAATATCACAGGTGTACATATCGTGACCTAGCGTGGACACATCTTCTATCGAGACATGGGGAGATATATGCTTCACCAACATCCATTGTCGAATTTCTCAAGTTCTGCACAATAATTATGTAGTAAAAATGGGAGCACTACCGTATGCACTGTTGTCGATAACCACAATGGTGCGATATAACCCCCCTATCTCAACCCCTCCATGCCCCTGAACCCCGCGCTCATCAAAGCCATCGGCCCGGAGATGCCGAAATCGGAGTCATCGGCCCGACACGTGACCTCAACCTAATACGCAAGATCGCGTCGATCAATTCGACAATGTCGGGAACATCGGGAGGCTTTTAGGCCATAAATGAATAAAGTGACACCTTCTCCGTAATTTCTTCATATTTTGAACTTTACTCACTGAGCTCTGTGGCCATATTTGAATACAGTGGTTCCCCCTAGCATATATCATCTCTTTCTCCAACGCATCATCCTACATATACCATCCTCATCATACCACTTGTTCCAATGTCGGACCCAGGGAAGATCACCATTTCCATTGATCGTGGTGGCACATTTACAGATGTCCACGCGATCCAACCTGGTCGTCCAGACATTATCCTGAAACTTCTCTCTGTTGATCCTTCTCACTATCAGGATGCACCAACCGAGGGCATCCGTCAGATTTTAGAGCTGGCTACCGGGGAGCCACATCCCCGCGGCCAACCGTTAAAGCTCGACCGTATTGGCTGTCTGCGAATGGGCACAACGGTTGCAACAAATGCTTTGCTCGAGCGCAAAGGCGCTCGTTCAGTACTCTTCACAACTAAAGGCTTCCGAGATCTATTGAAAATTGGCGATCAATCCCGGCCGGCCATTTTTGATCTATCAATGGCTCGCCCCGGGGTGCTGCCAGAAAGTGTCGTCGAAGTCAACGAACGTGTGCTGCCCTGCCATCCCTCCGCCGACATCGACTGCTTCTCTGAATGCCGGATGGTAGAGGGAATCACCGGTGAGAAATTCCGAGTGATCCAAGAGCTGGATGTCGCGCAAGTACAATCAGAGCTTCAGCGTTTGAAACAGCAAGGGATTCAGTCGCTTTCTGTGGCGCTATTGCATTCCTACGCATATCCAGAGCACGAGCGTCAAATTGGCAAGCTCGCTCAAGAAATGGGATTCTCTGTCACCCTCTCTTCAAACCTCCAACCCATGATCAAGATCGTGCCTCGTGGCATGTCAGCTGCCGCCGATGCCTACCTCACACCCGTTATCAAGACATACATTGACTCCATCTCTTCTAGCTTCGAGGGTGGCTTGGGAAGTCAGCAAGATTGTCGATTTGAGTTCATGCAATCTGATGGTGGACTGGTCGATTTCCGCAAATTTAGCGGACTGAAGGCTATTCTGTCTGGTCCTGCAGCTGGTGTAGTCGGATTTGCAGCCACCAGTTGGGATCCCACCGAGAAGACTCCCGTCATTGGCTTTGACATGGGTGGCACCAGCACAGATGTCTCGAGGTTCGATGGTCACCTTGACCATGTCTTTGCCTCCAAGGTTGCAGGCGTGATGATTCAGTCTCCTCAGCTTGACATCAACACTGTCGCTGCTGGCGGTGGATCCATTCTGACTTGGCGCAACGGCTTGTTCTATGTCGGGCCCGAGTCCGCAAGTGCCCATCCTGGTCCGGCGTGCTATCGAAAGGGAGGTCCTCTCACGGTCACAGACGCCAATCTGTTCCTTGGTCGTCTGCTTCCGGAATACTTCCCTAAGATCTTTGGCCCCAACGAGGACGAAGCTTTGGACACAGAGACGACTGCACGCTTGTTCACTGAGCTCACGCAAAAGATCAATGTCGAACGCCGACAGCAAGGCCAGGTTGAATATTCCCCAGAGGATGTGGCACTTGGTTTCCTCAAAGTCGCAGATGAGTCCATGTCCCGGCCAATCCGCAACCTCACAGAGGCTCGTGGCTTTGAGACTGCATCCCATCACTTGGCTTGCTTTGGAGGTGCTGGCGGCCAGCATGCATGCTCAGTGGCTGAAACGCTTGGAATTTCTCGCATCATCATTCACAAATATTCCTCGGTTCTGTCGGCCTACGGTCTCGCTCTGGCAGAGGTTGTCAAGGAGTCGCAGGAGCCTGTGTCAACCGTCTACCTGTCATCCCAAGCTGCTCTTCTCGAACAGCTCGACAACATGGCATCATCAGCAACGAAGGACATGGAGTCCCAGGGCTTCGCTTCCACTCAAGTGCGTCATGACAAATACTTGAACATGCGCTACGAAGGGTCCGACACTAGCCTGATGATCCTGAAGCCTGAGAACTCGTCAGACTTCCTTGAGGAATTCCGTATCCGCCATCGCCGCGAATTTAACTTCAACTCTGAGCGCCCAGTTCTCGTCGACGATGTTCGAGTGCGCTCTATCGCTTCGTCCAAGGTACGGACCGAACAAAGTCCTTTGGTTCAACTGAAGGACGCCAACATGCGAGATGTCACGGCCGCTCCAGCCTGCACCACTGCAGCCTATTTCGATGGCCAGTCGAGTCGGGTCGATACGCCAGTTTATCTCTTGGGTGAATTGGAGAAGAACTCTCGCATTTCTGGCCCGGCCGTCATTATTGATCAGACTCAAACAATCGTCGTGGCCCCCAACGCTGTGGCGAACCTGCTCGACACCTGCATTGTCATGGATCTCAAGGATGAACCAACCTCTTCTTCCGGACGCGCCATTTCATCGGAAATCGATCCTATCAGACTTACGATCTTCGGGCATCGTTTCATGTCTATTGCCGAACAGATGGGTCGCACGCTGCAGAAGACTTCTGTCTCAACGAACATCAAGGAGCGATTGGATTTCTCTTGCGCTCTTTTCTCGCCCGACGGAGGGTTGGTGGCCAACGCTCCCCACGTTCCAGTCCATCTTGGATCGATGCAATTCGCCGTACGATACCAGCATCAAAAATGGCTAGGGAATTTGAAGGACGGTGATGTTCTCGTGGCCAATCACCCCAGTTGTGGAGGCACTCATTTACCTGATATCACAGTAAGTCATCTTTATACCGACCAATCTCGTCAGATACTGATACTCTCCAGGTTATTACACCTGTCTTTGATCGACCCGGTGGCTCCGAAATCATGTTCTACGTGGCTTCCCGAGGTCATCATGCTGATATCGGCGGTATTCTGCCTGGGTCAATGCCTCCCAAGTCTACAGAGCTGTGGCAGGAAGGTGCCGCCATCGAAGGCGACAAAATTGTCAGCGACGGCGTCTTGGATGAGGCACGCCTGATTGAATTGCTGGTCACAAAGCCCTCGCAATACCCCGGCTGCTCTGGAGCACGCTGCCTCAGCGACAATCTGTCTGACCTCAAGGCACAGATTGCCGCCAACACCCGTGGAATCAACTTGATTCAAGCTCTGTTCAATGAATACGGAAACCAGACGGTGCAAAAGTACATGTACGCTATTCAGGCAACTGCTGAGTCTGCTGTACGCAATCTACTCAAGGAACTATATCAGAAGTTCAACGGTCAACCATTGGAGTCGGTTGACTACATGGATGACGGTACCCCGATTCGATTGAAGGTCACCATAGATGGTACCGATGGATCCGCTGTCTTCGACTTCGAGGGCACAGGTCCCGAGGTGTATGGCAGCTGGAATGCTCCCATCTCCATTACTCACTCGGCCATCATCTATTGCCTGCGCTGCATGATCAATGCGGATGTGCCATTGAACCAAGGGTGTCTGGCTCCAATTGACATCCGCGTTCCACCGTCTACCATTTTGTCGCCCAGCAAGACCGCTGCCGTTGTAGGCGGCAATGTTGTGACCTCACAGCGCATCACTGATGTGGTCTTCAAAGCCTTCCAGGCTTGCTCCGCGTCTCAGGGCTGTTGCAATAATTTGACATTCGGAACTGATGCTAAGATTGACCCGTCCACTGGTGCCGTCATCACTCCTGGATTTGGATACTACGAGACAATTGCTGGTGGCAGTGGAGCAGGCCCAACTTGGAAGGGCGAATCCGGTGTACATGTTCACATGACCAACACGCGGATCACCGATCCAGAAATTCTGGAAAAGCGTTATCCAACGATGCTCCGTCAATTCACTCTTCGCGAGGGCTCTGGTGGCAAGGGCAAGCACCCGGGTGGTGATGGAGTGATTCGCGACATTGAATTCCTTTCGCCGATGCAATGCTCGATCCTGTCAGAGCGACGCGTTCATCGACCTTATGGACTCGAGGGTGGTCAGGACGCGCAAACTGGATTGAATATCTGGGTCACACGGGATGCGGAGACTGGTGAAGAACGTCGCATCAACATTGGTGGCAAGAATACTGTTTCAATGGGGACACACGACCGCATTGTGATCAACACTGCCGGAGGTGGAGGCTGGGGCGCCGTATGAATGTATTATGTAGCGGGCATGACGATATATGTAACAATTCTAGTATACATCCTGTGACAGGTTCTTTGTATCATCGCAACGACGTAAGCAGGTATTATGGAGGCATTCTGGTTATCCTTCTACATTCAATGTTGCTTCTACGTTGTTCTTGTTACTTTTGCTTGAATAAGGACCGTATGGAAGGACGCCACAGAAGACAGCCATCGCACGGTCCTGGTGATTTCAACAACTTGTCATATATAGTTACATGTAAATGTATAGACATGAACCTAAGATACATGGAAATACATGGGAAGGTCGACTTGCACCATTGCATTTCTGAATTATTTCGTGGATTCTTGTTTCACAGCTTGGACTTTCCAAGTGATGGCCGCCACATCTCATTTTCGAGTCGGCTAGTGTTGACCATATCGGGCGTCAGTTGGTCTAGGGAAGATACCCCGAGCATCTTCATGGTAATTTCAAGTTCCTCGGCGAGAACTGGGAATGTCTTAGTCTTTGCTTGATATTGCTTTGAGCTCCAGTCTCAACTCACTGTCTGTGCATCTTTCCACCCCTTCAGCGCCGTATGCCGCAAGGGCATAGTAGTAGGGCCGGCCCACTCCGACTGCGGTCGCTCCCAGACACAAAGCTTTGAGGACATCTGATCCATCACGAAGACCTCCATCAACAAACACCTGGAGCTTATCGAAGGCTTCCGGATAGTAGGTGCGAATCTCTAGGAGCGTCGTCAATGAGCTTGGGGCAGAATGAATCTGCCTACCTCCATGGTTACTCAATAAGACACCATGAACACCATGCTGAACAGCCAGCTTCACGTCCTCCACGCTCTGAATGCCCTTAAGAACAAGGGGACCACCCCACTCTGATGAGATCCAGCCTAAGTCTTCCCAAGTGAGACCAGCATCTACCGAACCGGGAACTTGCCGACCACCGAATGCTGGGGCAAGCTCGTTCTCATGGTTGATCTCTCTAGAGTTCTCTGATAAACCTGCATCGATGTTCTCTTGCGCTTGGAGGTAACGATCGGCAGTACGCTTGCCCAGTGTTGAAGTGTCCACTGTGACCCACAGGCTTTGGTATCCGGCTGCCTTGACACGTTGGATGATTGACTTCGCTCTGGTTCGATCCGAGGGAACATAAAGCTGAAACGATAGATTCGAAGGATTCTGGTTTCCAAGCAATCGTCGCTCGTCAAGATGTGCGTCCATGATCTCTTCCAGCGGCTTCGTAGATGCGGTACTGATCATGGCGTGCATGCCTTTGCGGGTTGCTCCTCTCACAAGCAAAGGTTCAGCACCAGGGTGTGAGCTGCCCAGTGTCCCCATAGCTGACACGAAGAAAGGGAGCTGAGAAGTATGTCCCAGGATGTTCCTTCGCGTGTCCATTGAGTCTACACTCCTCAAGATGCGAGGTCGGAAGTTGATCATAGACCAGTCATCAAGATTAATCTTCAGTGACAGACCGGTGGCAGCTGAGCTTGACACATAAACCCACGATTTCTCCGGAAGAATACCCTTTGCGACCTTCTCAAAGTCCGTCGTGGTGACACATAGAGAAAGATGGGGAGGGCTTATGTTGGGCATTTCGATTATCTGCGACGTTGTGTGAAGGTATCGGCAAAATGAGAACAAACTGGATGAGATATATGATAACAAATATCTTCAGGGCCTTCTCAGATTGCAATATAAATAGAGAGCTCGGGATCAGATATCTCATCACGGCCCCGGACTCGGCGCCGACCGGAAATCCCCGCCGGCTACTCTTTTCGGGCCGTGTCCCTTTCAAGTAAAAGCCATCGCCGATTCCAAGGTTGTGGTAACAAAGGTGACCAAACTTCAGCCCTGTCTTTTGCTTTTGTCCTTCTTGTTGTCTTGAGAATGAATGTTCCTGCTATGGTTGACAAGGATCAAGTCGAATTGATATCAGAACATACAAAATCGTGCCTTCCCAGGGCGCCATATATGTATGTCCACATGGGCACTACCTACATGTAGGTAGTAGCACACATATATCACGCCGACCAAGACAATCTCTTGGAATGGTTGGAATCACAGCGGCCTTTGAAACTACGGTATTGCCTGACATCAAACCTTGGGGACCGGCAAGTTCTCATTTTCTCCAATCCTGCATTATACATATATTTTGAACTGATACCAAGCCGTAAACCAAGCGCCAACTGGGTGCAAGGGTTGTGCTTCATGGCCAGACCAGGTGTCAAATTTACGAGAAACAAAGGCGCTGAAGAAATGTCGAGTGCAAAAGAAGCGTCAGTATGAAAAAAAAGTACCTATAGGATATATAGTATGTATTGTCTGATCTAATTCAAGTAAAACCCCATCCGACGGAAGTAGAATTTGGAAACTTGATCCATTCTTCTTGTAGACGAAGCTGAGGAAATACACATGTAGTTAACTGTAGTTAGTTGTAGGTAGTTACCTATGGTTATATAGACACTGAATTTGTGAATCTCCACTGTGTTTACCTAGTCTCATTTTAGGCTAAATCGGTATACCAAATTAGGAGCTATATATGCACGAGTCAAAGCCACATATGTATATACACATCTAGCCAGAGCTATTGTGGACAACTTGGCTCCATATAAAGGTTAAAAGCAACAGTAGATTTGATCCTAAACACAACCTGAAACCCCTGCAATTGTCGTGCCTTTCATACCTCGTAGTTCTGCTTGATGGTTCTTTGGTCAGGTGGGCCCGTGAGGGGATGTTAGTAAGCATCACATGCTTCTTGTTCCATCTGAGCTTCCATGCTCGATTTCTTTCTTTACTTTATCTCTGCTTTGCTTTTTCATTGCAACTATGTTTGTCGCCATACCAGGTTGATCAGCCCTGGGGCTTAATCTTTGAGCTCTTCGTGTCATTTCTATTTGGTTGCTTGATCGTTTTCTGATAAAACCCAGAATCGACGTCCAAGTTGCATCTTCCCGCAAACCAAAAAAAAAAAAAAAAAAGAGACTCAGGATTCAAAGACACCTCCATTCTTGATCTCGATGACAGATTCACCGCCTATCGTGTTCATTGCCAGGTGAGCTCTGACTTCTGATCCTCTACCTCTACGGCTAGCTGAACTGGCCTTTTAGACATGGCGCCCGCCTCGATGCCGCAGACAAAGATTGGCACTTGACCTCCCCAAGCCCCTTCGACCCACCTCTGTCCTATGGTGGATGGATGCAGTCTCGTGCACTTGGAGTACGTATTGGTAGTCTCTTAGGGGCCCGCCAATTCACTGGCGAAGACCCAGTGAGTCAGCGCAGCCATGATCCGACCTCAGATGACCAGGCAAAAGCCACCCCCGCACCTTCGGACTTGTCCCACCGATATAACGTCATTATCCATACCTCTCCATTTCTTCGATGTCTTCAAACTGCAATAGGAGTTAGTGCTGGTATCAACGAACAACACTCGGATGCAGAGACATCCGAGGCGACGAGTTCAGCGCCCACGGTTCCCGAAGCTTCGTCAACCCCTGATCGGCGATGTTTGCTTCGCGTCGACGCATTTCTGGGTGAATGGCTCTCACCTGACTACTATGACCAGATCACGCCCCCGCCTGGCTCAGACAGAATGGTGGCGTCTGCCAAAGGGGAATTACTTCGTCGCGCCGAGGCCATCCCAGCTACCGATGGGTCACCAAGGGCGTTATCAGGCCACTTTCCTGGAGGTTGGGGCAGCCAGTCTCAGCCTACTTCGCCGGCCGAAAATGAAGATCGCCGCTTGCGTCCCACAACAACGCAGCGCCAGCGCGCCAGCACACATGACACTCTTCAGAGTCCCGGCCAAATACAAGGCAGCAAGGAGAGTCTAGTCCGTCTCAACACAGATCTTCCACCTGATGTAGACGCACGTTATGTACCCCCAACTCCCAATTATGCCGTCTCCAGCTCGGACCCTATCCCTACCGGCTATGTAGCTCATGCGCGGAATGCATGTACAAAGATCGATTACCAATGGGACAGTATGCGCACCCCGTACTGGGGCACCGGCGGCGAGTTCGGCGAGGAATGGGGTACTATGCATGAACGTGTTCATGATGGATTCCAGCACATGATCAACTGGTATCGGGAACAAGGCCGATCTAAACACGATTCTACAGCAGCGAGGTCGAGCGGCGAGACAAATGATCATGCGCAAACGGTCCTCGTCATTATCACACATGGCGCAGATTGCAATGCTTTGATCGGTGCGTTGAATGGTCATTCGGTCTTGCTCGATATCAACACAGCTTCACTTACCATGGCCGTACGACGCAATCGTGTCAATCACCCGGCGTGTGACGAGGATCCCACGCCTAAATCCCCGGGCCCCGACGACCAATCGGTGTCCCAGGAATACTCCTTGCAGCTTGTGGCGTCAACTGATCACCTGCGCCCGGGAATTAACCCCTCACAGCTCACTTCGCTGTCATCTTCATCTGCGCAGGTACTTTCACCGCCCCCAGTCCCTTCTTATCGGAATCGTCTTGGCGCTCGCCCGTCGCTTCCTCAAGAAACGTCTACAAACAGGCCACCAGGTTCTGGTAGTACCAGCCCTCGTGCATGGACGCTGGCGATGCGCCCATCTACTAATTCCCGCGGCACTTCTGGGCTCTGGAACTCGGTCTCGTCCGCTGATAAAACGGATGATGTTGAGGACAATTATGTACCGGACTTTGGTGATCGGCCGGTCAGCCAAGATTCAGCTCTCCCTTCAAGGCCTGTAGTTGACCGTGGCTGGACGAAGCAGTTACCGCAACGGACATTATCCCAGCGCGGTCTATGGGGGAGTGCTCAGTCATTGGGGGAGCGTGAAGCAGGAACGAAGCGGAGATGGACGGTGACGGAACAAAACCTGTGAGATTCTCACTGGGTTCTAGGATACCTCTTGCATAGCGATAATGGGTTGTAACTTTTCTTAATCCTTTTTTTTTTCTCTCTTATTTTTTTCTTCGCTTTGGGTTCTGGTTCTGCATGCTCAAAAATGTTTACGAGACACGACACCTCATTGTTCAGGCATCTACCCCGTGCCAGGCACCAAAGTGGCGGGTTTCCCCCCACTCCCTTTGTCATTTCCCCCATGCGTCATTCCCTCTTGTTTGTTTCTCCAATCTCCCCCGAATCTCTTTTTCCTCCCTCTTCAACCTCTTCAACCTCTTCCATAGCTCTGGAATTTCCATGTCAAACATTGAAACAGACGGACTTTCCGTCACTTATTCATCTGACCGAACCGGGGCCCCGGATCTACGGCTGATCCACTTCAATGATGTCTATCACGTCGAGTATCTCTCCCACTAGCCACATAACTCTCACCTGGACACATATTGAGACTTTCCATATAGATCTGGCTCTGCAGAGCCTGTCGGAGGCATCTCTCGATTTCAGTCCCTCGTAAACCACTACCGTTCCCACGCGAAGTTCGCCGGGCAACCTGATATCCTGACCTTCTTCTCCGGCGATGCTTTCAATCCCAGCATCGAAAGTACAATCACAAAAGGCAGGCATATGGTGCCATTTCTCAATACGGTGGGCACCGATGTGGCGTGTGTGGGTGTGAGTATTCCCTTCATTCGCCACGCATGTACACCGGCTAATTGAAATGTTAAGAATCATGATCTAGATTTTGGAGTCGTCCAATTCCGCCACTTGGCTAGCCAATGTCATTTCCCTTGGCTTCTGGCGAACGTCCTTGACCCAGCACTAGGGGAAGATACCCCAATTGCTGACTGTGGGAAGACTTACATGCTGACCTCCTCCAACGGGCTCAAGGTCGGAGTGTTGGGTCTTGGAGAAAGAGAATGGTACGTGTCTCTCGAGCTTTTCCTTTTTTTTTTCTTCCTTGCTGATTAAGGTCGACTCTAGGCTCGGCAGCGTTAACGCTCTCCCACCTGATCTGGTCTACAAATCTGCATCCCAAACAGCTCGGGTCCTTGCCAAAATGCTCCGAGCACAGGGAGCAGACCTCGTCATCGCGGTGACTCATCAACGTGAACCTAATGACTACAAGCTGGCTAACAACCTTTCGCCCGATCTTGTGGATATCATTCTCGGAGGCCACGATCATTTTTATGCGCATGAAATTGTCAATGGAATTCATGTTCTACGGTCCGGAACTGACTTTAGACAGCTAAGTTATATTGAGGCTTTCCGTAAACCTGGTGGTCTGCCTGGTTGGGACTTCAACATTACACGGCGTGATGTTGTTCACTCAATTCCCGAGGATCCCGATACAGTGGCATTGGTAGCTCGGCTTACTTCTAGCTTGAGAGCCAAACTAGACAAACCAATTGGCTTCACGGTCAGCCCGCTGGATGGTCGCTTCTCAACTGTGCGGCAACGTGAATCTAACTTGGGAAATTTTGTCTGCGACTTGATGCGCTTCTACTATGGGGCCGATTGCGCCATGATGGCAGGCGGCACCATTCGCGGCGATCAAATTTACCCGCCAGGGATTTTAAAGCTAAAGGACCTGTTGAATTGCTTCCCCTTTGAAGACCCCGTGGTTCTGTTGCGTGTCCGTGGCCATGCTTTATTGGCTGCACTCGAGAATGGGGTAAGCCAGCTCCCCGCACTGGAGGGCCGATTCTCGCAAGTATCAAACATCAGTTACGGGTTCAAGTTGGAGGCGCCCTCAGGGTCACGCATTACATTTGCCCATGTAGGAGGTGAGCCCATTGACCTCCAGCGGGATTATGTTCTCGCCACGCGCGGATACATGGCTCGAGGAAAAGATGGTTTCGCGTCGTTGCTTATCCAAGCCGAAGGAGGCGAGGTGGAGGAACTTGTATCCGAAGAGAGTGGTGTACTCATTAGTACGATCCTTCGTCAGTACTTCCTAAGTCTCAAAGTACTCGGTAAATGGAACCGTTGGAGTGCTAGCTTGGGCCGTCATTGGGGTACTGTACATCGCAGTTTGCACGGTGAGGGCTGGCTAAAGCCACCGTCTGCCAAAACGTCCCCCAAAAAAGAGAGAGCACCAGGGCAATACTTGAAGGGTCGACCTAGTCTCCGACGGACAGGTCGATCAGCTTATTACTATGGTCGATTTCCCGAGGAAAATGAGCTGGATACCGATGATGCCATCGGGGATGAGGCGAATGGCAATGCCATGGACTCAGACTCAGATGACAATCCTGATATCCTTACATCTTCGCGACCCATGACCAATTATGTCACCCAGCCAGCGCGATCCTCTGTTGAAGAGGAGCATCGTCTTCAAATTGCCCGACGAGTTGTCCGAAAATGGATGCGGCATGCGGGCTTGCAGTGCAGGAATTTGGACACCATGGACGGCGAAGGGGAGTTTACTCCGGCTTGGACCTCCGGAATCTCGCCACGACTGGAAGGACGCATCGTTATAGAGTAGACTGCTTATTGGCGCTTTCGTTCCTGAATGTCTATCTTTGGTTTCGAGATCTTGTTGCTTCTCCTAC
Source organism: Penicillium turbatum (assembly GCA_030762825.1). Lineage (NCBI taxonomy): Eukaryota > Fungi > Ascomycota > Eurotiomycetes > Eurotiales > Aspergillaceae > Penicillium > Penicillium turbatum. The sequence goes on from JAUJYX010000014.1 coordinate 75,888, forward strand.
TTCAACTGGGAATTATGTTTCTTTTTACTCCTTTTCTTCGCATTGTGCATGTGTATTGGATGGCCTATTGGCGTTTTGGCTGGATGGCATGCATAAATACCCTGACCAGTACTTGTTTATCCCGTTCAAATCCTGTTCAATCGGCCTTCTGTCGAGGTATATCCTTTTGTAACAGGTAATCTCCGCCTCTCCACGCCTTGTAAACCCCATAAAGACCACAAAAAGGCCAGACGTCCCAGAGAGCACGCTTGACTGATCCCTTCCATCCTCTCTCGAACTCTCCCCGGTGCGCGCCCGGGAGATCAGATTCACGTACCCTGACTTTGTCAAACAAGGATGGAAGATGCTGTGCATGGTATTTATTCCGTAGAGAATCATATCCGGGCTTGTTGTAGATGGCCCAGAATTCCTCCTCTGTATAGTAAGTATGAGCATATAGCCATTTCTTTCCTCCCAGACTGTGGACCTTGTGTTCCAATTGCCGATTCTGGGCCACAAATCCAGCTGGATCTGTAGTGGCGGCAGGGCCCCAAATTCCGAAGTTGAGGAGCTGTGTCTTTTGTGTCTCCACGTCCACTTCCTTTCCATCATTCATTGGCTGTCCTTCTAACCCACCGGCGCTTCCTGGGGGTAGCGGACAGAGCCAGAGCGGGTATTGTGCAAAGTTTTCAGGACGGTCCAGCCAGTCCAGAAACTTGGAGGCAGTAGAGATTGGCACACCGACATCCTGGATAATATACCGACGCGCAAGCCCACTAACGTGTAGGGCGTGATACATCACCTTGGTATGCATGAATCGGTTGAGGAGCCAGCGAGTAAGGAAGGTGAACGGAACACAGAAGTAGCGAAACGCATAACGAGCAACCCAGAACCCACCCCGATCGTACCGGAAGAGATAGTCCGCCAGAGGAATGTAGTCCACTGCATCTGGCATGCGAGGCAGACTCTCTCGATCGGAGGTCTTAGAATGAGTAATGCGCTCGGCGTGCAAATAGAACCAATCATCTTGTCGGCGAGTCAGATATCGAGGCTTGACATTGGAGCTTTGTGCGACCTGCTTTCCAGCACAAACGATAATTTTGCTTTTTGAATAAACGATCCCATCCAAATACTCGGTGCTAGGATCATCGCCAGCCTCTTGAAAGACACGCACCGCGTCATTCATGTTCGAAGTGACGTAGTATCTCAGTTCCACCAAGGGTTGCGCCTTCTTCAATCGAATCTCCAGTAGAGTCACGACTCCCAGGGTTCCAAAAGAAGAAGCCGCTCCCCAGAACAAGTCTGAGCGCATGTCCCCCAGATCCGAATTCGTGTCGACGCGATCATTATATGCCTTCACCACCTGACCATCTGCCAAGACTATTTCAATCCAATTCACTGTATGATCGAAAAATCCCTCGCGAAACGAGCTGCTCTCTCCGGATGTTCCCGAAAATGCTCCCCCGACCGAGATATTAGGAAATTCAACAACTACCAAAGGGACCAGGCCATGGGCTTTAGTAGCAGCCAGAAGAGCATCCATACAGACATTGGGCTCAACTATAGCGGTACAGCGGTCGGTATCGACCTCGAGTACATGGGAAAGAGCTTCTGTGCTGACGGTGTTTGAAAGGGATCGATTGGAGGGCCGAGTACTGTTGGTCGCGCCATGATATATGCGAAATGGTAGTTGACGACGGTGAAAATCAGCCACCCGGGCTGAAATCTTTTGTACAGCCGTAGAATGATCCATATCAGAAGAGTGAAAGAGAGAAGAAAGAAGAAATGCAAATGGCAAATGCAAATGCAACTGCGAACCTTAATTCACCAGCCCGAGGTGTAACATGCAAAATTACGAAGGAATGGAAAAAGCAGTATTATGGAAATTTTTGATTTCTTTTGCACAGTAACTTCGTCGAACTTGTAACTTTTGTAACTTAATTTTGAGGCATCGGTATCATAAACATGGAATTGTAAAAACATCATCGACGAAGACGGGCTAGCCCTGGCCAACTGGCCGGGCTCCGGAAAGATTGACAACTCTACCACCTCCAGCAGCTCCGAGCCCGGTAGGCGCCCGAGGTTGAACCCAACCGGGGACACTGGAATCATGACTTTCACGAGCAGAGATTGTTTGCCAGACATTGGGGAATCCGGTGGGCAAGATACCCTTGATTTTGGCACCGGGGATTGCGAATCGAGGCTCGCGATGGAGAAGATAACCTCCCATCAATCCTTGTGTAATCAATGATGCGAAAATGGATTCAATCTCTTGCATCATAGTGTCTGATTCGGTTCTGTCATCGAGGTCGTACGCATATGGATCCAACTCGCAATCACCATAGTCCTCTTCTGGATCTCCATCGATCAATTGACCAGGTACATTGGGCTGTGGGACTCCACAGTCATCATAGAAACCATCCGGGCTCAGGAAATCGCCATACTCCTCCAGTATTTGTTGATCTGTGGTGGGACTGGCCGTTCCATCTGCCCCTTCCAGGCCAGCGTAGTCGACGTCCGTAGGCTCGGGAATTACTTGTGATCCATATAGGTTAGAGGCCGCCATAGTGCCACCTTTGGATGTTGCATGTTGTGCCTGCAGCCATCGTATAGCCACAGCGAGCTTTTTGAGGTTGAGGACTGGTGGAGGTCCTTTTTGCGCCTGCGCTTGCGGACCTCCCCAGGAACCTCCGTACATGAACACTTTGCGCGCAAACGAGCGCCACACTAATATCTCACATCGGTTTCGGAGAGTAAACAGAATCCCTTTTTGTGCAAACCATTCGGCGGTGGTCGAGCCAAATTGAAGATGTTGTCGGAAAGCCAGGTAATCGCCCCGGACAATCAATTGACACAGTGGTTGGAAGTGCTTTGCTAGGGCTTGTGATTCTGGTCGTTGGAAGAGTGCCTGAGATGGGAATCGGCCCAATATGATGTTGCACGGAATAAGATAAGAAAGTATCAACTGTCGTTGACTTATGGCCTGGCGGTGGCACTGGTCGTAAGCGGCCTGCAGAGCGATCTGGGCGGGGAAGAAGAGGTTGTTGGCGAAAAGATAGCGCCCAAGGTAGTAAAGGTAGGTGACACGCTGTGAGGCTGGGAAGTAGGCCAAGGGAGGCGACTGGGCGCTGATGCTTGCGAACATCTGCTCAGCATTGCGCAGTTTGCCGCACTGTGTCCCGTTAGCATCCACTCAGAATATCTGCGAAAGCAAGGGAGAAGAGTCTCATTCTACCTGGAAAAATAATTTCAGACAGAGATTCGCCATGAGGTAGATCCCAATGCGCTTGCCCTCTGGCTTCCCATTCGGACCAGGAGTGCCGGTACGATCAGTGAGGCACTTGATGAAGGCCTCCCGCACTACGTTAGCGGATTTCTCCACCAAGGTCACCTTCTCGCTGCTCTCGTCCTGGTCCGCCAGACCTTCCATCCGTCGAATATGCGCGATCAAGTCCGGTCGACGATCGAGGCCCATTGCCAATTTTGCCAGAACTTTGGACAAGTAGAGAACCATAGGAAGAACGACGACGCCCATTTGACTGTCTCCGAGGGCCAGCACACATTGACTGCAATTGGTGAGAGGACTGAGTCAGCCTTCATGCTCGATAATACGGTAGCATCATCCTCCGAGAACCGACTGCGTCTAGCATGCTCCAACCTTGGAACGGGGAGGCGCAGGACTTACTTGAGCAGCGCCTTCAATTGATTGTATGTTTCCAACAGGTTATCGGTATTCATATCACGCAAAAAAATCAGGTAAAGCTTGACGAAAACCGGGAAAGCTGTCCATGAACCGCCACCCTTGGATCGCGGTACGAGAGGCTCGCATCGTTGGAGAAGCGCGGCCTCGGTCTTGGGGCCCGGGGCATAGCTCTGTCGTAGTTCAACGATCATGCGCTGGTAGATATCTGACAGTGGCGGCTCGAGCTGCAGGAAGTCCTGGACTTTGGCGCCATCGCGATTCTGGACCAATTCTTGCAAACTGGCGAGGAACTGGTCGAGGACAGGAGTTGGACCCATGTTGAAAGAGCAAAATGCTCAGCTGGTTACTGAAGGGGTCGCGCCAGTAGGGAAATCAATTTGAATGAACGATCATACTGTCATACGTTGTAAAGATCCAAGGGCACCAAGTGTTTAAGTCAAGAGCTCGATTGCGATGGGCATTGATGGCAGAACCCGTGACCGCCCTTTGTATACAGCCATTGTTGATTCATCCTGGCAAGGCTATAACCATAGGAGTGAGTTGATCAATAGAAATGTTCGAATGCCAGGCTCCCAAGTTTATCTTCTATTGTCATGCCCAGGTGATTGACTCTAATGAGTCAGAGCCCACGTCTACGATATGTATCGATCTTCCAAGGCTTTTCTCTACTACACCCTTGTACCCGATTAGATTCAAAATATCCATGTAATCACAAGATGGATCTAGCTGGAGCTAGCTAGAGTTATTCGATGGTAAACTCGCAGAAAACGATACCCTTTTAGGGATTTCAGGGGTCTTTCTTGGTTATGTGGTTACCATTCTACATGTACACGCACATATATAAAGCCCTCAAGGTGAATCAAATCTCTCCCTTTAGTTCGATTCCGGTTTGGGGATAAAACTCATAGGTTCAGTTCTCTGTCTGCTAGAAATATACGAAAGATGTTTAGTGCTCCTAGTCAACAACAACGCAACATTGGAAAAGCCAGCCATCACGCCTTACCAGGCCCCGAGTCGTGGCCGATATTGAAACCAGGAAGCTATCAATTCCCCTGGGCAGGTGTCCATCCTAGTCACATCAGCCCCTCTAGTGGAGTCTTATATCATATATCGGAGGAAATATAACTCATACATTGTATGTCGGAGGTTACCTGTCTACATCCTTGTCGGGTAAAAAGGCATTTCCAAGTTGGGTGCATGATGTCATATCGCTGGCCCATCACATGTAAAAGCATCACGTCACTCCACCAAATACTTAAATATCTTTTTAAAGATTTCGATTCTTCACTTCTCAATTGTTCAATTGTCCAATTGCCCGAAAATCAACAGACATGGGCTCAGAATCATTTCTGGAGGCGCTCAAAGCGCTGATCCGGCATCCATTCGTAGAGACCTTTACCTGGCTCTACATGACCCTGCAAGCAGTGTTGACTTACATATTTTCTCCGATCCCCCCACCTCCCACGGCTCAGAATGAGAATATTCCCCGGAAGAGAGTTGCGGTCATTGGTGCAGGCCTGACAGGTGTATCCTCGGCTGCCCACTGTGCTGGCCATGGCTTTGATGTTCAGTTGTTCGAATCCAGACCAAAGGAAAGCGGGTTGGGAGGTATTTGGAGTGTCAGTATCGCCCGCCTTTTGACTATCCAGAATACCTGCTAAATCCCTCTACAGAGAGTCAATTCTACCTCCGCCTTGCAAGTCCACAGTGTCATGTACCGTTTCCACCCTTCGGTCAGCTTCGATAGCGCATATCCCACCCAGCAACAGATCAAGGACCAAATTGTCGATCTCTGGAAACGCTATGACTTGGAGAAACGCACGGTATTTGATACCAAAGTCACATCGATGAAAAAGACCAAGAATGGCCAGTGGATCATCAACGACGACGAAGAGCAGTACGGACTGTTCGACGGCATATTGGCTACAGTAGGCGTGTGTGGAGACCCGAAGATGCCGCCTCTGCCCAACCAGGACAAGTTCAAGGGTCTCATCTGTCACTCTTCTGAGCTGGATGGTAAGAATGCCAAGGGCAAAAAGGTGCTCATCGTGGGAGGCGGTGCCAGCGCCATCGAGGCCCTAGAGTTCGCCGTCAAGAATGGCGCTGCCGAGATCGATGTCCTCTCTCGATCTGATAAATGGGTCATCCCTCGAAACGTGCTTGTTCAGTCTTTGCTGGCGTGCAACATCTTCGGGCAGGAAACATCACTTTCGTGGATTCCCGAATGGTTCCTACGCAAGTTTTTCTACCGTGATCTCCAAGATATTGCACCAACCGACAAGGGAATCTTTACTACAACACCCATGGCCAACGACGAGTTGTTTAATCAGATCCGCGAGGGCAAAGCCCACTGGTTACGGGGTGACATCGTATCAGTGGAAGAAAACGGCGTGGTGTTCAACTACCGGTCTAAGGGTGTGCCCAAAGGAGGCCCTGGCCACGAACGACTGGTTGAGGGAGACATCATCGTCATGGCAACTGGCTTCAAGCGACCTTCATTGACCTTTTTGCCCGATGAGTGTTTCGATGAACCGTACGGGCCGCCTAGCTGGTATCTCCAAGTCTTCCCACCGAAGTACCCAGATATCTGCGCGAACAACAGTACCTACGTCGATGCGATTGGTACAGTTGGCAACATGCATATCGGAATCTACACGAGATTCTTGCTCATGTTCCTGACCGACCCTTTGACCAGACCCACCGAAGCTTGGATGAAGACCTGGATTGACTTCACGAGGTTCATGAAACGTCTGGCACCTACGAAAGCGTTTGATTTCTTCACCTATGCCGAATTGCTCTACTGGTACATCTTTGTTCTTGTCATCAACCCATTCCGTTGGAAATGGGCGTTGTTCGTGTTCTTTGGTATTGGCCGTGGCTTGCCCTTGATGTTTGTGGAACGGGAAAACTCGATCCGCAGGGAACTGAAGAAACAGCGCAAGGCAAAGAAAGCTCATTAAATTGAGTTGCGATGAAAGTTGGCCAATGCCATGAACGACGGAGGATGTGGGTGGTGTGAAAGCGAGGAAAGCCATACTGGCTGGTCTATTTCTTGTTGCCCTATAGGGCTTACAGCATAATTTCCCATGGTACATTTGATGCATTCGATGTAAGATAAACCCAGAATTAGCGCTTTTATTCAATGATATCAACACGAGAAGATCTTGAAAATAATTCTATCGCTGGTCCTTGATTTCGGGAATCTTCTTCTCCATGTTATAGGCCAAATTGCCCCCTCGCAAAAAGCGGCCAGGGATATAACGATTCTCTTCCAGCCATAGTATGGGCCACAGCAAGATCACCCCAAAGACACAGAAAAGGGTTGCAATCAGATGCCAGCCATAAATCAGCCAATATCCGATGTGCGGCATGACAAATTTGATAAACTCGGAAGTCTGATACAGATCTTCTTGTTTAGAGATGTAGTACGCCCTGTGGTCACCATATGTGGTAGCATCATTCTTGATTGAATCGTACGTCAAATCTAGGACGCTTGTGAGAGTCGCCGGGGCGACATGGAATGGAACAAGCCAAATCGAGAAGATCTGGGACATGTTCACATAGAGCTTGAGCTTATCCTCATCAAATGCTAGTCAAGAGTCAGAATCTGCAGTCGAGTATATCTTGTTCACAGCTCCAGAGCTCCCCGTATTAACATACCTATTGAGTGCACCTCGAGCTCAATTCGGGGTGACATGATCTTGTACCACTGGAAGATCTTTGCAATCCACCATCTGCTTCCTTGGAAGCTGGGAACTCTGCAGAACGGATGAATAAAGGATGCATTGCTGGTAAAATATCGTTCAAGGACCTTTTCTTGCAATGATGGCGGCGACTGTGTCAGAAGCCGGATAACGGTCGGTATTTCAGCCACTGTAAAAATGAGCAAGAGGCGGATAGAGTATAGATGTCACATTGGCAACGCACCTGGGTTTTCCATTTTGATTGAAGCGATTAAAAAGAGTATGTGTTGTAGGGAAGAAACAAAGAAGCACGAAATACATCAAGTACCTAGACATGGAAGATATCAAGATTGCTCTCGATGACATCATACTTGACGCCCGGGGCCGAATCACATGTGAGTCTTATCTTCTGTGTCAAATTACTCTTGGAAGGATGCTGTTCTTTGAAATTGAAGCATTGTGTTCGCATTTTTAGAGAGAAATGAATAGTGGGAGACATATCAAGAGTCACAAGTGTAAATACACAATGTACCTGGCCAGGTACCAGTCCTGGGTTTCGGCATGCCGAGCCAACAATCATATACCGGCGGTGAAGCATCGACTCTTATAATCAATCTCTTTACCTGCGGATTGCCCTGGAAATGATTGATCCGATAAAATCATATGCTTCAATGTATGTCGTAAAAAAGTACATACAGATATGCATTGGTCAAGATGGACCTTGGGTAATAATCAAGAAAACTCCAGTAACAGCCAAAGTGCTTAGATTCCAAAAGAAACGCCTCTGAACATGGAAATTGCCCGCTGCAACAACCAATTTTTACCGTTTCCAGCTGTCAACCTTCTTTCGTCGCTTGTCAAAGACTTGACCCATGCCCACACCATCACCGCGTTGTCCGTCCTCATTGCGGACACGCTTCCGGCTCTTCTCAAGTGCGGCACCGTTGCTCTTCGATCTCCGGGTAAGACGTTCGATATGATCTGCACCCTCATTGAGCCCCTTCCATTCATCACCACCGTAGGTGGTATCCTTTCCGTGGCCCCGTTTGGCCAGTTCCTTTTTGGTGACCTTCGGCAATCGGACAAAGTTGGATTCTTCGTAGGTGGTACGTTCGGCCTCGCGTTCGCGGTCCTTCTTTGACTTGACCGTTCGGCCACCATCGATGATTGTGCTGCCGATACTGGGCTCAGCCATGGGCGCGGACGACATTTCAGCGCTGACGAATTCGTCGATAACGTTGGAGCGAATGGGTCTGCGCTCTTGGCGTTCGCGACGCTCTGTCGTAGGCAAAGAAGTCGGCATGATCCTCGGGGGACGATAAATGCCATCTCCAGGTCCTTCGTCGGCACCTTTGGAGGGTTTGGCCTTCTTCTGCTCAGCCACTGCTTTGGCCTTGTTGAAGGCGGAGACATTGGGTCGGTACGCCATTTCATCGATGTCCTCTTCGTTCTCGCTACCGCTCGCTTCTTCTTCCTCATCTGACGAGGCTTCGCTGTCCGATGTCGCGGTTTTGCGAATTTTCTTTGCCTTGGCCGGCTGGGTCTTCTCTGTACGCTCCGCATCCGCTGCGGCCTTGATGACCTTATCCACCTGGTACTTAAGTCGTCCTTCCAACGGACGAACACCGCGCTCGAGGAATACCCGCAGCTCGATCAGCTTCTTCTGGATGTCATCTTCGAGGGAGTTGTCCGAGGATTCGCTCTTCTCTTTCGTACTCTGTTTCGCAGAGACATTTCGCAATTGAAATATGATCAGAAAGACGAGGTTTTGCAGGTAGGAAAGGAGGATTTCGCTTTTGGTATCTAGAAGAGAGATGCCGTCCTGAGGAGGCTCGATCGTGACATCGGAGGGCGCATCCTTGTGTGCCTTGGGTAGAGATGATGCAGCTGTCGATAAACAAGTATTTAGGGTCTCGAGCAGTGTCGACAGACTCTGAGGGCGTGCAGACGCCTGTGCTGGAGCCATGGTTGATTCGATGGATATGAAGATCGGACAATAAATCGCGAACAAAAAAATTTGGCCGCTTCGGCGATAACACACATCACGTGCGATAGGGACAAGGCATCAAGGCATCTACCAAGGCACCCTTACCACCTGGGCATCGTCATTGCCAGTCTGTCCCTCGCATTTTGTCACTCTGGCATTATACAGGGCTTCGAGAATTGCGAATTTTCCACGGATGAGATAGTGATTGTCTCCTACTGGGGAAGCTTCTTACTGTAAACACCCCCTTTTTTCTGCGCTACCGTCCATTGCAATTCTAGCTCTACTCCCTCCTATCCTCATGCAAACAAACGATTAAGCGCGGCTTGCCAACCTTCATGATCTATAGGGACGCCCACCATGCGGTTCACCGATCGAGCTCCTCTCCTCTCATCGATTCTACTCACCATACCTTCTTTAACTACCGCCTTTTACCTGCCAGGTGTCGCACCGACCTCCTACAACGAAGGTCAAGCAGTTCCGCTTTACGTGAACCACCTCACCCCCGGCCTTTCCCGCGACGATCAGCTTCATTCGGTTTTCTCATATGACTACTACCACCCGGCGTTTGGGTTCTGCCAACCCCCAGATGGGCCTAAAGATGTAAGGGAATCCCTGGGGAGTATTCTCTTCGGCGATCGCATTCGCACCTCCCCATTCGAGCTTCACATGGCAAAGAATGAGACCTGCAAATCGATATGTGGAGAGGCCAAATTTGATGCTCGCAGCGCAAAGTTCACCAATCGGCGGATAGCTCAGGGCTACAACATCAATTGGCTAGTGGATGGCCTGCCAGCTGCGCAGTTGAACTATGACAGTGTCACCAAGACCAACTTCTACAACCCTGGATTTTCTCTGGGTGATCTCGACGATAATGGACAAGCTCTACTCAACAATCACTATGACATCGTGATTGACTACCACAAGGTGGGTTTCGGCGGCAAGGACAAATATCGTGTCGTTGGAGTGCTTGTGCAGCCTGCATCTCGCAAGGACTCGAGGAATCTCGAAGGTGGGTCCGCCGAGTGTGGCACCCCGGGCAATACTCTTACCCTCAATGAGGACGGCGAGACTACAGTTACCTGGACTTATAGTGTGATCTGGAAGGAGTCTCCTACAGCCTGGGCCACTCGGTGGGATAAATACCTTCATGTTTATGACCCGAAAATCCACTGGTTCTCCCTTATCAACTCCGCTGTTTTTGTGGTGTTCCTCGTGGGCATGGTCAGCATGATTCTTCTCCGCGCACTCAAGAAGGATATTGCTCGCTACAACCGGCTGGATTCATTCAATCTGGAGGATTTGGATAGCACTTCGGCCGCGATTGAAGACGGAGTCCAAGAGGATTCTGGCTGGAAATTGGTCCATGGCGATGTCTTCCGCTGTCCGAAATATCCACTACTCTTGAGTGTGATGGCAGGCAACGGCGCCCAGCTGTTCATGATGACCGGTGTGACCGTCGGTAGGTAGCCCGCGTCCCGTTGCTCCTTATCTTGCATACTAACGCTCCTATCTAGCATTCGCTCTGCTTGGTCTCCTCTCTCCTTCCAATCGGGGGTTCTTGGCTACTGCCATTCTTCTCATTTCCGCCCTCTTCGGTGGTGTCGGCGGTTACGTGTCAGCTCGAGTGTACAAGTCGTTTGGTGGCGATGCTTGGAGACGCAATATCATCATGACTCCTCTCTTCGTCCCTGGCATTATCTTTGGTACTTTCTTCACTCTGAATCTCTTCGTTTGGGCCAAGGGATCCAGCGGTGCCGTGCCATTTGGAACCATGTTGGCACTGGTCTTGATCTGGTTTGTTATCAGTGTGCCATTGAGCATGGCTGGTAGCTGGTTGGGATTCAAGCAATCGGTACTATCAACCCCTATCCTCCCATTTATTCAACTCACGGACTAACCTTAACATCTCAACAGCCGCTGGAAGGTCCTACCAAGACCAACCAAATCCCCCGCCAGGTACCTCCGATGTCTGGTAGTCTGCGTCCGATCCCGTCCATTCTGCTGACTGGATTACTCCCCTTCGGTGCCATTTTCGTCGAGTTGTTCTTCATCATGAACTCGCTTTGGACCAATAAGATCTACTATATGTTTGGATTCCTGTTCCTCTGCTACGGACTGATGATCATCACCTCAGCCGCAACAACCATTCTATTAGTGTATTTCTTGCTTTGTGCGGAGAATTACCGGTGGCATTGGCGCGCATTTGCCGGTGCGGGTATGACCGGAGGATATGTCTTTGTGAATGCGCTCCTCTTCTGGGCAACTCGAGTCAGCTTTGGTGGATTGACCGGGGCCGTGCTCTACGTGGGCTATTCAGCTTTAATTGCCTTTATTGTGTTTGTTCTGACTGGTACGTTTCGACCCATGTCTTTGTAATGATCTTCTGACTGACTTCTTCTTTCTTAGGGTCCATTGGGTTCTTTGCCAGTTGGGCATTCATCCACCGCATCTATGGCTCAATCAAGGTGGACTAAACATGTTCCCATTGATCCCAATAATTCTTTTTGTTAGGGGAGTGAGGGGGCCATCTTGACCTTCTGTCTGTTCGCATTTTCTTTTATTTTCCTTAGAATACCAAAATTATTTCCCTGTTTCATCTTAAATAGATCGGTGAGCCCTGAAGCAATGAAAGTGGACGTTATTTTTTTTTTTGTATACAACGTGTATAATGAAATTGTGTAGAAGCGCCAAGCCGGATGTTCTGGACTTGCAACGTTGATCTTCTCGCCACTTCCATCGTCACCGTTTCTTTTTGTTTCAATCGGAATCTCTTTCACCTTAACCCCGTGCCATTCACTTCATCTCATTCTAGTTTACGTCCGTTGAGTCTTCCCCCGGTCAATTCCCGCCACAACTCAGCTACGCATCCCGCCTGTTCTTACCCCGCGTCATCATCCCCGAGCTCTTCACAATCGAAAGATCAATCCCCTCGCCTTGGTTGTTGGTTGTGATCTTACGTTGCTTTTGACAACTTTGACGTGCATTTCATACTATTCTATAGGTGTGATTTGACTATGGGCAAATCGTAAGTTCCACACCCCTCACCCTGTTGGAAACTCCGGTGGAACGGACTACCGCGGATATTGAAACGTATATCTTCTCTGTCAAGGGAAGAGAGACCCAGGACTACCAATCCCGCATGCCGGTTGCTCGTTAGACCACTGCTTGACCTTAATATACTCGAGAAAAAAAAAGACCACCCCCGCTAACCTGTTCTTGCCCAGCCAATCGAAGCTTTCGCCGACGCAGCTCGATGAGCTGCAAAGGGCAACACATTTTGATAAGAAGGAGCTACAACAATGGTATAAAGGTACGGTGCTATGAGCGACACCTCTCCGGAGTTATCACTGATCTCAGAATGTATAGGGTTCCTGAAGGACTGCCCATCCGGCACCTTGACCAAGGAAGAGTTTCAGAAGATCTACCGGCAGTTCTTCCCCTTCGGCGACCCTTCAGCATTTGCCAACTATGTATTTCGCGTGTTCGATTCGGATAACAGCGGCATGATCGATTTCAAAGAGTTTATTTGCGCTCTTTCCGTGACTTCGCGGGGCAAGATGGAAGATAAGCTGGATTGGGCGTTCCAGTTGTACGATATTGACGGCGATGGGAAAATCAGTTATGACGAAATGCTGGCCATTGTCGAGGCGATCTACAAGATGGTATGTATCGTGAAGGATATGAGTGTTGTGGATTGCAATGATCATGACTGACGAGAACACAGGTTGGATCCATGGTGAAACTCCCCGAGGACGAAGATACTCCGGAGAAGCGTGTACGGAAAATCTTCCGGATGATGGACAAGGATGAGAATGGCAGCCTCGACCTCGAAGAATTCAAAGAAGGCAGCAAACGGGATGAAACCATCGTCAGTGCCTTGTCGCTTTACGACGGATTGGTTTAGATGTTGGTTGGGCGAATACGAATACTGGCGCAATGCGAGGCACTCTCTTTTGGATGGCGAAGGGGATGCATTGCATATTCTCTGTTTCTCTTTGTTTGGTCTCTTCATGGTTTCGATTACCCCCCCCCCTTCCTATGTCTTTTGTATATCTGAGACAAGTACAGCCTTGGTGAAGAAGTGTATACACGTTCGAGTTGAGTTATGGCTCTTTCCTTTTTTTTTTTCTTTTGGTCGATTTCACTTCTTTAGCATTGACTATATCATTTCATAACTCTAGACAGAGTGGAGATGGTGCGTTGGCTTTCACAGGGGTCCACTACTAGTCCGACGTAGCTTATTTTGATCCCATAACTACACCTATTTAACTACCTCGTTAACCTCCACGTCTTGTTCCATCAAAGTGGATGTATTGACGGCAGCAATCGCACCTTCAATCGAGCTATATGTAAGCTCTCGTACAAAATTGTATGTCACTTCACATCAAGTCGGCCCCGTTGCGGACTCGCAGACTACCTATCAGCTCTGTCTGCGTTCTATCTGGAATTGATGTACATGGGTATCGGGAAGATTCAAGAGCCTCGAGTCCCCGGCATGCAGGGCGCGATCTAATATACTGGAATGAGAGGGGGAAAAAAAAAAGAAAAGAAGAAAAAAAAACATGAGACATATCGAAATCATTTCAGAACAAGGTCTGCCAATCAGACGATGAAGGGAAAAAGAAGAGACTCGTGAGACAGCGTGAAGAGAAATCAAGATAGATCAAGATCAGCCTATGTCAACCACACGCTAGCGAAAGCAGCACGAATTGCACAACATCCGGCGTGCATGGTAGACAGCCATCTAGCCTTAGAAGCATCTGTGCAAGGGATGTGCAGGCTTCTGGGGGTGGGTGATTATCGGCGATCAAAAAACCAACTGCTGCGCTTCCCCGTCGCTTCCTGCGATTGTACGCCCGCGACGTTCGCATTCGCCGGCCCGTCGCCACCCCCGCGTAGCGGCTTCGCGATGCGCGACCCTCCAAAGCTGAAACTCGCATTCCCATCCATGCTCGGTAGCCCGCGGGTGGATCCTTGCTTCGCAGCTTCGAGGCGCTCCTTGACAGCCGTGAGTTGAGCTTCGAATCTATGTGAGTTATTAGTATTAAAACGATCAATGAAATCGAAATCCGGAAGAGATAGGTCAGAGCATACCGGTGGTTGGCTTGGGTGAGTTTCTCCTGGCTTTCCTGAAGCAGGGCTTCCAGGCTGGCAATGCGCTCGTTTCTTGCAATCAGCTTCCGCTCTGCGATTGCCACCTCCTTCTTCAAACTACTGTTCTGCTCCACGAGTTGACGCTGTACATGTGTCAATTGTTCGAGGTTGCGCTCCAAGAAGGCCATCTTCTTCTGTTGGGCGCGGTTGTTTGATGAGCGAAGGACGTTGTTATACTGCTCTCGTGCATCGTCTAAGGAAATTTCCAATTCGACCACACGCTCGCAACGGTTTTGCAGGTCACGCATGAGAGACTTCTTCATGGCATCGAACTCGGTGATTTGCTGCTGCAAGCTCTTGCTGGCGGCGCCATTGGTGGACGTCCGGGACTGGGTGTCGACCAGAGACTGCCGTAATTGAGTCAACTCCTCGTCCTTCCGCGAGATGTCGGAACGAAGATCCTCAGCAGCAGCAATCTCCGCCTCTTTCTTTGCCACGTAAACTTGCTCTAGCCGTCCTCGAATCTCTTCCACGTCACCCTCGCCTAGGTTACGAGTCAGGACACCCTCATACTCTCGTTGAAGGTCATCGAGCTTCTTCTCCAAGTCCACACGGCGGCTGTCCTGCAGCTCGCCAAAGTCGCTTCGGTCGTTGACTGTCAGCTCGGCTTGTCGGATGAAGCCTTGCGTCTCGAGTAGACTCGTGCGAAGCTCGAGGATGTCGTCTGGTGCAATAACTTCACCCTCAGAGCTAATCTGGTGGAGGGCATCGACGCGCTGGATGAGGTCCTGTAGCTTGTGTTCATTATCAGAGAACACCTCACCACCAAGGTCGAACCCGGCCATCATCTTAGCCATCTTCTCAGATTTCTTCTTCTCCTTCTCATCAAGAGCCGCAGTGGTCTCCTTTGCCCTCATTCGGACATCCAGAAGCTGCTGCTTTACTTCGTCGAGCTCACTTGTGAGTTCTGAATTGGCCTCCCGGAGGCCATCCATCGTGATGGCGGCTTCCTTGCTTTCATAAGACACCTTCTCCAGTTGCATACGAAGCTCGTTGACCTCTGTCCCCAAGCGCTCATTATCTTTGCCAGTTCGTGCGCCATTTTCTTTTAGAGACCGAAGCTCGTCGCGTGCCTCGCGAAGGCTGCGCTCCACGTTGACGATATGCGATTCTCTCTCTGCAAGCTGATCCTGGAACTCATTCTCCCGGCGCAAGAATTCCTCGCGCTCATCCTTCTCCAGCACCAGGCTGGGAGTGCTGGACCGATCTCCAACACGCGAATCTGGGCGCGGTGTTTCTGAACGAGCAGTCTCCTGTAAACGTGAAGGAGTACCCGGCCGCGGACCACGGGACTCGGTTTTCGTGGCATTGACTAGTTCGTTTCCTCGCCCGGGGGTCCATTGGTCCTTTGGAACGCTATCACCGCTACGCCACAGGCTGACTTCGCCCTCCAGCGCGGAAATGTAATGCTCGAAATTTGTCATTTGACTCTGCGCCTTGCGCAGTAGTTGTTTCATCTCCGCGGGACTCAGTTCTGCGTTGACCTTAGCCTTATTCTTGATAGCTTTGGCGCGCACACCGAATCGCAAGGTCGAGATTGTTTCCGCATCGTTGTAGCTGCTGGGCGAACAGTTGATAATCAAGGTTGTCCGAGAGTTACCACCAAGAGATTCTTGAAGAATTCGAGTGAGTTTAGAGTCACGGTAAGGAATGTGTGTCGATTTGCCGTCGGTCAATGCGTTGATGACCATGCCCAAGGCACTCAAGCTCTTGTTGATCTTCTTGGCCTCCTCTAAAGTCTGGCCACTTGCGCCGGTCTTTCCAACCTTTTCACTACCAGCCAAATCAACCAAGAACAACTGACCACTCTTGGCAGATCCAGTCTCAACATTCTTCTGAGTGACGGTAATCACAAAGATGGAGTGGGAGCGAGACGATTCCTGATTCATGTTGGTTGCAGCGACGGCACGCGCTGCGCCTCCTCGGCGCATAACTTCGTAAACCTCCTGCACACTGGAAACATAGACTTCCAACAATCCTTTAACGTAAACTCCCCGAGCTTTCTCCTCGTGAACTGGCAAGTTGTCGTTCTGGGGTACCAGCAAATCGCGAATTCGCTCCATGTAGATTTCCATATAACTGACCCGGACAGTGTACTCGATGTTGCTCGGGCTAGTCAGGATGCTGGCGAAGATTTGTTCGATCATTCGTGGAATGATACCCTTTTCTACGTCATCATCGATGTCGGAACCCATCATCGTGTACGACTTTCCAGCACCAGTCTGACCATAGGCGAAAACCGTTCCGTTATATCCATTCAGAATGTCGTCCACCGTCGGCCGGATAGAGAAGTCGAAGATGTCGTTTTGCGCGGTGTCCATGGGGAACACGCGGTCAAACGTGAAGGCTCCTGTGCCCTCTCGGGACTGGAGTATTCATCAGTATGTCTCCGTAAATTCTGCTCTCGTTTTTGACTTACGTTGATGGCACATGACTCTTCATTTTCGAATTCGACGATAGGTTTACCTCCGGAGGCCAATTCAACCTTATTTTGTGGGCGGAACCTAGCAACGACTTTATATGTCCAGTCAGTATTGCTTTCAAAATTCACTCCCTAGAGCGTTCTGCTAGCTGGTGCATACCCTTGATGGTGTTCGACCCCGCGGACCTGTGGAACCATGTCAGTGACGGTTGACGCATGATAGGGCCGAGTGTACTCACGCCATATTTGCAGAATGCAACTTGACTATAACAAGCTCGAGTAATGAGATAGACCCCAAGAAGGGGGTGGGCCTCGAAGTTCGTTAAAGGCGTTTCAAATAGTCGTCTGTTGCGGTGTAGTGATTTCGAGGAGGGGTTGAGGATCAGGGGGTCCACGTGCACCGTGGACCGAAACGCTCAAGGAATGAGGGAAATTTTAACCAGCAAACAAGCCGCAAAGAAAGGCCGACCAAATCCAAAAAAAAGAAAGAAAAAAACACAGAAGTGACTTTACCAGTGAGAGGTTTGGCGCGAGAGAGTGGGATTTCGATTGTTGACAGTCGCGCATTTAGGCTTACCGCCCCCGGACCCGGAGATGCAACCGACTGCAGATGAGCTTAATGTATACAGCGATTAAACCCCTAGTTAACTAGAGGGAGTTACATGTATGTAAGTAGTCTAGCTAGAGGTTCTCTTCTTTACTTGAATAACATCCATATCATCTACAATGCACGCGTCAAGAGAGATCAGGGCACAGGACTGAAGGGAAAACCAGGCTAATGCACTGACTGCATATATGGTAATTATTGATAGACAGTGAAGAATCGTGAGATGAAAGGATGAGTTAGAGGATATTGGAGAATGAAAAGAAGAACGATCAATAGCAAACAAAACCTAAAGAACCGGAAAGAATAAGAGACCAAGCGCCAGAAACCCCATGCTGTGCAGATTAATCGGTCAAGCTGTTGTCCTCATTCATAAGACCGTTAGTCCATTGGACTTGTTTCAGCGAACTTGGTCGGTTAATTATCCTCCCAACTCTTCTCCACCGTCTCCCGCACTCTCTTGGTATACTCCTTGCGGTTGTCCTTGTAAAGGTTCGAGGCCTCGACGTTGGCTGGCGACGAGGTGTTGGGGTCGTTCAAGAGACTAGAATTTTTCAGGACGTGCATTAGCATGCGAAAGATGATCTTTACGTCCAAGATAGCCCGTACCTTTGGATACTAGTGAGAATAGCCGCCACATCATATGTCGGACTCCACCGGTTCTGTAGAATGTCGAGGCAGAGCTCTCCAGTTCCATAGACATTAGGATGGAACATTTGGCTAATAAATTTGACGCCCGGGGGCTTGTTTGGGTATTGTTCTTCGAAATTCATGACCAAGCGGAATGTGCCATCCTCGAATGGCGTGTCGGCGGGGCCAATGATGACGGCATTCCTGATATTTCGTCAGAACCATTATCAAGTCCCCAAAGCATATCCATATGTATTTACCATGTCATAACATTATCGGCGACTGGAGAGGCAGAGACACCAGCTGGAGGATCAGTCTGCATGCGCTGTGAGGATGAGAATGTTAGCCGGGGCGACACATCGTACCTAACGAACTCTGGGAAAGCAAAGAAGCAAATTGATGTAAAACAAAAAATGCGGAATTTGTGAGCTATCTCAGTCATGAAGGGAGTGGGAACGATCGATGGGAAGCTTGATGGCGAGGTGATCATATTAACGCGTACCTTGAAGTCGCGCATGAGACGACGGCGAGCGGATGTGGACATGGTACAAAGAGCGAGGACGCAAGATGTTTGAAGTTATTTGCTAGAGCTGTGTGTATGTAGCCAGATACAAAAACTTAAAAAAAACAAGGGAGAAAGAGAAGTCAAGATAGAGGGAATGAGAGATCAATGATATGGCAGGCGATATGCAGCCAAGCGATGGAGGGGAAGAGCGGAAGTGCGGAAGAAATAACTGAATGGGGAAACCATCTATAACAGGCTAGATTAGAGCCGATAGACTTCGGAGCTTTTGACTAAGCAATTATGTCATAGCCAGGGTTCGTGACCGCCTTCAAGGGCCTCGGTCCAAGCGGGAGCGGCGGTTATCGGCGGTTACACGGGCGGACGCATTCCGGCATACACATGCGACCAGAGTCATTCCCAGCTCTTCGTCTTTTGACATTTCTTTCTCCTCTTCATATCCAGCCATCCTTCAATACCGTCAGTCTACTCTTGCAATCAAGCGCCATGCTTTCCCCGGGCCTGTCTGTTCGTCTCCCCAAGCGGGCCTTCCCCGCATTCCGTGCCCAGCGACAATTCAGCTCCGCACGCCCGACATGCAAGGAAATTCAGGAAGCGTACATTCTGAGTGCATCTCGCACACCAACAGCAAAGGTATCTTTCCTTGAAGAAAGTTGTGGAAATATGATATTGACATTCGGTTAACTAGTTCAATGGTTCTTTTGCCACCGTATCAGCACCTGAGCTTGGTGCTGTTGCCATTAAATCCGCCCTCGAGAAATCCAAGGTACCTGTTGAGAAGATTACAGATGTGTACATGGGAAATGTTTTGCAGGGCTCAGTGGGCCAGGCCCCTGCCCGTCAGGCATCTATTTTTGCCGGCCTCCCTTCCACCGTTGAAGCTACTACGATCAACAAAGTCTGCGCTTCTGGCTTGAAAGCAGTGGTACTCGCCGCACAGAACATTCAGTTGGGCTTGGCAGAGGCACAGGTGGCGGGTGGCATGGAGAACATGACTCGTGTCCCCTATTACATGGCACGCTCCAGCCAATTACCTCCTTTTGGTGAGATCAAGCTGGAGGACGGTCTCATCAAGGATGGTCTGTGGGACGTCTACAACAAGTTCCACATGGGCATCTGCGCTGAACACACTGCTAAGAACTATGACATCTCACGAGAGGATCAGGACGCATATGCAATTCAGTCATATGAGCGGGCCCAGCAGGCATGGAAGGAGAACAAGTTCGCAGAGGAAATTGCCCCGGTTACTGTGAAGAGTAAGAAGGGGGACACCGTTATCGAACGCGATGAGGGCTTTGAGAACCTGCGTGCCGATAAACTGAAGTCTCTGAAACCCGCCTTCTTGCGCGATGGAACGGGTACTGTGACAGCTGGCAACGCTTCTACCATGAATGACGGAGCGTCGGCTCTGATCCTGGGCAACAAGGATCTTGCTCGCGAATTTGGTGCTAGCAGCCGTGTTTTGGCCCGTATTGTCTCCTCGTCTGATGCTGCCATCGACCCTGTGGACTTCCCGGTTGCTCCTGCTAAAGCAGTTCCGATTGCTCTTGAGCGTGCCGGTATCACGAAAGACCAAGTGGCTGTCTGGGAATTCAACGAGGCCTTTGCTGCTGTCATCAAGGCCAACGAAAAGGTTAGTTCTGAGTCCACCCTCTTGTAGAAGACCATCCCATCTAACTGAACTAGATCCTCGGTTTGCAAAACGCCAAGGTCAACATGCTCGGAGGCGCCATCTCACTCGGCCATGCTCTCGGCAGCTCAGGCTCGCGAATCCTTGTGACCCTGCTCCACCAACTGCAGCCCGGCGAGTATGGAGTGGCTGCAATTTGCAATGGCGGCGGCGCTGCGACTGCGATGGTTGTGCAGAGATTGGACCGGGTGGATTGATTTAATCAAATGTTTTTCAATATCTCCGGTGCCATGTTATAATTGATACCCTCAAATGCACATTATAAACTTGGGCATCATCCCATTTAGTGAAGACATGTTTCTTCCCTGCGAATTGGAAAATCAAGTTCACCAAAAATGACATCCATTTACCTATTTCACGGTTATATACTGTCCAGTGGTCTTTCTAGTATGTACAATTCCCCATCTCGGGCTTTCCTGGTAAAAAGTCTTGCCGTATCCTTGCCTCCCTTTTAGCTATCGCATTTATCAAGCCATCCTTTTTCTACATGTAGCTTTGGTCCAGATGTATATCTAATCATGTCGGCTACTTTTTCGCAAGTTTGACGTGGTATTCGAAGTAGCCCTGTCTTTTTATGTTGCAGCCTTGTTCCTCAGGCCACAAAGTCCGCAGAATGCGACACAAGCCAAAGCAACTCGTCGGTTCTGCTTCTTCGTCCTCACATCCTCAGATTGTACCAACTAAATCCCTACTATCCCATAATGCCAATGCACTTGAAATCAAATACATAACACGATGCTGAGCCCCGTTGGCTTATCTTTACACCCATCCTGTCACAATGCCATCTCTTGGTCCCCAGAGGGCGAGCTTGCTATCGCCGCGGGTGAATACTTCCAAATCCTTGTATGTGTCCGGTTTTCTGTTAGATTATGACCTTGAACATGACTGACATACTGAGAGACACCGAAAAACGGGAAAGATGATGATTCAGCTCCCAACTCAACCCCAGATTGGCTGATAACTCGTGTTCGGGCGAATCAATTTACGAATTCTGAATGGCCGATCTACCTCCCGGGAAAGCGAGATGACTTTTCGATCGCTGCCGACCTTTCAGAAAGCAATGTGGTAGGTATATCGTGGTCACCGGCAGGACTAGGCAAATATCGGCGCAGTGTGCTAGCCGTGTTGACGTCGAATTTGGTGCTGTCCATTTGGGAGCCCGTCGGTCTAAAGGACCAATGGACCAGAGTCTCTATCGTGAATCATGAGTTTTGGCCGCAGCTGCAGCCATCTCAAGATCCAAATGGTCATATATTTCGCGAGGCCAACATTCGATCTTTCGCCTGGTGCGAGTCTCTGAAGCCTTCGGCGCCTAGCAACGGCTCTTCTTTCCTGCATTCACACGAAAGTCGCTGGGGAATCCCGTTGCTGACGGTGGTGAACGATTTCAATAAAGTCACCCTGTTGCGAGTTCGCAGGTCGGACCCAATGAACAGCCCTTCCAGGCCTTACGATTTTCAGATTTTGGCGCACCACTCCCTGAAGCACCAGGATACGAAAGGCATGTCGGTCTGCTCTGGATCCCTCCTGGAGAAAGCAATCAATGAAGGACAACGTACTACTGCACTTTCCTGTGGCCCGTGGCAATCCTTACCCGCGAGTAGTCCAGGAGACTTTGGCCGCGCAGTCGCCACGGTAGCTGCTGTATGCGGAATGGATCTTGAATTAATGATGGTCGAAGTCAATATCGGAAGCTCGCCTGGGGAAAGCTCAGAACTTTACACGCTGATCACCGACCTTACACGGCGTTCTTCGGATTATTTGAAGGAGAAATGCCCATATCGCCAAATCACTGGCCCTGTTCAGTGGATTTATGATGTATGTTCGATCTTTTGAATCAATGCTAACACGTGCCCTTTCGCTGACTTAAAGCCGTTAGAAATCATCCACAACCATTGCTTTGGCAGTGGGCGTCATGGCAGGTTTCATCGTCATATCTATGTCCCATGCTACCTATAATGGCAGCGATGCAGATTGCGATGCGTTTGAACTCCGTGATTGGCCGCTGTATGAGCCGAAAACTGAGGAGAACCAAAGTCACCAGCAACGGCATCTGGAACCTATTTCAGGTGTGTCATTCGGAGCTTCATTAGGATTGTACAACATTGCTGACCTCCTTTAGCAATGCTCGCTTCCACAGATGATCGGAACGGCACATGCAAGTTCCACCTAGGAACACTTGGTGGCATTGGTTTGATCACAGAGCTCCACCAACTCCAAAGTGACAGTGCCCTTCAACGGCCAAAATGGAAACTCATAGCCGAAGAGTACCAGGAGGATTATGACTTGGAGAATGACCTGGGCGAAATGTCTGTCTCGAGGATCTGGGGTCTTGCCGCTTATCGCAACATAACTGCCGCTATCTTCACTTCACATCCCACAGATATGATCGAGTATCGCATCACATCTGATGACAGGTCTTTGCTGGTTTTTTCTGAGGAGGGCGAACGAACCACAGACCCCCAAGCCTTATTCGCGCCTCAGACCCCCGATGGTCAGACTACCGAATGGAATCAGACACGAGAGCTGATACGTTTTGTGTTACCTGGTGATGGCGACGATATTGGAACCGACACGGAGAGCCAGCGGCTCGTTTATGCCGTTGCTTGTCGGGCCATTGTGGGCGAAAAGGACAGCTCTCTTCGAGCCCACGTTCAACAGTCTCTGGAACATCTGGCAGTAGCGACAGGTGCGGATCTGAGCGAGGAGATATCTAAATGCAAAGGTCATCCCAGCCCGGTACCTGCGAGATCCGAGGACCAACTCAATGGCAAAGGAGGTCATATCTACGAGAGATGCGAAGTTTGCGATGCGGGAATTGGCTGGCCATCAATCGAATTTGCTCAGTGCGCAAACGGCCACCGTTGGGGTAAATTACCTTCTAGTTTGAGTTTTGTATATTCAGACATACTAACCTTACTCTTCCATATAGTGCGATGTGGACTGTCTTTTCTCGCCATTCAACAGCCTGGAGTATCTAAGTATTGCTCTCTCTGTCGCACGGAAGCCCTCGATGAGGAACGTGTCGCTTGTGTGAGTGGTGGGAAGCAGGGTCGAACGTTTAATGCTCTCTTTGAGACGTTCGATATTTGCCTACACTGCGCAGGCAAATTCCAGGCTAGCTACTAAACACTTGAAAGGAGTTCACAATGATAGTGAGATTGAAATCTATGGTGGTCCGCTAGTGGAGAGAAATAAGTTTGTTGGCGAATTTGAAACATCCCATCATAGAACGATGCCACTGGATAATGTTACAGAATGGAGTATCTTGATAGGGCCACAGGCATCCTTTCATGTCAGCCCAATGAGTGAGCCGGCAATAGGATTCCATTCATCGTCCCAGCGCCGAGAGCTTTCTTTCTGGGCTCCTACACGAAGAAGCTCCAATTTGTCGTTATTTCCGAACAGCTCAACTAGGTGTTCGACCAACTCCTCTGAGCTTCCAAAGCCCAATCCATTGACACCCTCAGTGACCAACTCGGGCCATGCTTCAAATCGATCCCATCCCACAACTGGAAGACCTGCCCCGAACATATCTACGACTTTCATGGGCAGATCTACCCCGCTGCTACTGGTATGCAGACTGACCCCGAGTGATGCAGATGCCAACAGCTGAGCATAGTTCGGTACAGTCAGCCATGCAGTTCGGATTGTCACTTTTTGTAGCTTGTCGCGCTTTTCCAATGCAGCAATTTGTTCCAGGTACATTTCTTTTTGTGGCCCCTTCCCGGTGATGATGGCCAAAACCTTGGGAAGGTGAGTGTGCGTTGTGGTAGCCATTTCAGAGTACTGAAGAAGAGCATCGATGAGGACCGAGAAATCCTCGTCCGCAGTCCATGATGTTGAACTGACCAGTACCCGAAGAGAGCTAGGTTCCAGAGAGGAAAGGGCCTCCTTTGTTTCCGGGAGGTTCGAAAGGAACGCTGTCCGTGCATTGGGATCGAGAATCGGTTTGAAATGACTAGCAGGGCGGTCGTGCAGTGGCAAGATGGGGGCTTCGAGATTGAACTCCTTCTTGAGGACAGATTTCATGGCATTGGTGACACATAAATGAGCCGAAGCGGATTTGCAAAATACCTTCTCGTACCATATTGATAGTTTCACCAATGGATGGCTTTGACCGAGTTTCAGCGCGAGTATAGAGTATCCAAAATTATGCCAATCAATGATTAATTTTGTCTGCCGCAAAAAACAGACAATCGAGGCAATAGCCAGTGTAGGAATGGAGGGTGGATTCTATCATTCTCGCAAGGGCGAGTCAGCACTTCAACGTCTATAGAGCAACCTCGCTCTTGCTGAACGTACCTGAACCAAGAGCCAACGAGACGGGGTTGTGGTATATGCAAGGCACTTCCAGAGACAAAGTATCTGGAATAAAACCTTCAACGGCCCATAGATTATGAACAGAAGCTTGTTGCTGGTCTGTAGAAGGGCGGGGTGCGGCCGAAGCGGAACAATTGAGATATTAGGATGAGATGCGACATCAGGATGAGGATCAGACTCTATTCCATAGAAGAATATCAGTAAATATATACCTCTTCTTTGAGTTGTCACACTGACCATTGTACCCAATAATGACCACCTCCCCGCCATTCTTCGCAATGCTCAATGCATGATACTGCATGCGCGGGCTTCGGCCAATGTCGCCAAGAACAAGGATTTGAACACTTGTCTTGCGCCGTTTGATATCATCTGAGCTTCCTCCAGACTTTACTTGTTCTGGCATATACTGCGAAGGAAGCAGCAGGATCAACACAGTGAGGGCGCTAGACAGACAGAATGCTATGCTGATAAGGGTTTCGATCATGATGACAATGGCACTTCAAGTGCGCCACTCATGATCCTAACTAGCTTCAGTGCACCTCAATGACCCACACAAAGCTAGAACAAGCAGACGAAACACTGAGCCTGAACAAGTCGCAGCATCAACTGGAATGTTTTCAAAAACCGCGGAGATACATTTGAAGATACGTAATTCGATATCTGATAAGCATTCACGTGATTCCCCTTACATATGAGAACCTTGGGGAAGGTCCTCGGGCTTTTCCCCAGAGACATTGGCCATTCCGTTCAAGCCAATCCTGGCGCCGAACATTCCAATTGCATCACTTTGCTATATATTCATACTCCGCGATGCTAGGTCTGCTGTCCTGCCCGCTGATCTGAGCTCACGCCCGATCCACCCTTCCCGATATCTTGGCAGTGGCCCTATCTCCTGTCCCGTTGCTGGACCCTCCAGCTGCGCGCCAACACCTAGAGAACATGTCGATGGGGGCACCGTCGCTGAGCGTGGATCTCACCCCACCCTCCAATGGACACAATCACGGCCATAGTCGCGGTCGTGGCCACTCTCGATCCAACCGCTGGGCGCAACCTCCGCCTCCCCTCTCTCAGCCAGCCGAAACTAGCCTTCCGGAACACCCAGAGCCAGCCAACGCAGTGAACTCGAGTTATTCATATGGGCATACACGTCAAGGATCTGGCTACAGCCATCATACACACTCGCACTCCGGTACACTCCATAATCACAACCATAGTGTGTCATCCATTCACCATGATGTGGGGGATCACCAGGGTCCCTATGGTGTTCATGGAATATTGTCTGGGGATACGAATATACCGGCAGAACTTAGCCTAAATAAGATGTATGTGAACTGAGATGTACTTTGGCGAGTAGAACTAATCCTAACCACAGGCCTGAGTTTCTGACCAGCGCATTCATTGTGCTGCCGTGGATTGCGCTTTCCTGGTACCAAAGACAACATGCCCAGGCACAAACTTCGTCCGGTGAAGATGTTTTTCGTACAGCAACAACTGTTTCCATTGGACAAATCGGTCAAAAAACGTGCCTGTTAACAGCAATCACTCTTGTCATCTTCGGCTTCGGTCAAATACTACGGACCAGCTACCAGAAGGCTGGCTCGTCCAGTCTCTCTTCCATCAAATTCCCAACATTGAATGCTCGGAGCGCCCAAACCTCGCTTTCACAGACTATTTCGGTGGCATTGCCAATATTTGCAGCACTCAAGGTCGGCGGCTTTCTGGTAGCATTCACCATCCTTCTTGCGACAGCGTCAGGAATCCCCGTCATCGTAAATGGGGTCTCGCGCACTCAAGAGAAATATAGCCGGAAGACCATATCTATAGCCCTCCTTCTGTTTAGCATTACATCCAGCTACCTGGGGCTGAACCGTCCCTGGGACGTATCTCCGGTGATTGGATATGCGGCACTCTTGTGCTCCGTTTTCATTGCCCCTCCTCCATTTCCTTCCCTCCGTCATAATGGTCCTATTCCCGAGCCTGGTCTCGTTGCTCCACAGAGCAAGTCTCCGGGGCCTGGCCACTCTTCCGTGGTGGTCACAACTGATGCCCCCCTGGCCATCATAGCTGGATCCTCCCTTGCAATCATGACCATACTTCTCAACCGAGGGTCTGTCTTCGGTATCCTGGATTTGGCATACGTCTTGATTCCTACAGCTCTCTTTGCTGTTTCACTTACGATCTCCAAGCCCACAACCCTCCGCTCCCCTAGCAAGACCGGACTCGCCCTATCCGCTGGGGCTGCGGCATTCCTTTGTTCTCCTCATGCCCAGGATGACTTGCTCATGGTTTATGCTATGCGTGGTATCCTAGCCATTGCCTCATTTTTCGCGTCTCGAAGGGATGATGTTCATTTGCATTTGGATGCGCATGCGCATAGTCACACGCATGGCTATTCGCATTCACATCCACACGCTATGACAGAAAACTCCAGAGTATCCAAATGGCTCCTTCATAAGAGTGAGCCATATCCGTTGTTGCACAGCATTCTCAAGGAAAAAGACTCTCGTAGCATTTTCTACTTTATGTGGTGAGTGATGACCTCGAAAAGCCGCCACTGTTTTAACTGCTGCTAACGTTGTGTAGCCTGAATTTCACCTTCATGCTCGTCCAATTATCATACGGTTTCCTGACTGGATCACTGGGACTGCTCAGTGACAGTATTCACATGTTCTTCGACTGCCTTGCGCTTGTTGTTGGTTTATGTGCCGCTGTCATGAGCAAGTGGCCTCCAAACGCTCGGTTCCCCTATGGTTATGGCAAGGTTGATACTTTGTCAGGATTCGCCAATGGCATCTTCCTCATGTAAGTGTTCTCAGCCGCGCCCATCATGGCAAGCTCTAACGACATGCAGGATCATCAGCGTAGAGATCATCTATGAAGCGGTGGAGCGGCTCTCATCGGGGAGTGAGATGCACCGCATCGGTGAGCTTTTGATTGTCAGCATTGCCGGTCTTGCAGTCAACCTGGTTGGGATTTTCAGCTTTGAGCATGGCCATGCTCATCACGGCCACGATCATGGCCACGACCATTCTCATGGCAATGAGAACATGCATGGCATCTTCTTGCACATCCTCGCTGATACGCTTGGTTCAGTGGCAGTTGTCATTTCCACCATTTTTGTGCATTACTCTGGCTGGTCTGGCTATGATCCATTGGCGTCGTGCTTCATCGCCGTATTGATCTTCGCCTCGGCTGTTCCTTTAGTCAGTAGTACGGCAAAGACGCTACTTCTCACTCTGCCAGCCGATACGGAATATAACGTTCGGGAAACACTGGCGGGAGTCAGCACTCTCAGAGGCGTGCTTAGTTATACGGTGCCTAAGTTCTGGCTTGATGAGACGGGAGTGTCTCCCGGCCATAGCCATTCCCATGACCATTCCAGCCAGGGAGATTGTGACCACCACGATCGTAGCCATAGCCAGCACCATCATGGTCATGATCATGGACATCACCACGGGGACGACCACCATCACGATCACAACCACGTACACTCTCATGATCACGGCCATGATCATGATCACGATCACGCACATGAGAAAAAGCCTCAAAGCGTCTTCGGTGTGATCCATGTCATTGCTTCTCGGGGTGCAGATTTGGAAGATGTACGTCAACGGACCGTCGAATTCCTTCGAGAAAAGAATATGGACATTCTCGTCCAAGTTGAGCGTGATGGTGATGCACGCTGCTGGTGTGGCGTGGGAAGCAAAGGCTTTTAATCGATGAGCACAATGTTCTACCTGTAATCAACTGTTTCCAATTTGGGGCCAGGGTACACGGTGCGTTTATGGTCGCTTGTGCCCGGCCAATGTGTATGTATCTCGTGTACAGATAGATTTGGGCAGATTCGCCAAGAAATTACCCTAATCAACAGCATATAGTCTTCTCCGGAGCCTTCGGCAGAAGTGAACGAACACTTCTCAATACAATGCTCCAATGATGAAACCAACTTCATGAATCCATCGCGGTTCCCATGCATATTTCACATGCAGGCAGCTTTCCTCATGAATATCTTGTAAGACTTGTACGACCCGTTCACCGGCTACAGGCGGTCCTGTACAGAATGCAATGCTTGGTCCAAGCCCTGCATAGTGCCCAGCCACGTACAGCTTCAGGCTAGATCTCTGTGGGTTGCTACACGACGATCCCTCGGGTCACACAGTCACATTGGACTTGCCGAGAGCCGCTGGCTGATCTGTTGAGTTGCAGATTCAGATATAACCTGCTTTCAAGGCCTCATGTAAGAGTGACATTGAGTCCTCTTGTCCTACCAACCACTCGACCTTTGGAAGTTCATATATTTATGTTTGATCCTATATACCTTCCGACATCCATTATAGCCATGCCATTTTTCCTTTTTCCTGCAGACTCTCTTCAACTATAGCTGCATTTCATCTCTAAATTTATTCTCCGGCATCTTCAATGTCATCAGCTTCGGCCGCAAAAGCCCCATACGCCGATGAAATCGTGCGGGGAGGATATGTAAGGATATTCGAAGGCCATACAGTCTTCCTCACTGGAGGCACGGGGTGCTTAGGGGGTTGTCTCCTGTACAAGCTATCTCTGCAATTACCCACGCGCAAGATATATGTCCTAGTTCGAGGAGATTCACAGAGGGCTATTTCGAAACTGAGACAGTCGATGCCACATCAGGCACAGGCCATTCTCACCACCAAAAAAGTCGAGTTTGTAATTGGAGATATGAAGAAAGCTCAATTTGGAATCAACCCCGACGTCCTCCAGCGACTTCAGGACGAAGTCACATTGGTCATCCACGCAGCAGCCAAGATCAAGCTCGAAGGCCCTATTCGAGACGCACTGGAGAGCAATTGCCTGCCTGCGCTGGAAATGGCACAAATGGCCTCGAAATTCCGGCGACTGAAACTGTTCGTCCAGCTTTCTACATCATACGTCAATACTCATCTCCCTGATGGCCCTGTACTAGAGCGGATATACCAACTAGGAGGAGAAGAAGAAGACCCAGAACAAGAGCTGGCCTCCATGCTGGCACTGGACAAATCACCTCACTCGGCCAAATTCTCGTCTACCTATACCCAAGCAAAGCACCTCATGGAACGTCTTCTACTCAGCCGCTTCCCCCTTCTTCCGATCCTACTACTGCGGCCAACAATCTTCGGTCCTGCATTTAGAGACCCATACCCGCTCTATGGATCAGAGGACTCAACGCCTCTCACGAAGTTCACCAAGCTCTGGTTCTCCGATCGCGGTGCGACCCAGGTCTGGCATGCCACCGAGGGCTACGAAACAGGCACGAATATCTTAGACGAGATGCCCGTGGACCTCGTAGCAAACGCGAGTCTATTGCACGCAGCAGCCGGGACGACGGGTATTGTCCAAATTGGATCCCAGCTCTACCATCCGGTGACCTTCGATGAGATTTTCCGTTTAGGAATGGAGAACGCCAGCCCGGAGATAAAACGGGACTTCCCCAGGATCATCTTCACCCAAGACCGCAGCACACCGCAGTGCTTTCTTGCCGAGTTGATCCAAGTGGGGACTCGCAATTGGCTATTTGATTGCGGCCGGTCCTACTGGCTTAAACAAGTGAGTGGGCCGTTGAGTATACAGATATGCAAGCCTGAGGCAGATGCTTTTAATCTGAGACGGATCCGCGATGGCCTTGAGTTTGGAAAGGAGAGAGCTCGAATTTGAGACATGTGCAGAAACTTGGACTGTGTCTATAGTATACATGTATGAACGTCAGATGGACTGTAGGTTTTTTTTTCAATGCATGTTTTTTACAAGATTCTCAAGTGGACGACGGTAGCTGTATAGCGAAAGATTGGCTCGAGGACTGGGCAATAGACATATCGACGTAGATTGCGAAGGAGCTCGGAGGTTCGGATAGGCCCAGACCCTATAGGGACTTTGGAAGATCGAGACGGAGTTCGGCTCCTTTTGCGGTTGCGACACATGCATAATACGTGCAACTGTGACTTTTGTACTAGTCACGGTGGTATTCAATTTCAAAGGGGGGCGGCAAGTACGTTTCCATACTCCATCTGGGAGTTGCACAGCCCTCATATCATGAGACACGCTCGGCACATGCCTCACAATTTGCTGGTTGACAAACTTATCTCGAGGAAAGTGTAAATGAGCAACAAATCTAGCACACTGGCAAGAGGCCATCTTGTTCAAAAGCGAGGGCAAAAAAAAAATCCTTCGCTCTCAAGTCTTAGTTTGAGACCCTCGAAGACCGCTCCTTTGCGCTGATCTCGGCCTTTTAGGCTTTCGCGGAGAATTGGTGCTGACCTGACTTTCAACCTTGAGAGAAGCCCGATCCGATAAAGCTAGCATGTCCGGATTCCAGGAAATGGATATAGGACGTCACAGCCCCATCTTTTTCTGAGGCCAAGCCACAGCATTCGCCCATTGCATGTCCGCTGGACGCAAGGCATCCAATAACTCGGAGACCAAGACGCGACCCGAGCCTCGAGCCCACCAATGCCCACCATCAAGCTCCCCAAGCAACACGCCCCAGTGCATGAGGATCAATAATGCTAACGGCTGTCGGCGTCGCACGTTTTCCACAAATTCCTTATCAATCATAGCAAGCCAAGCCAAGACATTGGCGGGATCGACAGAATTAGCAACTTGCATCGAAAAGTGCCGCAGATAGATGATGGCATCTTTGTTGACCTGATGCTGGTCTGTGTCGACACTGGCGAGAGTCTCATCATTCAAAGAGTCGAGTCGCTCGAGGGCAGCCCGCGTACCTTCGTCCAAACTGACTAATCCAGGATCCCAGTAGTTCCTTCGGCGCGAGAAGAGCTCTAGTTTTATCCATGATTCACCGATCCGGTGAATCTTCCTCACGCCTTGCAGGAGTTCGAAGACCACAACGATGTTCTCGATCATGCTTGAAGAATCCCCTCGGGAAGCACTGACGCCCGGGAGGGCAATACCGATGACGGTTGTGATGATAGACTGCGCCAGCGCAGCCTCACAGTTCATTGGATTGATGTTATCCACAGCTGCGCGATATGGCGCGAATGTGAGATTGTGATACTGCAGGGCGGTGTCAATGTACATGAGCGAAGCGGGTGGCTCGATTGTGGCGGCAATATGAAGAGCTCCCACAGCCAGGATGCCATTCATCAAGAAATCATACTGAAGAGCCAGACGAGGAATGGAGATTTGCCAGACATGATGCTCTGAATGCGAAGAGCAAAGACTCTTGAAAGTATCGGTGGAGAACTTGTGCATGAGCTCCAGATCTCGCACGCGCGAAAAGTCTGGAGAAACGGACACCCCGAAACTAGGGATCCCCAGCGTCCGGGGAGTCGGATCTACGGCCAGCGGGACCGGGGTCTGGCTTGCTCGCACACTGCCGGGCCGCGACGGCGCTCGTAGATATGTACATGGGAGCTCTCGTGACACACAATTGGAGCACGGTGGCCCCTTTTCATCACACTGCGGCTGTTAGTCTTGTTCTTAATGCAGTGGAGCCCCCGAGAGATCTGATCTAGGCGGAATTCCGGAACTGACCTTGACCCGACGTTTCTTGCACTGGTCACAGCCCTGGCGAGATTTGGTATGCGCTCGGCGGGGAGGCATTCTCGGAACCCTTACTACTTGGGGTCCATGTAACCAGTCGGCTCGTATCCTTCGAGATGTGGAAGAGGAGTCCAAGCGCGGGAGAGAGAAGACGATGCGGGGTCACGTGGGATCTATAAAAAGATGGAATCGAATCGTCGCGAGTTTTGTCGTTTGATGACACTTTTTTTCTCTTACATCTCCTATCTTTCATATTTCCCTTGGTCTACTTATTTTTTTTTTTTTCATTGGATGTGGAATTATCTGCTGGAGACCGAAGGATCTCGTTTTCATCCTCACGTCAGCCTGCACAGCCATTGAGTCGCGTGTCCTGCATCGACAGCTTTTATCTTGATGAGATGGTACCTTGATAAGATTCTTCGGGTTCTAGAAGCGACAATTCCTCCGAAACACAGAGCAATTCTCCGGATCCCAAGTGATAGAAGTGGATCTCCGATCTAAGCGACAGGATACGAAATACGAGAACGAGAACGAACGAGAACGACAACGAGCGACGGAGCAACCAATGGCAATGCATTTCAGCGCAGATTCATCTTATTTAGTTGAAAAGGAGTCTCATCAAGGGCTCCACCTGCTCCGTCAGTGCTGGCTCTGTTGGCCTTCGGCCCGTTTAAACAAAAACGAGCTTATGAACAATCTTAGTAAAAAACACTTGATCTGCTCTTCTCCTGAAAGAGCTCTCCACGAGCATCTTCATTCTGTACATATTAGGTCTGAAAAATCACGAGTCTCTTCCTCTTCTCTCTTGCCTCGTTTCCTCTCTCTCTACCATCATGGCGAGTTACAATACTTGCCACGAAGTAGGCCCTCTGTGTCCCGTCGAACTGACCACTTACGGTTATTATCCCAACTTCGGCGGCAATGTCTTCTTCACAGTCTTCTTTGGCGTCCTCGGCCTCTGCCAGGCCGGTCTGGGAATCTACTATAAAACATGGACATTCCTGACTGCGCTTCTAATCGGCACATTGATGGAAATGGCCGGATACATTGGTCGCGTCATCATGAATGATAACCCGTGGTCCTCGCCTGCCTTCAAGCTCCAGATTGTGTGTCTGGTACTTGCGCCAACCTTCGTCGCAGCAGGTGTCTACCTGACATTGAAACACATCATTTTAAATCTCGGCCCCCAACACTCGATCTTGAAGCCACGCCTTTTTACCTGGATTTTCATTGGATGTGACGTTGGATCTCTCGTTTTGCAGGCTGCAGGCGGTGGTGTCGCCGCAGCTGCTGACAATGGCGATGTGGAAATGCTCAGGGCAGGAAACAACATCATCATCGCTGGTATCGCCTTCCAGGTGGGCACAATGGCTGTGTGTGGACTGTTTGCTGCTGTCTTCTTTTGGAGAGTCTACCGGAGCGGCGATGGGTTTTCGGGAGAGAAGAATCTCGACACTGGCGTTTCACCTGTCGTCTCTAAATGGATGCCATTCGTTGTGGCCGCTGGGATCTTTGCCTATACGACAGTATTGATTCGATGCATCTATCGGTGAGATACAATGACCCGATATAATTCAACCAAGACACTGTGCTAACTGCAATAATAGTATTCCGGAGATGGCTGGCGGTTGGGGAAACCCACTCATGCAGGAGGAGAAAGAGTTCCTTATCTTGGACGGAATGTAAGTGACTTCTTGATCTTTTTTTTTTGCTCCTGAGAGAATCCTAGCTGACCTATTTTAGGATGCTTGCTCTGGCTTGTCTGACCTTTACCATTTTCCACCCTGGAATCTTCCTCCCTTCTTTGCGCTTTGCGCCCAAAACTCGCGTCTAATCACTTCCATCTCTCTTTGACACGGCAATATGCGTATATTGCCTCTTTTTTCTAGATCCCTTTAAGTTTGTTTCCTTCTGCTGGAATGGCCTCTGCCGTGTGATGTGAATATTGAAGATTTAGCGAATTAGATTACCCTCAGACCACTCGTGGATGTTTTACAATATGCGACTTACATTAAACATCACAATCCTTTTGTCGAATTTATGTAGAATTGATTGCAGACCGGTTAAGTAAAGATGTCGATACAAACTCCAGCCCTCATGAAACTCGCAAAGAAATGCACCGCAGAAAAACCAGAGATTGAGAGCATGGCAATGCCATTACTCGCTCACTCTATGCAAGAAAAGTGAGAAATTCCGCTTATGACGGTACATCGAGATGGTAAAAAGGAAGAACACCAGTAACCCTGCGTTAAATGAGATCGTAACCCGCCATCTTAGATTACCATGACTTATCAAGTTGGTTACTCGGTGGTCAAGCGGACACACCGGCGGACACGCTTCTTGAACTCTGCAGGGTCCTCACGCCACAGCCGCGCAGCCTCCACATTCGCCGGGCTTTCGTCGTTCGGGGTAGACAGCATAGAAATGACGGACAGTAGGATTGTCTCGGGCGTTTGTACAGGAGACCAACGTTCCGCAGCCGATTCGTATCCATATTTATCCTCCTCAGGTGGGTGCAGAATAGAAATGCAGACCTCACCATTCTCATAAACTAAGCGAAATGATATATCAGTATACAGTATGACAATAACCCTCCATGTCTCATAAATAAGGTGAGAATATATAGTCACACATACTGTTCGGGTGGAAGATCGGAGACTCAAATTTCATCTTCGGCGGCATGTGGGGGTATTCACTAGGGAAAGAGAGACGAGCTCGGAAGAATCCACCTATGCAGGCACATTTGTTAGTAATGTTCAGAGCACGTATAGCATGGCAACCGATCTTCTCAAGCGGCGCTTTGTTTGCCACAAGACCGACCAAGGATTCCGATGCATACGCATACGTCCAGATTTCAAGTCTCACCTCCATATAGCTTCACGTCATCCGAAATCATGAGCATCACCTCCCATTCGAAAACGTTGTTATCGACAAGCCCGCAACTGATTCCAGGAATGTCCTTATCGGACTGCATCTGCTGCAGCTGACGGGACAGCATGCGCCCGGCAGGAGAAGTCGCCATATCGATGATCGATGGGGGAACGGGGGCGGGTATAGATGGAGTTGGAGTCTGAGGTCGACTTCAATGTGAAGAGGTACAAAGAGGAGAAGGTGAGGGGGATGGGAAAAAGTGATGAAGGCGGTAAAACTAGAGCGGGGATCGATATCGCCTGATAGGAGGGCGGTGGATACGCCATGTGGGTGCAGTCAGCCACAATGAACACAAAAACTTCGGAATTTGATTTTATATCTTATGATTGCTAAGAATAATGACATAATATTGCATGGAATGTATCTCAATCTGTTCCAGGGTTGTATATCAAACGTATAACAAGCACATGTCAGTCCCAAATTGGCTTCGCGGAGGTTCATCAGATCCTAAATCCCAGACCACAATAGCTTCCCACTCCAAACCGATCTAGAGCGCGGAGGGATCAGAGCTGACAGGCTTGGCAGTCTTCAGCATCACATAGATCTGACTACCAAGGGCCAAGGTGGCGACAGTAGCAAGCGCCACCTGCATGACGAATGTCTTGCCAATGACCTTGGCAAAGCGAACACGGGCAGCCCAGTCAAATGTAGTCCATGCATCCATAAGGCCGATCTTGCCGCTACCACCGGTGATGGCAGGGCTAACCTTGCCCCCGAAAGAGCGATCAAAGGGCACGATGGTCTCGTCCTCTTCGGGAAGCATGGAGGCAGCCACACGGACGAAGATAACACGAGCAGGCATGGAGATGAGGAATGCCAGAACGGCAGGAATCATGGTGACACCCATGAAGCGGAAGATTCCCTGAATGGGTACAATGTCCTGGTCATTGGAAGCATCGAGCCAGCCTGCAAAGTCGGCGACAGACATGGGGAGGAAGAATGCAGCAGTAGTGAGGATGTCCTGGAGGGCAGCAGCTGGGGCAATTTTGATCCAAGTCTTATAGCTGGGGATGCGCTGATAAAAGCGCTTGGGGGAGGGCTCCGAGATGACGATGTGCACCCAGGCCATTTGCCAAGTAGCCAGAAGAACGCTGACGAAAGACTGAACGACGAACTGAGCCAAATAGGAAGTAGTTGACACAGGAAGGAAAGAGGTAAGGAAACCACGGGCACCGGTGTAAGCGACGAACATGCCCATTCCACGGAAACGAGACCAGAATCCAGCACGGGTGCGCAGGTGCTTCACGGCGGTGCGCAGCTTGCTGGTAACGGGCTTGGGGGGAGTAGCGGCGATCAACTCCGGATCTTCCTCGTTGGCGGGCTTGGTTGGGTCGGGATCGGAAGCAATGCGCACGTAGATATCGGGGTTGGTATCCTCGACCGCGGCCAGAGTGGCGATCAACATGCCGTAGGTATACTCAATCTGTTAGGGTGGTTAGTTTTTGCACAGTGGCCCCTGGGAGAAGACATGGTATTACTTACACACCAGAAAGCAAGACAGAACGCGATGGCACTGAGCCCAAACAGAGCCACCAACCCTCCATTAGGTTCCTGAGTCTCTGTGGATCGCATGAAGCCGACCGCAACATCGGTGCTCCGACGCACAAGAATATTAGTGACAGACGACATGATGAAGCTAACACTTTTTTTGGTTATATATGTTGATGGAAATATAATGGGAACCTCCAGGCCAAGTTGAAAGAGAGGGGGAATTGGGGGCTTTTATTGCTGATACAAAAGCAGGCAGCACACCACTAGCGCCGGAGTTGACGGGTACTCTGACAGTACTTAGAGTTTGATGGGGCTTCCCACTTAAGTGAAAGTACCTGACTCGTACCCTCTTTTTTTTTTCAGCCTCAGAACCACATTCTATTTGAGAGACATTGGACTTGGGCTGTTCCTATTTCCATTATTCGATATGTTAAATAATTCATCTCTACCCTACCACCCAACATATTCGATGTGTACATGTAAATATAGAAACGCCCCTTTAGCTCGGGGTTAAATAGCTCCGACCGGTTAGCGCTGGGTCTAGACGTTGTGTTTGGCTGTAAAACGCCACTTTCATAGGCGAGGCCAAGTTGCCTTCTCGCTTATCACGACTGCATAGAGCGGAGAAATTTGCTGTTGAGCCTCAATTGATTCAGGCAAGTGGGGGGGAATAAGTCCCAAATCCTGACTTGTAAGTCTTCAAGGTTTCAACCCCGGTTACTGCATGTACTTCAAGCTATTTGTAAATTCTTTGAGAGTGACTATATACCTTGTCCATAGTGAGGGGATTTCTGGTCTTGTTTTCTACGATACTAATCCGCCCTCTTTTTCCTTTCTAAGGTTTGTTTTATGTCTTAGATTGGTGATTTGGTAAATCCAATCGGCACTTGCAATGTAAATTCGGATGTTTACCTTGTATTTTCTTCTGTTCATCAAGCTGTTGGTGGCGTCTAGTATGCTACCTATATTTACCTGTACACCTTACTAAAACCTGGACATTCAATGCAAGATTGCCTCATAGCCTTCTTTATATGAACCTAAAGTCTTCGCATCATGCGAAAGCTATGGTTGAGGTCCAAAAGTCCACGAGCGAACCGTGGAGGGAACTGGATACATGTAGGAAACACACATCCAGCTCGGGAAGGGAAAAGTTAAGAAAGCAAGCAAGAAGACGGTAGGCCATAGCGGAAGTTGAGGTGGCTGCTATTCAAGCAATTTCGTCAATACAAATAAGATGTGGTGCAGGGAATTAGCGTGTCCAAAGTAGACAAGGATTCGCAACACATCCTTTCCTTGTTTCCGGCTTGACCAGGTCATGAGGTGTTTCGACAGTTCGAAATGGGAGTTCACCAGCGGGTATAGAAGCTAGCAGTACGGAAGTCACAGACAGACCGGATGACCTGCAGAAGCTCAGTCTCAAGCGGCTCCACTTCAATGTCCTCATTATCCCAGTGGAACGCTATCACCGCTGTTCTAGAGTATGGTTTTTCTACCTGGTTGTGTTGTTGATCGAGGTTTCTAAGTCAGCAACGAACTCCGTGAAGCACTCGAGGTCTTCTGATGCCGGAGAAAGGCGGTAGGGGGTTTGAAAGAACACATTCTCAATGTTTGATGTGATGAAAGGGCTGGGAGGAGAACTTTCTTGTAACCTTATAAGGCGGCGTTTCATCTAATGTCCCATCTCGATGGATTTTCTATCAACTCAATAGGAAGTCTCAAAGATCGATAGCTAATGTATGTTTTTCTTATAAGTAGTTATCTGATCCGAAGTACATGAAGGAGAAGTGAAGCTTTGCTGTTGCGATATCTTCCCGACTTCCTAGGCTGATGCTGCCATAAGCCAATGTGGTTCAGGCACCCAAGGTCAGAGAGTAACGCGTGCAATACAACAGCCGCTTGGCACTGTCCTCGACAAGCTCGCCCATGGCGTAGATAATCTTCGCCGCCTTAGGAGTCCCGGCGCCGGTCAACCCTCCGGGTCTACAATATATTCGCGATCTTGCCGTCGTATTTCTTGACGGATCGCAAGGTGATCATTCGTTCTATTCGGAGAGCCGGGGTGTTTGGATCGGCGTATCACTGGGAGATGACTTTGTCTTGAATAGGCATCGAAGCTGGCGTAGCATCTGATGCGTCCGGGCGATTCACAATTTGATCTTCGCGGCGGTTATCCGTAGCTGTGGGT
Source organism: Penicillium turbatum (assembly GCA_030762825.1). Lineage (NCBI taxonomy): Eukaryota > Fungi > Ascomycota > Eurotiomycetes > Eurotiales > Aspergillaceae > Penicillium > Penicillium turbatum. The sequence goes on from JAUJYX010000014.1 coordinate 114,708, forward strand.
AGCGGTCGGCGGGGTTGGAATCCGAAGACCAGCTCGTCCGGCGTATAGCCAGTAGTTGCATTAGTAGAGCTGTTGTATCCCCTAACCACGGCTGGGATTGCCTCTTCCCAGTCTGTATCTTTCGTCGTCCGCCGCAAAACGCATTGCGATTTTAACTGTCTGATTTGTCCGTTCACTTTGGCCATCTGCTTGTGGATGCCACGCAGTTGTCATCAGCAAGCGGGTTTGTAACCTTGCAAAAATAGCTTGCCACACTCCTGCGATAAATTTGCTATCTCTGGGAGATCTCGTCCACCGATTCGAAGTCTGCATTCGCATCCAGCAGGAATGCCTTCACGGCCGGTTTACGTGTTGGGCAGTCGAAGTCAAAATGGGGTCCGCCGCAGTGGCGGCAATCGCGCAGGCGGACTTTGGGAATCTTCTTCGCCTGCGAGCTGTTGACTTCTGGCCGTTTCCCAGTTCCTGATCCTTCGGCCGATGACGGACGCGTTCGTCGTGTGGATCGGGCTGGAGCCGTAGAAGTCCTATTGTACTGGTTCCAGGCGAGGCGTGCCGGCACTTCCTGGAGGAAGAGGCGCTCGGTGAGCTCATCAATAGACATACCCTCTGGGCGGACAACGTTCATGAGGATGGGATCCAGCTTCTCCCAGACGCGTGTGACCATTTCTTGTTCATCGGTGATGTTTGCTTCCCTCAGCAACATGATCTTTTTCTCCACGTACTCTCTTAAGGACAAGTCGGGCTCTTTTGCAAATCTGAATTTCAGACGCTCCGCTTCTGTACGGGCCTCTCAGAGATAATGCGGACCGGGGTATTCCATCCTGTCATAGACAAGAAATCTAATAGACGAGTGCCCCATGTTTCCACAGTGTCGGTATCCTTACCAGGAAGGAGTCCAATCCTTTTTGAGAACTGGCAGGTGACCGACATGTTAGGCGGATGTACGCGTAGTTCTTGAGTTCGACTGGCTTGTGTTTCCGATCGAAGTAGGAGCTCGTTCTTGCACATGGTGTCACTGTATTCTTCCCAAGCTACATTTGGGAAGCCCGCAGCTCGACGATAGCCGCATAGGCCGCAAAATGTTGTGGTATCGTTGACCCAATCTCTGGGAGAAGATCACTGTGCCAGCAGAATCTAACTGCTAGAGTATACAAGGATCACCACGGCATTCTCTTCGAAGTTTCCATGGCTTCACCATGACACGAGCGGCCTAAAGAGCTCAACCTGAGAGTCGGCACATGGAAAGGCGAAGCTAGTAGTCGTGAATCCTCAGTCCGATCAACGTGTAGAGTCGTCGGAGAGAAAACCATTGAGCATTCCGCTAGAATGGGCGTACAGCGTTTGCCGTGTGTAGCGCCCGTCGCCGCCCCAGAGCATGATGGTGTTATGATCAGAACCGGCTCGACTCCTCAGTCATCGTTCTTCCAGTGGAAGGCATGACCGCTGTTGCGAACGACGATTTTAACCTGATTGCTTTGTTGACGGATTAGCGGGAGTCAGATATGGACTGTTTGAAGCGCTCCCTCGTTGCGTTCGAAAGGCAGACGTGTGGTAAAGTCATCGTCGCTCAACGTTTTAAAGGACTGAAGAAGTTCACGCAAATTGGATCCATGGATCTTGCATTGGCTTATCTAAATTAGGAAGGCGCAACCTTGGAAACTACGGCCCAGCCGTTACTTCCATTCACAGTTGATCAGTTCCACTATGTGTCCACACAATTGAATTGCTTATACACAAAACATAAACCTCTATAGTATATCGAAGATCTAAACTGACGGAAGACATGATCAGAAAGATGCGAACAAATAAGCCTGTTTTAAGATAAACCATCCGTAGATGGCACAAAACGCTACAAAAAGAGAACAAGGTATTTACACACAAGCACCTGCATCGACACTTAGTCGAAGAGTGCCTTCATGCCCTTGTGTGCAAGCTCGACACCGAGGAAAGTGGCGGCATTGGCGGGCACCGCACGAGCAAGAGCCGGTCCGAATCCAGGGAAGAAGGCCTTGACGCCACCGCTGGCGTAGACTGAGCGAATGACACCGCCGATGGTGGGCTTTCCGGGGGCGCTCTGCAGGCGAGACTTGATGGTATCGATGGGGAAGACGGGGATCCACATGGCAATACCGGCAGCACCACCAGCGCACACGACGGCAGACAGGGAAAGTTCGCCGGTCACATTGCCATCCGCATCCTTGGGGGTCATGCTGCGCTTGATGTACTCGTAGGCCGCGAAATAGGCGGCTGAGCCGGGACCGTCACGAGCCAGAGTCATGGCGCTACCGCGGAACACACTGCGTATACCACCTTCCTTGTACAGCTGGCGCACGACGTCCAAGCCACCGGAATACTTGGGCTTCTCACCCGGGGCCAGAGTCTTTTGACCCTGGATCTGGAGAAGGACCTTGACACGCTCGAAGGGAGCGGTGATCAGGGTCATGGGGATGGCGGAAAAGAAACCGGCAGCGGAGATCTGCGCAATGGAGTACTGCGGGGTGTCGTGCCTAACGGGGACAACGGAGAACTTGTTCACAAGGGTCTTGCCCACATCGTAACCCTATCGCACAGTTAGCATCGCTTCCGACCGAACGATAGTGGTTATCTCAGGACTGTAAAGAAATCATACCCAGAAGCTGACAGCGACTGTGAGACAAAACTGATTAGCTCATAGCTCGGCCAATTGCTGCTGTGGGACCCATTGAAGCCAATGCGAGAAAGACTTACACATAGGAGTAACTCCAACGAGGGGTGCGGAGACACCAGCATACAATCCCTACGCAGGCATTGTCAGTTTCGTCGCGTGGCACAGAATGTGCAGGGGATAATCATACTCGAGCCAAACCTTCACGGGCAATTGTTTTCCTGACCACATCCATGGCGCCAGAGTAAATTCCCTTCTCAGCGGTCTGCAGGCGCACCTTCACCAGATCGAACGGGTGACCAACGACAACAGCGCAGAGACCACCAGCGGCACCGGCTGCGAGCGAGCGCAGCTGGACAATGGTCTGATTGACGGCCTTGGTCTCAACGACCTTAAGCTCATCTTCCAGCTGCTGCGGGGTGGTGCTAGAGGAGGACATTGTCGGCGGACCGGGGCGGGGATGGGATAGAAGTGGAGGGGATGGAGGATGCAGAGAGAAGATACAAAAGACAGGACACAAGCCAAGAGTAAGATCCAAAAATTAATCTGTGCAATTAAAAAAAGACCGAAGATCTTGCAATGACGGAGGCAGACCGAAGCCCGACTTGTCTTCCCCGGACGAGGGTGTGCCTCGGCTCGGTAACGGATAAACCGATTTCCGACTGTGGTTGTACTACGAAAGGGAAGTTGGTGATACTGAAGTACCAAACGTTTCAAGGACTGAGATGTACTTCTTCTGAGATTATTGAGTGAGTCTCTTGGGGAATCAGAGGTTTTTGTGTCCTTATGACATAACTGACCCCCGAGCGCGTCCGTCCGGGTGAACGGGGAATAGACCTCGACCCCTCCACGTTTCCCCGCGGAATAAAGGATGGCTGTCTTGGGACTAGGTTGCTCTCTATTGCTATACAAGTAGAGCTCATTGGAGCTCTTTCTAAAAGGTAGAGATGTAGGACAGATAATCATAAAGTACATATGTTGTACAATATACCTAGATCGTACTGGGAAGTAGACCCGGTCGCAATCACATGAAAATCCACGTGCTTTTTTTTGGAGGCACTTTTTTTATACTGTGTTCGATTGTGGACACACACGCAGATCGATAGCTACAACATACGTCGAAAAAGTGTTCATTGGGGCCCAAGACAGTTCAAATGGTAAAATGGTAGAAAGCCAATGAACCCTCGATTCGCTGTTTTGTTATCGGAGCCGTGAGGCATGAAAGAATAAGATTTTGTATATAGATTCCATTCATTAAGTCCGATCGACATTAAATTAACAGCTCCACAAGAGCAGATAGAAGATAAAAACACAATTGTACCCATCATGAAACTGTTTCATGTTGTACCTGTACAAGCCAGAGGGCGATACATGAATCATAACCCATGAATTACCACCATGAGAGTGGACTCTGTCCCTTCACGTGAGGGAGAGGATTTACAGAGCGAGGAGAGCGACCAGGCCGAGGGCACCCATAGCGCGGGAGCCAGCAGTGGCCATGGAGGCAGCAGCCTCGCTGGTGGTGGAAGGAGCAGCAGAGCCAGACTCGGAGCCAGAGCCGTTGGAGTCTGAGCCGGAACCAGAGCCAGAGCTAGAGCCATTGCCAGAGTCAGAGTCAGAGCCGCTGCCGGAGCCGGAGCCAGTCTCGGTGGAGGAACCACCGGTGCTGGTCTTGGTCACCAGGGAGGTAGCAGAGCCAGCGGCGCCAGTCGCAGAGGCGCTAGCATCGGAGGCAGTCTTGCTGGCAGAGCCGGCAGCGCCAGTGGCAGAGGCGCTGGCGTCAGAGCCAGTGGCAGAGGCAGAGGCGCTAGCGTCAGAGCCAGTGGCAGAGGCAGAGGCACCAGCACCGGAGCCAGAGCCAGAGGTAGAGGTAGAGTCAGAGTCGGAGCCGGAGCCGGAAGTGGAAGTAGACTCGGAGCCAGAGCCAGAAGTAGTGCTGGAGCGAGCCTCAGAGCCAGCGACACCGCCTGCGTTTCAATGTTAGTTCACCGTCGCAAGGATCGAGATATCAATGGTGGGTACATACCAGGGCACTTGGCAACGGCCATGTCAAGGACCTTCTGAGCATCATCGCTGGGGCAGGCCTCCTTGGTGCAGTCACGGATCCCGAACTTGTAGTCATCGGTCTTGCACAGACAGGCGAGGTCACCAGCCTTGCAGCCCAATTCAGAGGCCTTCTTGGCCATGTTGGAGAGACACATGCTCTATAAACGTAAGATAATTAGTTATGCACAATTGAGCCATAATTGAGAGATTCCAATAACTCACAGCACACTCAGAGGCAGAAGGGTCGGCGGCGACCATGCCAAAGGCAGCCATCATGGCCAGAGCGACGGGAGAGAAGGACTTCATTGTGATGTGAGTGGATTAGAGAAAGGGATAAAAGAGTATAGAGGTGGATATCGAGAAAGATAAAAGTTTTGCAGGAGCGGAATGATAGAGAATCTGGAGAAAAGAGCACTCGTTTTATAAAGGGAGCTCCAGCTGAGAAACAAACTCTGCATGCGAGTTCACCAGCCACTTGCCCCGGACTGGAAGTCAAAGATCCATAATGGACCAAAGTCGGCATGAAGTCCAATCACCAGGGAGAATTGGCCGTTGTGGGCTGCGCTGCACCGTGCTCGCTGGCCAACGTGGCTCAGAGCAAAAGGTTCACCCTTTCGAACCATGAAGTCATCGAACAGTATCTGAATCTTGGATCGGCTCTCTGAAATTGGGGATGATCGGCCGGAAATAGCTTGCACCCCTTCTCCAAGCGCCGATCTTATAGGTTTGTCCAATGCGACGCCCCCTCATGGCTCCATCAGAGCCCATTGGACTCGGCTTCTTGCATCCAGTTTGGTCCTTTCGTTGGGTCGAACTTTTTTTCTTTTCCATTTCTCTGTTTTTGTCGGCTTTTGCTTCCCAATCATGCACTCAATTCAATATTGCACATGGGGCTTGTCGTGAAAGTTGGCAATGGAAATGTGTTAGACTTCTTTTCTTAACTGTGATATATAGTGAATCCCATTGAACTTGGAGAATTAGGATTCAATAATCACATTAGCATCTGAACAGACAATTTCCCCCCCCAACAAATCAAGGCAGAGCATGAGGATCGACAGATCCGAATCGGGGTGAAACTGGAATTCAACTTCACGCTGGATCTTCGGGCTGGATGGATACATCCAAACCCGATCGAACTATTGAAAACTCAGTCCTGGACACCGCTAGTTGTGGCTGACCACAGCCACAGTTTATATTATATTATATTCTTAGGTGTTTCCACATTTACATACTGTCACTATTACTACATACTACATATAACATATGATCGTTATTGTTGTTATTCCACAGACACGAGTGCCATTAATCCCCCGTCAAAGCTTGTTTCAGCTCCTCAGGAAAGGGATGTCCCTTGCATACAAGACAGGAACCCCCCTGCGAAGATTGAGATTTATCAGAGAGAGAATTAGAATTAAAAGTGGCTGAGATCTCCCTCCTCCTTCCTGTTTGTCTTATTTTCATTTTGTTTATTTTCTCTGGCCTATAAAAACTATTATAATCTCATGCAGATCAAAATCAAATATCCACTAGCTCGGGTGCTCAATCGCTTGAGCTTGAATCGATTGCATCCACTGTCTAGCCCGTGCGGAGTACAAGGTGCCCTATCATATCTGGTGGCAAATTAGCAGAGCTTCAATACCAGTAAATGAAGCCTGGGAGATCCTACGGAGTACTCCGACAGCCCTTCTGAGACTGACCAGTGGGAATCACAATTGCCAAGAGATCTCTCTCCTTTCATGATGTGGGACTGGGGGGCGGATTACATCGTGCAGAGAGTTGAGCATACCAGCACATATGCTCATCTAGCACGTTGCCGCTATGCATAGCTTTTGAACCAAAGTCTACAAATGTGCAGCTGGGCACCTGCAGCTTTTTTTGGGTGGTATGAATACTGGGAACTTGCATGGAGCCACTTGAAATCTTGGCACAGGCACCAGTCTTTGAATATTCCCAACTCGGGTACTATAGAGTGTTATGATTGTGGATGGGCCCTTTTGAGGCTGACAATTGACTTCGGCCGAACTCCCAGCATCGTGTTTACCGATTGTGGTTACGGGGAATAATTAGCCGATATCATAATCATCCAGTACGTGGACACAGACCCTAATTAGGAAAATAAGTCTAGGCGTCAAGTCTTGGTCAATCTAAATTCTACTCCACTAGGGGGGCAACACGATGGCGAAACAACCTTTAGCTAGCTCACAGCGACGCGCTACGGTCGGCAACTTTTAGACGCCCGATAGTATCACCCTTTGCCTTACCATTGCTGGGATAGTTGTGTACATACATACCCTGCCTGGTAAGAATTCTGTCCATGTTGATCAGGTTGATCTGTGGAGACTAGTATCTTTCCTGTTTTTTTACAATCGAATACGATTTCATTGATATAATTAACGAATTATATTAATAGATTAATTACAGGCTTTTCTCTCTCACCTCTCTCCTCTATATCTCTCCTCTATATTGCTTCTCTTCCCTGATCTAATAGCACTGGTTTTCCTTCAGATCGTGTTCTGATCAGAATGGTTGTGCTTACGCCGAAAGAAACTGAATCCGCGGGGACTTCGAACTTTGAAGAGGACCAACGGTCTCAGCATATGAATATCAACACACCAGATATTATACTGGAAGCGGGGGAAGAGAAGAATGTTGATTGATATTGTTCAGCTGCTGTAGCCGAGTGGCTCCCGGTCACGTGCTGCAGGTACATGGTAACATCAGATGTGCCCTTTCAATGGATCCGTCGGTTCAATTTACAACCCAAGATGGCATCTCCTACTCCTCCGCTTCCTGGGTGTGCTCCTTCATGGACATGCACTTACTCCTTTTGCCATGGCTGAAAAGCCAAGCTTCTCGGCTCACATGGATCAAGAAGACATACTATCTTGATGTGTCTGGTCAGGCAGCCGCACCAACCAGGCACTAGTGCCAAAATAGACCTGCCCAAGGCAAACATCAGCTGGCGCGGGGCACTCGAAAAGCTCCGAATGCCGCTTTCCACCCCGGGATTTAATCTTATTTCCCGATCAGCCATGGTCCGTGAAAAGTTCAGACAGTTCTTCAGAAAGAAGCACTCGGATGAGTACGTCAAAGAGAGCATCCACCCTCGCCAAGGAGATCAGCCTGTGGATGATTTATCTACATTCAATGCACGCGTTCCGAAGCCAGATCTTTGGCAAAGAGCTTTTGATAGCCTCCAGCCCGAACAGCACCAGCTTATCAGGTCTATACCTTTGATACCAAATTCTGACGAAACTATCGACTCCAATCATGTGACCACTGGTCCCGGTGTCGTGGACCGTTTAAAGGCACTAAATGAAGTGATCGAAACCGTGAAGACACAGTACGAGATCGATATACAAAAATCCAAGATAAAAGAACCAGCCCAGAAGGTCATCAAGGCTATTTTAAGCTTCAGTGATGGTATAAAGGCAGCTGTGGCATGTGATCCAACGGGACACGCAACCAGCGTCTGGGCAGTTGTGTCTTTGGGATTGGCTGTATGCTCGCCCTTCCCCACCTAAAGTCTCAAGTAACTAACAGATAGCGACTCTAAGATTACGCAAAACTATCACAGTCAAAAAGTAGAATGGTTGGAATCTTCCGCCTTTCTCCCGATGTTCTTGCCCGGTATAGCTTTATGGAGGCGGAATACCAAAAGGACCCAAACATCGATCAACATGTCGAGCAGGGCTTCGTCCAGGTATACATCGCTATGTTGACGTTTGCTGCCCAAGTACAGTCACTTCACAACCGCAGCCGTGCTGTCTTGCTTTGGAAGAGCATCACTGGAGATCTTCTTTCCAATCTCCAAAACTCTATTGATTGGGCGGAGTCACATCTGGGTCGATGGTTGGAAATAGGTGACCGGCGTGAACAGAGGGATCGTGGAAATCAGCTTCTCGAAAAGGCAGACGACATTCTTTCTAAGATTGACCAAGTGATAACCTCGATCAATGAATTCGATGATAAAATGGTATTCGCAGAACTTAAGATTGCAGAGGATGCTCATTACAACGCAAATACCGGAGAGGAGTATCAAGAATGTCTACCAAAGACTCGGACTAAACTCCTCGGCGACATTAAGAGCTGGGCTCCCGATCCAGACAGAAAACCCGTGTTTTGGTTATAAGGTATGGTAGGAACGGGAAAGTCAACTGTGTCACGCACAGTGGCTCGGTGGCTGGACGATGAGGGTCTACTAAGTGGTAGCTTCTTTTTCAAGAAGGGCGGAACAGACCGAGAAGACGCTAAACGACTCTTTACCACTCTTACTAAGTAGATAGTGGAGAGATTGCCTCTTCTTAAGGAACCAGTTAAGAGGGCAATTAAGGAAACATCCAACATTGGAAGTGTTAATCTAAGAGAGTAATTTGATAAGTTACTTTTCGAGCCACTTAAAAGCCTTAATCTAGGACTAAAAACCCCGTTGATCCTGGTTATTATCATTGACGCCCTAGATAAGTGTTAGGTGGTAGCTAATATCGTAGCCTTTCTTTTAACTTTGTCTAAACTAAACGACTTAAAGGGTGTCCAATTGCGATTCCTTATCACTAGTAGGCCAGAACCACCTGTTATCAGGGGGTTTCGGCCGCTTGACAACGATGAGGTCATTCTCTACTAGATTGAGAGGTCGATTATTGAGCACGATATATCACTCTTTCTCCGGGAAAAGCTTAACAGTATAAGAGATGACTATGAACTAGGGGAAAGCTAGCCTGGTAAACAGACTTTCAAGGCCCTAGTGGATAAAGCTGTCCCTCTATTCATCTATACTGCGACAATATATCGGTTTATCGGCGCGGAAGGGGAACTACCGAACGAGCGGCTGCAAGCGGTATTATCCTCACAATCTGGCGATGGAACGGAGGCGATTGATGGCGAATACTCAAAGTTAGCCGGTATCTATTTACCGATCTTGAAGTATATTGTGTCGCTAAAAAAGCCGAAGGAATGGGAAATATGGATGGATGATTTTCGACTGATCGTGGGCACTATTGTTCTTCTCTTCAGTCCGCTTCAATCAGCCTCTCTGGCCGAGCTCATTGGCCTAGATAAAAGAAAGACCTAGGTCAGACTGACTCCTCTCCAGTCAGTCCTCTCGGTCCCAAAAGAAAAAGACGAGACTACCCCTATTCGGCTTCTTCATCTGTCATTTCGTGATTTTTTGGTTGACTCCGCAGCGTTAGGCGAGTTCTGTATTAATGAACCGGCCGGTCATACACATCTTGCCGAGAATTGTCTTAACTGCATGAGTCGAGAACTGAAGAGGGATATATGCCATCTCGCAAAACCAGGCGTACAGATGAATGAGATTGAAAAAACGACAATTGAGAAAGCTATTTCACCTCAGCTTCAATACGCATGTCGATATTGGACACGCCATCTGCAGAACGGTCACCATTCCGGTATTAATTGGAGACGAATCAACGACTTTCTGGACTCGCATTTCCTGCATTGGTTGGAAGCGATGAGCCTTCTTGGATGGTGTTCCGAAACCATTGGAACTATTACAACTTTACAATCCCTAACAAAGGTCAGTGGTCGTGAATTTAATCTATATAAATTATATTAACTGGCAGATAAAGGTCTCTCCGCTAGCTGCCTTTCTCAACGATGCGAAGAGATTTATCCTACAAAATAGACATATCGCAGAGATTGCGCCACTACAAATTTACTGCTCAGGGCTAATATCTGCTCCAATGTTATCAATCATCCGAAGGGGACATAGTGCTGAGATGCCTCATTGGATACAAAGGCCTCCAAAAGTTGAGGATCAGTGGAGCGCGCTGCAGCAGACGATAGAAGGGTATACTAGGGCGGTTAGCTCAGTAGCCTTCTCTCCCGACGGCCGGCTGCTGGCCTCGGCTTCTAATGACGGCACTATCAAGCTCTGGGAGACGGCGACGGGCGCGTTACAGCAGACACTAGATAGACGTCTTGATATGGTTCACTCAGTGGCCTTCTCTCCTGACGGGCCGCTGCTGGCGTCGGCTTCTAATGACAGCACTATCAAGCTCTGGGAGATGGCGACGGGCGCGTTACGGCAGACGCTAGATGGACATCTTAACCTCGTTCACTCGGTGGCCTTCTCCCCCGACGGGCGGCTGCTGGCCTCGGCTTCTTGGGATGAGACTATTAAGCTGTGGGAGACGGCGACAGGCGCGTTACAGCAGACTTTACAAGCGCATTCTAACCACGTTCACTCGATGGCCTACCGCTTTCACTCGATGGCCTTCTCTCTCGACAAGCGGTTGCTAGCTTCGGCTTATGGTGACAACACTATCAAGCTCTGGGAGACGGCGACGGGTGCGCTACAGCAGTCGCTAGAAGGGCATTCTGAAGAGATTAAATCAATAGTTTTCTCTCCTGATGGGCGGTTGCTAGCCTCGGCTTCTTGGGATAAAACTATCAAGCTCTGGCAGACGGCGACAGGTGCGCTACAGCAGACGCTAGAAGGAATGTCTGGCCGCTTCCACTCAGTGGCCTTCTCTCCCGACGGGCGGCTACTGGCCTCGGCTAGTAACACTATTCAGCTCTGGCAGACGGCGACGGGCTCGCTACACCAGACGCTAGAAGGACATGTCAGCTCAGTACTCTCGTTGGTCTTCTCTCCCGACGGGCGGCTACTGGTATCGACTTCTAGGCGTGGGACCATCCAGTTCTGGGAGATGGCGACGGGCACCCTACAGCAGACACTAGAACCGCAAGACTCTATTGAGAAAGCGCAAGACTGTATTGATCATCTTCAATTGTCTGAGAGGGGTCTACGCCTGGAGAAAAACTCAGACGGATTTGATATCCTGCCCTCATACAGCCACACCAAGTTTCTGAACACCGTTGCAATCCCAGAGGCCGAAGTATTAGAAGACCACTGGATAGCTCTGTCTGGGGAAAAGGTTCTGTGGCTTCCTCATGACTATCGACCTTCCTGTTCATTAGTCAGGAATGGCACAGTGGTCCTTGGACAACCCTCTGGAAGAATATCGTTTCTTGAATTTCGTTTGTCAGAGATCTCGCTCAGATCATAGCTTCCAGACCTCCAGCTTTTACGTTCGCTCAATCGAACTCAGGCCGTAGTGTTGAGAGCTCCCTCTCTCCCTCGCCCAGTTCTAGTCTCGATAGCTTTAGCTAGTTTCTTTTTTCGGCTTCTCAATGCCATTTCGATCTTGATTTTGCACTTCAAAGTCGAAAGATCACACACAAGAGGTACTTTGAAACTATGCATCTATGATTCTGTCTATCTTCCATTAAAACCAAGGGGTTTCCGGACCCCGATGGAAGGTTACATTTCAGCCTTGCGACACTGCTTATCTGACTTCCCCCCGCTTTGAACTTCAACTTCCCCTCCTCCCCCAACGTAGATATTCTCTATTCTTCCATATCATCATCGAGCATACCTCTCGCCAATCGCAATGGTTCTACGAACTCCAGACTCACCACTGTCCCCAGAGGTCGATGACTTGGTACGACAGCAGATGGACAAATGGAAAGTCCCTGGACTATCCATCGCGGTGGTTCATGGCTCCAGCACCTGGTCAAAAGTAGGCGAAAAAAAAAAAAAAAACACATGGTCGACTTTATCGTATCCATTTACTAAACCACAAACCAGGCCTATGGAGTGGCAGAGTTCCCTGATCGCAAGATGACCACCGACTCTTTATTCTCAACTTGTAGCACCACCAAAGCATTTACCGCCGCAGCCATGTCTCTCGCCATCGATGATAGCAAAAGCACAGAATCCCCTCTTCGCTGGGACACCCCAATTGCCTCCATAATCAGAGACGACTTTGTGCTAGAGAACGAGTACAACACGATGCACACTACCATAGAAGACGCGCTAGCGCACCGCTCAGGACTATCAACACATGACGCAGTACTAAGCCTAGCGCATCCCCAAAGACCACTACGCGAAGCAGTACGGGGACTACGACATCTTCCTATAGCCTATACACCCCGTAGCACCTTCTCTTACAATAATAACATGTATATGGCGGTGTCTCACGCACTGGAAAAAATCGAAGGTCGAAGCCTCGGCGAGACCCTCAAGACCCGCATCTGGGACCCATTAGGGATGAACGATACATATTTCTCCGTGACAGAAGTCTCCCAGGACCCTAAACTCCGCCCTCGACTCACGAAAGGCTACACCTGTGACCCAGAGACGGACTCCTACATCGCGGAACCATACATGAACGACGTCGCCATAACCGGCGCCGGGGCGATGGTGAGCAGCGTGCTAGATTATACCAAGTGGCTGCGCGCAATGATCTATCGAAAGAGTCCCATCTCCCCGCAAGGCTACGCAGAACTGCTAAAGCCACGCACAATCATCACAGAGTGGGATAACCTTGTCGGGCCCCCGGCGGCACACCATCTCTACGCCCTGGGCTGGTTCGTGCAGAGCTACCGCGGCGAATCTCTGTACTGGCACAGCGGGAGCTGGGTCGGGTTCGGCATCATGGTAGGCTTCTTCCCGAGTAAGAATTTTGGGTTTGCCATGATGGGCAACACGACGAATGCTCGAAATGCGCAGCTGGAGGTATACATGCACCTTCTCGACCAGGTATCCGGTGGATCTGGGATTCCACGGTCAATGGAGTATTTGCCCGAATCAAAAAACAAAAAGATGAAAACCAAGTCCGAGAGTATGGGTGGAGCCATGAAAAGGCTATACCCATCTCTGCCTGATCCTGCTCTTTCCCACTCTCTGCGCCTGAATCAATACGCGGGTCGATACGAACATGCAGGGTACGGTAACATCACTATCTCCTTTACGAATGGGGGCCTTCGTGCAGACTTGCTAGATCGTGTTATGTCTGCCCTCCTTACTTTCAGCCATGCGAGTGGGGAGTTCTTTGTTGCACATCACTATCAACCCAAGGAGATCGGATCCATCTCAGGTTACTACGCAGCGGAGTTCATAGTTAGTTCCAATGGAGTCGCCATAGCAATGGGCTTGGATCTAGAGTCTGCTTTGAGTGGAGAGAAGATATGGTTTGATCGGAAATATTGATGTCGGGGGCTCTTATACCGGGGGATATATAGTTCGAGACTACTTACAGCTATAAAAAGTGTGGCCTGTAAGAGCGAATGGCCGTCATTTCGAGGAAATCTGCATCCAGAGATACATACTCACCTACCTCGCCGAGATGGTTGAACATTTTTCGCTCTAAAATGCCGTTAAAATATAATCATTACGTCAAAACTCCGCTGTCCTCACAACGGTGACGTAGGGCACCGACAGCAACCTAATAAAGACATTCTCCTGCCTAAATATTCCAGGAGCATCAAGCTCCAGAATCCTCCAATTTCATTGACAATGTCTTCTGCTTTGGTTACGGGCGCCACTGGTATCTCTTACGTCTTTTTGCAATTGAATCTGCGAAACTAACAATATTCACAGGCATGAACGGAGGCGCCATTATTAACCGTCTCATCAAAGATTCTTCTTATAACAAGATCTACTCGTTCTCTCGACGCAATCCTGGTTACCAGCACCCCAAGGTTCAACATGTTACCATGGACTTTCGGAGCTCTGTGGAGGACATGGCATCCAACCTCAGTGGAGTCTCTGCGGAATATATCTACTTCTGTGCTTATCTGGTCCCTGAGAATCCGGAAGAATTGTTGCGTGTAAATGTGACGCTCCTGAGCAACTTTATCCAAGCCCTCAAAACTACTGGAGCCGACAAAAAGATCAAGCGCTTTATTCTCACTTGTGGCACCAAGCAGTACGGCGTCCACCTCGGACAGGGCAAACAGCCTTTCCTGGAAGATGACCCCCTGTTGGAGAATGCAGGAGGGGTCAGTTGGCCTCCCATCTTCTACTATGATCAACAAAGAGCCCTTGCTAAAGCCGCTGCCGAAGGCGGCTGGGAATGGATCGCCACGCTTCCCCAGGACGTGCTCGGGTATGCGCGGGGAAACTTCATGAACGAGGCCACCTCTCTTGGGCTATACTGCGCTGTGTGCAAAGCGCTGCCAGGATCTGAGTTGCCTTTCCCAGGCAGTAAGTCAAATTACTTCGCATTCAACAGCTGGACATCGGCAAACCTACACGCCGATTTCTGCCTATGGGCCGCGAGGGCCCCGGGCGCAGGCAACAACATCTTCAACGTGGTGAACGGCGACACAGAATCCTTTCATAATCTGTGGCCTCGTCTGGCTACCCGATTTGGTTGCAAGATCCCGGATCCAATGTTCCCTAATGGTGGTATACCGAATACCAAGGGGTACGAGACGTACGAGTCGTTGACGATCCCACTACAGAACAGGCCGCCTCTCCAGGCGAGCGCATCATCTCTGGGTCTTTCGTCAGATCCTTTGGTGAAAGACTCTCCCAAACTCTTCCTTCAGGTGGATCCTGAAAAGTGGGCGCGTCGAGCGGATGTGAATGAGGCCTGGGCCGGGCTGAGAGAAAAGTATCACCTTGACCAACAGGCCTGGGACAAGGCAACCTGGGATTTTTTAGTTTTGGCCATGGGCCGGGACTGGAGCTGTGTAGCGAGTATGAGTAAGGCGCGGAAGTTTGGATGGACGGGGTATATGGATACGTGGGAAGTGCTGGAAGAAACCTTCCGAGTACTGGAAGAAGGTGGAGTATTACCGCCAGTGGATCAGCTCCGTCGGGACTTTTAGTTCGTTTTTTTTTTATAGGATCGACTAAGTAGGAAGCTCTCCTATCTCGCGAGCGGACCTTATAAGATTATCGAGAAAATAGGTAACTCTTATAAGTTTAGGTAGATCTTCTCTACCCTAACTTCTATCTAAGTAAGTTACGGAAGGTGACTTCAATGTTCGTAATTGACTAGATTGGGAAGTTACCTATCAAGCATAAACTCTTTTTTCGCCTCCGGGACTCGTTCTACTTATCTCCTTTGTCTTTCTCACTCTGCCTGCAACCATCCCTTCAAAGGATCAAAGTCAGCTTTCGTGAATTCCCGACTTACCCTTAGCCAACGGTTTCACATACTGGCTAATCATCCTAATTACATCATGCCGAAAACCGAGTTCTCACGAGCGTATGATAGCTTTGGCCATTTCAAGCCCCTTGATGAATGGTTCGACGACGGAGGACGGGTTTTTGAGTATGGCAACGGGCTGCTACTAGACTCAAAGAAGCTATCGTTCATTATACACATGCAACATTTCTTTCTAGTAACGACGCAACGAATAGAGTGCCTCGAGAAAAAGATGCGGCCTATGCAGAAGAGTGAATGCACTAAGGATGAGTTGAAGAAGCTGCAAGAATATGAAGAAGAGACAGAGATGCTCAAAAGACTTTTGCCCGACATGGAGATTAACATGTACTGTGGGGAGGCTCGGCTCCCCGAAAGACCCCTGAAGAGAACTTACGACAAAATCAGACAAAATCCTGCCTGGTATCTCCGTGCAGAGCTTGTCAATGATTGCAAAGGGAGGGGTGGATGTTGCAGTAGAAGCTGCGGATGCTGCGAACATCGTCTTCGGTCCCAAAATATGAGAAGGGGAATTGGTCATTGTACGGTTGAGTGTTGGTGCTGTGAAGTTTCTCGCGGGTTTGAGATGAGTGAGGAGGAGAGGGTAGAGATTATAGAGTACGTGCACGATTCATTTGAAACTACCTCACATCTGTTAAGACTAGCCGAGGCCTACTTCTGTATGCCGGGAATGTTTGGGCTCGGGAGGATCTCCTTTGTCAGAACCATCGCGTGGCATTGGAAGAAAGGTGGTCTATGGCAGTGGAGAAGAGTGTCAAATTGGCTTAAATGAACTAGTTGGATTTAAAAGACTTGCTAATAAATTGCTTTCTATCCTTTCAGTCTGATCATTCTCAGTAAACCAACGTCATTGACAAAGCCCTATTGTAATTCTCTTTGAGGAACAACAGCAACTTAAGCACACATTCTGTAAACAGGTTAGCAGTGCTAAAGACCACTTCATAGGATGCAATAATGTATGCTTCTACACTATATACCTTTCTACCACCATATACTGCGTGCTCCAATTGCAAGGACTGTGCCGACTATTTATATTGCAGCAACTGCAGCAACTGCAGCAACTGCAGCAACTGTGCAAAATGCAAGAATTCTTCAAACATGATAGGCATTTCCATCACCTACCCTCTTTCAGATCACCCTTCAATTAAAAACAGCACAAGTCATGACTAAAACTACTAGATAGCTTTTCTTTCCCTACCGGCCCCCGAATATGGGTATTCATGTAGTATAAACCACAAGCCAATTAAAGGACCATAAAATGAATCTCGCACACAAAATAACCCAAGCTGCGCCATGTGCAGTCTCATCACATCGAGGCGTCGGGTGTGAGGCCAAAGCGCCTTGGCCTTTTTGATCCCTATTTTAAATCAAGAAAATTTGTCTCAACTTTGATAAATCCAAATCCCCTTAGTAGTGCTCTGCATTTCGCCATGCATATATACTCTACGCTTTTGACCATCTAAATCCAAGGCAGCCTACATGTTCTCTCTAGTCGGAAGCAGGGAAACTATCCAAAGGGATGAGGAACAACAGCTTCATGTAAGTGAGAAGGACAACCCCTATCTGTTTTGCCTCTAATGACTTTTTCTTAGACCAACTGCTCATCTATCGCGGATACAGTCATTACGGAATGAGCCGTTGTAGAACGCCAAAGCGATCAGCAGCTCCTGATGATTGGTATCTTTGCCAGGGTCTATCTTCTAGACGGAAAAACCGTTAGAAAAGTACCCTGCAGTGAGAGCGACGAAGATATGCAACCAATCATTCGCGAAGCCATGATATATGACACTATTGGCGTTCATCCACGAATTGCCGAGTGCACATCGAGAGGTACTGATCGGGTCAAATTTGTCGATATTAAATTTTATCGACACGGTGACCTTGTTAGCTATTGTCGGAATAATTCCATTACTTCTGAACTTCAGTCAAAATGGTTCCAGCAGATTTTGGAAGCCGTTGTTGTTATCCACTCTTTTGGCGTCATTCACTCGGACTTAGCGCTACGGCAATTTTTTGTCGACGATAACCTCGATCTTCGCTTAGGTGATTTCAATTCTTCTCAGTGCGCTGGCCACCCAGCACTAGGTTACGAGAAAGCATCACACTGCCTACCTCGTGATTACGAACTTCCGAACACAGAGTCTACTGATATCTTTGCTTTGGGATCTACACTTTATGAATTGGTCGCGGGTAAGGCTCCGTATGGCGAATTAAATGTGGCTGAATCCGATGATCTTGAGTCTATAAAGGCACAGATCCAGCGACAACATGAGGTGATCGATTTCGAGATCGAAGAGCGATACAAGACGCAGCAGTTCCCAGATGTTACAGGCTATCAACGTGGAGATGTCATACTAGGTTGCTGGAGAGGGCAATTTGCAACAGCAGCGGACGCGCTCGATTTCTATCTACGATCACGAAATACCATGTAATGCTTATTTCCTTCAATTGATCCGTCTCTCCCCCAATGAGCTTCCTTGTTACGTCGATGATTTTCTTTGAAGTCTCCAAATTCCGTTTGTTTGTGCATATCAAATAGGGCTCTGAACGGGTCATTTATTAGTCGCATAGGTGCCCGACTTCCCTCCTAAACATCGCCAATTGAAAGCGGCCTACAGTTCTCCTAAGCTATTCCATTTTAATTAACTTAGTCTAGAAAATTAAGTAGCAGTTTCTTATACCCGATACGGATAGGTTATTATCTTTATACCTAGAACGTAGAACAGCACCCCTATTAGGTAGCGAGGTTCTTATTCTTCGTTATTTTGCAATGGAGTCGCCACGGCAATAGGCTTGGATCTGGAGCCTGCTTTGAATGGAGAAAATATATGATTTGATCGGAAACATTGATGTTGGGGTGTCTCTATACCGGGAGATATATATTTCCAGACTACAGCTATACTAAGTGGATCGGATCGGCCCGAATCTATCAATTTTTGAATTGTAGGGAACCTTAACACTCCGACATCTCCTCCAGGAAGGGCGACCTCACTGGGATTGTAATGTAGCCTATTACCAATTCCCCGAGAATACCGAGTTGGTAAGTACCAAAAAAAAGAAGTGTCCAGCATCCAGTCGTGATATCACCAAACCCCCAATGCTGCCGACCCAAGCCGGTTCGGGCTGAATCCGGTGGAGCCGAACGAAAAATTCAATTGTGGCACACCAGAAAGGAGCAAAAAGTTATGACCGACGCAGGGATCGAACCTGCAATCTCTTGATTTTTGTTGAGTCGTAGTCAAGCGCCTTGCCATTGGGCCAGCCGGCCGCTGTGATGGATGTTCTGTCTTAAAAAGGCACATGTACCGGGGACGAATACTGGGCACAGTATTGAACCATTTAGGCCTCAATTCAAGGCCTATGGCGCACTAGAGCCAATGATACACATCGGTAAGAGAGGAATGACAACAAAACAGCCAAAAAATGGTGGTATGATAGTTGTTGCTGGAAGACGCTGGAAAACACGCCGGAAATCACGCCTCGCGCAAATTGCCACCTAAAATTTCATACATTCGACTCCCACTCATCTGTCGCATAGATATGTGGCACCATGGGAGACTTCTCAGAAGCTGTCCCTTCTTCCACGGACATATTTTGTGATTTGCAATCCGGCTCCTTCTGCCACCCCAGACGCATCGCAAGGGACATCAGCAGATGTCCAACGAAAAAGCCAACTAGACAAGCCACCAGTCCAGCTGTCGCACCCAGCACCGCAGGTAGCACAACGGGACTGAAAATAGTCATGAAGGAGTTCTTGGGACGATGACCGTGGTGAGGGTCATGGTGCCCAGAACGGTGGTGAGGATAAGCCGCAGCGGGAGCGACCCAAAAAGAAGAGACGGAGAACGGAGACTTGGATTCCGACCCGGTTGCGGATTGACTACTGCTTGTCTTAATTGCATCATTCTGAACAGAAGACTCGGTAACCGGCTTGGCGTCGTCGGTTGAGACTGTAGTCTTCGTCTTCTCGAAAATGGAACCAAATTGAGTCCTCCAGTACTTCACAACCCAGGGCCGACTCTTCTGTGTAAAGCGATCCTCTTCATCGCCGCCGCGGGCAGGTTCGACGCGCACACGGGTAATGTGGTAGTCTCCATTTTGGTAAGTGAGCAGATCGACGGCGACGGCATTTGGGGACACAAGGTTGCCATGTAGATCGAAGAATTCGACTCGCACGCGGACCATGCCGGCGACGGATCCGACGCGGTCTGTGAATAGTGGGCGACTGTCGAGCGTGTATGAGACTTCGACGGTCTTGTCACTGGGGTTAGTTTGGTCGACGCCTTCGAGAAGAGGCGCACGGAGCTGCATCGTTGTCGATGGCGGATAGACTTGATCCTGGTTGGCGTAGAGGTTTCCATTTTGGATAGACCAGTTGATAGACTGTGTTGGATTAGAAGGGCGGTTCGAGGTTCGAGGTTCGTTGGAAGTGACTTACTAGTGATGATCTGACGCCATTTTCGAGGCCGTCGGGTGAAGGAACAAAGGGAAGTCGGAGTTGATGAGAATTGGTCGGTGGGATGG
This sequence comes from Penicillium turbatum, assembly GCA_030762825.1. Lineage (NCBI taxonomy): Eukaryota > Fungi > Ascomycota > Eurotiomycetes > Eurotiales > Aspergillaceae > Penicillium > Penicillium turbatum. The sequence continues at coordinate 134,904 of JAUJYX010000014.1, forward strand.
CAGAGGCAAGGGCGTTGCCTAGACAGAGGGCCCACAGCAGCCGCATGATGAGGGGTAAGATGGAAGATTGGACAATGGACGAAGGGTTGGGGATGAGTTGAGATCAAGAGGAAAAGAAGAGAGGGATGGTGGATGAAGTAATGACGAGTAGACAAAGAGGCGGAGTGTGGAAGTAGAGGGATTTAATGCATAAAGTAAAGGAAGTAAATATAGCCTTTTTAAGACAAGGGAAGCTAAGACTCAAAGATGTCAGGTCGAACGAAAAAGAAAAAATAAATAAATAAATAAATCAAATCAAATCAAACGGAAAATAAGAGAAATTAAAATAGAAATACACAACGCTAATTAACGTGGCTATGTGCTACAAGACCCTGAAGATGCTATGTACACAGTATACATATGACCTATCGCCTTAACTACCAGTCAGGTGAATCAAGATTCTGGCCCCTTCGGAGATCTCTTCTGAGAGACTTTTCCCAGAATTGCAAGGATTGATAAACCGGTCAGGGTGCTGAGAGATCATTTTATCCTATCAGACTGCTCAAGCAGCGCCTATAATGTCCCAATGTCGGATCAAGCCTGACAGGGGGTCCAGGGTCCAATATTGCAGAAATCATGCATTTTCACTCTGCATGAGGGCGAAGTCACTAATCTGTGCCCTGACGTATTTTTTCATTTTTTTTTTTTTTTTTTACTCCAATCACATTATGTATCCTATCTAGACAATTTGATCTACAACTTGTACAGGGTTCACCGAGTTCACCTGACAGAGCTCAAGGGGAATTTGGATCGGGAAATCCGTCGATCTCCCGCTAGACCAAATCCAGTTAGTGGGTGACGGACTGTCGAAAATCCGATCAGCCCGTAGAAGAGGCGTTGCAGATTCTACCTCGAAATAGTCTCAAAGACTAATTCTAATATAATATCCTACCTATAACCCTCCGATATCAGAGGTACACAGCTGCGGTGCGAGTCCAGTCGAGATTGAAAGAACAATCTGTAGCTTAGTCGCACTTGAATGATTCAATGTTTCTACTCGTATAGATCTACAACTCGACATAGAGAGAAAATGCAAGAGAAAACTATCGCTCTACGTTGCAAAATGGAAGGGGCTGTGGAAGATAATAATAGCAGGCAGAATCGACTAAGAGTGAAACATAAACTAACGCTAAGCTTTCTCGGCCAATTCAACTACATGTACATCGGGTACACAAAGAGCACATTCAGGGTTAAGTCCGTTAGGCTGCAAAATTATAAGCTTTTTTTCTTCTTGTTTTGATTGCAGAGGGCATTTAAGGTTAAGTCCGTTAGGCTGCAAGATTATAAGCTTCTTTTCCTCTTATTTTGATTGCAGAGGGCATTTAAGGTTAAGTCCGTTAGGCTGCAAGATTATAAGCTTCTTTTCCTCTTATTTTGATTGCAGCCTCGGGAAGCGTTCGGTTCCCCGATCACACCCGCTGTAGAGCTGTACGCTTCTATAGACAGACTTCCCAAATTATTTTGTCCAATGGGACGATAGCTCAGTTGGGAGAGCGTGCGACTGAAGTTCGCAAGGTCGCTGGTTCGATCCCGGCTCGTCCCATTATTTTTTGCACTTTCTATATTTTTTACATACACGCCGGAGATACAGAGTACTTACTAGCATATCAGTCAGCCAGCCATCAGGCTACCTACCTATACATACATTGTGTAGTTAGTTGTCTGTCAGCTACTTATTCTATCAAGTTAGGTTGATTAAACTGTCCGAAAAGAAAAATAGGAATGAGTCTTGATTTTGATACGAAGTCTTTTGCCACAGTTCTTGTATGAATAGCTAGGCCCGGCTATATAACGTATGTGGTAGGGTGATGGGTTGTCAGAGATCTTGCTCTCTCAGTTCCAGAGCTCCCATCGCTCACATAGTTTCTTATTTCTTCACACATCAACCTTGAAACATGTATCTTGACGTCGATCTTCTAGTTGGTCCCTCCTGGCAGTAACCATTTGTGTACATAGTACATGTATGTAGCTTTGTGGTTTTCCGAATTCGTCTGTATGGTTACTTATTTTGTATCTTATTCTCAAGAGTTAGATCGGCCATGACTTAGCGCCACTAGTAATACTGTGTACATACATACCATGAGCATTGATGGTACAAATCAGTGAATGCTCTTATGTATCAATCAGTATAGACCTGCCGGAAAGAAAAGAGCTAAGCTAGCCAACTTCTCATTTACATAGATACATAGCATACCATTAACCTCAACTTACAGAGATTTGTTCCAACAGGTAGAGCGCCAATCTGATTGACATGTAAAATACAAAAAATTAACAACTAACAAGAAGCGAGAAGACATATTTAACCGAAGAAACAAAAAGAATGGGACGAGCCGGGATCGAACCAGCGACCTTGCGAACTTCAGTCGCACGCTCTCCCAACTGAGCTATCGTCCCATTGGGTAATATTTATTTCCAACTAGGCTATAGTAGTGACTTACTGGATTTGTATCCTCTTTGCCCCCAATAAGAAGAGATTGAATCTATCGATGGTCTATGAAAGACTAGGCGATTCTCCAAGTACTGAAAGGGACATACGGACTGAACAACCTTAGAGTATGTAATATATACATACTAGGTGGTTCCATGGCTAAATGAAACAAATGGAGAGATAGCCAATGGTCATGATATTTGTACGTTGTATTTGGTGTTTGGGAATGTTGAATAAATTAAAATGTATTATAAAGCTCTATTCGAAAGATGTTTAGTATGAAGCTGGTATCAACAATGAGGGTTGATCTTGTTGTTTGCTAAAGATAACTAGAAGTATCTGTACTAAGAGACTACATGTAGATATATGAGAGAGCATGTGATTGATGATAACCTTGATAGACCGATACACTCAGCATTTACAACGAACAGCCCGGGGAACCTTGGAAGGGACGCTGTCAATACCGAGCCCACACCGCCTTCCTCTTTCACGCCTCTACTGTTATAGGTAAATCTTAGATTTGATTCCACTATATGAACCACAGATAGCATACACACAGTTAGTTATTTACCCCCTAACAAACGACAATGAAGAAGTCACGTAGACAAAAATAATGGGACGAGCCGGGATCGAACCAGCGACCTTGCGAACTTCAGTCGCACGCTCTCCCAACTGAGCTATCGTCCCATTGGGTGATAGTAAACATTGAATTTTGGCTACATGAGGGACCTCTAAAATTTTGTCCACTCACCAATAGGGTGTGAGGGAAGAAAGAACGCAAACAAAAAAAAGGGGGAAGAAGGATGATGGAGAGATTACACCGATATTCTAGCAAAGCAGGGGCGGCAGAAAGAAGCAGGGAGCGGTGAAAGCCCTTCCTTCTTCTTCCTCACCCAACTCAACTTCCTGTATGTTCTACAAGTAATCAAGCACAAGTTTTCTTTCTACAAGTTTCATCGTTTCTCATCTCAACTTATCGATCTGAATCCTGGGAGAATACTGGGGACTTCGTAGACCTGCTCGGGGTGATCACTGGTGCTTGAAGCCGTATCGATCTGCAGCCAAGAAGCAGTGGGGCAGATTTCGTGCGGACAGGATGAGAATGAATCTATCGATAGCTTATGGAAGACTTGATAATTTAGAACTCTGGAAGGACTAAAGCAATTCTCCGGACCAACTAACATGATAATAGTCTATAGGTCCTAGGTGATGGACGCTATAGCTAAAGAAGCAAGTAGCGAGATAGACAATTATGATTTTAGTGAACTGCTAGATATGTGTACTTGATGAGGCTACCCTAGTGTTTGGATTGTTAAAGATGGTTAAATACTACATTGTATGAAGCTCTATAGAAACATATATACAATGAAATTTGGCCTCGACGATCAGGTGATTGATGTTGTTGACTGTTACTTAAACCTTGGAAGAGCAGGTATGGATCTGTACTGAGAGACCAGGAATATACATGAGCATGTGATTGATACTACTCAGCATTTCGAACAGGAAGGAACTCTGTCAATATTGAGCCCACACCGCCTTCCTTTTCCACGCCACATATATATGACACAGCAACCTTAAATCTTGAATCTGATTTTACTAGTTACAGGAACAAGAGGTTGCATTCTCTGTAAAACAAAAACACAAAGGAAGAAGAAGTCACATAGACAAAAATAATGGGACGAGCCGGGATCGAACCAGCGACCTTGCGAACTTCAGTCGCACGCTCTCCCAACTGAGCTATCGTCCCATTGGGTGATGTTTTCGTCGAGTGTTGGCTTGACACGCGAGAAAAATACAAAAGGCGTCACAAGTTTGTGTGATAATTCCCAATGACAGGTTGTGGGCCGAGAGGGATATCAAGCAGTCATGTGCTGACCGGCGTATTGGAAAATCAATGCACAAAAGTGGCTCTAAGAGATGAATAGAGCTCTCGTCCCGCCTGTGGAAGTAGCGACGCTTCCCCTTGCCTTTTTTACAAGGGCATGTGGAAACGCAGATCGAGAATACGAGCTGCATCAAGCATGTGTTGGGTGCCAAGGCTGTGTGTCTGCATGACCTGTCAATATTTTCCCCTCTTACTATATTGAAAGTGTCTCAGAGTGAAGCGACCACCTGATTTGATGGAGAGATCGGTCATATCCTGGGGACATTCTTAGAGGGCTTTCTCACTTGATTAATTGAACCCATCACAGCCGCAGTCAACTGCCCAATATACCTCTTCAATCTAACCACGTGGATTTTGAATATTATATACACGATTAGAAGTGAGAACCATATTGTAAGGTTCCAATATCTTCCGACCACCTGCAGGGGCAGTCGAGAATTCAGCTCCCAGCCCCCCAGGTGGTTGATTATCCTAACAATGGTTTGGCTTTGCATATAGATATATATATATAAGGTATATCTACTACCTGAGGTCACAGATTGTGTACATCGGCTTCATATGACAAAATTCTGCTCAAGTCGGTTTGTAATAGGGCGCAGGCTGCCAGAACTGACAGCGGGGGTTATTAGTTGGGTCCTGCGTTTGCTGGATGGTATTGTTGCCAAAGTTAATGAGCTGTGCGCGCGACCCATGATGTCTGAAGGCAGGCGCCAGATGAGACTTGGGGACACCGTGCTGGACAAAGCTGGTGAAATAGTCCTGCATAGCCAACGCGACGGTGGCATTGGCGACTCCCGAGAGCGAAGAGCCAGAGGTGGTTTCATTGTTGTAGAAGGTGTATGATACATCCTGGCCATGCAGCGCGGGCGGCATGCTGAATGCATAGGCATATGTCTCGTTGTAGAAGGCCCGGTTGATATAATCCGTATTGCACTGGAAGATCAGATCCGAAATAGCTAGGGAGGTGCGCGAGACCGAGTCGGTGTATCCGTAGGAGCCATTGTAGACCGGTGGGTAGAGAACATCCAAGACATAATCGGATACGTTTTTCGGGACGTCAGGCGCCAATGTCAGCATTTGCTTCCCCAGACCGGTGCTGTTGACGCTATCCGGCGAGGTAAAGACAAGCCCTTCATTCGCGTTGTGGCCAACCATGATGTTCAAGTTGTGATCGAAATCGCCGCTAAGTAGAAGCTGTCCCGGAAGGGCAGGCACAAATTCACCATCTACAACGGGGCCATAGGTAAACTGTCCCCATTGAGACTTAGTCGCGACCTGGTACGCATTGGCGGCGATCAATTTGTCCGATGGTAACTTCCGGGCCTGTTCGATCGTGCTGACATTGAGAATTCCCAAGAACTGCTGCAGAGTTTCTTCTTGCTGCTCCTCGCTGATGATAGGGACCCAACCAGGGCTCTGAAGAATTGCCTGTTGGAAAGGCGAACCTCCACGTGTGCCTCCATAGGCGGTGATCTGATGAAGGATGGAACCGGCTCCAGCAGACTCTCCCATGACGGTGACCCGAGTGGCATCACCACCGAAAAGGTGGATGTTCTTGTACACCCAATCTAAAGCAAATCGTTGATCATGGAGCGCTGCGTTGGCGGTACCATTGGCAGTGATACTGTCACCACCAAGCCAGCCAAATGCACCCAACTGCAGAAAGAGTCAGTATTCTTAGGGTACCGATCTGGGGACAGCGCTTTACTCACTCGATAATTTAGAGCAACATACACGATCCCATCATCATGTCCGCCCATGCTTCGTTGAATCAACCCAGTCGGATCCGAGCCGCTCTTTTCTCCTCCCACATATCCTCCGCCGTAGATCCAAACCAACACCGGTGCCAGATTTTTTCGGGATTTCCCATCTTTACATTTCGTGCGATCGAATATCTTTTTGGGCACAACGACATCGAGGAACAGACAATCCTCAGTGGTGCGTGGGTCTGGCTTCGCTGGCTTGTACGTCATGGCAGAGATGTTGGTGGATAGAGTAAAAGGCTGATTATTGAAGTAGGTCAAGAGAAAGGCCTGTTGAATATCTGACCATAATGGCGATGCCTGGGGACATATCCTGTCCACAGAACCATTCTGGACATGGTCTCTGTTTTGCTTCGGGAGTACAGGTGCCTGGAATCGCAGCTCACCAATTGGGGGTGCCGCATAACGGATGTTATTGAAATTATAGAGGCCATTAGATTTCTATGTCGTTGTCAGAGAGGAGGGGGAATGTTCGTAAATAAATCATCAGACTGTTCTTACGTTGAATGAGATTGCTTGATGTCGCTCATAGCCTAGATCAACCACTGGCAAGGTGGTGGCCAGACATAATGAAGCCAGCGATAGCAGCAATCCGACGAACATATTGGAATAAAAACAGGAAAAGAAAACCGGGGAACATGGGGACTTCTAGAAGGGGGTTTATATTCCAACCGGGGTAACCCCAGAGACCTCCAAGCCACCTGGCGCAGGCAATAATATGGTACATAATCTATTTTATGCCTGGGCTATGCAAAGAGTGGAGTTTACCTAGGTATGATTGTTCAGCAAGTCAGCCCAATCCTCTTTCTGAACGCGAGATGATGTCAAAGCGACAAATCCCACATATATTAAAGCTCGGGTGATATTGCCCCAATGAAAATTGAGCTCCCCCGGAATCCCGCGAACGCTACTCTAAATTGAGGTGGCAGCTCCGTTCTGGAGAAAGAAACTTGTTGAAACTTGTTCTGGCCAAGAGATTAGACTGCGGGGTTTTAACAGACTAGTAGAACCGAGACTGCAACCATCACATACGCCAGTCAGACGGAATTTACGGAAAACTCCGAAAATGTAAGAAACAGGATGGTTGTGTCAAATGTCATTTACATCATTACACAGTGAATCATACCATCAGTTACCCATGGCTCTCACCGATTCTCGACCTCGCGGATCTTATATTCGAACATCAGGTTCGAGGGCACTGAATGCTCATCCTGAAGTTTGGTGGCACTCTCCACGCCGGCTGCTGGCACCCGATACTCGAATCGCTTACCGAGCCCTGGTACAGATCCATTGGGAAGTGCATAGGGGAACGGGAGGTATTCGGGTAACAAGCCCAGTTGCACAAGAACCGTCGCTTGGTCCCACGCAATGTGTTCATGGAACAAGCGATCACCGCGGATGTTGACTATGGATGTGAATGGAACGCGAACATGTCTGCCCGTAGGTGGAATGCCGGGGATTCTAAAATGACCGCGACGTTAATTGTCTGTTCGAATTCAATCACGAGTTCAAAGTCACCTACATCCAATCCATTTCCTTCACATGAGTGAAAACGAAGATAAACTCGTCTACGATTCGGTCGGTGCCAACTGTCCGACTGATCAGCTCCAATGCTGTGTCATCGGGATTGTTGAAAATGAAGTGATTGAGATAAAAGTGGCTCAATCGAGCTCGTCCGATGCCTCCGGTCAAGGTTGGCACATGGTTCACATAGGGCTCCGGGACCATTGTCGCCATTGTCTTTTCGACTGAGCGAGCTTCAAATTCATAGAAAGTGTGCTCATCCCAGATCTTCTCGAGGTCAAAGAATGGGCCACCCAGGTGATTCTTGACAAATCCAATAGTACGAGTGTGAGCTACTCCAGCAGTCGATATCTTGAAATCCGGGTGCCCTGGAATGATAAAACCGGGCGAGGGTACGTCCAAGTATACGTGGATGGTCTGTCCATCCCTCTTCTCACCTTCCAGTGGGCTAGAGAGCTGCATGAGAGTTGACTGGAAGAAGGGAATGTTCCACGAGTCAAAGAACACAGCAGCGATCAGATTCGTGCCTTCAGTCAGGGCACCTTGGAGACTATCCTCGAACTGGGGAGCATAATCTGCCTTTGCACCGTAGACTGACCCTAGGTCAATAGATGTTATGGAAAAGCGGCTCTGACAATTTCATACCTATCAACCCGACCTTTTCTTTGGTATCACATTCTGGTCTCTCAGCCAAGCCCTGCTCAGCTTTGAGGATGAGCTCTCGTAGAGCTGATTTGTCGCTGGTAGATTTATCATCCAAGGTAACCTGCGCTACCGTGAAGCTTTCCTCAGCCCATTTCTTGAGAGGCTCCGGGTCAAGTGACTTATTTTGCTCCTGGCACGTCGCATAACAATGAGGTCGGATGAGAAGCAGTCCTGGGCCGTGTCCACAGCGGGAAAGGGGAGGTTGAATAGTCACATATGGGCTTAAGTCCACAGCTGGAGGTGAAGCGGATGTTGAACTTGAATTGTCCATATTAGTAGTCAGTTGGAAGTTGTCAGAAGCTGAGTAGGTAAATCCGGACTTGTCAGGATGCTGATGTATACGCGGGGCTCTCTCACCCCCACTTGGACCAGTGAGGAGAAGCATGAAACGAATCTTGAGCCGCAGGCTACAAAGCTACATAAAAACTCAAGAATGAATTACTTGTAGAAAACTATTCCCTAGTACACCACAAGTATTGCAATTGTTCACGAAGGTTGACCATCCACGTGACCTGTCATTGGATGGAGTCTCCGCTCGTTGATTTCTAGAGCTCTAGCTCTTGCTTTTCCCGAGCACAACCCAACAATGAACGCACTCATCCAGTCTTCCTTGACTGAAATCGAATCCAAACTCAATGCGCTGCTGGCAATTCTTACAACCTCTCCTACTGCTGCAGGAGCACCCGCTGCGGCGGTCGCGCTTCTCGACGCGGACGATGCTCTGACCTCCGCAATTGAAACCCTTCGAAAACACCAGAAAAACCACGCAAAGATCCTCCGATTACGGGCTGAAGCACAACAATTGGAGGACCGAGTGAAGGGGATTGTGAGAGAGATTGAAGGGTACGACAAAGACATCCGCACGGCTTGTGCAGACGGCGGCGACAGCGACAGCGATTTCGATTCTGACTCCGATGATGATACTGGAGGCAAGGACTCAGTCCTGCGAGGAATTAAAGAGATCGATTACAAGTTACTTTTGGATTTCGCACGTCGCATTAGCAAATACAACCACGAAGCAGCAGCCGATGCCGCAACAGGCGCCGCGAAACGACAGGGACAAGGAAATGCCCTCGCCGATAAAGATGTGACGATGACGGGCACAAACGGAGACCAGACCACGGAGGATGGTGCAGAGCCAGTGGCAACCGTCACCAAAAACGCGACACAGTGGTTGGACGAATCCGCGAATGTCACGCGCGAGGTTTACATGCTGCCATACCCGATGGAGGAACGGATACGGATGGGTCTGATGGGTCAAATTCAGCTCGCCGCTGGAAACGACCCTGAAAAGGAAGTCGAACGGCTGTTACGAGAGGCCGAGGGTCTTGGGGCCGCAGAGCCGCCTGCGCCGGTGGAACCTGCGGAAAGTACGAAGCAGGCGGACGAGGCTTCGAAGGCCGCAGCTCAAGCCGGATCATCAGCTGCTGGAATGCCACGGGCTCCTGCTCCAGCGCCTGCACCGAAACCCAAGCCCAAGGCCATGCTGGATCTTGATCTTTACGACCCCGACGACGATGATGATTGAGCATTTTGAAGCGGGCGTTGCATTCGATTTTCTTAATGATACCACCTACACAGCGCAAAAATCTTTCTTTCAGATAATCTATCCAAGAATGTGTTAAACTCAATATTGCATATTTCTAACATGATCCCCCAAAGACTTGACTTGGCCGTATGCCTCCGGAGCTTATTACCTCAGGAGTTGGCTGGGAGGAGACAGGAACACAATAATGCTGTCAACGAGAATCTAACCATATCGCGGAGAAGTTCACACTCTACCACTTTCTACCCAGCGGGTGATGTGATTGACTGCATCCGTAGGTTTCCAAAATTTCTTTTTGGCAGTGACAGACTCGGACGTCGAGCCCGCCACGGGCTTCGTAGCTGTCAACAGCACCTGTGCTGGTATGCGCTGGGATGACTGCAGCCTATACGCGCTGCAACGTCGATCATGATAACGGCCCATGGACCCTAACTCTACTACCGAGAAAGTCACTGCTCCATTCCTACGTGCGCATAGTCGACCCACATTATCCCCGGATTCCCCACAGACCATATGGTTCCACGTCCCAATTCGTCGCAATCGAAAATGGAGGTTTATCTACACGAAATGAGATATGACAAGCTGAAACAATGTCAAGGTCGCTATCATTGCTATCTCTTCATGTGCAATTCCCTTTTCATCCCCAAAGAGAGAGCGGCATCCACATTTCGGGAAGAGAAATCTCTAGACGAAATGGAACATTGCAACAGACTCAAGACTGTCTCCAACGACTAGTATGGTCACCGGATGCCCCAATTGAAACAGTCCATATACAACATCAGCGAGGAAGATGTTCCGGGACTTCATCCCTCTGCGCATCATGGCCAAGACGCTCCAGACTTTCACCTTATTCAACAATCCCGACAATTCCACCCATCTCCACGCGGGGAGCATCTGGGGGTTGTGGATAGCCCCCGGAGGATGTTCCGGGGCATCTTAAAAACCTGGGGGCGTCGGATTCTAGTCGCGGCCTATCGCCCAGGCGTTATCTTCCCCCAAAATGTGGAGTGATCGAATTCGAGCTTATGACGATAAACCGAGTCATGATCCCCGGATGTCAAATCCACACCAGGTGTCTCGCGAAGAAGCTTGGTAAAGTTTGTTGAGCCAAGGAGGTGATAGCCACCGGACCAATTGGAAAAGCCAATGCTCATTATATGGATTCAATGTACAGGGCTCTCGGCATTTCTCGTGGAGAAATATCAAGGTTGCCGGCAGAATAAAAACATTTATATAGGATCTGGTGCCCCGGTTCACTGCTGGGATCCAGAAAGGCGGTTGTCCTTTTTGGCAAGCTGTTTTTCAGAGAGCTCTTGAACCATTCCTGTCGAACATCCCATTGCAATGAGTCATCTCGAGGATTCTTTCTCCGATCGCGCAGACGGGGATCTGGAGAAACAAGATGAGAGTGACGGTCACGTTCGCTCCCAGGGAGGCAGCTCCAGACGCGGCGGCGAAAGAAAAGAGGGCGCAGATGGAGCTGTCGATGGAAACGCCAAAGAAGAACTGAAAGAATGGGCCTGCTATGACAAGCTGGGATATTCGTTCCCCTGGTGGAAGAAATGGGGCATCCTCTCAGTCATCTTTGCTGTCCAGACATCCATGAACTTCAATGCCAGTTTCTATGCCAGCAGCATCACCCTGTACGCGAAACACTTCGACATCTCCGAGCAGGCCGCACGTGTTGGTCAGATGGGCTTCCTCATTGCCTATGCGTTTGGCTGCGAATTCTGGGCTCCCTTCAGCGAGGAGTTCGGCCGATGGCCGATCATGCAACTCAGCCTATTCCTCGTCAACATCTGGCAGATTCCCTGTGCTCTGGCTCCAAATTTTGGCACCATTGTTGTCTGTCGCATTCTCGGGGGTCTATCGTCTGCCGGTGGTTCTGTGACACTTGGAATGGTTGCAGATATGTGGGAGCCCCATGAGCAACAATTTGCCGTGGCCTACATTGTGCTATCTTCAGTGCTCGGCTCGGTGATTGCCCCTATCGTTGGTGGCTTTGTGGCGACCTTCCTTAGCTGGCGTTGGAACTTCTGGCTTCAGCTCATTCTAGGAGGCTTTGTGGAGATATTGCATTTCTTTATTCCAGAGACCAGATGCGGCATCCTCGTCACGAGGGAGGCTAGGCGAAGACGGAAAAACGGGGAGATGGTATACGGTGGTGAGGAGCTGAAGAAATCGCGCATGTCTTTCCGCTGGGTGTTCATGGTTTGGATACGTCCATTCATCATGTTCGTCCGCGAACCGATCGTCTTGTGTCTTTCACTTCTCAGTGGTTTCAGCGATGCTCTGATCTTCACTTTCCTCCAATCGTATACTCCGGTATACAAGCAATGGGGGTTCTCTGTAATTGCCACTGGACTTGCCTTCATCCCGTGAGTGCCCGCGGTCTTGAATTTTTATGGCTTTGACTGCATCTAATCAACCAACTATACAGAATTTTGGTCGGCTACTTCATTGCCTATTTCTCGTTCATGCCTTGGATTTACCGGCATTACAAAATTACATCCAAGGACCCCGATGCTCTGCAACCAGAAGCTCGCCTTTACTGGTTGTTATGGGGTAAGTCCATTTTCAACCAAACAGTTCTGGATCATTCGTCTCATCACTCACATACAACAGTGGCGCCTCTGTTATCAATCGGCCTATTTGGATTCTCGTGGACAAGTCTCGGTCCACCCCATGTGCACTGGATTGCGCCTATGATATTCTCCGCATTGATTGCCATTGCCAATGTAAGCCAAAGGATCAATTCTCCCCCTGGTACAAGATTGAGCTAATCTGTGACCCAGTATGCCATTTACATGGCCACAATCGACTACATGATTGCCTCGTATGGTCCCTGGGCAGCCTCAGCCACAGGAGGAAATGGCTTCGCCCGTGATTTCCTGGCTGGAATTGCAGCCATGTACTCTATGCCCAGTAAGTAGCCTTCAGTCCTACAACAGAACACCCACTAATCGCAAAACACAGTGTACAAACACATGGGTAAAGAACACCACCTCGAGTGGCCTTCCACCTTCTTAGGCTTCATGGCGATCCTGTTCACCATTCCGATATACGTATTCTACTGGAAAGGTCCCAGGATTCGGGAACTGTCGCCATTCGCCCAGACCCTGGCTGCCGACAGAAAGCAGGCTGACCGCAGGGTTTCGTCTTGTGGCTCTGGGGATCCGGATCCTACTGAGAGGTATCTGTCCTCTCGTTCCTCGGAATAGATTTCCTTTATTTGAGAGGTTGCCACTGCTGGTGCCAGCTTGTGTCTGTGTCCCATATTTACTGTGGCTGCCTTTGGGTTGGGATTTGCATTGGTGGCATCAAAAGCTTCACTTTGATTGTTTAGTGGCATTTCTTCGTCGTTAATTTCTGCTTCTCCTATTTTCGCATTGATCACGCTAGAGCTAGAGCTAGAGAGATGTAAGATCTGACTCAATCTTAAGGGCCTGTGCTATCAATATCTTCCTGCCCAGGGGCTCAGGTGGTTTGTTGGCGATTATGCTATCACAAATTCAATAGCCGCATGAAGGGAGAATGCCATCATTACTCTGTCAAGTCCCGATGTCGTGTCCTTCCTTCGGAACTGGCTCCCGCCAAAGACCCTCAAGCGGCGACAATCCCAACATCTAACGGATATATTTCATTAAGTTTTGAGTATAGACATTTAAAATACATTAATCGATGGCCAATATAACGGCCAATCATGATATAAAAACATTAAGCACGAACCAAGTTCACTGATTCCAAGATTCATGGAGTTTCCGAACAGCATATTCGGTAGCCCAGCCCAAATCAGCCTCAACGCCCCGTAACAAATCGACAATGATCTGATGTTCTTCGGTGGATTCTAAACATTGTCCGACGGCCACAAGCAGCGGGACCATGTATATGCGAACTCCACCTTGTGGACGGCCCAATGCAATACCCGAGAGTTCCCGGGAGCGGAATTCAACCTCTTTCGTGACCTCCCGGTAGCCCTGTAAGCGGTCGAACGCGGTAGAGGGTGCGCTGATCACGTCGGCCGGACGATTTAACAGCAATGCGATGCGCCCGAAGTGGTAATGTTGCATGGAAGCAGCACAGGTTGTCGAGCCGTGGAAGATTTCGGGAAATGGCAAGTAATTCCCTTCCGTCGGCTTGGAAATATCCTTTGGACGATCGATGCGCACGGAAGAACGGAATGTTTCTGGGACATTTTCAAACCAAGTTTGAAATTCAAAAGACAGTTTTAGCCAGGAATCGGTGTCTGGAAATGGCAATTGGGCAACGCTTGCTGGTGAGGTTTCGGGTGAAGGCGCAGGTGGAGATCCTGTCCACTGTGCGAGCTGTAATTGTTTAGATCTAGCGAGGAAGTTGATTACTTTCGTAACAAGCCAGATTAAGCCATTCGCGGCTTGATCCTCTTGCGATAAAGCTGAGCCACGCTGAATGACATTGAAAGCTTTCTGATCATTAATTGAAATGCCTGCCGCTCGCCAAAGGGGCAGGTTTTCTGGGTCGAAGTGGGTAGGTGACCGGGTGAAGTAGGAGCCAAGATAGTCTTGACGAGCGAAATTCCAGAAGGCAGCCCGGATGCCATGAGAAAACGGGGTGGATGTTTCCGAATGTAGAGTGAGAATAGACTCAAACAAAGGCCAAACGCGAGATAGTTGCCTAGTGAAGTGTCAGTATAAGGAGAGCAGCCGCCGACAAAGGAAATTTACATGTGCCATTCATCCCCAGGCAAATCAAGAAGTCTGTACATGGTGAGAAGCGTGGCAGTCGCCAAAAGCTCTTCTGTCTTTCGAATAAGCGCCACATCATTTGGATCTTCGCTCGCGGGCCTCAAGTTCGCTTGAATCTGGCTAGAATTGATCCATCGACCAACGATCTCAAAGGGGGATTCTAGGATGGCTGAACTGGACACAGTGGTATAGCCATCGGACGTGTTGTTATTCAAATCCATAGCTGCCAGGTAATAGTAATTGGCAGCCTTGAGGAACCAATCAACTTGAGTGGCATTGGGATAAGTTTCCGTGCTCGCAGGACTTGTAAACATGCCTCCCGTGCAAGACTTGGCTCCTTTCAAACGGCCCAAGTGCTTGGCTGCTAGCGCTGCAATGGCGTATTTCACGGACATATTGTTAATGGCTCGGATGGGAGCATAGAGGGTGAAGAATCTCTGAGCATCCGACAAATCCAACCTAGTGGCGATATTAATGGACTATGCTTGAACAAGTTGTCTGTTTCACGTACCATGGCCCTATTATCTCAGAGAAATGTCGAGTGAGGAACGCAATCTCGTGTTCAGTTCCAGTCATGAGCTCCGAGAAAATATCTTCAAATTCCTCCTTTTCACTTCGATGTGATGAAGTCTCCGACATCACGCTCTGGTAATCGGGGCGTTTGCGTGGAATTTGGTTGTATGGGTTCTCAAATGTTGGAAACCCTCCTGCGCTGGCGTTGGGTGAAATTGACTTATACATCGTGTCTCTCGTAGATCCGCTGCTTTCTTCAATGGCAGGGATTGCATTAGGGATAGAAAGAGGTGGGCTTTCTGAAGCGTTCATGCTCATTTGCTGGGTACCTCCCACAGCAGCCTCTGGCCGGCTGGGAGGACCCGGCATCTCCACCACCATTGGATCATCACGCGAGTCTAGCCGCGTCTCGCCCATCTGTAGGCGGAGAGCGGGATCAACTTGTTCTGGAGGTTGATTCCATTGCAAGATTTGTTCATTAATTCCCATCTGCAAGCCTTTTGGCTGCGATGGGCCAGAGTTGTGCTCTGAGGGGGCCTATCATGAAGTATGAGTGCCGGGACAGAAACAGAATTGGCAGGCTTACATACTTTGTTTGAATGAAGCGGAGAGGTGTGCCTTGAGTGAGGCTCCTGATATGGAGCATAGCGGCGTCTTACTGTTGCCCCTTGATCGATGAACTTGCGGGTTTGAACATATCCGGGGCATTCTACCCCGGCAGTTGTGCATCGCTGACAATGAGGGCGAGTCTCATCACACTGCCAGAGACCACAAATTAGCATCGAATTTCGATTTCATGTTCAAAGTCAACATGGAACCAACTTTGAGATGCCTCTTTTTGCATCGCTCACAAGCCTTGTTGGAAGGCACCCCGGGCATTGTGGGTTGCGTGTGCGATTTTATTACTCGTAATTTGAGGTCATTGGTGAAGGTCTTTGCATCTATAATCCACACACCCCTTCTTCACATTTCGAACATGAGGTGAAGATATAAAACCTTGAAATGAATGATGCAAGATGCTTCTAGCCCGTCCACTCAAAGTGATGACATAATCCCGGGATTTTCTCGCTTGGAGTTCGGAGTTTGGTCACGTTTTCTCTTGTACATCCTGTCGTCATGTACTTTTCTTCTACTTTCAAAGGGCCAATCTATGTGAAAATCATGCTACGAACTCCAGCATTCCTCGTTGATAGTCAATATGATACATCTGTTCCATTGGTCCGTTCCATTGAAGATCATGATGTACATCCCAGGAGCGGCCAGATACGATGGGGCTCAATATCTTCGACGCAGCCTATTCTCTCGGGCCCGGAACAAATTCGCGTATATCATGAATGGATTGGTATGCCACTTCAAGAAAGTGACCAGTGACAATTTCTAATTGCTTCTCGCAGATGCTGGAAGACCTCATAATATAGTTTGTTGGGAGTGCCGCCTCCCTGACAGTCTGATTGGGTGTCAGACATGCTGTAGATCGTATCATACGGCATGCTTGTTGGATGTGGTTCGATCCGCGAATAACTTCTATTGTCCATCTTGCAGGGCAAGAGCCTGGGATCGTGCTCCGCCTCAGTTCCCTACGCCATCTCCAATTCCAAGTAATCGCGGAACAACTCCCAGCTATCATCCAACCCCGACGTTTGAAAATCTTCCAATTCATACTGAACGATCTTCGACGGAATCTGGGCGCAAATCTTCCGGGGTCTCTCGGATGCTGTCTACCCCTACTTTGGGTCGAATCAATGAGTACGATCATCACAGTACGCCAGCTGAGCCATTTTCTGTTGCAGAGATGTACCCTCAGCTTCTAGAGTATTTAGCGTTGCCAGATGCCGAGACAGATCAGCATCCTCAGCCATCGCAGTTCAAGTATCAATTGGGATTAGCGATGAAAGAGATTGAATCGAACCGCTCAATGTTGCGAGACAAGGCCAACATTAGAGAGGAATATCTCAGATTACAAGCAGAGAATGCGCGAATCAAAGCTCAACTCGATTCCAAGAAGTCACCCCGAGAGTCCGCCAGGCCAAGCCCTTCAATGATGTCACAAAGCATATCAAATCCGGTGGCGGAGCAAAGGGGGAAGGCCTGGGACAGCATTGCCATTGACCTGTTTTGACTGTCTGACTGGGCTGCATAAAACCCGTTGACACAGAGTTACTAAGGAATCGAGTTCGACAGTTGGAGCAGTGATTGATGAAGGATTGCACCACCGCAGCAGAAGTACGGGGATTGGATCACTTGTTCTTAGATCCACTCGCACGATCATCCTCGGTGGTCGCAATATCTGCCGAACATCACTTCTCGACGTTCCAGATGCGGGTTGAGAGCTCGTCCCTTGCCTTACCCCGAAAACCCGACCGGCCCATATCCATGTCGATCGTGTCTCCTCCAGTTAACATTTCCTTGCATTTGGCGCAAAACAGTGCGGAGAGGGTTACATGAAGTGCAGGCGTTGACGGAGTCTCAACTCGCCTGGTTCGCGGAACTGACGGAGTTCTCCTGCACTTCCCCGCAACTCGGGGTAATCGACCTCCCTCAACGTCAATGATCGCCAGTGAGAAACACTGGCAATGGTGAATTTGCATGGAATTCCTCTGGAATGTTTTCCGCTGCTTGGTCACTTCTCATGTGGGGAATAAATGAGCATGGCAAGGCGCAACGGAATAGCCCAGATGTCACACCACTTTGGCCAAGTGACGATGCTACGTGAAATGCCCCTGCATTTTCATTCGGCCCAAGATGTGACTGGCACTTTCCCCAGTTTCCTTGAAAGGAAGTTCGCATGCCGATCTGAGCTGGAATGCTTTTCCCCGCGACTTGTTGTCGATCGGTAAATAAGGAGCTTTAATCATAAATGGAACGCGTCTTTTTGGTGTCTGACTTCCAAGCTGCTGGACCGTTGTTAAACATTTCGGCTTTTGGCAGTAAAAAGCATTCTCCCTGTGTCCATTTGTGCCATCGCGATACTTTTCCTGCGGCATGGGGCTTCTCAGTGGAATTGTGACGGCCCTCTTTGCCTCCAGCGTTATAGCCAAGAAGGGGTTCTCCGCCGATGATTTTGACGTCTTGGACTATGTCGATCCTTTGATTGGCACTGCAAATGGAGGTTTGTCTTGGAACTCACTGGCCTTTTTACAAGAAAACGAAGGCTGAGGATCTTGCAGGTCATGTATTTGCGGGCGCGACTTTGCCATTTGGTAAGTCATACCATTGCGCTTCCAAGGTTGTATACAGCAAAGCTAACAGACTTAGGTATGGCCAAAGCCGTGGCGGATACCAGAGGCGAGAACCAGGCTGGCTTCGCTTATGATACGGACCTCGTAACCGGGTTCTCTCACATGCACGATTCTGGAACTGGCGGCGTAAGTTTTTTCAATTGATGAGAAAACATGCCATTTCTGACACACTTCGAAGGCTTCATCGATGGGTAACTTTCCTATCTTCGCGCAAGGAAGTTGCCCGCATGACGACATCCATCAATGTCAATGGCAACAATCCGACAGAGCGGTTGTCTGGGATAAAAAGTCAATCAAAGCTCGCCCTGGATATTTCGGTATCTCATTGGCTAATGGCGTTCACGCGGAAATGACAACTACCAATCGGTCTGCTCTTTATCGTTTTACGTTCAATGAAACCTCCAACCAGCCGCTCAGTCCGGTGGTCCTTTTGGATTTAATTGATTTGCCTCAATCACGATTCACTGCAAGTGCAGACGTTGACCGAAAGACTGGGCGTCTTACAGGAAATGGTACTTTTGGCCCGAGCTTTGGGATTGGTAGCTACAAGTCCTATGTCTGCGTTGACTTCAAAGGAGCAGAGCTTCGCGACACAGGAACCTGGACGAGGAATCAAGTGAACACCAGCAGTCGAACACTGTCACTCGGCTATAACATAGTATCTACTGTCTCAGCGGGTACATTTGCCAGATTTCACGCCCCCAAAGACAACAAGAGTATTCTGGCTCGCGTTGGTGTTAGTTTCATAAGTGTACAGCAGGCCTGTTCCAATGCGGAACGAGAACAGCCCAACTTTGACTTTGAGGGCACTGTTCACGCTGCCGAATCCGCCTGGCGGAAGAAGTTGGATGTCATCTCCGTGAATGCAGAGGGTGTCTCATCAGATCTACAGAAGGTTTTCTGGAGCGGAGCATACCGAACAATGATCAGTCCCCAGGACTATACTGGTGAAAATCCCCTTTGGAAGAGTGATGAGCCGTACTATGACAGCTACTACTGGTAAGCCAACTCTGCTCTGAGGATGTAGTGTGCATACTAATAATATGGTGGCTCAGTATATGGGACTCTTTCCGCAGCATTCATCCATTGTTGACTCTAGTTGATCCCTTGTCGCAATCCCTCATGATGCGAAGTCTGATTGACATTTACAGACACGAAGGATACTTGCCTGACTGTCGCATGTCGCTGTGCAAGGGCTTCACCCAAGGCGGTTCCAATGCAGATGTGGTTATCGCAGATGCGTATCTGAAAAAGGTTCCGAACGTCGACTGGGCGACTGCTTATGAGGCTGTTGTCAAGGACGCCGAGGTAGAGCCCAGGAACTGGGATGTAGAGGGCCGTGGTGGCCTGACGAGCTGGAAGAATCTTGGCTATATCCCCATCAATGACTATGATCCCAATGGGAAAGGAACACACACTCGAAGCATTTCCCGAACGGTAGAATATGCCTACAACGACTTTTGCATTGCCGAGATGGCGAAAGACATGGATCACCAGGCCGACTATGAGAAATACACGAAGCGGTCTGGAAACTGGGCTCACGTGTTTAAGCCAGATCAGAAGTCAAGCATCAAGGGAGTCGACACTAATTTCACAGGTTTTCTACAGCCCCGATACTTAAACGGCTCATGGGCCTACCAGGACCCGATTCTTTGCAGCCCACTTTTGGAGTTCGACGGATGTTATCTCAACCCTCAGGGTCATGAGACCTATGAGGGCAGTGCGTGGATGTATACCTTGTAAGTTTTCCCATGTGCTTCATTCTTCTTGTGCTCGTGATTAACATCCTACAGCTATGCACCGCACGACATGGGCTCTCTAATCAAGACTCTTGGCGGCGCCAAATCCTTCACATCTCGTCTCAGCTATCTCCATGACTCAGGATTGCTCTACGTGGGAGACGAACAGGCCTTCCTCCCCGTCTATCAATTCCACTACTCAGGGCGACCCGCTCTCTCAGCGAAGCAAAGTCACTTCTACATTCCATCTCAGTTCAACACGACAGTCAACGGTATCGCCGGTAACGACGATAGCGGGGCGATGGGCTCATTCGTTGTGCTGAGCATGATGGGTCTCTGGCCAGTGCCTGGTCAGGACGTGTACCTGATTACTCCGCCGTACTTCAAAGAAGTCAGCATCCGCAACGCCCTCACTGGGAAGGTCGCGACTATCCGCAATATCAATTTCGATCCTAGCTATAAGTCTATCTACATCCAGAGTGCCAAGTGGAATGGCAAGCCATGGACAAACAACTGGATCAGACATGAGTTCTTCGCCGAAGGTGGTGTTCTCGAGCTTGAGTTGGGGTCCAAGGAAAGTGAATGGGGAACTCGTGTTCAAGACCTCCCGCCGAGTTTGAGCGGTTATCAGTGAATTCGTGATGGCTGATAAAGTAACACCACCTCCTTTGAGAAATTGAAGGTTGGAAATTAGCCTGATACTATCACGAAACTTGGTCATCATTAAATTGAAATGAATACTGGCACATTCTTCCCATCATGGCGTTCTTGCATTGTGTGTACGTGGTAGATAAAGGTCCGTCGATTCAACACACAGCATGCGTAACCGCTGAATCTATGGCAAGGTGTATCCTCCGTCAATCACAAGGTTCGCACCCGTCATATAGCTAGACGCATCCGACGCACAGAACACGTAGGCCTAGACGAGATCGTCAGTTGATTGTCAGGAGAAATTTATTTCGTGAAAACTTGCCCCCTTCAACTCATAGGATTCGGCCATTCTCTTAGCAGGAATCATATCAAACCACTTATCGCGCCATTCCTTTGGGTGAATATTAAGAATGTCGGTGGCAATGAATCCAGGCGAGATACAGTTGACTCGACAGTAGTCAACCCACTCGACAGACAAGCACTTGGCTAACTGAACAACTCCTGCCTTGGATGCATTGTACTATATAACAGTAAGAGAAATGGTCGAGACAGTTGTAAGGAAGGGAGAACTTGCCGCCGCTTGTTTCTGAGGCACATTGACCAAAGTCGCACTGACCGAGGCCGTGAATATCACATTCCCTCGACCTTGTTCCTTGAAGATCCGGCCTGCCGCTTGGGCAGAATAAAAAGCACCATCAAGATTGACCTTCAAAATCTCGCTCCATTGATCGGCTGTATAATCTTCAGCAGCAATATTGGAGACAATACCTGAGTTAACGACTATGATATCGAGTCTGCCAAAGTCCTTCGCAATCCGCTGCACAGTCCCTTCTATCTCAGTCTGGATACCTACATTGCTTTGGTACGCTGCTGAGCGGACATTGTTGGTGGATGCAATCTCAGCTGCAATGGTATCGGCGTTGGTAGAGGTGTTGTAGATTAGGGCAACCTTGGATTATTTAGTTTGATTCTTGCAGCATTCAGTATTGCTCACATTTGCACCCGCTTCGGCCAATGCTTTCGACACCTCAAGGCCAATTCCACGAGCTCCTCCTAGGGCAAGCAGTCAGCGAGACTCACAAAAGGTGATTGGGAGGTGTCATACCAGTTACAGCTGCGACCTTGCCAGTCAGGTCAAACGCCCTCATAACATGCTGGTTTGGGGGCTGCGCAAGAACCATGTTGTTGGTTGGTACCGTCTGATTGTGTTTCTCAGAATAAAAGCCTGAGCTGAGTAGAAGTATCAAAGAGAGAGATGATGTTGGGTTTGAGCTGTGTCCCCTCATCCCCGCACCGGGTTAGCTCCGACCGAGAAGTAGCCTTGAGAGATGTGATCCGTGAGGAACAGCATTGATATCGATGAAA
This sequence comes from Penicillium turbatum, assembly GCA_030762825.1. Classification (NCBI taxonomy): domain Eukaryota; kingdom Fungi; phylum Ascomycota; class Eurotiomycetes; order Eurotiales; family Aspergillaceae; genus Penicillium; species Penicillium turbatum. The sequence continues at coordinate 157,025 of JAUJYX010000014.1, forward strand.
ACGATGAGCTTTCCACAAATTTTCAAAGGGGGCGGCACGGACTAACTAACTAACTAGTCGCTGAAGCATACATGTATGTAGAATAGCACTCCATTGCCAACAAATCCAAGGAGACGTGTGATGTACGTCCATGAGGGGAGACACACTTTATGCCGTCAGACCAGAGATATAATCACACGTATCGATGCTTCTCAATGAGCATGAGTTCCACAACGGCTGGGGAAACAGACTGTCTGGTCTTGATAGGCGGTGGACTCTCTCACGACGCGACACTGATGATTCAAGACTTTGGCGCCTCTTTCACCCGGCTATTACTTTGGCGTGGATGGCCGTTGGCATAATTGACTGATTTAGCTTGCTGAAGAGTATTGAGACGTCGGTCCATCTTCTTGAGCCCCTTGAACAACTGCATGTTCTGCCGGTTCAGCTCATAAGCCCAGAGGAGTGCGAGAGCTTCACTAGACGAAGAATTTGGATCCATTGTGATGTGCAAGGTGAGATAAAGATATTAGGTGAACCTGGAGAATCACTGAAGATATTCAGGTCCAGGCGGTGGGGAAAACTTTAATGGGCAAGAAGGAAGGAGCTGGGCAGATTACTTGTTTGGGAAGGTGCCATCCATGCTTGGATATTGCTCCAATCGTGCTAGAGAGGCATGTGATAGCTACATGTCTCCCGATGTTACGCACAGATTTATCTCCTAGGTGAGGGTCTCATTAGAGAAAATCCAGTAGGTCTAGGTGCATATGTACTCATTGTGAAAAGCGGGATATCTCTATGTACACAAATATTGAATCAACGAAATCACAAATCGCTGGAAGACACATGTCTCATACAAGAATCTTAAACTGGTCACACATATCTCTCCCAAGATCCCCATTATGAGGAGATATCATTGGTAGTTGCAGCCCGTCGACCCCATCCACTGAAGAAACCCCCACCAGTATTACTGGGCGCTGTTCCAAGCGTTTTTGGCGCTTCGATGGGACACTTGTTCGCCAAGCTGATTCTCGATGGCGATAGTCCGATTAGGGAATGACGGGCTTCGGACTTTGATCCTTGGGGGGCACTGATCATTTTTCGCAATGAATCTAACTTGCCCTTGACTTCTTCGAGCTCCTGCTTGGCAACGGCCTCCGCCGTCTTGGCTTGCACCAGCTCCATGAGCAAGGTCTCTTCCGCGGCCGGCCTGTTGCCCTCCGTCGGCAGAACGCTTTGCAGGCCCAGACTGCTTGTGCGTTTGTTGTAGGTGGGGCTTTTGGTGGAGTTGGTGCGGGCTAGCTTGAGCTCACGCAGGCCATTTGTGGGAGACTGAGCCTCCCCGGAGTCAACCGCAGAAGTCGACGTGTCTAGCGGCGATGGAAACTCAGATGTAGGGGTTTTGAGGGTACGCAGCTCTCGATTCATGCGCTCAAGACGCTGTCGGTCCCGGTAACCGTCCTGGATCCGGCCGCGGGCTTCCCTCAGCTGCTCCTTGAGAGACGAGTTCTCCTGTTCAAAGTCGTCGATGCGCCGCGTGAGGTTCAGGCAACGACCGGCTTCCACCTCGTGCATCTCTTTCCATCGAGTAACGTCGTCATTGAGCTGGAGCTTGGTTTGAGTGATTGAGACACGTCTGGGCTTTTCCAATTCAAAACGTGTTTGAGCTCTAATTACTAGGTCTGCGGGCTGTGTCTCCGCTGGCAACTCTCTGATATGGTTCAGCATTTCTTTAGCCAGAGTGTAGTCTTCCTCGCGGTCCTCTCTCTCCTGCTGTAATTCGCGGGTGAGATCAGCCTGCTGACGCTGAAGATCGCTGAGCGCGATCAGAAGGTCTTCAATCTGGGTATGTAGATCGCGGTCTTTGTGGTGTGATGACATGTTGGATTTGACGCGCGATTTTTGGTGATCAGTGTTAGCTGTAGCTGCTGATAGTTCAGTAGGAGCAGTGCTTGCGTCCGAGGTGGTTTCGATTGAGTTGAGAGTCGACGTCAGGCTCTGCTTAGAGGTAGACCGACGGACTGTACTGTTGTGACGTGATGGGCTATGGTTAGGATTGAGTGACTTGACCGAACTGTGCGAGTTCGATGAGCCAGCCCAGAGCCGCCCAAGGAATCCAGATGCCGTTGCTTGCATCTGTGGGAAGGAGACTCCCACTGGTGAGCCCTTAGATTGGTTGTAGCTGGCTTCAAGGGTTTTGAGGCTCTCGTTCGTCACGAGAGGGGTAAGAGACACGAAGTCATTGACAAGGTCATCAGCATTGAAGGCGTATCTAGAGATCACGGGTTAGCTGAATCCTTTGTTTCAGTAGATTGCTTTGTGCCAGTCTTAGAACGTACGCATCCCACAAGCTTCGAGACAACAGTAGTTGCATCACGTCCTCAAACTCGGTGCAGGCCAAGATTCGCTTCTCGTTGCGCTGCATCAAGGAAAGTGCGACTCGCATCAAGGTTTCACATGCGCCTTCCAAGAAAATAACATCATAGATTCGGAGAAGCATTGGCAGCGGACAGGCCACCGCAAAGAAAGACAAAAACCACTGCGATACATAGACCGGCTCGACGTGCAGTGACTCTAGGTGTTGGAACAAGGCCGGTCTGTGCCGTGCCAGAAGATTTTGAAACTGATAAACATGAAGGTGGAGACCCGACAGGTCAGGAAGATAGCAAGTCCGGAGATTGTAGTGATCCATGAGACTATGAATATGAACGATGATGTATCAGCATAATTTCCCCAGCTTTCAATGTATCATTGTAAAGCGACTTACCGGACAAGAACACAGAAAGCCTCAGCATCTGTCATGTGCATGAGCAGAGGGCCTACCACAAATCCAAGACCTTGGCAGTAGCCGATCTTCGTATCATAAAGACTGAAACATCGCAACACTCTGGCCAGCATTTGTTGACCCTCGCCGTTCGGATCACGGAACATCTCAACATTGGGAAAACTCCGACCAATATCCTTTCCGATCAATCCGTCATACGGGCTACTCTCACCAGAGAGTCTCTGGAATTCATTTAAGAGTGTAGGATCGCGTGCGCCCGCCAGACTGGGCCACACCACTCCACGCAACGGTGGAGGCACACCGCCCTGGATCTTGTTCGACGTCAAAGTCGGCAAGCGGTGAGCAGTCTGGTGGTAATCGGCGACAAGTGCAGCCCAGAACTCCAACTCGGTCATTGGGGGAGGAGGTAGCTGAGAGTATCGTAACTCAGCCCGAGCTGGATCCCTGATGAGTCGCTTAATCTGATGTAGAGACTCGGAACGGGATTGCCGTTGGTGTATCTTGCCTTCAGGGGCCTCGGTAATGCCAGATTTGGGATTGGTCGCCAATGCATTGTTCTCTTGTTCGAGCCGAGCGAGAAGGAGGGCCGTGGACTAAAATTAGGTCAAGAATGTTAGCACCCATGCCAGGAATCTTATGACGCGTGGACGGCAGCTGTCACTTACTTCATCTGACCCTTCCCCGCGGGGTTCTTGTTCCTCGGTCTTATCGAGGTTCTCCCAATCCGCCTCATTGTCAAACATCTCACCTGTCTGTCTCACCCCGTTTGCGCCTTCATCCTCTAGAATAGGCGTAGTCTTTACCGCGTCCTGTAGCGGCATCGGTCCAAAGGAATCCTCACTCTCCTTTTCCAGGTGACTCATCTCCATTGGAGTTGGAGGAATGTCAAGTGTACGCCATTCTGGTTGAGTATGCTCTGAGCTAGACTGTTTATCGGATAACGCGACGGTGACCATTGAGTCGTGGTTTGGCGCGTGAGCGCTGGGTGATGTTGGCTCGGGACCTTCCATTCTGACGCGTCGGAGGACTCAGTATGATAATTGAAAGAATAGTCGCGCAGTCTTCGATTTCGAGGGTTGACCGGGTTTGATATCGGAGGATAACAAACAAAGGGATCAATTCAGGCAGGTTTCAACTGCATCGCTCCTTCGCACAATTTCGAATATTCACAAGAACCAATTCCTTCCGGCAGAAGTGGACCTGGAGATGACTCTAGACTTGTATCCAGTACAAGGCGGGCGAAAGGCTGGAGAAAGAAAAAGGGAGTCAGGAGAGATCCCACTTATTTCGCTAGCCCCCTTTAACTTTCCCCTCTTGAAGTCTCGGCCCCGTAGATCGTCTTCATACACCGACCGTTTGATTATTGAAATCAATATATTATTTTTGTTCTATGTATACTACTAGTTGGAGCTATGGAGATCTGAAGCACATCATGATTCAGGAGCTACATGCAATATAAAACTGTACATTCTATGCTGTATGGCCCTTCCCTTTGTTTATCCGACCTCGGGCCTCCCCCACATCAACCAAAATTATGTACGTTGTAGGATGATTCAAATCGAGTATGCGAGTGATCTTGGATTCTGTACATGTCTGTCTTCAGTTTCTATTACTCTGATCTTTTGCATATTGTCTACAGGTACTCCGTACTTCATACAGCCTCCCACATTTTACTCCAAGGGTAACTGTTTGAAGGCCCTGTATTCGTGGTACACAATGATTTCCCATTGTAATCTTACATGCGTTTTATTGGCTGTAACTCAAATTTGGTGCATCTTATTGGTGGAATTTGTTACGAAGTACTGAAATATTTTTACCACCCCCTGGCTGTTCGTTTCACCTTAATCAAGCCTGATGCATCTAAGAAAAGGGGACTCGCTAAAGCTGGCCAGCATTGTCCTTACATTCTACCTACCTACACGACTTCACCACTCCAAGTTTGTCAGTAAATCGACGTAATTCCTGACCACCATGTCAGCCAGGCTCTATCTACTTCGAAAGTATGCGTCAGGGGGTGTCAAATCTGAATACCTAACTAACTACGTGTATGTATATGTAGTTATGTGAACTTCGGACTTCATGTGATTTCGACTCTGAACTGTGCGATCCACTAAGCCACTGGTGGCTGTGCCTACATCAAGGCGTAGACAAAGGATACATAAACACTTTCCTCATCGGGTCACCATATAACGTATCCAAGCTACGGTATCTATGCATTCATAAAGCAGATCAATTGTACCTCCTAAAAAATAAGAAGGAACACGAACGCCAACATACACACTTGCGCTCTGTTCGGACCCCGAACGATCCCTAGTTTGAACCCCATATCATTTTCTCGCATGTCCAGTTCGAACACGCCACCTATCGCCTCTTGCAACGACTTCTCCAGTCTATCAATGGCGCTCGGGAGAGGGGCGGGGGGTACTAGGGTGGCCTAATTGTTCATATAACGACCGATAGATGTGTACTGCCTTTATCTGCCAGCACCTTTATGCGGCTCATCACTGCTAGTACCTACATGTATGTTATACTACGTAAGTGCTACATGGTATTCCAGCATAATTTTGGATATAGTGAGTGGCTTATTTCACGTTCACATTCACTGCCTCGTTAGGCTCAATTCCCTGCGATAACTACATGGTAGTCTGTAGTGGGCTTACTGAAGATGTACGTAGCTGACTACGTGCATATGAAAGAGGAATAAAAGATATTAAAACCCTAGAGGTAACTCCTGTGCTATGAAAATTGAACTTTATGTCAATCTATTGATTTTCACTACTATCATGAAATTATTAGGGACATTATGACCATAGTTGATAGCACACTGGAGCGACGCAAGGTTATATACGCGTAACCCCGCGGCTGAGGTCATTTGCACTAGAAATGGCATTGTGGTAGTGGCTAGGATATTTGTTCAATCTTATTAGATGTAAAGACAAAGTACAGTAGATGTAAGACAATTTGAAGGCTTCATTATGCGTACGAAGGGCACAATATAATTGCCAGACGCTACACATACCACGTGCATCATTATCACTCCCTGTTCCAAATCAATCTACAGTCATTGAGAAGCTAGAAGAGATCGCGTATGTCTCGATATTTCTGTCATCAGATCTCTCTGCTTTGTGATAGAAGTAAACATATCATTGCCTGTAAAGTGGCATTAAAAAAGAGTTGAACATATTACCGATAACTAACTACAACGTATATACAGTGCTAGTTATATATAGATCTTCACCATTAGCGCTAACACATAAGGTTTGGTTGTAAGCTTTGAACAAGCCCGGGCAATGAAGGCTCTTTCTTCCTAAATGCATTATATTAAAGGAGACTCGGCCATAAATATCCATATCTGAAGACTTCCTAGTGAATTGGCTTCAAGATGACGAGCAAAGTGAGGGGAAGTTTGTCTGTTTCCCTCATTTGTTTGTAAATTGCCTATTTGGGCTGCGACTGAGGGCGGTGAGGAATAATAATGATCCGAGTGGTCAGAAACTGCCCACCGCCTCCCCCCGGGGGTCGCGACTTCCCCGGGCAAAAAAACAACAGGGCGCTTCCCCTCTCTGTTTTCTCCGTTCCCTCTCTTCTTTTTTGCTTCTTGTTTACCTTTTCTGGCTTGAGGATGCCGCAGCAAACCTGCCTGCCCTTTGACATTGGTACATAGCGTCGCTCTTTTACTTCGATCTCAGGCCCTGATAGGCTTTTCTTTTCTGGAAACGCGCTCCATTGCGCTCCATCCCGCTCCATCAGTCTATTCATCTGCACCATGGACGAGTCCATGATGAGTGACTCGGTCTTCGAGGATGACGGAGGCAGCTCTGACTTCGCTCCCGAGCCTGCACCGGTATGAGATTTCATCAACACCAAGTTTGATTCTGGTTGCTGACATGACGCGTCGACAGAAACCCAAAGCTAAGGCGGCCCCTAAGAAAGCTCCTGCCGCCAAAAAGACGACTCAAACTACACTGAAGGCGAAGCCTGCTGCGAAGTCAACTGCTGCTAAGAAGAAGGCGAAGGTCGACAGCGAGGACGAACTGTCCGATGCTCATATGTCCGATGCTGATTCTTTGCTCTCTCACACCCCTCCGAAATCCAAAAAAGCGGCTGCACCAAAGAGAGCTGGATCTAAACCTCTTGCTGATGTAGAGAATGAGTCGCACGGAGGGGACGCTGCCGACGGCGCGAGCAAGGGTGGAAATGCATCAGATAAGTACCAAAAGGTAAGTCAGATACCACAGCCAGCAGGATAAATCCAGCATACTAAGATCGTTCTTTTGACAGCTTACCCAACTCGAACACATTATCAAACGTCCCGATACCTACATTGGTTCAACTGAACGCACCGTTCAGCAGATGTGGGTGTACAACTCCGTGACCGAGGTCATGGAATTTCGCGATGTTTCTTTCGTGCCCGGTCTCTACAAAATCTTCGATGAGATCGTGGTTAATGCCGCCGATAACAAGCACAACGACGCGAGCATGAACGAGATGCGAATCACAATTGATCGCGAGGCCGGTGAAATTAGTGTGTGGAACAACGGCCGCGGTATTCCCATTGAGATACATTCCAAAGAGAAGATCTACGTGCCCGAGCTCATTTTTGGGCACCTGCTCACTTCCTCCAACTACGACGATAGCCAACAGAAGGTGACTGGAGGTCGCAACGGTTTCGGTGCCAAACTCTGTAACGTTTTCTCGACAGAGTTCACTCTTGAAACCCAGGACTCTCGTCAGAAGAAGAAGTACAAGCAAACCTGGACAGAAAACATGACCAAAATGGGCAAGGCAAAGATCACAGATGCCAAAGGAAGTGATTACACCAAGGTCACTTTCAAGCCTGACTTTGCCAGATTCGGTATGGAAGGCATTGACGATGACTTCGAAGCCCTTGTTAAACGCCGAGTCTACGATTTGGCGGGTACCGCTGGCGTGAAAGTTACATTGAATGGCACGCGCGTTCCCATCAGCAGCTTCCGAAAGTACATGGAAATGTACACCAAAGCAATTCGCAAAGAACGCGGCGATGATGGACCTCCCTCAAAAGATGAGATCATCACATGCAGCCCCGATCCTCGATGGGAGGTTGGTTTCGCTGTCTCGGATGGTTCATTCCAACAAGTCTCATTCGTCAACTCCATTGCGACAACCTCAGGTGGAACCCACGTAAATTACATTGCTGATCAGATATGCACTCGCTTGTCTGACCAGGTGAAGAAGAAGAATAAGACGGGTGCAACTCTGAAGGCGGCACAGATCCGTAACCATATCTTCATTTTCGTCAAGGCGTTGATTGTCAACCCGGCGTTCACCTCCCAGACCAAGGAGCAATTGACAACAAAGGCCAGTCAGTTCGGTAGCAAGTGTCCCCTTGATGAAGAGTTCTACAAGAAGGTCCTGAAGACCGAGGTCATGTCGAACATCTTGCACTTCGCAGAACAAAAAGCCGACCAAATCTTGAAGAAAGGTGACACTGGCCGCCGCACGCGCATGAATAACCCTAAGCTGGTCGATGCCAACAAAGCTGGTACCAGGGAGGGCCACCACTGCACCCTCATTTTGACTGAGGGAGAGTCCGCCAAGGGATTGGCCATGGCAGGCAGAGCAGTTGTTGGACCGGACTTGTTCGGTGTTTTCCCCTTGCGCGGAAAGCTTCTTAATGTCCGTGACGCTTCTTTCGACCAGATTTCCAAGAATGTAGAGATTCAAAGCATCAAGAACTTTATTGGTCTCCAACACAAGAAGGAGTACACTGAGACCAAGGGACTACGATATGGCCACCTCATGATTATGACTGATCAAGATCATGACGGTAGTCACATCAAGGGTTTGTTGATCAACTTCCTCCAAGCACAATTTCCCAGCTTGTTGAAAATCCCCGAGTTCCTCATTGAGTTCATCACCCCTATCATCAAGGTTTGGAAGGGTGACCCCAAGAACCCGAGCAAGCAGAAGTCGTTCTTCACTATGCCCGAGTATGAGACGTGGCAGGAAGCTCACAAACACGAACGCGGCTGGGACCACAAGTACTACAAGGGTTTGGGAACCAGCACTACGGAAGATGCACAGGTTTATTTCCGTGACCTCGATCGACACCTCAAGGAGTTCCACACCATGCAAGAGGATGAAGCGGGACTCATTGAGCTGGCTTTCTCCAAGAAGAAGGCAGATGAGCGTAAAGAGTGGCTTCGTCAATATAAGCCCGGCACTTTCTTGGATCACTCAGTATCGAAGATCACATATACCGACTTCATCAACAAGGAACTCATCTTGTTCAGCATGGCTGATAATATGCGCTCAATTCCTTCGGTTGTCGATGGCTTGAAGCCAGGTCAGCGCAAGGTGCTTCACACTTGTTTCCGCCGCAATCTGAAGAAGGACATGAAGGTCGTCGAGTTGGCGGGTCATGTATCCGGAATGACAGCCTACCACCACGGCGATGTGTCCCTTCAGCAAACGATCGTGGGTCTTGCTCAGACCTTTGTTGGCTCCAACAACATCAACTGCTTGGAGCCCAGTGGAAACTTTGGTAGTCGACTTCAGGGTGGTGGCGATTGTGCCAGTGCTCGTTACATTTACACTCGCCTGTCCCCGTTTGCGCGTAAGGTTTTCCATACGGCTGATGAACCCTTGCTGGTGTATGGTGAAGACGATGGCAAGAAAATCGAGCCTGAGACCTTCATGCCTGTCGTTCCGTTGATATTGATCAACGGTGCTGATGGTATCGGAACTGGTTGGAGCTCTTCTATCCCCAACTACAACCCTGAGGATGTTGTGGACAATCTCAAACGACTGATGGCTGGCGAGCCCACCAAGCCAATGCAGCCTTGGTTCCGTGGTTTCACCGGTGAGGTCGTGGCCATCGGTGGGGATCGATACAAATTCAGCGGCATCATTAGAGAATGTGGTGACAAGGAAGTTGAGATCACCGAATTGCCGATTCGAACCTGGACACAGGACTTCAAGGACAAGTTGGAGGATATCATCAAGGCCGAGAAAGTGCCATCTTTCATCAAAGACTACAAGGACTACAACACTCACACCAAGGTTCACTTTATCATCCAGCTTGATGAGAAACACATGAAGGCTGCTCTGACCGACGGCTTGGAGGAGAAATTCAAGCTGACCAAGACAATTGCAACAACCAACCTGGTCGCTTTCGATCCCGAGGGCCGCATTACCAAGTATGCTACTGTCGATGACATTCTCAAGGAGTTCTTTGTCGTCCGTCTGAAATACTACGAACGACGCAAGCAGTTCCAGCTTGCCGATCTACAAAGGGAGCTTGAAAAGCTGAGCAACCAAGCTCGCTTCGTGCAGATGATTATCGATGGCAAATTGGTCATCTCTAAGAAGAAAAAGCCTGTTCTGGTTACTGAGCTGAAAGAGAAAGGCTTCAAGCCAATCCCTAAGGTGGCCGACGCTGCCAGTATGGGCGAAGACCAGCCAGTGGTAGAAGAAGAAGAAGGAGAAGAGGAGCCCGAAGACACTCAAATGCTGTCGAATGCCTTTGACTATCTCCTCGGTATGCCCATGTGGTCGCTGACTCAGGAGCGTGTGGAGAAGCTCCGTCGCCAGATCGGTGAGAAGGAGACAGAGGTTGACGTGTTGATCAAATTGTCCAAGGAGGACATCTGGAAGCGTGACCTAGACGACTTCATCAATGAGTGGCGCTTCCAGCTTGAGGATGAGCACCGCCGAGCCCGCAAGATGGCTAATATGGACCGTCGTGTCTCGGCTAAGCTGGCCACCGGTGGTGGTCGCGCTGCGGCGTCTCGCAAGCGCAAGGCTGTTAACGGCGATGACCCCGACGACGCAGACTTTGGAGGCCCCAAAACTAAGAAAGCCGCTGCAGCCAAGAAAAAGGAGCAACCGAAAAACACTTTGATGAATTATCTCAATAATGAATCCTCCAGCAAACCAAACCCACCACCTGCGGCAGATGGAACTGGGGACTCAGACGATGAATTCAACCTAGACATGGAGATTCTCCCGAAGAAGAGTCGTGCTCCACCAAAGCCGAAGGCTCCGCCCAAAGAAGAGGACGATTTTGATTTCCTCGACATAGACGAGGTACCCCAAACCTCGCGGGCATCAGCTCAGCCAGCTGATGACATAATGGACTTGGATTCCGACGAGACCTCGAAGCTTAAACCGGCAGCTAAGGCGGCTAAGGCAGCTGCGAAACCAGCTGCTAAGCCGGCCGCCAAACGAGCGCCCAAGGCCAAGGCCAAGATTGAAGAAGACTCCGATGACGAGTTCTTGGAGATTGCGAAGGCCGAGACTTCCAAACCCGCAGTGCAGTCTTCACGTGCTCGCAAGCCTGTGAAATACTCCGCTCCCAGCGACTCGGACAGTGACAACGGCGACGACCTTCTTGGAGACGTCAGCTTGATGGTCAAAGGTATTGGTGGTGACTCGGCCGCAGATTCTCGGCAGCTTTTTTCGGAGCGCCCCCGTTCTGAGAGCAGCGCCAGCGTGAAGACTGCCGCAAAGACTTCCAAGGTCACCGACGATTTTGATCCGGATGAGACTGACTACAGCAAGCTCATTCCTCAGAAATCGCCAAGGCGGTCCATTCAGGTCAAGCCCAAGGATGTCAAGGTCGACGACAACGACGGGTCCGAGGATGAGGACGAGCCAGTCAAATTAACCTCTAGGGCCAAGGCTGCACCCAAGGTCGTGGATCTTGATGACGACGATGAGGAGGAGGATGAGCCAGTGAAGCCAAGTGCCCGCGGCAAGGCTGCCCCCAAAGCAAAGGCTGCTCCAAAGGCCGCCACCGCGGCACCGAAGGCACGTGGTCGACCGAAGAAGGAGCCAGCTCCCAAGGCTGCTCCGGTGGCTTTATCTCCAGCGGCCAAGGCATACGCTTCGAAACAGGCCAAGGCCAGCAAGAAAATCGCAGATGATTACTCGGAGGATGACATTGACGCAATGGCCAATGACATTTTGGATTCCCCGGCAGGCAAAGTGAACGTGAACATCTCAGATGATGACGACGAGCCTGCTCCTGCTCCCCGTCGCGCCGCTGCAAGCCGTCCCGCTCGCCGTGGTGCCACGCAGCAGAAGAAGTCGTATGTCATCGAGGACGACAGCGAGGAAGAAGCGTCAGCCGATGACTTTGACGACGAGGATGAGAGCGATTAGGCGATGAGCAGGCAGCGACTGGATGTCGTGTGTCGTTTTGGTTCTTGCATTACTCTCCACCGTGTCTTTATTTTCTTTCATTTCCATGTCTTAGTTCATTGGTTTCTCATTGGTTTCTTATGGTGATATGGCAGAGCCAGTCAGTACATGCAATGCAAATGCGAATGTTTAGTCTTTTCTATTGCTTCATCAATCAATTGGTAGTACCTAACTTTCTAACTTTATGCACATTTGCATTCTATTGCCCTTGACATCAATCAAATATTGCCTCTTCGGCATTAACTTCACATCTGTACAAAAATGACCCAATGGTCTGTACTATGGCAGAGAAGGCCACTACAGTACGTAGTACAGCCTCCATGTATGATTACATGCATCTACAGACAGCTATTACTTTCTCGCTTTAGACTGCAAGACAATCTTCGAGCCATCGCACTGAACTTGCATTGTCCATAGTCTCAAGGCTAAGTAAGCGTCAAGATCTCCATTCCTTGAATCCAAACAAAACAGAGTCAACTAAAACACCCTCAAAAGTTCAAAGTCATCAAATCACACAAAGGTCCTCACAAAAATGCATACACAAACTACACCACCGTACAAATGGAAAGAGCTACATTCGATTCCTAGACCTTAACGCCGTTCCCACTCCATTTTTTCATCATATCAGAATCATAGCCAAGACAGCCCTCAAAGCGAAGCGCGACGTCTCTTACGTGCACGAGGGGCAGCAACACGCAGAGAGAGAGAGCTGAGTGGTGTGGCGACGCCGTCATTCTCAGCCTCAGTTTCGGTCGACATATTCTCCAGCTCGACCATGTGCAGACGGAGAAGAGCCTCAGCAGCGTTCACCTCGCGGATGAAGTGAGGGACACGTCGCGGCCGCGCAGGTCGAGATGTTCGATCAGGGTTCTTCTTACCCTGGGATCGAGGGCTAGCAGAGCTCTCCATACTCGGTGACCCACGTAGGGGCCTCTTGAGAGGCGGCCCACGATAGTCCTCGTCTTCGGCGTCGTCCACTTGCCAGTCATCATCCGAGTCAGTGAGATTACCGGAGTCCGAAGCGGCCTCAACAGGCCCGTCAGTATCAGTGGCCTTCTCGACGTCCAAATGATCGTCGACGGAGGTCGAGTGCGGAGTAGAGTACAAATTCGAAGAGCTGATGCTGTCCGTATCGCTCTCTCCGCTGATATCATCGGGACCCATGGCTTCGGACATCTGACGCAGGATACTCTGCGACGACTCCACATTCGAGCGAGGCGGGCCCGCAGTCTTGCGCGGGGGATTGACCGGCGTGAAGGTGGAGAAAGGCGATGCGCTCTTGGGTGACATGCAGTACGGCTCCGTGGAGGAGTCCCGCGCACTGGTGCTGCTCTCAGCATACTGGTGGTGCGGAATTTTCAGTGGAGGCAGCTTCAGCGACGGGTCATCTCGGCTGGGTTGCAGTAGCCTGTATGTGGAGGCAGAGGCTCTAGGTGCTGGACGGCTAACTGGGCCGCTATGGCTTGGCTCCAGAGATCGATAGTGGCTGGCTAGCTCAGTGGCCCTCATGATGATATTCCTGTCGATCACCATACGGTTGTATCTACTGCGATCTGTCGGGTGAATGCACATGGCCGGGAAGTCGTTCCCGAACAATGGGGTCAGGGCATAGCGGATTCGCCAGCAGAAGGTTGCTGCCAAGGCTTTGGCACAGTCGTATGGCATCCAGTATCCTAAGTGCGAGTAAAGAAATGTCAGTACCCGTTACTTTCGAGAGAAATCTGACGGTAAAAGGGTTGAGTAGTGAGGACATACCTTGGGCAGAAAGTGCGCCGCCAGTGATGCTGTGGCATATCTCCCGCAGGCTAGGGTTCTGGCTCAGCATCTTCCCCGGAGTGGTCTGCAGCAAGTTAGACATTTTGTTACTATAGGCTTCTACAAAACTGATATCTCATGCACTTGCCTTGGAATACCCATTGCATTTGAACAGGTGCGTGATCCGAACGATGCCGATATTGTAGTCCCACATGACAGTCCACTCCTTTTCCTCGCCAGGGAGTCGGAATGTGTACTGGAAGACTAGAAAGAGTCAGAATATTGAAGGTAGTAAGATGCAGTCGGACATACCATGAAAGCTCTCTCGACCGGTCTTTTCCTGAAAGGTCTTCTTGTCGCTGGCGTAGGGGATCTCACGAGGGTATTTGTCAATGGCGCCCATGGGATGTATCGAGAACTCGCGATGAAGCCTTTCCATCTCGGGGTCTTGGGCCAAGTGGGGTCTGTAGCGCACCTCGCCCTGGGTCTCCCCTGGACGAAATACTGGGGCATCCTTGGCCATCTTCTGTCGTTTCTCGCGTGGGATGGACAAGGGTGGCTGAGTATAGTATCGCCTTTCGGGCTGCGGATTCAGAAGAGAATTGATAGATAGCATGAATAAAAGATTCAAGCGCTATCCTTGAGAACTTGAGAGCTTAAAGAAAGAAGGATTGAGTGGAAGAAAATACGAATGGCTCCGGGGAGGGAAAGAGGGAGGTTAATGTCTCTTCAGTGGAACAAAAGGCGTTTTCCAGAAGGTTTCAAAGACGCCAGCGATGTCAAACCTGATGAGGGCAACACAAAGTGAAGCAAGACAATTCCACGCCTTTGTTCGAAGGTTTGTTTTGTTGTTTTCTAGGAGAAAGGAAAAGGGTAGAAGTGGGTGAGCACAGTGAGGGCACGCGTTTGCTGGCAAATAACAACACCTCGAGGAAATAAAACAGCAGCGGTGAATGTGTGAACTTTCTGAACTCGGAGAGTGTCTAAGAATTGGCCTGCAACTGGCTACACCGGTATTTTGCCTGTCTATTTCTCCTTCACTGGTGACTCTTGCCTTATGGAAGTTGAACGGGTCCACCGACTGTTTCTCTTACGGAAGTTCCAATTGATCTTTGACTTTGGACTAACGATATTGTGCAAGGTACCATTGATTTCGATTGAAGCCTCTATGGGATTGCAAAGTGAACACCATTTGAAGCCTGTATCTCTCGTCTCTCGAGGCAGTTCCTGTTTCACATTCACAACTATGACTATATAAGCCGCGCCCCAAGTGACTAAAGAAAGGAAGCATGGCGATAACCGCTTCAGAGACCATGTGGATATTCAAAAAGACTTTCTTGAGAATGCAGATGTCACCGCTGTATGCAAACAGCTCGTTACGGCAATATGCACAAAGGTCTACTATGTATACAATCGATGCCATGAATGTGTACCCTAATATCCCGGGGTAGGAGATTTCACCGTTGTCCTACCGTTTACGAAGATCCTATACCAGATCTTCATTGGCACTAGACTACAGCCAAGGTGCTGCAGCAACCGGAAGAATAGGATACCAGTCCAGTGGTCCAATAAGAAGTGGCATACCCCATCCCCATGGTGGCTCGACAGAATGGGCATCAAAGGGGTCTCAGACCCACGGCAAGCTGCAGGGCAACTCATTCCTTGTAGGACGGGAAGATGCATTACCTGCTGGCGAGTCTGCAAAGTACATCTGAGAAAAGCTGTGCTGCAGAGATAAACTTCTGACCGGATCAAAGATTCTGGGAAACAGACAGGGATGCTATTCTTTTTCTACTTAGGTATACATTATGCATACCTCTCAGCCATACAATGCCTTAACGGTGGCTTTAGAAGCACTCCTTTGCAGTTAGGAGATGGAGTAGGGTTGGACTAATGCGGTCAAACAACGAGTGATTGTCTTGGAAAGGACTGGTTGTATTCAATTCTATTCATTGGACGAATCTACCTTCCAACCATCAGAGACATGGATACTGCGGAGGCGCATGAGGGGTCAGAATGACCTCAAAGAACATTCCATGCAGGCTTCTATGCAGAAGCCCGACACGTTGGTGGCTGTCAGAGCCCACTTTTCCTGTCAGTGTCTTCCTTTTTCTGGTGTGTAGAAAGACTTATACCCTAGTACATCACTAGCTTCTTCCAGTCTGTTTTGCAATCCATTATTGTACACACCTGCCCGTCCAGTGCAGTCTGCATAAGACGTTCAAAAGGTACAAGGTCCCTCTCCGCCAATCGGTCCCGGGCCGGGACAGCAGTAATGCAGAACACCGCAAAAAACGGTGCATAAAGACGCCAACAGGACGCTATGCAATCAGACTAGAGACTGTAAAGGGTCGAGGACTGGGAAGTCAGCCAGATGTCAACACGACCGGGCTACTTTTCGAGGGGCAATTGGGCTCAATTGCATTCGTAGTCGGTCTGTAAACAGTCCCAACAGCCGAGGCCGGTAGCAGCCCAGAAACGAGGCCGGGTTTCGAATGTCTAAGACACTCGCTGGTGGGTGGATGCTCGATTTGAAGTCCCAAAGAGCGGTAAACCCGGCCTATTCGTGTCCCTCAGCATCTGCGACGCGTCTCAGATCCCGAGGTTCTGGAAAAGGGGCAAGAAGCCATGTCTCAATTGGGATGTTGCTGTTGGTGTTTAGGCCTTTTCAAGTAATGTCCTTATTCGTCTCGGGAAAGTATCATCGACTACCTTCGGTGACATAGGCCCCTTCAGGCTATCCTTAGGTTTTGTTCTTTTCCACATTTTGAGAAAAGACAGAGCCCAAGACACTCGCAAGACTTTTGAAGACGCTGTTGTATCGGGATAGTCAAGGCCTCGGCAATAAACAAGGAATACAAGGAGTGTCGTGCCCACATGAGCCAGCAATGCTCCATACTAAATCCAGTGATTCAACCAGACGAAGACTGATCTCCATCACAAAGAGATCCAGGCTTCGAGGCGTTGGACACAGAATACAAACCCAAGCCGAACCCCACTTGATACGAGGCACAGTAGGATTCACAAGATCCGATCATTCACAGATATCGCGCAACACACCGGATCTGTACCACAGCCCTCGAATCCGGGGTATATGGGGGGGTGAGAGGGGTCAGTAGGAAACACTGTTCCGAGCACGACTGAACAAGGCAAGTCTTCGAGGGGAGGGGAATTACAATGAAGGGAAAACAGAACCGTCACAGGCCGGTCCGAATCGCGATGCGGCGAATATGCAGCCAAGTCGGTGGACCGGGACGAAACTCAACGGTTGCCTTGCACTCCAACTAACCCGACTGTTGGATGGTCAAGGCCGCTTGCAGGTAATTGTGAACAACTACCCAAGTAGGTTGAGTCGAGGCTTTTGTGCATCCGCTTCCTCCCTAGGAGATGGAGGATGAAGTTATAACGCACGGATGTGCATTGATGGACTCTTTCCTACCTAGTAAGTAGTACCCATAGGTTACTCCTGGTAGCTGCCTAGGTACATTGTAGTCGCCGAGGTCCCTGCCTAGGGCTCGAGGACAGGCACACTGCAGGGAGTGAGACCGTGATTGGGGGAGCTACGAGGAGGCAAGTTGAGGTCGTTAATTTATGTAAATGAAGCTACATTAGAAACAATATGGACCCGAGAAAGACATGAACAAGGGGGGTGAAGAAAATAAACAGATAATAAAGCCCAGTGCATCGAAAGAACAATGAAAGAAGATAATAAGAAAGGGATACAAGAAACATTGGAACTCATTCATCGCTCGAGAATCCCTGCAAATTCTGTTTTTTCTTTTTTTTTTTTTCGGTTCGTCGACACGAGAATTGAAGGGTCGATGGAGTCCAGGAAGTGCCCAAAGGTAGCCCTAGCAAGCGTACGTAACTCAGACCCCCAATCCCGCGTGCCATTCGGCATATCCAGAAATAATCATGCCCAGGATAAAGGTGTCCATGCTCCAAAGGATGTTTGAAGGACACCCATCTTTTTGAAATCAAACAATCTCTCTGGTCGAGAAAAGTGACCTGATCTCACCGAGATATCACTTTAAATAGCCAGAAGAGGCTCACGGTCACCAGCCTGCTCAGCGGGCTCGACAGACGCGACAATGTCGGCCTCCGGAGCCTGGGAGATAGGGGCAGTGAGGGGAGCTTCGGGGAAGTCTTCGTGCTTGATGACGGGCTCGGCCACGGGAGCAGTGAAATCGGCGAGGGGCTCAGTCTTGGCAGACTGGACAACGGTCTCCTGCTTGACCGGGCTGACAACCTTGGTCGTCTCAGGGGAGGTAGAGCGGCGAGAGCCGATGATTTCCTGGGCCTTAGAGCTGTACTCGCCGACGTACTGCTTCATCAAGCCGGTGGCATGCGAGGTACGCTCGCCAGCCAAGTCCCGAAGCTGGTTCGTCTGAGAGTGGATGATCTCCTGGAGGTTGTGGATCTGCTCATCGATGATCTCGCGGTTGCTGATGTAGATGAGGGGAGTGAAGTATGTAGTGGTCACAGCGATCACGGCCAAGCCCCAGAAAGGAACGAAGCGGATCAGCCAGTAGCCGGTGAAAGCAGCGGTGAAAGCCTGCATAGCCATTAGTTTCTGCCCATTGTTTTCCCCTTCATGCTAGACGAGTTGCAACCTACCAAAACAGTGTGCAGGACGTTCTCGGCGAACAAGACGCGCTGGAACTCAATCAAGAAGAAGTCCACGAGCTGCTCGAGGTCCTCGAGCACAGCCTCAACGGTCTCCTTGGGGACAGTGTAGTAGCGACGGGGGCGGAATCCGCTGGCGATTCCCCGCTTGAAAACGACCTGGCCAGCAATCTCAACGGTGGCACTCACTGCATACAATTGTTAACCGACCACTCTGTTGACCGGGCACGCGACCAACTCACCTCCCAACAACATGTACAAGATCTTGAAGGCCCAGCGGAGGAGAGGCAAGTAACGAGCGGCAAAGATGAAACCAACCACACTGGCGTAGGAAACGGCTGTCGCACGGGGTTGTTCCCACTAGTATGCGAAGATTAGCATGGGTTCCAGGTTTAACAGGACAATTGGGCAACAACTCACGCTCAAAAGGCTATACATCAGAGAGTGATAGTCTGCACAAAGGTTAGTATCCCGCTGCCCAATCAATCCAGTCTCATAACATACGGGTTAAAGGTTGGCCATCGGCGGTGGTGGTCGAGGGGATCACACGAGAGTTTTGCAATTGGCGAAGCTCCTGGCCGGTGCGGGAAGCTTCGGATTTGACATTATCGACAATTGGGCCTGTCAAGAATATGGTTAGAATGCTTTGCTGGCTTCAAAAACGTTTGCGATTCAACTCACCCTTGGTAACAACATCGCTGATGCCTGATCGCAAGAGGGGTCAAGGTTAGTCTGCGTCATCGCAACAGATTTCCTGGAAAGGTTTTGGGAAATGGCACAGAGCGCAATACTGAAGAGTAGCTGGTTAGCACATTTGATCTTCAAAAATTGAAGCGAATGGTTGGATTTCTCACCTTACTGCCCGTGTTAGGGTAGGTCACGTCACCGGAAGCCATGACGAAATTTGTGGGAAGCGCTCAAGAGAGGTCCTTAGAAGAATTAAGAGATCAAAAGTCCGTTAAGAACGTATCAACAGAGGGCGAAATTAGAAAGAGAAAATAATTAGGGGGGAAGAGGAGGGAAGAAGAGAGAGCAAGAGAAAAACGATAAGGGAAGATTCGACATGTTGTGATGCTGTCATGTGCGTTGCCAAGCCCCAAACAGGGAACCCAAGAGAGCTATGATGTCTACAAGGCGTAAAAGGTGGAAGAACCTGTTAATCTTGGCCCTATTTGAATTTGTTCGTCTATAATACATAGATATAGAGCATCTAATATTTCGAAATTACCTGAAGTATGCTGATCGCAGTCTTGGTCGGCAGACACCTCTTATGTACGAGATGTATACGGGCATCCATGGCATATGATACCGAGTACCTCCACGGCTATAACTTCCTATGCCGCATCAGCTATTGAAGATCCAATGACATCTCGTCGCTCATTCTTCTACATCGTATCTATGTAGGTAGCGCAAGAAGGGCTATACACGGATATGCTTTGACTCGGGTCTTGTTGTAGACTAGGTAAGACTTCTGCCGCGCACATAAACACTTTGGAAAACTCAACTTCGAGGTTCAAAGTATTGTTTGGTCTCTTCATTTTTTCTGGGTATTCACGGTATATTCAGTATGTCTTGCACTTATAGAGAAAATTGAAAGTCTCGAGATATGAATCCATCGTCAGTCGAGGTGGAAAAACAAAGATGCACGTGACCCACGCGTTGCCTGGCATCCCAATTAGGTCTGTTTTGATTCTCGACCTCCATCTCCATTCCCGACACTCAAGCGCGACCCACAACCCACCACAATCTCCATGATTGTACATTTACAAATCTCCTCCAAGACACGTCGTTGATTCCAGGGCTTTTGATTTTTTTCCTTTCTCCACTTTCAGCAACGGCGCATTGATATCATGGCGACGGCAGGCGCGAGGGCGCAAAAGCCCGTCGGCTCAGCGCCATGGATTGCAGCAGAGAAGGAAAACATCGCAGAGCTAGTGGAACAAGAGATGGAAGAAGTGGAATATCCCGTCCGACACGAATTGGATTGGTTGAACGAACATATGACCGAGATATTCTCCAAGGGCCAGACGTGAGTTGCGACCGCACATCATGGTTCGTCTCTCATCGGTGCTGACTACAAAGCAGAAACTTTGCGGATGTGTTCAAAACGCCCGGGAAGATGAGAGGCAAGACGCCTCGTACAGCTCGGAAGCGTGCTCCTGAAGAGTCTCGTGTGGTGGGTGTCCAACGTATACAATTGATTACAACCGGTCTCGTCTAACACCTCCTTACAGCCGTTGAGCGAGATCTTCTCGTCCGCCCACAAACAATTAGAGAATCAAGCAAGCCCCAGCCCATTTATTCATCGTGTGGTTTCGAAGCCCGCGCCCGCAGCGGCATCGCCTGTGCCCCGCATCAAGGACGTGCCGGAACAAGCTTCGCAGCCCGAATACCCTGATCTCACCCAAAATCTCAATTCCTTCCCCAAATACAACACCGATTCGGGCTACCATGGCATGCCCGACGATGATGAAATGGTACTACCTGACGTGCAACAAGAATCACAGGCTTCGACTCAGCCTTCTACCCAACCTTTCGAACAGCAGGAGCCCGTAAGCATGGATATCCAAGAAGTCGATGTGTCCGTCGGTCAACAAACAAATGAGGAATCTTTCCATTCGGCGCAGGAGAACGTCCGCTCCCGTGAAGAGATCGTCGAGCCGGGCAGTGGCCTAACCCCAAACCATGTGCGAACAGCGCGTCCGGCCGAATCGATTCCCAAAGAACTTGAGGTTGAGATCACTTCGACTCCGACTAAGATATCGAAATTGAAATCAAAGACCAAAATTTCGGAAAGGCAAGAGATCAAGAAGGATCCTGAGCCTACGGAGCTTGAGCACGCTGTCTCGGAACCTGAGCCATCACCAGAAAAGGCCCCGGTGGCCCCAGCAGCTCCGCCTGTTGAGACTCAAGAGCTTCAGTCAGAAGACGAGGACATGGAAGATGCCACACAAGGTGTTGCGAAAGACGACACAGTTCTTGACAATCTTGACGACATCGGCTCTCCTTCAGATGGCTCTACTCCTGAGCGACCGTTTGCTCGGAAGAGTAGCCTAAGCTTCGCCACCCTTCCTGCGCGAGAGCCTTTGAAGACCCGAACGAGCTACGTTGATCTAGCCAAGATGAGTACGGCTGGGCGTCCCAGTTACTTTGGTAGACAGACTGGTGGCCATAGGATGCCGCAAGCTGCGGCGGAGGAAAACGCCGCTCCCAGGACCTTGGAAAACGACAATGAGAAGGAATCAACCGAAGAAGCGGATCCTGAACAAGCTACTAGGATGCACAGTAAGAAGTCTACTCAGTCGTTGCATGATAGAATCAGCATGCTGGGAAAACTCCAGCCATCCCGACCAAGAAAGTCAATCCCATCCGTGTCCGGAATACCAGTTGGACAGGTTTCTTATCCCGACCTTGCAGCTTCCAAACCTGAGATAAAGCCGGATGCTCCGACTGAGAAAACACAGGAGGCTCCAGCGCCAGAGCCTATGTCGATCGACGATGACTGGATCAGGCCTTTGAGCTCTCCCCAGAAATCTGAGCTTTCCAGGAGCAAGACCACGGACATCATGGAAAAACTCGCTGTACTCGAAAAGGAGCGAGCAAGCAACAGGAAAGATACTTTGAAAGCAGAGCCTGAGCGTCCCAAATCATCTGCCTCGATATTCTCATCCCCGCGCCAGCACGGCCACCAGCAAAGCGCTTCTTTTTCTCATCTTGCCGCTGATTCGTCTACTACTCCCACGGGCTCCCCGAGGCGCTTCGACGGTCACATCAGTGCCTCGAAGCTGAGACTACACTCGATAATGAAATCTGCTAAAGGCTTGTTCTCAAGCACTGGCAACACCCCACGCGCGGAACACTCTTCGCCTGAGCAATCACGCATTCAGCCGAGCGCTGACGCTTTTGGTAAGGCTGCGAAACACTCATCTCAGCCGGTCCCGATTCCTAGTCCTCAACGTCCGGAAGGCCGACGTACACGAAGCTCAACCGAGAAAGAGGAGAAACGGCGCCAGCACGAACGGATGGAGCATGAGCGTGAGGAACAAGAAATGGAAGAAACGCGTCTTGAAAGGTCTCGTGAGCAGGAAAGGCAGAAGACACTCCAGCTCAAGGCCGCTCAGGAAACCTCATCGATCGAGCCCGAGGAGAGGTCAAACCCAGCACCACACAAGCCCTCCTCCCAACGGCAACAATCGCGCGAGCCTGAACTCTCTCAAGATTCTAACTCGAGATTTGCCATTCCCCAGCCCAAGCAAAACGAGCGCCGTCCTCTCAAACCCACTCGCGAGCCCATGAAACGACCAACACCGCAGCCCATGTCCATTCGTGTTGGCAGTACCATGTCTCGTCAACAAATTCCTGTCCCATCATCTTCGGCTACTCAGGAATCGAACGCTCCCGTAACCGCCGCTGCTCCTGCCTCGCGGCCAACCCTAAGAAAGAAGGGTAGCAATACATCTTTACATACATCATCTTCCGCAAGCAGCTTCAAGAGCTCGGTGTCCAGTCAGACACAAGCACAGCGCAAGGCCCAGGTAGCTAGCGACCGCAAGAAGGAGCAGGAACGTGAAGCACGCCGAAAGGAAGAACAAAAGCGCGAACTGGAACGCAAACGTGCTGTCCAACAGCAACAACAGGAAGAGGCTCGTCGGCAGGAGTTGAAGATTCGTGCCGAGGCTGAACGAGAGCGTCAGGCCGAACGAGAACGTCAGGCCGAACGAGAACGTCAGGCCGAACGGGAGCGCCAGGCCGAACGGGAGCGCCAGGCCGAACGGGAGCGCCAGGCCGAACGGGAACGCCAGGCTGAGCGAGAGCGCCGCGAGCGGTCGGCTCAAGAAGATCCAAACAAAGCCGCCCGTATGGAAGCCATCAAGAAGCGGCAAGCAGAAAATGCGCGGAAGCATGGGAGGCAAGGCAGCCAACAAATCGTCAACGAGGTAAGCGCACATGTTTCAAACGGGCTTTTGTATGCCACTAACAGTCTCCAGGGTCCAACTCTACAGCATGAGCAGGCATATTCCCAGTCTTCGCAGCGAAGTGATCTAGGTGCTTCCCGCCCTGCATCTCGATTGGGCAGCTCAATCCAACCATTTGGTGGCCGCACCATCAATCCACCCGCGCCTAACCCTGCCAAACCGCCCAAGAGAGGCAACAATGATGAGCCCAATCAGCGGCCCGCAGTGACCAAACCCAGCAATGTGCAATCAACTGGCGAGTTCAAGCGGCGGAAGACGGAGGATGAGCATAACCCTATGCCCCCTGTGCGCACAATGGCACAGCCCATCCGTCAATCGAGTATAAGAAAGGTTAGTACCACCCGATCTCATGAATCTGCCGACGAACATATCACTGACTTTGGCAATCTGTGCAGCCTTCTACCCTTGGCCGTGGACAGTCGTCCTTGGCTCCGCAGCCTGCGTCTTCCAGCTACAGAAATGCTCAACCTCAGCGTCCCGCCCACCCGATAGTGACGTACACGAACGGCAAGATACCGTTTGCCGAACCGAACCATGCACCTCCACCAAGTGCTCACAAGCCTCCGCCCAGCTCTGCGCAGCGCCCACCAGCCAAGCCATCCCCCAAGTACCCCAGTGGTGAAAGCATCCACTTGCCAGAAATCAACACGGACAGTGAAGATGATGACGATTCTGACTCCGAGATGTTCCCCGTTCCCAAGTGGGCACAGGCGAAGGAGTTGGAGGGTCTTCTCCGACAACAGGATGGTATGGAAGTTGACTCAATCTTTGGGCCCATTGCACCGTTCTCTCTAGAAGACACCTTCAAGGCAGATAAGAAGATCAAGAAATACCGTGATCGTACCAGCAGCGCCAACTGGTCCGGTCCCGATGGACTTACCCAGGAAGAGATCCGGCGAGATCTTGCCGAGCGACAACGCTTGCGACTTAATGGTGGTTGGAGCTTCACCACCCAGTGATTGGTGTGAGAAGATGCATTTTTTTTTTTGGTTTCCTTGGAATGTAAATTGGTCTGTACATTGAACAGCGGTGGCCTTGGTCTTTTTTCATATGGATTTGGCAGTGGACATGGTGCTGTCGGTGTTCAGGTGGTGTTGGATACAACATGGTGTTATCTTGTATGATTTTCGTTGATAATACTTCTGTTTGAGTTTATTGTCTTAGACAACAGCTGCATAAGGCATCCATCGGAGCGTGGGGTTAATGAATTGCTATTATTACATTCACTGGGTATTTGAGTGCTAGGTATGCTGTGTTATGTGCATATACATATGGTGTAGAGACATCCTGTCCTTATATCTTCTGCTTCTGGGCATCCGTACATTTGGTTAGGCTTATGTAGCTGCTGTATAAGGCATTCTATATGAACTAGCATCATTGGTCTAGTGGTAGAATTCGTCGTTGCCATCGACGAGGCCCGTGTTCGATTCACGGATGATGCACATTTCTTTTTTTGCCCTGGGCCAATTGCTCTTGCTCACTTTCGTTTCTTGATTTTAGTCTGTAAGTCTGCGTAGTTGATTCAATTTTACTCTCGGTACTTATTGTTAGAGCTTGATAATATCTTAGTTCGTGTTGGGAGATATACAATCCGCTTTCCATTGTAGGACACGAAATATATATATGTGACCCCAGCTCATAACAATTTAGGTGGTCTCGTGAGTAGCAGGTGGAAACATAAGCCCAGGAAACAGATGGCAAGGTGATGTTTCGATTTTTCCACGTATAAAGGATGTTTGATGTGGTAAGGATAGCAACAGAGTAGACCTGAGGATTTAGGTGCCTACCTAAGGCCGGGGGGCATCGAGTTTCCATTAAACATTGTCCCCAGGGTCGAGACTTATTTGCGGATAACATCAAACTGTAGAGCAAGCCATGTTCATCTCCCCGTAGCCTAGTCTATGAACAATCCCCTCTAATACCGCATACCCTTACCACCCAATCCCAAGAAAGGAAAAACAGGATATGGCACATGTGCAATGTTTATATGATTTTGTACTCCCCTGATATACCGGACTAGATAGAGATGGAAAATGAGATCTCAAAGACAAATATGAAATGGCGCAAAAGAAAATCCCCAATCCGAACCCCGGCCCTCCCGCAAGCGCCGAGAAAAATATCGTACAAGATTCTCTGACCCTCAAGCAGGTAGATATCGACTTTCCATCTATACTTACGCCATATCCGGCTCGATGTCGCTGCCTCCCTGCTCAGCGCCCTCGTCCATGGCATCGGGGTTGAGGTTGACAGCGTCGGGCGCCACACCAACCTGAGTCTCGTATGAGATGGTGCGCCAGCCAGATGGGGTTGTGGGGTCCTTGACATATTCGGACATAGGGAACTGCGAAGGGTTAGAGAGTGTTCTTATGCTGATTTCGATGTGAGTTTAGAATGAAAGACTTACGTAGTGGTCGTTCTTCTTCATTGTAACAACCCAGGGGACGTTATCGAAGGTGACGGCGCGAATTCGGAAGTATTCGTTATCCGGAATTTTGCGGACTTCACGGATGAAGCTGTCCAGGTCTGGAGTCGAGACGCTGTTGACAGCAGTGAGGAAGTTGGTGGGGGCAAGGCCGTAATGGTAAGCGGGGGAACCACGGCTCTGATGTGAGAGATAATGTTAGTGGTATTAAATGTGTATTAGCGAAGGAGCAAAACTCACCCTCGCGCTCACGTAGATCTCACTGTGAACCTTGGAGATCTGCTGGCGAACGGCATGGTGAGGCTTCTGCAAGACAGCACCACAGAAGGCAAGGGCACGATCTGTCTCGATATCCCGAGTCGGCACCGTAGGGACGCGGATGCGCACCTCCTCGCCGTTTCGGACGACCAGCGCATCCAGGAATTGCTTTTCATACATGACATCCAGCTCAGAAACGCGGGTAATGAGCTGGTCGTCCAGTGTGAGAATGATATCAGCTTCTTGGAAGCTGGTGCTGGGGTCGGGGGTGACGGCTGCCGGAGGGCTGTCAACCTTGCGCACCATGAACAGCTGGTGTCGCGCCGAGTTGGCCTCCGTAACCTTGTTGATCCACTCCTGCGAGACACCCATGATGCGAGCCTGACTCATCTGCACAACGTAACTCTCCATGTTTAGGATTCGCAACGATGGGACCTCTCCCTGCTGAATCTTGGAGATGACGGGAAGCAGGTATGGGGTGGAAAGGCCGAGGTGGTATTCGATATCCTTGTGAGAGCTGGCAGAGCGCTCACCGAGGTAGTTTAACCACAAGGCCTGCACCACACCATCTTCGCCGATGAGCACACCGTTCGAACATTGAGCGCTGAGCCCAGTATCCACAGTGACAGCATCCAGATTAATGGCACGGTAACGAGGGGCAGCGGAGTTGGCGGGAATCGACACAGTTGTGATGTCAGTAACAGTGGTCTTGGCCACGACGATGCGGTGATTCTGATTGAAGCCAACAAATATGGTATCTTGGCCTTGCTTAACATAGTCGGTGCTGAGCTTGGCACTCTTGACCGGGGCCTTGACGAGGGCAGGGTCATATTGAATGATACAGTAGTTCTGGAGCGGGTGCAGGAACACCACTTTAGCACTGACGATAATCGAGTCGGCCACAGTGATGTTGATGTCGCAAAGATCATAGGGGACAATGGCTCGTGATACTACCACCAGACCCTTCTCAGCATCAATGACCAGTCCAAATCCTGTCTTTTTTGATTGCGGGTATCCATCCAGCTTCAATGGCATGACACACCCCACTCGCACAAAGCTGCGGACAATCTCAGCCGCAGCAGGCTGATTAATGCCATCCAACTGAATGAAGTTGGCCTCTCTTGGGACCGGAGGCTCAGCGGGAATGGGGTCGGCGATGTCGGAGAAATCCCAGACACCAGTCTCATCGTTACGGACCGCCAAGCGCATCTTAGGATGCCAGTGGCGGTCGACGTGGACGATGCTAGTTCCTTTAGTGTGCAAATCGCGGATGTGGCGATAGGAGATCACCACGCGAGCGCGATCAGGAATTGACTTCATGACTTCTACGAACTCAGTGAGGTTGCGAATCGGCTGCTTGTCAATTGAATCTATGATCCAACCCGCCACAGTGTTCTCCAGCTTGAAGGAGCCTGCCGACTCACAGACGTAGACTCCGCGAGTGGCAATGGCATATAGACGTGACTGCTGGTACGACAAGTCATGGAAAGTGGCGCCAGCAACGGTAACGAAACGGTCAGGGGTAATATCGTGAAGGTTTCCTACCTGACACTCAACCTCAACGTCTTGACCACCTCTTTGAACCAGTAACTTGATAGTCTCACCGACACTCGAGTCGAGGATATCGTCAAGGTTGACAAATTGTGTAAGAAGCTTTCCGTTTACTTTGAGAAGTACGTCTCCCTCCAACAACTTACCAGCTGCAGGACCCTCTGGAAGGATGATCTCCGCGGCAAGCATGTTTGTTTCAGTAGGCGCAGCCTCACGCACAGCAGCCTCCCACTCCGGCGTGAGACCGAGACGGCGACACTCGTCGAAAGGCCTCAAGATCCACTGTGTCTGGATTGTACCACGAGTGACAGGCTTGCCTTGACGGATGCACTCCAGCGCGCGAAGCGGACGGTCCAACGGCAAGAAGTAGTCTGTCGCAGCTCCGTCAGCTCGACCTCCAGCCTGCAAAGCAACTGCATGACCAGCGAGGTTGACGACAGGACTTCCTGAACTTCCACCACTGGCTGCAGCAGCAGCCTGAATATAGTTTGTGTTGAAGTCGCAGTAGCCCTCTCCATATTCAGGCGCATTTCGGTCCAGTCGACTGATCACGCCGGACAGAATGCTCAGCTTTTCTCCGGCGTCGTTACCCACGACACGAATCTCTGTGCCAACTCGCGCCCCATCGGGCTGGAGCTTGAGCTCGGTGACTTCCATATATCGAATCTTGGTGGGGTCGAACTTCAAAATACCGAAATCGTGAACGGGGTCCCGGTATACTGGCTTGACGTCGCACTGTTGATGGATAAAGTGGTTAGTAACCAAGTTGCAGCTTCCACCAAAAACATAGCGCAGGAATAGCTTACCTCCTCATGGTTGTCAAAGATACAGTATCCCCAGAAAGGACCAGAGCCGACGACATGACGATTGGTCAAGATGTACCCACGCTCTGCATCCACTACGAAACCAGTAGCTTGACTGGACATCGAAAGCTCTGTGTCAAACGAACAGGTTTGGCAGAAGTGAATGGAGACGGCGCTCTTCACAACCTTCTCAATGGTAGCCTGCCATTCAGGCGAGTCTGTTGTAGCGGGCATGGCAACTGGTGAGGAAGCTTCCTCCATCTCTTCCTCGACATCATAGACGGTTCCGTTCGCGGGGGTTGCGTCACTCGGAGTCAAAGCTGCAGCGTCGGGTCTGAGTTGCTTATTGGGATAATCGGAAACAATGGCCGCCGTGCTAAGCTTGCGCTTTGCGCCCAGATCGCCCTTGCCGTCCATGGTGAAGCAGTCCGAGGTTCGGAAGTGGTGTGGACGGACGTGAAGGCTGTTCGGGAAGCAGGAGATTGTCCGAAAACCCTTTGAGGCTGGCAAGGCAGCAGAGAATGGGATATAAGGCGATTGGAACCTCTGAAGATGCGGGCGATGCGGAGTGTAGGAATGTGACGCAGATAATCGATCAGCAGCGTGAAACTCCAAAGGTGTGGATGTTGTCTTTGATGCTGGATAGGATGATAGGGGTAAGGCAGCGACAATTGACAAGCTCCTTCTGCATATGACCGACAAAGAACCAGACATCCACCACGCAATTAGGGAAATTATATACGCGCCGTGATTTCGAGACAAAGAGTGCCTCTAAGAGAGTCTTGAAGGCGGTAAAGTGTCGATGCCATACTATTGGCGGAGATATCACCACGCCTACACGTGATTGTACTGAGGCGGTGAGATGCGCGGGTGCGGAATATTTTGCCATGCAGAATATTAACTCGCCGATCTATACAGGTCCCAAGCAAAGTCTATGCTACTGCACCACGCTTTATGGAAGGTATCATATCAGACATGATATTCAGGATGTGGCTGACATTCAGAGTGTCGCATTCAAAACTGCAAAATCTGCTCGAAGGTGCAAAATACAACATCACATTCAAGAAGGCAGAGAGTAAAGCGCCAATGCAATAAGGCAAGTATGGCGTAGTTGCTCACACGATGTGACTCCATGGCAGCCTCATGCGCCCACCCGAATGTTAGTTAGCCCAAGGTCGATGTTGACTCTTTGCCTGATTTTCATGTGAATAGTATGCAACAGAGGTTACATTCAAATAGTAGTATACAAATGCGGTGTCATGCTTTGTAGCCGGATTTCAGACACAAGAGTTCTTCCTCGGGAGATATTTCCATACATTAAAAGCGGGGACTTCCTGACTCTGAAGGATTTTCCAACTTCCAGATAGCACACAGATACATGTATGGCTGCCCGAAGTCTTTCAGCTGTTCATATGGGTATTTCAGCAGTAAGAGATGGTACGCATATTTGCTTCTGCTGGTATGCATGGTGTTGAAGGGGTTGGGCCAACGCGCCCTATAAGGCTTGCGTTAGTTGCTTGTGACATGGGCGCATGATCGCGGAGGCCGGAATAT
Source organism: Penicillium turbatum (assembly GCA_030762825.1). Classification (NCBI taxonomy): domain Eukaryota; kingdom Fungi; phylum Ascomycota; class Eurotiomycetes; order Eurotiales; family Aspergillaceae; genus Penicillium; species Penicillium turbatum. The sequence continues at coordinate 186,920 of JAUJYX010000014.1, forward strand.
CGGCAACTCTATTTCATTTGCGACATGCCTTCTCACACAGAAATCTGCATGTTCCACATCTAATTCACTCAGATGGCCGACTCAGTACCGCTAGGGCTGTGTCCACCAGTGCCTTGCATGGACTGAGGGCTCAGCCTTTGCGGAGTAGAGGTCTTTGCGGGCCGCGAGAAGAGCTCATTGAGCTTGGCATATAGTTCGTTCACAGCAGGAAGGTTTTGAGGAGGTGTCATGATTGCGGGGGTTTGGGGTACGACGCCACTGGCTTTCTTCGCTCGATCAGCAATAGTCGCGAGGTAGGCCAAGTTGGCTTGCAAGCGTCGCATGCACTCAATATATTCAGGGCTCGGCTTTTGGTTGGCTTTGGACGGATCTGGTTGCTCTGATGCCGCTGAATTGGTTTCTGGGTTGGAAGCTGGGCCAGCCTTGCCCGCCGCTTGGAGGTTCACCACTTCTTGCAACAGGGCCGAGTTGATGTCTAGGAGAGTTGTGACGCGGGCCTTCTCACGCGCCGCAAACTGGGCCTGAGCTTGGGCCTGCGCCTGCGCTTGAGCGTGGGCTTGTGCCTGGTTTTGAGCAGCAGCAGCAGCTGCAGGGGCCCCAATTTGGGGTGAATTCATTTGTGAACTGGATCTAGGTTGCGTGTTGAGTAGGTTGTTCGCTGATATGGAGGCCATGTTCTGAGAGAAGGTCTGCGCTACTTGCGATGGCATGTTTGCGCCGGAGGTGCCTTGAGGGGGAACGAATTGCCCCATGGGGTTGGGAATGGGGGCTTGGACGAAAGGAGCTGAGAAATTATCCATAGGTGCTGTTAGAATCAAGAAGATGGTCAGTTCAAAGTACTCCAACAAAACAAAGGCGCCGGAATAGTAGATGCCAAGTGGTCAAAGCCAAACAATGCCAAGGCCCAATGCAATGATAGCGGCACATCTGAGGGGCGGGGTGACACGAGCATGAGGGTGAAAATAGCCCAAGCCAATCTTGAGCCTCATGACACATTCCTCCTCTTACTCCGATGGCTTGTAATACAGTCACCCCGCTGGGGTAATAGTGACGGGTCTTGTGCCAATGATAACTGAAAAGGGGGACAGAGGGGTGGGCACGTACCGGAGGATTGTTGGGGGTAACCTGAAGGCATCATCGCTCCACCAGGACCGGGCTGCATGGGCATAGTACCGAAATGTTGAGCGGACGGTGTCTTTGACTGAGGGTACGGGGGAACACCATTAGGGTAGAAAGGCATTTGTTGGTTTTGCGGGCTCTGAGTCGGGACGGGATAGCCTGCGGGATAACCAGTATTTGGGTCCATTGTGTAATGAGGGAGCATCACGGTTCAGAGGTGGCTCCAGGGATTCTTCTCGCCCTGTAATAATTCTTCGCTTCAGCGATCCCCTGGGTTTAGGGACGCTACTAGGGGCAACAAGATGAGTTACGCAGGCCGCACGGACGAGACGGTGAAGACCCAACGGCGGCTGTTGACCGGGAATCCAGGGGGAGATTTGGCGTGACCCGGACTACTCGAACCAGAATGAAGCACGTGGTGATTGGCTCAGTCAAAGGGCAGGGATATGTTGGAACACGATCGGCCTTCAGAACAATCTGGGACTCGGTGCAAGACAGATTTTGGTTGTGGCCCGGATTCAGAGCGATCAGCCGTGGGCTAATGCAGCGGAGCCCTTTCGGAATGGTGGAGACACAAATTCCGAGAACTCGAATGATGGATTGATAATGTCACCTCGAGTTGACATGAAACTGGTGTTTGAGATTTATAGAAGCTCCCAGGCTGTATAGAGTACAGTGTACTTGATGATCATCGAGGGGAGTACGAGTAGTACTGGACATCCTCAATGAACGTGGCATTTCGAAGGTCACGGGATTTAATGTAATGCCTGAGGCGTAAGTTGATGCCTCAAGATGGACTAAGGCGACTATGGATGATCCCGAGCTCGGGCTCATTGCCAAGGTCGGAACGTACCAGGACGGGACTGCAGGATCAACATCGAACTGCATCAAGAGGATAAGGAAAGCAACTAGATAAAGCTTTCGAAACTAGAACTGAGAGAGATAGAGAGGGTGAGAGAGAGAGCAACTCTCTGCATCACCTCTTGCCAATTTCGGAATCTCCTCTTCCTTTACTTCAATATATCATTGTATATAACTACACCTGAACCTTTCAGCTTCATGAGTATACAACACACTCGTGGGCACTATGTATCATATACCTGCCTAAGGCAAAAAGATATATAGATTGACTGTGCTCCGCACTTAGCCGCCCTATGATCTGCTGGTTCATGGCCACCTTTCTAGTCTCGCAGTAACTCCGTGATCCATACCTCTTACCGCCATATCGCCTATTACATGAAACTGTACAGTTGTCGGTCTCCTATACACAACTGCATACGCCTCGCATACAAAGTGGCGGTGCAGGAAAGAAAGTTACATAATTCGTGGCTGAGAGGTGCACCCGAGTTCATTCCCCGGCATGTACAATAGCTGCATATTGCAAACACCGAACTACCCGTACATCGATGCAGACACACACGGAGTATTCCCTTTGGAGCAAGCTGTATGTAGCCGAAAGAGACTTCTCGAGACTATTAGCTCCAGGACCGCTTGGCGTTCATCGCCTGGCGATCTTACTCAGGTCCTCCCGCAGGTATCCACGGCCCTTGCCGTCAAACCACGTTCGGGGATTCGGAATGCACTTAATACGTCGATATACACACATGAAAAGAGGGGCTCATTGGTGAGATCTAGGAATGATTAGCAATCTTCCAAACCTTCCAAAGTTGATGTGTCTAGTAGAGATACTAAGCGATACATCTCATTTCCCGAAAAGGGCAAGATTGATGGGCGATCCTATGAACTTTGTCATGGATGCATGTAGTCCTTCAGCGATCTACGTTGTATACAGCCGAGGCATACTTACATCGAAGTATACGACGATTGTTTCCTGTAACACCAAAGGAATAAAAAGAAAGCATCGCCGCAGGATCAGGAACTCAGAAATTGGACAAGTTCTCCACTGTATTCCGCTCTCACAAAGTACAACGTAGAGCGTATTATGTACATTGTCGTAAGTACGGAGGAGATGAATATGCAGGAGGCTAAAAAGGGACGGTGGGTCTCACTCGTCAAGTGAACGCCACAAGCTCAAGTTGAGAATCCTCATTCCCAGGAAATGCAAGTTGAAGATCCTTACTTCGTCAGAATGGGGTTATGGGGCTGATTATTGACGGAATGAAAGACTCGACGTGTTGTTTCAGATCGTCGTTCAGCTCACCAAACGAGATTCAATTCGATATGAACTAGATCAAATTCAATCTCATGATGACGATAAGCTCAAGCCTTTACTGCAACTAGTACCAGGTAACAAAAAGGTACAAAAAGCAATTTAGGGTCTCGCTATTCGGTAGTTCTTCGCATTTAGGGATAGAAACCCCGAGGTCCCTGAACGCTTTTGGCTAAATTTGTCATTGTGGCTGAGACTATGACTTCATCTGACGGAGTTCGCAGGTGGAAGTTCTCCGGTATGACTCGCATGTACGAGACGAGGTACCGTCAAAACCGTCAACCTCGTTAGTTTCACATCCATAAAAGTATGTATACCTGTTCCCTTTTGAAGGTCTGTAGAACAGGACAATCAACATGTTTCCCCCTCCCCCCCACAAGGGAACATCCGAGTATTTGAAGCTAATCGTGCGTTTGATCACGATCGAATCGCGCGCTCCACATGATCGTTGCCGAGATTGAACCGAGCAAAATCTTCTGACAGGTGTTTGCATTTATATGAGGCCTGTCTAGACTGACGCTTGCTGCACTGGGAATTAGCGGCGAATTTGAACAATCTCGTTGTTTGAATTGCATCACCACTATTTCCACGGTTGTGTTCTCAGCCACTCACTCGATGCATGTCTGCAATTTGATGCGAAGTGGAGATCATTCGGCGAGACCGACTTAAGTCCGCCCGGCCGGTAGAAGTTTGAATAGACTTCCCATAAGGCTTTTGTGTCTGATAGAATTTCGTATTTCTCAGCCACCTGGGGCATAGCTGGAGAAAGCTTCTTATGCATGGGGGGAAGGGGGCTGAGTTTGTAGAGCCAATGGAGAAAAGCGGAAGCAATTTCCGATATGTGCATGCCCGTCTTTGAGAAGGGATGGCAACTTCAGTGGCAGATATGCCTGCACTCATGTTCAAGCCTTAACTCACACTGGGTTGTCTTGGGGATGAAGGGCGTGCCTAACTAGCACCCCCGAAAGTACCCACTCGTAGAGTGTAGATAGGCCTCCATTGACCTCGGGAGGATGCAATTTAAAGTCATGTCCACGGTTGAATGACCTTCTCGATACATCGACTTCGGGCGTACGGATAGAAGACATGTAATTCGCTTGTGGCAATCGAAAACTGCGGTGATGCTGCATAAACAATGCCTGATCCAGGGAGCGACCCCTGTATGGAGACTGTAAAGCCCCCACGTTAGAGGCCGCGGTATCGTCAAGAGACGGATGTATAGCCTCATGTAAGTACCTATCATGCCTCTTCGCCTGTTGGGACAAGCAAGGAGCCCGAATAGCACACACTACATCGGTATACAACATCGGACATGATGTGGGGTGTAGGCAACCGGTGGGCACAAGGTTTTGGTCACAGACACACGCCGATCAGTAAATCAAGTTTTGACGGCGATTTCCGACAGAAGATGGTCGTAGTCTAGACTATGGGGCTCGCGCTGTCAAGTGTTATCCATTTCCCCTGATGTTCATTGAAGATCAATTGATACATATCCATTTTTAGGGCTCCTAAGGTCTTGGGGGGGTGGGAAGTATGCAGTAATTCGATTTCAGGCCCTTACCACGCCACTATGTTGAACAATGAGATTTGATATTGCAGGAGGTCATGTTCTTCATAAGAGACAATGTTTCAATCTAGATCCAGAGGGTCGTGGGACTAGGCAAATAAGTCCCCCAACCCCATAACGAATGGCGTGCTATTGATACAAGCACCGCCACACATTTGAGATAGAGCATGACAATAATAACAATTGAAAATAAATGGAGCTTTTCGGAGAATTCCGTCAAAGAACAGGGAAAAGCAAATCTGTGTTCCAAATTTGGATCTAGTGCGTCTCCATACGGCCCTAACCGTCTGTTTCGATACTGTATCTGCTTTGCTTTGCAGATCAGTCCTTTTGTTAAAGGGATCTAGCTCTTTGGAGTTACAAAATTGGGCCTCCACCTTTTTGGTGCCCTACAATATATAGTCAGTGCGCCACAGCTGACAAGAACTCCAGTGGCTGTTCATAAACCTTCATCTTTCCAACTCACTTCGCTTCGGCCGGTACTCACTGAGCAATTGCATGGCGAAAGCCATTGCTGTAGTTTGTCGATCCAGCATGCCCTACAATTGAAGTCTCTTTTATACCGAGTTGCCCCCCTGTGGAAGCCTTTCTTCTCATCTTTCCCGAATTGTTCTTCCCCCCCCTTTGTCCATCAGAGGGCTTGAAGCAACAACCTTGGAGTATTTCAACCAGTCAGCCGTCCAGTATTTGAAAACAGCCTCTCGAGTTCCTTATCCGGAGTATGATTGTCCTTTTAGTGTAGTGGGTGGCCCTTGAGTTCACAGCTGACTTTAGTCAGTCCCCAGACATGATGTCCCGACCATCACCACCAGTGGGAGTGGAATATGCCCACTATGCTATGATCTATCTCGATAGAGATGGTAATCTTTGCCAAAGGGCTTCCGAATCAATTGCAGATAGCCAGCAGACTATCTTATCTCCGAGGGTCAAGAGTGAATTTTTGAGAGCAGTGAGGATGTCGACAGAGTCCCAAACAGCACAATATGAAAGTGAGCTCTCTCCACCCCCATTGAATACGTTAAAAGAGTCCAGAACAGCTCCTTACGATGTGACAGTACCGTCTAGCCAAGAACCACAATTTAAACAACCCAGGGGGGGCCTCGTGGCTTATAGTAGAATGGGCTTGAGTGGCGAGCAGAGAATGCAAGCCCCAGTTCTACCAAATGACACCTTCCAGCCTACCATCTGGCCTCAATTAAGCGAGTCCTGGTCTCATTTGCAGGTTACGAGCTCAAAACCCAGGAAAAAGAATTTCGGGGGTCAGAACCTCGACTTGACTTCGCATCAAACGGCCTCAATCTCGGTGAAAGATCGAGAGTTTTTGCGTCTTTACTATGAGAAAGCCTTTCAGAATCTACAACAAACAAACTGCCGAGTGATTGCGAAAGCTTACATTAAGTTGGTTGAGCCTCGCAAGCAAGTGAATTACCCCTACAATGGTCGGAAGATCGTAGATGGGATCACTCGACAGCTTGAACCCGAGGCAACAAAGCCACCGTGGTGGCCAAGTGGAGTGAGCCATCGGGAGCCGGATCATCTTCCGAAAGTTGGTAAGAGAGAACACTTCATGCTGAACGCTTAACAAAACTGACAAGCTCCAGAACGCATTCGGCTATTAGTACACATTCTTTGCGAGCTGCGCGAAAGACACGGAGTCACCACCACCAGATTAAAAGAATGCGATCAGCCCATTCGTCGTCAGATTCTCCCAGTCGAGCGTTTACAAATTTTGGATGAGATCTATCGAGTTCGAGAGGAAGAGCAGAACTTCCTCGATGGGGTCTCAGGTACACCATTGATCAAAACATCATGTTCTCGTTTCTCAAAAGCTCACATTCTCTCACAACAGATGGAGAACACAGCGTTTTTATATCTCGAACCAACCTCCCCAAACTAGCAGGAGACACCTCCAGCGGACAAAGCTCGCCAGCCGACCCAGGCCGCCAAAATGCCGAATCCGAATGCAGCGACGAGATTTCCGGCATCGACCTAAACCAAATAACACCCGGAGACCTCTCCAGCACGAGCTCATACAATCCCAATGCCCCCGATCTCTACAGCCCGACAACACATATGCCCCAAAAGATCCAATACCAACCCCTTGACCCCTCCACGAACCTGTCTACATCCCCGACAAAGTCAAAGAGGAAACGCGAATCATTTGCTGGAACGCATTTGGTTGATCGGACACGCCCTGTTGACCTTGCGCACTACCCATACCCCGTGAATTCTACCGTCCCACCATCCCCGATAGAATATTATGTTACCCCTACTATGCCTCCGAACACCGGTGTTCCGATCTCTCATCCTTCAACGGAGAGCTTGTCAACGGAGCCAATGATGCCATATGCCCAACCCTACTATTTCAACTATTGAGCGCCCAAATCTGGGTCGGGGCACATACAATGTCTGTGATGATAACGAATTTCCTTTCTTTTGTCTTGAAACACGATAAGTCTCGAAAACATCTACAGGGCAACCCCAATTCAATACATCTTACGAGTTAAGTGAAACAACAGCGGACTTTCCAAGGCTGGGACGAGAGATACATGTAGAACTGCGCTTTGATTTCAAAACGTTGCAATAAAACCGAGTTCTGAATGCAAGGATTGATTCAACAGACGTTTCAAACCTGACAGCACAGTCTCGCTCCTTCACAGGAACTCCAAATTGCACGATAAACCTACAGGCACTGCGAGTACCAGTCATTGACATATTTACAAGTTCCACTTGCACACACTTTGCCACCATTCCAGTTCAACCCACCACACTGGCCATAGAGCGGGACACCAGTCCCGCCACCGGTATTAGCCGACGTCGTCGTAGTGACAAGGGTAGTAGTTATCGTCGGAGACGGCGTCCCACCAAGAGCAGCCAGGATCCCCGCATAAGCGGGTTTCTTCGAAAGATTCGCATCCCAAGGACAAGCATCACCCTGACCAGAGAAAGTACTCGGCACCCACGAATACTTATCAGTGTAGTCCCAAATAGTAATACCAACACAGCGTGTATTCGCCATGCACGCAGCAACAGTACTCTGATAATCAGTCGACTGCTGCGCAAGTTTCGCAGAAGTCGAAGGCAGAGTCAAACGGATATCGAGTTCCGTGTAAGCGACGTCGACACCGAGAGCAGTGAATGCCGCCAGGTTTGTAGTCTGTGCGCTCTGGCTAGGTGTGCTTCCGACGATGAAGTGGGCCTGGAGACCGACGCCGTCGATTTTGGCTCCGTACTGCTGCACGAGCTTGACGATTCGCTGGGCGCCGGATGACTTGGCGCCGGGTGACTCGATGTTGTAGTCGTTGTAGTAGAGTTTTGCGCTTGGGTCTGCGGCTGCTGCTGCTGCGAAGGCGATTGGGAGGAAGGCTTCGCCGATGACCTGGTAGAAGACGCTGTTGCGGTAGGTGCCGTCTTCGTTGAGTGCTGATGCAGACGTTAGTAACTCAATGATGATTAGGTATCAAGTGACTCCTGCTTTAGCGCTTACCTTCATTGGCAACATCCCAAGCATAACATTTGCCCTTGTAGTGAGTCACGACGTTGGTAATGTGGTTCTTCATGGCAGCGATTAGAGTTGCGTTGGTCCATGAGCCGCTTGAGACTATTTACTCGTTAGATATGAGAAAAGGTGCTACTCGAAATACAGTAAGACATACCCCAGTTCGGTAATTGACTGTGCCAGACTAGCGTATGACAACGCAGCTTCTGGCCATTCTTAGCAGCAAGGTTGGCAACAGTATCACCATTGTTATAGGTGAAAGTATTTTGCGACGGCTCGGTTGCATCCCACTAGCGACGATTAGCGAGAGCCCGGAGAGCACCCAAAGGTAAACCCAACCTTTTGCGCATTGCCTGGAGTGAGTTGACCGAAGTCGTCTGTGTTGCTCAGCTGAGCAACGTATGCCGTATCGCTCAGCTCAGGGTTATCGGTGGCTGATCCAAAGTATAGCTTTCCCTTTGCGACGGCCGAGCTGTGTAAACCGGCTCCTTGGGTTCTGTAAGAGAAAGGGTTATCAATCAATGCGATGGTCTACCAGCAAGTGGAGGTTGAATCATACAGCGATGGAAGAATGCTGGCCACGGCCAGGACAATAGTGGGCAAGTGAACCATGACGACGATATAATCAACACTCGTCGATGATTGAATTCGCCTCAAGATCCAGTTTGAAATGGGGAACCAAAAGGCTCAAGCTTCTTTTATAGTTCGAGAGAATCAGCAACAGCCAAACTGTCCAGGTTTCATTTGGATATTTCCAGCATCTGCCCCGGCGCTAGGTAGTTTCACATCGGACAGCCATGCGGGCCAAGAGCCCGTGTTGTAGTTGTCGCGGCCCTTTGAGATAGCCAAATAGGCTGGATCGAAGCTTGTGTACCTGAATTGAGTATAGCATTGTGCATATAAAGTCGTTATTTAGCCAGGGAAAGATAAAAGGAAGTTAGCGCCAGATGGTCTGAAGAGAAGCGCATGTATAAGCCCCACCGGAGCAACCCCCGTATTTTCTTCACGGCAAAACATCCCTGTCGAAGGCTTTCCTGTGAAGTGCAACGTTGCTGAAGAATGAGAAAGGATCAGGGCTAAAGTCAGGAGAATCGGGTAAATGAGCTGTTTTCTCCATTTGCTTAAACTCGTGAACCTGGGGGGGAAATCTGTCGATCCCTGAGCTTTTCTTCCCCTCGTCTTGATCTTCTCTGGAATATGAAGGTAGATCATGAAAATATAGTACAATAGTGTCGAATCAGCCTGACGATTCAGGGTAAGTTGGTTACCCCACGATGATCATTCAGGCTAGACAGTGGACATCCCCTCATTTGGATGATGGACCCTACATTAGCGTTTCATATATCCTGAGAGATCATGCAATCTATGTCGGGCTGGACTCTCACCCCAGTAAAGCTCGGCTATGGATGCCCAATTGTTGCAATTCGAAGTGGAAGCGTTCCAAAGCCCCAAGGTAGGAGTCCGTCAAACTGTCGCCTTATGATGTTGTGTGAACTGGTGGCCATGAACCCCGCTGTGACAGACATGCTACACATATTACTTACCGATGCGAAAAGGAAATGTTGGCAGACTGCTCGAGGTTGTACCAACTGGATGAAGACCCTTGAATGACCCCAGCCAGGGCTGGGAGATCAGTGCTTCGAGGTAGCAGGGAATGCTATTAAGTGACGAGACCTGAAACATGCTTACTGTAGAGGTCGTACAACTGCCTGATACAATCAAGCTGAGTCAAGATGGCCTTATATTTGTTCGATCATGAGCGATAGTGAGACACTGTGTTTTCAGAAAGGGCATTGTCACTTCGATGTGCCATAACTAAGAATATGATAATGCATCTATATACATGAGACTTATGCTTTTGAAGGGTATCATGATTTTATAACTTCATCTTGCTCTGTGAGGTGTCAGAGCGGAGCGTGGAGAGTGCTCGGTACCAGGAGGACGAAGAACAGGTTCCTCGAAAAGCAATACCTCTGCCTTGGGTGGGTGGTTCTTGTGGATGCAGCTTCTAGGAAGCCACGAGAGAAATTGAATGGGCGATGGGCTTCAAGTCATTGAGATATTGTTCAGCCAGTCTTGCGAGCCTTCATATCCGCAATGAATTTAGCAGTCTTGGAGATTGGCACAACGAAGATGCTGACAAGCTCATCCACAACCTCGACCTTACCACCAGAGAGAATTTGCAACAAAGGCAGCTTCTTGCCTGCCTTGATCAAACCCCCAGTGACAGTCTGCATGAAGCATTCAACACCTTCGACGGTGTATTCCTTCTTAGTGTCCCAGGGAAGCGGGAATATGTATTGCAGGTGGTCCTCAATGGCGTTCATCTCCGAGAAAGACTTAATAAAGTCAGACTGGGCCTCCGTGGGGTAAAGGAAAACGACGGGGAATTCGATTGTGCTCTCAGGCGACAGAGGATCAGGGACCATGCGAATCCTGGCGTCTTCCATATCAGGAGGCTGCTCGGTCTTGCGCGTTCTGATTTGACGGGCGCGCAGGGCTGTGCTGAGGATCATGTTCTGCTTGCGCACTTTCTCTTCTTCAGCCTTTCTCCTCGCGGCAGCACGCTCCAGCAAGGCCTTGCGCTCGGCAATCTTCTTCGCAGACTCCTTCAGAGCCTTACTTTCCGGATCGATTGCCAGTCCTCGGGCTGCAGAGTCTTCAGCTTCGGCGATCTTGTCCAGCTTAAAGAGTGCCAAGGAAGAGCGATAGAAGGCCTTCACGTTTTTGGGATTGAATTTAAGGGCGGTAGCACAGTCGAGAGTGCAACTACGGTAGTTTCCTGTAGAAGCGATATATTAGCAAGTGTCTTGTACGGCGAAGAAGATGTAACATACCTAGCTCCAAATTGCACAGTGCCCGATTGATGTGGGACGCCTCCTCTATCTTGCGCAAAAGCGCCTCCTCTTCCTCAGGGTCTTCAGGCTTCTCCCATTTATTCTCCTTGGCCTTAATAACAGTAATGGCCTTTGTGTAGAACTCTTTGGCGTCAATCCATTTGAGTTCCTGCACAGCTTCGTTGCCTTGTGACTTGAATGTCTGCGCAACCTCGGCCCTGGTACCTTCGTTCTGCAGAGCCTGAAGGGCATCTAGAAGCACGTTCTCACCCTCTATAAGAACATTTGTGTCAGTCAAATCGCCCGACCAGGTCCAATCAGTGATCCAACGTACTCTCGTCGCCTGCATTCTCAATATCGGTCATAAACAAAGGAGTCTTATTCATCATTGCCATCAACTCCTCCGAAGTATGCGACTGAACCGCAGCAATCGCCGGTGGAAGTTCAGGCGCATTTGGGTCTGTTTGGCGCGCCTTCAGTGCCTCCTCGTTGATCGGGAAGGGAATTTCATTGTTGGCAGCAGCAAAGGCGTCAAAGCCTGGCTGGGGGAGGGCCTGGGCGACCTCGGGAGGGACATTGTTAAGGTTGAGCGACTCATCGAAGTCATCTGGAAGTTCTTCAACCCGCGACATCTTGACGTTATTCACAGGAAATTGTATTGCTCCCTTCAGAAATTGGAGATCTTCAAATGCTTAGAAATGATGCCCGCAGTGCAAACAGAGCAAACAAGAGGGGATCTCATCGGCCCTAAACCCTATTACCAAATTAGTGTACTAGAAGTCATTATTGGAAGAGTGAAGAACAAGAAAGATGTGGAAGGATTGAAAAGAAGAAAGATGTAGAAGAAATTAGAACTGATCATAACATATCGTGATATTCGTTCATATTCTTGAGTCCCCTTTATGCAACTGGATAATCCCCAACCCTGACTACAACATACTAAAGCCGCGTTTATGCCTGAGGTTGCTATATTTCATACATGTACGTTGTAGTACATCCACCAACATCAATGTATAAAATCATAACATTCATGGAAAGATTTCACTAAAACTGCTGTCTTACTACCATATTCCGTTCAAACACGTAGTTTGACTGGGAAACAGCATACAATATACGACCTTTTGCCCTACCTTGCTAGAAAATATTACTAGATGATCATCACCACAGCCCTAGAGTTACTGGGCTTTGTATTGGTGGAGTATACTTGGAAGTGTCGTTCTCTTGAGAAATCAGAACAGTACATATTCAGATGTCTATGGTCTGCGCAAGACAATCATTCTCACTTCTTTCGCTACAGCCCTGTTGAAACAACAAAGACACGGAATAAAGCACTGACCATGTATGGACTACATCGATGTACGCCCAGAAGGATATCTCTACGAAAACTAAACCGTGCGTACTAGCGAACATACAGCCTCCACATAGCGAATGCCAGGTCATCGGCCTCGGCCAAAGCCCGACCAACTTCAGCCCCGCATCAATCGGATGGAAGACCGAGCTCCGATATAGGGGATTTCTACTCCCAACTACCAGAGCTTGTAGAAACATCCATGGATCCAGTACCAAAGGCATTCCCCTAAAACAGCAAAAAGCACAGAAACCATGGCCCAAACCTTCAAAATCCTCGTCCTACCCGGTGATGGCATCGGTCCCGAGATCATGGCCGAAGCCGTCAAAGTTCTTAAAGCATTCGAGAAACCCTCCCGCAAGTTCGAACTGCGCCAGGAGTTGATCGGAGGTTGCAGCATTGATGCACATGGCAAGTCCGTGACCGACGAAGTGAAGCAGGCAGCTCTAGACTCCGACGCAGTCCTCTTCGCTGCAGTCGGAGGACCGAAATGGGATAATCAGCGTCGTGGTTTGGATGGTCCCGAGGGCGGACTTCTGCAGCTACGCAAGGCAATGGATATCTATGCAAATCTGCGTCCTTGCTCTTCTACGTCGCCAAGTGCTTCTATTGCCAAGGAGTTCAGTCCGTTCCGACAGGAGATCATTGAAGGTGTTGATTTCGTTGTCGTGCGGGAGAACTGCGGAGGAGCCTATTTTGGCCGTAAGGTCGAAGAGGAGACATATGGTGAGTTGGATTGGGACTCCGCCGGAAAGCATAACCCGTTGACCTTTTTGATACAGCAATGGATGAATGGGGCTACTCCGAAGCGGAGATCCAACGTGTCACCCGTCTGTCTGCCGAAGTGGCTCTCCGACACGATCCCCCCTGGCCTGTGATCTCACTAGACAAGGCAAACGTGCTGGCGTCGTCGCGACTCTGGCGCCGGGTAGTTGACAAGACGATGGCAGCTGAGTATCCGCAAGTGAAGCTTGTGCATCAACTTGCCGATTCCGCGTCGTTAATCCTAGCAACGAACCCGCGATCATTGAATGGTGTTATCCTGGCTGACAACACCTTCGGCGATATGATCTCCGATCAAGCCGGGTCTATTGTTGGTACTCTGGGTGTGTTGCCTAGTGCTAGTCTCAACGGTCTTCCTGGAGATAAGAGTTTGAAGACACGGCCTTATGGGCTGTATGAGCCTACGCATGGATCTGCCCCGACGTAAGTGCTGAAAGATGAATTACATGAAAAGAACCGTTCTAACGAAGTTTTAGCATTGCCGGACAAAACATTGCCAACCCAGTTGCAATGATCCTTTGCGTTGCTCTGATGTTCCGATACTCTCTAGGCCTGGAGAATGAGGCTCGATGTGTGGAGGATGCTGTACGCAAGGTATTGGACTCAGGACTTCGGACGCCTGACCTTGGGGGTAAGGCTGGGACTAAAGAAGTGGGCGATGCGATTGTAGCTGCTCTATAGGAGAGGAGAGATGAAAAACACTAGAAGGTTGCTTAACTCAAAGAATGGGACTGCAAACATCAAACATGCCTGAAACTAGACACTGAACTAGACACTGGTGAATGAATCTGATACTCTCAAAGAAAGATGAAAGGCAATGTTTGTCTGATAAACTGGATGACAAAGAACAATTTGACGAGCTTCTATGACCGGGTTATCAATTCGTTCCTTGATGCGTCCCGTCTCTTCTCTCTTTTAATTTAAGTCTGCTCGTCGCCCGTCTTCTCCATGTCTACATTCTCTTCCGCTTCCAGACTTAGGATTTCCTACAAGATTAGACCACCATCAGTTCAAAAGGCGCGTCGAGGTCCCACGAGTCAACTATCACATATCATACTCCCGGTGCATGGGGACATACCTCTCATTCACCTTTCAAATCTAGCGCTGCCTCCAACATTAGACTACCATCAAATTAATCCCCCGTCGAGGTCGTCACAAGACGAGTCAAATATCAAATATCGCACTCAGTACATGAGATCATACCTCACTTCACCTTCACTGAGCACGACACCTCTTACAGGCGAGCACATCCGTCAAAATGGCAACCGAGGCTCCGGATACGGCACCCACAGCAACGAAGGACAGGGAATATATCCCCGCGAACCCAGGATCATGTACGCGCCGCCTTGATAATCTCGAGCGAAAGAGTTCAGAGGCAAAAGGCAAGGTGCTACAATCGATCGCACAAGACATCTGCGACACCTTCACGATCATCGCAAGATACACCGAGGCCGGCGTGCTGCAAGACAAGCACACAAGGACGATCGACAACGTGATCATGATCATTCGCGACACAGACGTGAAACACCGGAGATTCCTGGAGAAAACGAATCGACAGCTGCGCAAGGAACGATACCGTGCTCACCAGCGGCTCGAGAGATTGACGAGCATCGGGGATGCATTGGGGTGCAATGCCAAGCGAAAGGTCGAGAGATTGAAGAATGAGTTGCGCGAGGCGCGAGGAGAGATTGCTAAGCTACAGGCTGAGCGAGATCTTCTGCGGGAGTGGGCGACGAAGAAGAAGGGGATTGTGGCTGAGGCTACGGTTGAGGATGCTGATGGAGAGTTTGAACTTGTCACTGGGGACAATGTCGATGAGGAGTTCGAAGAAGCTGTGGATGATGGAGGCAGAGGGTGTCTGTAAGGTGGAGGGAGAGTGATTGATTGGGATATTCTTTTCTTTTCCTTTCTTTTGTTTCTTCTGCGCATGTTTGAACTTGTCTTTCAATTCAAGACTTGTCTAAACATGACACCTGAATCTGCTTTATCTGTTTAGTTCGGTAATCTGGATTTTTGTCGGAACTGAATGTGGCTGTATGTGTTGCATAATGCCGTATGTACTGAGACTCATTTTGATCCTGACTGGTTATTTTCGCCCCAAATCGCTTTGAAATCGAACCCGAATTTTCCGGGGCCCAACATCGGAAATTCTCGCAGAGCAAAAGCCGAAAATATGGACAGTTCATAAGGAAACGAGAACTGTTGCCACCGTATCTCAGGGACCTCGGCATTTGCTTGCAATCCGCCCAAACTGATTCGGTCCGCGGATCCACTTCTGCCTCCGCGCATGTGGACGAGAAGTCTGGAGTTGGCTCCCTATTTTTCTGTTTCTTCTTCTCCTGGATCTCTTACTCTTCAATCTCATCTCTTTGAACAGCCGAGTCGAAAACAGTTTGTTCAATAGACCATCTTTCCCAAGATTATCCAGACCGTGACATCGGCCGAACCTCCGACAATGAGCACCCACGACTATGACGCCGTCCGCAAGGACATCGCCGCTCTTCTGCACATGCCCGACTGGGACGATGGTAGCGCGGGACCCGTCTTCGTGCGACTGGCATGGTAAGTCTCTATAGATTGATTGTCGAAGCCTGTAGTCGTCTTCCCGGTCGGGACTCCACCCGGATGAACGGCGACGACAGGAAACCTCCAATGCAATGTCACTGACATCGATATTTCCAACAGGCACTCATCTGGCACCTACGATGCCGAGACTGACACCGGTGGTTCGAACGGAGCCGGTATGCGCTACGAGGCCGAGGGTGGTGACCCCGCCAATGCCGGTCTGCAGCACGGCCGTGCCTTCCTCGAGCCGATCAAGAAGAAGTACCCCTGGATCACGTATTCCGATCTTTGGACACTGGCTGGTGTAGTCGCAATCAAGGAGATGGGCGGACCCGATGTCCCATGGAAAGGCGGCCGAACCGATCTGATGGGCGACTCCAAGGTGCCACCCCGTGGCCGTCTGCCGGACGGAGCCCAGGGCGCCGACCACTTGCGGTTCATCTTTTACCGCATGGGCTTCAACGACCAGGAGATCGTAGCTTTGACCGGCGGACACAACCTCGGCCGGTGCCACGGCGACCGTAGTGGCTTCGAGGGCCCGTGGGTGACGAACCCGACGCGGTTTTCGAACTCATTCTTCAAGCTGCTGTTGCAGCTTGACTGGCAGCCGCGCAAGATGCGCTCGGGCAACACACAGTTTGTGTATGTTGATCCTGATGCGGAGGAGGGCGAGGAGCCATTGATGATGCTGCCGACTGATATGGCGCTCACAACGGATCCCGCATTTGCCCCTTGGGTTAAGCGGTACGCTGAGGACAAGGAGCTGTTCTTCGATCATTTCTCCAAGGTCTTTGCCAAGTTGATTGAGCTCGGTATTCGGCGTGACGCCCAGGGCAATGTCACCAACACGGACGGCTCCCTCGGTGGATACATCTCTGCGCCCAAGAAGAGCGATACCCCTACGGGCCCGCCCCGAGCGCGCCTGTAGATTGGCATGTTTCGTTTTGCGTTTTGTTTTGACTTGTTTTTGCATCAATTCCCCATTGCGTTGGTAGACCTGGGACGATAGAGTGCAGAGTCCGGATGTGTAAATAGATCATAGAATGTGAAGATATCTCACTGGGTGCTGAGTGTATAATTAGTAGATGTCAAGAGTATAAGAGGTATTCAACATAATCTCCAACATAAGAGAATGAAGTAAAGAAAGAAAGAAAGAAGAAGGAAAGGGGCAGGGCTAAAGTCTGGGGTAGAGACTGCGGGGAAATTCTCGCACGGCCTACAAATATGAGCTGATTATCATTTGCGTTATTTGTGTGTTATTAGTGTAGTATTATTCGATTACTAGACTATTAGTGCTGCCTACCTTGCAAGGTTCCTCGGTCTACGTTGTATAGTTATAACTACGTTGTAGACACCTCGGGTATGTGTCTAATAAGCCTCTGAGTGGCGTTTGGTATAGCCTCATTATCACAACAATGGAGATTGAAATATAATTCCAACTGAACATCTAAACCAAACAAATATAATGTAAATCTACACGAATACTATAATCAAGGATCCATCTCACTCTCAACTTGGTTTCCACGTTGGAAGGGTTTCCTCGAGTTCCTCAGTCCTGGTCTTCTTGAGATCGCCTCGTTCGTCTTTGCATCTCCTTCTCCTTTCTCGGTTTTCTCCTTTTTCGTCGTTTTCTTTTTCTTTAC
Organism: Penicillium turbatum; assembly: GCA_030762825.1. Lineage (NCBI taxonomy): Eukaryota > Fungi > Ascomycota > Eurotiomycetes > Eurotiales > Aspergillaceae > Penicillium > Penicillium turbatum. The sequence continues at coordinate 204,451 of JAUJYX010000014.1, forward strand.
AGTCTTCCCTTTCTTTAGCTTCTTTGGCTTCTTTTTCTCCTCCTTTTCTCGGTTCTCCTCTTCCTCCCTTGCTCGTACTTCCTCTTCACGTCTTTGTCTCTCCTCTTCTGCCTTTCTCCGTCCTTCCTCCTCTTGCCTCTTCTCCTCTCCCTTTCTTCGCTCCTCTTCTTCCAGTCTCTTCTCTTCTTGTTTCTTCTTCTCCTCCATCCTCTTTAGCTCGTACTCCTCCAGTCTCTTTGTTTCTTTCTCCTGCTCTTCAGCCCTCTTTTTCTGGTCCGATTCCTCCTTTCTCTTCTCTTCGTCACTAAATCTCTTCCGTGAGTCATAGTCGTCCTGCTTCCTCTGCGCATAAATCCTCTGCCTCTGTCTGGGATTTAGGGCCTGTTTCGCAATAGCGTAATTTGCAATCGCAGCCTTCTTAAGCCGATCAGCATGCGCAACGCGGAAAGATGGGCGTCGTCCCATTGGAGCAAGAATATCTGCATCGGGCATGCTAATATCAGACCCCGAATTGTTCCTGAGTCCTGAGCTATTTTTAGGCGATGTGCTTTGAGACCCCGCATTGTTGGGACTACGTTTCGGCGATGCCCTGGGTGATGTCCACGCAAGGAAATCGGGGAAATCCAAAGCTCCTTCCTGAGTAGGAGGACCTGATGGCCATAGTTCGGGATTTTGAATCAGCCAGTCCGGAGCATCCGTCATCGAGGCAAACGGATGGTTCTTGTCGATAATGGGCTGTTGGGTTTGAAGAGTGGTCCATGACTCCGTGGTCGGCGGGTTCATGGTCGACAGATCAAAGAACTTTGCATCATCAAATGGCGGAGGCGTGGAGGTGGGAGGATAAAGGGATGGATCAAGGAGCGCCGGGTCAAGGAACGCTGGGTCAAGGAGCGACATATCAATATTTGACAGAGAGACTGGAGAAATTGGTTTACTGGCGGCGTTGGGAGGGGTGTCCGATGTTGCCCATTCGGGATTGAAGTCGCTGAAGCGTTGACCATTTTTCGATAGTATACGATCCCATGGCTCGCTCTTCGCTGGAGGCTCCGGAATAGACCATGGGACATGATAATCTAAAACATTCTCATTCCAAGCCACGGTATTGGCCATGTCAGATACAGCTTTCTGAGCCGTCGCCAAAAGCTCATTGGTTGGGTTCATGATTCGCTCAAAGAATAGCATCGGGATAGCATTTTGACTGACCCAGTCGGTGGGGACTCTCTCGTCGGGTGCAAATTGTGGAATTCCGCCGACTATTACCCCAGAAGTGACCTGGCTGTCGTACATGATGATATTTGTATTCTGCTCACCTCGTTTGGCATCAGTCCAATAGATACGAGCATGTTCCTGGTTGTTATAGACGCCGCCAAGCCAACGATAGTGCGCAACCTGTGGTTTATCTTCATAGTCCACGTAATTGAACTTAAGGTTATCCGTGTGATGAATGAGTCGTGTCTTCAAATCAAATGTCATCACCAGACGCGGCGGGAGTTGACCAATCTTTCGTTCTCCAATCACCCCATTCGGATCGTGACAGCTACGACACTTGAAAGTTTTGCGTGTATAGAAGCAACGCTCGATCAACGTCTGCAAATCGACCCCAAGTTCATCACCCCGAGCAAAGGCCGGCAGGATGCAGGAGCCCTGATGGGAATTGATGAACGGCGACGCGGATTGACATTTGCAAGGGGTCACTCGCTCAGCGTGATGATAGCGGAATTGAGCAAAGCTCTTCGTAGCCACTGACCAAAGCGCCCAAGGAGGAAGAGGCTCTCCCATTTGCATCGTGCTTTGGCCGTCGAGAAACAGACGGAGAAATTCATCCCGCACTTGCATAGACGTTTGTGCATCAAGAGTCTCCCAGCTCGCGTTTGTGATTTCAATATATGCCTTTTCAAGATCTGTAAACTGGGCTGTTCGATTATGAGCACGGTCTATCTTAGTACAGCCAGCATCGAGTAGCATACCCGCTACGATCACAACATCGGTGGCACAAGACTTGTTACCCCAGACAGGGCCCCGACCCCGGACGAGAAACGAAGTGCCGTTTGGATCCCAAAACATATCGAGTGGCGACAACTTTACTTTCTCTGTTAAGGGAAATGCTCCGATTTTCATTGGAAGCATATCATCGAAACATTGGGCAGTCAGATAGCGGGGTGGTTTGTCGTTAGGATGGATTCTAGGATCCCGCTCCAAAACATCGTACACAAACTGCATCACAGCTCGTTCCACAGCCTCCATGACCTTTTGTGGATCAAAGCTAAGTGGGCCAGGAGGGACAAGAGGGCCAAGTTGCAGCTTTCCAGGGGGTGGCACTGTCTGATGTGGTGTTAGACTAGGCACCCAGGTAAACTTTTTGGGCGAATCAGCGGCAAAGACAGGTTCTTGGTCTCGAGCAGGAGGGGGAGGATGAGGACCAGGCATAAAGGCAGGAGCACCTGGCGAAAGATTCCTCTGTCGCTTGCCAGGGGAGGCCAGGGCTTCAACTGCAGTTCGTTTGTGGCCTGGTGGTGTAGTAGGCGGACCCGTTGGCAGGTTCAGTGCATACTTGGGTGATAAGTGTGCATCCGGATGCAAGTATGATAGCAATTGTAAACGAGTATTCTCCTCGAGTCGTGCATCTTCTGTTGGTGGCGGGGGGAGGGGGGAAGCAGGTGGTGTGAACAAGCTGTCGGCTGAATATAGATACTGCTGGAGAAGGTAGTCGGGCATGTCTGGCGGCGCATGTAGAGGACGTAGATATGCATCCAGAATTCTGGTGCTAATGTCTGGAGCAATAGGGTACCACCGACTGAGAGGTTTTGGGCGCGGATTGAGATCATATCGCAAGAGTCGTGGCCCAGAATCTCGGTTAACGTCAAGCACTGCTCCCCACGTCTTGGGGAGGTGCTCTTCCTGCATGTAGTACCAGAGCTTGAACAAGAGCATCTGCTGCGACATGAGGGATTGTGGTCTCCGCTTTCCCCGAGGAGGATCGAGTTCCTTGTACTGAATTCCCCAGAAGTAGTGCTTCATCAAGACTTTGATCGAATCAATCTTCAAGAAGCGCCAAGTATTTTGCTTGACATGATGATATGTTACTCCCATAAATTCAAAGTCATCAGGTGGATCATCGAGACGTTTGAGATCATATAAGGGCGAAGGCTGGGGCGGGTGGTCGAGATCCTCTGGACGCTGTGGCAGGTCCACAGGTGGTGGAATTTCAAGACCATCATTCATCTTCAAAAGTGGGAGTTAATTGACCAAGGTCGCCACGACAGGCTCAAATGGTGATGGTATGGATGTATCTGATAGAGACCGCGAGGGTTCGGAAACAAGCAAGTAGAGACCGGATGAAACTGGTGCGAGCTGAACGCTTTAATGGACACCGAGCGGCCTTCATTGTCAAGATTGCTGGTCAGAAAGCCATCTTTGGGATCAAAAGAAACAGTGGCATATTGTAGATGGCAAGCACAGAATGAAAGAACACGCCCGAGCCCCCCGAATCAGAAGCTCAAGGTGACATTCTGTTTCCTGGTAAACAAAGCAGTCGAAGACCAAGAAAGATTCAGAGATCCGAACATGGGTTAGATCCAGGGGGGTATGAGCATGGAGGAACTTCTATATTTGTCACATCGACTCGAATCATTGGGTGTAGGACGAACACCCATAGAGAAACAAAGAACGATATAAAAATAGCGACATACTTTTCCTACATCAGCAGCGAGGTTAGTTCGACAAGACAAAGAGTACGAATTCTTTCGAAATTAGCCCAAGTTTTCATAGATCGGGTTCCAGTCCAGCCCAGGCAGAGGGTGCCGTGGGCCATGTTGCATGAATCTGAGTCGATCAGTATTGTCGAGGTAGAAGTCGTTGAGCCTCCGTATCAGATGAAAGCAACCATGTCTAGCATCGCACATCCAAAGGGCGTACCTACATGTAGGTAGATATGGGGTATGGATGGCGTTAGACTGGGGTTTCAAGAGGATCACTGGATCAATGTCAAGATCACTCAACCAGATCACTCATTTACGCTCAAAGGAGGGTGAAATCATTCAACATCCTGATCATCTCAACCAGTGGATCAACCCACTGGCTCAAAGATCAAAACGCATCGGTCAAAGACTCGACGATTTCACCGAGTAACTTGGTCAATGAATTGCAGGACGAATCTTCAAAAGCACAAAGAGACAGGTGGAAAATGGCGCCTAAACACGAGACTTAGCATTTCAATGGATATCAAGCAAACAAAGCCCGTCAGGTCAGGGCTTCGGGTAAGATACGCGTAAATAACAGCGCAGATTACCTGAATCTAACAGACCCAGTTACAGTCATGTGATCTCACATGATCCGCCTTACCCACTAGCCCTTTTCAGTCTAGCGGCTCACAAGCGAGCCCTCGTCCCAAAATGGCTAGCGCACCAATTACCCGATCCCACAAGCAAAGTCACTCAGTTGGACTTCCTCCTCTCCATCCCTCTGTCGACAACCCATCGCGATCCTCGCCCATCGCCCATCATGTGTACGTGCCGACCCTCCTTTCCGTCTGAGAACATCCTATGATATACAACTACGAATTTGTCAAAAGAAAACAAGAGAAGGAAACAGTGGCAGGGACGGCGATTCTCGAAATTGAATGTCGGCTAACATGCGGATTTCTCGATAACAGCGCTCGTCTCCGGCGATAAGACGAACTTCCAGTTCATCTTGCGTCTGCTCAACACCAATGTTGACGGCAAGCAAAAGATCATGTACGCGCTGACCCAGATCAAGGGTGTTGGTCGCCGTTACTCCAACTTGGTCTGCAAGAAGGCCGATGTCGATCTCAACAAGCGGTACGTTCGCCACAACCCCTTCCATCGGATATACCTATTCCTTGATTATCGGAGGAAACCTTGAAAGAAGGAGAGATGGAGGACCCTGGAATTGAATTTCGACACAACGACAAAAACGAGGAAGAGGAGGATTATCGCACAACAATCGCACACAATTTCTACAAAGAACAACAAATCTGACAAGATAATTTCTCTAGTGCTGGTGAGCTCACCACCGAAGAGCTCGAGCGTATCGTCACCATCCTCCAGACCCCCACCCAGTACAAGATCCCCGCCTGGTTCCTTAACAGACAGCGCGACATCACCGATGGCAAGGACACCCAGGTTGTCTCCAACGGTCTCGACTCCAAGCTCCGTGAGGATCTCGAGCGCCTCAAGAAGATCCGCTCCCACCGTGGTCTGCGTCACTACTGGGGCCTCCGTGTCCGTGGTCAACACACCAAGACCACTGGCCGCCGCGGTCGCACCGTCGGTGTCAGCAAGAAGAAGGGCTAAATTATTCTGTTCGTTTTTTTGCCGGGGGTTCTTGGAGGGATTCCGTTATTTCCGGTGTGTTTCTATGGGCACTCGTGGGACCTTTTCCCCGCTGGGCTGGGTATGACCCCGGTTCAAAAAATTGAAAATGAATCATACCATGAAATGAACCAATCTCTTACAAGTACTTTGTTGTGGCTTTGGGTGCGAGTGTGGTTACTGGCTGGGAGTATGGTCTCCAGTCGATCTCAACCCTCGGCCCCCGTAGGGTAGAACGTATCGCAACCTTGTAGGTCTTGGTGCCATGCTTGAGGAATAATGTCTATCTTGCAGTGGGGTATGTGTCTAGACCACAGATGTGGGATCGGCGTATGCTCATTTTTTACGGATAACTATGGGGTACACATGTAGTTCTAATCGACATCAAACATTTAGGGCTACGCCCATCCACAGTGCATCCACACTCCATCTAGTTACCTCGGCGTACCCTTCACTTGTATGTAACTACATCCATCCGATACGCCTATCGCTTTTGCTCTATACTATTTGAAACTCAACGTTCGGTCTATTCAAGATTGATTGTAATCGAGTTGCCTAGACATATATACTAACAAAAGCCAAGTCACCGAAAGTAGCAAAGCACTACAGCTGATACCGAATATGCGGTCCCCGTGAGTGTAGGGTATTGAGTGTCAAATCGTATGCAAATAGCCATGACAATATCAAGAACACGCAGTTTAACAAAGAATTCATCAACGCGTTGTATCATGGAGCAAGTCGGTCGAGTGTTTAGAACCACTCACCACCGATCCAGCGGTTGAAGAACTCCAGGCCAGACTCAGGCTGGTCCATGGGAACCATGTGGCCACCGCCGAAGATACGCATGAAGGTGAAGTTGCCGTGGGACTTGATCTGACCGATCTTCTTGCCAACGTGCTCGTTCTGGACGATCTTGAGGTCCTCAAGCTCGGCAGAGGCGAACTCCTTCTGGCCAGGCCACTCAAGAGCCTCAGACCAGGCCTTATTACCGAGCCAGTTGCAGATGAAGTCGGCATCACCGGCGTAGATCAGGACAGGGATCTGCTCAAGGAGACCGGGCACGAGGCGGTGGTAAGGCTTGAACCAATCGCCGTTGAAGAGGAAGTTACGGTTGATGTCAAAGTTGCAGGAGTCGTAACCATCAACCTCAGCACCGACAGCCTCGCGGACGCTAGCCTGGCTGAGGTACTCGCTGACGTAGCCCATACCCTTGTAGCACAGATTGCTCTCGTCCTCGCACTTGCCGCGAACGTCATAAACGTTCTGACCAGTGCGCTGGTAGGGGGCAAGCAAGGCGTTGTTACAGTAGATGGAGGCGGGGACGCAGACCCAGGGGCTCTCGCTGTTGTAGCAAGACTGGATCATGCTCTGGCAACGAGACAGGGAGTTGTCCATGGACTGGCAAGTGCTCTCATCCAGGACAGCGGGGTAGCCACCGTCACCGCAGGCCATGGGGCGGTAGTACCCGTACTGGGTAAGACCATCAGTGAGACCGTTACCGATGAGAACAGACTTGAGGTTGATGTTGCGCTTCTTGTGGGAGAGAATCTCCGAAGCCATGACAGGGATGTAGTGGCCAGCATAGGACTCGCCAGCGATGTGGAAGTTCTGCGTAGCGTACTCAGGGAACTGCTTGAAGAACAGTGTCAGGAGGGCGTAGACATCCTTGGCAGCAGCAGTGGTACTGCTGACGGAGGAGCCACTGTAGGAGTAGCCGACGTTGACGGGCTGATCCAAGAAGATCACAGAGGCATTGTTGTTCCACGAGAAATCGTTGTAGATAGGCTTGATCTTAGCATCAATGGAGCTAGGTCCAAGCTCCATAAACAGTCCGGTGAGGGACGAGCAGCCAGGACCACCGTTCAGCCACAGGACGACGGGGTCGTTCTTGGGGTCATTGCGAGACTCGAAGAACCCTTGCGAAGGTCAGAGAACCATAATCAACGAAGAAATAATGTCTTTACTTACAGTAGAACAGATGCTTGTCATCCTCGTTATCATCTAGATAACCACTGTACTGCTTGACACCGGGATCAATGCCGAGGGCGCTGGGGTCAACCTTCTTAGCGCGAAGGTTGTAAGCCTCCAGCTTTCCATCGACCTCACGCTCCTTTGTGCCGTCGGCACCAGCAACCCAGATGTCTTGAACATCCGCACCGCTGACGTGATAATCCCAGTGAGAGTCAGGGCGACGGGTGTGCTTCTTAGGCAGGGAAAGCAGGGGAGCGCTGTCCATAGCTTCGGGGAAGTAGTTGGATACTTCCTCCCAGAGCTGCCGAGCCTCACCAGAGAGAGACTTGAACTGGTCTTGGAGTTGCTGCAGAGGCTTGGAGACCGCCTCCGCGCCCTTCTGGGCGACGTTCTCCGCATACTCCCTGTGAGCTCCGAGGACCTGCTGGAGAGGGGGAGAAGCCGCCGAAGCAGCTCCCGCCAAAAGAGTGGCGGACAGAAGTCTCATTGCGAACTGTGTTCAGTATTCACAGTAGAATGATGCTAATGATGGGTTGTTGATGGCAAGCGGGTACCTTGGGGTCTGGGGTTAGGCAGCTCTTATCAGTGACAGTTCGCCGGCAAGGTTGAGGGAAGCCAAAAAGGAACAGAAACGACTTACACTATGGAGATACCGCCAGAAAACTATAATTGAAATAAGTGTTGAAGTGTCAAGGAAGCAAGACGATGATGCCTTGATGTCCGTAACAAGGTTGCGAAATGAGGAGAAGCAGGAACCCTTGGCTGATGACGCCGGGGACGGTCGATAAGACGAGACGTCTGGACCAATCAGGTGACTCAAAGTGGGTTACATCGATGATTCAGCATGAGTCACGGGAGCACATGGATAGGAGGGGCACGAGCTTTGTGGCTAAGCCTTTTTGGGTAAATCCTGGATTTCCGCCAGACAATTTAGACAATCAATCTACATATTTCTGTCGTTTTCTACAGTCTCGTCTAATCGAAAAACAGATTGAAATCTTGTTCTTGCAAATATCCACGCATTTTCTAGTCCCTGTCATTCTCTTAGCGACACACAGCCCTCAGCGGCTCAAACATCCGAAATGCCTATCAATCAACCATCCAACCAGATCAAATTCACCAACGTGTCGGTGGTCCGACTAAAAAAAGGTATGATTCAAACTTGTCTATGTCATCTTACCCTTGTGCTAACCTTCTCATCTCAATCCAGGCAAAAAGCGCTTCGAACTTGCCTGTTACAAGAACAAACTGCTCGAATACCGCTCCGGTGCCGAAAAAGATCTCGACAATGTCCTCCAAGTGCCGACCGTATTCCTCTCCGTCTCCAAAGCTCAAACCGCCCCATCAGCAGAACTAGCAAAAGCCTTCGGAACCGGCACCCCACGAGAGGAGATTCTGCAAGATATCCTCCGCAAAGGCGAAGTGCAAGTCGGCGAGCGCGAGCGCAAAGACATCCTCGAACGAGTGGAGAAGGAAGTCCTAGACATCGTATCAGGCCGCCTAGTCGACCCGTCAACCAAGCGCGTATACACCACCGGAATGATCCACAAGGCCCTGGACCAACTGAGCTCCGCCAGCGGCCAGCAACAGACACAAGCGCACGCGGAGACGAACGGAGACGGCGAAGAGAAGGCCTCTCAGCCGAAGAAGCCGCTCTGGACGGGAGTTTCGTCGAATCGCTCAGCGAAGAGTCAAGCATTGGATGCCATGAAAGCTCTGATTGCTTGGCAGCCCATTCCCGTTATGCGGGCCCGTATGCGTCTTCGCGTGACTTGTCCTGTGTCGCTGCTCAAGCAGTCTGTCAAGGCTGCACCCGGTGCTGCGAACAAAGAGAAGGAAGCACCCGCTGGCGGCTCGAAGAATAACAAGAAGGGGAAGGGATCGAAGAAGGGTGCTAAGAGAGATGACTCAGATATCGAGGGTGGTCAGTCTGATGTGGAATCTGCACCCAAGGCACCCAGTACCGTCAAGGACAAGATCATGGCGTTTATTGAATCGGTCGAATCGCAAGATGTCGTTGGTGGGGATGAGTGGGAGATTGTTGGGTTCGCTGAACCCGGTGCATTCAAAGGATTGAACGAACTGGTCAGCAATGAGACACGCGGAAGAGGTCGGGTTGAGGTTCTGGATATGTCGGTCACACATGAGGATTGAATTATGACGTCGTTTGGATTTTACTGCACATGATACACCGAAATGATTGATGACCAAAAGTTAAAAAGAACATTGTTATACAACATATACTGAATTTTGGGAGCCATCTCCTTCCAACACGAAGCAATGCAACGCGCAGGCAAGCCAGTAAGCCCTAAGGGGGGTACTTGAAAAAGTCTATCCACAAAAAAAAGCAAAGAAACTGCAGCTGCGAGTTGACCAAACAACAAAGACCTGCAGAGAAAACACGCATGACACTAGCGTAGCATTATTGAAGAAGAAACTGCCAAACATGAGAAAGATCGTCTCTGCAAGCAAGAAATGCCCCTATAGTAAGTTCTGGACATTACTAGGATGTATATGTATCATCGACTACCAAAAGTATGAGGTCTCAGACGAACGAAAGCAAACAAAGACTCAGTAACGCCGTAAACAAGGAGATCAGGGTATTCCCAACAAAAAAACAAGAAAGAAAGCACATCGTAACTCGTATTTGTGCCCTAAGCAACACATCCCCCGTGATTCAATCAACCCTCCAATCACACACACCAATATCATCACATCCAGTCACCATCAAAACGACATTCTTGCCTGGACCGAGCTCTTTAGCGAGATCGAGTGTCTTGGCCACCGCGTGACTCGAGTCAAGACCAGGCAAGATCCCCTCATGGTTCTGAAGGGTTGTAAATCCATCCAGGGCATCCGCATCAGTAGCCGTTGTAATTTCAATCCGCCCAGAATCCTTCCAATGAGCGATCTCAGGGCCCACCGTCGACAAATTCATGTCTGGCGAGATAGACTGTGAATCAATAATCTGACCATCAAAATTCTGAAGCAACAGTGTACGAGCACCCTGAAGCACCCCGATCTCCCCATCCGTCAAAGCAGCAGCCTTCGTCGCCTCAACGCCAACCAACCTTATCGACGAATCATGCAAGAAAGGCCTGAACAACCCAATTGCCCCGCTCCCACTCCCAACAGCGGTGACCAGAGCATCCGGCTGCCGACCTGCCGCAGCATGCATCTGGGCCGCGACTTCCTCGCCTAGAAGAGCTTGGAACGTGCGCGCCAGGGTCGGCAGCGGACTGGGCCCCACAGGACTGCCCATGAGGTAGTATGCAGACTCATGGTTGCAGACCGAATACCGCAGCGCCTCTGTGATAGCAGCACGCAGACTGCCCATTCCCGACGGCGTACGGGCCGTCAGCACCTTAGCGCCGAGCGCCTTCATCTCGAGCACGTCCTTTCCCTGAGCTTGGGCATCGTCCGCGCCCATAGCGACGACACACTGCAGACCCAACCGTGCACACATGGCAGCGGTGAACTTGCCGTGTTTGGCTGAGGCGCAGTCTGTGACAATTTCAGAACGACCCATTCGTCTGGCGAGCAGGAGCTGGCCGATGATGTTGCGGGTTTTGTGGGTGCCGTAGTCGTTTTTGTCCTCGCGTTTTAGCCAGATGGTCGCTCCACCGGCTAGGGCTGTGAGGTTTGTAGCCTTGTAAAGCGGTGTGGGTTGGTCACGCTGGAAGGTGGCATATTCTTCCCAGAAGGAAGGGTCTGAGACGGTGGCCTCGAAGAATGATGTCAGTTCGTATAAAAATCCCATTATGGATTCAGGGGCGAACCGGCCCCCGTAAGCACCGTAGCCATCAAAGGTGACTTGTGGGGCCCGCAGACTGCCATCTGCCTGCAGGATGGAAGTATACGGTGTGATTGTGTCCAAGTTCGATGTAGAGGTGGACTTGGCGGGCGTCTCGGGGAGCAAGGAAGTGTTGCCAGTGGCGACTGACACTGTTGTAGTTCTTGTTTCGCCATCTGATGCAACTGTTGAGTTTGTGTGTGTGCTGCTGATGCAGCTTGAGGGGGAAACCGAGGGAGATCTGGAGTGTACGCTGCCAAGGTTCTTCAGGCATGACCCACGAACTGATGGACTGGCAATGCGTGCTTGAGGAGTCACCCTGCCAGCAGGTCTCAAGCGAATGGCATCTTCCGCATTGTCCGTGCTGTCTGTCGTGGGGTTGGTTGGTTCGCACGGTTTGGGAGTGGAAAAGCATAGAAAACGGCGCAAAGAGCGCAGCATGATGATGTATTTCCTTCTTCAGACGCAGGAATGGGAATTTGCACTTCAGTATACAGAATGACAAATGAATAACCATAAATAACCATGAATGAACGATACTCCATACAGAGGATAGATTCAGAGGATGACTATCCAGATATCTCATGCATGCGATGAGGGTCAAGTCAAGTAACAGTAGCGGGCGTGAGATGCATTAAATACAGACTACGCACGGTGCGGACGCTCCCTGCCAGACAACCTTCAGACCACCAGCCCAATTGAACGAAAATAACGACTCATTCTTGGAGCGTCGTTTAACCAATCGGGGCATCAGATCGGGCTCTTCTTGTCTTCCCATTTGCGAGGAAATTGACCATGTCAGTAAACAACGTGTGGCCCGGGGGGCCTCCTTCCAAGCCCCAATCAACATGCAGCCTCTCCTTGGTCGATAACTCCCTGCTCTTGGAATCCTTTGTTTCAAAGCTCGCTGTCAAGATCTAGGCTGAGCTAGTTACAGCACTTCTCTTCATCCCAAGCCATAGTCTTCGGGATACAACGATCTACATGGGTGGCAGCGGTCTCAGTCGTGGAACTTGAACCCTAAAATCAATGACACCCCTGCTCTAGCAGAGTCTGATTCCATATGGTAATCGACGCTTCATACTTTACGAGGGGCTCAAACCCCCAATCAGCATCAAGTCCGATTATGCTTGTAAGTACTGGGATTCAATGCCCACAAGGCAGAATGCTATATATGCAGTGTGACACCATCAAGTCCGCCCCCAGCATATTTTTAATCACTGTTTCACAAGACAATATCTACCTTAGCCCAAGCTACAATCTACATGTACAATGTGATTGCATTCAGCCCGGATCCCGCTCCACGTGTTGCCGTTGTTGGGTCGGGTTTGTGTTGAACAATCTGGAAGGCCGAAAGCACATGGCAGACGATGGGTTCGGTGGACTTAATGGTCACTAGTATGGCGCAAAATTGGGTGTAATTTGTTATGTTCTTTGCAATATTGGTGTTGAGCCATGGGAGTCCTAGTGACTTGATATTTTAATTGTATGGAAGTGAAATTCTGCTCGTGCATGAGGTCTATTCATACAGGGGTCTCGTACAGCCACTTAATCTTTGCTCTCCCAGCCCAAAATTCTACATATTGAAGTGCACTATACAGGGTATGTGTTTTGTATGCTGTTACAACTTATTGGATATATACGGTCACATCAATGAAAGGGTATTCTGTTGTCGGTGGGCGAACACGTGGAGTGTTGGGATATTGCAATTCCGATTGTGCTGATCTCATATTCACCAAAATGATGGTATGAGATATACGCTCATCTTATAATGAAGCGCTCAGCTAATTTACCAGGATACTTCAGAGGTCGTGGGTAAGCTGACCTTTGAATCCTTGGATTCATACATGGTGCTTCCTGGATGTAGGGCGAGAATGGTCATGTGATAAGTTCATGCAACAATGTTCCCGAGGTCCAGGTGCAGGTGGGCGCTTACCCAAGCGGTGAATGAGTGAGGTCTATTTCTCAATGATGATACAGTTCCTACATTGATTCTTTTTGATTTGATTAAATATATAGAAGCTAGAGTTATGTTAAATGATATTTGTGGCGAAAATGGAGTCGAGATGCTGTTATATATCAACATCGAAGTTAGAGCCGCTATATGCCCCACCAGTCTATAGTTTTGTACAATCTAAAACAGATCGAAATTTCGGAAGTAGTAGACAAGACACCGGAGGAGGTTCTTATTATTCTCCCTAGAAAGGCAGATTAGATCATCTTTGTAAGAACAATGTTGTTACCGGGCAATGAACGCATCTTACGTCAATCTTATCGAACGGCGAGTACAACTACATATATGCAACGTTGTATCGCCAAGCCAGTCCAGAGAATTGCAACCTGGCTTTGCTGTGAGAAGCAGAACGCATACTGAAAGCGGATATCATAGAGAATGTTATGATATCAACTAGACATACTATCTATAACTTGCTATACACCTCAGGCCATCAAAGCTCGGAAGTAAGCTGGCTACAAAGGCAGTTTACATATCCAACGCTACCTATAGCAACACCTTGCCTGAGTCAACGTAACTCCCAATCAAAATGCCACCAGCAATGATTATCTAGCCGATCGAACAATCATTACTGGAAAAGAGTGATGTGCAATCTTAGCGCGGGGAGGAGAAAGCTTGGCTCTAGGCGGGGTTGAAGGTTTCCTCGACAGCTGCATGTCGATCTGGATCTATATAGTGATTTGTACCTTGTTGGCATGCTCGTAATTCTCGTGCACTTTGGTGGAATCTGGAGATTATCTCTAACGATGTTCTATTTTTGTATAGACTTCTAACGGAGATACGTTCTAGACGTATATGTCGTGATAGGAGCAAATGGCTTCAAAAGCCAGAGGATGGATAAAACCATCAAAGTAAAAGACCAAACCATGCAGAAAAAAAAATTAAACACCCAAAGTCCGTGATGGGTATACGCTCAGATGCAAATGCGTGACAGATAGGAAAGAGCATCTATTGCCGACCGGGGGTCCTCGGGATCATGTGAGGAGCAACCCGGTCCACGATAGAATGGAAATGATGAGCCAATGCGTCATTTCAGGATGGCAGACACTGATAATCGATGTTCTGGCATCGAGGGGCTGATGTCCGACCGAAATCCCACAAAGGGATCCAAAGGAGCCAAAAAAGGGCCGAAGGAAATAGAACATTTCGATTCCACAGGAATGGAAGGGATGTCCAAAAAAAAGGAACAATCTCCTGGATGTGAAGGAAATAGGTTGTGATCAGGGGTAGATATTTATTAGGCGCAGAGCTGGACAGCAATCAAGGCGCGGGCGAGTTCCTCGGGGGCAAAAGGGAGGTGTTTGCGGGTGGACATCACGCACGGGGACATGGCGGGGAGGGGCGAAGTATAGCGGAGCGACTCCTCGAAGTAGAATTTCGAGTCCTTTGAATCCTCGGGGATTTCGTAGATAGAGGCATCATTCAGAAGAGTCATCATTGAGCCACTGTAACTGGAAGTATTGAGGATGGTAGAGGACTGTGAGCCGGAGTCTGCAGCGCGTGGCGATGATTCAGCAGGGGCCTCTTGGGCGATGGGGACTAGCAAAAATGAAGTTAGAATGAGACCTGAGATAAGAGTTGGGGAATATTTGGATTCGGGCCGGGAATGCTTACCTGGATCGACATCGACACCATCATTATCCGGGGCTACCGAGTCGTCGGAATCGGATGGGCCGGTGCAACCGTCGTAACCCTCGTACGTGGCACAGGGTGACAGGGACACTTCGTGGGAACGAGTTCGTTCAATCATTGCACCGTCAAAGGACCAGGCGGCTAAGTTCTTTTGGTGGGTGCGATCGAATGGGCCCTTGAATTTCGAGGGGGGACACTCGTGGCGGCGATAATATTCCACTTTGGGCTTTCCATCATTCTTGGAGCGGAACACCCGCTTGACCTTGTCGCGGAACGTCATATTGGGTAGAAAAGAATTGTGAACAGAAGATTCAAGATTCGATATTCAAGAAGTCCAGAGATCAATGCGGGCGGTTCCTGGAGAAAATGCCTCAAAGGTGCATACCAGACCCGGATTGGGAACGGACGCGATGGGTGTGCAAGCACGGATAGCGGGGTTGTTGGTTCAGGAAGTTTATGATCATTCTATAAAATGGTGAAATGGAATAGAAGTAGGGGAAGTACAAGGTAGAAGAAGCAATAAAAGACTCAGAGAGAGATAGAGAGAGAGAGAGGGGAAAGTGGACTACTAATAACGTGGATCTGGATGTAACGGCAGAGATAAGCCCGTGGGATGTTTCCCCCAAGATGCGTTCGGCCCATATCCGGTGAAGACATTGGGGCAAAGTCGTAGACTGTGAGCTCATTCTTTTTGATTGGCTAACTCTACGGTCTGTGCGAGATTTGGTTATTATCATATCGTGTTTGGATTGTGGTATTTCCTCTTGTGGCTATTATCCAAAGTCTTCTAGATTCCTACGGAGTCCACTCGGTAAATGGATCCCTCCATTAAGCGAAAAGGCTTGACCCGAGAAACGACCGTGTTTGGAACAAGGAACGACCAGGTCTGGTCTCATATAGACTATACAAGGTACACGTACACATATATGCGTGTCATATCATACGCCCATGATAATGCAGGTGGGAGGTGAGATTCCCCGAGTCTGAGCGCCTGCAGTTACATTGTAGACCACGATCCCCCCAGATGTCAGTGGCGTACTGCAGCGAAGGCTTCCAGAAACATCGCCGATCAGTCCTTTAAGGAGCCTCACGGTTACATCATTTGTTTAGAATTACCTATGTTGTAGGTAATATATGTTGTAAGAGGATGGTGTAAGAGAATGCTCTGATTTTTCTCATTTAGGAAGAAACCGGAAACAGAGTGGACCACCAGTTGCCCCGTGGCTGTGACCTTCCCTTTTTCGCCTCCCGACTTTGCCGCTTAAATCGGCACAGCTCCGGGGTTTATGCTGTTTGTTGTCAGGGCCAAGATTTTGGCCTATAATACATTCTAAGACAAAATAGGTATTCACATCGGCCGGCTGGCCCAATGGCAAGGCGCTTGACTACGATTTTCGGGAATCAAGAGATTGCAGGTTCGATCCCTGCGTCGGTCATTTTTTGGTCAATTTTTTTGCACCACGTTACTTTAACATGGCTGGCTGTATTTGCTTGACTTTCGGTCTGGTTTTTTAGCTTTTGTGTATACTACATACCATAAGATCATTCGAGAATACTCCGACGCAGGTAAAAAGACTACTACTGTATATAGTCTCGGTGGCCCCATTGCACTACTGCACAGCATACAGTTCGTGGGGCTTAGAAGATATGTAGCAACAAGTCATTGGAGGAGACATCTCTGTCAACGCCATGGATCTTTCGTTTCATTAATTTTACTTTGTCCTATTTTTATTAGTATTACTATTTCCGTCTTATTATGATCTCCAGGGCTGACCTCAGGGTGGACAGGGCTCCGGGGTTGTTTCGGCGATGATGTAATCGCTGTTTACAGCCAGAGCGCCCCTGGCCTGGTGCTTCCACTTCTCTCGAAAAGGATCAAAAGCCCCTAAGAAGGCAGGTGCTGCTAGGATGGCAGAGTATTTGTTTTAGCCTACGTGCCCTCTGATCCCTGAGCTCCTGATTGCTCCTGGCCCCTAGTGCAGACACAACCCTATTTACCCGATGCAGACGTTAGGGCTGGCCCAAGCTCTGGCACACGACAGCGAACTATGAAAGGGCCATCGCAGAGGAATGCTAGAACGGACATCGTACATATAAGAAGAAAGATAGATATAGAGAAGAGAAAGACATCATTCAACATTGTGGATTCTTTGAATCTGAATGTGTTCTAATAATAATTCAAACAAAAGAAAAGAGATTAATTTCGCAACAACTTGGTGTTCCAGAAGTGTCCTCACCACGGATCCAACCCTAGAAAGAGCATACCGGATCATCGTCATCCCTTACTTGGCTTCTTCCTTCCTACACTTCACTCCTGCCACATTTACAATGTAAGTCGTCTTCTTCCCCGGAGCAATTCAACTTCTTCAACTATACCATCGCAATCGCATTCTGTCATCATCAATACTCACCAGCGCAGAATCATCACACGAATCGAAACGAGCACCATGGCTAAGAAAGGAGGAAAGAAAGGCAACAAGAAGGGCAACAAGCCCGCAGCTGCTACCGCCGCAGTTGTAGACAAGGCCAAGGACGACGTGTAAGTTCCCAATGAGGGGGAAAAATAAAAAACAAAATCGGGGCGCACGCGCACGCGCCGATGCCCACATTACCAACAACCACTAACTCGTGCGCAGCAACCCCGACCAGAATGTTGAGGATCAGACCCAGCCAACCGAAGGCCCCGCGGAGACCGTCGAGCAGACAGAGGCGCCCGAGACTGTGACGCAGCCTGCTGAGACCGCGGCTGAGTCCACTCAGGTCCCCGAGGCCACCCCCGCGGCTGAGACCCCCGTTGTGACAGAGACCAAGCCAGCCGAGGAGGCTGAGACGGCCACAGAGACTCTCGCGACCGAGAAAAATGGTTCAGTGGAGGAAGCCGTGGAGAAAGTGCAGGCCTCCAAGGCCGGCCAGTTGGGCGAGGTGGAGGATGGCGATGTTGCAGGCACTGGTACGACGCGTGTGAGTCAATCTGTAATAAATATCCCTACTAACAGTATTTCTGCAGCTGTGATCTCAGACAACACCCCCAAGGAGTTGAGTCTGACCCCAGAGGTCCGGGACCCTGTTCCCACACCCTCCGCGGCCGGTGTCGCAACACTCGCCGAGCGCCCAAAAACCTCGGAATCAGCCGCCGCCCCCGTCGCCGTTACCTCGCCCGAACCTTTGACCGGTCCTGTCGCTACTCCTGCAACCGAGCCCCTCGCCGCCTCTACCGCCGGTTTTTCGCCCGAGCCTTTCCCCGCCCCCGTTGCTGTCCCCGTCGAGAGCGAGGCTGCCCACGCGAAGCGCCCGTATGAGAAGCCCATCTTCAACACTGAGGAGAACCTGAAGCCCCACAAGATGCCCAAGACCGACGAGGAAGCGGTTGCCGCTAGCGGCGCGGAGGATAAGAAGGTCATCGAGAACTTGGCCGGTGCTGGACCTGCTTCGACCGCCGCCTACACGGCTCCTGAGCCCGTGCCGGTCCAGGCCGAGGCTCCTAAGGCCGCAGAGACACCCAAGGTTGCCGAAGAGAAGGTCGCAGAAGCGCCCAAGGTCGCTGAGGAGCAGAAGCCTGTTGAGACACCCAAGGTTGCAGAGGAGAAGATCCCCGTCGAGTCTGCCCCCAAGAGTCCCAGCGCTCAGCCCGGCGCCGGCAAGCCTTCCTCCCCCGAGGCCGTCGCTGCTGCAACCGCTGCTTTCAACTCCAAGAAGGCTGATAAGGCTGCCGCACCGGCTGCCACCAAGGAGTCTGAGATCCAGAAGCCTGAAGCTGCCCTGAAGCGCGGCGAGGAGCCCCTGCCCAAGGCCGAGGAGCCCAAGGCCGAGCCTGCTAGGGAAGAGGCCCACAAGGCTCAGGAAGCGACCCAGACGACCTCCGAGCCCTCAGAAGAGCCGACGGAGAAGAAGAAGGGTGGATTCCTGTCGTGGTTGAAGCGCAAGTTCAAATAAATAAAGTAATAATGGGGAATGAGAGACCCGGTGTATGATATGCGTTGTACGCTAGTTGGACACGTGGGAGGTGGGGGGAGCGCGCTTGCAAATTGCCCCGGGGTTGCTTTGTTGTTGTCTTTTTCTTTTGTCAGGCTTTGATGATACACCAGTTGAAATTATATATCAGAATCAAAATCATGCTTATTATATGATCTTCGGTATTGTCGATGTGCACTGTAGTTGAAAGAAATATTCTTCTCAGATGGCGAGGGACTGTTGGGCTCCAGCTTCCAAGGTTATCTGTACACCGCTAGTCAGGCGTCAAAGCGTCGATGGCAGACGGGGAGAGATGATCCGATGATCGTCTATCTTTAGTACTTTTGATAGATACTTCACGAGTCAACGAGGGCTGGGCTAACCTTCCAAGGAAGTGGAGTGCTGACGAGTTCGGTGTGCGGGCCAAGTTTTTGTTCGTATCTGGGGAGACAGCAACTGTTCATAGTGAATGTATGGAGTTATGTAGCATTCACTCAGGAACCTATGATCCTAAAACAGAACAAAAGCGTCGGCACATATCTCCAAGGTATTAAAATAACTTCATATCCTAAAACAATCCTACTAAGAGCGACCCATCGCAACTCGTCAGATTCTCTTTTAACAAAATGAATCTGATCAATCGTCTAAACATCATCTAAATTCTCCGATGATACCTGTGGACAACCTGTGGACAACCTGACCATGCTGTATCAGGATATATCAAATGAAAAAGCGTAGTAGACCCCTGGATACCACGTCTATACTTGAGCTGCGTCAGGCCGAGAGTATAGGTACTCAAGGCTGTTCGAAAACGAGAGTACCTGGAAGATTCTATGTTCCTATATCCAGACAAGTGTGATGTCGCAATTCGCTTAAGGGATTTGCAATGAGCGGTTTCTATGTCAATGGGCGGTGCTCTGGTGATGGAGCTCACGTCGATGATCTGGGTTTGGTTAGACGAATATTCAGGCTGGTAGATATGCCAGCGGCATCTTTATTTACACAGAGGAGAAGGGCTTATCTCTGGAATTCTGAGAGGCCAATATCACCACCTGGCTGCTGGATATTGCGTATTCATCTGTATGTCGCTACTCCAGATACCAGCTGGGGCAACCTTGGAATGACCTTGTAGTCGTCAACCCACTCAGTATACTGTTTCTGGCTCTTCGAAGCAGAGGGTTGAGTGGGTTCAAGCAGGAATGAAGCCCTAGAAGGCCTTGAGAGTTTCCAAGACAAGACTGCTGCGGACGATGCCTGTTTATCCCTCGAAGAACTTTGGACAACGATTAGCCCGCGCAGCTGGAGAGACAGTCAAGTACATACCTTATGTAGGTAAGGCGTCCACGGGATGAAATCGAGGAGTATTCGTTGTGTGCTGCTGGCTCAGTACCTTAAAGAGATGGTAAGACGTATGTAGTTAGCGAGTGGTATGTCATTGTGAGAATGCACGCTTTGTGTTTTGTGGCGTACACCACGGTCGAATCGGCCAAAGTCAGTTCAAGACAGACTGGGTTGGGACTAGAAATGAGTTTCCAGGAAATTCACTCTTAAAACATTCAGTGGCCCATTGAAATCAATACCATCTGAACTGCAGTGTCTTCTACTACAGAGGAATATCCGAGATAGATCTCCCATCTCCAAGTGGGGAAATTCTTCCCCACACGGGGTTAAAGTGGAGGGGGGTTCTTGGCATGCTGAACTGGTCTGCTCTTTTTTCGGGCCTCGGTAAGATAGGACCTTAAAAGTAGCTGCTTATTCCTGGAATTAGAAGCTTAGCCTTCCTCGCTTTCCCTCTGGTATCTGTGATCAACATGGCCTCTCTTCCACGCAAACTATGGCAGCATCCAAGCCCGGAGTCAACCCAGATGGGCCACTTTCAGCGCGATCTGGAGAAATCCACCGGACGCAAGTTTGACGTGAGTAGCATTAACCTGCATAGAAAGAAAAGTCTATATCTGACTCTGCTAGTCCTTTCATGATATGTACTTATATTCAATCAACAACCGCTCGACATTCTGGGACTTCTGCTGGAAATACTTCCAATTGATCCACGAAGGCTCATACACAAAGGTAGTGGATGAATCCGCGCGAATGGACAGTGTACCGGAATGGTTTGCCGGCGTTCGTCTGAACTTTGCCGAGAACCTTCTTTTCTCGCGTTCTGCTGGCGACAAGACCGGCAAGGAAGATGACAAGATCGCCGTCAGTGAGGTTCGAGAAGGCGCTGCGCATGAGGTTGTTCATCTCACCTGGGGCGAGCTGCGACGACGAACTGGAGCCTTGATTCAGGCTATGAAAGCGCATGGCGTTGTTCGTGGCGATCGCATTGCTCTTTGCGCGGCGAATAGTATTGAAACACTACTTGTGTTCCTGGCCACAACGGCTCTGGGCGCTATCTTCTCCTCCAGCTCCACGGATATGGGCGTGAAGGGCGTTCTGGATAGGCTGTTGCAGATCAAGCCTCGCTGGCTGTTTATGGATGACTCGGCAGTATACAATGGCAAGACCATTGACCTGCGATCGAAGATTCAAGATATTGTCCAAGGTATGGGGTCTGTTTCTGAGTTTGAGGGAGTTGTTTCAGTCCCTCGGTTCACTTCACGACCAGCGGATATCAGTTCCATTCCCAGGACTATAGCTCTGGCGGATTATCTCTCAAAGGCGGGCGGCAACGAGAAACTTGAGTTCACTCGAGTTGGTTTCCGCGACCCTTTCTTGGTAGTCTACTCGTCGGGCACAACAGGGCAGCCGAAATGTATCGTCCATTCTGTGGGTGGGGTGCTTCTGAACTCCAGCAAGGAGGGGAGATTGCATAGTGAACTCGGACCTGACTGTGTCACCTTGCAATACACAACCACTGGATGGATCATGTATATGGGTGCCGTGCAGACCCTGCTCTTTGGTGTGCGGGTAGTGATGTACGATGGAAGTCCATTTATTCCGGGTATCACTGCTCTGGTGGACCTTGCAGCACAGGAGAAGTGAGTATCTTTGTCCAGTTTTGATTAATATATGTAGTCTCGGCTAACCATCTGCAGGGTAACACACCTTGGAATATCACCCCGGTGGCTCCACGAGCTACAACAGGCTAAGATCAAGCCCCGTGAGATACGCGACCTCAGTTCTCTACGGCTTGTCACAAGCACTGGAATGGTACTTCGAGATGAGTTGTTCGAATGGTTCTACGATGAGGGATTCCCAACCCATGCCCGCTTGAACAACATCTCCGGTGGCACTGATATTGCAGGATGCTTTGGCACTGGTAACCCTCTCATCCCCCTATATGTTGGCGGATGTGCTGGTGGCAGTCTGGGGATCCCCGTGGAAGTTTACGACTCTACAATTGAGGGCGGCGAGGGAGTCAAGGGTGTCCCCGTGGAGGAAGGTGTTGCCGGCGAATTGGTCGCCACATCCGCTTTTCCCAACATGCCCACAAAGTTCTGGGGTGACGAGAGCGGCAAGAAATATCATGATGCGTATTTCGGGAGATTTGACAGTAGGACCATCCCACCCCTGTATGCATGGGTCGCTAAATATTTGCAGATGTGTGGACACACGGCGACTTCGTTTCTATCCACCCAACTACAAAGCAGCTGGTATTCCATGGACGCGCCGATGGAGTACTCAATCCATCGGGAGTGCGGTTCGGATCGGCAGAGATCTATCGGGTGATCGAGGGCCAATTCTCCCAAGAGATCAGCGATTCAATCTGTGTCGGCCAGCGACGACCAACAGACACGGATGAGCGAGTGCTCCTATTCCTGCTCATGAAACCAGGGGTTCCGTTCACCCAGAACCTCGTGGACCGAGTGAAGAGCGCGATTCGGTCAGAGCTCAGCCCCCGCCATGTGCCGATGTTCACGTTCGAGACCCCCGAAATTCCGGTATGTACAACGTACTCCTGTCATTGTAGCAAAACAAGATGTCATGAAAAACCGGGACTGACCCACGTGTATCGCCACAGACCACAGTCAACTTGAAAAAGGTGGAGCTGCCTGTGAAACAGATTGTGTCGGGTAAAATCATCAAGCCATCGGGAACCCTGCTCAACCCGAAAAGCCTGGATTTCTATTATCGATTCGCTAAAGTGGAAACTTTGCGCGAGAGCAAGCTCTGAGTGGTCTCTCGGACCTCGACGGACGTGGCTCCATATGAGGGCCAGACTGGGATCCATCGAGATCATCACTTTCCTCTCTGCCAAGCTTTGACCAAGCTTTGGCTACGCTTGGAACGCCTGGGGGTTGTGTTTTGATTAGTAGAATTGACTTGAATGAATTGAAATAAGAAGCATATCGATGAGAATAATTCAAATGAATAAAAGGAAATAAAGATTCTGGATACTGTACAACGTAGGGCAAAAAAAAAGAAAGAAAGAAAGAAAGACAAAGCCGGTGGGCTGATCGAGGGTGGTTCAGTGCTGCGTCATTGAAAAGAATCCCCGCACGTCGAGGTACCTCGTGCCTGTTAAGCTAAATATTTCTTGTTTCTATTTCCCCCTCAACTCATTCTCCTTCAACCCCTTTTATCTATTCACACGCAATCATGGTTCATCTCGCTGCTGTTAAGAAGGACAATGAGGTTGTCACCTCCGCTTCCCGTGGAATTGACTCCATCTCTGCCGCCGATGTAAACGATTTCTACACCAATGTTTATGGCAGCCACTTCGCCACGGACCACATACCTCAGCATGAAATGCCAGAGCAAGAAATGCCCCGACAAATCGCCGCCCGGATGATCAAGGACGAACTGAGTCTAGATGGCAATCCCAAGCTCAACCTCGCCAGTTTTGTCACAACCTACATGGAAGAAGAGATCGAGCAGATCATGACCGACTCATTCAGCAAGAACTTTATTGATTACGAAGAATACCCTCACTCCGCCGAGATCCAGAACCGTTGTGTCAACATGATTGCCCGACTTTTCAACTGCCCCACTGAAGCCTCTGGCGATAGTGCTATGGGTACGTCCACCATTGGATCTTCCGAGGCTATTATGCTGGGAGTATTGGCGATGAAGAAACGGTGGCAAAACAAGCGCAAGGCTGAAGGAAAGGATTTCTCGCGTCCGAACATCATTATGAACAGTGCCGTGCAGGTCTGCTGGGAGAAAGCAGCTCGCTACTTTGATATCGAAGAGAAATACGTCTACTGCACTGAGGATCGGTTCGTCATCGACCCCAAGCAGGCGGTCGATCTGGTGGACGAGAACACGATTGGTATCTGCGCCATTCTGGGTACCACGTACACTGGTGAATATGAGGATGTTAAGGCGATCAATGACTTGTTGATCGAACGCAACATTGACTGTCCCATCCACGTTGACGCCGCCAGCGGTGGATTTGTTGTGCCTTTCATTAACCCCGACCTCGAGTGGGACTTCCGCTTGGAGAAGGTAGTTTCGATCAACGTCTCTGGCCACAAGTACGGGTTAGTCTACCCAGGTGTTGGCTGGGTCATGTGGCGCTCTCCAGAGTTCCTACCCAAGGAATTGGTGTTCAACATCAACTATCTGGGAGCCGACCAAGCCAGCTTTACCCTGAATTTCTCCAAGGGTGCTTCTCATGTTATTGGTCAATACTACCAGCTGATCCGTCTGGGTAAGAACGGGTACCGCGCCATCATGAGCAACCTTACCCGCATCGCCGACTACATGGCCTGGGAGCTTGAGAAGTTGGACATGCTCATCATGAGCCAGAGCGGTAGCTATGGCCTGCCACTGGTAGCCTTCCGTCTCCCTCCAAGCAAGGATCGCGTGTACGACGAATTTGCCGTGGCCCACCAGCTACGCGAGCGAGGGTGGATCGTGCCTGCTTACACAATGGCACCTAACACTGAGCACCTGAAGATGATGCGCATTGTGATTCGCGAGGATTTCAGCATGAACCGATGCGACAGTCTGCTCCAGGATTTCAAACTTGCTGTCCAGAGCCTGGAATCCATGGACAAGGCTATGTATGAAAAATACAAGGTGTATGTACCATCTCTAGCCATGGCTGGTTTGATTTATATACTGATAGCTTTACAGACACATGCAGAGCCACCGCAATCACCCTCGGCACAGGTCACGCATTCACTCGCATTACAAAGACGAGAAGCACTCGTTGCAGGGAAAAACTGGCAAGACACACGGCGTGTGCTGATTTACTCCCTTTTTCAACACATCGCTTGTTGATCTCCGGAGTTGTATTCGCAATGGAGTTTGACTCAAAGAAGATAGTGGCCCTGGGGCGAACTGTGGTTGGCTAGCCAGTTGGCCGGGTGCCACCACAAATATCTGTGTCCCTTCGGCCAATATTCCCATCCAGTGGGCTGATTTCTAGCTGTAGGATATTAATGAAACATCCAGATTAAATCGAAAAAACAATGGACCTTGAGAGCTAAGTACAATATAGGGTCTTGCGAGTGGTAAAGCCTATCGGGCAATATATGTACATGTAGTTCTCTAGGAAATGATGTCCGTCCTTTACAATGTAGATCTCACTGCTTGTCCTCCTGGTGGTCTTTTCTCAGGATAGACGATTACAGTCTCGACCTTCTAAGACTACGAATAAGCTATTGCTAAAGAATGTCTCAAATTCATCTTCGTCCCCTCAAGGCTTTTATCACTAGTCCGATTCATAGGTAGACAGTATCTTAGAAGCCCGGTATCACTCCATTTCCCCTCACGACAATGCCGAGAAATACTCTCATCTCTCCACATACAACAGGTGCATATATAGCTCTCATCAAAATCAATACCGATCCTTTGTCGGTTACCGCACACTACCTAATGCTATCTGAATGCTTGACGACATTGGGTCACGCGACAGTATAGATACACCAGGCTCTTTGCATTCAATGAGAATAGGACTTTGTGCACTCCTGCTGAGGCTATTGAGTGTGTCGAGTGTATATCTTCGACCTTCTCACGAGAACGTGCCTTGACAACGGGCACAGACCGCAAGGTCAGAGTCCAAAGGGAACGTTGAGACGCGGAGGAAAACGAACCAGGGAAGATGTGTCCCTTCAACTCGGTAAGTGGCCCAGAGCTATCGGGGTATGACATATAGTATAAGCCGTAGTTCAAATCGGTTGTTTTGCTTCTCCACCGTGGAAACCTGAGTAGGCTAGTTATGTTAACAAGATAAGAGACATAGAAAGAGGCAAGGATGTAACCAACAGCTCAAATATCGGATGACTGGTTCCTCGGGTATCAGAAGGAAAGTCGCAACAGCCAGGATTATGGCAGTAGATCTAGAGTGAGGGAGATGGTGTTAGATAAATACGAATTATGTAGACGTTTTGTGAGCTAAGAGGAAGAAGAGAACAAGAAGCGAAGTTTCATAAGTAGGCCTGTATATGCTCTAGAGGAAATCTGATCAAATAAATAGTAGACGTTGAACGTTTATAAAATTTGGAATGTATTCTATGAACATTGCCAGTGCAAGTAAAGCCAAACCAGCACATCTGAACAGCAGGAACAAAGTCGACGTGAAAAAAAAAATTAGATTCTACGTTGAAGTCTTTGAATTGTATCTTGGAACTCTCACTGAGGTCTATGAGGGTTGTCTTTCTTTTCTTTTTCTGCTATCGTTGCTCATGACGCCATACATACGCAGACCACGAGCATCAACATACATGAGTAGCCAACCCCTCCACCCTCATATTTCTTATGCGATTTATTCCCTCACTACTGAATTCAATACCATGAAGAGTATTTCAATTGATCTGCAGAGGAAGGATCCTCCAACCCGGGATCTTCCACTGCCCCCTTCCACCCCGGTACGACTACCTGCAGCCAAAGTGACAAAGCAGCATCCCACCAGGCCAGGCAACGAGAATGGTGCCGTTTTCTTCGTGGGAACGGCCACAACAATCATGTTTGTTCCACTTCAGCATTTCCAAAACATATGCTAAATGAAGTAGCGAGTGGGCCGGAATACGGATCATGACTGATGTCAGCTCTTGAGGCTTGGAATGTTGGATAATCCGAAGCTGACTTTGATAGCCCAACTTCCTTCACGCAGGCGACCATGTTCATCTTGGCCCAGGCGTATCAAGCAAGCGCTTGACCGAACCGGCTGTCGACCTGCACGAACTACCTCGGATCGATATGGTCCTCCTTTCTCACTATCATGAGTAGGTCTTGGAGCAAGCAATTGAACAGACCCCTCTACTAATCTTGCCAGGGACCATTTTGACAAAAAGGTGGAGGCTTCACTGAGACGTGATCTACCCATCATAACTACATCTCACGCAAAGGATCACCTTACTTCTAAGAAAGAGGAATCCTTTACATCTGTGCATGCACTCGATCCATTTGAGCAGATGGATGTCGACATCGAAGGCACAGGACGGTCGACACAGCCCCGATTGCGGGTGACGGGTATGCCCGGACAGCATGTACCTCCTAATTCAGTGATACAGAAGCTCAATGCACTAGCCAATGCCGTAGGTGGATTCTCTTACGTCATTTTCGTTTAATCAGATGGCTATTTATCTAACAAACTGGAAGATTCCCCCAACCAACGGCTGGATGCTCGAGCTAGGCACTGGCACCCCTAAGACTGCTGAATTCTCGTGTGGATACCGGATCTACATCTCAGGTGACACGCTCATGGTAGATGAGCTGCACGAGATCCCCAAGCGATATGCAGGCCAGCAAATTGATCTGATGCTCGCCCATCTCGGCGGCACGACCATTCCTTCTCCGTTGGTGGGAAGACTAATGGAACCGCTAGCGTTGATGGTCACTATGGATGCGGAGCAGGGCCTTCAATTGATCCAGCTGATCCAGCCAGACATTACAATCCCCATCCACTATGATGATTACGACGTGTTTGCCAGTCCGCTGGAAGACTTCAAGCGCATGGTCGAGGGAGCAGGACTATCAGACAAGGTTGTGATTCTGGATCGTAGTGACCAGTATCGCTTTCGTGTTAGGGGATAGGAGAGCTTAACAGCAAGTCCTGGAGTGGTTATCGTTCTATTTGTGCGAGGCTGCTGGATTCGTTAGTCCGGGGCTGAGGGAAACGACGCTGTGCCGAGATTGATTTTTGACCCCACCGTTTTGGTATGCATAATCTGTCTTGCTTCGCCTTCAAGTGCGGATACTCCTCTTTTCCCTCTTTTTTTTAGTTGTTTGAGACTTTGGGGGCGGTTTGAAGCCCTAGGGGTGACGAGGCTCGTATAACTATACCTCGTGTTTTGGTCTACGTCTCACCAAAAGTATTCGACTTTGAAGGAATTGCACACAGATGTGTTTGAATTTGCGGAGATGAGAGATTTTTCTTGATTTTCTTTCAGACTCTTCGTGTTCTTTGATCTGTATCGTCTCATCCCTCTGGATCTGGCGGCTAATGTAGTTCTATGAAATTTGAGGTCATGTCTATGTACTTTTTGCCAACCACCATGGATCCTATAACTAACATCTTAGATGTCTGTATAGTCTAAGCAATAATCCCCTCTTCTATGCCTTTATTAGTGCTCTCAAACGTGTACAGACAGGCCAGCAAGATCATCCATTGTTTACTTCCTATATATAGAACACAGCCTCTCCAATCACGGCCCGTCGACCCCCCCCAGCTCCACCAAATCAGCCTCTCTCTCCCTCTTTTTTCCCCTTTTTCTTCGTGTTCTCAAGAGATCGATGAGCAGTGATGCACCTCTTTAAAAGGAAGTCGCCTTCGAATCGCACAGGTCAACATTCTATGAGCAGCGCCGAACAGCTGGCCCACCCCGCGTTTACTCCACCTGCACCGGCCCCCATCGACTCAGACCGGCGCTTCTCACAAATTGAGTACACGTACGACCCTGTCCCTGGTCCTGTACAAAACCAACAGACTTTGAATCGCTCCCAAAGCCAACGTGCCACTTTGCGCGACCGCCCGACCGTTAATATTGTCGCCCCTGACGACACGCAGCCTCGTCGCAACAGAAAGGGCCTATTCTCGTCCAGTATTGAGCGCAGCGTCTCGGTTAAGGGCAAGACCTCTCATCCCGTTTCGCAACCTGTTTCACCCCGAGTTTCACATCCACAGACCCTGAACGAATCCGACGAATATCCAGACTTTTATTCCCACTCCGAGAACCCCTCACCTGTGACCGCACCGCGATCTGCAGCCTTCCAAGAACAATACAAACAATCCCAACGAGGCCCCCGACCCTCTCATCCTGCTCACTCCCAAGACAACCCTGAATGGTCAGAGCAGCGACCTGTGCAACCCCGACTTTATACCCAGCCGCCTCAACCGATTCGACGGTCGAACACCGACCCATCTTTGCTCGATCAATACGTCCGCCCATCACCGACCGAGATTGTGCCTGAATCACCGCGATATTCATCGGAGAATCACCATCGGGGACAGCATTTTTCTCCTGCTCAGGATCCGGTACTGAATACCCGGCCCCTATCCCAGCTGACTTGCGAGCCGCTTTCCCCGTTAGAGTCCTATAATCCTGACGCCATGCAGTCTTCCGCGCAGGCAACACAGGCCCAGGGTCAATTTCCGCAGTTGGATAAACAACAATCGACAGGTTCGCAGCAGGATCGGAGTCGGCAGGGTAGTGTGTCGAACAACATGCCTGATCCCGGGCGGAGTACACCTACGAATACACACCGCCGCGAAGGGTCCGAGGAAATCGATGTGCGGGCATTGATTCAGAAGCATGATGAACTACGTAAGACTTTCTGAGTGTTTTCATTCAGCGGCAGAGAAATAGCTAACGAATGAACAGAGGCCAAGTATTCCAAGGTGAAACGATACTACTTTGAGAAGGATGCGCAGGTTCAGCATCTCCAGAACACGGTAGCGCACCAGCGGATGGCAGTGTCGCGCACCGTACTTGACGATAATGAATATACCAACCGATTTCAGCGACTTGACGGAGCTATCAAAGACCTGGCGTTTTCCGTGCGCAAAGACTGGCGCAGTATACCATCGTGGCTGAGTGGGATGGTCACCGATAATGCTTTGTCGGTCGGCATGAAGGAGATGACCGCGGTCGGACGGGCAGTGATCAGCCGATGGTTGGTAGAAGAGGTGTTTCAGCGGTACTTCCATCCATCGTTGGATCCGGCCTTCAGTGTGCAGCTAAAGAATATCGAAATGAACTTGCGGCGGCAGCGACCGTCGTCTGACGAAGATCGCGACAATGCTTCTGCCAGACTCTCCTACTGGCGCCGCACAACCTTTGACGGATTAACCGACTCTCTGGTCGGGCCCGAGGCTGACGAACATCGTGGTGAGCTAGTCGAGCATCTAATTGTGGAACTCGCAGCATTCCTGGGAGCCCAGCTACAAGAGAGCGTGCAGCCAGGACTGGAAGCAAGCGTGCGCATGATCATCGAAAACTCCATCAATATTATTGAGAAAATCCCCCTCGAAGCCCGCGATGTATGCGTCGATTACTTCCCACCGGGAATCTCCCTTACCGAGCAATACATGAAAGTCGAAGGCCCACTACCACCACTGAGCCAACCGCCTCCACCACCATCAGACCCAGAGCAACTCGACGAGCCTACCGCGGAGGGAGACGGACTATCTGGCCCAACCGGAGTAACAGAGAGTGCCTCACCGGCGCACCACAAGCCCGTGAAAAAGTCCATCTTTGGCGGGTTGATAAGCCGCAAGCAAGCCCCCAATGAGATCGGTCGCCCGGCGCCGGCGCCCGGGCCAACCGAAGACAAGAACGAAGCCGCTGACGCAGTCCAGAGCAACCCGCGCATCCGCTTCGCAGCGTTCTTGGCGGTTGAAGTGCGTGGTAAGGGTCCTGCAACAGTGCTGATCAAGTCACCTGTGTGGTTGGTGGAGTGAATGATGCTACGTAGGAGAGGAACTCTTAGCTCGGCAACCACCAGCAACGGGTCTCACTGCGAGCAGATGGAGGGTGTACATAGAGAACAGAGCTGTCACATGCTGGCATGCCGACGAAGATCATGACTTGCTAATATCCTTGATATCCCAAAGCGTTTCGGTCGTTCAGCGCTGGCAGTTTACAGTTGAAGTTGGACGAGGTTGATGTTTTTTTTTTTCCTTCCTGTTTTCCCTTGACGACTAGAATCTGTGATTCGGCTATGATTGTGCTTTGTCTAAGTAGGAACAATATCTCAAGATCATGTTTCTTAGCGGCATTCTTCGTAGATCATCCATGATCATCTTGCTCGTTCCATTACATTCAATCTGCAACGCTGGCGCATCAATGCCTCCAATAGATACCTTCCCATATCCCCTAAAATGACCAAATTTACAAAGGCGGCGGTGCCAAATCCAGCCCCATAACCTCCAGTTTAAACGCATCATTCCGCGAGTAACTCCCAGCAACGTCAAGGTCCAACCGTCCACGCTCACAATCATCCAGATCAATGCGCGTGATACCCAGACCGTCACCCGCCGCCACGGCAGCACTAGAATCCGCAGTCGCCGCCCCAGGCACCGAATCGGTCACAGCAGCATCGCTATCATCCGGCCCATCATCCGTGCACACTTCCCACAAGGGTCCGACCAAGACCTCACCAAGCGGCGAGACGATACAACTCCCGCCACGACAGACATACTCCGAGTCCGACTCCGCAGTAGCCCGGAACTCTCTGATATTCGTCGTCGACGAATCCTTCCCCTGACCCTGATCCTGGTCCTGGGCATCACAGTGAGCCTGTGGCCAAACAATCTCATGTGGACCCTCAGTGGTGATAGAGAGTTTCCGCGGAGCGCCCTGGTACTTGACCGCGGGGTCTGTGTGTCCTGAATCCGGAGCTGTACGGGCGTTTCGGGATGGAATAGCCCTTGTACTCGTGTCACCACTGGTAACCCACTCTGGCAGCTCAGATGGACGCACGCATTGGTTTGCCGAGAGGACGAAGCAGCGGCCTTCTATTCCGACGGTGCGCATGAGCGGGAGCCAGGTATCGCGGGCGTCCGCCGTGGGAGCGAGATAGATATTGACGTTCTGCGAGTAGAGACTCTGGCGCAGCAAGGGCATGTAATTCTCCCAGCAGATTGCGGAGGCGATGGTTAGCGGAATACCGTTTAGAGTTGTCGTCACGGCGCGGAGGGTTGAGGGCGAGCCCTGGGCCCAGATCATGCGTTCAGCCGCTGTCTACATACTCAGGTCAATATTGGACGAAAAAAAAACAAGAGAAACGAAAAGAACTTACCGGCATAACCTTTCTCCTCTTCCCCAAGATACCCCTCACAGGGTCAACATACACAACAGCACAGTACAAACTCCCTCCGGCCCTCTCCACCAACCCAGTTACCACAAACACACCCGTCTCCCTCGCAACCCGCTCCAGAAACTCCCTCGTCCCATCCCCACGGAACCTTTTCCCCTCCGCAACCTCTAGTCTCCGCTGAACCCACTCATCCTCGGCTC
This sequence comes from Penicillium turbatum, assembly GCA_030762825.1. Lineage (NCBI taxonomy): Eukaryota > Fungi > Ascomycota > Eurotiomycetes > Eurotiales > Aspergillaceae > Penicillium > Penicillium turbatum. The sequence continues at coordinate 236,494 of JAUJYX010000014.1, forward strand.
CAGCCGGCGTATCGCCCAGATCAACAGCAGCCTTGAAATACTGCAGGAATTGGTCGCGGCCGCGCGGATCTCGGCTGCCAACCGCCGAGCCGAACGAACATGTCCGCGGGTATCCGCCCAGATAGGCTTCCGGGAAGAGGAGGAGGTGGACGCCGCGGCGGGCGGCGAGGGCTGTTGTTCGTTCGAGGGCGCGGAGGGTTGCGGACAGGGTTTCATGGGTGCGGGATTGGGCGACTGCTACTGTAAGGGAGGGCATTTTGGGTGGTGGTTTTTGGTTGGGGGTTGGGATTATTTTGGAAGAGGGTGAGAGGAAGAGAGGAACTGGGGTTTTATGGTGACTAAATGTGAGGGGAACCATGGCTGGATGTGGGGTATGTGGGGAAGTATAGATGGAATGGACCTCGGGATACATACACTTGATGGTGGATTAAAAGAAATATTGGATTAGATGACTACAAGTGCTGTTTGCTAAAGAATTGAAATCAGGCCATGCCAAAGAGAATTCTAGAACTAGGCTTAAAGCCAACTTTCCGAACGGGTCAGGCGTAGGCTACTATTTAGGCCAACATATGGCTCACTTCTTTCCTCCACTATCCCGAGATCTTCCCCGCATCCCACCATTCCTTGATCGAAACGACTCCCTCCGTAATGCTAGTCCACTCTATAATAACAATCCTTGATATACGGTGGCTGCTCACAATCTTCTCCATCTATATAGCCTGACATTAAAAGAGGACGCTGCACGATGAATATATGAGTCGCTAGCAGCTTGTGAGACAGCCTAGGGTTTCCCGTTTCTCGGTGTGACTTCAGCTTACTATCTGGTATGCACCTGATAGTCTTCTAGCTCGTTCTTCTGGCTGATTTTGGCCTGTATTCTATCTACATTCCCCATTAGGGCTGTTGAAACACCCGAAGAGGATGAGCACAAAGATCCCAGGTACTTTCTGCTTTGCAGTATTGACCAATATAGACAAGTGGACAGTCTGATTGTAACTACCTAAAACCTAAAGCAAATCCCAGACCAGAAGCAATATGCAAGACAAAAGACACAAAACCCAGGGGACTAGAAAGGATGAGTATGTACAAAGCAAATCCCATGCAACCGCAACTGACCCTCATAAAGATGCGAATTGAAGCAACGTCAAGTCCCGGGTATAGCGCGCCCATGCGAAAGAACCAGCATGCAAAATGTCCGGACAGAATATCACGATGAAACAATGGATCGAAACCCGAAGAATAGAAAGCTGAAAATACCGCAAAAAGACAAACGACATAATGAATGATGCGTGAATGCGAGGGGGAATATGTAAAATCAATAAATCACATCAAACAGTCGTCAACAAGAATCTGCACAGAGAAGAATTCACAAGACCCCCCAGGGGATCAAGGGATCTACATGGAGATTCCATGGGCAGTGGCAGCTTGCTGCAGAACACGGGGCCAGCGCGAAATAAATTCGACGTCGTCGAGAGCGCCCTTACCCTGGTTGCGCACGTACTGGGTGCTCGGGTCGATGCGGGGCTCGTAGTCCCAGACAGTCGGTGTGCCCTGAATCAAAGCCGAGTAGACAAGACGGCGGCGACGCTGTGAGCGCAGGACGTCCTGGTGAATCTGCTCCATGTCCCAGCGGGAAGCAGTTTCCTCGAGGAAGAATGTGAGGATCTTGCTCGGATCGGTAGTGTTGGGCAATGCGGGTGGGAGTTTGGCTGGGCTCGGGGTGCGAGGGGGAGTGTCGGAGGGGAAGGGGTAGTCTGTTGTGGTGGTGCGCTGGGGGAGTGGCGATGCCCGCGGGGTATCGCTAGGAGTTGGCAGGTTGATTGCATTTGTTGAACTGGTAGGCTTGGCTGCGATGGCTGCGCAGGTGGAGCTGGATGGGATAGGCAGGCCGGCAGCCAGGTTGATCTTCTCTTCCGGGTCGTTCACCATATCGTATAGCATGGGTGGATCGATGGTCGAGTAGATGAACTTCCAGCGGCCGCGACGGATCATCATGAGAGGAGCCTGTGTGCCCTCGCCCATGTACTCGCCGTACACAGTGTCTGTGCGCAGACCTTCGCCGCCGGTGAGATACGGCACGAGAGAAACACCATCTAGGGGTAGTTCCGAGATGAGTTTCGCACCTGCCAGTTCTGCGAATGTTGGGAGGAGATCCATGGTAGACACATTCTCGGACACGCGCTTCGGAGCAAAATGCTTAGGGGAGTGGACGAGGAAAGGGACGCGGGCCGAGTTCTCGAACCAGGTCATTTTGTACCACAGACCGCGCTCACCAAGCATGTCACCATGATCACCGGTGAACACGATGATGGTGTCATCAGCCAGACCCGTGTTCTCGAGTACACGCAGCAACTTGCCGACGTTAGTGTCAACATATGTGCAGGCAGCGTAGTAGGCGCGACGTGCGGCACGGATGCGCTCATCAGGCAGGTCCTTGTTGAACAAGTCGATGCACTTAAGCACGCGCTGGGAGTGCGCATCCTGTTGGTCGTGTGGAATCGCTCCGTTTTTGGGGAGGGGGATCTCCACATCGTTATATAGGTCCCAGAACTCCTTGGTCATGGCATAAGGATCGTGGGGGTGCGTCATGGACACTGTCAAGCAGAAAGGCTGCTCGTTGCGCTGACGGACATGGTCATACAAGTACTGAGTCGACTTATAAATGACCTCTTCGTCGTAATCCAATTGATTAGTGCGTACGACAGGTCCTGCCTCCATTACGGATGACATATTGTGATACCAGTCGGCACGGATATCCTACATACAAATCAGTACGGTGCCACAAATAGTTCCCGGAATTGAACGTACGGGTTCGTCCCAGTTGACGGACCAGCCATAGTCACCGGGGTAGATATCACTGGTCAGACGCTGTTCATAGCCATGCAGCTGATCCGGGCCGCAGAAGTGCATCTTGCCGGCTAGGGCTGTGTGGTAACCCTCCCTTCGGAGATAGTGGGCATAGGTGGGGGTATCAGCGGGCAGATCCGCCGCATTGTCGTATGCTCCAATCTTGGAGGGCAGCTGGCCGCTGACCATGACGAAGCGTGAGGGAGCACATAGTGGTGAGTTGCAGTAGGCCGAGTCAAAGACCACACCGCCATCAGCCAAGCGATCCAGATTAGGGGTTTTAATGGGGGAGTTCTTGTCATGCAGGGACAACAAGGGGGCGGCCATTTGGTCAGCCATAATGTACAGGATGTTTGGCTTCTTGGTCGCCATGATGAATATCTGTTTTCAGAAGACACCTGATATGTGTAAGGAGCTGAAACTGAAGGGTAAGCGGAAAAGAAAAGAAAAAGTTGGGCGGAGGATTGATATATGAAGCCAGAGGAAATATGTGGGGAAATTGAGAAAAAGAAAAGAAAAATAAAAAAATGGCCAAAAGAGGAAAGATGCGAGATAACTCCAGACTGGGGCCAACAAAGCGACTCGAAAATTTTGATTTCGTTAAGTCCACATGAAGGCCAAGACGGAATACATCCAGATGTATTTTACTTTCTCAGCCGAAACCCGTGCCGATCGTGTCTGTCCTGTACCATGAACAATGCAGAATGTAATGTGCTACGCTGTATATGTTGTATGTTGTAAATTGCCTTTTAGTACCCAGTAGTTCCCGCCTGCAACGAAGATCAGGGTGATCCGGCACTGACGTATACCCAAAGGCGATGGGATCATTTGAGGCATCGATGGTGTGATTTGGACGATGCGGCAGATCGGAACGTGTATTGTAACATATACATATATGTACATGTATAATTGACCTTAACATAACGTAACTAGAGCTTACCAACATGTACTTCCATAATTTCTATAAAGTTTAAGAAAATATCAGCTGATATTGAGATTTAAAATGTTAAATACATGTCTCATCAGTCACACGACCAGTGATTATCAATTGTAGGCGACAAAGTCCAAGCTCGAGACGAGTGCCGAGTCGCCACTCCGAAGGCACTACGTGGAGATGTTACATCCGTCACATCAAAGGAGTTTACAATACGACCACGATACCAACAGTGTGTGTAATATAAACACTCCATTCATCCCCTTCAAGTCCAAAACATCAATAAAATAACCTCATCTCAACTCCAAAGCTTGTTACACAAGGTTAAGCCTCAGTGCAGTTCACACGCTCACTCGACCCCGGAGTGGATAACGGCATCAACAGCCCAGCTCCATGGCAGCGTTTCCAGTGTAACAAAATTGTCAAGCTTCTAACCAGTTTCAGCTTAGTGAATCCCGGAGCCGACCACTAGCAAAACCTTGAGATCCACAGGATCTTGTCATAGCTTTCCAGCCAATCAGCTCAATTACTCTTCCCCTGGAATAGCCCGACAAGGTTAGAGGGAAAACTTAGAAAGAGAGAACCCGTTTGCTTATCTTGACGCCCAATCACACCACCAGATTCGACACTACGTGGAAGAAAAAAGAGACAGCGGTGGGATTTCATTTTCTCTCGGTAATGTCTTGTTGTTCGGTCTTAAGTTGCTTTCATTCATCAATCGTCAGTTTACAGTATCAGCAGGAAGGAAATGAAGAAACCGAAAGAATGTAACGCATCATAGCTCCACAATGAGTAATTCCCCTTTCCGAGCACGCCATGAGGCGGTCTAAGATCACTCCCGGATTTACGATTTTTACGTACGGCGGAGGCGAAGTTCAGTCACCGCCGTTTCTTAGATCCAACTTACTCCACATGGCGATGACCAAAATACCTACACAGCACTTTGATAAACATGCGCATGGGATGGGTTTCCCCAATACGGGAGGGATATCCTGCCCTACTCCGAATATCATGCACCCATCCATCCATTATCTTGACTGAGGCGCATTTCATTGTTATGGAAGTCTCGGAATCCCGCCACATCGACTCGTCATTCATGCAATCACAGACCCTGGAGGATTCATCTGTATATCGTTTAGCACACGGTACTTTGCGAGTTCATTTAACATACGAAGTCAAAAAAAAAAATCATGTACTCATTCGCCGGTCCTGCCCGTGTATCGAAAGTAAAAGGCAGAAGAAAGCAAATCAAAAGAAAGGAAGGAAAAGCCAAAGCAATCCACCAACCCCATAATTCTCGTGAACAGTCCCTCCTCTGCCCAAATCCAGTATGCACTTAAGAGTCGGAAGGCGTGCAAGAGGGAAGAGGCCCCGTCGCATAGCGGACTACCCCTCGTCCGATTTGAAGCTCTTGTCCTACCCTGCATGCATCTCTCCTCGGGGGTTTGAGAGGACCGAGTAGGCGCGACGAGAGTGAGACTTCAGATTTGGGACGCAGTCCTTGGAAAGTGACATCACCAAGTCAGGGTGGGTGGTGCCATCCTTCTTCGATGCTAAATCCCCTCGAAGGGTAGTGTCTGCGTCTAATAACTGTAGACATCCCTGCAGGTCGCTGCATCCTCGAAGCTATCGTAAGATTCACCTCGTTGGATCTTGCGAGCCAAGTACATCTCTGCGGCAAGCCCCAGCGAGCAAGCTGTCATCGCCAGTGTGTTGAGCATGTGAGGATGAGTGATTCGGGAGAGCCACCAACGGGCCGGCTACCCTGGACCACGACGACATCCTTCAGCCCGAGATAGTGGAAGAGCCGCTCGCGAACTGCATAGCGGCCGTATAGATAACTTTGTTAATGTCCTTCATTGCGTACCTCTGTGGCTAGGTGACTCCGGAGTAGCGAGTGTTCAGATGCAATGTCTTTACGATGGGCCAAACCAGATTGTCAATCAGAGTTTCACTGCTGAAGTAGTCGATATTCGCCCATTTTGTTGGTACCCACCTCGCAGTCGAGAACGATCGTAAAGCGGTAAACAGCAGGTGTGGTCTCGGGTGATTCCTTAGAGATACACTTCGTCCCATGCTTCATGATCGTCAATGAACTCATGCTTGGGGTAATTGTGGAAGCCTGGGGCATGGTCTCTCCACCACCAATGTTCCTCGATGAAGGGGATTCTTGGCAGGTGCAAGAACGGACCAAGACCAACACTAGTCTTTGGGAGAGGTTCCCTGATCTTCATCTCGCGGTGTCTTTGGAAGGACATCGTGGTCGTCATCGAAAGTAAGAGTAAAGACATCAATCTTGTCGAGGTTCCGTTGCTGTAACTGAGATGAAGGACGCCAGAACGATGCAAGAAGATTGCTCTGCACCGACCTTCGCAGCCAGCTGACGCTAAATATTAGTATCAGCTCATTTGAAATCAGATATGGCTAATATGTTCCTCAACTGAACCCGAGCTAAATCCAATGTGGATCCACTCCTCAGTCTCCACCCCCACAAAATCTCCAGTCTACTGCATGATATCTCCAGGGCCATACAGATGTAGCTAAGCATTTGCGATTGTCTTCTGGGTGTTTTCCTTTGTTTCTTCATCTACATCACAGATCTGTTCCCGTCAAAAGTACTGAAGATATCTATTGTGGGCCGGAGATGTGCACTGTTCCTGACTAGCAGCAAATTCCATGCTTTGATCCATCTCAGGCTACTCGCTGGTAAACGTTAGTTGGCGCGGATACAGAGGCTAGCAGGGGATATCTTGACTACTGCATCATGGATTTTGCTTGAATTTTAAGCGACTATCTGTGGCGAAGCCTCGTTCCCCTGGATGTGTGTGTACGACAGATCATCACAAATATTTCGACTAAAGGACTAGCTCAATGGGCTAGGTGAAAGATAGAAGGAAGGACGGGTTGTGTTCAACACAGAAATGGAAGCAAAGGCTCAAAAACTCGAACTGGCCAGGAGATGCATAGATATAAAAAGTATTACGCCGGGGTGGTAGATGACCTCACCCATGCTTATCGAACGGAGCAAATCGTGAGAGGGTAAATGGCGAGAGGAAGCCAAATCATGTGTGGATTAAAGAGATAAAGAACGGAAGATGATGGCATTCGTCGGGTTTAGTCGACCTTGATGGCACTGTTCATTTCTGCGATTAGCGTGCTGCCTGCACGATTCCAAGGGAGCGATCTTACCTATAGACACGCCTGACGAAGACATAAGCGGCCAAGAAGCCAACGGTACCAGTCAAGAGGCCATACACAGCGCAGGCGAGCAAACTGTAGCTGAAGAACAGCAAGCTCGAAACGAACCCAGTGATATGGAGCTTGAACAGGTAATACCAGATGCAGTAGGCAAAGATCCAAACTGCGCTACTGCCACCGGTGAGGAAGCTCTGCCACCACCAGTGATAATTCTAAAAGAGTCAGCAAGGCAGCCCATAATCTGGCCCAGGGAACCTTGGAATGATCTTACCTCTGAGCAAAGCTGGCTGTATGTTGCGATCACAGTCACCTCAATGACCGTTACAATCAGCACGGTCGAGACAACGCTCAGGAAGCCGAAGAAGTAATAATAACCAGTTTTGTCTTGCCACAAGTTTTTGAACACAAAAAGCAGTTCGATAAAGAGAACCGCAAATGGTATGAGACCAGTCAGCAGAGGCCCAAGGTAGCCGTGGAGATACCAGGGCTGAGGTGGGATTTGGCGGGGAATCGCATTTGTCTTCAGAGGGTGCTCCCATGGCATGGCACGGACATACCCGGCCCAGCTGCCGATGTAGACCAACGGAACTTGGATAAGGAGCCAAAGAGCAAGCAAGCCAATGAGAGTGCTGAATGGGATTGCCGTACTTGATGACTGAGCCCAGACAAACAGGTTCAGTATTAGGACGAGGCAGAATGCCAAACCAGGGAAAAGCAAGGCAGTCTAAAATGGTGGATTAGTATGGCACATAGAGGATCGGAATAGGGTGCATACAATCAGCGTGTTCTTACGCCAAGCGGTACCGCCGAAGGTCTTGTAAAGCCTTCCCGAAAAGTAACCAGAGAAGAGGCCAGCAAACACGAACAGGCCCATGCCAACACTGACAAAACCACCACGGAAGCTTGGGTTCAAGACACCCAAGCAGCTGAGAAGAAGCAAGCCTGAAGCCATGAACAACAGCTGCATGCCTGATCCGACCAAAGGGGCAAGAAGGCCACTATAAGCAGGAATCCGGAATACATCACCATGAAGAAGCTTCCAGCCACTTGTGTCTTCGAGTGCTTCATCGTCCGAGGAGTAGTCCGCATCACGCTCTACATCCACATTGTCCTCAAGCAGCCCCTCGCCTTTCTTTTCGCTAGACTTGCCACTCCTCCGTCTTGTTTGTGCCTTGATCTTCCGGTCATCCATAGCGCCATCGCCACGACCCTTAAGGTCGCCTTGCACTGTGCGGCTCCAGATTACGAACACAGTGACTCCCAGCACGGTAGAGATGATCAATGAGTTGATAATCGCCAGCCAGTGGGTTATCGAACTATCGTTCTGGTCGGTGAAGTAAAGGTCCCAGCGATTAGCCCATTCAACACTAGTGTCCTCTCGGAAGTAAACAGAGTAGGTGTAGGGGATCTTCAAAGTGGCACCATCATCATCCTCGTCATCTTCTGGGATATATGACAGCCCGGAATACTTTTCTTGCATCCGCGAGAGGTTAGGGGGGATATACAACCCCAGTCCCTCGTTGTTGTCGTGAACAGCCTTGGGGCATCCGTCCTCCTTGCGGTCCTCGGCGGTAATACTTTTAGGGTACACCTCAAACCCAACGACCACCTTTCCTCCTTCTGGTGCGCTCCGCCAGCGGATGACGATTGTGAAGTGGTTGTTGATAAATAGCCGTGGCTGTCCGGTGATTGGAGAGATGTCTCGGTAGCCAAGTTTGAACCCGGAAGCATAATACTTGCGGCTCCGATCCACGGTCACAAAGCTCGTGGCTCCTGGCAAATTGTCGGCAATCCATTCAATCACATATCCCTGCTTAACGAGCTGGCGAGCCCATTTCACATCTGAGCGACTGACTTCGCGGGTGCAGAGAGACTGACACTCGACATCCTTCCCCATCGCAATTTCGAAGTCAGAGGTCATGATTCGATCTCCGCGTAGTACCTCTCCGATATTGAGCGAGATACTCTGGCCGGATCCAAATGGTGAGCCGCCATGTCTCTTGCCGCTCGGTGGGCAGACGAAGGGAAGGTCGAAATAGGCATACTGCAGTTGGGTATGATCAGAGAAGATCTTGTTCACGAGAAGAGGAATCGGATCGTTGTCGTTATATCGAGTAACCGAATATCCTAGTGAGGGGAGAAGGTGTCAACGTCACATGCGTGGTCTCTTTGATGCGCCCAATGCTTACCAGGGATGTAAAATGCGCCGGTACAGGACACGAGCAACAGCACCCACAGCATCCACCGATGGGGAGAAAACAGAGGAATAGCCATGTTCAATGGATTCAAGGAATCGATCCTGTCCTTTACCCGGAGTGAGCGTGCAGCTATCGAGCTGCATGTGCACAAAGGAAGTAGGAAGGCTGTAGGTTGGTGGATTGCGGAGTATGTGTCCACAAAGAACAAATCCACACAACTATTGTTGGATCGAGTTGTTGGTATCTGCTTCAAATGGCACTTCGTGAAGATGAGCGATAGGACAGATCGACGGTGGACTTGATCTAGAAAGCGCGTGTTGGGCGCCTGATTGCCCGAGATCAACAGACCTGCTTCGGCTCACAGGCCGATAACTGTGGTGGGGGGTAACGAGTGAAACTGGCACTTAATGCCACAACAATGATAGCTGTTGGAAGTATTATGTAGAAAAGAGCCGTGGATTTCTGGGGGGGACCTTGGAACAGTGAGGATGAGCTCAATCTTGACCTCCTGTGAGCGGGTCCCCGGATGACCTAATCGGAATGCAAGTCTGCCCGCCCGCAGCAGAGCCCAGACCCTGTGGCTTTGAAGAGATATTCTCGTTGGGATGACAGCGAATAGGAGTCGGACAATTGTGTTTGTTTTCAGTAATTGCCCAGCTGACTCGCCGAATACATACATTGAGAATATTCAACAGACACCCTACAATATATACAGCCAGTCCGATGTACGCCAAGTCCGCGAATACTACAATTTAACCACGCGGGTCCAATCTGCAGCTCCCCGTGGCCCCTCATTTAGTCCGCTCATTTAAATTGATTACTCGGCTTTTCCTCTTTCCAACGTGCCACCCATAAGAAACTATTGCATTATGGCGGACCGTTCAAGGGCAAGATATTCCAATGGATCTGGTAGAACTTGTCAAAACTGCGCAAGAGCCAAGATTCGCTGCATTCGCCATGAGACCACAGGGAACTGCGAGCGGTGAGTTGATCGAATTAATTGGAGAACGCGTCGATCCTCAACGTCTAACTGGCCCATTATAGATGCGAACGCCTAGGCAAAGCTTGTCACTTTCGTGAGGGTCGAAACGTAAATCAGACTACTGCAAGTCAACGGGATAGTAGAGACAGGTGAAGATTATAACCCGGCCTGCATAATCATCATATGTATTGACCATGTCACGCCAGGCTAAATGCACTGGAAGCCAAAGTTGATCAGCTAATGACCCAATCAGGAACAATACTTCAGGTATAGCGTTGAGTCCTACAAAATTGTCTGTTGAGCTCAGGGAATAACTGACAATTCATAAGATAAACGGTAGCACGACCAATGATTCACCAGCGAGTGCTTCTACACAACCCAGAGATGTCATCGACCAAGGGCTACTCTCTATAGATGCCGCGAACATGCTACTTCAAGACTTTCGCAGGACGCTCATGCCTTATTGCCCCTTTGTGATAATTCCACCGCAGGCAACCGCGGGGACTCTGCGAAGAGACAAGCCATTTCTCTTTCTCACGATCATGACGGCTGCCCTTCATGACAACATGCCCCTACAGCGCACACTGGAGAAGCAGGTGAAAAGGGCGATCAGCGATTGCATGATTTTCGATGGACCTGTCTCATTCGAAATTCTGCAGGGGCTTTTAATTCACCTTGCGTGGTAAGATACGGACGTCCTCCCACTGCTTCATTGTTGATTGACAGGGGAAACAGGTGCCAATATCACTCCAGGCCACGGCGGTTCTCTCAATATTTGCATCTTGCGATCAGTATTATCACTGATCTACAGCTTGACCGTCCTACTGAGCATCGATTTTGGAAAACAAGAGTGGGGATCGATCATAAACAGAAACGGAATGCTCTGTCTTGGGGACGGGAAGAAGAAAGAGCTGTTATTGGATACTTCTATCTCTCATCTTCGCAAGTTCACCCCCTCAAAGACGCTAGAAACCCTATATTAATGACTCTTTATATGTTTAAGCATCTCACAGATATTGCAAAAACGGTGCTCCTTCTCATATATACCATATTCGACAATATGTGCAAGACATTGGCCGCAGACGCGGAGTACCCGTCAGATAGATATCTCCTCCATATTGTGCAACTCCAACGACTTTCCGAAAAAATCGCCCTAGTCTCGACCCAAAGCATCACGGAAACCAATAACCCTGGCTATTACCTCGAAAATGAATATCGCACAATGAAATCCGAACTTGAGGCATACCGAGTCAATCTACCATTTTCGCTGACCGAAAGCCGTGAGTGCAATGGACCGCCCTGTCGGAGAGTCATTTTGCTAACCTTGAATATAAGTTATCCTCTTAATGCAGTTCTACACTGCACAGTTGTATCTATGTCAAGTCACGGTTATTGACCACAATCCCAGTTCACAAAATCTACGTTATGAAGCATCCTTCCAGATTGACGCTCTGCGCATGGGACTTTCCGCAGCCAAGATGTTAATGGATTTCTACATCTCTCTACCCTTAGGCTGTGATGCAAAGTTCAACAATGTGGGGTGGGTACAGCTTGGCTTCGCAGTTACCCTTGCATGCAAGCTGGTGATGGCAGCATCAGAACCAGCGATCCATCCTCACACGGCCGATCTGTGTGGAGCGCTGGATTTATCCAACGTTCTGAAACGATGTATTCTTCGTATCCAGGCACTCATCACGTCTAACGTGGATGCTTCTGGAGATAGGGATGTCTTTTGTCACTACGAAAAACGTCTAAAGCGTGTTCAATGGTGGTTCGAGAATCGGATGCTGTCGGCATCTAGCAATGACTACTCCCATGATAGGGCAGATGTTGCACGGGAAAATTTAGCGTCCACTGAAGATGCAACTCATGGAGTCAACGTCTTTCAGTCAACCATGGACGACCTAGACAGTTTCATCCAGTGGCCAGGCTTCTTCCCAGATGCGACAATTGATGATATGTACATCGACTGGATGGCATAAACGACAACTTCTTTTGAGTCGCAGCCTTGGAATAGCCTATAAGCCGCCGTTGACCGGGCAGGCAGTGGTGGGATTCACAACTATGTCATTAGAGATTTCGCGGGCATAGAATCAGCATCAACTTTCAAGACTTTATTATAAATTGTCCTTTGTCTGCAATGGTTGGACGAGAATCAGAATTGGAAAGCTCTGAAGGTCTAAATTAGATTATGATATACCCTCACAACTGCACCTAGGCAGTGACTCTGGCTGACAATTCAGCGCATGAGCTATCCTCGATACATCCACGATACTTTCAGGCTTCTGCATAATGTTAGGAAGCCTTATGGCGGGGGAATCTTACGAAGGGCGTGTGCTTGTCAAAGAATTTGCCGAGATTGGGGGCTGAGACATTAGCACACCCCATCCACGGCGCCCAATAACTAAAATGGCGTTATGCTGACCATAGTCGTGGGCTTATATTGTTCTGTGGGATTTATTATCCGATCTCCGTGACCGTGTCCGTGTGCCTAGGCCATACCATGTCGCCTACGCCCTGTAAACTACATACCCGCCTAAACCTCCGTGTCCGTGTCCGTGTCCGAGTGCGTTTCATACTACACCCGTGCCAAGATATCGCATATGTCGACAGGCCCCCAGCTAATGCTTCCTTCCCCAATCCCATACAGTTTTCGATGGCCAAATAAGCACTACATCGATGTATAAAGTGGCATTGGCAACGTAACTCGACCATACAGTCGCGTTATCAGCCCCATCTATGCAACTTATCGGCCAATATGATGAGTTTGAGGTCCAAGAGTATGGCCTCAGTGCCTAGACTGTGTGGACTAGGCTCGGCTTCAATATGAAAGTGTCAACGGCCGAGAATCACCGGACTCCAATGGCTATTGAACAGATCAAATGAGATCTATTTTGGGAGTCGTATGGGCCGCAGTCGAACATGGATTTCACGGCTATATAACCAGCACAACCAAGCCGCTGGACTCCTCACACCATCTCCACACATACATCCATCAATAGCCCGAATATCACAATGAGCAACTCAACGGAGCACTCGTCGCAATACTGCACGCTGGACACTTGTCCAATCACTGAAGCATACGTCTACTACGTGCCTTCGCTGGCCGGGAATGCCATCTTCGTAGCTATTTTCGCGCTCTTGTTGGTAGCGCAGATAGTGCTGGGCATTCGATATCGAACCTGGGCATATCTGGCCGGATTGTCTGGCGGATTGGTGCTCGAAGTCATTGGTTATGCAGGACGAATCCAGATGCACTACAATCCATTCCGCTTCGACCCTTACCTAGAGTAAGTCCATTCCAAGGTTGAAGTTCAATGTGTCTTTGCGCCACAGAGCTATACTGATAATCACAAACAGATACCTGATCTGCCTGACAATCGGTCCTGCATTTATCAGCGCCTCGATATATATCTGTCTCGGCCGGATCGTGGTGGTCTACGGCGAAAGCATCTCACGCCTTCGCCCGCGGACTTACACCGCCGTCTTCATACTCTGTGATCTAATCTCACTACTCCTCCAGGCTGCCGGAGGTGCCATCACATCCATCGCCGACGCTGACGAGCCCGACCTATCCCAAGCCGGCGTCAACATCATGATCGCCGGTCTAGCTAGCCAGGTTGTCTCCCTCGCTATCTTCATGGCTCTTTGTCTAGACCTCGCCTGGAAAGCGCACAAGAACCAGCAGGAACTCAACTCAGAGACATCTATGGTCAAGCTCCGCAGTAGCATCAAGTGGAAGGCGTTCATAGCCGGTAAGTCTTGCATCGTCGTCTTTATATCTCCTTGACTAGTCGTGGCGGTTGCTGATTACAAGACCAGGCCTGATTTTAGCAACAATTACCATCTTCGTCCGCTCTGTGTTCCGAGTCGCAGAGCTGAAGAGTGGATTCCACAGCGCATTGGCGAATGACGAGGTTATGTTCATGATTTTGGAGGGTGCTATGATGGCGATTGCGCTGCTGTGTTTGACGATTCTTCATCCCGGCGTGTGCTTCGCTGGCCACTGGAATACTACCAAGTGGACTTTCCGCAAAAAGTCCCGGGACAGTGAGATGAGCATGGTATCTCTGATACCTGGGCAAGGGAGGGCCGGATACGGTGATTCTGCATCGAGGTGAAGGGAAATGAGTGTGGATATCGGGACTTTGTTGTGGTTTGTACGCCCGCCTACTCGTTCTTGTTTGGTCTTCACGCAATGGCACGGTCATGAGTACCCGTATGTGGCAGTTCCACTACCTACACTATGTATGTTTGAGCGGGTTTCGCGTGGTATACGCTTCTGTGCGTTGCACTTCGGTTACATGCTGTCATCGAGTGTGATATGCAAAAGGTTACAAGTGAGTCACGACGGGATGGGCTTTTTATAACGTTTGATGCGGCTAGAATATATTTCATTTTTAGATGAGACAAGTCATGTCCAATATATGTTCAGTCACAATGTGCATACGTTCTGTATTCTGTCCGAGTTTACAGATAGCGCAAACTGCCCTCGTGATTCGGCTGGATAGATTCAAATCGATAGTATGATGCATACAACATTGGTGACTCAATGAATCAATTAGAAGTAATTGCATACCATTTTGAGCTCCTCGTAGGAGAATCACATAAAGCTAGTTAAAGTTCACACAGAAGAAAGCGTGCTAGAAGGGGAATGAAAATGTCATAGATACCGAGGGAGCCCGTCACCCCTCGCAAGTTCAGAAGCACTTGAATACATCGTGTAAAGTCGTCGCAAGGCTGTGCTAGAAAGAAGAATGAAAAGCAACCCAAATCCTCATGGGTGGCTGAGGAGGTACTCCACTGCTCCTTGAACACTTCCGCCCGCGCGACGCAAGGCCTCAATGTTCCGCTCGAACTCGAAGAATCCCATGTCGTTCAGCTGTCGCAACTGATCGGCGTATCTTTCCTCCGGAGGGCGGGTGTCTGTAGGTGGCGGGGCACCGAAACCACTCCCAAACCCACCAAGACCACCACCACCGGCACCGAATAGAGCTGCTAGAGGATTTCCACCAGCGGCCCCACCTTCAGCACCCTGTCCACCCATTCCCTGCATCATCTGTGATAGGAGTGCGGGGTCACGAAGGAACGGATTCTGCTGGGGATTGAATGGGTTGACGCCGCCCTGGCCGGCTTGTCCAGCGTTGCCGAACAAAGCCGGGTTCAGAAGAGATGCGAAGGGGTTTTGCGCAGCTTGAGGGGGTTGACCTTGGGCAGGGGTAGTAGATTCGGCTCCTTGTGTAGCACCGGGCTGAGTGGCTCCTGGTGTGGCAGAAGGTTGCGCTTGGTTCGCGAAGGGGTTAGCTCCAAAGAGAGCACCGAAAGGGTTCGCGTTTCCAAACGGATTTTGAGGCATCTGCCCTAACGGATTGGCTTGCGAGTTCTGTTGCTGAGAACCCTGGTTCTCGTCGGCGGTTGTGTTGGTTACACCTGGGGCGGGGAAAGCACTATCACCGCCGCCGAGTCCTCCACCCATTCCCATAGCTCGTTGCATTTGCATCATCTGCCGAAGTGAACTCGGATCAGTCAACATACGGCGAAACTCTGGGCTTTCCATCATTTGTCGAACTCCAGGTCCCATGTCGCGAAGCATAGGGTTCTGCTGGATCATCATGTCGATCATAGCGGGGTTTTGTAGGGCTTCATTTATGCTCGATTGGAACTGAGGATTCTCGAGCATGTTAAGCATAGATTCGGTATCAGGGGGAGGACCCATCTAAAAGAGGCAATAAGAGTTAGCCAACTGTAGGAAGCATTGAGAAACCAATTCCGATAAGCTCACTTACCCCACCATCAGGGCCGAAGAGACCTGCTCCAGGAAGCTGTGCGAACCCAGCATATCGTGCACCGGTCAATCCCGCAAGTGGGTTGTTGCCAGTACCAGCGGCGAGATTAGTTGGAACGCCAGCTGCCGCCGGGCTTGGGGTTGCTCCAGCGGCCGCAGTACCCGAGCTGGGCTGCGCGGCTGTGTTCTGGCGTTGTTGATTGCTAGCAGCACTCTTCACTAAATGAATGGTATGGCCATCCTTGATATTATATGCCTGGAGTGTCTCAGTGTCCTTCAAAACCCGACCTGAGTAGATCAATCGCTGACGTTCTGCGGGGGTATCGGCATATTCAGAGCTCGAGAGCTTCGACTTGAGATCCGACACCAGGGTGGTGAGCGGAAGTGTAAGGGTGTATTTGGCATCAGTAGATGACTTGACAGTAAAGGTAATGGGAGCCTCCTCCGTGGCAGCCGTATCATCGGCCATGATTGACGATGTATGATGCTTGTGGAGCAGGTGGGGTTGTGATTGGGCTATAGGCGGATGAGGAAGGGAAGGTCACCCAGGATGTAGACGAAAAGATGAAACTTCTGACAGAAGCGAATCTTGGCGCAGAAGACAAGAATTACTGAACGCGAGATGAAACTTAAAGAGAGGGAAGTCAAGCGAGTCGGTTATGCGGAGGCAATCTGCCTGTTATCGGCGGCGCGGCGTGGAAGGCGGTCGAAACATATATCACGTGCCCTAACGCGCTAGTGGGAGCTACCACACGGAAAGGAATATTTTCACTTCTTCATTTCTCTCTCTTGGTCCAACCAACACGGCTACATATCTTTCTTTATCCGTGACAAGTGGGCTCGAGAAGTTTCTCTTTCTTGACTCCACCCAGCAGGGATGGGACTGATGTGATATCTATACCCGCTGACTTGCAATTGCATGCACAAAGCTTCTACCTCTTCTGTGCGCTACCGGGAAACCGAGAGCTAGCTAGCCGCCTATCATGGCTACCACTTCGCATATGTTTATGTACTCCCTGACGATCCAGCCTCCTACTGCAGTTACACAGGCCATTCTAGGTCAATTCGCTGGAACTAAGGAACAGCAGATTGTCACCGCGTCAGGGTCAAAGTTGACCATTCACCGACCTGACCCGGCACAGGGTAAAATCACACCAATCTTCTCTCAAGATGTTTTCGGCATCATCCGATCGCTCGCGTCTTTCCGCGTGTCTGGCAGCAACAAAGGTATGTTGAAACATCTATACAATCATCTCCTACCCCCTTGCAAGTACAGCATAGTGATTCTTCCAAGCTTCCTGGGCAGCACGGTTTTCTCCCGAAACGACCCTTGAAGAAGGATGGAGACCTGCCCTGGACAGCGACGTTGAAGCCCGCAGTGCTTCAGTGTCAATGAACTGTGCTGAGTGATTATCATAGATTACATTGTCATCGGCTCGGACTCGGGTCGCATCACAATCATTGAATACATCGCCTCACAGAACCGCTTCAGTCGGATCCATATGGAAACGTTTGGAAAATCTGGAGTTCGTCGCGTCGTTCCAGGAGAATATCTCGCAGTAGATCCAAAGGGACGCGCGTGTCTGATCGCCTCTGTGGAAAAGAACAAGCTGGTCTATGTTCTCAATCGCAACTCGCAGGCAGAACTTACTATCTCCTCACCGTTGGAAGCACACAAGCCTCAGACCTTGGTGTTCGCCATGATTGCCCTGGACGTTGGTTATGACAACCCTATTTTCGCTGCCCTTGAGGTAGACTACTCGGAATCTGATCAGGATCCGACTGGTCAAGCGTTCCAAGAACTTGAGAAGGTTTTGGTGTACTACGAACTTGATCTTGGGTTGAACCACGTCGTTCGCAAATGGGCTGACCCTGTGGACCGCACATCATCGATGCTCTTCCAGGTGCCTGGCGGAGCTGATGGACCCAGTGGTGTCTTGGTATGTGCAGAGGATAGCATCACCTATCGACACTCCAATCAAGGTGCATTCCGCGTGCCCATCCCGCGCCGCAGTGGACCCACTGAAAATCCTGAGCGTAAACGCACGATTGTCTCAGGAGTCATGCACAAGATGAGGGGTGCTTTCTTCTTCCTGCTTCAAACCGAGGATGGTGATTTGTTCAAGTTGACCCTGGAAATGGTTGAAGACGAGAACAAACAACCAACTGAAGAAGTGAAGTGTCTGAAAATCAAATACTTTGACACGGTTCCTATCGCGACCAGCCTTCTGATTCTCAAGAGCGGCTTCCTCTATGTTGCTAGCGAATCCGGGAACCACAATTTCTACCAGTTTGAGAAGCTTGGCGATGATGATGAGGAGACAGAGTTTTCCAGCGAGTCCTTCTCAGCTGATCCCTCGGTTCCCTCCACCCCCATCTTCTTCCATCCTCGAGGTGCCGAGAACGTCAACCTCATGGAGAGCATGAACTCTTTGAGTCCTCTGATTGGCAGTAAAATCGTCAATCTGAGCGAGGATGATGCACCCCAGATTTACACAATCTGTGGCTCCGGCGCCCGAAGCACATTCCGGACCCTCAAGCACGGCCTTGAGGTCTCAGAGATCGTGGAGTCCGACCTCCAGCAGGTGCCCTCAGCTGTCTGGACAACCAAGTTGACTCGCGCGGATGAGTTCGACACATACATCATTCTTTCCTTTGCGAATGGCACACTTGTTCTGAGCATTGGAGAGATTGTCGAAGAAGTCTCAGATACCGGTTTCCTCTCATCTGCCCCGACTCTGGCTGTGCAACAGCTTGGCGAGGATACCCTGGTTCAAGTTCACCCTCGAGGAATCCGTCACATTCTCGCTGATCAGCGAGTGAACGAGTGGCCTGCTCCTCAGCACCGGTCCATTGTCGCGGCAGCGACCAATGAACGTCAGGTTGCCGTGGCACTCAGTTCCGGTGAAATCGTCTATTTTGAGTTGGATGCGGACGGAACATTGGCCGAGTATGATGAGCGAAGACAGATGTCTGGTACTGTTACGTCGCTGAGCATGGGCGAGGTTCCAGAAGGCCGCATGCGAAGTTCTTTCCTGGCTGTTGGATGCGATGACTCGACTGTCCGTATTCTTAGCCTCGATCCAGACACAACACTTGAGAACAAGTCGGTTCAAGCTCTGACATCTGCACCATCTGCCTTGCAAATCATGTCGATGGCCGACTCGAGCTCGGGAGGCACGACTCTTTATCTCCACATTGGACTTTACTCTGGCGTCTACCTTCGTACTGTTTTGGACGAGGTGACAGGTGACCTTTCGGACACCAGAACACGATTCATCGGTGCCAAGCCGGTAAAACTGTCCCAGGTATCGGTCAAGGGACAAACTGCTGTACTTGCCCTCAGTGCTCGTCCCTGGCTGGGGTACTCTGATATCCAAACAAAGAGCTTCATGCTCACACCTCTCGACTATGTCGGACTCGAGTGGGGATGGAACTTCTCTAGCGAGCAGTGTGTGGAGGGCATGATTGGCATCCAAGGTCGCAACTTACGGTATGTGCTTCTTCCCATCTCTACATTCACCCCAATCTTCCCCCATTTCCTTGATCACATGATGAGAAAACAATTCCGAACTTCTATGTGGATGAAACTCTTCAAAGAAAAATTCCAATTGTTCCTTCTGAGATCAACCCTCTTTCATGCCATGTTGAAACTTCCAAACTTCTTTGGCATCCATACTGACTGAAAGTAGTATTTTCTCCGTTGACAAATTGGACAATAACATGCTCCAAGATTCTATTCCTCTTTCCTACACCCCTCGACAGTTTGTGAAACATCCTGAGCAACCCTTGTTCTACGTCATCGAATCCGATAACAATATTCTCTCCCCTGCCACCCGTCAGAGACTTCTTGAAGACTCCCAGATGCACAATGGTGAGGCCACAACCTTGCCACCAGCGGAATTCGGATATCCCCGCGGCACTGGCCATTGGGCCTCCTGCATCCAGGTAGTGGACCCAGTCACCACCAAATCTGTGGTCTTTACCCTCGAGCTTGAGGAGAACGAAGCGGCAGTCAGCGTTGCCGCGGTCTCATTCGAAAGCCAGGAAGACGAAACGTTCTTGGTCGTGGGAACTGGCAAAGACATGACTGTCAGTCCTCCCGGATCCTCTGGCGGTTTCATTCACATCTATCGATTCCAGGAGGATGGCAAAGAGTTGGAATTCATTCACAAGACTGAGGTTGACGAGCCTCCTCGCGCTCTGCTGGGTTTCCAGGGTCGTATGCTCGCTGGCATAGGACCCATTCTCCGCATCTATGATCTTGGCATGAAGCAACTGCTCCGCAAATGCCAAGCAGCCGTGGTCCCCAAGACCATCGTTGGCCTGAAAACACAAGGAAGTCGAATCGTTGTCAGTGACGTTAGCGAGAGTGTCACCTTCGTTGTCTACAAGCACCGTCCCAACGTCTTGATTCCTTTCATCGATGATTCCATCGCACGCTGGACATCAACCACGACCATGGTTGATTATGAAACCACTGCCGGCGGTGACAAGTTTGGCAATCTGTGGTTGGTGCGTTGCCCCAGCAAGGTCTCTGAGAAGGCCGACGAGGACGGATCTGGGTTGCACCTCATTAATGAAAAGGGCTATCTCCATGGAAGCGCGAATCGCCTCGAGTTGATGATTCACTACTACGCCCAGGATATTCCCACCAGCGTGCACAAGACCCAGTTGGTCGCTGGCGGTCGTGACGTCGTTGTTTGGACCGGCCTCCACGGCACCATTGGAATGTTGGTTCCTTTTGCCAGCCGTGAAGATGTCGACTTCTTTCAGCAGTTGGAGACACAGTTGGCTTCTCAGCAACCACCTTTGGCTGGCCGAGACCATCTGATGTACCGCGGCTACTACGCCCCGGTGAAGGGCGTTATTGACGGAGACCTCTGCGAGATGTATCTCTTGCTGCCTAATGATATGAAAATGATGATTGCCGCGGAACTTGATCGCTCTGTCCGCGAGATTGAGCGCAAGATTTCGGTAAGTTCCCAGACGTTCCTCGGTCTGTATTCGTCCCTTGGCTAACCATCTCCCAGGATATGCGAACACGGGTGGCGTATTGATTTTGGGTCGGTTCCGGCGTGTGCTGCTGGCGTTCCTTGCTGCCCTGTATACGGGCTTCATATACCTACCTCTTTGTTAATGAATGATCAACATGCGGCATTGAACCGCGATTGATTTTTGCGACCGAGGCTCACTGTCTCGGCCTTGCACTACATACACCTCCCTCTCCCTCCATCTTTGCTGTAGACTGTTCATGTCGTCTCTTGCCTCGCTCGGTCTGCCGTTTCCCCTCGGCTAATCTTGAGCTGGATGCATGCAGTCACTTTTCAAGTGCTGCGTGTACGAGACAAGAAGAAGCGTGCAAACGCCTCGACGATCTTTGAGTACGATTTGATTCGCCTTGCAACACGGGTCTGCGTCGTAATTTATCCGTCGGGACAACCATTTACTTTTTTACTGTATGAAGTTATCGATATTAAATAAACATTTTCAGCAATCTTTGGTCATTTATCTTCCCATCATTTATCTTCTCATCAATTGGTTCGGTGTTTCGTGAAGTGTTTGTATCCAATGTCCCGTGCCGAAGTGTCACCTGACATGCAAACTCATCGGCCTCCCGACTTTGACACCGAGATCAATTGCGCCATGCAAGTTTCCGACTCTAGTCTCGTTCACTCGGATACATACCCCGAAAGAAAGAAGAAAAAAAAAAAACTTGCCCGCTCGGCACCGCAACAGCTCGGTTATGGCCGGAAAATTCTGGGGCCTCCCCAAACTGGGGCCGGGTCGATTCTTTTCCTCGGGAAACTCCATAGACTATAAGGGTCCCTAGGAGTGTCTTGACAAGATGCTCAGGTATGACCATGATGCGACACAACAGACAAACGCAGATCGGGAGACTATCACGGCAGATTCGAAATCAACTCCAGTCATGCTGATCAACAAGGTTCGAGGAGACAGTGCAATGATTGGCCACATAGCGAGCAATTGCAGGAAGCTCGGGCGTGGGGGAATGTGAAAAGGCATGTGGAGAACTCGAAGGGCGTGCAATAAGGCACACTCCACTCTCCTCCACGGAGTTTGTACCTCCTCGAAGTTGACGGGGTTTGTTGAACAAGATTGGAAAAGGAGGTGCTAATGTAGTAACACGAAGCAAGGGTTTTGTTCCCGCTCGATGTTACTACAACACACTAGTTGAATACCTCACGTTACGTAGATCCGGACATGAGATAGTGTCTGTCTCATTTTATGCACGTTGACGCTATAGCGGAATGTCAATCCAAGGGCGTGAGCAAGGACGGACCCTCCCATGGCGCAACCAATCATGTTCCCCACTGCGATGACTCCGCTGGCTCGGCCTTCCCTACTGAGTATACTGAAGTGTATATACGCCTTCTTCTTGGAGTCGAGCCTACACGTGAACTGTCGTCATCTGGTCCCGAGGAAGTGCAAAGTAGATAGATGGCTTTATTCTCGTGAGTCACTCGACTTTGATTTCTAATATAAAGTATCGTGGGGGATGTCTGATGGAAACAATAACATAAAGCGTTCTCACATTGCTGCCAGGGCTCCTCCACATTTGTTTTTGCATGCCCCCAGTGCGGTTGTCGACGGCTCCACCGTTTACTTTTTTTCCTATATTTCTCTTTTTATAAGAGCTCACCTGATTCCTACGATCTTCTTACCTTTTAAGACTCTATCATCTTCTTTTCAAACTGCCCGGCTGCTATATCCTTCCTCCGTTTCCCGTGGGACCGGAGGCCTTCGTATTCTCTTTGCTGTCCCTGTCACACGAATGGACCGTGAAACAATGTCGGCAACTTCAATCGTCAGCTCAGGCTCGGACAGGCTAGATGCTTGGACCCGCCGATCACAGCCTAAAATCGAGATCAATCTAGCGGGACAAAAGCCAGGTCATGTCAACTCCTATACGACTGGAGAGAGCATCGAAGGCACTATAATCATCACTGCGGAACATGAGACCCGATTCGAAGAACTCGAAATCGTGTTTGAAGGTACCTTCCCATCGAGAGTCAGCTTAACCGAAGTAGATGCTAATTTGAGAAAAGGTTCATCACGAACAACGGTGGACCGGGCATCATGCCCTGGCCGCACGGGATCGCAGCAGATGTTTCTCAAGTTGCGCCAGCCCATTGACGACATGGAATACCCGACTCCTCGGGTGCTAGAAAGTGGCCGTTCATACACGTTTCCCTTCACATTTGTCGTCCCGGACCGCCTGTTACCCCAGGTCTGCACTCACGCCAAGAAGAATGTTCACGTTGAACAATCTCACACTTTGCTTCCCCCGACATTGGGTGATCCTATCCTTGCAAGCGATGGCAAGAAACTACTGGACGACATGGCACCCAGCATGTCACGGATTGGCTACATCGTTCGCGCATCCGTTTTGCAAAAGCAGATAACCGGCAATGCAGTCGTGTCTATTGGCGCCGTTGCCAAGAAGATCCGCATCATCCCAATCGTCGAAGAAGAGCCTCCTATTGAGATAACCGCGACCTCGTCCTTCTGCACGCGCAAAGAAAAGAGCGTCAAGCGCGGGACCTTGCGAGGCAAGTTGGGTCGACTTGTCGCTTCGTCATTGCAGCCGAAACCAGTTCAATTGCTCCCCCCGAACGGCGTACCGAACGATACCGTGAGCACTGCAGCTACCGTGAACCTCCGATTCGATCCTATTGGAGATGAGCAGCCTCCCCAACTTGGGACAATGACTAGCAGACTCCGCGCCAGCACATTCTTCAGCGCCTCCCCATGGGATGACTTCCCTGCCTCGACGGGCATGCCCTTCGCCCAGGTTGGACGCGGCCTCTACACGGAAACTGTGCCTCTCTTGACCATGTGCGTGGGATCTGCGCAGTGGACCAAGCAATTCTCATCAAACGACTCTCTGCGCCGCGACTCTGCCCAATCTTCCTCGTCCGATCTATCAGTTGGCCCGTCCTCTGCATTCACCGGCGATACCTACTACACCGCATCGATCGTGGTCCCTGTCACCCTTCCCAAGTCGAAAGCCTTCGTCCCAACCTTCCACTCTTGTTTGCTGTCCCGCACCTACTCCCTCGATCTCTCCCTGACATATCACACGCCCGCAACCAACCTTATGACACCAACGATATCCCTCCGCCTCCCAGTCCAGTTCACAAGCCAGGGGGGACCCACCGAGACTCTGAAGGCCTCACTTGGCGTCACCGTGACACAGGAAGAGTTGAACGAGTTCTTCCAGCCACGCAACGTGTCTCCTCCGAACGGGCGTTCCAACCCTGTCAATAATGTGGTTTTCAACACGGGCCTCGCTCCACCCGAGTACTCGGAACGGCCAAGCATACCTATCACGCGGACTGTCCGTGCCAGCCACTAATTTATACGAGATGTGGCTGATCTTCTCCAATGTCCATTTGTTGAGTGCCGACCAATACCCCTAATTCTGTCGGCCATCAAGAAAAGTTTTTTTGCGCGGCGTTCGTATGTTGCATATTCTAATTTTAGTTCATTCTGCTCGGTATACCCACATGCTCTTCACACAAAAGTCTCGTTTCTTATGTCTATCTTCAATAACTATTTTTTACAAATCAAAGATACCTGATCATGACCCTACAAGACATAGAAAATTACTAGAAAAGACCCGTGAACAGACACAATAGCATGACGTATCCCGAATACCAACCGGAGCGAGACAGCTTGGTGCTGCAAGCTCCTTCCATTACTTACATCTCACAGGAACATATATAATCATTTTCTACCAACAGAGCAATCTATGTTCTTCCTACATTTCCCATGAGACCGGAGGCAAAAGCAGCTGTGGATTACAACGTAGATCTAGTAACCTGGTCCTGACCCAGAGGTGTATGCAAGTTTTATAGCGCCTGCCCTAGCGATTTTATATGGCACACGACAGTGGAGGGCCTTGATATGGGATGTTTTTGTGCTCGCTAGTACCTAATCATGACTCTATTAATGGCAGGTATCATCAAAAAGCAAGAATATATGAGATAGGACCCGCAAAGACCTCGTAGCATTACCTATACTTGACACCAAGGAAATAGGTTTATTGTTTGTCTTGAGAGGGCGAAAGAACTACTGGTTCATCCTCATAACTCCAGATGTCATCTCAGAACCCTTCATTAACGAGAAACCCTATGCAACGGCCCCGCATCGTCCCTGTTGCACTAATTCCAAGATACAAAGTAAGAACCGAGAGCAAATCCACCGAGAGATAACCGGCTCATTTTAGTATCTTTGATGTTTTGACCCTTGAATATCCGAATCAAATTAAGAAACCAGACTCAAAATCTCCATGAAGTTGCTTAACTACACTTCCAGCCCTCAAGATGCCCGTCAAAATCCTCATCTTCCTCTACCGCAACCCTCATCTATCACCAGAAGACTTCAAAAAGCACTACGAAGCACACATCAAACTCGTCAAAAGACTCACAGGCGAGCATTTTCCGCTTTCTCATCATCGAAACTATATCGCCCGCACCCGGGTCGAAATCCCTCCGGATGGCTCCACCGCGCGCAACGCCTTCACCCCGGCCACGATCCTCCGCGGACGACAGTCAGCTTTCGACTTTGACGCCTACGCCGAACTTACCTTTGCCGATCAAGTGGCCTACCAGGCCTTTGCGGCGAGGATTTATGCGCCGGATGCTGCCGCGCAGATTACGGCTCACGAGGACAAGTTTTTGAGTCGGGTGGACTCTGGGATCGCTGTTGTGGAGGAGGTGAGGATCACGGTCAAATGAGGTACTTTGATCGTGAATTTGGTTAGAGCCTCATCGGAATTGTTGTTGATGTATCATGGCAGTTTGGTTTGGTGTGATCGTGAGGTATACATTTGAATGTAGCATACGTGCTAAGGATTTGAGTCTTATATTGTCAATGAAACTATGACATTCGAGTCTAACTTAATAGCTTAAATGTCTAAATTGATCCAGGATCTATACCTAGTCAGATTGGATGTATAATCAGAAGTAGATGTATCAAGAAAAGCCACGTGAAAGATGTTGCCTTTTCGGTCAATCCTGAAATCGTACTTCGGTGCCTTCGGTGCTTTCGCAGCTTGGACTTTTAACAGACTCCATCAGGGAACAATCTCCGGCCTCATGGGTTGAGAGTTACACTGTGCACCCTTGACATGTTCTTTTCACCGCGGACCCGTACCTGCAGCCTGACATTCCCTATAACATGGGTCAGAGTGTAGATCCCCAGACTCGAACCCCAACCTTGAATCATGACCAAGAGCTTGGTTTTGCCTGGTTGCATCAAGAGTCGTCTTGCCTGGCTCCAGATCAGGAAAATGTATTCTGCTGCAACGTCCCAAGACATAGCCCTAGTCGCGAACAATGCAATATGTTCCGGACTGTATATCCTCCACCGACATGGCAGTGAGAATAGATAATCTACAGTAGCAGATGGCAATGTCACCCCTCCTCAGGAGTTTCCTGGCTTGTTCGGGGAATCTTTAACCCCGTGATGATCGATTTCAAAATGTTACACTCTGGGAATAGATGGACCGAATGGTAGACGCCATTGACTACATGAGACAAGTCAGCATTCTCATGGAAGCTTGACATTGTGAGAAAGTCTGCATTGTCGAATAGCCCCAGGTACCTCAGACTCCATGCTCCTATTGATTATGCTCACTCTTGCGTTGCCTCATGTGACAATTCAAAGCATAATGATTCTTCCGACATCAATCATGACCGGAACAATGGAATATTCGGGTCAGGTAACGACAGCGGAGATAAACCACATTCAATAGAGACAATTACTATTGTCCGCCAATCCTCCGATGAGGTTAAAATGTCTGTCGAGCTCGACTACAAATAGTGAGATCATTCCTCACCTTCGATCTCGACAACCTTCATTCCATCCAACCTCGCAGGCACGAGAACACCAAAGCACCTCGACATTCCTTCACCATGCAGCTTGTCATTCCTTTCCTTCTAGGCCTGAGCTGGCTCACCAACGCCGCCTACATCCCTGCCCTAAGCTCCAACACTACTGAGATTGTATCTCGGGATGTTGGCGGGTTTCGCTCTGTGGCATACTTCGTGAACTGGGTAAGTGAGCGGAATGATATCTATTACTTTAGATGGATGTCATACATGTATCCAATCAATACGTGTAGACAATCCATATGTACCAAACACCATACAAATATCAAAGCATCAAAGAACGAACTAATCAAACCAAACCCTCAGGCTATCTACGGTCGCAACTTCCAACCCCAGGACCTTCCTGCCGAACGTCTGACACATGTGCTTTACGCATTCGCCAACATTCGCACCAACGGCGAGGTCTTTCTGTCAGACACCTGGTCGGACACCGATAAGCACTATCCCGGTGACTCCTGGAACGATGTTGGAAACAACGTGTACGGCTGTATGAAGCAGCTGTTCCTGCTGAAGAAGCGAAACAATAAGCTCAAGGTTCTTCTGTCGATTGGAGGCTGGACCTACTCACCCAGCTTTGCCCCTGCGTTTGATAACGAGGGCGGACGGCAGAGATTCGCGGACTCTGCCGTGGAGCTGTTGAAGAACCTGGGTCTTGATGGTATTGATGTTGATTATGAGGTGGGTGAGGCAGCGTTGCTTGGAGGATGGTGATGCTAATAAGAGGTTATAGTACCCCAACAATGACGATCAGGCGGACAAGTTCGTTGACGCACTTCGACGCCTGCGTGGTGTATGTTCGCTCAGTCATGTTCATGAGCTGTTACTAACTATTTCCAGGCTTTGGATTCCTACAGTGCTGGCAATGCAGGAGGTTATCATTTCCTGCTTACCGCCGCATCCCCTGCTGGTAAGCTTCAACCATCATAGCATCCCGACACATCTAATGCAGCCCAGGTCCCATCCACTACCGCCAGGAGCGTCTAAACCAGATGAACCAGTACCTAGACTTCTGGAACCTCATGGCCTACGACTACTCCGGTAGCTGGGACACAGTCGCCGGCCACGATGCAAATCTCCACGGATCCAACGACAACCCATCCAGCACCCCATTCAACACGGACCAAGCAATTGACTACTACATCTCACAGGGTGTTTCTCCTGACAAGATCGTGCTGGGCATGCCGCTGTACGGCCGAGCATTCACCAACACCGATGGCCCCGGAAGACCCTACAATGGTATTGGAGCGGGCACCTGGGAGAACGGCGTGTGGGACTACAAGGGCCTGCCACTCCCCGGCTGCCAAGTTACCGTCCTGGACCAGCCTGGAGCAAGCTACTGCTACAATCCCGGCAGTCGACTCTTCGTTAGCTACGATACTCCTGAGATCGCCCGTCAGAAGGGACGATACATCCGCGACCGGGGACTCG
The DNA here is from genome assembly GCA_030762825.1 of Penicillium turbatum. NCBI lineage: Eukaryota > Fungi > Ascomycota > Eurotiomycetes > Eurotiales > Aspergillaceae > Penicillium > Penicillium turbatum. The sequence goes on from JAUJYX010000014.1 coordinate 264,785, forward strand.
GAGGTGGTATGTGGTGGGAGAGCAGTAGTGACAAGGGTGGAGGTGACAGTTTGATTGCAGCGGTATGGTTACTTTCTGGCTAGAGATCTTTTGACACTACTAACAAATCTAGGTTGTTGATACACTTGGAGGTGTCGGGGCTCTAGAGCAGAGCGGGAATCAGCTCCATTACCCTGCCTCCAAGTATGAGAACTTGAAGAGAGGTTTCCCTTAGGAGATCTCAATACCTTTGCTGTTGATAGGAGCTCAATTTTCTGGACATTTCTTGCTGACATACGGAATGGGGACAATTACGGTTGTTGTACGTGGGTATGTCTCGATCAGTCTTGATGATTTGATGAGACATGCGCCACTTGCTCTGCATCTATCTCGCACAAATATGACTGGAAATAAACGTTGCTTTTGATTTATGTAGAGCTCAGCTGTCACACATAGTTCATCTAGTAGAAGCACGAACAAGCATATTGAATGTGAGAAAATCGCCATATATCCAAGATTCCAAGAAGTCCAATCGCTATAACAATCACGCGAATATCCATACGCGTCCAATTATTCATTCAATCCAGGCTTGTTCTCTTGAATTTCCCCAGTGCGAGTCGCATCGCTGATAGACCCATCAGAAGGTGAGGTATTGGGATCTCCATTTCTCGCCCCCTCGGTAACAATCTTCTGCCCTCTCAACCCACGATAGACATCACGCATCTGCTGAAGCCCACCATCGAAGATGGGATAGAAAATAGCAATCAGCATACTGAACCAGAGCCAGATAATAGCGACAACCACCCAAGCAATAAAGAACTATCAATCAGTCAGTCACCCATCCCATCTCAAACCAAAAAAGGAAAAGCACATACCTTCTTCCCAAAAACATAACCAGACCCATACATAGGCAAAGGCCAAATAACCCAATGCCCCAAAAAGGTCGCAACAGCCCAAACAGCCGCAATCATCGCCCACCTCTTCAACTCCTTCTGATCAAACCCAGCCCGACCATTATCCCCCTCCTCGACAACGCCCTCACTCGGCCCATTCTGATTCAAATGCGCAGTGGTAAGATTGCTATCCAGCTTCTCCAGCGAGAGCTTCACCTTCTTGAAATCATCCCAGTCGTAGTTCTGCGGCTTGACCAGCGTGATCAGCACCGAGTAGACGATCGGCGACATGCAGGATGCAACGGTTCCATAGAGACAGGGGAGGACTTCACCAGTTGAGGCGACGGTTACTTCGCCGCTGAAGTGGGAGGCTGTGCCGAGCCAGACGGATAGACCTGTTGCTAGGCCGAGGATGGGGGAGAGAATGGCTGCTGCTTTGCTTTGGCGGCGCCAGAGGATTGTGAAGATCATTGGGAAGATTCCCGGGCATGTGACGACGCCTTTACATTGTTAGCTCCTGATTGTATTCGGGATGAGGGGGGGAAACAAAAGAAACATACCAAGCATGTACAGCGTCCAGCCAAGATTGATACCAACATAGTGCAGCATCGTGCTGAATCCAGCGGAGAAAGCAGCAAAGAAAATGACGCCAAAGTGGCTGGCGCGGATAAGATCACGATCCGTCGCCTTCTTCTTAAAGTACTCGCGGTAAACGTCGAAACTGAGAATCGAGCTGACGGCGATGACCTGTGCGGAGAGGGTGGATGTGCATGCCATGAAGGTGATGAGGAGGACAGCTGCTGCGCCGCCTTTGCCGGCGATTGTCTGGGCCGCGTACGGGAGGACGAGGCCGTTGCTTACTTCTGTTGCGGTCATTCTCTGTGTGTACTGTTAGAGACATGAAGATAATGTTTGAGGAGATGGGTGGACTCACCCTTGGGAAAGTAGGGAAGTTGGGCTGGTTCTCCAGGCCTAGGGCTACGGAGCTCATGACTGTGCCCAGACCCCAGGGGATAGCGAAGTAGGCGATGCCGCCGATAGTGTAGCCTGGGACTACTGCAGCTGGGGAGGCGGAGAAGGCTTTGATGAAGTAGCTTGTGTCCATCTGGTGTTGTTAGAAGGATTCGTTTGAGGTATGGGTGTTGTACGTACAATGACCAGGCCGAAGTTGCCGAGGGTGTGGAGGATTCCGAAGAGGATTGCCTGTAGCCATTGTCAGCGATCACTTTCTAAACCCGGGGAATTGAGGTTCGATCTTACACTCTTCGATGTCATTGTCAGGTAAGTGCCATCCTGGTTACCAGCGACTGGGTGTCGTGTCGCTGCAGCCTGCACAAGCTCGAATAGTTCGCCGACAGAGCCAATTTGGTCGGTTGAGAAAGCCTTGACGGAGAAGTAGCATGCGATGATCATAATGATAGCCGTGTGGAAATAATCGGTGAGGAAGCTATATGGTACAGTTAGTGGATGCTTAGGGTTAGACAAGGGAGAACAACATACGTTGCTTTGATACCACCAACAAATGTATAGACAGTCACTCCGACCGGCAACAAAAACGTAGCAGCAATAATGTGCATTCCAGTACTGAGTCGATTAGCCCGAGAACATCAATAGAGGAAAGGGATCTTACACAGCAGTGATAACAGCAGCGGCGCCGAGCAACATATTAGCACAGGCGAAGATGTTGTTTACCAGGCAAAGGACCATAAATACAATATGCGCCATATGACCTATAGCCCCAGGAAAAGTCAGCTTATATCCAAGAACTAAGACGAGAACCTACTCACCATATCGAATGCGAACAACTTCCAGCGAGGTATGCGCTTCAGGAATCTTTCGCTTGCAGGAGATACCCAAGAGGGCGAAAAACACAATCATCGGACTGCAGCCAGCTGCAAACCAAAAGGGGCCGGCGACACCATAGTCATAGCCGACAAAAGAGGAGCCGAGTAAAGCGGTTGACCAAAGCCATGACTGGGATTTGTTAGTTATGCAACTGGTAGAGAGGTAGAAGAAACGAACTGATATCACAGCGGAGGCAGTCAGACCTGTGCGGATAGTCCGATTTGCCGTCATGAACCTGGTTTGGGGTTAATATGGACTGGACTTATGTGGAGATAGATATAGAAAGCATACATCTCAGTCTTTTCGTTATCTTCTCCTGCAGTTTTCTTCAAGACTTTCGTGACGAGCATCATTACTGCTCATTATTAATGGTTGTCCTCAAGCAGGATTGCAGTATTGACTAACCCAGAGCTATAATCACACCGATGACAACGACGACGACATATCCAACCGCCTGAGACAAAGGTGGCTGGACAGTCGAAGGGCCCTCGCGGGCAAGTAAGTTCGACATTGTTGGAGTGCAAGAGCCACAGCGCGAGGTGGATATATTGGAAACGATTTGGCAAATGCCCTGGTATGAGGTTGTTTTGTGGTTATATAAGTTGAAGATGAGAGAAAAGAACCAATGGAATCATGAGAAATATGAATGACTACGGATATTTGAAAGGGTGTTCGTCTCTATGATCTACAAAGGACGAGACTTGGGACTTAAAAGAGGTGAGCTCCTTGTTGAAGAGAAGTGGTGATAATTGGGTCCACTATGGCTTGATTCATGCTGGCGATGAGGTGCTTTTTCATGAGATTGGCGCGGGTTAGAGTTGTTTTTTTTAGTTCGGATTCTCGTGGCTTTAATTGATATTTGGTTATTAGACTGGCTATATTAGGCATATCAAGGTTGAAATAAGATCTGGGTATTAATTGGGGAAGTAGAGAGATGCTCTTGTATGTTGTAGTTATAGACTTATGTAGAATACACACTTAATATGAGGTACATCATAGACCACGACACTCCAACTAACATGACACAGATCCTTTACCAATGACAATCCAAGTGATCTAATTCCCAAAATTGAATCTTCACAAGCTAATAGTAAAGAGAAAAAGGTAACCGAGGAGATCGGGGGAACGGGGCCAGAGAGGAAGATCCAAGGTGTCTCTCGGGCGAGAGAATGGGATATTTCTGATCCTACATACAATAAAAAGCAATTTAAAGAAAAGAAAAACAAACTGCAGGCAAGTCTAATTGTTCATCGACCAATTACAACCCAGCTCTGAAGTATTTCGTGCTTAGGCTGGTCCTCACGCCATCGAGACCCACTGTGATGCTATAACTTCAATATGGCCCATCTTGGGGATTATCTCTCCCTACATCATACATCATACCCTAATTACCCAGACGCGGGGTCTATTTTCTCGTTTAAATATAATTAAATTGACTGCCCCTCATTTATTTATTTCTTGTAAAAAAAAAAAAAGAAGAGAAGACATTGTACAGAATTATTCTCAATAGCTTCAACTCACAATATGTCTACAACTCAAGCATCAGATGCGACTAAGCCTCGCAAGTCACTCATTCTCAATGCCTTTGTGGAGATGTGTAAGTCACCGCAGAATCACAAGTGCAAAACTCCTAGCTAACAGTTCCTACAGCTAGCGGACACCAGTCGCCTGGACTCTGGCGTCACCCCGAAGACGAGTCCCACCGCTTCAACGATATCGACCACTGGACTGAGCTGGCTCAGATGCTCGAGGCTGCCAAGTTCCACGGCATTTTCATCGCAGATGTTCTGGGTGAGTGAGAACGCAATGGTTGGTACAATGTTTGGGATAAGACGTTCTAACAAGAGGTCTGTTTATAGGAGGTTACGATGTTTACAAGGGACCCCGAAACCTCGACCCTGCTATCATTTCTGGTGCCCAGTGGCCTGTGAACGAGCCCCTAGCTGTTGTTCCCGCCATGGCGGCTGTCACGAAGAATATTGGATTCGGAGTGACTGTCACAACGACATACGAGCAGCCCTATCACCTTGCTAGACGGTTGTCAACAGTTGATCATCTTACCAAAGGACGGTAAGTAATCGAACAAACCCGGGCCCTTCAAACAAATCACTAATTGGATCATTTCACAGTCTCGGATGGAACGTGAGTGAAATGAAAGAAGAGAAACCTCACGAGAAACAAACTAACCAACCTAGGTCGTCACCGGATACCTCGACTCCGCCGCTCGCAACATGGGCCAAGCCGAACAACCACACGTAAATCCTCCCATTCCCCCCCATTCATACCCCCAACTAACAGTCTCAGCACGACGACCGCTACCTCCTAGCAGAAGAATACATCAAAGTAGCCTACAAACTCTGGGAATCATCCTGGCGTCAAGACGCCGTCCAACTTGACCGCGAACGCGGCATCTACACCGATCCCGCCGGTGTCCGCCAAATCAACCATGTCGGCAAATACTACAATGTCCCAGGCCCCCATCTCTGCCAACCAAGCCCGCAGCGCACACCAGTGATCCTACAAGCCGGCACTTCAAAGGCCGGTAAGACCTTCGCAGCCCAGCACGCGGAAGCCATCTTCGTTGCCGGCCACAGTCCCGCCGTTGTCGCGAAGAACGTAAAGGAGATCCGCGAGTTGGCGGCTAGCGAGTTCGGACGCGATCCGCAGAGTATCAAGTTCCTTGCACTTTTGTGTCCTATTTTGGGCAAGACAGAGGAGGAGGCGAAGGAGAAGTTCGAGTATTATCGCAGTCTTGGTTCTATCGATGGTGCGCTTGCGCTGTTTGGTGGCTGGACGGGGATTGATTTGGATACTTATGGGGATGATGAGGAGTTGAGACATGTTCAGAGTAATGCCATTCGGTATGTTTTTTCCCCTCTTCTTCTTGCTTTCTTTGTTTGTGGGTATGGTGAAGACTGACGGTGGGGTTATAGCTCTGCTGTCGAGGGCTGGTCGAAGGCTACGCCCGAGGTGGCTAAGTGGACGAAGAGCACTGTTGGCCAGCACATTACTGTTGGAGGTCTCGGTGCCACGCCTGTTGGTACGCCCGAGCAGGTTGCCGATTATATGGAGAGATGGGTTGCGGAAGCTGATGTCGATGGATTCAATCTGGTGAGTTATCTTATTTCCTTTGCTCGGTTCACACCGAGTCACTTCTATTGTAGCTAACATGTTCTCTCACAGGCATACGCCGTCAAGCCCGGCTCCTTCAAGGAGATCATCGATCTGCTCATTCCCGAACTGCGCAAGCGCGGTCTGTTCTGGGATGACTATGCTGTTCCCAAGGGAACTTACCGTGAGAACCTTTACTCGCTGCCCGGCCAGTCTGGCCCTCATGCGGACCACCCTGCTTCCAAGTACAGATGGAATGCCGGTGTTGACGCCAAGGACGCGCATTTCCCCGAGAACTAAGTTTTGTATTTCAAATTTTATAGAACGAGCTATTGATTTGCTCGTCGCTACGACAATCAAAGAACAATTGACTACGATGCATGTCTCTCTCTTCATTTACTTGAATTTGTAGAAAAATTAGAATCAATTTTAGCACAGACTATCCGTAGATCGCTAGCCATAAGGCCCGTCCCACATAGGACAATTCTAAGGACGCCACTCAAATGCAAATTTTGTACACAAAAACCAAACCTAAGTCAACATATCATCCAGACGCTCACCAAGCACCTTCTCGATCTGCTTAACCCACTTCCGAACCTCCCTCTCAACACTCTCATCCTCATCCTCCATAAGTTCAGAGATATAAGGCAACATCTCCGGCAAAAGCGCCAGCCACTCCTCGCCCAGCTGCGCGGTAAGAGCCTGTTCAGTCTTGAGCGCCGCGAGACGGGTGTGCGGGCTATCGCCGCCTGCAGAACGGGCATTGGGCGCAGACGAAGGACGGAGGTATTTCATAAGGGCGGAGTTCAGCTCCTTGTGGTTATCTGTTGAGTCGGCGGCAATGGCCAGCTCGGTGATTGTGGGCACCACGTCGGCGATGACCATGTTGGAGGTTGTTGTTGTGGTTGCGTGGCCGAGTTGGGCGATGAGGGGACCGGAGATGCTGGCAAGGTGGGAGGGGCTTTGCCAGAATTCTGCAGTTTGTTAGTAATGTTTTCGGGTGGATTGTAGAAAAAGGGAACATACCATCTTGATCATGCTCGAAGGACTTGCGGAGCATACGGAGAGCTGCTAGCCAGAGGGACTTCTGGGCCTTGGAGGGACCATATGTGTTGAGAACACTGACGACGTTCTCCAAGACGTAGCTGGAGTACCCGGTGACGATGGACTGGAGAGTGCCGAAGAAGACCTCGAGGAACTTGTAGAAAGTCGTGAGACGCGAAATTTGAGCCTCCTCGTCTGTCTTCGGGGCACCGGTAGTGGCCCACTCGACGAACTGGAGGAAGATTGGGCGGAAGGCGCTGTCGTTGAGCTTGTAGATCATCTTGATTGTAACGTCGTTAAGGGCGGCCTCAGCCTCATCGATAGCGGACCATTCGAAGACAGCCTTGTCGCCAAGAGCGATCTGCTCACGGCGCAGATCGAACGCCTTGAACAGGATCTTCGTGAGAACGCCAATGTTCTTGGCAATGGTCGACTTCGGGTGCTTGTCGACAGCGATTGTGACAACTTCCAAAAGCTCGTTGACAGCAATGGGGCCAGCCGTAACAGCGTTTTGCCAGTTGCGATCAACAGCACCAAGGGTGGCAGCCACGTCCACCTTGCGAGCCATCAGGCGCAGGGACTCTTGACGGCTTTCATCACTGGCCTCCTCAATATCCGCGTTGGCAGACTTGAAGGACAACAGCAGAATCGTGTCCAAGTGACCAGCTGAGATCATGAATGGCAGGTGGACGAAGAGAGCAGAGAAGAGGGTGAAAATAGCATCGTGCAGTCGCGAGTTTTCCTTGCCAGCAGTCAGACTCAACTCGAGCAGCTCCAACGAACGCTTGAGTGTATCGGGGAGAGCAGGAATCATGGCCTGACCAAGCACCTCGGCCATAGAGGCCAAGCACAAGATACCCATGTAACGAATGCGGTCATCAGACTGACCAAGGCAAGATTCACTGGCAACCACTCTGGCCGCAGCGATGACCTTGGACGGGTCCTTACGGCCGTACTTGTCGGTGATGCGATCGATACACGAAACAGCAGCATGCTTGAGCAGCGTATCCGGAGAGGACTCGACAATGCCAACCAAAATAGGCAGGAAGTCCAGAACGCGGATTTGAGACAGGTTGTCGCGCTCGGGGGTCTGGCGGAGGCGAGTCTCAAGCAGACGGAGAACCTTGCGGCGGAGTTCGTCGTTAGGACCCTGGAGGAGAACCTCGATGGTGTCGAGGAAGTCAACGAGAGACAAAGTGCTGAATAGAGCACCGAGAACCTCGCCACAGGCTTGGCTGACGGGCTTCATGCTCTGCACGGCCTCGCCAATGCTGAGAACCTGCTCCAGGACGCGAGAGAAGCAAGCGCGGGACTGATCCGCAGCGTGGCCATCCGACTCAAAGGCGGTCTCAAGCTTGGACTTGAGCGAAGAGTGCTTGAACAAGTGAGCTAGGTCACGCATGAGATCGACGCAAATGCTCTGCGGGTCGCGGCCATCGTCGCTACCAATTCCAAGAAGGACCTGGGAGATACCGGGCTTGGCCTTCAAAGAATCACTGACCAGGTTCAGGTACTTGCTGTAAGTGGTAAGCTCCACGACAGGAGTGGTATCCGAAACCAGACCAGTCATCAAAGTGAGGACATCCTTGTCGGTAGAGTACCGGTTAGCAAGCATAGCCAGGACAGCGAACAAGAAGTCTTGTGTGCCAAGCTTGCTGATCAGGGCATGGAAGAGTCTCAGGCGGCGATGCGAGGGAATATGCTCGAAGGCTGCAGTGAAACTGAGCAGCAATTCAGAAGTTCCAGAAACAACATCTCTCTTCTGGTTACGCAGAGATTGGATGAGGGCAGGAACAACTTGATCGATAGTTTGGTCAATGACCGAAACAGAGTAGTCATCATCCTTGCGGAGAACAGTAGTGCCCATGAACGTGAAGATAGGCATGACACTGTGGAGAACCAACTCAGGCGCAATCACAGACAGGCTTCCCACCAAAAGAAGAGCTCCGTTCTGAACCTGGGGGCTGTCCGTGGTCCGCACACAGTCCACCACTAGGTCAGCCCTAATGACGGATGTGTCGAACTGTGGCTTAGCAGATCCCTTGGACTTGTTCACAATGGCCAAAAGACTTCCCAAGGTCAGTGTGAGGAGGTAGCTCATGCCAGATTGAATCTGGGACTTGAAGTGATGAAGAGCGGCGAGAGTCTGGAACAATCCAGCGACCAGCTCGGGGTGGGTTTCTGGGGAAGAGCTGTCCACGATCTCCAAGATGAAAGTCATCTTGTCCATCAACTTGCTGAGTTCCGCCTCGTCCTTGACAGTCATAGCAATCATGTTGTTCTGGCTCGTGCGTCTGCGCTTGGGTGCGGGGCCAACAGACTCAACGTCGGTGATAGACACAGGAATCTTCTCAACAAACTGCTTAAGAACAGCACCAGAAAGCTCGACGGTACGGAGGACGTCTCGGCAGTTGTTTGGCAGTGAAGCGTTGGCGGACTCTCCAAGAGAGATGTCGAGCAACTTCTCGGATGCGGCCAGCTGACGGTCTTCGGGGATCTTCGACCAAATTTGTTTGATCTGGCCAAAGCAAGCGGCAACAAAGGCCGGGCGCAAGGAATCGCCAGAGCTGACGTTGGATAGGAGAACATCGATGGCGTCCTTATCCTTGGAAGTGACAATAGCAGCAATCAACTGCTCAGTCTCGGATGCCGCAATACGCTCCTTGCCGCATATGTCCTCAACTTCCTTCTCACTCAAGCGACGCCAATCCTCGAGTAGCGGGAGAAGCTCGCTGGTCAGGGTGGCAGTAGAAACTTTCTCAACGCTGTTGATCAGCTTCAGCAAGCCAATTTTGGGTGCAAAGACCGGCATCTTCACAACATGCGAGCAGAGGAAAGTAAAGAGACTAAGACGGAGAGACTTCTTCAGTTCAGATGCACCCGAAGTCTCAGACAGAACATTGCCTCGGAGGGTGGCCTCGACAGTCCTGCCAACGTGGTTAGGGTCGAGGATAGACTCTTCCAAACCAGGAAGCAACGCACGCTCCAGGACCTTTTGCGCATCCTTAGTTGGCAGCCATGCAAGATCCGCAGACTGCTGTCCCTTGCCATATATCGTGTCGTGGGCCCATGGCTTTGCGCTATCACTGGCCTTGGAGTTCTTCTTGTACAGAGACTCGACAATAGCCAGAACACCAGCAGTCTCGCGGCGAATGCGCTCAGAAGGATCCGAGAGAGAAACAAGCAGGAACGGCAACAGTGTCTGAGGATCGAAGTCTGCGGGTGCAGATGACAGGACAGACGATACGACGTTCAAGGCAGCAATCTTTGTTCCGATGGGGTAGTGGCCAGCAACAACTCTGACGAAGAAAGATAAGTACTGAGGAGACTTGGTAGCCTGCGATTTGCCTAAAATTGGCAGACTGGTAAATAGCTCAAGGCTTTCCTCGGAATCCACAGCCAAAGCGAACACGCGTACCAGGTTGTCGAATTCGATAATAGATTGCTTGGAGAGGAAAGATGAAGGGTACAATGTCTCATTGATCAGAGACTCCAGAGCTGGGGTGAAGGCGTCGACTTCGAGCTGCTCATCTGCATCGACCATGTTGACATCTTCAATAGCTGATGCTACAACAGGTGCCTCGACAACTGTCTGGAGATTGTGTTCGAGTGCCGAAATGTTGAACGAGGCTCCTGTCAGAGTCTTCTGGAAAATGGGTTGGAGGGTTTCCGACCGGTTGAATCCTTGAACTAACTCGGCGAGCTGCGTCTGCGCATCCAACGACATTCCACGGGTTTCATCGGCGTCGGAAGCCGCTTCGAGAACTAGGCTCATAGCCTTGCCAATCTCGCCCTCACCAAGCAGCTTGCGTTCAAAGATGGAGGCCAATATTGCCAGACGAGAATTGTCTTGCTTGTCAAGATCCGTCAAGCAGCCGGCAATGATCCCAAGCAGCAGGTTGGATGTCTGATATTGTGCAGCAATTTCGGCAAGTTGGCCGATAGGGTTTTCGAGGCGCAAGATACCCTTGAAGACCTTTCTCGGAATTGCAACCGTAGGCTTTTGTTGAGAAAGGACTGATAGACAAATCAGACCAGACGTTTTGGTATCTTCTGTCCAAGACCCCACAACACTCTCCATGAGGCCATCAATCACATCATTCGAGAGGAAGGCTTTCTGTGCCAGTACAACACAGATCATGTAGCTTCCAACGATCAATTCCGAGACATTTTTCATTGTAAAAGCAGTGCTGAGCACTGGCAAGACCCGTAAAAGGATATCTTCGTGCTTTTGCTTTTCGGCCTCCCTTCTGCCTGATCGAGCGCCATCCAACATTGTCGCAACGGCCTCTGTAACAACTCCAGCCCAGAAGGCGAGCAGTGCGTGACTTTGTGCTTGCTGTCGACACACTTGAAGGACATATTGGTTCAATTCAGAGAAGAAAGCCTTGTTCGTCGCGGCGCTGTGAACAAGCGGGTGTCTGGGTGGATTAACGAGACCGTTTTTGTATGGATTGAGTACTTTGAATGTCGTCGGAAGACCCTCCGGAAGAATTGATAGAAGGTTCAAGAATAACGGTGTTGTATGGTAGGGGAGGAACGTCAATAACACGGCAGTGGTGTTGAACTCATGGATCCTGCCTCGATAGTTAGCCAAACACGTCTCACGATATCCTCCACACCACCTCATCCCGTTTGACATCCTCACCTAAACCGTCTCACAAGCCAATCGACAGCTTTGACTGCAGGACTTAACTGCAACCTGCCGCCAACCAAAGCCAAGAAAGCTTCAACTGCACCATCCAGTTCCTTGTTTTGTTGTAAGTTCATCTGACTGCGGTCCTCCGCCTTGCTTTGCTCGCTGAAGATTGTGCGATCAAACTCCGCAAACCGGGGGTCCAACGAGCATAGCTCCCTGAACCCATCATAACAAATATCATAGATCGCATCGAAGTCCTGAGTCCCGGCAATTTTCGGATCAAAAATCAGTGACTGTGAGTGTGACACCCTTTGCGCTTTGAGATCAAGCTCGTGTGTCGACTTGGCCGCAATTTGCGACAGCTGCGCGGCAAGAGACGAGGCCATCGTGAGATCTCGTTTGGCGGGCTATGGGTGTTTTTGTATTTGATTCTCACAAAGTTGTGCAGTGACCCATATCAGTAGCTCCTTTAAAGCAGCCTCTGCGTTTCTCTGCGAACCAAGACACCGGGTTCAAGCAGTTTGAGGTAGGTCTAGGCTTTCGATTAATATGCCGCTCCGAACAAACGGTTGACTTTTTTTTTCTGCTCAGCGCCTTCACCGCCTTCGGAAAATACTTTCTCCGACTTATCAGATCCCGCGCGACTCCCGATAAGCAAGCCCGAGTCACCACGATGGACTCACCTGGGTCACAGGTTAGTTAGCCCTCGAATTGAATTGACTAGATAGACAATTCTGACGAGTAGTAAAGGGTGCCCCGCGTTTTTCCAGCTTCCGACCCCCCCCTACATCTGGCCCGGTTTCCGATGCCGGCCAGGAACCCGGACAACCTTGGCGTCGGCGCCCTCGCCATCGCCATCGCTCGCGCGTAGAGCGAAGTGCCTCTTTGAGTGGTCGTCGCCAGAGAAGAAGCAGTCGTGATGCTGGATTTTGGGAAAGCATCAGTAACGAAGGCGAGCCCTCGGTGGGTGGAGAAGGAGCCGACGAGAGCAAAGTCGCAGAGGGTGAAGCAAACGCCGAGAACCTTGGAGTTGTCGTCGACGTCCAAGGTGATCATGACATTACGCGTTACGGCGCCAATCAATATGAAGTTCCTGCATATCGTCCCACCGGTAGGGGCCTTGTTGTTGGACTCCCTGACGAGCGTATCGACTACGAATCTCGACATGAAAATACCCTTATTACTCTTCCCGCCAACACGGTTGCTGCATCCCAGCCAAGGCCTCTTTCTACTATTGATCTACATGCTTTGTATCCCACTTTCCCCATTCCTATTGCCAATCGGCGGCCTCTCATCATTCCGGCCAATGCAGCTGCCGAATCGTCTTCCACGGCATTCCCTCCTGGGCTTGGAATTGCGTCGAGTGCTGCTGATTTTAACACCGGAACCCCATGTTTCATCGCCCTCACTCCTTCCGAACAGGATGAAGACGAAACAATCAGTGAGGAATCTATTGAGCATAAAGTCGATCCGGCCATTCGTGAAGCTGAGATCCTACGTCGCAATGCTGAGTTGAACCGCGCAGTGGAGCAGAATCCCCAGGACATCAGAGCATGGATGTGTCTTGCCGAGCATCAAGAACATGTCATCCTCGGGATGAGACACGACAATCGTGCTCTCAATGACAACGAAAAGCAACTCGTGGCCAGTGCTAGTCTCTCCATTTATGAAAAAGCACTGAAGGCCAACCCCCAGCACCCTGAACGCGATTGCCTCATTTTGGGACGTATTGAACAAGGTGCGAAAGTTTGGGACCCTGAACAACTTTCTCGCCAATGGGAACAAGTTCTTCGCTATGACTCTGAATCCATCGGTGTCTGGATCGAATATCTTGACTATTGTCAAACCGACTCTCAGAAATTCGATTTCGACACTTGCTTCAGGTCTTACCTCCACTGCCTGAAAATGCATTCAAGTGTTGGCAGAGGCCCCGACAAATGCTTGATCAGATCATACCTGTTCTTGCGTGCGACTCTATTCCTTCGTGAAGCAGGATACATCGAGCTGGCCGTTGGCTATTGGCAGGCAGTGCTTGAATTCGTGGTGTTCCGACCCGCGGACCTTGCTCATGATCATAAAAAAGCCCTGAAACAATTCGAAAAGTTCTGGTCGCCCGCGTACGTGAAGATCGGGGAGCCTAACTGGCGGCCCTGGAACGCCGGTTATGACCCTTTTGCCCCCAAAGCCTATGTCGCCAATCCTGGTTACAATTTGTGGGCGTCTCCGCCTGATTTGTTCAAAACCTGGGCAGCTGCAGAAAGGGAACGCATGATGCGAAACCGCATGCCGTCACACGAAATGGAACCTCCAACTAAAGAGGAGGGGGTGTTTGAAGTGTTCCTTCTTGCTGACTGCACGCACATACTTCAATGCTTCTGCGACTTAGCTGAACGAAATGGCGTCGCTTTGTTAATTGATAGTTTCCTGCAGTTCTGTCACTTGCCTCATTTGACAAATCCTGCGAATTTACACACCAGTCGTCTGTGGACCGGCGATAACTTCGTGCGAAACCAATTCATGGACGATTGGCGCAATACAGTCACAAAATGGATCAAATTCCATGATTATGCCGCATCCACCACCGCTCAACCATTTGCGTTCAGCCATCACACATTTATTCCCACCACAGACACTCTGTTTTCCAATCCAGAGATTTGGTTCTCGGCTCTAGCCAAATGGGCTGCGAGCGCTTCCCGGCGATCCTGCGTCATCAAGTCCAATTTCGTTGTTGAGACACTTTATTCTCTCGCTAAAACTTTCAAGGACAGCAATTTTGTTGAATACACTCTCGCAGTCTCTTTCGCATGTAACAGCGATCGAGCAAGGCAGCACGCAAAGGGACTGTTGCGGCAACGACCAGGGGATTTGAGATTGTGGAATGCTCTTGCGCTCATGGATTGGCGCACGGGCAATTGGAAAATGGCTCGGGATGTGTGGTCAAATGCTTTGGAAATGAGCCAGGAGTTCGACGACTACGAATTCATAGAATCTTCACTCCTGTGGAACTCGTGGATTTGGGAAACAATTCGCTATGGACATTTTGAAAAATCAGCCTACCTGTTGCAAGCCATGCCATACAAGCGAGTCGATTTGCTGTCATACCACAAAGCTTACGAGAATGAGTTAGACCGCACAAATGTCCTCAGACTCACTCGGGTAAGACACGATCCACCATTGACTTCGGTGAACTAATCCCAAGCTAACTATCAACAGTTTCTGTCCGAAGTCCAAGGGACTGCCTTGGAAACCCGGAGGTTCCAAGCTTACACAGCTTATACTGATTGTCTTGCCATCAGTCGCTATCTCATGGGTGTGCCAATTGAAGAAATCCTTGAGTTCTACACCAATGCTTTGATTACCCTTAGCAACAAGCTCGAGATCGACGGTGTTCATAGAACCTTTGGCGGCGAATTACTGCACCAAGCGCGAGCCAGAATGTTGCACCACATCGCTAGAACCGAGCCTTCTTACTACATACCCATTGACGTCCGTAACATATTCCTGGACAGCCTGGAATCGTTCCCCCATAACACCATGTTCTTGGCACTATTTAAATGGAACGATGCCCGGGTGGACATAAAGCACCGCATCCGCGACATTTTCGACGCCACCATCGGAGCAAAGGCCAGAGCAGCCAAGCGGGGATCAAGAAATCGCACCCAAATCGACCGCGTCCCAATCACGACCCACCTGTTCAACATCTACTGTGAAATGGGTCGCCCTGTCCTGGGCAACTCATCCCCGCACTTGGTCCGCGCAGCGTTCGAGCGAGCAATTGGCCACGGTCGTGTTGCAGTAGGCCAAACCCCACCCCGCAGAGATCGCTTTGAGCTAACCAGCTCAAACTCCGCGCAGAACAATCTTACAATTTGGAAATTGTACGTCCTATGGGAGGCGCGCAGAGAGAAGAACTACGCTCGCGCCCGTGAGGTTCTTTTCCGCGCCCTGCGCGCCTGCCCCTGGTCGAAGGAGCTGTACATGCTCGCCTTCGAGCATCTCCGGGACGATCTCGCCCCGCGTCTGCCCGCCCAGCGCACCCATCGCGACCGGGGGCTCCATCATTCAGGGTTTAGCAAGATAGAGCTCCGAGCTCTGTTTATGGAGATGGCGCGTCGGGGACTTCGCGTCCACCACCACTTGGAGTCCTACTTGGCCGATGAGAACTTTTGGGCCGACGACAATGAGGTGTTGTGAGACACCTCAATTTGCTTTCACTATCGGGGGAGAGGAGGAATGGGGAGGGGAGTTGGGGGGGGGGGGGGGGGGGGGGGGGGCTCTTCAACCAACAGGTGAAGGGGGTGTTCTCAGGCCCCCTTCACCTACATGTAAGATAAATGTCAGAGTCAATTGAAACCGATTAATTTCTATGCTTCGCCGCTTCAATTGAGTAGTTGTAGGTTCCTCATACGTGAGGTTATTATCACTCTCGAGTTCTTCTATGATCTGGGCCTTATATCCCGAGTCTATATCGTTTAAACATGTTTCTCGGATCTTCGAAGCCTCTTGTGGAATTACGTTGTATGCACTGATCGGAAGCATGAGAGCCGAAGACCAATAGCGGCTTTCAAGAGCTAATAGCCAGTAGTATCTTATTTGGGGCATGTTAAAAGCTACGTTATGGTTTTTCAGTTTGCACTCCTGGAATATTCTAGCTGTGGGCCCCGGGCCAGTGATTTGTATTAAGAATCACGATGTGCCCCCCGGGTCGAGATGCCGACTCTCGAGGTCATAGCATAGCAATACGACTATCTACACAGTCACAAAAGGGATGATCTGGTAAAGATTTGTTTACTTAGTACACTAGTCCACGGGTATGACCTACAAGTAACAGAAGATAGATCTACTGAGAGGTAAGAATGAAGATAAGGGGGGAAGAACAAAAGTCCCCATGCATAGCACGCATGCTCTGGTAGTGGAAGATAAGAAAGAAAAGCGACTCGGTGGGAAAGACAAATGTCAGTCAGGAGCAACAAACGTAAGACCAAGTCAGGACTGCAACAAGCGCATGGCAGTTGCTGGTACAGTACGACTGATTGGGGAAGAGATGATCCATTGTAACTATCTACTGTCTGGCTAAAGATGGGTGTCTCATCACGTGAGATCACAGGGTCGCCCAACAGTTGCCCCCTCGTTTCCGGGTGCTTGTGTTGCTCATGGGCCAAGAATCGAAGTTGGGTAGTGAATCTTTCACCACACAGCTCGCAATCCCACTTGAAGTTCCGGATCCAGTCCGGGTGGGAATTGCGGTGGTGGTCTAAACTGCTCATCTAAGACTTTGTTAGCTTTTGAAAACCGGCTATTCTGGTATAAGCTCACCTCTTGCAGACTCTGAGAGAGCTTGACTCGAGCAAAGTGCAAGGCCTTAAACAAACGAACAAATTTCTCCGTCGAGTCCTCCAACTCAACACCGTCCTGGCCAGCCACTATGTCGCCGCGAAGGAGGCCCCGTGATGTGCTTGACGTCGGCATCCAAATGGATGAAGAAAACGAGAAGGGCTTTGTTTCCTGCCCAAAGAAGAACACGCCCACCGGACCATGTCCTTATTGTGTGTAGACCAGGGATCCGGAGGTCCCCCCCGCCCCCCCGTCCTGTAAGGGGCGAGTCCCTATTCATTGGTTCGATGCAATGCTCGAGCGTGGAAGTTGTGACTTGCCGTCCTTCGATGATTTCATGTTTGTGTATCTGGCGCTTGGGGGGTTATATTTGCCTTCGATTTAACCAGACCTTTGCCCAGTGATGCGCCATCTTCGGACCGTTTGAACGTCCGAGTAGCTTCTACCCTTCTCCCCGGGATTGATGACGTGGAAGCAGGTTATAGCCACCACCTTTGCCTGGGATGATCCGGGCAACACAATCTCGAAAAACCCACCAAAAGTTCCCGACGTCTCAAGGTTCTCGCTCAGAGCTAGACTTTGACCGGGCAAGGATGGCAGAGTGAGGACCTATCGATAGAAGACCCCTTTCTCAACGGAGGACGACTCTGTTCCTCGACGGAGCCCGAGCTTGGGATCCGTCTCGGGCTCTGACTCTACTTCAGAGTCGCCAATTGAGCCATGTCGCTGTACCTCTGCGTGTGGGAACTCTACCCTCACCCGTTGGTCCAGCTTAAAAGCCGCGAGGATCTTTTGAATCCTCTGCCGCGACTTTACTAAAGTCCTTGATCGGTGCTTCTGTTCTCCAAATACCAGGATCGTTCGGAAATTGCGAGTTGTCTGGCACTTCTCATTTAGGATGAGGTCGAGCAGTAGACAGATAATGCCAGAGTCCCCATGGAAAAGGCAGGTGGCAGCCCGCAGCAAGATTTCGAAATTCTCGTCTAGACTGCAACGGGCATACGGCAGTTGCCTCCGTGAGATGCTTGATGTCTGCAATCAAATTATCAATGTGGATGGAAGAACGCGAATGTGGCTTCACTTCCTGACCTGAAAGAAGCATATCAACCACCATCGAGGATCATTTGGATTCTTGGCCTGTATTTTCTTAGTTCCCGAGGCAGCATACTGTGTTGGCCGGATATAAGGATTGTCGGGGCTCTCTTGCAGCAGCCTGGGTGCCTATCCACCCGGTGACAACTAATTCCACTCACATCAGCGAGGTCAATCTATCGTCTAATTGAGTCTCTCGCCCGGTTTCACTTGCCGAAGATCTGGTCTCCAGGTCGGCAGAGGACCTCAATGAGGGACTGACTGCAGAGGAGAAGCCCATTGGAAGTATTAAAAATGAAAGTCGTAGACTCAATTGAGACGACACACTCACAGGAATGAAGCATCTCTGGGAAGATGCAGCTCCAGAGCCTGTATAGACGCAAGGCTCGGAAATGACAAGGTTCGTGAACGGGAAGGTGGCTCATTGACCACAGTCCTGGACCAGTTCAGTTGATGCCAGGTGGATCTCGGTGATCTCAACCCTCTTTGTCGCAGTTTCATTGGTGAAGAAACTGACGAGTGAGGAGAGTTGATTTGAGTGTCGACATATAAGCAGTGCCGGTATTGTAAAGTGCTTTGGAGGGGTCGACAAGTTGAAGAAATCTTGCTAGAAACTTGGTAAGGCTTGATGACGTGCTATGAGTAGCGAGTGTATGATGTCGACGTGATTCAAAGAAGCCGGTCGTTGAGTGAAGTTGAAGAAGAGGGAAGAGATGAGGCTATATAATATTCATAGTATACATGGCCTGCCCGGAGATGTCTTCGGGAGAGGATCGGTACCCACGTTAGACGATGGACGGATGTAGGAGTGATGAAGAGTAAACAAAGGTGAGGAAGAGGGAGAGATGAGGCTATATAGTATTCATAGTATTTATAGCCTGCCGGCGGATCTCTTCGAGAGAAGATTGGAAGTGACGAGGGAGGCTGATGAATCCAGGTGGATAGATGCAGGAGTGACTAATCATGCAGCAGGTCCACCACTGCAGGTGGAGTGGAAGGGGCTACGTAAACATCCCGACCTTGGAAGAAAGCAAACATAGTGACCAGCATCTCATCTCATTATTAATCTCATGTACACCTAGGTAATCAAGATGCCTCGCTGAAGAATCGATTCTCAGGTCTCGGCAGGCCAAAGTGTTCACGCAGCGTTGAGCCCGTGTACTCATTACGGAATAGGCCTCTTCGCTGCAGTTCTGGAACCAATCTGTCGGCCACCTCCTCCAGTCCCTGTGGCAAAAATGGGAATGTACAGGTGAAGCCATCCGAGGCCTCTTCACGCAGCCAAATTTCCATCTCGTCAGCGATATCACTTGGCGAACCGAGGAATGCCAGCCCCGAGTATCCACCATATCGTTGCGCAAGTTGACGAATCGTCAGTCCCTCCTCTTTTGCCAATTTTTCAACCGCCTCTCTGGCTGTCTTGCTCGCATTTGTCTCTGGTAGATCTTCCGGCAACAGACTATCCGGATCGAGGTTACTGACATCCACCCCGAGAGAGATTGACAAAGAAGCAATGGCACTGTCGTAATGAACCAGACTGTCCAACTTGAGCCTCTTTTCCTGTGCATCTTGCTTGCTATCTCCGACAATGATCATCGCCGCAGGTAAGATCTTCAACTGATCTCTCTTTCGGCCCGCCTTCTCCACTCGCCCCTTGATATCCGCATAGAGTGCCTTCGCACCATCGATATCCTTCGGACTGCAGAACACGACCTCGGCAGTCTCAGCTGCCAGCTGTCGCCCCGGCTCGCTTTGTCCAGCCTGTACAATGACCGGCCATCCCTGCGGTGGCCTGGCAATATTCAAGGGCCCTCGGACCTTCAAGTCGTCACCGGCATGGTTTAGCACATGAATCTTTGCAGGGTCAAGATATTCTCCTGTCTCAACATTACGAGTAAATGCATCATCGGCAAAGCTATCCCATAGTCCCGTCACAACCTCATAGAATTCACGGGCACGTTTGTAACGATCACCATGGGCCAGATGCTCATCAAAGCCGAAATTATGGCTTGACTCCGGGTTCCCCGTAGTCACAATATTCCAGGCCGCTCGCCCGCCACTTAGATGATCCAAACTGGCAAACCGCCGAGCAACATGATACGGCGCGTCATATGTCGTGCTTGCGGTCGCAGCGAGGCCAATCTTCTCTGTTACGGCAGACAGAGCGGAGAGCAATGTGAAAGGCTCGAATGAAGTAACGGTATGACTGCGCTTCAGAGCTTCGACGGGCATATTTAGCACGGCCAAGTGATCGGCCATGAAGAAAGCGTCGAATTTGGCGGCCTCGAGCTTTTGAGCGAAGTGAGTGATATGTTTGAAATTGAAGTTGGCATCAGGATATGATCCTGGGTATCGCCATGCACCTGTGTGCAACGAGACCGGCCTCATGAAAGCTGTGAGGTGCAGCTGGCGGTTGGGCTGGGAGTCTGCCATGTTGAGTTGATCTTGTCTTTTAGCGTGTCTGGTCTTTGTCAATTTGGATGCAGCTTCTTGGAATGGTGAAATCAACTGTATTTATATACCCCGCTCTAAGTTGCAAAGCTGATAACATTTCTAATCCGATTTCTAAGCCCTGGGGTTCTCCAGGAGTGTGCTCAATTTGGGATGAGATGGCGTGCTCAGGGCGGGTCTTTTAGCCCGCTGATCTTATATATCGAGGGAGGTATATACTAACTCGCATAACTACATGTAAATATACGTACCGGTAGGATTTTCCCTGGCGTGTGGGGCTTTCCTTATGATATGCCGCCGCTTTTATGAGGGCGCTCAGGCTCAGGCTCACTAAGTAGATGTCAGCGCGGACTCAGACGGGATCAGTGGTCATGCTCAGTTCAGTCACGTGCAGAATGACTAATGCTTAGTGAGTGCAGGTGCTCTGGGCACCTGGGCAGTGAGTTGTTCGTCGGCCCGTACCCGAGACTCCGCTAACGCATATTAGGACTAGTCGTAAGCCAACTTGTTCTGTGAGCCAAGAATAAATGACACTAAACCAAATCCGAACTAATGTAGTTTAGGGTAACAGGCCGAACAACACATCGTGAGTTAGAAGACCGCATTCTGATTTCTTACGCCTAGGCTTCTAATGGACAAGTAATCCGAAAATTATGGGGTCCTTAGCCGACCGAGGTTGCTCAAATCATCAGCCAAGACAAAACAAGCTTTCGTTACGCCGAAACGGCACCTTTGTTTTCTCTACCTAATTAGATTGGATTACGTGTGTCTGATCATATTCGATTGCCAATCTGACCGAGTTATACAGGATCAAGCTACATGTAAGTTAAATATATTGCGAGGAAACGACGCTACAGTAAACTCCCTTCGAATATGGCTCCCCAATCGCTCAATGTAGGCTACTCATGACAAGCGATAGAAGGAATCAATGGGCTAACAAGCCCCGGATACGAAATCACCGAACGTTTTCCACTGCGAAGCCTTGTTTAACGGAGCAATCTAACCTTAAGCAAATGGAGCCCCTTCACCTGGTTCATCCACCCCTAGAGCAAGTTTTCCCACAGTACTAGTGGACTCAATTAGCTGGTGAGCTTCCTTCAGTCCAGTAAGATTCAACTTGAGACGTCTGGTGAGGTTTGGTACCAATTTTCCCTCATCTATATGACGGGACAAGGTACCAAGGATTCGGCGATAGTTCTCTACATTCGTACGATGATAGGCTGACGAACCAAGCCAATCCCACGAGAAAGTCATCGACTTGGACATAAAATCGGTCCCATAGAGATCGAATTTGGCTTGCACAATTGAACAAACTTTGGCGAAGGGAGCACAAATTTTGCCCAGGGCGTGGATATATTGCTCCGTCCTTGCAACCACGTAGGCGTATCTAGAATTCTCGGTGTTAGCTTTTGCAATGCAAAGAACACGACAGTAAGAGAGGTCGGAACTTACCTGATTGGGACATCTAGGTTCAAAGCTTTGATCTGGGCCTCGAGATCCTCTCTGTGATTTACAACATGGGTGGCGCCCATTTTCTTGCATGACGCGATGGTCTCAGGTCTAGATGCAGTCGCAATCACCACGGGAAGTTGCAAAACCTTTCGGGCAATTTGAACGGCAGCGCTTCCAACCCCACCTCCGCCATTAATCTAGAACAGTCAGTTGCGTGTTTGAGATGAAATCAAGGTAGCAAAAGCTATTATGACACCGGCTAAGAGAGTTAGTGAGACTCACAATCAGAATACCAACGTTTTCGCTCTGCTTAATCTCCAGCCTGTCAACAAGAGACTGGTATGCCGTGCCGAATGTCAGGCCCACACTAGCGGCTTCCACGAAGTCAAGCGATTTCGGCTTCGGGGCACAGTGACGTTCATCAACTAGGAGGTACTCCGCAGCACTACCTTGTCGAGTAGTTGAGCTCACATAGAAGACATCATCGCCAGGCTTGAAAATTGTGCACTGAGGCCCGACCTCCATAACGATTCCGGCGCCGTCAAACCCAATGATATGGAAACCCTTAGGCGCAAACTTGTAGTAGTCTTTAATCGATAAGCATGAAAGTCTTCCAAAAGCAAAAGGGGGTTTCATTACCTGGAGCATCGTCATAAGTCCCTTTGCGAACTTTCGTGTCTATAGGATTCACAGAGCAGGCCTTGACTCTAAGTGACGTCAGAATCAACCTGGTCGTACATTGCATGAGGATACTCACTGTACAAGAATATCCATTCCTGCAGGGCTCCCTGGTTGCGGAATGTCGCGGGACTCGAAATTGTCGACTGAGCCATACTTAGCGACTCCAATTGCTTTCATTGTTTTCGTTTCCATTGTGATCACGGTGAGATGCCTTCTCTCACAAAGGCAGTTTTACTGGATATTATATCTTCGGGGGAAAAGGCATCCCATAATCTCAAACCGAGGTCGTAAGAAATATGATTGAAATATCCTGTTGCCTTTATGATTATTCTTCATACTGCGGAGTGCGAACCCTGGAACATCGAACCGCCACTTTGACGATATGATCTCACTACCAGCCCTGGAGATGATATGGAGCTTGACCTAAGTATTATATCATGAGGGAGCTGATCCGAAATTACGCTGCGTACGTGGGGATACTGACTATCGGGGTTGTATATTCATGACGAACGGGCTCCAGAGATCCATCAATTACTCTTCACCCTTCATCAAAATAATCCCCAGAAGAGAGTAAGCGCGATAAACGCGAGGTCTAGTTGAAACTAAATAAGAAAGGGTCTGTTTATTTGTACACCGCGCCTAAACCTGTTTAAGCCATCACATGATTTTCAGATGTACCCTGTTTTTTATATGGTCTTTTACTGTGTACACCTACGTTTCATTATCAAATCCAGTCTCCAAATCCATCATGTCTATTATCTTCAATGCCCTGCCTCTCCCACCGCCTATCTCTGAATTTGGCGAGCCCTTCTATCGCTCTATTGAGCAGGCTATCGAGGCTATCAACATATATGCCCAGCCCCAGGGCTTCGCAGTCTCGAAGTACAGATCCCGATAAACCGCGGATTCGTGAAGAGTGCAGCGGATTAGCTATCCACACAACAGGGATCCCGTGTATCTATACGTTATTAAGCGCTAAGAGGCGGACAGGCCTCTCAGTTGCTGATTTCCATCCCTACTAGCATCTCCCAGGGACTCTCCCAGGGTCTCTCCCAGGGTCTCTCCCAGGGTCTCTCCCAGCATCTCTCCCAGCATCTCTCCCAGGGTCTCTCCCAGCGTCTCTCCCAGTATCGCCCTGGAATCCGCCTATTCCTGTATCTCAGGTGCAGAACCCGGGTAAAGCCATCACCCGAGGCCGCCCTCCGACCTTATCTGCCCGACAGGCTATTTCCCAGACCCAGCGCTCAACCCAGCGCTCACCGTTTCTCAATTTGAGATCGTTAAACAGCAGATAGTGGCTGGGAACCGGTCTTTTAAGGTATCACGGGCGGCATCACGGGCATCGCAGGCGGCATCGGTATCGCAGACGGCATCGGAGGATAAAGGCCTAAGAAGATCAGGCCGGGCGCCCAGGCCCAAGAGGAGAAGAACGGATAAGACGTCCCAGGGCGAGACAACAGATCTAACGGATTAATAGTAAATCCATTAATCCGTTAGGTCTATCTAGATTAATAAATATATCTAAAATAATAGCTTTAAAAAATATAAGACGTACGTATCCTTTTTTCTAAGTAAATACGCAGGATTACCTATTAAAAAAACAGAGTGTATCTAAAGATTATATACTAGCCTAATCGGTATTAGCGCTAAGTAGCTTTTAACCGACCCTTCCTCAAACTAGCGCTTATAATAAGCTACCCTAAGAGTAACGAGCTTAGGCCTCTTCGCAGCGTTTTTAACTAGTAGCTCCGAAATAGGGTAAAGCTAACTTAAGCTCAATTTTCAACCTATAGTAGATTCCTAGTGTAGTAGGGAGAGGTATCCTCCCACTACAATTGCTACCTAAATACCTTATTATATAATCAGCCTCTGTTTCTTATTATATCAACAAAAGAGGGTCGAAATGTTACTAGCGCGCCCGAGGAATATTTAGCACCCCCCTCTACCTAATAATCGTAAGGCTCTCAACGACCTTACTAAGCTTATCCCCTATTTATTCTACACTTTCTATAGTATATAAAAATCACACTCTTAAGTACTTAATTAGCTATACCCGTACTAGTCCGTACTATAACGACCACGTTTCGATATATTACGTTAGTATACAATTCGCGCCTAGATTGGAGATTAGGCACTTCTTTCTCAAATTAAGCTTCCTAGACCCCCTATTTCTATATACTTCGTGGTATATAGTATCTCTCCTACGTCCTACATAGCTAAATCGACCTATATACCTAGAGTGCACAGCCTAAGAGCGTTCCCTTCTTCACTAGGTAGTGCAGGACCTCTATATAACGCAATCGAGTAAGAGATTTAACTAATTAAACGCAATAGTCTAGAATAAACCCTCTTTATTATATCAGATAAGTTCTTAATCTTTCGAAGCCCTATACACCAAGGCTATATCACGCAACCCCTAGATTAAAACACTATACAATTAGGAGTGCAAGGATATCCTGATTTATACGCCTTTTATTATCGTACTAGTAAGCTTCTATTACACGACCGCAATTATAACTATAAAAACATCCTATCTACCCGCTCTAACCAATTTAAATACCTATTTAGCGTCTTTTAAACTTATATCTGTTCGTCACTAAACGCTTTATATTAACTCGGCCGCTATTGATCAAATCGATAACGGCTGGACTACAGCTAGTAAGATATCTAATAGATCCTTTAATAATAAGCCCGCGGGTTTAGATTACAGTGATTAGGAGTAGAATATTCTCCTTTTCTATACCCGCCTAAACTCCGAACTATACAGAAGGCTCGATATCAGATTAATCCTAAAGGAAAACCCTAAAACCCTAAAACCCTAGAGCCCTAGAGGAGGGGGGATCCCCAATATTAAGGCTAGGTATTCCAATTAGGATTTTTGCTAGTAAATTATAAAGAGAGAGCGGGCTACTTTAATCTTTTAGCGACGCTCTAGTAATCCGAAGTACTTTAGCCTCACTCGACTAATAGGCGCCTCTCCCGCAACTAAGCCCGATTAAGCGGGAAGAATTGAAAGCTTTAACTAATCAGATAGCAGGATTAAGCCTAGATAATTAGGTACCTATATAAGGCTCTCCCACTCCTCTTCCCCTCTCTTCTTCTACTTCTTCTCCTCTTTCAAGCCTTCTACATTTTCTTTAAACTTTTCTATCACCTTTAAGTTCTTCGTCTCCTCTTAAAGACTTTCACTTCCTCCTTAAGTCCTTCCTCGAGTCCTTCCGCTTAAAGTCCTTCATATCCTCTTCACCTTTCTACTTTCCTTACTCTTCTAAGCCTTTCGCACAATACCTAAGTTCGGTTGGTTTCCTCGGAAGAGCTTTACCCCTAGCTTAAAGTTCAGGTTCCAAAGTCCACAATCTATCACCTAGACGATCGAAGATAAGGTCTCGCAACACACTCGGCAGCGGGAAGCCCCTCAGCCTAGAGAGCCAGGATTCAAACTATCATCTACTAAAGCAATATTCTATATTCGGCGAGACTTAAATAGCCAAATTATATTTATACGGGTACATATATAAGTCCCTTATCCCGGTACAGAGTACGAGGATATTAAGGATCGACGCCTCTAAGCTAGCCTATATCCGTATACCAAGGTACAGGCTTTAATAGACTTTCACAACGCAAATACAACTATAACACCGGCCCTCCTCGGAATAAAGGAAGAATTTTAGGGCTCGGACAGTTGTATACCGGGGGGTTATATCGTCTTTATTGTGTTTAAGAAAGTACCTAGGATCCGACTTACGGATAATCAGTTAGCACCTTATCCTAGATTTCCGCTACATACATTCTTCCGGAGATTCGAGCGTAAAGAGCGAAATGCGATTCGCGAACAATTCGATAAGGCAGACTAGGAGTTAGCTAGAATCGACTAGCTACTTAATAAGCCTTAGGCCGATTACCTTATTTAGGATTCCAAGACTTTAAAATTGTAAGTCCCTTTTTTTTCTATTGACATAAGCCTTCTTACTAACACTTAGGATAGATACTTTATCGATTTTAGAATAGCATATCGAGCGTACTGGCTAGGCCGTCCGCAATCCGTTGTCCTAGGAGGTAATATAGCTTTAGCAATAGATATAACGCCTATACAGTATAACTAGGAACTCTTCAGTCTTACAATTCGCCCTAATAACCCTAAGCACAAAGGAGATCTTTCAAATTAGAAACTCTGATTTTCCCGTCTAGTGTATTAACTTAGGTAGGGTATAATATAACACTTAGGTCAAGCTCTATATCTAATCTTGATCTAGATTATCTCCAGGGCTAGTAGTAAGATTATATCGTCAAAGTGGCGGTCCGATGTTCCAGGGTGGAGCTGATCCGAAATTACGCTACGTACGTAGTGATACTGACTATCGGGGTTGTATATTCATGACGAACGGGCTAGATCCATCAATTACTCTTCACCCTTGATCAAAATAATCCTTAGAAGAGAGTAAGCGCGATAAACGCGAGATCTAGCTGAAACTAAATAAGAAAGGGCCTATTTATTTGTATACCGCGCTAAACCTGTTTAATCCATCACATGATTCTCGGGTTGTACCCTATTTTTTATATGGTCTTTTACTGTGTACACCTACGTTTCATTACCAAATCCAGCCTCCAAATCCATCATGTCTATCATCTTCCATGCCCTGCCTCTCCCACGGCCTATCTCTCCATTCGGCGTGCCCTTTTATCACTCAGCTGAGCAGGCTATTGAGGCTATCAACATACATGCCCAGCCCCAGGGCTTCGCAGTCTCGAAGCGAAGCTCCACGTCTAATCGGGTACGAATTCAATGCGCCCGAAGCAGGGCCTACCAAGCCGAGAAAACCACCGACCGTCGATCTACAACCCGATCAACAGAATGCCCATATCGTGCTACCCTCCACCTACGTACCGATACCGATCCCGACACCATAAGGAACGGGCTTTGGTATATCCAGGTCATTGAAAGTGGCCATAACCATGATCGACAACCCGGACATACCTTCGCTATCCATCAAACAAGGCAGATCGCTCGGTATAGATCCCAAATCATTGCTGGGATCCATCAAGGCTCCTCGCCAACTACGATATCAAACGGAATCCAGACTCAATGTGAGGCAACGGGCGAAGAATTCACCCTTAATCCTACTAGGATTAGGCGCTTTGTCTTCGAATATCGTGAATCGGGTTTAGGAGGTGATTCTCAGGCCGGGCGCCCAGGCCCAAAAGGAGAAGAACGGACGAGACGTCCCAGGGCGAGACGACAGAAACAGGCCGAGAAATGATTGTAAATAGTAGCTTCAAAAAATGGAGATTTAAATTCAGTGAGAAATGCAAACGCAGGATTACCATTTAAAAAACGGGGTACATCTGGGAATCATGTGATGGCTTAAATAGAAACAGTACACCTTTACACCAAGTCTTTTTGATAGAGAGTGCGTGAACTGCGATTCAGGTATGCTCGTCGATACATGTGCAGTAAAAGCTTTTAGACTTCTTGAGGCAAGAATCAACATCGATCATCTCAATAGAATATTTGGGTGCTGTTTGATCTCGAGCTGTAAAAGTCAGTCAGTATATCCGGCTTTTCGTTTTTATCTTTTTGGGATGTCAAGGTCTATATATAAGGTTACAACTCACATCCAACGGTTTCCCCCGTAAGATGGCACCCAGAAAACAGGGATATCCCATACTTCCAGCCCAGAAGAACTGGTGTAGACTCTGACCCATTGGACAATCAGGGCTGAGAAGCACATTCTCCAGCTCATCTCGGACGATCGACCAGCCTTGGCTGTTATCCAAACCAAGACTCCGCAGCAGGAAGCCAGCATGGTTCTGGATAAGTGTTCGGTGAGCCCTTTTCCACAGAGCGTTGATATCATTGCACCTTGTTTCAGGTATCTCGGCCAGTCTTTCATCCACGGCTATTCCCTGATCCTGCAGCGTCGGAATGTGAATCTTTACTCCGTTCATATCTCTGATGGCAAACCCTACAACGGATTTGTTTTGTGGGTCAAAGCGAACCAGGACGTTTTGGCTGTGTGTTTCAAGACAAAGGCCACGGGATAGTAGAGGTATCACTAGCTTGAAAAGAAGACCCATGTACCTATATGAGAGTGGCGGCTGTGAGCTCAAGCTTGGTGGGTCATAGATTGAGGAGAATGAATAAGTACCTTCGAATCCAGGAGCATATCTCTGCAATGCTGTCTAAACCAAAAAGCAATTCGGCGTATGTTTGGGTTCCTCCAGCTGATCGATGATAGAGGGCAGCTGAAATGATCAGTGATTGCCCCGCCGCCAAAGCGCGTGGCTCTAAATCCTCGCGCAAAATGCAACAGAGGGTTCGTGCGGCTTCCATATTCATGTTGACGCCGGTGATCGTCGCGGTTTCTCTGCATACCCAGAGGTCAGGATGGGCAAGCCGCTCGACTAGCTCTGTCATATATGTAGCCTGGTATGCTTGCCACGGCTTGACATTCCGAATGGCCCCAGTAATTTGGAATGGTAGTGACATCTTCAGATGGTGATTGAAACCAAACTCCGATTTTAAGCATACTGAGCGAGCGGAGGCTTGCCCGTCAGCGAGGCCCTGGAAAGATTGGATCAGGGTGGCTTCTGGAACCCGATTAAAGACCAGCGGTGCGTTGGAGGCAAAGCATGGAATTATGGTTTGCCCTGATTCTGGCGGAGGGAGACCTAATGTTTGGAGTAGCGGCTGTAATAGCGCTTTGAAGGAACCCGTTGTTTGAACCTTTGAGTTCGGAACAGATATGAAGGTTATTTCTGGGGCTATCAGGTCACCTGCACCAGCTGCAAGTGCTGGAGAGAGCGGCGACTCCGGATAAAGGCATCGATGGAGCTGATGCGGTCAGGTTTTCCAACTCTCGGAAATGGTGAATCAGGGGGGGAACACACAGGATGTTCGGGATGCCCAAAAATAATGGCTCTCTCCCACTCGATTGCGCGGCTATTTGCGTCGCATGGTGCTTGCCGACGGTGAAACTGAAGCCATCTCTCTGTACGAAAACTAAGTATGCCTTGAATACGCATCTATATGGATCGTCTCACCTTGATTATCAGCACAATTCTGCAGCATCTCCTTCGTGGTCTCCAGAAGCTGAACATTTGGTATCGAGTCAGGGATCCAGTCATGAATTGCTTGTAGTATGCTGGACGGGTTCGTTTCGATCAACATCTCCCCCTTGCTGCTTTCCAATTGAACAGGTAGTTCAAGCTGCTCTGGTGCGATAGGATAAGGGATTTTGCCTAGTTTATCAACTAGAGTATTCGAGATCAGACCCACTACAAGTTGGGCAATTGAGGATTTGCTGCGATCACGCCCCAAAGTCTGAAGAGATAGAACCCTTTGTTCCGGGGATTTGAGTTCCTTGAGGATAGTAGTAACTAAGCCCTCGTTGATAAAGCACGCCAAGAGCCTGCGTGTAGTCTCGAATTCGGCACGCTCTGTATCCTGCGTTCTCGTCATGACGATTGGAGACGATGGAGCTAAGATAGATCAACAAGATGGAAGAAGCTAACAATGTCGAAGAGACCACAAGTTGTCAACCGAATGCAACTGGCGGGATTGTTCTTTACCCGTTCAGAAGAACAGGATATATAGGGGCAGGGGGAACGTGGCTTCCAGTTTTCAACAAGCTATAGATATACAGCAGGTGGAGGGATCAAGTAAAATATGACGTGACCGAGTACGACCGAGGCATGAAATGCATCTAGGGAGAGAATGCAGACTTGCGGTGAGAAGTTTCAATAGCGGCTAGGCTGGCCACATTGTGCGCTGCACCGTTGATACTGATTATTCGTTCTTGTGACCGAGCATCTCCGACATGCCGTGCGTATAACTTTGCATCGTACCATACGGAACATCTGCAAGGTAGTGGAGCATAATGAGATACAGTGGCGGGAAATTATCGATCTAGGTATCCTGCAGAGTCCCACACTTGCGATCCACTATGGCTCCTAAACCTGCCGGTTGCGAAAGTTGTTTGCTTGAGTGTATATCCACCAAAGGCCTGCCCTGGCATGGTCCTAAGTGGTGGGCACTACACTCTTGATCATCGCCTGTCTCGATTGTTTGCTTTGCCGCAACTTCGTAGCATACTTGGTGTTAGATGGAGGATATCACTTGATTTTCTAAAAGCTCATTTACGCGATCCAGAGTGTCAAAAAGGAGAGCTGTACGAAGTGTAACGCTAATACCGTCCACAAGTCCTATCGTAGGCTCAGACGCAAAGCCCTGCAATCGGGACATCAGGGGAGCTCGCAAGTAGGTGGACGCTAGTAACGAGCTTCTGAGCAAGCCAATGAGCCGTCGGGCTATCCATCATGGTCGTAGATGTCAGAACCTGGACATCTAACTTTTCTTTGCCCGTGATACAGCGGAAAAGCACCTGCCGCGACAAAGTGATGTATGCTGTCTTCTTAAAGGAAGAGCAGCGCATGCCGTCCAAGGATAGCGGCGGTGGCCCCTCGTCGGGGCGAAGGTGGTTGATTATGCAGCCGAACTTGGTCTCCGGATTCCAATCCGTGCAATTGGCGATAATATCTGACAAATCACAATACGGATACCTCGTCACCTTGGCATACTGGTTTTGAATAGAGTGAGAAAGCTTCCGGAAGGTCATGGTTTGTGGATCGACTTGGGCACGTAGTGGGTTGATATTGATGCATGGCCCAAGAGTGGTGTCGATTCCAGGGAAGACCAATGTCCGCGTGTCCATCACTGTGCCAAAGACTAGATCTTGCGTTTTTGCTAGACCTGACAGGAGAACGCTGCATGCTGCGTTGATCAAGGTCGGCACGGTTAGGTCGCGGAGGGAAGGTGGTAGGGGTCCTGAGGCTGGCGCAATGATCCGTGTTTCGGGAGAGGAGTGGCCACCGTTTAGCGTGGTCGGATTGAGAACCGTCATGGATGCGCCTCGGAGGTTCTGTCGCCAGAACTCAAGCGCTTTATCGGATGGGAACATTGAGCGAGCATAAAGATAGTGGCTGAATGGGGTTGCTGCAGGGGACTGTATTAGTCCAGTGGCATTGTTGTACGCAGCAGAGATATCCCTGAAGAAGATGGGGGATGTATTCCCATCATATTGGGCATGTGACAGTCGGACCAGGAAGGCGTGCTTTTTGGAGTCTTCGGATATGAGCGTGAAGCTGACAATGGGTCGTGTCGCAACTGGGGTTGCCTCAGCAATAATTCTCTCTACTGATAGTGAAGAGGCAGTTTCGAAGTCGACGTCAGCCATGAAGTGATGGAAGGGAGGATCAAAGGACTTCAAGACCGTCTGCATAAAGCCAGAGCCAACTTTGGTGAAGAGGGTGCGGAGAACGCTATGTCTTGCAACTACTGCGCTGCAGGCGGCTTGGAGCTGACTGGCATCAAGTTCTCCTTCTAGTATGCAACAATAGCAGCTCACAGTCCATTGAGTCAGGAAGAAATTTTGTGCTGCTGTTGTCGGAAGGACGTCCACGACGTTTTCGGTGTCCACGTCTGGAATACGTAGCAACACTGCTGGGTCAAGGAGCGAGAACGGTTCAGTGTGCATGGCCGTGTTGGATATTCTTGGTCTTTGCACTATGAAGTCTGCTAGGTCTCCCAGACTTTTGAACTCCATCATGTCCGCGACTGACAAATCAATGCCCTCCGATCGAGCCTCAGTGGCCACACGGATCGCCGTAATCGAGTCCCCTCCCATGCTGAAGAAACTGTCACTGGGTCGAATGGTAGAAGCGTCGACTCCAAGTGCAGAAGCCCATAGTCTCAATAGGGTTTGACCAGTTGGTTCACTCAGGCTTTTAGAAAGGGCCTCGGATGTACCAAGACTCCGTAGGGGCATCATCAACTCTTCGATCGTCAAAGATATGCCAATCTGGCGCAATCCGTGTCGGTGCACTTTCCCCGTTGCCGTCATGGGGATGTCTTCGACAGGATAATAAACCCTTGGAATCATGTATTCTGGTAAATTCCGAGGCAGACTCTCGACAAGTCTGGGAATCAACTGCCGTATTCTCGCTTGGGTCTCTTGCAGACAGCTGCCCTTTGAATCACACGGTGCAACAAATACCACCAACAACCCGGTATCACGCCCCTTGGGGGTAAGGAACTCCACAACCGTCCTCAACTCAGTCTCCGGGAGTAGGCACTTGTGGATCCAGTGCTCAATCTCGCCAAGGTCAACCCTCTGGCCCCTGATCTTGACCTGCGCGTCCTTTCGGCCCCTAAACAGGATGCTTCCGTCCTTATCGTATTGCACAAGGTCCCCAGTCTTGTACAGCCGCACAGCCGGGCGTCCAGATCGAAATTGCGGAAGCCAGCTTGTTGTCCGCAGAAAGGAAAGATTTGTCTCGGCGGGACGATTGATATAACCTTTTCCCACACTCGGGCTTTCGATCACTAATTCACCTACTGCCCCGATAGGAGCAAGACGGTTGTGATCTGCTGGATCCGTAATCCAGAGCACGCTGCCGGAGCCTTTGCCAATGTTGGTAGGGGAAGTTTTGGCCGTGAAGTTGGTCTGCAGGGAACTGATTGTGGTTGCCTCAGACGGACCGTAGGCATTGATCAGCTGGAGGTCGCCGGCCCATTCATCTATCATACTGGAGGTTAAGGGCTCCCCACAAGAAACCATATGGCGAACAGTAGGGATATCGGCCGGGTGCAGCAGCTTGGCAACTGACGGGGTGATACTGATCCAGTTGATCTTCATCTTGTTGATGAAACCAGTAAGACCGCTAGAACGCTGCAACTCCGAGGGAATACAGATACAACCCCCAAATAACAGGGTATACAGGATGTCGCGGTTGGCGACATCAAAAACAAAGCTAGTAAACTGAAGTACTCGCGATTGGTTTGATAGTGAGAGTGCCGGTCCGTTAGCCATCGCACGCTGGAAGAAACCACCATGTTCGATCACGACTCCCTTCGGTCTGCCCGTTGAACCCGAGGTAAACACAGTATACACCGGGTCCTTGACATCAACTAGTGGGAGTGAAATATTTTCGGCATCTGCCATCGTAGGCTGACCTTGGATCACTGACTCGACCACTATGGCTTGCGGGACCAACTGCATGGCCTTAGACAAATTTGCAGCGGAGCATAGGATCACTCGCGCATCGATATCCTCGCAGGTGGATAAATTGCGACCATGAGAAGAATTCGGGTCAACAAAGACGTATGCAGCGCCACTGCGAAGAACCCCAATTACCGCCACAATGGCCCACTTTGACTTTTCGAAACACAAGGGTACAATCTTGCCACGGGGCAGGTCCAGTGCGCATAAATGCATTGCCAACTTAGACGATAGGATATCTAGATCCTGGTAGGTGAAGTCCCCGTCCCAGGCGCTGATAGCGAGTCGATTCGGGTGGTTCACGCAATTTTTGAGGATTGCATCGTGAACGCATATTCCTGGCAGGGGCAGAATCGCTGGGTTCCATCGATGCAGACAGGACTTCTCCGTCTCCGTGATGAGGTCCAACTCGCGCAGATATACGTGAGGTCGGCTGATAATTTGAGGCAGAACGTGTTGAAGCGTTCTCGCCATGTTCAAAATCCGACTTTGATCGGAGAACAACCTCTTCGTTTTATCTGCCAAAATGTATATCGACGATCTGCTGACATCTAGCTGGAACATGACTTGAAAGATCTAGGTTCAGTCAGCCGTACCGCGCCTGTATATCTGATATTCAAGATCGCACCTCTGTAGTTTCCTCTTTTTGTGACAGTGCCTTCATATCAAATGGTGACAGTGTCCCGTGCCTTGTACTTTCCACAATGATTGTGTCATTTTGCTCGAGGCCGCTTTCACGACAAATCGATATGTCGCGTGGGAATTGAGACACTGGAAGATTCCTGTCCAACGTCAAAGCACATGAACTCATTTTGGGCTTGACAGAACTGGAGGTTGACATTTCCAGCTGAATGAGCCCGAAGCTCACACTATCAGACGGTTCAAAGGCGTTGAGGACGATTCCCCAGGCTATTTGACAGGCCATTGGCAAGCTATATTCACTCTCGCTACACCGCGAGAGTGGAAGCTCCAGCGAGAAGAGTTGCTCATCAGGATGCAGTTTGACCAGCGCCATGGTGAGAATGAGTTTTCGGATTTTCTTCCGTATATATCACGATCAGGAAGCGTTCCAAGATGCAAGCACCCCTTCTACAATGCCATTCGGGGATTTAATATCAGTATGTATCTCTCCCTCCTATTGTGAGTTTTTCGACTTGAGAAAAAAAGAAAAGAAAAATTCAATAAAACAGACCCTACCTGTAAGTCGCCATATCTCGTGCGTCATCTACAACATACGCAAACCAAAGAATGTCAAGGGGATCAGCAAGATCTAGTTCATGCAAGGGGTCGATCTACACCGTGCGGAAATCGAGATGAGATGAATGGAGACTTGTACGGTCCCAGAACGAATTTCAAGTATTTTTGCTATGTTATGTTTACTCTATACGGAATATATCATTTTCTATTTTTATGGCCACGGTGCCAGTCTCCCACCACACCGCTGTTTGTTCCCAATGTGTTCTGACCAAATGTTTCACGTACAGGTATCTTAACAAATAGGCCCGACGATCTTTCTGATTTGATATATCGATTCAATCGGCACAGGGTCTCTAGTTTTGCGTTTCACTGAAGCCCCGCCCAATCCCACGCCTTCACAGGCCGGTCCTTGCCATCCTGGAGTGTAGCCCAAACCTGTACGCGCTCCGCCGTCGCGCGGTCTCCAAAAAAGCTTTGGGCGGTCTGTTTCCTCTGAATCTTGTATGAAATTGTTCTAGGCAATTGTTCATCGCTGTCGAGCAGTCGCAACTTGGTGGGCAGGGTATATGCAGGGAGTGAGTTGGAAAGGTCACTTCGCAACTGATCCAGCGAAAGTTTCGCCATTCCCTGACGCAATCGAACAACGACGCCGATCTGATTCGCGCAGGCTGGATCGGGAACTCCGACTACCGCAGCCTCAATCACGTAGGGCAGCGCCATGACTACGTTCTCTACCTCCAGAATAGGCACCCGGTACGCATAGACGGGTACAACTGTTGCCGAGTCAGTCAGTCTATTTCAGGCTGATCAGAAAGATGCACCCACAGTCTGTAGAAACCCGTCCGTCGAAAATAAATTCGTCGCCTTCCATATGCGCCATGTCTCCAGTCCGATAAAATCCATCTTCGGTAAACGCAGCCCGAGTCGCTTCGGGGTTATTCAGGTAACTGTGGTAGAATGACTATTTTAGGGCTATAATGGATCGAGGGCGTTGCCAAAAAGAAAGCTTACCATAGCATAATTCGTGGACTCTTGACTAAGATCTCTCCACTTGTTCCTTCGGAGAGTTTCATCTCCACGCCAGGGATTGGTTTACCTATCGAACATGGCTTCACACCCAAATGTCAGCGTTAGATCCACCACTGATATATTTTCTCGCACGCTTACCAACGCAGATGCGACATTGAGTGATGCGCTCATCAATCCTCCTGCCTCTGTCGCAGAATACCCCATTTGAAGCGGTTTCCCGAGTAGCTTGTGCCAGAATTCCAGTAGGACGGGTGCGGGCATTGCCGACCCAGCCCTCATCCCCTGAATAGCTCGCACGCCTTGCAAGTATGGCTCGAGCTCAGCATCCGGCAGCAGTTGAAGGTAGTCCTCGTAGTATTGTTTTAGTTGCGAAAACATCATTGGACCCCAAGTAACCCGAGTCAAACGCTGTTGCCGCAGAAGCTCCCAGTAAGCTGCAGGGGGAGAACCAGGCGGTAGAATCTCAATTCCATGTCCACTTAGTAGCAGCGGAAACAAACCAACATATCCACCAATCCAATGGGCTGGTCGGTCGCATAGCTTAATCAGGCGATTCTCTGGGGAGCATGGCTGGCGGGGATATAGAGAACAACGGGGTAATACAGCACCCTTGGGTGGCCCAGTGGTCCCGGATGTGAACACGACTAGTCCCGGACGATCTGGCGCAAGGCTGATGGTGTCATCCAAATGTCTGACATCTATGCAGTGCCCGCGTCGGCCACCAAGTGTGACAGGTAAACTGAGTACAGGGCGATGCGAGACACTTTTGCGGTATTCTTGGATTTTGAGGGTAGCTTCCTCATGGCCCGCTTGCACGATCAGGAGACGAGAATCGCATTGCTCGAAGAAGTGATCAGCTTCATCGGGGAGGATTGCCTTCGCTACAGTAAAGATACTTTGTTAGAGAGTGAATTTTTCATATTCGTGGGACAACTTACGCATCGGCATGATAGCACCTCCAATGGAGAGAATCACGAGACATCCAACCACGAACTCGTAAGACGTGGGCACTAGTAGTCCGATCCATGGTGAGCTGTTTAGTATACCTTGGCCATCAAAGATCTCATGGGGCCACGCATCGTATATTCTCTTTCGTGTCGTGACAATGTCTCCGATCAATTGGTTGTACGTTGCTGATACGCCATTTGCTGGATCATTGACTGCAATTGCAGTACTTGGAAACCGCTCCGCACAAGAGAAAAGGCTACTGAAAAATGTATCGTTTGGAAACACCGCTTCGAGCCCTCTTTGGGTGAGATGTTGGCGTTCTTCGGTGGTCATAGTCGATGATTCAAGATCAAATGGCTCAGATTCTTCGGGTAGGTAAGTTGATGACAATACTAGAAGGATTTGTTTGATGATATGTTAGATATTGGCAATACATTGACCCAATCAATCATATAAGTCCCAGTACACCCAATATGCCACTGTACAGAGTATGCCCATACTGTAGAATCATTAAACAAGGCTGGCTGAATTCCAAGGTTTGACCACTAGTGAAACCTGCATGTAGGCTACTCGACAGCTAAATGATGCAGAACATGCCACGGAACAGAGATAAATCTCCAGTCGCAAGTTCACCGCTATTCTATGGCTATCTTTTCAATAGCCCTGTTGCCCCATCGAATAGAAGATTGAGCTGAAGATCGCGAACATCCACCGGAGTCCTCTTTGTGAGGTGACCCACCCTGTAATAGTAGCGCCATGTAAATCTGGCTAGTGTATCTTATGGAGCTAAACAATCGTCATCCCTGGTGATGTGGGAATATATCGTGGTGCAGGTGGTGCAGGTGGTGCATTTGAATGAAGCAAGGGGTCAAAGCCTTGATAGTCAACCATGCACTACTGTATGTATGCACTACGTTGTACGGAGTAGAGTATTTTGTTTATGACCTTATTTCTCTGCTAATATGGAAGATTCAGTCGCGAAATCTTGAAAGAATACATTGATCCGAATAGGAGTGCTCTATCTCTCCAACAAAATGGCAGAGAACTTCACCTCTATTCCAGTTATTGACTTTACCTTGTATACCACACTGGAAACAAAGCCTCAATTTCTTTGCGAGCTTCGAAATGCCGTTGTTAAAGTTGGCTTTTTCTATCTGAAAAACCATGGTATCTCCGACCAGGTGCAGTGCCAGCTTCTTTCTCAAACAAAAGAATTCTTCGACCTTCCTACGGAAGAGAAGCAAAAAGTAGCCATTGACAATAGCAAGCATTTTTTGGGCTATGCTGGATATACTGCTAGATCCACGGGTAGCATTGACCATCGAGAGACATTCACGGTAAGCTTCCCAAGACGATGTATTGCAAATGCATGAAGGCTGATACAAATCAACCAACTTAGCTGGGTATTGACCAGCCTGCCCCAAGTCCGGATGAGCCTTTGTATCGGAACTTGCGCGGGCCTAATCCGGTGAGCCTTTCTAACTGATATAAATGATCATGATCATCCCCTCTAACAACTCCCAGTGGCCGGATGCAACACGCGTCCCAGACTTTCGTTCAGCGATCCAAAGATATACAGAAGAAGTTGAACGACTCGCAGATACTTTCAAAATTGCAGTGGCGGAATGTCTTGACCTAGAGCCTACTGCTTTCTCTCGTCTCTTTGATGATCCATCGAATGACAGACTCATGCTTGCAAAGTATCCCTTACCCGCAAGTCCCCAAGATGGCGACTTCAAAGGACTCGCAACCCACAAAGACAGCAGTTTCCTCACACTGCTACTTCCCGGAACGCAGCATAGAGGTCTTGAGGCCCAGAACAAAGCTGGCGACTGGATTCCCGTTCCTCCACTCCCTGGACACCTGGTGGTGAATATTGGACGCCAGCTGGAAGCATTGACAAAAGCGGTCTGTGTGGCTACTACCCACCGTGTCAAATTACATCCACGGTACTATCACGATACCAATGGCAAGTCGCTGGGAACCCGCTATGCGTTTCCATACTTCCTGGTAATGGGGTTGGACCTTACCCCCAAAACCGCATCAGTGGAAGTCCCGCCACACATCGCGGCTTTGGTGAAGGACGAGAAGGTCAAGTCAGACAGCCAAGCATATTTCCAACTATACTTCAAAGACGGCATTGGGAGGGGGGTGTTTGCTACACGAGCACTTAGGTATCCTGTGGCAGCGCAGAAGTTCTACCCTGGTCTTTTGGAAGAGCTCAAGGGCATCACAAAACTTGTTAAATGAAGTGTTCACTCGCCTAACATCTAGCCTGCTTATTGAATAATAAAATGGCACGTTTTTACTATCTATATGCAGCCTTACCTATATGCAACCTTAGAGATCCATAGACCTACATCTGTACGCCCTCGGTTGTCGTCAACTCTTTGAAAGGCCTAGATCAAGTCAGATGAAGGAAGATGTATGGGAATTTACCATTTTATTCCAGCCTACAGCGATACACAATACTATTTTCCTTTCCTTGTGTGCGCATTGCACAGCTTATCAAATTTCTCTTGTGGGTGTGATAATGTCATTTGAGGGATGAAAGTGTGTTTGCCCGGATATACCTACCCTCTCCTCCCACACTCAACAACACCCCTACAACACCCCTACCCCTCTTCAGCAGACTTCTTCTCCCTCCAGGTCTGCCCCCAGAAATACAGGACCCATAAAGCGGGGGATGCAATAGCCACCATACCCGCAAGGAAGACACCCACCCAACCAATGCCAATCACATCAATCAACGGGGCCACAGCCGCAACAGCCCCAGCTGAAGTCAAGTGGTTGATCAGGTTCATAGCGGCACGCGTCGAAGCTGGTCGAGAGGCATTGAGATCCACAGCTAGTATAATGATCGTGTTATTCACGCCTGCGCTAGCATTTCCACAAAGGAACAGCAAGATCATAGGGCCTGCTAGGTGAACATGATAATTTATGAGCCAGGCGTACGCGATAACACACAGACAATAAAAATAACCAAATGGTAATGTCAACCCTAGGCGGGCCTTTTCGAGGGGTATACGCTGCAGCTGCTGTTGAGACTGTCGGTTCGGCTGGATATGCTCGCCTATTCGGCGCGCCCGACGCTTAAATAACCGATCCGCCAATGATCCTGCAGTCCAGCGCGTTGTCAGACCGCCGACGGTGAAAGGAAGGTAGCACAATCCAATTTGCAGTGGATTCAAGTTATAGCTCTGCGCTAGTAGGGTCGTCAGACTATTTAGAATAGCCGACGAAGTAAACGTGGAGGCAGCGCTGCAGAGAGTGAGGAGAGCGATATGTCTATCGAGAAGAATCTTAAGGGTCTGGCGGATCCCCGGGCGTCGTTTGAAAGTAACCCGTGTGTCGGGCTCTCGCTCGTGCTTTCTTGGCCAGGCGAGTTGGAGTATGCATTTGTTCCATGGCTGTGGATCCAGACTGCCGTTGCCTACCACTGCACGGCTGGTTTCGCGGAAGATTACCAGCATAGTGAGAGCGATAACACCCGAGGAAATGGCAAGAAACCAAAATATGCTCCTCCATCCCAAGTAGTGTGTCAGGATACCTCCTAAAATTGGCCCAATCGCCGGGCCAATAGTCGTTCCGAGCGAGGAGTAGAACATGTATTTACCTCGCTCCGCTCGTGTTACGAGATCATTTATAGCACCCCCAGAAACCACCATGGCGCTACTGCTCGCGAACCCTTGGAGACAGCGCAGAACTAGCAGTGTCGAAAAGTCGGTTTGCCGAGCTAGCCCGATACTACTTCCAAACAAGATGAGTAAACAGGCTAGAATAACTGGGCGACGACCATTTTGATCAGAAAAGCCGGCAGTCAACAAAGGAGACACAGCTTGAAAGACCTGCTAACGTTAACATCTATCAAATGAATCTTTAGGCACAGAACATACCTTGTAAGCGGTAATCGTCAAGTTAATCTTGGAAGTTGGCACATGCATATCTCTCGCCATCGACCCAAGAGCGGGAAGATACATACTGGCCATTATAGGGCCCAGGAAAGTGACCAGTGAGCAGGCACATATCGTAAAGATTTTCTCCTTCTCAGATAAAATACAGTACAGTGGCTCAAGCTTTTCGGTAGAGGTTCCATTCGCCTCTTCCTGCCCTTGAACGTGTTCAATATCCTCTGACGTAGAAATATCTTCATCATTATTGTCATCTGATCTGGACTCTTGGGGCTTCATCGTGGCTGACATGATGTTAGGCTGGTGTCAATCCAGCTCCTTATCTCTGACCAAGAAGGGCTTCGTTTTTCGTCAAAATTGGAGAGACTGTCTGCCCTTACTTTGTGTTCATGATATCGAGACTCTGTCGCAACCCTTTATGACCCGAGGCATTCTTGATCCGGTTTGTACTTGTTTTGATTTGATCTGCCTCCTTAAGACATGCAAGGGGTCCAGGAGTTACCAGGTTGACCACCACTAGTCGATCCACAATGTTGTTGGATGGAATACTCCATGTTCAAGTAACATCAAGTGAACTTGGGGTTAGCACTAGGTGGGTGCCGGTGGCTTTAAGTAAAGTTACCTGTTCATAAAAGAGGACTTTGCACAACTTCAACCTCTAAACTCCTTAGGGACCATTTTAATTTATCTACCCGCACTCTAGCAGCTTAATGTATTCTCGTAGACCTGAGCATCACACGGCCAAGTCTTCTTTCTGCGGTACAAGCAACAATAGGAACATCCTATTAGCAACTAAGTTGACTGGTGTCGAGGTTGCCTGGTCACCTGATGTGACCAGGTTACTCGCTGGATGTACAGGACATGTCCACTTTACCAACTGGTTGGTCCATGGTTGACCAGTTTGGTGGATGTCCTTGCAGCGAGGATCCAGTCCGTCAGTTGTGCCTGAGGCATCATGCCTGATTGTTCAGGCAGGCATTTAATGCCTAATGCCTGAGGTGTCCAGTGGGTGCCTGATGCCTGAGGTTTTTTGCCTCAGGCATCGATGCCTTAGGCCTCCAAGACAGTTCGTGCAGGCAGGTTCCTTCCCGTTTGGGATGACAACTCTCACATGACGGTTCAAGTTGTCCCTTTTGTTTGTTTGTTTGCTCTTCTTCTCTTCTTCATCCTCTTCCCAGAGTCCGTAGTTCACCACAGAAGAATACAACTTGTTGCTTCTGCTTTCCTTCTTGTTTCTTCTGTAGTGCTCAGAACTGGCGGGTACTTTGGATAGTGTTGTTAAAAAGCTCTAGTCCTTGTTTCGTTGGGGTGCACATCCTAGAAAGACGCTCAATCTAGTTAGGTTTAGAAAAACCGACGATGTAAGCTTCTAGAATGGGCTTGAAATTGTGTTAATATAGCTTGCTGTTGAAGTACATCATGGTGCTGTTTGGCCCTAATCGTGGACGTGATTACTCATACTATTTTCTGTCGCGAATATAGTACAGTCTACATCGCAGGCGAATAACCGCAATAATGAACCAACGGGAAAGGACTCGAAATCAAATACTTGGATGAAAAGGTATCGCAGAAGATATCTTCTAATGCTACCTACCGAAATAACGTCTAGGAGAATTTTTAGAAGGACATCTAGACATACAAGGCACAACATATTACAGAGGATATGGGAAAAGAGAGTAGGAAATGTGTCGTAGAAGTATACTTCTGATATCGGCTCAGGATTACCTGGAATATCATCTAGCAGAGTATGTAAGATGTCAACATTGAACTCAATTCCGTCTGCATCAGACCAACTGTATAGAGAGATTGTTGTTGTCCTCCGTTGCCTATAGTGAAGCATAGAGGATATCCCGTTTAGGCAGTCGACTAATCGGGTAGGCCATGATTTTTGAGCTGAAAGGTACAACAGCTACAATAGAACTCGAAGCCTAATAGATTGAAAGCCCAATTGTTCGTCTCCAGGTATAGACTTCAGTATGTCTCTGCAATTCAACTGCCAATGCATAAGATTCCACTCCAGCTTCAAGTATATCACATTGTTCACCACCATAAGAGATTGGTCTACTGGTGCCAATTCGAGTCTCTTGTGCGCATCTTGCTTGACATCTCTCATGGGTCTTGAATCAACTCGAGCATTCTGTTCGCTCGACAACATATGTCTCTTCTGTTTATCTTCCTCGACATCTCTTACGAGCCTCCTATCTATCCAAGCCTCTTGATCGCTCGACAACATACGTCTCTTCTGTTCATCTTTCTCGACATCTCTTACGAGCCTCCGATCTATCCAAGCCTCCTGATCGCTCGACAATTTGCGACTTTTGTGCACATCTTCCCTGATATCTCTCATAAACTTCTCATTCTGGTTTGCTCGACTCCTCTATCGACTCAAGCATCTGCTCCTCGTCCACGCGCCTTCCCTGACGACGAACTATGATCATCTCGACTAGGAGGTGCACACGGCTACCCATCCTACCTGTCGCACCTACCTCATTCTTTCCCAGTGCTTTCTTCAACGTGCATCTTCGTTGCGAGTGCATTGATTCATTCAAGTTCACAAGAACCGGACGTGATCTTTCAAGCATCTTCTTTCCTCTGATCTTTCAAGCATCTTCTTTACTCTGATCTTTCATGCATCTTCTTTCCTCTGATCTTCAAGCCGAATCGCTGGTCAACCTTTTCATACATCCGTTTCGATTTGTCACGTCGAATCCAATATGTCGGGCCACAGAAAGCCCAACCGGTATCAGCAGACCCAACCTAGTCGCGAGGCTACTGAGCGTCCCTTCTCCCTCGATTCTCTCACTGTCATTCCCTGCCGACCCGATGATAAAATCTTCAGCAAGTGGGATCGAGTGAGGGACCAAATTGTGCGAGGGATTGACCTTCGAGATGTAGCAGCAATCGGCTGCTACAGAGTCAGCGAGCATCCGAGGTCGAAAAACACAACTCCAACCATCTTGGTATTTGGAGAACACAAGCACGGATCAACGACTTTGGTAAAGTCGCGGCAGAGGATTCAAGAGATCCTCGCGGCTTTCAAGCTGGACCAACGGGTGAGGGTAGAGTTCCCACACGCAGAGGTACAGCGACATGGCTCGACTGGCGACTCTGACGTAGATTCAGAGCCCGAGACGGATCCCAAGCTCGGGCCCCGTCGAGGAAAAGAGTCGTCCTTCGTTGAGACCGGGGTCTTCTGTCGAGAGGTCCTCACTCTGCCATCCTTGCCCGGTCAAAGTCTAGCTCTGAGCGAGAACCTTGAGGCGTCGGGAACTTTTGGTGGGTTTTTTGAGATTGTGTTGCCCGGATCATCCCAGGCAAATGTGGTGGCTATAACCTGTTTCCACGTCATCAATCCCGGGGAGAAGGGTAGAAGCTACTCGGACGTTCAAACGATCCGAAGATGGCGGCTGCATGGCATGAGGCCGAGCCGCCCAGGAGCCATGCAGCTCCTCGTCGACCACCCAAGTCCTCGCGCGGTGCGAGAGAAGGGACTAGCTCTGCAGGGGCAGATTGAGGGAATTGTGAACGACTTCAACTTCCAACTCTGGTGCCAGCTGGAGCCCGGTGAAGGCGGCCTTACATCAGAGGCTCAAAAAAAGTTAGACGCCAGAAAGAAAGAACTGGCGAATCTTAGATCCTTC
The DNA here is from genome assembly GCA_030762825.1 of Penicillium turbatum. Taxonomy (NCBI): domain Eukaryota; kingdom Fungi; phylum Ascomycota; class Eurotiomycetes; order Eurotiales; family Aspergillaceae; genus Penicillium; species Penicillium turbatum. The sequence goes on from JAUJYX010000014.1 coordinate 309,089, forward strand.
CTGAACGAGGTCCATTCTTTCGACCCGAGTCTTGGGCGGGTCTGGGCTGCCTCCGGTTTCACAACTGAGAGGTCCGCGAGTATAGAGAACGGCGGGCACTTGTGGACCTCGCAACGCGACTGGGCATTGATCGAGATTCCAAGGGATCGAGTGGGGAGGAACATTGTAAGTTTGCTAACAAATCACCTTTACCACACCAGATATATCTAACCATTTCTTAGACTCCCCAAGGTCATGTTCTCAAGCAACACCCCCAACCAGAGAGTCTCGACCAGGTGAAACTATGCATTTCAGGACAAAGGTCTGGCTATTCTGAAGGCATTTATAGCTCACTCCATGTTGCTAGGATCCGGCACGAATGGATCGACGACCAGTCTTTGGTGATCCCAACGGTAGAGCATTCTGTGCTTACCCTCGCGCCTGACAAGGATCCATTTTTTTCGAAACAAGGAGACTCGGGCTCTTTGGTGTATATCAAAGAAGGACACGATGTCGTCGGTATGCTTTTCGCGGGTGCGGTTTCCATGGATAAGGATGGGGGTCTGCAACCGGGTGACCCCCTCCCTAGCTATTTCACTCCTATCAACGACCTGATTGAAGACATCAAGAAGATTACGAAAGCGACTGAAGTCCGATTGCTGCAAGAATGACTATGATCGCAGCTCTTTAATGTTTCTTCGCTTGCACTTTTCGATTCCGAGTCTCTTGATACCAAAGCATACTTAGCGTACCATACCTGGCGTTATCCTTCCCTTTTTCTTCTTGTCATTTACTATTCAAACTTGCATGCAGACTACAGTGCAATTTCCACAGAGAAAGCACTGTCAATTCAATGATGGGTTCTATCTTCAACTTATGAGAGCCCTTGAAGTTCATCAAATACAGAGTAGAAAAGAACAGGAAAGAATCCTCATAAAAGTAAAGTTGCAAAGTAACAATCAGCTAGCTAGGTTTCAACGGGCATTTTTCCTGAAACGCCGAGCATAACGCAAAGCTGATTCAAATCTACGCGTACAACCCGTCATGATGAGGACCCCCACCGTTGAAAGATTTAAAGCATCCAGAATAGACACGAACGTTTCCCGGGCATCACGCCAGTCTCGATTGCTCTTGTAGCAGACGGTCACGAGTAGGCAGTATTCGCTGTCCTCCCGGTTCTCGGATGTTCCAATGCGTGTGGCTGAAGTTGAAAGGATATCGCCAGGATCATTCTCCATGTAGAATAATTCCATTATCTCTCTGCAAGTCGAATAAAGCGGCTCATTTTGGTCCACACGCCATACACGGAAAGGGCCAGCTGGATCCGCGATCTCGACATTGACATCGCCGAACCCGTTGTCTGATAGAAGTTGATGGAGTTCACGACAGGCCCGTAGCCAAGTGTTGCTAAACTTGTCGCGAGTTGCAGTGATGACCAAAGTTGGCTTGCTTTGGCGCTCAGGGTGCAATTCGAATGTGCAATAGAATATGTTTATTTTGTCTGGATTGATGTTGTATCGGTCGAGAGTTGAAATGATCGCCTTGTTCAAAGCGAAATTCCGAAAGATGTCCCATAGATCATCACCTCCCTCTGGTGTGATCATGTGGACAGGCTGGGGGTAGAGGTATGGCCCTCCAGCACGGCTCATTTCATTGATGAAACCATCTGGCTCGACGTGCCACCGGCCTGTGTCATGAATGCTATCGCAACTGTTCCGAATACGCCGGCCATCTCGAACTGCGGAGGCATATGCTGCCACCCTGCGAGAGCCTCTGGGGCGTTCCTCTTCGCCTGAGTTGGTGTCAGTATCGACAGATGAGCAGATAGAGGACGTGTCCGAGCCACCGTTGGAAAAGGTGTCCGAGCCCGCTTGAGAGGAAATGTCAGAGGAATCATCAGAGGCGGTGTCAGACATTGGAATGGGCTCTTCATGGCTAGAAGAGGAAGCATCAAAGTTGCTCAGTTCATCTGCAGGTCGAGTATCACACAGGATGACGGTCTCAGGCTCAGAGATGCAGTCATCCTGATCCACCGTATCGCAATTGTCGATGGGGGATGCGTCCGGCAATTTTCCATCAACAAATGTGTCAGATATGTCTTTAAGGGGACCAACAGAGCTCGCATTGGGCACGGTGATGGACTCTTCACGGCTGGAGTCGGGGCTATCAACGTTGCTCGGTACGTCAGCAGATGAAGTGTCACACAAGATGACAGTCTCGGGCTCAGAGATGCAGTCATCCTGATCGACCAAGTCGCGGCTGTCAATGAATGATGTCTCCAGTTCACCCTTGATCAAGGCGTCAAAGACCTCATCAGCAGAGCACTCAGAGGGGTTGGCGGCAGGAATATCAGAGGTTTCATTAGATACGCGGCTGGGAGCTTCGTCACTGAGACTGGCAGGATGAAGCTCGTCCAGCTCATTCACAGGGGCAGTGTTGCAGAGGTCGGCAGGTTTCATTCCAGAGTCATCCACAAACGGAGTCTCGTCGCTACCGATGGAGGAGGAATCTGACTTTCCATCAGAGAACGTATCAGAAACACTCTTAAAAGAGCCATCGCTATCGCAGGAGCGGACAGAGGCTGTATCAGATATGATGCCATTTTTTTCGCCGGTAGAGGGGGAGGCAGGAAGCGAGTTGGATTCACGCTCAGAGGAAGCCTCATACCAGATGGCAGTTTCAAGATCGGAGTCAGAGTCGCACTGATCGGATTTGTCTGACGTCAAGGCGATCTCGAGTCCGGTATTCTCCTTGGGAAGCTTCTCAAACAAGGTGAGGGGCAGAGCCTGGAGCCTAGTCTCGGTGCAACTCGCGGGCATGATGGGCGGACGGTATTCGATGATGAAAGTGGATAGAATAGATGGAACTGAAGTGGTTCAAAGGAATGTATGTAAAGAGTGTGGAGGAGAGTGGATTGAAATGGGTGCGGCTCAGCGGCCTTGGCAAACTTTAAGTGAACAATAAATCAGTTGAGGCAGGTGACTAATTTAGGTAATAACACTCGTGAAGGAAGGTGCAACTGGCAGGGTTGAGGCGCGCAGTTTCCCCAAGATCGATTGTTGTGGTTTGGTTCCTCCAGATCGGGAAGGCACAAGGATTACCTGAGAACCTTCCGAGGTTTCCAATGGAAGCCTTGGAAGGTTGTTGAAATTGGTGGAAGAACCTTGGAAGGCTACATTCCGGTAGATCATGTGCCTGCACGATTCTATATTTACAAAAAGAATTCAGTGGACATCGGAAACCAGACAGTGTTATTCCAACACAGTCAAGTCTATAGCCATATATTATTCCTACAGCCCGCAAACGCCCCATTATCCATATATGGCATGATCGCTCCTCTCGCTCAACCCACCAAATAATAGCAAAGAAAGGGAAATTTGTGACTCGTGTCATTCGTATATTATTGAAAAGCAAACGCAAAAAGGTACCAGAAACAAGCCTAGAAGTGTTCCTTCCAGAACTTGAACCGGACATCCTTGGTCGACGAGGACTTGGCCGCGTCGCTAATCTGCATCGCAGCAGTATTAGGTCCACAGAAGTACACTCCGATCTCAGTGGTAGCAGCACTCTGCAGACCGGTCATGTAAGACTGATTCAGCAACCCAAGTCGCATTGCCGTGAAAAGGCGCTTGAAGTCCGGCCGACCGAAGTTCGTCCGACTCTTCAGCTCCGTGAGAGGATCGAGGGCTTGGCCGACGGAGTTGAGATAGATATTCGCGGCGGTGTCAGCGTCTAGACGCTGGGTGAGGTAGGTGTGGATGCGCAAGAACTCGGCGCTTCCCTCGCTGGCAGCCGCATTGGCAGACTGGGCTTCGAGGGAGGATAGTAGGGCTTGGAACCACTCGAATGAGGAGGTGTCTTTGCAGATCCAGATAAATTCCACACGTCGTAGTCGGCGAGGAGGGTTGGGAGTTGAGCGGAGATGCCAAATGTTTTTGAGAATAGAGGCCCAGGGTGTAACGCCAATGCCGGTGCCAATGAGTACGGCGATTTCGTTTTCAAACACGTCTTCCGCGGGTGCACCATATGGTCCGTCCACGCGGATTGCGGGCATCGTTTGTCCATTTTGGAGTGCGACCTCGTACATGCCGTTAGGGTCGAGGCCTTCGAGGTCCTTGGCTTGTGCAGGACCGCAACCGAGTGCGTCTCCGAGTGCTCGGGTAAAATCTCCAACTTGACGAACGTGAACGCTGAGATAAGGATCGAAGGGACAGGAGGTGATGGTAAATGGGTGCCATTGGGTACTGGAAACATCTGGTACTTGGAGGAATAGCCATTGTCCGGCTTTGTACTTCATGCTAGGCTTGTGAAACTGGATCTCGATGGCGGCTAAGGGTCACTGATTAGTTGTGTTCAATTTCAAATTCCGGAGGAGGGATCATACCATAGGGATGACGAATAACCTTTGTGATTACCGTCATGCGTCGGGAGCGAATTTCCCTGTAGAGTCGCTCGAAGAGATACAAAGCTCCGATCACCAACTCCCATCTCCACCCCTCATAGCCCAAGCAATGATCCCAGTACTGCTTTCCTGCAAAGGGCGAGATGGGATCGGCGGTGTCCCGCACGAAGCATCCAGTGGCGTGGGTATAGAGCGCCAACATGAACGGAATGAACAGATGATGGGCATACCAGAATGTCTCATATGCTTGCTGGCGGATGCGATGGTGTGCGGTGGTATACATCAGCATCATGCACAGAAGCATGACATGACCAGTGATACCACTTGCACGTGTGAAATGGATCGTGACTGCCAGCTCTGGGCGGATCTGTTCTTTTTCGATGTTGTAGAAACTATGTTCGTGTTAGCAAAGTGGCCAGGACCAGCCAAATGAGAAAGCAGCATACTTGACGTAATGGGCCCCGGTATGGATGGCCGTAAACACCAACATTGAATAGGCTATTTGACGATGAAACCACGCCGACTCATCGAGCGGGAGCCATCTGATCTGTGGTCTCAACCATCGAAGGATATTCCGACACATCGGAAACAGGATCAAAGTACAATCGACCGAGAGCACAAGGCCTGCGCCTCGCGATATCCAGACTGAATAGCCGAGAGCATTTAGACCAGCTAGCTTTGAATTTGATGCCTGCATATACCTATGAGACTATTAGTCAAGAGTTTCAGAGCTGGGTCGACGATCGAGTGCGTACCAGCCTACAGCAAAAAGACCAATATGTAGACCCCAGAAGAAGAGATGGAACAAGACCTTGGAAAAGGTCAAATCGGCCCTCTGAAGCCAGGAAGCCTTAGCTGCAGCCATTCTTTCCCCGTATTTTTCAGAGATGTCGACCGGCGACAAATTATTCAGGCGTTAATTCAATCAAAGGAGTGACGAGACCAGACGGTTGACCAGCAACCCGGTGTTATACACTGAGATTCTGCCCGAAGCAAGATTTCCTAATCTTCTTTCAACACAACACTTCAGTATTAATATTGAGATACCGGTAGCTTCAAATTTGTCGGTCGTTGTTTCTCCATGAACTTGGCCCAAACTCCGAACTTGGGCAGAGTTCTCTCTTCAACGCTCAGAATCAAGGCTTCGGAATATTACAGGATAATCCAGAGTGTCGTTGGATACCTGATAGTCGAAGAAAAAGCCTCACAGCGTTCAATAGTACCTAGTCAAGCTGCACAACAGCCGAGGCTTGTATAGCAGATTATAGAAAATTGTTCGCCTTGTCGCGAGCGCTGTTGGCCCTTCGCCGTCGATAACGCCGTAAGTGTCCTATTAATCACCAGTGCGTGGTGAAGGACTGCAATAGAATGCGAAATATTATTTCTTCAAGTCGTTCCAGACATTGTTGGTGTCGGTAATTGGGTAGAGACAAGGCCGGGGAAGAGTTGGAGGTTCAGAAAATCCCAGTGAGGTGGTTTTCGCTGCAGGGGTGAGGGGGGGCCGATCTATAATTAATCGCTGCCAGCTACACCCGGCGAACTATGGTGGATTGCGGTCCAATGAGCAAGTTAACCCTATATGATCTGTGCTTTAGAATCCTTATTGGGCATATACGTTTCCAAGAGACCAAGACCCCGAGTCTAGAGGCTAGAATGTCCTTCGTCGCTTACAGAGCTCGTCAATTCTTGCCAGGTGCATCGACTATTATCCTTCTTGGGCATGGCTTATCACTTCTAAAGCTTTCAGAAGTCCTGACTGCGATCCTGGTCCCCGGTTTTAATTAATACCTTGAGCAACTTGCTATTTTTAATACCGTTCGCAGCAGGCACACCAATCATCACGCAAAGAATTGTGCGCCCTAAGAGTCTGACCGACATGCCATGTTCCCCGCGATGAGGCGAGACCAAAGGGGAAAAGGAAGCGGACCCTGTTCGTCCAATCTGATCTGATTCGGGGTTTTGCTCAAAAGACGGGCTTGAACGGCGTGGAAGCTAAGCGGCTCGAAGTCGAGTTTCCAACAAGATCAATACCCCGAATGGGGTAACAGAGAGGCTGGTGAATGGCCATGAGGGACTGTGACTGGTCAGCGCTAAATGAGGCCAGGGAAAAAGGTTGATGAGAAAGCGGCCTATTGCCAACCTCCTGCAAGCGCTGTACTTTCATCACACGGAAACCCCGAGAGTAGATCGGTAAAAACGCCTCTCATTCGATTCAAGATGCTTCGTGAGTGGTGGACTGGAAGTCTTCACCTAAAGTTAGAATCGCAAATTGCCTCGAGCTATCTGCGTTTCCCCATCAATGATTTCTTGTTCAGATGAGAATCTTCTCCACTCTGCAAGTCAAGCCGAGCACGGGTAGACACTGCAGAAGATGCAGAAAGACGGTGTGTGATGTGTGTGACATTTCCTCCCAAAGGGTCTGTATTAGAATCAGGGCTGCCGTGATCATCTGATCTCGAAGATTCCAAACTGTCTCTGGCACCCAAGATGAGACCAGTCCCTAACAACCCAAGTATTTCACAACATCCCAGGCCTCGGTTGAAACCATTAAAAGGGAACAATCCGAATGTCGATGAGACTTGAAAGCCCTGCGCGTGCCTGCATTTCATCACACGCCAAGCCCACCCCGGCCTCTGATTTGCGGCCATCCACTTTGCGATCCGCTCCGTCACATCCCACATCCATCCCCACTCGCCAATCACACAGTTATGACGCTTCTTGAAGAATGTCAGGATGAGGGGTTGTCAAGGATTCGGGGACTTTTTCGTTGATGATTGGCTTACAATACTTGCATCCGTGCGGATCACGCTTTAACCGTATCCTTCTCGCCGCACCAACCACGAGCGTGCAGTGATGCACTTTTTTGGCGCGCAGCAGTCACATCCTGGCAAAGTGTTTTGAGTATGCTGATTTTGAGTTATCAGAGGGGTCGCTAGTCTAAGTATAGATTCTTATACCTGGTCATGTCTGCAAGCATGCCACTTGGAGCAAGCTGCTTTTTTTCCCCATATCAAATCATGTCACCACGATAAGCCCATACAAGATTATTTTTTCTCCATGTGCTTTGGATCATTCAACCCAATAAACACCTCTATGGACTGCTGGATTACACGATGAAGTGACACCGACGCAAGTATTCGGGTCTTGCGACAATCGGCGGCCAAGATTAATTTCGCACTTCGTCGCTCATACCGAAGTGACTTTATTTCCTCCGAGACCTTCGCTGGACGAAGCTCTACCACACCACACAACTTTCATACGGCCGAGCGCCCGTAGCTCGACACAATGGGCAGGCTGATCAAAAACCACTGGGGGCGCTTAATCATTCTCACCGCCTCAGCTTGTACGTTTTCCGCTGAACAATCCCAAGCTCGAAGCCAGCACTAACGGATGAAAACAGACCAAGTTGCCAGCGCCGTCGAAGGCTTCATCTGGCCCAAAGTATTCTGGGACTTCGTCTCGAAGAACCTCGATGCGGCCGTCGCCCCAATCCCCGTCCTTCAAATCCTAAACCTCATCATGGGCCTCATCGGCATAGCATGGGAATGGCCTCTTAAGCCGCTGGCTGGCTCAATGCCACATCGCAGCATTGAATTTCGTCTCATCATATACCCCCTCAGCGCCATGCTTGCGGCGCTTCTCTACCAAGGCACCGACCCTGCAATATACTATTTGATTGGGATCGGTGTCTATTTCTGGGCCTACAGTGAAGGCGAGGTACGTTGTTTCGAGGAATATCCGATGCAGACTGTTCCATTCTAACGAGGAATGTATAGATTGTCTGTCCGGAGCCTTGGACTTTGCCGAAACGGCATGGCCTACTCAAAGCATAACGAATTCAGTCGTACCGCATTACGTGCAGCGGACGCAGATCATGTATATAGCCTAATATATAACGAACTTGATGACTTGAAGTAATATTGCTTGTATCCGCAACGGATTTTATGGTCGATGTGTCGACTCGCCGACGTTTACTGGCGTGTCTGTTCGATATTCTCATATATGATGGATATCCAATCAATACGTTTTGGCAAAGCTTGCTTCATCTCCTGATATCTTGAAAATCTTCAGTCTCTGTGTTGGTGCCTCATTGGTGCCATTCTCATGAGGCACCAATCCCACTTGGCACGTGATCATCTCTTCAGAAACAAGAGACCCTCGTCATCTTGACAGCACGATCAGGTTGACCCTGAAAGCTTCAAACCCCCCAAATATCCATTCAGATACTTTGCGTCGTGCCTAAATGTCGTGGAAAACCTCGAACCCAAGCAGAAAGCGGGAACTAAACATCCGGACTGACACTATCTGTCCAAAGTCTTGAAGGCAAACAAGATGCCCTCCCATACAGAAATCGAACCCAAGCACGAGGAAGACCATCTCGCTCCCGAACCAGCGGAAGACATACCAGTTAACAAGATCACAAGCTTCAACGGCAGGTTACAACAATACCTACACAGCAGCAGCGCAGCACAAGAAACCTCGAGCGCCTCAAACACGGTGACATCGCAACAGCGCAAAACCACAACTAAGGTCGAGAATCAAGCAGAAGAACCGATCGCCAGCCCAAAGCGCCGAAAAGTCACCACACAGACGACATCAACCAGTATAATCACGCACCCACGCATAACCCGCTCCCGCTCAAACTCAACCCCAGGCTCAATACCAACAACCCCATCTCCTCTCCCCCGCCGGCAAACCCCAACGAAACGCAAGCGCAGCACAGTCCCAAACACAGGGCTACAAGCAACCACCTCCCTCCTCCGCGACACAATCCCGCAAAACCTAATCCTCCTCCTCGTAGGCGTGAACCCAGGAATAATGACCGGAATAACAGGGCACGCCTACGCCCACCCCTCAAACCTCTTCTGGAAACTGCTGCATTCCTCCGGCATAACGAGCATCCGACACATACCCGCCGACACATACAAGCTTCCCGCGCTGTACAGCGTAGGCAATACGAATATCGTTGAGCGGCCGACGCGCGACGCGAGCATGCTCAGTCGGGCGGAGATGGATGCCGGTGTGCCGGTGTTGGAGGCTAAGGTTGCTGCGCAGCGGCCGGAGGTGGTGTGTCTTGTTGGGAAGAGTATTTGGGAGGCTGTTTGGCGGGTGAGGAGGGGGAGGGGGATCCGGAAGGAGGAGTTTCGGTATGGGTGGCAGGGGGAGAGGGAGAATATGGGGAGGTGTGAGGGGTGGGAGGGGGCGCCGGTTTTTGTTGCTACGACGACTAGTGGGCTTGCTGCTGGGATGAGGCCGCCGGAGAAGGAGGCTATATGGGCGGAGCTTGGGAGGTGGGTTGTTAAGAGGAGGGTTGAGAGGGGGTTGGAGCCTGTTGTTGTTAAGGATGAGGTGGTTGTTGAGGATGAGAGTGTTGCGGTGGTCAAGGCTGAGGATATCGAGCCTTCAATTGCTCGATGACAATATAGATGATGTCGATATACTATACGTTATGTATGATGAACTATGATTACGATTGCTTGAAGTTACTGAACAGTGCTACATATGGATTGTCCAAGATTGAAGTGTCAAAAAAGTATTTCTCATTTGTAGACGAGTGAAATCGCTCATCAATCATTATCTCATGATATCAGGTGTAGAAGCCTGTGAGTCCCGAGACGTAAACCTAAAGATGGCAAACACTGCCTCCGAGCCCATTCCAGAGCTGAAGATAGAGGTGTAATGTGTCACCTTCCAAAGGACCATGCGCCGAAGTGTCATACAAGGGACGATCGAGGAATATGGATATCTTAATAGAGGTCAAGGTGGAGGCGGGGTAATGGACGAGGAGAGGTAGGTGCCCAGGGCATGCTTCAATGAATGAAGACATTGACACCTGTCCTCATTAACCCAGAAAGGAATAGCGGTCAAGTTTAGCGAGAGGTACCCAAAGCGCCGTTGGCGTCGTTCTTGCCACCCTCACGCTCGCGTGCCTATTGAGATAGGGTTAGTCTACCACCCCGCAATGGTTCTAGAATTGGAAACACTTACCGGGGAGGCCTGGTATTCGCCGCCTTCGAGAATCTTGGTAATGCATGCATCCTCATCAGTTGTTCCGAACTCGTTCTGCAAAGAGCTCTTGCTGGCGGTGTCGAGGACACCTTGAGCTCCGTGGCTGCATCCGGGTGTCAGTGAATTGAACGGTGACAAGCTGCTGGTAACGTCCTTTCTAAGAAGAAAGGAAGCTGAAGACACTTACGAGTGAGTCAAGAAAATCTTCCAGCCGTTCAAGACATTGGCGAGGGCAATGCTGCGGTCGTTCTTCCACTTCTGGAGGGTCTCAAGGTCGTCAACGAAGACGATGAAGTCATCAGAACGACCCTTGTAGAAGATCTTGGCATTGGTTTCGTTTCCACGAGTCATGTTGAAGGATTCGAAAGTTGTGAGTATTTATTTTTGGGTATGGTAAAAGAAATGTAGAGTGAAAAGAAGATCGAAAGGGTAAAAAGTGGTGGTTTAATAGCTGGGAGCTCGGGTGATGATGACTGATGACGTCACACTATAAGCTGAGCTCGACCATAAAAAAGAGGAGTTGCTCGTGTGTCCTCAAGCTGTTTGATTTGGGAAGTTTGCAGGTCAATTGAACGACAGTGGATATAATTACATGTTATTTGTGGTTCTAGTCCATCACCTTACTGCTGTGGTGTCACGGTGAAGGCCAACTAGTGCAGCAGTCGACGTCATAGGAGCTGCCTGCCCGCTTTGGGATCCGCTGTGACGCCAAACGTGGGGATAATTTTCAATAAGCCAAGTGCCAAGTTGGAAAAGGTGAAAATCTGCTGGCATTCCAATGAGCTATAGTGCAAGCCACCATTACGTTTCGCCAAGTTAACAATGCAAAATACCCCCTGACTCCTAATGCACCGAATGTACCAGAATCAATTCCAAAGAACTAAGACATGCCTGCCTACCAAGATACGCGGTGCTTCACTCGGCCTGAGAGCGGGTCTTCCTCATCTTCTTTGGCGTCAAGGCACTAAACAGATTCATAGGAGACGACCACTTCTTGGGAGACGGAGTCGATTCAGAAGTTCCGTCCTGGCTATATCGAGTCTCACTGCGAGATAAGGAAACAGTCGATGTAGGCTTCTTTGGTGAGTTTTTGAAGAGAAAGGTTTTCGAACGCCGGGGTGTGGTTGGTGTTCGAGGCAGCTCAAATTCGACTGTTTTGTCATCGCCTGTCTCACTGCTGCCTGCCGTATACTTGTTCTCTCTGTCTTTATCTTCGCTGGGGCCAACATCAGTTGATCCTGTCCTTGAATGAGATGTACTGACAGAGCTGGATCTTTTGGTGAAGCCCGGGCGAAGACTCAGCCGTCTCATGATTGAAGGGCGTCGGAAGAGATCACCCCGTCCGAGAACCATCCCTGGCATCGGAAGCAGATCTCCTGTATAGACATCTGAGATCAATCGCTCCAACCGAATTCGCTCAATTCGACGAGCAGTCAACACCAACGCAGAGCGGTCGGCAGGCGTCTTGGGCCTTTCGATCTCGCCTTCGGCCTGTACGACCGGCTCTTCGACTTGACGCGGGTAGTGCGTTTTCTTAATGACTACATTTCGGACGCGGGATCTGCGTGAGATTGTCACTGAGTCCATCGATGATCTCCGAGCCATAGAAGACACTGTATATTGGATATGGTCCAGAGGTGTCAGGTGGAGAGACAAGAATGAATGTTTCCCCGGCTCCCACGACTTGTGTTGGGCCTTTTCGACCAAGGCGGCAGAAACTTTGAGAATTTCAGTATTCCATTGCTTTTCCTCCGCAGCTGATGAGGCACTGAGGACAAATTCGTAGTTCTCTTCTTGGTTTTGGAACAGGAGCTTCCATGAGAATATGCATCCGTAGCAAGACAGTCCTGATAAATTAGAAGAATTTTCAGGAATTCAATAGAGAATTGCTTACCTCGTCCGTTTTGGACCGTGTCTATCTTGAGGCTGTCTAGATAGATACATGCCACTGCTTCCAGTCGATGCAAGTCATCGACCCCTTTGGCGAAAAGAAAGTAGTGGTGGAAAAGCACACAGACCATGAATTCACCGTTGGTTGTTTCCGCTGTTTGATATGTGACATGGAGGACCCCGCAAAGGACCATCGGGCCTAGATCTCTGTATATACTTTGGAGTGCGTGCTGCTCGAAATGTCAGGTCATGCGCATCTCATCCATAGCTATCGTGAATTACCTACCGATTGAGGGATGTCCACTTTACGCTGTAGAGCGATTGTTTTGTGGATGCGATCTTTGTTGATGGGGTTTCCATTTGCCGAGTTGATTCGCGTTACAAGTACCCTCATTCCATCCAAAATTTGCTGGATACCATCATGAGCAGACGGGCAGTCACTGACGGGGATAGCTCTGAGCAAATCCTGTAGCATAAGAGGGTATCTGCAAAGACGTTGGATTGGCTATGCCATTGTCAGTCTGTGAACAATTTGCGAGGGTTCAATCGCAAACCTTAATGAGCAAATCGTTCAAGGTCATCGATTTATGATCCTCTTGCCTGCGTCGCTCTGTAGACGCCACCGATTTGGACAATGCCTCGATTCCCTGATCATATATCGTCCAATTGGCAACGGACCGGCGCAGGAGAGCAACATCCTGTGTCAAAAGCTCATAGTTGCTGCAAAACTGCTCATACGCAGAGAACGAAAACGACTTGAAGATTAACAGTCAGTGAATGAACTCCCACCAGAGTACCCTAACTTACTACTTCTTCAAGTTCACGTGCAACTTCCAACGCCTCTGTTGGCTCGGCTGTGAGTGCTTGGAGGCGCTTGTTGATTGACGCTTTGAGTGTTCGAGTTCTCATAGATCTTTGTTGAAGTCCCCTTAGGCTACCCAGATCAAGCGCACCAATACGCTTGGTAATTCCCCAGGGTGTAAGGTCAAAGGCACCTGCTTGTTGAGCCGGAGCCGATGACATAGGAGATACCGCCTGGAGCCGAGCCAGAAAGCGTTCATGTATTCCGAGGATCTCCTGGATGTTCTCATAGATCTCGCGCCTCGTGCTGAAGATGTTGAGGATCTGAATCCCACACGGCCCATCAGCATCAAATCGAGATATACATAATAGCGTGGTTACTTACTCCAATTAAAGCCTTCAGACCAGACACATAGTCAGACTCGGTGTCAACCATCTCTTGCAGGATATGACGCCGTTTGGTGGCCCGGATTTCCGCTGCCTCGTCGATTTGTTGACTTGAGTTTGGCCGGGGGCTGTCGCCAGAACCACGTACCTCCGATGGTATACTCTGAGTTGTTCCACTCTGTATAGTTGTTCTGGATCTTAGGATGCTTTGGCTTCCAATGCTGTCCGTGGCTGTCTTCAAGGTCCCGAGCTGCGATGAGTCGGAAGCCCCCGATTGATGGCCTTGTGAGCCATGAGATGAATCATCAGACCAGCCCTCGACGTATCGCCGTTGGAATACAGGAGACTCATGTTTCCGTCCTCGAAAGCTGTCCATCCATTTCTTGAACGGATGAGAAGTTGACCTCTCGGTCGGCGTTACTCCACCGCTGCTTGGGGGCTTCTCTTCAGATTCATCATCCAGCAGGACTTGCCTCTCGGTCTCCATTCCATCTTGGTCTGCCATGGTCCCAAATAACGATCCTGCCCAACAAAATAAGGGACTCGGACTCCGATGGCATGGAGATCGAAAAGGCCGACCTACCCGACTGCTCAAAATCACCGGATTGAACTTCATTGCGAGGGAAGAGCAACTAGGAGTTCTTTCCTCGTCTACATCTCCGGCGTTGGAAAGTGCATGTGTTTATGACAAGAGCAAGGAAGCTGCCTTCCGCTATACCAGGTAGTAGAGATCGTAGATTTGAATCCCATCCATGTACGTCATGAGATCAGGCAGCGGGATAGCTGGAATTGAAATGGCGGGCTTTATTCTCCGGGTAGCATTGGGGCATTTCCTGTACATATGATTTGTATTCAATGTCCGTAGAAATGATGGGAAGCTCCAGAGATGAAGAGGTAACAGCCGTATACTTCCAGCGCCAAGCATCGCCGCTTAGACATCAAGCTGCCCCCCCCCCCCCCCCCCCCCAGGGACCCACCTGTGCACTTACCTTCTTCTTCTTCTTCCACTTTCTCTTATTGCTATGGGAATCCTCATGGACGATAACATCCACGCTCCAACTGTTGCCTCCGGACCTGCGTCCGGGGCAACCCCTCGCGATTTGTCCAAGCTGTCGATGCCAGATCTGATGCAAGAAAAAGAACGCATCGAGGCGGAATTGTCAGCGCTTAGTAGTGTCCTCCAGTCGGTGAGCTTTCCGAGTCATAAAGTCATGTTGCAGCTTCTAACGAGTATTATCATTATAGCATGGAGTACGCATGACCTCATCACTCACCACCTTCGATGGTTTCCCGCGGGATGATATCGACATCGCGCAAGGTACGCCCTGCCAGAGACCGATCGACGAGGACATGTTGCTGAAAGAAGAATATAGTCCGTACAACTCGTGTGCGCATTATCCACCTACGAAATGATCACAAGGAGGTGATGCGACTCATCGAGAAAGGCGTCCACGCACATTTCGCCAACCTACAAAATACGCAAGCCGCTGGCCCAACTACAAATGGCACAGATGTACCACCAGTTGTACAGTCGTTGACAAATGGCACCACGTTGGGAACACCATTTGCCAAGGTCAATAGTGTGGTTCCAGGTAGTCCAGCCGCCCAGGCAGGACTGAAAGCTGGTGATGCCATTCGAAGCTTTGGGGACGTCAATTGGCTGAACCACGAGCGTCTTTCGAAAGTTGCGCAAACTGTCCAACAGAATGAAGGGGTACGTTCCAGTTTCTCTATTGCTCCATCGAGATACGTCCAGATCTGACTCCATTTCTCTACAGCGGCCAGTATCAGTCAAAGTCAGTCGCAAGAATGAGACTGGATCTGATACCACGGAGTTGGACCTTCAGCTCACCCCTAGGCAGAACTGGGGTGGCCGTGGCATGCTAGGATGTCACTTGGTTCCTTTATAAGAGCATGCCTCTGCCGAGACTGATTATCATGACCCGATAGCCACCATCCTAAACCATGACGATATGTCCGATTGATGACTTACGTGAGATGTCTTTCCTGCCCCTTTTTGCACTGAATATCTAGGATTTTGTAGTAAAGGGAATTGGAGAAAGCGTACAGGTCAGAACAGCGCCCGAGGATAACTTTGCGGACAAAGATCTGACCAGTATCAAAAAATACAATAACCCAAGATGGGGATTACTACCAGTAGAGCTCACCGTAGTCATGGCAGCTCCAAAATAGTCCTTCGAACATAGCTATATCCATCGAGGTAGATGTGACTGGCGCGAGATATTGTTGACACTACGTCAGTGCGCCTCAGGCATAAAGTCAGGTGACCCTCAGTGACGGGGCAAAAATTCCATCAAGCGCTATTATTCATTCCCCTTCTTTCACCCCTCCCTTCTATTAAAAACCCGCTCCCATCCCTACGGCGCGAATTCTTGAATCTTTCTTTGCTTCAAGTTTCCCTTCAACTAATTTTCATCATGGCTACTGAAACCCCCACTTTCAAGCTCGTCCTGGTCGGTGACGGTGGTACTGGAAAGGTAAGCGCATTCGAATCTCGATGTTTCATTGTTGATGGGAGTGGGCTCAGAGAGGCAGTCATCAGCTCCACGATGGTCATCTCCTGAACGATATTTCGTGAACACACTGGATCCCTCCATTTCTCTTGATTGCCCTCTGCCCCGCGCCTGTCGACAACGAAATATCTGCCCAACGGCCCCGCCCTCACCGCGACTTCGTTACTAACATGGTGAAACCCAACAGACCACTTTCGTCAAGCGCCACCTGACTGGTGAATTCGAGAAGAAGTACATTGCCACCCTTGGTGTCGAGGTGCACCCCCTCAACTTCAACACCGTATGCTATACCCCGCCGAAGAACCCCGCTTTGAACCGTATGATCGTTTTCAACTAACCGAACCCGAACAGAACTACGGTGCTATCCAGTTCGATGTCTGGGATACCGCTGGTCAGGAGAAGTTCGGTGGTCTCCGTGATGGTTACTACATCAACGGCCAGTGTGGTATCATCATGTTCGATGTCACCTCCCGTATCACCTACAAGAACGTCCCCAACTGGCACCGTAAGTGATTCTTCTGGCGATTCAAATCCTATCAAGCTTGTTCAAAAGTACTGACCTGATCCATAGGTGACCTCGTCCGTGTCTGCGAGAACATCCCTATTGTCCTCACCGGTAACAAGGTCGATGTGAAGGAGCGCAAGGTTAAGGCCAAGACCATCACCTTCCACCGCAAGAAGAACCTCCAGTACTACGATATCTCCGCCAAGTCCAACTACAACTTCGAGAAGCCCTTCCTCTGGCTCGCTCGCAAGCTTGTTGGCAACCCCCAGCTCGTACGTCATTTCTGTTTCCTGATTTAAGTTTCAGCAGCTCGGTACTAACTGATCTACCTTTTAGGACTTTGTTGCCGGCATTGCCCTTGCTCCCCCCGAGGTTACTGTCGACGAGAAGCAGCTCGAGGCTTACCGCCAAGAGATGGAGGAGGCCGCCAACCAGCCCCTCCCCGACGAGGACGATGCCGATCTGTAAAGCGGTGCGCTCAACGATGGGTACACGAAGTTTCCGACATGAAAGTTGGGAGTTGCTATGTCCTCCCCTCTCCCGTTTCCCCGAGTTCCATCTCACACCGGGTGGGAGACAGGAAATATATGACCCCCGGGGATTGCTTTTTTTTTAGTTTGGGTTTTGCACTGCAAAAGCAAAGTCCGTTCTCCGAATCACGATACAATGAAAGCGGACAGGGGATAGTTGTGGTTTGAAGACACGGACCGATTATGCATTTTTTTTTTTCCTTTTTGATTTCCCCCAATCTTAGTAGTTTAGACACACATCCCAATTGTCCTTTTTTTCTCCCCGAAACGAGCACGGCAGCCAAAAAGCATGTTCTCTTTTCGACAGATCTAAAACTTCTTTCCTCTCATGAATGCATATATCTATTCATCCTGACAAGCAGACAGATTCAGATCTCCGGAAATCTCGTCGAGTTACATATTAGACATTACTTGAATCACGAGTAAAGAGAGGAAATTATAACAATTCTAGACTTGAACCAGACCGCTCTTTGTGCGAGATAAGAGATCAACGCCAGGGTATAGCAACTATAGCAACAATTGACCTCTTGATTAAAGAGCAATAAATCAAAAAAAGGCCAACGCCAGACACCTTTCGCATAGGCGCAACAGCAAAGAGTACAAATTTCCCGTTGCATGAAACCAAATTCGAATGTACTCAGGGACTACAAGTCTCTCACGCCCTGTGTAATGAATGGAATGTCAGCGAAGAGTCCAGTATGATCCAGTAAAAGAGATCAGAGTCGAAACTTACGAAGAGGTAAGCAAGTTCCCTCGTGTCCAACCGTGAGACGTTCATGGTACCACCCTCATCGAGGGCACCACTGATCAGCTCCCGCTTCTGGTCCTGAAGGGTAACGATACGATCTTCAACAGTATTCTCAATGAGCAAACGGTGAACGAAAACGTCTCTAACCTGCCCGATACGATGGGCACGGTCGACCGCCTGGTCCTCAATATACGGATTCCAGAACGGATCAAACATGATCACGTGCGAGGCGGCGACCAGGTTCAGGCCCGAGTTGCCGGCTTTGAGGGAAACGAGCATGATCTTGCAGTCAGAATCATTGGTGAAGGCCGTGACTGCTGCGTTGCGTTCCTTCAGAGTCATGCTGCCGTCGAAGCGAACATGGTTCCAGCCGCGGCGGGCGAGAGGCACCTCGAGAAGATCCAAAAGGGAGGTAAACTGGCTGAAGATGATCGTTTTCTCTTCCAAGCCGCGCTCTTCGTTCTGCTGGAGGATTTCTAGGGCCTTGGTGATTTTTGCGCTGGGGAACCAACTTTTTTCAAGGCGACGCAGGTATCTCTTCTTCTCGGCCTTGTTTCTCAAGGAGTCCGCTCGCAGCTCAGCCAACGATTTTTTCTTTCGGCCTCCTTCGCCGTCATCGGTAGAACTATCCGAGTCATAACCTTCACTGCTCGCTGTTGCTTCATCGTCTTCATCGTCATTGATGTTACCGGCTTCGGTGGGGGAGTCGGACGTTGGGCCGTCGCCGTGAACTTGGTTGAACGCGTTGGTATCAGTGAGCTTTGCGGGGTCTACGGGCCCACGGCAATTCTGGCATTTGATCACAGTTGGACCATCGTCATCAATCACAACGGCTCCGGCACGGGCAGAATCGGAAATGCGGATCCAGCACTCCGAGCAGACATGGTGTCCACATGGAATGTAAATGGTCGCATTTTCGACGCTGTCCATGCAGACAGGGCAAGTACCGTCCTCTTCGTCGTCGTTTGATTTAATACGCAGCACTACAGCAGCGCTCAGAAGCTTAGCGTTGGCTATCTTATCCACCCCGGGGATGCTAGGCTGAGGAGCTTGATTTCGGAAGCCCTGCATGAGGAGAGGGTGGCAGCATGCCTGTCGGAGACGGAGAAGGAGAACCAGTACATGACTATAGTGTCTCCCCAGAGTGCCGGCGTCAAGGTACCGGTTAATCTGCCGTTGAGTGTTCGCGTTGAGCTCCTCATAAACCTGGCTTTCTCTCTCATCGAACACAACGTGGATTTTTTCGATGATCTTTGGTGGCAGGTGCAGGATGGGCTCGCCATCGATTTTGGAAGTTTTCGTACGTCGGAGACAGACAGACTTGACTAGCACTCGTAGTTGCTTCATCACATCTTCGCCTCCCCAGCCTGATTTGATGCGTCTCACGAAGTCCTGCATAAGCGAAAGATGTTAGCCACCTGAAACAGGTTGCGCAGAGAGAGCTGGAAGTGAGTAACAGCGGCCACTTACCGCTTTGAACTTCGCTGCATTGCTGTATGGCCGAATCCGCAGGAATCCCAGCAGCGACTGGAAATCTTCGAGACGATTCATCATGGGGGTACCAGTTAAACACCAGCGATAGGTGGCATTCAGCCGACAACAGGCAGTGGATGATTTCGCGTTCGGATTCTTGATGTTTTGTGCCTCGTCGATAATGACCCGGTGCCACTGGGCAGCAGGATTGAGAGGACCCGACATTCCCTTCAAATCATTGACTAGCCCTATGTTCCCCCGCCCTTCCTCTTCCAACTTCTCCGCCTGGAGCAACGTTTTGTAATTAGCGGTGATGGTACCAAAAGTCGTGATGACCACATCAAACTTTTTCAGGTCCTTCCAGGGCCAGCGCCGCGAATGGTAGATCAGGACGGACAGCTGGTGCCTCCCCGGTTTGACGTGACGCTGAATTTCAAGTCTCCATTGGTCCATGAGTGCTTTGGGCGCTACAATCAAAGTTGGGCGTCGTTCTTCATCTTCGAATGGCCGAGCGACCATGAGGGCAATCGCTTGGATGGTCTTGCCGAGACCCATGTCATCCGCAAGTATCCCTCCTTTGTGACCGCTTTCTTCCTTGGCCTTCATCCATCTCAAGCCAATCTTCTGGTGTTTCATTAGCGTGACTCTAAGAGCACTAGGAGTCTCCTCGTTGTCCGCTTTAGTTGCCTCCCGAATATCTTTGATTCCATTGAGCAGATTCTTAATATCTTCGGGAAATTCTCTCTCGTTATAAGCACTAAAGTGATTGTGTTAATAATGGAGCTATGCCTGTAAACTGAAGGAAAGAGTAACTTACGCTATGTCCGCATCGTCATCCCAAATCTCTTCTTGGTTTCGGACTAGGTCGAATGCCCGGTCGAAGTTCTCATACGCACCCGGCATGGTAGGGTATGCAGGTTCATTCTTCCAGGGAAGAGTTCTGGATCCAGCTGCTGGTGAGCCATTCGGCATCTGCGAGTACCTAAACATCTGGGCGGGACCGGAAGAAAGTAGACGTGACTCTGCGTATGAGGTTCCGTATGGCATGTGGGATTGATATGTCGGCTGATGAGCCAACGGTGATTGCGAAAAGTTTTGCGACTTGGACGAAGTCAGCGGTGGCAGAGTGTGATAGCTCGAGGAACCGGGCTGGCTGGCTGGCTGCCGGCCAAATCGGGAATTGAATGAATTAGCATCAATTTCTTGGAGATCATCATCGGAACTGAAAGGCGTGATTCCGTTGAATGGGGTTCCCGGGCCATATTGGCCATATGGTCTAGGGATATATATGCCCTTGGAGTGAGGCTCGACCTTTACCGGATGGGCGCGGTCTGGAAGTTTCCAAGTATTCTGCGTCTTGGAATTATCCACCCGGAAACGGTTCTTATCCTCGTCGGCTTGAAGCACACGAGCAAGTTCTGCATCTCGTTTGAATTGGAACTCTGTTTCAATCAATTGCGCATTTTCGTCATGCTCTTCCTGGAGTGACTTTAGCTGATCAGCATCATCGCCAGCCGCATCCATCCATTCCTTGAACAAGCGGTCATTGTTGTCAAGCTGGGCTTTTTGTTCAGCCTCTATCATATCGAGCTTGGTTCTGCGAGGTTCAGGCTGTGAAGGAGCATTTCTTTTCGACGACCCCTGCGTCGTGGGCGAGAGATCAGAAAGCGGGCGTGGGCGTTTACGATAATTATCTGAAGAAGATTCGCTTGGTGAAGCTGGCAAAATTGGCGGAAGGCGAGACTCAGCCGCGAAAGGCGAAGGTGCATCCGAAGGCCAGTGGGGGGATGCGAACGATACTCCTGGGATTCCAGTGAAAGTAGTCGACGGGACGCGTGGAGTTGCAGGCGTAGGCGCCAGGACTGGCGGAGTAGTCGAAGGCACTTGCGGGGCTTGGGCAGCTGGAGCAGCTTGAGGAGTCGGAACAGAATCGCCGAGAAGAGCAGCAACCTGGGCTTCCATTTCTTTGATGGTCTCCTGAAGCTCATCTGCCTCTTCGCAATCACCCCGCGACTTTATGAGATCATCGTAGATATATCGGTATGTATCGAGGTCTTCCAAAATATCTTTGAGTTTGCCCTGTTGGGACGGATCGACGGAAGAAGCCATGGTTTAAGAGTATGTGTTCCTGACCCTAAGATCTTCCAAAGCCAAGGTGTCCCAATCGTTGATGGTGTAGCGGGGTCACAGTAAAGCGACAGTGATACGAGTGATGGCTGAGACAAAAGGCAACGGCTCAGGTCAACAGCGTTGCCGCGAGAAGTAAGCGACAGGTTTCGGAGGGAAAGAAAAAGCTGTTCTGAGAGAGTCAGTCGGCGAAACTTGGGCTCCAAAGGCAAACGACTAGGCAGCAAGCGGGTGGTGGCAGATGGCACGGGGAGGAAGAAAAACAAAGCATGGAAGAGGTAGATCATGGCTAAGATCCCGATCTGGGAATTTGCAGGGTATGTACTGGACTTACATCGAGTACCACCGACGAATTCACCCGGGTTGCTCTGCGGACAACGGGGGCAGGTTCAGAGAGCGAAGAGGCGAAGAGATAGGGTCGCAGAGACGAGATGACCCTCTTTTTATCGAGGAAAAGATCGGATGGGAATAGAGAAGGAGGCTCAGTACTCTTTGCGACCGTTCAACTGGCCCCCGGATTGTTCGGCTTGCGGGGTGTTGAAGTTCTTGCCCAAGATGTCATCGTGAGCGCCTGCTAAGTATCCACTTGGACTTTTCTATTTGAGCCTCCTTCGGCCAGATATAGTTGCATTTCTTCATTATGGGTCTTACACAAGCCTGGAGTTCTTACAGAAGAGGATTTCTTTGTCAATTTATATTTACATGCTTGGATATACGCCCTTAACACTCTTTGTTTCCCTATATCGTTGTAACAGGCACTTAACTTCTCGTTGATATGAACGCGCTCTTATCGACACGTGATCCAGCGCGTACGCGTGAAGTCAAACTGGTCAAAGTGGACAAACGGGCCAAACATAGGGCGCAATTGCACTTGCCCTGACCGCCCAATTAGGCAGTACAACTTGGACGTGCTTCGGAAGTTATAGTTCCAACCATTTCGGAGTAGTTTCAACATTTGGACCATGACTGCCCATCAGAGGTTAATATGACTCATAAAATGTCTGAGCCTGAAAAGCAACTGCCAAATCATAAGTTAAAGCAGAAGTAGGAGTACAACAGCTGACGTGCAGCTTGGCCTACGAATTAGTCCGATATCTATAAGGAGATGGGAGCAAGCATAACCAAAATATATCCCCATACAAATCCAAAGGAAAGGGAACTGTGTAACCCTGGGACCTATACATATCTAAGATATCTCGGTATATTTCGATACCCAGCATATGTTTGAATTGTTCTACCACAAATCATCTACCTACTCGTAGTGCATATAGCGAGTTGCTGCCACTGTTTATATACTTCCAGACGGTTCCGACGTGAGCGAACATCGACCATGGTATCAGAACAGTCTCCAGAACAGAGACTAGCTCAATTGTGGAATACGAAGCCTGTCCGAGAGGTTCTCGCAAGTAATTTAGCAAAGAAAGACCTCGCCGCCTGCCGTCTGGTCTGTCGCAAATTTGGCGCATACTTTGCACCTCTTCTATTCGCGGATATAGAAGTCCGTTTCCGCAGCAGCACCTTCAACAGACCCTCACGTATGGCAGCTCTAGAGCACATTGGGAGACATGTCCAAGCCATGACGTTCAAACTCCCACACGATAAGGAGACGTTCCTACCCCCAATCCTGGATCCAATCACGGGAACAGAACAAACCTTCATCTACAGACCAAAGTGGTGCCAACTCAGCAGCAAAAAGCCTCAATATGGCAGCCGGCAAATGACAGATCTGTTAATCAAACAGTATCCGCCTCTGTTCCATGCATCAACCAACGTCGCATCATTTGTCCAGGCAATGAAAATGATGACAGGATTGCGGCATTTGCGAATCTCCTGCGAGGGTCAGATACCAAGCCATCGCTACCGCCGAAGTGTAGTGGACTATGCATTGATCTCACTGCGAATAGCAATCGAACAGGCACCGTTGAAAGATCTCCACACCCTGTCGCTGCTGTCAATCCACCCAGGGGCGATGCTTTACCTGCGTCCAAATCCAGGCTTCGGCACCTCGCCTGCTTCGTGCAAGCGCTGGTCCCAAATCCGCAAGCTCACAGTCCACGTGACGAGTTTCAGTCATGAGGCAGGACAGCCGACAGACCATCTCAAGCTCCTCCATGCATATCTTGGAAGTTTCCCCGCCGTACAAAGACTGGTATTCCACTGGGAAGGCGAAAGGGGCCTCTCACCACTGTCAATTGCGACAGAGCCGAGCCTCAACAGGGCACCCAACGAGAAGCCAAATCAAGTCCGTCCTCGAAGATGCGCCTCACCCCTACCACCGCTGAAATTCCCACATCTGCAACGAATGGAACTGGTCAACGCAACAATGGACGCGTCGCAAGTGGCATCTTTCATCCAAGAGCACCGGCATTCACTGTGCGAGTTCAATTTTGAGAACGTAGTGCTCCGTACCGGCACCTGGGACGAGGCGCTGGCACCACTGACCCGCCTTAGCGGCAACGAAGGATGGAAGCAGGGTCAGCGCGATATCGAGACCGTCGACGTGCCGATAATGTTGAGTCCAGCGGGACTCAGCCGGAAACAATTACAGAGGGCGATATGTGCATTGCAGCAACAAAAAGGTCCAAGCACGCTGCGAAACTTAGCCAGAACACAATTTCGGACACGCGAATTGCTGTGGGGAAGCCCGGATCATATGAAGCGATTGCTACGGTCTTCGGTACTTAGTTGGCGGTGACGTCGGGGGCGCGCGGTTCGCAATTATGCTCTTCCGAGGAAGGATTGGCATAGGCTAAGAACGTGTTAGGTAGTAGTGTCGCGGTGAATGCCGAATCTGTGCAACCCCATTCAGGGCCCAGTGCACCACAAGCGCGGTACATGTGGAGTCAGGGGAAGTCCTGGAGGTCCCCGGGCAAACACCATGGGGCAAGACTGGTTAAGCGGAGGGACCAAGGCTGTTCATGAGGGAAAGTGCAGATCTTGCACGAGTTCGGCAGAAATTCAGCGAGAACCAGAAGAATAAAGAAGAATCACAGACATATGTTTCAGGGTAGAGAGCTCCCTCGGTGTGGGGACGGTGGATGCACGGGGCCTCGGCACGGTAAAGCCAGTTCACATGCTCACGGGGTTCCCATGTCATCATTTATATTCTTCGGCCACCCGCACTCTGTTGACTTGTCACATTGCTCTGTACTACCACATTCACCATGTCTCTCAAGAAAGGTATGCTTCACTTTTCTGTTCAGAAGAGGAGAGAAAACCAGCTGCTAATGGCAAATAGATTCCCACCCTTCCTCCGCTGCCTTCGACGTCATCAACCAGACGCTCCAGGCCAATGAAGCCGACCGCAAGAATGCCCTGAGCCAGGCCAAGGCTATCTTCGCCTTCAACCTGAAGAACGCCAGCGGCGAGGAGGCTTCCTGGTACCTTGATCTCAAGAACAAGGGCGAGGTCGGCCAGGGCGCTGCCCCTGCTGGCAACAAGGCCGATGGTGAGTTTACATTCCTGGCGTGGGCGCTGGTGTGCCTGCCGCGTTTGTCTTTTTCATACGCTAATTTCTTTATCAATAGTCACCCTCACCCTCTCCGATGAGGACTTCGCTCAGCTTGTTTCCGGCAAGGCCAACGCCCAGCGTCTGTTCATGGGCGGCAAGTTGAAGATCAAGGGAAACATCATGAAGGCTACCAAGATGGAGCCTATCCTGAAGAAGGCCCAGGGCGGTGCCAAGCTGTAAAGAAAAGATACCCTTTTGACAAATTATATATGAACCCTCTCATTCATAAGGGCGATTATTCCTGGCTTTCTACATATATTGTTTCCGTAGTATCCGTCCGGCCTCGATAATGCCAAGGATCGCTGTTTGTGTCGATCAGCGCGAGCGATCAACGCGATAATCGCCAATCTAAATCGATGAATGTCAAGTCTACAAGTCCCGCACATGCCCTTGTCTCGAAACTCGCCCCTGATCCAAAACCACAAAGTAATCCGCATCCTTCACAGCTTCAACGCGATGCGCAATCGTGATGACCGTAGACTGCTGCAATTCCTCCCGGATGATTTGCTGAATGTCAAGAGATGTCTCATGGTCAACAGAAGCCGTCGCCTCATCGAGAATGACAATCGCGCTCCGACGAAGTACCGCTCGCGTAAGGGCAATAAGTTGCCGTTGCCCCTGACTGAGGTTTCTTCCCCCGGCTTCAATATGCGTTCCGAGATGCCAGCCGTGCCGACTGCAAAGGCGCTCTAGAACCTCGGTGCACTGCTCATCTGAGTAGTCTTCCGTCGGATCTAGATTGAGCCGGATGCTACCAGGGAAAAGGACGGGGTCTTGTGCAACAAAAGTGACCCGTGTGCGCAACGCTTGTGTGCTGACTTCGGCAATGTTAATCCCGTCGATGAGAATACGACCGGATTCCGGCCTGATGACGCTCAGGAGGGACATTGCCAGTGTGGACTTGCCGCTCCCTGTACGTCCGATGACTGCTGTAGTAGATCCTCCGGGTATGCGAAGAGAGATGTTCATGAGCGATGGGTCAAGATGTGGTGCGTAACGAAGAGTTGCATCTTCGAAGACAACATCGCTGCCATAGGTTGGCCACGCAGCTGGGGGAGCAATGGTACCTGGGCTTTCTTCTTCGATATGGAGTAGCTCGTCGACTCGCTCCACCGAGACAAAGTCCATTTGAAGTTGGCCGTACTGTTTGCACAATGCATGTGTGGACTGCACAAAATTGTTGGCGGCAATAAGCACAAATGCTACCAACCCCGGTGTGGTATTTGTGTACAGAGCCAGAGCTGTTAGGCAAAATGTTGAAAAAGCGGACAGGCTCTCGAACCGGTACATGAGCCAGCTCTGAAGTGACCAGTAGAAATGATCCATCCCCTGGAACTTGTCTACCACAGATATGACCCGGGTCTGAAACTGTGACTCTGCATGGAATGCTCGTACCGTTGTCAGACCATGCAACAACTCGCCGAAATTGGATAAGAGAGGGCTCAGGGACACCATTTCGAGTCGTCGTAAGCTCTGTGAAGTGGGAAGAAAACGCAGGAATACCAAGACAAATGCCACCGTGAGAGCTAAGGAGAGCACCAAAAACACCGGGGTAGCAGTGGCGATTACCAAAACAGAGGAGATCCAGGTGATGGCCTGGAATGCAATCACCTGGAATTGTTCACTGATGTTGCCATCGACAACTCCAATGTCAGATGTGAGACGGTTCATCAAGCGCCCGAGCGGGATTGTGTCCAAATATCGGAAGGTCGAATGGCTGACTCGGACCAGGACCTGTCGGAACAATGTCTGCCCAGCACAATAGACGATCACCAACATCAACAGCTGAGCAATAAGAAGTGTAGCTGCTTGGAAAGAGATGATGGCAAAGAATGCCCATAGCCAAGGTCGCACATCCTCACGTGGAGATGGCAGTTGGTCTATCGGGTTCTGGGGCATGAAATAGGTGTCGATGCTCAGCGCTGAGACTGACCAGGAGCCACTCGGTGAGCTCTCGCCCCTCAGAAGAGTGGTCTGCTCATAGGCCTCTCCCCATCCTTTAAGGAACCATGATTGCCCAACAGCCATCAGCCGGTAAATTGCCAGGATTAATACGAGGGTAAGCCACCATCGGTACTTTCCGGCCTTAATATAATTCAAGTAGACTCGAGCCTTGACACCACCCTTTGCCCGATGCTCCTCCTCAATGAATTTATCAGGCACAGCAGCTGCTTCTTCCTCGAGGGTGCTTTCAGGTTCAGTTTCAGTTTCATGGTTGACTGGTTGCAAAGAAGTCTCGGTCACGCCAAGGCTGATTGAATCTTTCTCGTAGACAGTGGCATGTTTGTCACAAATGTCAATGATTTGATCCGCCAGTTGACGAACTAACGTGATTCGATGCGTCACTAGAACAATAGTGCGGTCTTTCATCAGTGGCCCCGAGAAGCACTTGCGGACTATCAGCTCTGCTGTGTTGTGATCCAACGCAGACAATGGATCGTCTAAAAGCAGGACCCGCGATGCGCTATACACAGCTCTTGCCAGGGCTACTCGCGCTTTTTGTCCACCCGATAGACCAATCCCGTTTTCGCCCACAAACGATAAATCACCTCGTTTGAACTGGGCTAGATCAGGAAGTAAGGCACAGGCTTCCAGTGTCCGCTTGTAGCGCTGTTCGTGATAAGGAGCTGAGAATAGGATGTTGTCGCGAATACTCATGCTTTGCAGCCATGGTGTTTGAGCGCAATATCCTACCATTTCATTTGGAATGTGGGCTGAGCCACTGAGTCTATCGAGTTCTCCTAGGAGGGCTTGCAGGAAGGCGGTTTTCCCAGCCCCGACCTTGCCGGTGACAACAGTCAGTCCTCTGGGTAGGGTGACATCGATGTCAATGAGGACGGGCGAGACCTTCCCAGGCCACGCAAACGAACACGACTGCATTGAGAGTGGATTCTCGTCTGCAGAGGATTCAGAACGCAGATGTTCCTTGTCTGGTTCGGACATGAAGTCCTCGATACGTCCAAGGGCAATGAAGGCATTGATGAGCGATGTGATGAGACCAGGAATGTCCCGAAGGCGCGTCTCTAGCATGGTAAATAGCTGCAATGCGGGAAAGATGATATCGATGCGCAATTCATGACCAGCCAACAGGGTATATGCGTACAATGCAACCACCGGAAAGACACCGCTGGCGAAAGCGTTGATAAAGCGAATCAAGATACTCCATAGACTAGTCACAATTCGAATATTCAGCTCATGCTGTCGGGCCTCCATTACTTGCTTGAGCCAATGGTTCTGCCACCCGTACCAGCGCAGGTGGCGTATTGCTTCGACAAACTGTGAAGTGATCTGGAGCCTGGAATCCGTTGCCGCTCGTCTGACTCGCTCCCACCGGAGAAGGGCTCTGGTTACCAGTGCGTTCACGGCCTGTGCAACTAGGACTGCTAGTATTCCCAAGAAACAAGAGGGACCGAAGAGAGTCCAGACAAGTACAGTAGCGATCACAAGTCCCAGCGGCTTGTCGATGAGCGAGTCGACCTCCCAAATTCTCTGGGCAACTTCGTAGACATCCCCTCGCAGGAGATTGAAAATCTTGCCAAGTGATGCAGCTTCTTTGGCCTGTTTCTGTGGGTTCTTTCGCTCGTGTGGGACGATCCGACGCCAGAAACCCCTCACTGCTTTGACGGGAGGTTGTTGTGTTTCTTCAACTGGAGTGGCGTTGGTACTGCCATTTTCTTCGACGTTGGGCTGATCTGTGTTGCCCTCAACCATAAGCCCGAAGATGTTCTTTCGTGAAAGGGCTTTCTCATAGACCATCATGATCATTTCACCTCTTGACCTTTCATAAGACCGTCTTCCGTACCACAGAAGCAGCACCTGGGACTGCGCCGCGACAAGCCTCAGAGCAAAAGACAGGAAGGCATAGGTCAAAGGTACGCGCTTTGGTCGGGAGGGGTCTTTCATGGCCTGCAATAGTTGCTGCAACAATACCGGAGTAGAGAAGTCTGATAACACGGTCAGTGACAGGGAATAGAGGTGGGGGCCTTGGTTTACTAACCACATAGTAGTTGTATGATCGAGATTGCAGAGATGATAAACACATCAATTCCATTAGCCCTCAGTAGTCGACTGAGAACAGACCCACGAAGTCGACGGAACTTCTCATGTAGACGACTGTGCTGAAAGTCGAACCCAAGCAGCCAGACATCTTCCTCATGCAGTTGCCTTTTGCGCCCAATGGAGATGAGCGGTGCCATCCAGGAGACCGTGAGAAACTGCCAAAGCCTCAGGTTGTCTTCTGGAGTGCGAAAGTCATTCGATGGCTGTTGACCAACAGCGCTAATATCTATTGATGGCAATACAGGCTCACGGAATGGCATCAAGAAGATTGTTGTACAGGCTGCGGCTGCCGCTGCTGCGGCGACATAGCGAGCCACGATCTTGAATCTTGAGCTCACGTCAGGGTGTCTCGCTAAAGAAAGCTCAATTACAAAAGCTAGAGCATAATATGCAAGCATCGAGATAGAACATGATCTGGGCCGCTTGACTGCGACCAGAATCGATGCTGTTGCCTAAAGAAAGTGTCAATAATGGATTACTACACTCACATAACACAAGGAACTCACCCATGAGAGGACAAGTACAAAAGCTGAAGCATCAATCCTCGGAGGCACAAACTGAAGAGTCTCAGCCAGAAGTCCAATCGCTGAAAATACAAGAAGAGCTACGGTCCATTGCAATGATTGCTTGGGCCGATCTACCGGGAGCTCTTGAGTATCATGTTGCTCAGACACGAAAGGGACAGTCCACTTAGGACGCCATTTCTGGGAATAGTTCCCAAGTATGTGGCCCAATCCAGCGAGCAGTACTATGATGGCTGGGATGCACGCCAGATAAGGCAATACACAAGGCGATAGCCACGCATTATGTGAGTCCTAGATAAGCGGGTTAGCCGCATGTGAGCTGAAGCAAGGGGACCGGTGACTCCCTACCCAGAGATAATCACACTCTGATCTAGAAGCACCCTGGACCAAGGGTATTTGATTCATATTTGGCCCGAAGAGCAATGCCAACTCTTCGTGGTAGCCTTAGGATGAGTTCACTTTGTAAAGCAACGTGGGGCTGGATCAATATTCCTCCGCATGGCCCGTGCCATCTATACAGGCTACCATGTCAGCCTTGGCGTTTCAGTCTTGTTTGGAATCAAATCATGGAAATACGAACTGTGGGCTAAGTTACGAGCTTCTAGCACGGGAATGTTTGCTTTTAGCAGATATGCATGGCATATGATGGGCTAAGACACTGGGCTCCAACGGCCGATCATCCGCAGACCTGCCTCCTCAAACAATGTTTCCGTACCAAAAATGCAGATCCCCAGTTGGCTCTCATAGGCAAGAATCAGGTATGTATATGAATATCAAGCACTAGAGCTGTAATCGGACAGATGAACAGACGTTGTCGAGGCTGATATGGTGTGGAGTACAAGACGGGAAACTCCGTTTCCGGCCGTGGCCCCGTGAGTAGAGCTGGGCAGCTTGGCAAAGCCAATCTATCATTTTGTAATTTTACCAAGCCGCTAGTCTTTTAAGATTTGTTAGTGATCTTGGCTTCAAATCCCATAAAATCATCTCACGCTGAGCTGGACATTGTCAGTGTCACGTTGTCACGTCGCATCTATAGAAACTCCGGCGAATATCCATCGGCAAACTTTGAAATACGCCGCAAGGTCATCTATCATCCTTTTTTTCCTGCTGAATCTACAATAACGCATAGTTTAGGCTGACCAGCTGTTCCTATGCTCTTGGTCATGTTGATTTCCACGTGTTTACCTGAACCCGTAGACCTGGCCGTGTTCGGCATGCGCCATGTCGGGCCGATCGACATCGGGAAAGTGACGGCTCCACTTGAGTTCCCCGGAGCGCGTTCAGAGAATTCTCTTTTTCCTTTTTTCTTTTTTTTTTGGGCATGTCTGGAGAGTGTTTTATCGTCATTGAAGTTGATTTGTCAATCTAGGCTGCTTATAGGTCTCGCCTTGGAGAATTGCTGAGTAGGAAGTCTGCCCATCATGTTCGACAAGACATATGCCGTTGACGGCGAGGCGGTCGATGGGTCTCTCGAAAAGGACATGGAGAAGAAATTGGACGCGAAGCAATTGGAGCCCTTCGGAAACGAGGAGACAGCCGAGATCAAGTATCGAACTATGAAATGGTGGTAAGTTGTTATTTCTGAGTATACATCTACGTGAATAGTAATGGCTAATCGTGTTCAACTAGGCACTGTGGAATGCGTGAGTCCTAGCTCTAGATATCATACATCTGAGAAGCTTCAGCTTCTAATGCCAATTCTAGTCATGATCGCAGAGAATGTCTCTGTTGGTATCCTGTCTCTGCCGTCGGCAGTGGCTACTTTGGGAATGGTTCCGTATGTATCTTCTTTGGATAGGCACAAGACACAATTGTTAACAATGTCGAACAGCGCTGCTATTTTGATCTTGTTTATTTCTGCTCTCTCATGGTATACAGGCTATGTTATTGGTCAATTCAAACTTCGTCATCCCGAGGTTCACAGTATGGGAGATGCCGGCGAGATCTTGATGGGCCCTTTCGGCCGTGAGCTACTGGGCATTGGCCAGCTGCTGCTCCTGATCTTCCTAATGGCAAGCAACATCTTGATGTTTAACATCCTCATGAACGTGCTCACAGATCACGGCACCTGCACTTTGGTGTTTGGTGTCGTTGGTCTGATCATCTGCTTTTCGGGTGCCTTGCCTCGTACGATGGACAAGGTCTACTGGATGTCCGTCATTTGTGAGTGGAACCATAAGACCGTCATGTAATGCGTAAACAGCGAAACTGACCAGAACCAAGCATTCTTGAGTGTTTTTGTGGCAACAGTGTTGACTATGATCACCGTGGGGGTTGAGAGCAAGGGACCTGTCCCGAACGAAGTCACCACGGATGTCAGCTTCCGTGAAGGCTTCTTGGCAGTAACCAACATCATTTTTGCTTACCGTACGTTCATCATTAGATGTTTATGGACATCATCAGCATTCGACGAAGTGAATGAAACTAACTAAACCGATGTTATAGTCGCCCACGTCGCGTACTTCGGCTTCATGTCTGAGACAGAAGACCCACGCACATTCAACAAGTCACTCGCAATGCTCCAGATCGTCGACACAGTGCTATATCTCGTCAGCGCTCTGCTAATCTACCACTACGTGGGACCCGAGGTCCAGTCCCCGGCCATTCTATCTCTGAGTCCTGTGATGAGGAAAATTGCTTGGGGCCTATCAATCCCAACGGTGAGTTCATCCTCTTATACTACTTGTGCCTTTGAACGTTTCCCGCTGATTGAATACAGACAATCCTTTCAGGAGTTGTCCTCGGCCATGTCGCATGCAAATATATCTACGTGCGCCTTTTCCGCGGGTCTGACAAGATGCACAGCCGAAGCTTCCTATCGGTTGGTTCCTGGGTTGCCATCTGTCTCGCAGTCTGGGTCGTGGCCTGGGTTGTGGCAGAGTCAATTCCCGTATTCAATGACCTGCTGAGTTTGATTGTAAGTTGCAAACATTACACTTGTCTGAGAACGTGGACTAATACGGAACTACAGAGTGCGTTATTTGGAAGTTGGTTTAGCTGTAAGTTTTCGTATCATCACATTCTATGACCTCCGGACCTCGGGACCTCAATCTGTAACGCTTACTAACCTTTGAACAGTCGGACTCCCTGCTATCTTCTGGTTCTACATGAACAAGGGCCGATACTTCCAGAACTGGAAGAAGGCTGTCTTGACGATAACTAATGTGCTGGTCTTGGCCATTTCCTTTGCCATTGTAAGTATCATTTTGCTCCCTTGTTTGGATGGCAACTAATCTTTCCTAGTGCGGGTTGGGATTATGGGTGTCAGGAGTTGCAATTCACGAAGACTCCATCTCCCGCAGTTGGACTTGTGCTAACACTGCGTGATTGAGCGCAAGAAAACATGAGAGTTTTCATTCTAGAGATCCTTCTCTTACAAAATGACGCTACCATGTATGGATCCAATGTATAGATAAATAGATAGATACATGTAGATAGATTGAGATGTTCGGCTATCTCAGCTTTCATATAGACAACAGCTTATTAGCATAATTCATGATGCATTCAACGTTCCTTTTTCATTCCAATATGTCAGACTACATCCATGGATGTCTATGTAGCATAGTTCTATATACTTCAGTTCCAACAAACATGCGTCGGGCCAAGCAACTCCGATGCTCGAAGTCTCCGCTGAGAGCTCAATGGATACGAACATCCCCGCACTGAGAGACGTGTCCCACCTTGCATCAGCGTGCTTCATCGAATTACGCTCTCTTTTCCCTGACACCTGCAGATACATATTGCGGGGATGACTTTGTTTCGGTTGACAGAGCTCCGCGAGCTAGATTGACTTGACAGAAATCTACCCCCCACGACTGCGACTCCATTGTCCCGATTACTATCAGCATAATCTGTCCTTACACCCCAGGCTTTCAATTAATCTCCACTTCTATTGCATCTTACTGCTCTGACATCCATATTCAACTCTTTCAGCATCAGAATGTCCGCCAATACCCCAGCAGAAGCGGTTGAAGACGAGCGATCCTCGCTTACTTCCCGAGTGATACCTGTGATGACATTTTCAGAGGGATCTAATCCACTCACTCGACCGCTCACACCTGTACCCTCCACGACACCCCTTGGAAGAGCAGCAGCCCGATTTCAAGTCGACGGGAAAGCCATAATCACCGGTGGTGCCGGAGCACTAGGCCTCATCTCCACACAAGCTCTCCTGGAACACGGACTCTCATCAGTATGCATCATGGATCTTCCCAGGACTTTTGAGACATCCAACGAAGAAATCCAATCACTGGCATCGAAGTTCCCATCAGCAAACATCACGAAGATCCCCCTGGATGTGACTTCAATGGACTCCATCGAAACAGCATTTGAGCAAGCAATCCAGACCATAGGAGGGGTCGACATCCTCTGCTGTTTCGCTGGAATCCCGGGCTGTCAACCCTCTCTCACGGTGACACCGGACCAATTCAACAAAGTGCTGGACGTGAATCTGAATGGATCGTTTTTCTGTGCTCAGGCAGCAGCAAAGCGCATGGTAGCCTCTGGCAAAGGAGGCTGTATCCTGTTTACTGCGTCGATCTCCGCCCATTCTACCAACTTCCCTCAGCCGCAGGCTGCTTACAATGCCAGCAAGGCCGGCGTCGCGCATCTGACTCGCAGCCTGGCTGCGGAGTGGGCTGTTCATGGGATTCGAGTAAATAGTATCAGTCCTGGGTATATGGATACTATTCTCAATGCCGGGGATGGGTTAGCGGGTGTCAGGGAGATTTGGGACTCTCGGTGTCCTATGGGTCGGATGGGGGATCCTGAGGAGATTACCGGGGCTGTTGTGCTTCTGTGTAGTCGGCGTGCAGGGCGATACATCACTGGTGCTGATATTGCTATTGATGGGGGGACTTTGGCTCTGTGAACGTGTCTATCTGCCCGAATTGCCGTAGAGCCATATGTTTCTTTAGGAAAGTACTCTTCATTGCTCCCGAGGTCGATATAAGCGTAAAAATAAAATGAGATTAGAAAATAGCAAACGCATTAGGCGGACTAGCAACACCACCAACAACCTAGAACGAATCTGCATCAGCCAACGAAAGATCTCCGAAGGAATTAAGAAACTAACCTTCAAAGGCATGCTGGACAAGAGAAAGGTGTACCGCCCGCTAGCCTTACAATGCGCAGATAACTTCTCCAAATCAAACATCTCCCCAATCGGAGTTCCCCAGCCCGCAAGCACCCACTCATGCAAATTGAAGTTCGGATCCGCATGTGCACCTCTAATAGGCGCACGCTCAAAGCTCGGTGCATCACCAGCAACGGCAGCAAACTGATGCTCCCACAGCCACCGCACGACACCCTCCGTCGCCTCGACGCCAGCAAAATCAGGCGACGGCCGTACCGCCAAGTCCTTCCGTTGCTGGTCGTCGAGCTTATTGTATGCGGCCGTGAAGCCGCTGCGGATGAAAAGAACGTCACCCTTGCGGAAATCGAGTTTGTGGTCTGCGACCACCTGTTGCAGGTTCTCAAGGTAAATGGGCTGGGATTCAAGAGCGGAGACAGGGACCGAGTTTGTCGCGGCCCAGTCTGCGTAGTCGAGGAGGATGCCGCGGCCTGTAATCCCGCCGTGTTCGCACATGGCTAGATGAATAACCGGTTAGCTTTGGCTCCGTCGAGCATGGTAGGGCTGTCTCATACAGTGAATGCCAATTACATCGGAGCTCTCTATCTCTTCTGCAGTATGTCCATTGTAGAACTGCCGAGACTTCTGATTTGCTAAAGATGCATAAACCGGTAAGCAAATAATCACGGAGTCTATCGATATTCCTCGACGACGTACCATAATGCCTAAATCCGTCCCACTGGGTAGAGCCCTGACTATTGAGCGTCAAAATGTCATCATACACACAATTCGGACTCCGAAGAACAAGCTCCTGCTTGAAAGGGTCACGATTGAAGCTCGGCGGCGAAGGCATATGTAGTGGCCAATCAAGCGAGATCCGCACACCAGTCTTGATTTCCTTTGCTGCTTCGACAATCCGCTCGGGGGTGAGCAAGTTCAATGTCCCGAGTTGATCATCCTTTCCAAATCGACCCCAGGCATTTCCTCGAGGGCCTGTTGGGTCTAGTGGGAGGGCCTCGAAGGGGATGGCTGTATCTTCAGTCGTTCCTGTCATAATTATGGGTTGTAGAAGTGATGTGCAGGTCTTGTCTTCTTATATGCATTGAGGTATCAAACCCCTCATCTACCCCAGGGCTAAGAAGCTGCCCCCACATCCCCAGATTCCCCCACTCGGATATGAATCTGAGCGGGAATACAATTTCCCGTCGCAATTTAGTACCTTTGTAGGCTTTCTGGAATGATAGGTAAGAAGATATGGAATTTGCTATATCATAGCTATAATACTCTAAAGGGTGAAGTATGCAATAGTGGCAGCGTACGTAGCCAGATTGTCGCCGACCTGCGCCAGCGCCGTACCATCTCTCACAATCATGTGCGTTGTCCCAACAGTGTTGAGCCCGTAGACCACCAATCCACGTGTACTTCCCTCGATGCTGAAAATCATGCTTTGACAGTTCTCCGGGAGGGGGAACGTGGAGCATGTGGTGCTGTAATTGTTGAAGAAGCTGTACAGACCGGCTCCATAAATGATCACGTTTTGAGTATTCAGAATGCGAAGACCGAGGGCGTTGCAGTTTCCACCGAGACAGCTACTATAATTGGGGTCATTGAGAGTGGCGTCTCTGGGGTACGGACCGTTGGCCGCGTTGGGATTTGGTTGGTAGTATCTGCGCGTTATTTGTTAAAACATAAGGCTGTTAAACACTTGAAGGATCACTCACGGTGTCTCTGTTTGTATAAACCCTGCAACAATTGAGCTTGCACCCGAGAACTGGTACTGGTAGAGCGAGTGATGCTCAGATCCAGTGCCATATCTAACGCCAGTGTTAGCTATTATTCGGCATGTGAATGATTGTACGTCACTTACAGCCAGACATTCTTTCCCTCTACCAAGAGACCGCGTCCAGTATACACTGAAATCCGTTCATCAATTGGACTTTCGAGATCGTGATCGGCGGTCCAAAGCCAGACGTTCTCCAAGTAAACGCCACTGGCGCTTTTCGTGATATGCATGGACATGTAAGCAACCTGACAAGCCGCAGAGACAGCCGCGCTCGTCGGACACTGAGCAACCTGTTGATTAGAACCTTGGAAACCTCCAATGCGCGTGTGTACATCCCACATCCCGGATCCAGATGTCGCTGCCAAGTTCCACTGAATGAGTACAGCGCCCGGCGTGGAGCCCGAGGTGCTGACTATCATGTCAGACCATTCAACGGATCCGGATTCTCCAGATCTGCCAATTTGAATGACAGGAATAGGATTGGTAATACTCGACCATGTACTTCCGGTGGCCATAATGACGGAATATGCCTCGCCGACAATCCGAGAGCCGGGTGGGACATAGAGAGTCCGAGTGACCTTGTAGGTTCCTTGATCGAAGAAAAGGATTTTACCAGCAGACGCAGCAGATGTCAAGGCAGATTGGATTGCAGTCGTGTCATCGGTCGAACCATCTCCTTTGGCACCTGCATTTCGGACACTGACAAACGAAGATACGGGTGACTGCGAGTACTGAGGCTTGGTCTTGGTGTAATACTTGGTCGATCCACTAGCAAGTAAGGCACTCGGGCGTGTCGGGGGAGTGAACGAGCCCTGGAAGTTAACAGGTCCGTTCGGAGTATACTTGTGGCCCTGTCCCCAGGCGGCTATGGTTGTAGAACCCGTCGAACCAGCAAGGACAGTCCCGCTGACACCCTTCACGGCAACTGGGACGTTGTTCAAATTGATGTTCTCCAGAATAAGGCTGCCAGTTGATAGTGTGGAAGCCTGCCAAGCGGTGGTCACAAAGGTAGGGCAGTTTTGAATAGTGCTGTCAATGATATTGACTGAGCCAACGAGCTGGTTGCCAGCACCACCGTTCTCAATTGAAATGCCAACGTTGCAGTTGATTAACACCAGACCTTGGTAAGTCCAACCCCAATCCCAGATTTGAGAGATTGCGGTCACGGCGTTTTGAATAACCACATTCCGCATTGTGAACTGCTGGTTGCCAACATTGGCTCCATAGAGACCACCGGTGATGACCACATCAGTCAACCAGCCGCCGGAGCCTATTTCGTTCATTAGAATAGATTTAGCAAGACTCTTGTTATAACATACCATTTTCGATAAAGATTCCCTGGTGCTGCGTTCCAGAAGCAGAGCTCATGACAATTTGAACATTCTGGATACTGGAGGCTTGGCCAGTCGGCCAATGAATACCTGTAGCAGCAGTACCAGCAGGGATCGCCGTCAAGTCCAGTTTCAAATTGCGAATCTGCCGGAAAAACACATTGGTCGATATCCACCCTTGGTTCCCATCGCTCTGGTATTGGTCACCGTCAATCAGCCCCAGTCCGACAAACCCTGCAGTTGCTTTCAGAACTGGCATGGCATTCGCGTTGCCAATCAGTTGGGTGAAATAGTAATCAATGATCGATGACGAAATCAGATACGTTCCAGATGGGAAGTAAACTATCGCGGGAGTTGTAGTCGATGATTTCCTGCTTGCTGGGCCAAACCGACCACCAGCGCTGATAGCTGCATTGATGGCAGCGGTATCGTCGGTTACACCATCACCTATGCTTGTGTGAGTATGTCTCGGAGATCATGGGGCCCTTGCATGCTTACCTTTGGCCCCGTAATCTTTCACATTGCGGAAGACCTTGTAGCCAGAGGGATTCGAATTGAAGGCGGCGATTCCTTGATGAGCGATGTCCGCTAGCCAGTATGGTGTATCTGCTGCGGCTACCCCAGCGTTGACTTTCGCAACTTTCGCGGTATTCGTCTTCAGGCTTGCAACGGCCGTCGCGACTCTTGTTGGGTCTCCCAATGATGTATACTGTTCGAAAGACCGCATAGCAGAACTGACTAGATTGTCCACGGCAGGGATTTCTAGCAGCTGGGCATTGGCCCCTGCCAGTAAAGAAAGATACGCAATCACAGAAGAATAGTGCATTTTAGCTCTCAAGCACTGAACAGTGCAAATCAGCCAGATGTGGGATGCGCACCGCTAAAAAAGCGCGGGGGACGGAGCCGGGAACACATGGTTTATGTATAGCCACCTGGTCCATCATTCCGAGAATAGACTCAATCGGATAATGCATGAATGCGCATGACAAGAAAGGGGTGGCCCAATGACCCTGCATCTTCAGCTGAAGGCAGTTCAAACCAGGGAATGCCACCCCGAGATACCACACGAGACGGGGAAATAAATAGCGA
This sequence comes from Penicillium turbatum, assembly GCA_030762825.1. NCBI lineage: Eukaryota > Fungi > Ascomycota > Eurotiomycetes > Eurotiales > Aspergillaceae > Penicillium > Penicillium turbatum. The sequence goes on from JAUJYX010000014.1 coordinate 347,842, forward strand.
GTGACTGCAGAACAGGGATGATTATTGGCGATTATTTTCCAGGGGAAGTTGTTCGTCCTGTCACGCCGTATTCTCTGCCTCATGATGCGAAGGGTGGAAATTAAATTACAAATGAATAGTGCTGATCTTTTCCCCACAAGAAGGTATATTCCCCTGTCTCTACTACTTTACTTGCAGGACGACCAATAGCAGGGCGATGTCGAGAATATCACGTTCTGCGGGAAATCGAGCTAAAATACTAGTCTGCCGAAGGGTGTCTCCCAATAAGAATGGAATGTGACTGGTGGCTACATCCATTGCAGCCACTATTGGAGGGGTATGTGACTCAGATGTGACAGATTGGTGTAGGAAAAGTCAATCATTCAGGGACTATGCAGATAATTTGAGTCTCGAAAGACCGGATCGTCTGAACTTTGATCAACTTAAATGTAATTAAGGTCAGAAGACCCATGGGTACGCCCTGTCCCGAGTGCGGGGAGATCAGATTGACCGAGTTGCTGAGTTCAGTACTACCTGAGACCCCTATAAATCTTATCCATGTCACAATCACCGACATTTGTTCGCCTTGACTCGAGGGCTGTGACACTTCGAAGGTTTTGAAATGAGAACAATAGTCCTGAAGGCTTCTTTTATCTTTCTTGGGATTATAACCCTAAGCATGTACTTGGTTGCTCTTAGACGCTTAAAATACTTATAGAACATAACTAGATTTTGCTGGACTCGATGTACATCACGCGAACATGCAGTGCGTATTTGCAGTTAGCTGAAATTTTCAGGTTCGGTATCTGCAAAGGCACTTGAATACACCTGGTTGAGAAGGTTAGTAGATGCATATATATTTTCGCTTCATGTTGTATCATCTGTGTCCTGTTCTTGTTCACTACTAGTTCACTTAGCCTTACTGTGGTGGTTCTTCGCGGGTCTAGATTAGCAACATCGTGAATGAACGCGGATTCTGTTAGGGCAAACGAGCTTCCCCAATTGATCTTGGATAGAACATTTTACCCTAAACAGATCAGACTCACCGTGCAAATGAAACGAACAGAGAATGATATCAGATCCCCTTTCTCCAATCCATGCGAGCAAACAATAGCTTAGAAACCCCCGAGCATAGACCCTGATTGCCAAGACACCGCACGTGACTGAATTTGTCCGCCTTGGATGCTTCCTGCAAAAAAAAATAAAAAGAACAGTAGTCGCGACTTCCCTCATTGTGTCGAGAGGCATATCGAACTTCGAAGACCGAACATCATCAGGGAAGCTACAGTTCCTTGGTCTGTCTTCGATATCACTTTCCTCAGTTCGAAGTCTCGGGTTTGTTGCCCGTGCTGTCAGCTTCCTGCGCGCCGGATCGCGAACGTGTCACCGAAACCGCGAAACATCACCTTACAACATATCACAGACGTGACGGCCGAATCAGCTATCGTGTTCTTTACAACCGACAATTTTCAAGCGGAAGAAATAACCATCAGGGTCGTTGCCTTTGTTTGAGTCAGTGCCTAGTCGGAAAGACCCTCGCCGCACGCCGAAAGCTCCCTGCCTCGATTGTCTCGATTGCCGCAAGTGAGAGCTCTCATCTGTGTATCATCAAGGCGTCGAGATTTGCTTGTGCGTTGGTATTGTTGAACGAGCTTCAAACCGTATTGCATACCGCCCAAAGGATAGTGAGGCGGTTCGCGCAATTCGAGCTTGAAGCATTCGATCCACAGTGGTTGCCAACCGCTCAGTATGTTGAAACGTGGAGCCCAAGGCCCACAGGGATCTAAAGAAGACGAAGGCGCTTTCGGAATGGCCAGCACCCCAGATGATAAGCCCCATCGGGCCACGGCGGCCCAGCTAGCTAGCAGAAAGTAAGTAGTATTCGGATAGCGATGGATGTGCACAAACTGACCGAGGATTTGTTTGGGAATTTCTAGGATCAAGGACGTTCGCAAACGCCGAGCCGCAACGCCCACTACCGGTGGAAGCGCACCTGAGACGTCATTCAACCCTTTCGCAGCCGCGGCGCCAGCACCGACGCAGTCGAGTGGGTTCTCATTTGGTCAGACTCAGAGTCAAAGTTTTCCTGGTGCAAGCTCAGGACCGAGTCAGGGGGGAATGTTTTCGTCGGGCACCAACGGCCAAGCGGCTGCTCCGGCACCATTCAGTTTCGGCGGGGGGTCTACCTCGTTCGGGTCTGCACCATCGAGCAATCCCTTCTCTGTGGACACGTCATTTGGCGGAAGCACACAACCAAGCAGCAATGGATTCAGCTTTGGGGGATTCAATGCCGGGAGTCAGCAGTCCGTTCCGTCATTCGGTGGATTCGGAGCCCAACAGAACACAAGCACCCCAGCAAGTACCCCAGCAAGCACTGGGTTGTTCGGAAAGTCTGTGGCAAATATTGCTTCGCCTGCCGACGACAGCATGCAAACTTCGCCAGACACCAAGCCCAAAGGAGGATCCATGTTTTCGGCCAAGCCAGCCGCGGGTGGGTCGGCGTTCAGCAATCCGTTCTCCAACATTTCGGGGCAAAGTACATCCACCAATATCTTTGCACCGCCAAAGACAACTACGACAGAACAATCTATCGACAAGCCTGCGGAGCCCCAACCCTTTAAGCCTTTGTTCGGATCAACTGCCGCTGCTCCGAAGCCTTCGGATGCGCAAAAAGAGCAGCCACCGGCTAGCAACCCATTTGCGAACCTATCAGGGCAGACAGCAACCAACAGCAGCAACATATTTGCCCCTAAGGCAACGGTAGCGGATGGAACATCTGCGAAGCCTGCAGATGCAACGAAGCCCTTCGGTTCTCTTTTCGGGTCAAATTCCAGCACCCAGCCCTCAGCTCCTGCTAGCAACTTGTTTGCGCCCAAGCCAGTGGCGGAAGAAGCAAAGGCAAGCAATCCGTTTGCAAACCTTTCTGCGCCGAGTTCGTTCAGTGCTATGTCCTCGCCGAAGGTCACTGGAATAGAGAGCCCTGCAAAGGCTGCTGAATCCCAACCGTTCAAGACATTGTTTGGCACACCCGCAGCGTCGAAGGTCTCGGAGGCTGAGAAGGGGCAAACTGCTCCGCCAGCATTTGGTAACATGTTTTCACCGAAGCCGGCCGGTGAAACAGCAGCCGAAAAGCCTGCAGCAGACCAGCCTTTCAAGTCTATCTTTGGTGCACCCGCGGCGTCAAAAGCTTCAGAGGCCGGGAAAGAACCAGCCGCCGCGCCAGCCTTTGGAAACATGTTCTCACCAAAGCCGGCCGCCGAGAGTGCGGCTGCAAAGCCTGTCGAGGACCAACCGTTCAAGTCCATGTTTGGAACACCTGCGACGCCGAAGCCTGCCGGGTCAGAGAAGGAACTCTCGGCAGCGAGCAACGTCTTTGCGCCTAAGGTGACAAGTGAAGAGCAGACTATCGTGCCTGCCAAGACCCCACAGTTCGGGTCAGTCTTTGGGGCATCTCCTGCACCGTCGAAGCTTGGAGAAGCACAGAATACTCAGGCAACTCCTAGCAATCCATTCGCGAACCTGTCGGGGCCAAACGCATTCAATAATCCGTTTGCGCCTAAGCCGATAGAGCAGGCTGCAAAGGCTCAAGCACCGAGTACATCCTTGTTTGGTGCAACCGCAGCAGTTGGCAACAATAAGAACAATAGGGACAATGACGCAGCAGCTTTGGGGACCTCATTGAGCAACCCATTCACTGCTAGCCCTCATGCTATTGATGAGCCACACAAGGAAGGTGCGACTGAGGCAACTACTCAAGCATCTTCTAAATTTTCACTTGACGCGTCCAAAGACACGAGTTCTTTACCTCTCCCATCTTCTTCTTCTTCTCTCCCCTCTTCCACCTCAACCTCTACTATTACCAATCCTTCTACTTCTTCAAATCTTCATCTTGCTTCCAACACTTTCATTGCTACGGACGCTGACAGTCGTTTCCCTCGACCTGATCATCCTGTATCAATCAATTATCCTGAAATCATGCCTCTCAAAAGTCCTGTTCCGGGTGCGAAGGAGGTAAACCCTCGCCACCACGCCGAGGCCGCTCTCCTTTGGAAACTTCGCATGTTGACTGAGTCATTCAAGCGTGAGGTCGCCAAATGCGATCCCATGACTGATGATATCGACGATGTTATTCTTTTGTACGTTGATCTCCGTCGGGATCTCGGTATTCCCATCGGATCTATCGATCCCGACGAAGAGGCCGAACGGCTCAAACTCGATGAAAACGAGGTCTACGACCAGGTGCCACAGGAAGAAGTGCGGCAGCGCACCCCGACTCCAGAGATCTTCCCGATTCCTCGAACGCGCATGGACGAGCCTGCGATTGCCAAGAAGCCTGAGAGCGGATCGTCGACCGTCTCTAAGTTCGCCCAATCTTTCTCTGCTCCGACTCCTGCTTCGGCGCCTGCGTCTGCTGAGTCTTCTGACACTCCTGCTGCTGCTCCTTCGGATTCTGTCTCTACTACTCCTGTCTCTGATGCTACTGCCTCTGTCGCCACCCCCACCGTCGCTCCAGTCTCTAGTACTCCTCTCTTTAAGGCTCCTGTGTCTGAGGCTCCTGCCACTCCTGCCCCTGTCGCCACTTTCACTCCCCCCACTGCTACTGGAATTCCAAAGTTTGACGGTGGTGGTGCCACTTCGACCGCCGCTTCTGCTTTCCAAATTCCTAAGTTTGATGGTGGTGGTGCCACTTCGACCACCGCTTCTGCCTTCAAAGTTCCTAAGTTTGGTGCGGCATCTGGCACCGACTTCATGGCCCAGTTCAAGGCAAAGGCGGAAAAGACCGCAGCTGAAGAAAAAGCTAAGAGAAAGGCCGCTGAGTTTGATTCCGATGAGGAGAATGAAGAAGAGTGGGAACGCAAGGATGCGGAACGTCAACACAAGAAGAAGACCGAACACGAAGCCGCAGCAAAGAAGCACGCTGTCTTCGTGCCCGGTGTGGGTTTCAAGTTTGTTGAAGACAGTGCTGCTGCTCCCACTGATGCTACTGCTTCCACTGACACTGCTGCTTCCACTGACGCTGCTGCTCCCACGGATGCTACTTCGAGCGCTGCGATTACTCCAGCTGAGGACTCTGCCGCCACCCCCCTCGCCAAACCTGCGAATCCGCCTTCTTTCTTTGCTACCTCGACAACCTCCTCGGTATTTGGATCGGGTGCCCAGCCAGTCCCAGCCTCGCAGAACATCTTTGGTGGTGTCAAGCCGACTCTGAAGCGCAAGGCTTCTACGGATGATACCGATAATGAGGATGATCTCCCTGCCAAGAAGAGTAAGTCGTTGGTTCCTTCTGTTGCAAGTGGCAGTTTGTTTGGACGGGTCTCAACTGCAACCCCTCCGGCTGCCCATAACACTTCTTTCGCACCAGTTGCTTCAACCACATCTTTCCCTCCCGCTGCAAAGGCCACCTACTTCCCCCAGGCGGCCTCGAGCAATGCTTTCAACACCTTTTCCCACCCAGCTGCCTCTGACACTGCCTTTAACACTTCTTTCCCTCCAGCTGCTTCGGCCACTTCTTTTGGCACCTCCTTCCCTCCGGCCGCCTCGAATAACTCTTTCGGCGCCTCTTTCCCATCCGCTGCTTCACCCTTTGGCATGCCAGCTGCTTCGACCACTTCTTTCCCTCCAGCTGCTCCGTTCTCTGGCTTCGGCCAAGCCGCCCCAGTCAACGCTTTCCCTCAGCCCGCGACGACCACTCCCTCGGCTCAGGGGAGTGAGCCCACCGTCGGCACCGGAGATGATGATGTTGAGGCGGGTGAGATCTTTGATCTGACCCAAGCCAACTCCGGCGAAGAAGAAGAGACTGTCTTGTTCGAGGACAAGACCCGAGCTTTCAAGCTTGACTCCCGCTGGGCTTCCGTGGGAACCGGCCCAGTCCGCCTTCTGCAGCACCCCGTCACCGGACGCGCCCGTATCGTCGCCCGCGCCGAGCCCAGTGGAAAGGTTGTCTTGAACACTTACTTGAAGAAGGAGCTCGACTATAAGCTCACTACCAACAGTGTTCAGTTTTTGGTGCCCGAGGAGGGTGGCACACTCCGCCATTGGGCACTTCGCGTAAAGCGTGAGAGGCTTCAAGAGTTCTACGACTTGATCAATCAGGTCAAGAACTAAATCTGTTTTGAACAATTTTTCATATCGAAAGATCTCTTTCTCATCATTCGATATTTGTCATGGGGAAAGATCTCTTTCCCATCTCTCGATATCTGTCCTCCCTTTTTTTGGGGAGTGTATGTTTATGTCTTAAGCGCATTGCATGAGTTTCGCATTTGCGCTGCGGTGGTTCGGTTTTCAAGGTTTCTTTTTCGCTGTTTTTTCTACTTTTTGTGTTTTCTACTTTGTGTATCGATGCTCTTGGACGAGGTTGAACCGGCTTTACGCAATGGGTCAGCTTTGTTAGAGAGTGTTGGCGCTTGTTTCTGAGCCTTTGTTAGGGCCCGGGTGAATCTCCGGGCCCACAGGCTTTGAACTTCCTCTTCTTTTTTTTTTTTCCAAAACAAATCTAAACAAATTGTCTTTCAAATACTATTCCAAGTACTACCTCGGTAATATCAAATATGATACATAAGCAATAATGGTTGAGATTCAACCCAACTAACAAAGCCAAAAAGACCCTGCGGCGTTTGTTTTCCAAGGCCGAGACTCCGGTGGCGCCAACAGAATCGAACTAATTCCCACCTACTTAAGACATGGCTTTTCTCTTCCCTTTTCTTCTGGCTTTTATTCTCTATCCCTCTGCTGAACCTGTCACTCGTTAAACCCCCCCCTAGTCACTCATTTCCAACCTTTCAAAATGAAGTTCGTCGCTCTCTCCGCCCTCCTAGGCCTCGCCAGCCTCGCATCAGCCCGCACAGACCTAGAAGGCTGCGTCTCCTCAATGGTCGTAATCAACTACGGCGCCAGCTACCTCTGGTACGTCCCAGACAGTGGCGAAATCTGCTCCTTCCTCGACTGCGGCGGCGGCCGCGCGCCCCCAAAGACCACCGTCCCGGGTTGTCCTGGGTACCAGGGCACCGCAACCGTCACCCCGGACTACATCGAGGGCTGGGGCCCGAATGGCAAACAGGCCGCCTCCACGACGACTGTCCAGTCGACTTCAGCCGTTGCTTCGACTACCGCTGAGGCGTTGACTACCACGCAGGCTTCTGAGACGACTGCCGCGTCGGACGCGTCTGAGACGATTGCTTCGTCTTCGTCTTCTGCTTCCAGCCCGGAGAACACTTCGCTTACAGCCTCTGATTTGACTGCCACTGAGTCGATGACTATCACTACTTCCCCCAGCTTGGCTACCGCTGATGCTACTTCCGCTGCTGCGACTAGCAGCCCTACTTTCAATGCTGCCAATGCCCCTGTCGCGAAGGGCGCTGGTGTTATGGCCATTGTAGCTGCTATGGTCGGTGCTATTGCGCTGTAGATTTGACTTGATTGTACTATACATACATACCCCTTCTGCATCTTAGATGCTGGGATGCATAGCGCCAAGAACTTGTATCTAGATCTATGTATACATGTACCATCCACTAATACAAACGGAACGGATTCACTGCCACACCCCTGTTTATGGGAAGTCGTCGCTCGGTCATATCTATCTTGGTAATATGGAAGTAGTATGTCGCGCTTGAAAAGTATCCCTCTGTCTCTAGTATATATGAGCCGCATCGCCGATCTGCATGACCCGCTCGCTTGGCGAGACCCAGCAGGTTTGGGTCTCCACGTGAGCTTCATTATCGCTTGATATGAGTTCGAAGATCGCTAGATATAGTGGAGCAGGCCAGATCTACAGGTTATACAACGATACACGAACACAAAGAAATATTGTTGGTCGATATAGTGCAACTATGCTGAAATCCCTGAACCTCAGGAACGAACTCCAGGGCTCCAAGGCTCCAACGACAAGCATCAATTTACATCCATTGAATACATGTAAGAACGTTGATGGAGTTGAAGGTTAGTCTGAACATATCGATCATCATTGTCCTTTAATGTACAGCCATGGAACACTCGAATGCAATTATATATATGTAGAGGACCCACTCATGGTAGCATCTACACCCTTGGCACATTTTGGTATATCTTGGTCTATTTCTTGTAGCAGCGTGAGCGACGACTCTAAAATCAGTTCGTATTACGCTAAAGGTTGATAAAGGCCCTGATATAGCCTGTAAGTCTCCCAAGGCGATAGCTCAGGGCTCTTGCAGCGGTGAGACTGACAGATAGTATAACTTAGTATGCTTCATACCAGAGAAAGAGCGACCTTGGAGGTATCCAATGGATACATACATGTAGTCCATCTGGTAGCATGCCAGTTAATTGGCTTTTTTATATGAGTATGACATGTTAAGATGATCTCAAGTAGCCCTTGAAGCCGCAGCTTGAACCGTCAACCCAAGTTCTATATTTATGCGATGACTAGTCGTTTAGTGGCAGGGTACAACTCGAACTGCTAAATTCAAGCGGCAAAAGTCTGCACGTATGGATAGAGGGGGGATCGGTCAATATGAATGTGGAATACATAGAACTATGTGGAATTGTCGCAATCGAAAGGCGAAATAGAACAATTCGGACAAATAATGTCGGACCCTGCCGGGCTTATCGGCCAAATAACCGCCCCCGCACGGAACCGCTCCGATATCCCAACCTCGAGTTCCCCTCACTCATCTTCTTCAAGTCCCTGACAAACATGGCCACCTTATTGAAGCAGCCCTTGAAATTGGCTCTTATCCAGCTCGCATCGGGTATTAATTGCTCCCAAACTTGCTCAAGTGTTACCCTAACTGACCAAAACATCTAGGAGCGGACAAGGCCGTAAACCTTTCACATGCTCGAAGCAAAGTCCTCGAAGCTGCAAAGGCTGGCGCACGTTTGATTGTTCTCCCTGAGTGCTTCAACTCGCCTTACGGCACAAGCTTCTTCCCGAAATACGCCGAGATTCTCCTTCCCTCACCTCCCACCAACGAACAATCGCCCTCCTTCCACGCGCTGTCAGCCATCGCCGCAGAGGCAAATGCCTACCTCGTCGGTGGAAGTATTCCTGAGCTGGAGCCAACCACCAAGAAGTACTACAATACCTCCCTGGTCTTCTCGCCTACGGGTGCCTTGATTGGCACCCATCGCAAGACGCATCTGTTCGACATCGACATCCCGGGCAAGATCCAGTTTAAAGAGAGCGATGTACTTTCGCCTGGCAACCAACTGACCGTCATTGATCTACCGGAATATGGAAAGATTGGTCTTGCCATTTGCTACGATATCCGATTCCCCGAGGCTGCGATGATCGCCGCACGCCAGGGTGCTTTCCTCCTGGTCTACCCCGGAGCCTTCAATACTACTACCGGTCCGCTGCACTGGTCACTTCTTGGCCGTGCCCGCGCTGTTGATAACCAGGCCTATGTGGCGCTTTGCAGCCCGGCGCGTGACATGGAAGCCGCCTACCATGCATACGGTCACAGTTTGGTCGCCGATCCCAGTGCAAAGATTGTTTCCGAGGCTGAAGAGAAGGAGACTATTATCTATGCTGACTTGGACAATGAGTCTATTGCAAGCATTCGCAGTGGAATTCCTATCTCCACCCAGCGACGATTTGACCTGTATCCGGATGTGAGTGCAGGCCAGAAGTAATTGTGGAAAAGATGAATTGTATGGGGACTTTCATTTTAGAAACATATCAAAGTTATCCATAGACTATAGTTCAAACACAAGGTGACTGAAGCGAACTCTAGAAGTCTGAATCCTTTCTTGAAATAAGACAGTTGTTGCCTGAGGCATTAGGATCCACACAGAAAGAGTCCAACCAAATATGATTGGCTGTAAGATAGCCCCACCCTAACCAATTAGAGCCCCGCACAATCAAGCGAGACCACACTGAATTTCACTCGAAAATCGACCGCGAACTCTCCTTCTGACCATCGATCATATCCGCCCACAGTCGACCACCCCTTCAGTCAGTATACTCGGTCACCGGTCTGAAAATATTCCTCTAACCTTCTTGCAGAGATGTCCAACGTCAAGACCGGCAACAAGCGCTCGGCTATCGCCGATGTGGTGTCTCGCGAGTACACCATCAACCTGCACAAGCGAGTATGTTGAACACCACCCTTTCCCAGTCTACCTGCGACGATTCGAATACGATTCTGTTCTGGAGGCATATAATGGACAGAGAACAAGAAACTTTTCCTGAAAATGGAATTTGTTACGGACAAGAATGTGTGTGGTGTGGTTGGTGTGTGTGTGCGTTGAGGGTCAGAATTGAACCTCAATCCCCCCATGCCACACTACCATCCTCGCCATGACCTGCGGAGAAATCCCAGGTAGGACAAGGCGCTTTTGTCTTTTGTCTGCTTCGCGATAGAGACAGCCGAAAGAAGATCTTGCAAAAGACTTCGATCGCATCCACACATATCCGAACCCGGAACACAAAAAAGAAGAATTAGTTTTATGAAGTCCACTTATGGCCGAAAGACCAGAAACATTCATCGCGCAGAGTTTTCTCTTGCAGATGGCATTCGGGCGGAAGACTGATTGCAACTTCTTTTCCGGAATTATAGTGCCACGGCGTCAGCTTCAAGAAGCGTGCTCCTAAGGCTATCAAGGAGATCCGCGCCTTCGCTGAGCAGGCCATGGTAAGTTTGAGCGATGCTCTTCCTGATCCCTTACCGGGAAATCAACTCGCTAACCACGTCACCAACAGGGCACCAAGGATGTCCGTGTCGACCCTCAGCTGAACAAGAAGGTCTGGGAAGCCGGTATCAAGGGTGTTCCCTTCCGTCTCCGTGTCCGCATCTCCCGCAAGCGTAACGATGAGGAGAACGCCAAGGAGCGTCTCTACTCCCACGTCCAGGCTGTCAACGTCAAGGACCCCAAGGGTCTCCACACCACCACCGTCGATGACGCTTAAATGAGTCGCTTTTCGTGTGCATCTATGATTCCGTGTTGCCAGCTGGGGTTGGTCCGGGTTTACAAAATAAAAAATACCTTTCCCGTTGGGGCATTCTTGAAGAATTTATTTAGTAGTATTGGTTATTTGTAGTCAGCTGTTCAATCTACGTCATGAAGGTAAGGTTATCGATGTATCGCAGCAAGCCCGAAACCACTCTTCAGTCTGTCGCTATAATGTCTCGCAATACATGGTCAATGGCCGTTGATAGCATCTGAACTCGTTGTTTAAAGAAGAGTTGAACAAAAGGTACTTGATCATACTTGCAGGTCTATTGATCGAGTCCATCAACCCAGCAGACCTGCTTTGTTTCTTTATATTCCGAATGCCCTCTGCAGCACTGATAACGAATTGAGCTTCATATAAGGGGTTTCAGGATGATCAAGTACTAGCCCTAGAGAGGCTGCATTGTCCATGAAGCACATAGAAGTGATGTTATATTAGATAGAGATCATGAATGGCAGTCGATATCCCAAGAGCTTGTGTAGAAGAATGAACAGATTTATGTGAATATAAGACCTTCGTAAAGAAAAGTAGAGGGTTGTTGATTTCGACAGCTGATGTACTCGTTGCAAGTATAAGCCATGGGATGAAGCCCCGACGAAGGAGGATACAATGTGATTACAGACCCCCTAATAAGTGACAGGTTTCTGTTACACTGTATAGCATGAGAAGAAAACTACAATTAAAGCACAAACACAACGTTGAATCAACGTTCATTCAAAGCTACTACGTAGATCGAAGACCATAGAAGGCGGTGAGTGACAGCTCCCCAAACTGCCGACGTGAGGACATCATATCAGCTCTCTTCCAGTCCGCATCAATCATCAACATCTCCAATTCCCGATTCACCCTCCTCTCCTTCAATACCTCCCCCCTCTCTCAGTGCCCTCAAATCAAACACCACACATATCTCCATCATGGAGTCCAAGATCCCCGACTTCTTGGCAGAACAGCAAGCAGCAGGAAGCCCAGAGACGCAACCCTACTTCCTTACCTTTGAAGACTTCTGGGAGCGCAAGCTATGGCATCAGCTCACAGACTCGTTGGTTGAGTTCTTCCGCATGCCAGAAAGTGCCCCCCATCGGTTAGCCATCTTCAAGACATTCGTGCTCAGTTTCGCCGATCGGATCAACCAGCTCAAGTTTGTGTCGCTGGGGTTGATGGCAGCAACAGAATGCACAGGTTTGTGGCCCCAGACTGATCCAGAAGCCTACAAAACCCGCAATGATGAGGATCTGGTTGCGTTGATGCAGGCTGACACCCTCCTTCAGATGACCAAGAACGACTGGGTTTCCTCACATCCCTCGCCAGCAAGACCAATACGCCCGACACACAGGATGCATATGTCTACGCACTCGCGGACGTAGCCAACGTCAAGCTGTCTTTGAAGGATCTGGATGGCGCACAGAAGGACCTGGAGACTTGCCAGCAGGTGCTGGACACGTTCGACTCGGTCGAGACGGTTGTGCACGCATCATTCTACAAAGTCAACGCCGACTACTACAACGTAAGTGCATGCGCAGACTCTCATCTCCCTTGGCCATTTCGATGGAAGCTAACTCGGCTTCATAGGCTAAGCAAGAATTTGCCTCTTTCTACAAAAACGCCCTCCTCTACCTCGCCTGCATTGACCTGGAAGAGCTCCCCGAGACGGAGCGTGCATCGCGCGCCTACAACCTCAGCGTGGCTGCCCTGGTCTCAGAGACGATCTACAACTTCGGCGAGCTTCTCCTGCACCCGATCCTGGACTCGCTAACCCAGACCCCGCACAACTGGCTCCGCGAGCTTCTCTTCGCCTTCAACCGGGGTGATCTGACCGGCTATGACGTGCTGGCGGGCAACATCAGCAAGAACAAGCTGCTGGAGGCGCACCGGGTATTCCTGTACCAGAAGATCTCGCTCTCGGCACTGACGGAGATGGTCTTCCGTCGTCCTCCCCACGACCGCTCTCTCTCATTCCAGTCTATTGCCTCGGAGACGAAGGTGCAGCCGGATGAGATTGAGCACCTTGTTATGAAGGCTTTGTCTCTTGGATTGCTACGGGGTTCGATTGACCAGGTTGCTCAGGTTGCACAGATCCACTGGGTTCAGCCCAAGGTGCTGGATATGAAGCAGATTGATGGCATGCGAAACCGTCTGAAGGATTGGGATGCGGGTGTTAATCAGCTTGGTCACTGGATCGAGGGAGCTGGTAAGGATGTCTGGGCTGCATAGACTTGTTTGTTTACTAATGAAATACAATGTGTGGTCTTTTTATGATTCCATTCGTATATCAACCTGCCAATCTTTCAACTAAATCTTTCAACCAAACCAAAATCAAATAGTCCCAACCATCTCCTTAGCACACATCATAGACCCAAAAGTCGGTGGATCATGTCCTTCCATCTTATTCACACATCCCTCCGCATCATACCAACTATCATAATGATCCAAACAATAACAATCCTTCCCCTCAAACGCCCTACAGAAACCCTCCTTAACAATCCACGACTGCGGCGACTTCAACGTCCCCTTATCACAAGGCATCCACGTAAACCCATCATCCGTCCAAAACTTGCACGTCACCCCCGTCTCCGTAAACTCACTATTCAATCCCCCACGCAGAACAAGACAATGATCTTTATCCGCCGTCAGTTTCTGATTATACCCCTCAAGATGGTAGTAATCGCCCTTGCAGCCTTTCTCAGCGTAGAGTGTAAATTCCCACGGTGCGTTCCAGGAATATGTTTGAACAGGCTTTTCTTCGACCGTCTTTTTGGTTGTAGTCGTTGCTTTTGCTTTTGCTTTTGCATTCGTAGTCGTTACCTTGGTAACTGCTTTCGTCGTCGTAGACATCTTCGTAGCCGTCGTTTTCTTATATCCATTCTCCTGCGTTGCACCAGTCTTCCCCGTAGCCGTACCCTTCAGACTATTTCCATTCGTTGCCACCGTATTCAACACAGGCTCCGCAGTAACAGGCTTAACCGTCGCCGTCGCACCAGCCGGCGGCTGTCGAACCGCACGTTCACAGTATAACTCCGAGACACCGCATTGACCCCACCACGAACACTGCATTGAATCAGTTATCAAAACGCATGACCACGTCTGCTATGTATAGTATGTCTACAGGGGAGGGAAGGGAAAGGTAATGTAACTATGTCTGTACTCACACAAGCATCCGTCAAACAAGGATTCAAATACGCCAACTCCCCCAATTCTCCGGCCTCGTTGTCCCGGGCACCTGCGGCCCACACGTCGCCTGTGGCAGCGCCATTGGCATAGGCGGGTTGCCGGGACTCAGACAGATGAAGTCGCCCTGGTAGAGATGGTCGCAGCCCAGCCAGGCCCAGGTATTCGTGTTGAAGGCTTCGATGTCTGCTTCTGTGATGTCGTGGGCTTTGGCTATTAGGGCGCAGGTGTCGTAGCCTTCGATTATGTAGCTGAAGCAGGATCCGTCAAGGCTGGGGGTTGGGGGGATTGCGGAGGCGAGGCGGGTGGTTAGGAGCCAGAGGGTTAGGAAGTCTAGTTGGAAGATTGCCATTTTGAGGAGATGCAGATGCAGATGCAGATGCAGATACAGAGACAGATACAGAGACAGAGACAGATACAGATACAGATGCAGATACGGGTGGAAGGGGTCTTCTTTATAGGGTTTGTTATGACTGGGTGAGAGGCGTTGTCGAAAGGAGAGTGCTGTTTCCCAGTTAGGGCATGGCACATGGTCAAGAACAATCTGATATTGATGCATTTGGTGAATGTGTGGATGTTAGTATTGTTCAAGGGTGAACAAAGGGTTGGGAAAATGTTGCAGGTGAGGACTGGCTTGCTGGATGTTTTCATTGTTGGATGTGATGTGGTTATAATTAGATGTCTTTGTTGAGCCTCTGCTCGGGGTCAGGATCCGAGTGTCGAGGATCTTCGAGTATAGTTGACTACCTAGTTAGGGGACTGGGGTGCTTCCCTTGGAGTCAGATATGGTGTAGGTATTCTTGACAGATCAAAGGAAGTGTGTTTTTTTATACTACGATATCTTGCATTCTCGAGTTTTAGCTACGCATTGCCATATCCAACGCCACAACACCAGCTGAGACTCAAGCCCTGGTCCATGTCATTACTTCTTTGTCTTGTAGTCAAACAGGTTGATAAACTTGTATATTCCATTGCACCAATACGGCAAGACTATGACACAAACAATGCACAATACCATCAGAAAATAGACGAACCCAATAACACAGAACCAATCAACCAAGCAGGCCACCACACACACCAAACAACAACCTGAGTCCACATACCCCAGACATCCCAGCCAAAAGCAGCCTGCGTCAGGACAGCCTCGACCGAGACACCCATGTAGCCGCAGACGCCAAGGAGAACCGTTGGCGGGGAGAGCAGATTGAGGAGCACCAGACCCAGACTGGAAGTTGCCAAGCGGAACGGCGTGGAGCCCTGCACGCGGCCGACGAAACTGAGTGGCGCACAGAGGAGACCGATCATGAATGAAAGGGAGAAGTTGAGGGTGGCGAGGGTCGAGAGGGAGAGGCCGAGGAGAAGCAGGGAGAAAGATTTGATGAGGTGGTATTGTTGCGGAATGATTGGTTTGGAGAGACCGAGGCCGTGGGAGAGGATCGCGGCGAGAAGCAACGGGAGGATGATGTCCACGACCACAAAGATGTAAGTTGTAGTTGTGAAGTACTGCGTCGTTGTTAGCAACTATTACTCGTGTTGTAGGCTGGTAGAACTCACCTGGTGGAAGATATTGTTAAAGACCCAGAGTGGGACAAGGCCGAGTAAATGGAGCCCAACAACAAGCGACAGGGGCAGAGCCAGTTGTCGTTCTGCGATGCTAATCGTCTTGGCCTTGACCTCAACAGAGGCCTTCTCGTCCTTGGGTTCTGCGTTGGCCGTCTTCTCATCCTTGGGTTCGGCACTTGGCTTAGTCTCTGGGTAGTACCCCGTACGCATCCACAAGGCAATTGCCATGATAGTGAAGTTTCCAGCGAGCAGCATGGCACTAGGCAAATATGTTCCAATGCTGACAAAACGGTTCGACTGCATGAGCAGGTAGAAGAAGAAGCTCTGGTGCAGGTGCTCCAGCAAGTTGTTCAAACTGCGGCAAAGAGACTCAATCGTCCGGCCCAGGGCCATTTCATCCTCCCATCCCTCGCCCTTGGTCTGCAAAGTTATAGCGTCGATGTGGTACGGCATGAAGCTGCTGTGTGCACCGGTGGCATACCCAAGACCCTGCTTGGTCATTCCGCGGAACATGGTCTGCAGACGATGCTCGTAGCTGTCGTCGTGAGCCCACATTTCCTGCAGATTGGCCCCGATGCCCATCTGCCCGCCTGCGATAGCTACGGCGGTGTTGAACAGATCGAGATTGGGGAGTTGGCCGTTGACGCCGTCGTATACAATATGGAGAGTTTGGAACCGGTGCTCGAGGGGATATTCGATCACCAATGCTCCTTGCAACGCTCCACTCTTCAAAGGAAGCGACTGCACCGAAGCTGGATGCATGTCGTGATAGGCGTCAATCCAAGCCTGGGTTCCGGTCTTACTGTCGGGAGTGATTAGGAAGATGATATCCTTGGACCACAATGACCATCCTGGAAACAACTATCAGCATTACTCTAGATGAAGGACACAACCACAAGACTCACGCTTGAAGTACCTCGCCAATGTCAGGGCAAGAGTAACACCATTCAAGTTCAGCTTATCATCAGCCGTCTTCCACGGCGCAACCAACACAATTGCCTCCGTGGCATCACCGCGCGGCGCATGAATGATAGCATAAGTGTTCTCTCCCTGGTGCGTAATCCCAGCAGATGTGTATTCATACTTCTGCGTAGCAACCTTGAGACCTGCCGCTTGCAAGATCGACTGCAACTTGTCCGAGACCCTGTATGCGTATCAGCGACTAGCCCAGTCTGTGTCGAATCATCCCACCTACGCAGCTGTCACTTCGGCCTCGTCTTTCTGACCGCCTCTCGCCTGTCCATCATTCAACAATCCTTCCAGTTCCCTCTTGTATCCCCGGAAGATATTCTGCTCGCTTCCAGAGAAATACGCATGGACTTGGCCCGGCAGGAGAGCATTCTCGGAGATGTAGGTTCGGCGGGAGTACTCGTTCAGAGGCAGGAGAAGTAGCCAGACGACGCCGACGACGATACAAAGGAACGAGAGGAGATTCGGAAGTCGAACGAAGAGGAGGTAGGGGTTATTCCGCAAATTGCGGATTGCAGCTGGCATCTTGTTAGTTGGGGGTTCTTGCGGAGCTGGGGCCACGAAGGACAGGTGGTATTCTAGCTCAGTTGCTCACATTTCAACGCCATTTATGAATGACCATCGGGCAGTGACTTCCCGTGCCGCGCAGGCGAACCCGTTAATGAGCGAAATAATTCGATTCAACGACTGTGGTCTTTGAGGCTACAGTGGGGATCGGGAGCTCCGTTGTTTATGCGCGGAGAAGTGGAATCTACGGCGAACGACAAAGACCAAATGCGCGAATTAGATGGGAGTATGCACACGCTATGCTATTATTATCCAATGGTTTCCCCCGAGTCTGTGACAAAATAATAAGAACTATGGTAGAAAATATACATTAAAAATGGAATGGAGAATGCATCAACATATCAATGCCGGGTTCATGCTCCCAGGCGCTGGTTAGAGCCCAAGAAGCTCATGGGTGTTTGGCTGCCGCTGGCGCCAGCGGCGTTGCTGGTAGGAAGAACTCCATAGCGACCGTAAGTCTTCTGGTCGACGGAGACGTAGTGGGGGAGGCGTCCCAGGAGGTTCAGCTTGCCCTCGATCCAGCGCAGGACCTTCTCGGGGGGCACAAACACCTTGAGGTAACCGAGGCCGACTAGCAACAATTAGCGTGGTTCGGTAAAAGACAGAAAGGGGGAACTCACGAAGATAGCCGACAAGAATAGCACACATGTGGCCGAGGAAGCTCACATTCGAGACGAGGATAGAGACCACAACGCATGCGAACAGAGGCGAAGTCCATGTGGGGATCTTGTACGGGCCAAGGCTGGAGGGCGCTGTTAGCGCTAGTTCTGTATGGTTTCTTTTTATAGTGACTTACCTGAAGTTGGGGTGAGACTTGTAAGTCTTGATAGACTCTGAACCGAGAAGCAGGAAGACCCAGATACTGAATCGAACGTTAGTGACCGAAACATTCGACGTGAAAGTCCAATGCTTACCTTGCGCCAACGACGGAGGTATTCCTGTGCAGAATAACCTTCTCAATCAAGATGTAAAGTCCAGCAGGAACAGTCGAAAGAGCTAAAATCCAACGTTAGCCATTGCTCCCAACCGCCGAAATCGCCAAAGCACTCACGTCCGACAAACAACGCAACAGCAGTCAAAGTCCCATGCTCAGCCTCAAACCTCTCGAGCAGGGGCGTAAGCGCCAGCGCATTGAACAAAGCATGGAAGAACCCCGTATGGATGAACGGGTAGGTATTCAATCGGTACACTAACACGATCAGATTAGCACATGCCCAAGACTCTTCGCACACGGAAATAGAACATGCACATACTCGTCCCCAGATTAATCTCTTCCGGAATAAGAGCACCCCATTGTACGACACTCCATATGGTCTGGAATTCAAGCAGCCAGAAGGCGATTATGGCCAGCAGCACGATGCGCGTGAACAGCGGTAGTCGGACGAGGTAACTCCGCACCCGACCCGGATTGAAAGGGAGCGGTGGTAGAGCGGCGGGGGTTGTCATAGTCGCGGAGGTTTTCTCTCTGTCTCTTCAAAGTCGAATATAGTACGCGACGAAACCACTCAGGGACGGTATGGCGGTGGGCTTGTCAAGTGGAGATATACCACGAGATCGAAGGGAAGGATATGCGGTTGAGGCGAAAACGTGAGTATGGAACAATTTGACCGCGAATGCGAGGGCCGGATAGCGGGTCGAACAGTCAATGACTGAGGAAGAAATGGACAATTGTTAGTTTTTCTGATTTTCTCCGCTAGACAAGTTCCGGGGCCCGATGATCTCCCAGGGATAACTCACGAGGCGCACGCGATCCCTACTTTACGCGAGACGAAAGGATGGAACAGAGGACTCGGATCGAACCGAACCGAGAGAATCTCTGAATTTCGAGGTCAGAAAAGACTCGAATTTAGTACATTGAAGAAGAGAGAAAAGTCCTGGGAGATGTATTGGGGCCATAGGGCGACTTGTTCGTTGGCTATGTAGTTTACGCCCCGCGATAAAGACCAACCGTGCAACTCGAAACGCGCCTTGTCGGATTCTACCGAATACCGGGGGAATGATCAACATACAATTATCTACAAGATCGTTTTACTGGACTTTTTGACAATTCATGATCAGATATGGAAATTTGTTATGTATATTTGAATATGTTCCGGATCTCCCACGTTCCTTATGACATTACAGGTACTGGTTGAACCAGCCAACGGCCTGGCAGAAGGCCTGCTCCTTAGCGAACTTCTGCTTGGGGTCGCTCAGATCAGCGCGCACACCGAAGCCATGGCTGACACCGCTGAACAGGTTGATCTGCCAAGGCTGAGCAGCCTTGATAAGAGTGTCCTCAGACTCGTGACGGAGCTGAGTGGTGAAGATAGAGTCGATCTCTGTTAACACAACCAATTAGCTTTATTTTTCAACTGAGATCCAGCGAACATCAACTTACCAGCAGCAGCGATGGACAGGGGGCCCTTGATGGCACCGAGCTCCTCGTGGGTGACGAAGGAGGGGTGGGCAGTGAAACCGACATCAACCTGGCCGGGCTTGAGGAAGCGGCAGACGTACTAAAATAAAGAAACAATAGTTAGCATCCACTGCAATCTGCCATTCCTCGAAAAATTGAATCTCAGATCTCAACTACACATACCTTACCGCCGAAGCAGTAGCCGACAGCGCCGATCTTCTTCACGCCGAGACTCTCACGAATGTACTTGATAGTCGACTCAATGGCGGGCTCGACGTTCGCGGCCTGGTGCTTAGGAAGCCAAGCGGGGAGATCGACATTGCCGGAATCCATATCAGCGACGCTGATCTGGTCACCCTGGAACAGATCCGGGATGACGGTCAGGAAGCCATTGTTGGCGAACTCATCGGCGAGGAGCTGGGCATTGGGGAAAATGCCGAAAATATCGGTCAGGAAGAGGACGGCCTTCTCGGGAGTCTTGTTATCCTTAGGGTAGGTGATGTAGGTGTTGACTGAATTACGATTTTAGTTAGCTGGGATGGTGCAGCTCAGGGATCTTCAATCCTACCTCCGTCGACGTTCTTGGTCTCGCCGGAGGGAGTGCCCTCGTGTCTGAAGCCAGAGGCACAGCAAGCAGCGGGAGGGTTGGAAGCCATTTGTGAATTGTATTGTTGTAGTAAGGTGAGAGGGGTTGAGAAGTTACAAGGGCAATGGAGGGGTCAGCTCTAAATAAAGCGCGTACGATGTCCCACTACCGGGCTTGGTACCCCAGGGCAGATTTCATCATCTTCGAGATTGTTCCAATCAAACTTGGCTGTTTAGTTCCATTTTTCCCTTTTTTTGATCCACTTCCAAGCCCTTCGAACTCTTTAGATTATTAATGCCCTTCATTTTCAGTTGAGGCTTGGGAGATCAAACCTGGGGCTGAGCTAGTATACGATTAACATTCTTCTTCTAGTAAGTAAATATGTGTTGCCTGGTATGCTTATAGCTTTTAATCGGCAATTGCATGGCAGATGCCAGAAGTTCTCAGAATATGCCCCGCGGTACTCGGCACTGACGGCTCGGGGATAAGTATTTAAATCCGATGTTGGACGTACATTTGCTCAACCGCTAACTAACTAAGTACATGTAGTTAACTATTGAATTGCCTGAACTAGTTACATGTATCTGATGTATGAGATATATCTGGAGAGACCATATCCAAACACCTCCCTGTAACTATTACTACCACATTAAACCGTCTCAACATCTCACATAAAATATTAAATCCGAGTCCAAGGAAACCGTTCTTCCCAGGGTATCTTCTCTGCAAAAGCGGGGAATATTATGTCGCATGAAAAATGCACGAGTAAAATGACTCGGGATGTTCGCATAGTGTAAAAGGGGTATCGAAGGAAAAACATCGCGGATCGTTCACTGGAAGCGGAGGTTGGGACGGGCGCACTGGGCACGCTTCACAGCCCAGGCTTTGATGGCGATGGTCAAGATCTCGTAGGCCATGATGAACGCAGTGAAGCCTAGCCCGACGGTGAAGGTGAACATGGCGTCGATCTCGTAGTACTCCATCGATTCAATCACGTTGCGGGTCTAGATCGAATGTTAGTCATGCTTTTTATGTACTTTCTGGATAGGGTTTGCGAAGATTTGTGGATGCTTACACTCAACATGAAAATGAGACCTCCCGACATCAAACAAAATGCCGCAATGATCTCTGTCGGGGGTCGAGCCGGGAGGTACGAGGTCGGCGGCTTAAGGAACAAAAGAACGTATGTCATGCCACGAGCAAGGGCAAAGCCAACCAGCATGTTACCCCACTGCTTGTGTACCATACTCGATGTCATGCTGGCCTGGTGGTGCGACCCCATCATCATGCCAAGCAACATGATGACCAAAGCAGGCATTGGGTTCAACGACACGCCCTGGGACTTTGGTGGCTGCCAGACTTCATCCGTGGTGCCCTCAGCTGGGGCCTGAAGGATGGTGCTGTTGAGCCAGTCACGGATGCGAGTGGATTCGAAAAGCATACCGGCCTATTTGAGGTCGTCAGTCAGATGGGATTCGGACAAAAGCCGAGGACAAGGCAATTCAGCTCTTACCAGACCGCCGCCGAAGAACAGCACTGTGATCGAAACATGCTCAAGATCGTTTGGAGACCATGCGCCATCCGGGGAGGCGAGGTGCTCCAAGAACACGTTAGATGCACCATATAGGAAGATAACGAACGACTCGGTAGCTTCGCCGGAGGGAACCTTCGACTTCAAGCCACCAACGACAGACGCAGGTGGCTTCTTATTCCAGGCCCAGCCAAGGTCTGCCCAGCACCCGATATACCGGCCAAGAGTGAGAACACCGTACCAGAAGAAAATACCACCCTTAATGAAGTGCGCCAATCCATTGAAGATTTCATTGCCCCGCATAATACCACCATAGGCCACAGCGCCAGTCGCGATAGCAACAAATCCAAATGGAAGAATGACACGGTCAACGACATTATACACCACGTTCAGAATGCGGAGAACGCGACTGGGCATCAGACCAGGGACACGCTTGGACAAGAAACGACCGACGCCTGTGTTGTGGATCCAACCGCGTGGAGCGCTGGCCTTCGCATGGAGTTCTTCGGGCTTTTCAAATCCATCATAGTCGGCAGGCGATTCACAGGAGGGCGAAGCAAGACCCCCAATAGAAGACCCATTGCTATCCGTACCCTGGCCACTATCTCCGGACCAGCGACGTTCACGCATTGTACCATTTAGATAAATGTGCTCATGACCATGATCGTCCGTCGCAACAGGCAAGAACCTCGCATGTTCATAAGTGAGCGCAGTAGACTCACCGCGGCCGGCAAAAGCAAACAGTAAAGCCAGAACAACCTGCGCACCGACCACACACGTCGCGATCCAGCCAATCTTGTGGTGCGCATTATTCGGGTAGAGATCTGGCGTCTGGCTGTTGTAGACAACTCCGAGAAGGACTCCCAAAGCGTTGAAGGCGAGAAAGGCGAATTGCGACGGAATGGCGAGCCAAGAGCGCGCAATGCTCAGCATGACAGCTGTTAACGCGTCAATTTATTGTCCGTTCACATCTTTCTTCTCTCGTGTTATAATCAGGATCAAAGCGCATCACTTACCAACAGGAAGAACAAAGCACCATCCCAGAACCATGAGCGCGACGTGAGCTATAATGGCACTGGAGTGCTTGCTGTAAGCAAAATAGCTCATCGGACCATCAGAGGTCGCAGATACTGCCGTGGCCGTGGGATGCGCGGCACTGTGTCCCGCGTGCATATCCATATCCATATCCATGTTCGTTCCCATTTCCATTGAATCATCGTCGCCATGTGGAAGCGCGGTCGCAAGCGACGCCAGAACCAGCGTGAACGCTGCCGTTAAGGCGAGCCGAGTAGCTATAGGTCGCGTCGGAAACATGATCTTCAAGACTCTGGAATGCTGTATATGCGGAGGTTGTGAATATGCTAGAGCCCCAACCAGTTTGAGGTTGGAAGCTCTGTCGAATCGTGACGTAACAAGCCTACCAAACCGGTGGATGGATCCGATTGAATGCTTGTTTTTCCCTTTCAGAAAGTATAGTCCAATGCAGCAGGGACTACGTAGACACTTGGAAGGGTTTGCGAACTGTCAGTTTGGTGTATTGGTGGAAAGGGTGGTGAAGCTGTAGGGCTGAAGTATGAGACTCCGTAGGGAGGGAACGCAAGTATATAAGGGACCTCGGATATGCGGAGTCGGGGTATTCCAAGTTGGAAAAAGCAGGTGACTAATAATTAGGAAAGAATTACCGGGAACTGCTTCTATTGAGGTAGGAACGAAAACTCAAATATGGATTAAAAGGGCACCTCGCTGTCGCTGACTTCCAATGCTTGGGGGGAAAAGAATTAAACATGACAAGTGCGTGGAAAGAAAGAGGCAACTCCCGCAGGGCTCGGAGCCGACCTCGGGATATTCCAGTAGTTACAATTCGGTATATGATGGAATGAAGAGTTGCACAGCTTTGGTCCTTTGCTTGCGATTCATTCTATGTATACAGCGTAGGCTACTACAAATACGTGTACCCCCTTCACCTCCAGGGACAGTTATCCCACCCACTTTAAGGAGGGTGAGGTGTTACGACTGCATTGAAATACAGGCTGGAACTGAAGGTCTTGGCAATATAATTTTGATTTTCTTTATATTTGTTTTAGCTTCGGGTGTCTCGGGAGCCTCACCACGGCATTTCAACCCATCTGATCCAGGACCCATATGAAACTGTGGATTCTGGTGATATCATTTCAATGGATATAAACCTGGACGGGTGAAGAACTATAGGTACATACAGGATTTTCTTAATTGTGTGCATTCTCATAGTTATGTACTGTGTAAACTGCACAACGTACAGAACCTTAATGACGTAGCCGATCGCTACCCTATTTGGAGGGAGGTTCACCGATAGATCGTTGTCTGATCTTCCTGTCTTTTTTACAAAAATAGAGGGTTATGTCCTGCACATAAGACGAGCTTAGAGTGTACGCTTCGCAGCCCTACAAAATACGGTATCCTGCATCTTTGCGAAGTTTATACTCCCATCCTTTCAAGATGATTACCAATATTGCTTAGTTATCTAGTGCGTATCGTAGAGGTGATCATCGGGGTTATCTTCCCCCCAATCAAATGCCTTCCTGGTAAGTAGCCAACACTCCTTGTCAGCTGCTTTCATACACATCCCTGTCTCGTGCCGTGCTCACTTCGTTCTCCGAGCCGCACTTTTGAGTTGGCCCCGTCCTGGTGGGGGTGGACAGTCTGATGGAAACTGAAAGCCGGATTCTGCAGAGATCTGAAAGTAGGGCAGTGAGAACGAAAATAAGAATCGGGTATATTGGATCAATGTATCGTAGACTCGTTATATAGACTCGTAGACTTACGTAGTGAGGAGAGTAGACTTAGGTAGTGAGGAGATAGTAGTCCTTTTGTTCGTTCAGCCCTAAATTAGTCGTTACGTGTACAACGTGCACAAGCACAAACTTTGTACAATTGGAATCCTGCAGCACAAATGCATCCCGTCATGTGGTCTACCACCCCGGAGAACAAGTTTGTACAACTTGACAACCTTGGAAACAAACAATCCTAGCATTCTCCCCGCTATACAACATCCACGGATGCTCCATCAA
Organism: Penicillium turbatum; assembly: GCA_030762825.1. NCBI lineage: Eukaryota > Fungi > Ascomycota > Eurotiomycetes > Eurotiales > Aspergillaceae > Penicillium > Penicillium turbatum. The sequence goes on from JAUJYX010000014.1 coordinate 372,577, forward strand.
CAGTGCAATCCAAACACTTAGAAACATCTAGATTCTACAGGGAACCGTGATCTCCCGAAGTAAGAAGAAAAACAACTGACAGAAAAGTCGGGGCCAGCCCAAGCCCGAGCCCGATCTTGGCGGACTGCTGAAATCGGCATCCGTGGGCATCCGCGGGCCTGAGAAACAATAAAGAACTGGGATGTTACAGCCACGCACCTGCACGTCCGTAGGATCTGCATCGAACAAATTGATAATCTTGTTAATGATCTGATTCCAAACTCCGCTTTACTTCCGAGCGCCGAGCGTATGCAACATACTCGTCTGTCTCGTGTTGCTGCTGCGCTATCCGGTGACTCATCCTTGCTCATGGTGATAGTGCACGCACAGCAACTTCGATGTACATAGGTCAGATTGCTGCCTTATGCATTTTACTAACAGTTTATATAGATTGGCTAGGTCTAATCTCGTTGGCTATCACATTTCCCCATGGCGATTGTACCCGTCCATAATCAGACGGTGTGTGATCTGGCGCGCTATCCTGCATGCTTCACACTGTGATCCTTGTCGATGACCCGAATAGCTTCAACGCCAGACAGTGGCTGGCTCGTGATACCAACCTGGGGATTCTTAACTCCGGAACGGGATGTCCTAAGTATAAGCCTCGGTTCTGTGCAATCTGCATGGATTTTGATATAAAGAACGTTCCAATGCTCCAATCTCTATCTACTGCTGTAACATACATAACAGGTAAGAAGACCATAACCTCGAGAGATATTGCCAATTCGAGAAAGATCGTCGTCGCAAATTGTCGGAAGCCCGGCACAATTGCGATCCGCATTCGGCTTGAATCGAGCCGTTTCCCAGCCACTATGGACGTCCAATGAGCATCTGGGCATATAAACACAGTATAGGGAGACGGTATCTTGACACCTGGGCGATCAGCAGAGCTGCAGGATTCGGTCACGTAAATATTTCGCAGGATATACTTGTGGTGAAGCCGTCTCGGGCCTGGAGCAAAAGGCGCTAGACCATATACTACCTTGTACACTAGGATACATTCTGGGTAGTGTTCCCGGGAAGGTTTATATTGCCTGTTCGCCCTATCAGACTGTTAGATGGTTCCATAAATGGCCGCTAGTTGCATAAAACTAGTGTTCTGTGTAAGCGTGGGGTCATTAGGTATAAAAATCTACGACACATGCACCGGCCTTTGGCATGCGGCTGGACATACTTGAGTAGGAGCCGAGTCTATTTGATCTGCCAATAAGCCCTACGATGGGTCCTAGGCCCTATGCTAGGACCTCAATTGCCAGCCGAGCATCAAAAGCTACATCAGATCCCCAGACCAAGGAAGAAGAGCAATGCAAGTAGCATGTCCCCAATCCAGCCCACCAGTAATCTGAACGCCGGATTGGAAGAGTAATTCCCAGAGAAAATTCCGTCATTGAAATTGTTAATAAAAAACCAGGATGAGGGAAATAACAAAGACATCCTCGTTTTTCAAGTCACTCCACGCAACAACCCCAAATCCTCCCCTCGGAGCCAAGATCTAATTTGATTCGCAACCCCGAGACACCGAACACACAGGTCCGATATCTATTCCTCCATTCACAAAAACATCAAAGACGCCATTTTAGAGCTCGTCTGAAACATTGCTCCACTGGACGCTACCGTAGTCGAGCCGGGTGCGTAGATGGATTTCGTGGATGCGAACGGTTCGAGAGGAGGGAGTCAGAAATGAACATGGTTTTTTTTGATCGCTTAGCGGTACTGTAGGTTGGAGATTCGTGGTTAGTTTTGTGGTCTTGGAGTATGTGTGTGTGATTGGTAGTGGTGTGGGTTGGCCGGTTGTGTCGATTGGGAATTGAGTCTTCATGTCGAGTATTGTGATTGTGTATTCGGAGGGGATTGAGTGGCATTGTCGATCGAGGGATTGAAACGAACCTTGGTGAAACCGATGTCTGTGGACTTCTCGCGGAAGCACTGACGGCAGATGTTCATCTAGAATCCATATTAGCCACAAATGTCCATATCACACCACAGATTGTGTTCTGCAATTTGTTCAAGAGGTTCGGGTTTCCTTACGCCGTACTTGCGGATCAGACCGGCGCGGTGGGTGCAGACACGGCTGAAGGCGCACACATATTAGCAATCCGTCCCATTTGTATCGATCTCGAATTCCGTCCATGACTCCTCCAAGGTCTATCTCGTTGTCGTCTGGATTCGTTCATGGGGGGGATATCTGAGGGTAAACACACCATTCGCGGGAGCCCTTGCCGTACCTAAGGGGAAAACTGGTCAGCATTGTCGTTCTTTTCGAGATGGTGCCTGTGTGCGCTTGGATTTCGACTTACTTGCGGGGCCGGCTGTACCAAACGCTCTCGTGAGTCATCTTGAAGGTTTTAAGGCGGGACCTGGGAGTTGACGGGGTTGTTGTCGGGACGAGGGTCGCTGGCGTTGGGCGTTAGAGGACGGAGACTGAAGTTAGGGTTGGATTTTGCGTTGTGTGCTGCCCCAATGGGGAATAGGGCACGGGCCAGCTCGCTTGAGTTGCGCTAGCTATTTTGGGTGGATCATGTGATCAATGGCCGATCACCACATCTCGTTGCCTCAGGCTGCCAGATCTTATACTTCATGTTCCAATGTCTTAATTGTTTGGACAGTGCTATTTGCAGAGTTGATTTTCGTATAAAGAAACAGTCCTTTCTAGTTATTGTTGGATAGATATGCCATGATCGCCTTGTGCCTTTTTACACCTTCCATTTCGTGACCCTCCAAAAAATCGAATTCAGCGGGTGGACTCTCTCGATAAATTAGAACTCGGTGCAGGTAGTTATCCCAATTGAGCTAATGATGCCACTCCAAGATCAGACTGTGCGGACTTCTAAGCCATCACTCGCACACATTCTGCAAAACTCCCAAATGGCGAATCTCATCAGGGTCCTCAACCCGCCACCACGGTCCTCAGCCCGGGCCGACTTCACCAACGGCCATATCCGCTATACACTCAACCCTAGTCAATTTCGCCGGCTATGGTTATGGTACTTTAACACCAGACATCATTGCTCCATTTCAAACGTCATATGCTGAGCCATGTAGTCCCACTCTCGGACAAGGATCCAACGTGGAAGCTACGTACTCAATATCAATACAACCGTCAGAAGGCATGTTTGCCATGTACAATGCTTCTTTCCGCTTCTTCCTCTCATTCCAAACAATCTACAATCTCCCATCATTCATTAAAAGACTCCCGCTTTTCCCTTTCCCCTCTCTGTATATCTTCTCTCCCTTTCCCACCTACAGCTTGTCAGCCAAGAAGTCTATCTCTATATACCAGAATCTCTTCTTTGCTTTGCCTAGCGTTATACTCTATGTATATATGGGCAGCAGAGTGGACCGCCAGAGAACGAGTTGGGATATCTACTTAGCCACCCAGCTAGACGCCACGACTCCTGCGACCTAAATGGTGTCAAGCATGGGATCTCACCGATCTTTTTAAATTATGGCTATATAGCAGAGGACCAGTCGGCCAGAGTAGCCTTCGGCTGAAATCTCGAAAGCACACCTGCAGCGACTAGTCACTTCTTCCAACCATCTATAGACAGTCATGCCTTGGAGCTCCGCGACTGCCACCGCGGGAAGTACCTACACCCCGACATCATTCCCAGCTACAATCTCGCGCATTTGGCATGAGCGAGACCTGCCTTGCGTGCTTCGAGTCGTCTTCGATATGCTCTGACCTGCCTTGCGTGCTACGCGTCGCGTTCGATGGGCTGAAACGCCCAGTCCGCTCATCCCGTCGTTCAACAACACCATCGAGCCTCGGTGCCGGCATCTCAGTTCTCCTACTGATGCGTCCGAGTGCCACTTGTGGCATTCCTGGCATAGGCGACAGGTATCTTTATGGCGGGAGAAGGCATGGTATACGCTTTGTGGAGAACTTGCTGTGGGTATGGTTGAAGCAATGACCTGCCAAATCAAGCTACGAACCCTCTAATTCCGACCTCTCACCAATTCTCGTGCATGGATAGATGGTTGACCCAGAGGCCGCATGTTCCGCGAAATCGAAAGGATTCATTTCTGCGTGTGTTTTCTACATGGCCTTTCATCATGCTGGCTTTGGCACTTTGTCAAGGCCACATCCACCTTTACCATCTATGTTGAGCTGCATGCTTGCATCTACTAGCATGTAGATTCGAATGGGTATATTGCGCAAATGGTGAAATTCAACTTCAGCGACCAACAGAGTGGAGCTTGGGAAGGATGTGAATCGCCTCGATGACTTGGGTATCATGTCTTGTTGGGCGGTTAGTATGCAATGGTCTCCGTTGGTGCATCGTCCTCTATTGTTCAAACAGGTTATGTCACCTGTCTTAAGGACACTGATAATAGCACATACGGATTTATTCCATTAAGTGGCCAGTGAATTAGGTACATTGTCGTGTGGCTCCAAACAGTCTATTTCTACTTCTTCGCAGTGCGAAGACAGCTGGCGCTGTAGAACAACAAGTACGCGTCCTGGCGCAGGACCTCAGCTACACCGACGACGGTGACCTTGTTGTCGTCCATCAGGACCCACTATGAACAATTCGTTAGCACAAGACCATGCAACACGAATGACACAAAGTCAAACAAACCTTGTCATTCTCCAGGCGGGTGTAGGCGAAATAGTGGCCCGAGTCCATTGTGCCTTGGTGCACAACAACGGTGGACAGATCGTACATGTACTGGGACATGTCGACGGGGAGATTGTCCTTCTTGACGGTGTATGGCAACATGTTCACGGCCAGAGGGAAGTCGATGTGGCCGTTCATCTTTTCGGAGGAGTTGGAGGTGTGTTCGTAGCGCTAAGTGAATGTTAGAATGTGATCTTCTTGCAAGGTAGGCAGATAGATGAACGAACCTTCAGCTGCATGCAGAGCATGACAGGAAGCTTACGGATCTGTAGGCGTTTCGAGGCTCGCTGAGGAGTGTTGCCGCACTTTCCGCAGTGATACGCGGCGTCGGCATGTAGGTCCTCAGCAGCAGTGAAGCTGTCTAGGCAGCCTATCAGGGTTCCGGTGGTAGAAGAGGTAGAGCGACCGAGCTTGCGCTTCTTGTGCTGCAGCTGGACGTCAAGACTCAGATCAGCCATTGGGTCGTGGGTGTTGGTGGTTTGGCCACATTTGTGGCACATGACGCTGCTGCGCAGCTCGCCGTAGAACATCTGATGGAAGAAGCACTGGCATGGCTTGTCGTAGCTTTCCACGTGTCCGGGGGTGGATGAGTGCAGTTCGTTGACAAGGAACTGGAAGTATTCGTGAGCATCTTGCTGGCGGTATCCAGCCATTTCCTGTGTATTTGTTAGCCACAAATTCTATTTGTCAACTTGAATTTCCAACGTACCTTAGATTTCTGCCAACCATGGTGAAGTAGAGTGGCTGCAGAAACTGCGTCGTTTCTTTCGGCACTGTTGAACTCCATGAAGACTTCGGCGGTTGCACAGGCGAGACATTCCTTGATTCGACAAACGTGAACATCATGGCCACCTCCTAGGAAATAAGCAGTCAAAGTGGGGTCATGCAGCATGGCTTGCAGGATAGCAGCTTGATAACATGTTTGACCCATGTTCCATACACCACGAGCGCCACGGTTGATGCAGGGGTTCTTATAAGCATTGTTTTTCACATAGACCTCGGTAACAGAGTCCTCGGCCCAGATAGATCGGCCATCTACCAGAAGTGAGTGAATGTTCATGAGGACGCACGGTGCCTTGCAGGGTATTGTGGATTTTGTGGAACTTACCGAGAATTTCATACTTGCCAGTAGGGCCACGGAGTCTATCCAGGCCATGGTCATAAATGAAATCAATGCATTTCTCACAGAAAACATAGCGGCTGCGGGAGTCCATGTCTAAAATATCTTATCAGTATGAGGTAGCAAATCAGACATGGGCCGTTGGCTTACAAAATGCATGTCCACTGTCTGCAGTATGCTTCGCTCGCGTGGTGCCCAGGCATATCTCCGGACAACTCAGACAGTGATACTTTGGCTTTAGTGATTCTACAGTTCGCAGTCCCGTAGTCGGAACAGCAACCGTCTCTGGCTTTGAGTGTGGAGCTAGCAATTGATATTGCTTGCGGTATTGGTCTTTGAACTGGCCAGCAGTTTTCTGGTCCTTGGATAGGATGGCCGCAAGATGTTCTAGTTTAATGTTAGCGGAGTAAAACCGAAAATTCCAGAAATTACTTACCGCAGCCAAACGCTGCTTCGGAAAGCAGCTGGACAGAGTCGAGCGTCGCCATAGTGAGCGACATGAGGGAGGTTGGATGAGAAGTGCGAGTAAGATGAGGTGAAAGTGACGATCAAAGTGAAAAAGATGTGATGATATGTAGTAAAGACACGTTGAACAGAAGTTCCAGACCCCTATGCACGTAGAGACAAGTAGGGCAGGTTGAAAGAGAGTAACCAAGGGAGGAAGAGAAAAGGCTGGTTATGACAGGCCAGGTACAGCCTCAAGGACTCCCCTGGAATAGGGCCAGCATTGCACTGAAAGAAGATTAGATGTCAATAGGGTGAGTAGCAATAGAGATATCAGAACAATGCAACTCACGAATGCAAACAAATAGGGACAATAGCAGGCGAACAGAGGAGAGCTATACAGTCCAGGAAGGGTTGCAAATGACCTAATTCGACGTCACGATAATTACCAACCAGCAGGATCTCCCTCTCCACAGTCCAATGATTCTAAGTATCGAAAAGAAATCTATTGTACGATGAATGGAGTCTCCCAAGTTCCCTGACGACTGTAAATGGCAGATAAAGAGGTGGTTTGCCATCGGGCGGTGGTTTTTCGCCTGAACCCGATTTACCGCCGGATAAGAAATCACACGGCAGAAGGCGCTTCGTCTGAGCATTTGGTGTTTATAGTACGATATAGTATGTCAAAGTGTTGTAGTACGGAAGTAATTAGACAATTATCCTGATCCTAATATTCGACAGTAATTACAATTACGGGAGATACATATGTATTCATTCAATGGTCATTTCTATGCATGATTACACTGGCATATCATAATGGACAAGCAGATGCGCCAGACAGTCCACTGCAAGTTCCTAGTAAAGATCCAGCTCTTGGATACCAATATGGAAACATGTGGCATGAACAGAAAGTTCCTAGTCTGGCCATTCTGAAGCAACCCACTCTCGGGCTCTCTACCGAGGCCCAATACCTCTACCCCGAGGCAGTGCGCTGGGACGAGCACCACGGGCAGTGCCTCTTGTAGTATACCGACTGCTTGCTGTACCCCGGGCAGTGCCCCGTGATGATACTCGTGAGCCTGCAGTGTACTTGGATGTCGGTTTAGAGGAGGAGGCAGTGGTGGTACTTGGGGGATTATCGACAAACGTCGTGTCCGTAGTCCTAGGGCGTGAGACCCGTTAGCTCAATTGCCCTGTATGGGAGTGGTCGCATCACTCAACAGACTTACATGAAAGTCATCTCGCCATCATCCGTCGGTCGGGTTGGTTCTGACTCTGCCTCTGAATATCTGTTAGCAAATCCCGTTCACCGACATAGCTAATTCTCACAGAGAGTCCCCTCCATACCTTTTTCCTCTTCATCTTGCTTAGCTTTTCTGAACGAATCTGCAATCGGGGCCTATTCCACAGAAGTCAGCAACCCTGTCACCACTATCACCCGACGCGTCTGCGAACTTACCTCTGGGAAATCCACACAGAAAGCATTCATATTCAGTCCGTATAGGAAACTGGCAAAGCTCTCGCTGAAGCGCGTTAGGCTCTCATGCATCAACTGCAAATGCATGAAGTTGGCCTCGAGGTCCGCCATTGAATCTGCCAGCTCGGCGAACTGCGGCTCCAGGGCATTGATGGCGGGCTGTGTGTATCCTGCATTTCCAATGCTGTTTCCATATCCATGTGCTTCCCGTAACGAAGAGCGTGAGCTTGGGCGTAGGGGTGTTGTGGGCCGGGAGGAGGGCCTCGGGCGCGAGGTCGATCGAGGTGCGGCGTCCATGTTTGTGGTGTTGTGAGGAGGATATCTGTTTGCCCCGGTCTTGAAAGGAAGGGAGCCTATTGGGAGAGGCTTAATTTGCGAGTGCTCGACGGTGGGTGATTGTGGATAATCGAGGTGACAGTTGAGTGGGTTTGGGGATGTTTTCAATGTTGTTGATCTTCCCCCCCGCCAGACAAGTCGCACGCGACAGTTTTATGCTTCGCGACTTGATTTGAGTCAAGGATGGAAATACTAAATGTTCAAATGTTCTACACGTACAACAGAGTAATTATCATGTTCAACAATTTGACCTGGAATTCATCCATACTCTTAAAGCCTATTAGGGGACGATCTCCAGTCCCCGCATAGTCGTCATAATCCTTGATTCCGCCTGGCGTTTTCTCGTTCCTCAATTCTCACTAGCCTTCTCCCACTACTTTCTCCCTTAATATCAACATTGAAACTAATTACACTGCTTATGCGTGGTACAATTCTGCGTCGTCTGTATCCTTCGGCCAAATTTCCTGTCGCTCGGTATTCATTTGCGCGACCATTTTCCACGCATCCCATAGAACCAAGACAGGCTTCGTCTTTCTGGTCCCTCACATTCGCTGTCGCAGTTGTTGCAGGAGGCGCTTGGCTTCAGAGCAAATACAATAGCCCTAAAGATACATCAATCAGCTCGCAGCCCCGGCTCATCCCGCAAGAAAAGTCAGAACTTTCCCTCGGAGTAATCGACACCCTCGCGACAATGCCTGCCGAACCCGCCCCCGGAACAGTCGGAAACCTGACTCCAGAGCAACAAATCAAGCTGCAAGAATTCTGGCTCTTAGCACTCAAGGTCTTCGGTCTGACCCTCGAAGAACTCGAGGCGCCTCAGTCCAGCGCCACCACCGATGCCTCGACACCCGCCGCGGCCCAAGACAAGAAAAAGGCGAAGAAGGGATGGAACCTCTGGGGCCGCGCGGACGAGGACAGCACGAAAAATGATTCTTCCGCGAGCGGCGCCGCACCCGATGTAGCGGCGATCAGCATTGCTGACGGCGACGACAAGTACGGCCAATCGAAGGAATTCAAGCAGGCGCTGGAAGACATGAAGCCCGAGGAGATCCGGACGGCATTCTGGAGCATGGTGAAGGGCGATAACCCGGACTCACTGCTACTGCGGTTCCTGCGCGCGCGCAAGTGGGATACCAAGAAAGCGCTTGTGATGTTGATTTCGACGATGCGCTGGCGACTGCTGGAAATGCATGTCGACGACGATATCATGTTCCACGGCGAGGAGCTGGCTTTGAAACAGTCGCGGGGCTCTGATGCCAAGGAGAAGAAGAAGGGCGATGATTTCCTGACGCAGATTCGTCTAGGGAAGAGTTTCCTGCATGGTGTTGACCGGGCTGGTCGGCCGATTTGTCTTGTGCGTGTACGCTTGCACAAGGCTGGCGATCAGGATAACGAAGGGTTGGAGCGGTTTACTGTGTATACTATCGAGACTGCGCGTTTGTTGCTTGCGCCGCCCGTTGAGACTGCCGTAAGTATCTCGGAGTGATCATTGCGTTTCGGTGGCTGACTCGTGCAGACTATTGTCTTCGATATGACAGACTTTGGTATGGCCAACATGGTAAGCTTTTCGTCTATACATTGTGCATACAGCATACTGATATCTGCCAGGACTACGCCCCCGTGAAATTCATGATCAAGTGCTTTGAAGCCAACTACCCCGAGTCCCTCGGAACCGTTCTCATCCACAAGGCCCCCTGGCTATTTTCAAGTTCGCATCCCTGTTCCCCCATAAGCAACGTCGGTTTCTAACCCCACACACAGGCATCTGGAGCGTGATCAAGGGCTGGCTCGACCCGGTCGTCGCAGCAAAGATCCACTTCACGAAGAACCGCCAGGACCTTGAAAAGTTCATCCACCCCAGCCAAATCCTGAAGGAGCTCGAAGGCGACGAAGACTGGGAATACAAGTACGTCGAGGTGCCGGAGAACGAGAACCCGAAGATGGCGGACAAGGAAACGCGGGATAAGTTGATGGCCGAGCGTCAGGAACTTGCCAAGGAAATCCAGGCGATTACCATTGAGTGGATCCGCGCCAGCTCCAAGAATGAGACTGACGCTGCTTCTGCTGCTGAGGAGAAGCGAAAGGCGTTGGTTGAGAAGCTGCGTGCGCATTACTGGGTTCTTGACCCGTATGTCCGCGCTCGCTCGCTCTATGACCGAACCAATATTGTTCAGGGTGGTGGTAAGATTAACTTCTACCCTGATTCGGAGAAGAAGGAGGCAGAGAGCACATCTGCATAGACTGTACAGGGGAACTAAATGTGGTGTTTGATTTATGGTCGAAGTTCGGACTTATCTGTTAGATGCCAAAAGTTCTGATTTTGCATCGTTGAAGCATATACAGACTGGGGTTCGGTGACTAGAGCATATATAAGACCTTGCAAGGTTGAATAATTTCGGTGCACATTGAAAGAATTGGAAGCAGACCTTAATAGAAGTAACCCCATGAGACTATCTACTCGTTCCTAACCGGGTTAATGAGCCCCGACTTTACTGTAGAATCCCAAGTCTTCAGGTTGCCTGGAATGTATTGCAATCCGATGGTGGGCGCCAGGCTATTTCAGTGTCGGGACTATGTACAGTGATGGCTCAAATCATAAGAACAACGCAAACTTCATTGTTTTTACGTGTGCTTGCACTTCCAAATCCAGTTCAAGCCGTTTACATCTTCGACTTGATCTCCTCGTGGAGAGCCTTAAGCTTGTCCATTTCCGTAGCCTGCTGAGGCCATCCAACAATCAGACCCTCCTGCTCGTTAGGCTTGGGAATCTAGCGTATAGTTAGTATATATTCTGGGAATTTCCTAGCATGCGTTAGGTGTCCGTATAAAGGCGAGTCATACCATGTGGAAGTGGACCTATCAAGAAGAGGACCGATTAGTACTGGCAAACATATTTAATAAAATGCCCAATGGAAACTTACATGGTCAACAACCTGGTGCGCAATGCGGCCATTGTTCTGCAGAATGTTGAAATCCACGGCGCCGCTGGCTTTGGCGATGTTCTTCGCGACTGGCTGTGTGCACATGACATGGTTAGTGATTTCTCGCCAAGCGCATACCTCACACAAGGACCTTGTGGGGTTGCCCTAGGGTCCTCGAGGCAGTGTTGTAGGTGAATGAAGATCGGAGAAATGTATTCGTTCCTTCTCCCACTTCTTCATCCCGGATTGTTCATGGTCGACTTACCAGGATTTCGAGCAGGTGCTCGTCGGGGATATCAGTCAGCTTTTCACCGTGGAATTTCGGGATGACGAGCTATGCATATTGTCAGTTCAGATGATCTGAAGTATTTACCGTTGAATCGCTGTTGAAGCTATCTATCACCGAGGTTCCGGTGATTAGCTGTCGCGGGGGAACACGACGGATGCGGGGAAGAGGTAAGGCAGGGAATACGCACGGCATGACCACGGCTGAGGGGCTGGATATCGAGGAAAGCGAAGACCTTGTCGCTCTCAAACAGCTTAAAGGAAGGGATATCTCCTGACGAAGACGTTAGACACCACATAAGGCGATGACATGGACCACCTGCTCCGTTGGAAGATGGCGATAGCTCAGAGCTATAAAACACGGGCAGGCATACCCTTGATGATTTTGCAGAAGATACAAGCGGCAGACGACATTTTTATGTGGATTGATGAGAGGTGAGGGGAATTGAATTGGATAATTCGACGGTAGTATCGAAAGGGAAGCTTTGTCTGTAAGCTGATCTTGCGTATCGAATTAAATAAATGATCCAAGTTGTATGCGGGGTCAGAATAAATTAAAAAAATAGTTGCGTTGGCTTGACTCGAACACTGACCGTTGCTGTGTGGAGTGACCCAAAATAGTAAGATATGGGTTATAATAAATTAAAAGTATGTTCTACCTGAGGAGTGGGACAAATTAGTGCAGAACCCATTTCTTGCCTTTTACCAGAGATGGCCGTGATTTGCCCACAAAACTCCTCTTATCAAATCTTTGGAACTTCACTGCGACACAGCCGTCGTTTCTTTTTATTTTTGTTCTTGATTGATTCAATCACACTCTCCTCTGTGTTTTTTTCTTTATTTTTTCTATATATTATGGGTGTTGGAAGGCAGTTAGCTAGATATAGAGGTGCGTGCGGTTAGTGTCATGGCGTGTGTATACATCAAAGATGACCATAATAATCTGGCTATTATTAACCAAGACCTGTCCCTTTTTTGTTGCCTGACCTGCTTCAACCTCTTTGGAAATGAAAGGACAACAATGCATCTAAGAAGTGCTTCCTTAACGGACATGGATCCCTCCAAAATTCATATTGTCAGGGAAATTACGTGCTCTGATGCGTCTTCAATATTCGAGGTAGATCTGGATGGAGAAAAGTATGCTTTGAAGCTTTTCCATGACAACGGCGACCCTGGATGTACCGAAAAAGGTCGTGATTTAAACCGGTTTCGCTGCGAACTCAATGCATATAAGAAGCTCTCCGCCTCTGGTGTTTGTGCGCGCAGTTTCGTTCCAAAATTCTACGGCTACATCAATCGAATAGATCCCGCAGCATTTCATCCGGCTTTCCAACATTTCTCTCAAGACAAGCTCAAGCCGAGAGCAGTATTGCTAGAGTACCTCCCAAATGCAGAGAGTTTAAACTGCATTAACTACTCGGATACGCTCTATCCTCAGGCAATTGAGGGCATGAAGGAGATACACAGGGCGGGCGTTCACCACAAAGACATCCACCCGAGAAATCTTCTCCTTGTTCGTGGAGACCCTGATAGACTGGTCTGGATTGACTTTGATGTTGCAACTACCTTCACCGACTTTGGACCTGAACAGCTGGCCCGTTGTGACTACGAAATTGCGCTTGTGAAGGGATTTGGAGAAGCTCTGGTAAGGACTCCGCTGCTTCCTATGTTGGAAGCAGTCAGTGTGCTGACTGACGAATGCAGAGAGATGACCAGGCTGAGGGACTCCCGCCTAATACAAAATTTTATTGAGGGTTATAGACCATACTACTGGGTGTATATAACTTGTATACATTGAAACTGCTGTGAGCAATACTAGCCATGATTTAGTTACCCATATAAGAACGTGGTTGATATTAAATGTGATACTACCTAGAGAAGCTGGGGAACATCCAATCACAGTCCGTGTGTTGTCAGATCAAACTGGGAATTTTACCCTGTTAGGACGGGAGATATAGCGTCCAACTAATTTTGTAAAATATAGCTGAATCCCAAATCAATTGGATAATTAGAAGCCACCATCTCACGCAAGTTGAAGCAAATAGGGAGGAAGAAAGACAAAAAGTGGTGGTAAAAGTGGTAAGTGGTGTAGTCCAAATCTGGACTAGCGCAATAGTCCCGTGCGGTTCTTCCGACTTGCTGCGAAAGACCATCGCACATCACCACGCCCTTTTTGGCAACACTCCGCTCCAATTCGCTGGTCTCGAGAGATATACTCAGCCAGAGACCATGCAGAAGACACGCACTCTCAACACTGCCCTGGGGTCGCGCCCCTTTGCCCCCGTCCCCCGGGTGCAGCTTCAGTTCCAGCGCAACGTCCACCAGGATGTCCGCATCACCCGAACTGGCAAGCCCCTCTTGAAGGTCCAGGGTGGCCGGTAAGTGATCAATTGCTCATTGTGCTCTGATTAGGTTTATGGTTCTTGCCTGCTGACACCCTGTCTGTATAGTTCATCGATCGGAGGTAGCTAAGCCTTTCCATCTTGATCCTACGCCTCGGTCCTGATGTGCTCACCACGATTCTAGGTCACACCGCGACGGTCTTTGGTGCCACTGGTTTCCTCGGTCGCTACATTGTCAACAAGCTTGGTAGGTTGAGGGTTCTGCTGCATCGCAATTGGACCATGGACTAATGGCCCGCAGCTCGCCAGGGATGCACTGTTGTCATTCCCTACCGTGAGGAGATGGCCAAGAGACACTTGAAGGTCACTGGTGATCTTGGACGGGTTGTGTTCATGGTATGGAATATAACTACCATACAATATGATTGAAGCCTCGAGTGTCTGACATCACTACAGGAATACGACCTGCGCAACACCCAGTCCATCGAGGAGAGCGTTCGTCACTCCGATGTGGTCTACAACCTTGTCGGTCGTCAATATCCCACCAAGTGAGTTACACTGTGTGATATGCACAGCTACACGGAGCTGACAATCCCAGGAACTTCTCTTACGAGGACGTTCACGTCGACGGTGTTGAGCGCATTGCCGATGCTGTCGCCAAGTACGATGTCGACCGCTTCATCCACGTTTCTTCCTACAACGCCCGCCGTGACTCGCCTTCCGAGTACTTCGCCACCAAGGTCAGTGCATGTACAGGGAGCACTTAAGAATGAGAGTGCTGATTATCCATAGGCATGGGGTGAGGAGATCGTCCGCAAAATCTACCCTGAGACCACCATTGTGCGACCTGCGCCTATGTTCGGTTTCGAGGACAACCTCCTCCACAAGCTGGCCAAGATGGGCAACATCTTCACCGCCAACCACATGCAGGAGCGCTACTGGCCTGTTCACGTAAGTCCTTTCTCCGGGAATCGGAGCGCCGCAGAACTAACCATTTCCAGGCCATTGATGTCGGTTCCGCTCTGGAGCGCATGCTGCACGACGACAGCACAGCCGGCCAGACCTTCGAGCTGTACGGCCCCAAGAACTACTCCACCGCCGAGATTGCCGAATTGGTCGACCGTGAAATCATCAAGAAGCGCCGTCACATCAACGTCCCCAAGGCCCTCCTCAAGCCCTTCGCCCACTACGTCAACAAAGCCCTGTGGTGGCACACCCTGTCCGCTGACGAGGTGGAGCGCGAGTTCCTCGACCAGGAGATTGACCCTACGGCCAAGACCTTCAAGGATCTCGGCATGGAGGAGACCGCCGATCTGGCCAACCTGACCTTCCACTACCTACAGGGCTACCGTAGTGCTGCTTACTACGATCTGCCTCCTGCTACGGAGCGCGAGCGCCAGGAGGACAAGCGGTACCTGCACGTGCTGGACGATCAGTAGTTTGTGATTTTAATGTGTAAATAAGCCTGACTAGACTCAATTGATTTCCTTGTGTTGGATGCAGTATAAGCACCAGTAGAAAAAACACACATTAGACCAGCAGTCTCCATAATATCTAAGCCAGCTCATGTCCAATTCCCCTTCAATATCAAAACTCAATTCCCCGGAGCCTCCCCGCACTCAACGATAACATCCGGTATCAATCCCACCTACCTCACCTCTACTTCCCTAACATCCAACAAGATACCCTCACAATGCCAACACCAATCCTCCTCCTCAAAACAAAATCCTCCCCTCACGACGGCTACGAAGACTTCTTCACCGCAAACAACTACACCCCAACCTTCATCCCCGTCCTCGAACACCGCTTCCAACCCAACAACCTCACCCACGTCCGCAACCTCTTCACCAGCGGCGCATTCAACGCAACCGAAAATGCCCAATCCACAGAAAAGAAATACGGCGGTTTAATCTTCACCAGCCAGCGCGCTGTAGAAGGGTTCGCGCAGATGATCGAGGACAATAAAGATGGTATGTCCGCCATCCTCACCGACCTTCACACTACATACCACACCCGTCCCCACGAACCAACACAAATCCAAATCTAACAAAACTAAACTACATAGTCACGTTCAACACCCCAAATCTACCCCTCTACACCGTCGGCCCCGCAACAGCAAGAACCCTAACAACCCTCCGGGACAAATACCTCCCCAACGCAACAATCCACGGTGCAGACACCGGCACCGGCGAGAACCTAGCGCATTTCATGCTGGATCATTACAACGCTCTCTATCCCCTTGAACAGGGACAGAAACCATCGCTTCTCTTCCTCGTCGGCGAGACGCGCAGGGATATCATTCCACGCACACTGATGGATTCTTCTCTTGGGAGTAAACGGATAAACGTTGAGGAGATTGTTGTGTACGAGACTGGTGTTATGGGGTCGTTTGAGGGGGATTTCGGAGACATTATACGCCAGAAAGAAAAAGGAGAAGGGGCGATTTGGGTGGTTGTTTTTTCGCCGACGGGGTGTGAGGCTATGTTGCGGGTTCTTGGGCTGGGGCCGTTTGCGAGATCTGGGGTGAAGGAGAAGGAGAAGGTTTTTGTTGCTACTATTGGGCCTACGACGAGGGATTATTTGAGGGAGACGTTTGGGTTTGAGGCGCATGTTTGTGCGCCGGTGCCTAGTCCTGAGGGGGTGTTTGAGGGGATTGAGAGGTTTAGGGCTGGGTTGTGAGGGTTCGAATAATGGATGTATAGGTGTATGACTATGATTGCATATGGGGTTTGGGAGATGGGTGTATATAAGACTAGAACTACGATACGGATTGAAGCTACGGCGGAAGTCGGACGTGTTTTGAATCATAATCACATTTCGAGTTGCCCTGCTATCTCTAACATGTATGAATCACGCTGTCAAATTCAATAAGCGCAGAATAAAATCCGTTCTTGCCCCATTCATTCGAATGTCATTGAATAGTCAAAATCAAATTTAACGCATGATCTCCTCGTAGATCAACACTGGGAAATGTTAGCAAAGAACAATGGAAGCAAACGAAGGTAGAATGGTCACTCACGCTTCAACTGCTCCTTACTCAGAGCATCCTTGTTCTTGTCGAAATCGAAGAATTGTTCCGGAATAGGTGGTGCAGTGGGCTCATCTTCAGGATCGTGGTACGGCTCGAGGTAAGGGTGGCGCAGGGCATCCTCGACGGTGATACGCTTAGCCGGATTGAAAGCAAGCAGCTTCTCAAGCAGATCCAGAGCCGAGGCGTTGCTCTTGGGGAAGAGCGAGGCGAAGGGAATCTTCTTCTTAAATGGGAGGGAGCGGATGTATTCACGGGCACGGCGGGATTTGATGCCGTAGTAATCTTCCATAGTAGGTGTGCCGAGGACATCCAGGATGAGGGTCAGCTGGTGGTGATCTGAATTTGTTTGTTAGTTGTTGTAACCGCTTAGAGGGAGAAAACAGATCGTACAATCCTTGCCCGGGAACAAAGGCTTCCCGCTCAGCATCTCAGCCAATATGCATCCAACACTCCACACATCAATGGCCTTGGTGTATTCCTTGAATGTCAACATGATCTCCGGTGCGCGGTACCAACGTGTGGCCACATATTCTGTCATGAATCCGGAATTGTCGTCAGTAGAGGCGGCAGAACGGGCCAGACCAAAGTCGCAAACTTTCAGGTCACAGTTGGCGTTGAGTAGAAGGTTAGAAGGCTTCAAGTCTCGGTGGAGGACATTGGCTGAATGCATTGCCTTTAGTGCACGCAGGGTCTGGTAGATAAAGTATTGGCAGTGGTCGTCTGAAAGGTCTTGTGTGCGGATGACACGATGCATGTCGGTTTCCATTAGCTCCTACAGGCGGTTAGTAAACTATAGACATCCCAATGAGACGCATCTTGTCACATGGAAGGCTCCGTACTTGAATCAGGTAAACTTCATTGAATCCCTCGTAGTTACGGGGCCGTTGGATATCAAGGATGGAAATAATGTTCTCGTGATTAAAGTATCGCAGCAACTTCATCTCGCGCAGTGTGCGCAGACAGAACATGGAGTGGTCGAATGGCGTGATCTTCTTGATGGCAACCTTCTGGCCCGAGGGCTTGTGAATGGCAGAGCTACCTGTTGTCAGCGAAGCCTTGCAGAGGCGACACGCACTACTTACCAGACGACACCGTAGGCGCCTTCGCCGATGACATCTTGAATCTCATATTGGTCGGATACGTTGAAAGAGATCTTCCGGGAGCTCGAGGACGCCCCGGTGGGAGGGTTTTGCTGTCCCATGGTGATTGTAGGCTTATCTTTGGGACGATGGTCAGCGTTCAAAATCCGTGGGATCCAGTTAAGCAAAGGCCGAAAACAATCCATGGGAAATGAAACGGAACCGGGGAATTGAAAAGCACGATCGGGACGCAGAGCAGCGTACAAGATGGCGATGCAAAGTTCAGGGAACAAACAAGCTCAAGGCAATAGCAAATGAGGTTAGCTGCTCGAAAGTCTCAAGCAACTCAACCGCAAACACCAGCGCGAGCGAGCAAACGCAGCAACCATGCAGGGAAACCGTAAACAAAGCTTACTTTTGTTTGCGCAGCGAGCAGATTGTATTTTCCCGGGGTAAACGATTGAACTCGACGAGTTTGGGAGTTTAGGTTTCGAGGACCGGCGAGATCACAGGGAACGAACGGGAGAGATGTAGAACAGGTCGCGGGAGTTGGTCGTACGAAGCTCCGGGTCGGGGGGGGGGGGGGGAAGATATGACAGGTACGGCTTGTAGACCTAAGAGACCGAAGTGGGGTGCAAAAGCTCGCAAATTGATGTATCAGGTCGGGATCACGGTATCAACCCAGTTTGGAACCTAAGAACGTGGTATGTCAGTGGGATTTGACGGTGATGCTGGGGCGCATGGAGGGGAGCAGCCAAGACGCTCCGAAGCGGGGTCATCCCCTGACGCGGATCACATCGGGTCGGGCCAGACCTGAACTCACTTTGTCTCGGTTCTCTTGTACGGAGTAGAGAGAGTGTGAGTGAGAGGAAAGGAGAAGAGGAAGAGAAGATGTGAATCTGAAGAAACAGCGGGCCGTAGGGGGACTTGGTGGGGCAAGACAGCTGCTAGACGGCTCCAGCAATTTGATGGGTGAAACAGAATTGGTTCAGAGCATTTGGAATTTACGGGAGGCTGGGATCAGTTAAGAGAGAGACAGCCTGATTGAAGTGATGGACGATCAGAGCTGGAGAGAGAAGTAGAGGAAGTTGAGTTGACGGTCTACTGTATTTCCCCCCATTTGCTTTCTCTGGTTTGATGGACGCGGAACCTTGGATCACTGGTAAAATATCTCCACAACTACACGGAAGGTACCTGGGCTAGACTGGGGTGACCCCCTATTTCACAAAGTAGCTAGGAAGTACACAACTAAGGAACATTGAACTCTCCGCCACAGCGCCAAAGTCTCTCGCAGATTGTGCTCGATAGACGGCGCTACTGCAGGCGACGAAACTGATCACAATCACACGGGGTAGGAGGGGCCAGTTTCATCTTGATTGGAGACTCCATCAATATTGGGGCACACTTGGTTTCACCAGTCTCAAGGAGTTGACCCGTTCATTGGGTCTGAGGCGACTACTAAATCCCAGGTAAAACAAATATAAGTCATAAGGTGTCTGATCTTCATCAGGTTCTCAGAGAGGACAAAAAAAAAACCGTATCGTTAATTCTTCATAGATGCGCTCAGCGTCTATCGCTTGTGGACTATAAACCCGCGATCCACTAGTACTAGATAATCCAAACATGCCCGCCGTGACAAGAAACCAAACGCGATCTTCCCCAACGGAATGGTACAGGCGGGAGGAATCGCAGAGCAAAGAAATATGAAGTTCATCGAACCGAGAGAGAGAAAGAGAGATCTGCTGAGGAGACCAACCGCCGAGCAGATCCTCATTACTGCACGACCTGAAGCAAATCGTCAGTGCTGACCCACACCATGGCCAGAACAAAGGGATCAAACCTTCTCCTGCAAGGTACCCATCCATTGATCCAAGCTGACACTTTGATCGGCACGGTCCTCAACCAGCATCGTCTGAGCCCAGAGGCGCAGGCCAGGCTCGCCATCCTCGCGAACTACGTACAGGTGAGGCACAGTCATGCTGCCCACGCCCTTGGCCCGGTGATCCCGGCTCTTTTCAATCACCGCGCGCACACGCTGGCTGAACTCATTCTCGACTTCGGGAAGAGTCTGCTTACCCACGCGCAGTTGCGTCTTGTCAGGGACGCCGAATACGTCCTCGATAAGCTGGGGAACGGCATCACGACCAACCCAAAGGAACTGGGTCTGGCCGTCATCAATCAGGTACAGGCCGTAGGGCACGAGGCGGCTGGAAGACAGGTTGACGGGAGGGGGCAAAAGGATCTCGCCGGTCTGCTCGTCAGGTACACCTGCATTGTCGGGCATATCGTGAAGTGAGTACATCTTCGGATAAATGTATTGGATGAGGAGCGGCAGGGGCAGTGTCGACAGGAGGCAGAGCGCCGCGGACCGCATATCCGTGGGGATTTGAGCGGACTTGCGAAGACCAAGCTATTAAAAGGTTAGCATCAATTGTTAAGGGGGGAAAAGGACCAAACAAGGCGCAAACTCACGTTCTTCATCATCGCGAGGAACAGTACAGGCAAGGCCCTCAAGTTGGCAGGGAACTGAAGGCCACCCCCGCTGACGCTGCCACCCGCAAGCTCCTTGCGGTAGGTCTGCAGCAGTTCGACGACCTTGGCTTGGAGAGCTTCACGAGCGGGCTCGAGACCGCTGCTCAATGTGCGCTCGACGGCCTTGTGGCTGAAGAATGTGGCAATGGCCTGCTGATCGGCCGAGGCATAGATATCTGCCAGGTTCTGGGTCGTGGGCAAAGCCAGGGTCAAGACACGGATGCGACGTTCGCCGTTGCACGTAGTGTGAAGGACGGCCGCTTGCATGCAGACGACCGGCTTGGTGACAGTCTCATCAATGGCCACCTCAACCACGTAGGCCTGGTCACGAGGGAAGGCGGGGAAGGCGCAAAGATCGGAGCTACGGTTGAAGAAGTTGCCGTAGAAGGTGCTCATGCGCAGACCAGTGGTTGCGCGCACACGGAGAACGGCTTCCAAGCCAATCTCCGAAGACAGATAGTCAGAGAACTCACGGGCGAACTTGATAGCATCCTCGCTGCGTGCAGCATTCCAGCCAGGGTAGAAGTAGGTCTGACCACCGGTGTAGCGAGGCAGGCAGCTCAGAGATGCCACATCCTGGTATTGCGATGAGAAAAGGAACATATCCACAGACACTTGTGCTTTTGAACACTCGACTGCAAAGCTCTTATAGAAGGAGTTTCCAGTTTGCAGCAGACTCGATTCCTTACTCGTGCCCAGCACCTTCTTGTCTTCTCTCATAGTAAGCGCTCCGTGACCAATATTGGGTAGCGATGAGCTGAGAACGGTCATTTTTCCACCGACGGGGGAGATCAATTTGTAACCAGCACGCAATGCCGAGCCCATGGCACAGCTGTTGTTCTGGGTGTTCTGGAACATCTCCTGCAGCTTATCGAGGAAGACCTCAATGTTTTCTCGGCATTCGCTCATTGTCACCAGGAGATCACCAGGAATGGGGAGGAAAGGCTCATCCAAATCACTGACAACCAACATTCGAGGCTCTGAAGTCTCTGACTGATCCCTTGGAATGCTGAAGTAGTGCAAACTTGAGTCTACTGCAATAAAGCCCAGGCGAGTGCGCCGGTCTGCATTCGGGATGCGATCGAGGCTCTCCTTGATGGTGCGAGCGGTGGTGGCCAAAAGACCGTTGGTCACCGATGAGTAGCTCACGTCGATCAAGAAAAGATAAACCAGAGGCTGAGGTGGTCGGACCATGTACTCCTGTGGCGCAACGAATTCTACCATGCTGTGGTTCAAATCGGCACGCAGCGAACGATCGGCGGGCTTCTGCAGTGTAGAGTCCCAGTCGAAGGCCTGGGGCACATCGTTTGTCAGGTTACACATGTTACAACGCCAGCGGTGGCCATGGTCGAGGAATGTAACGAAGGGGTTGATATAAGAGCGGCAACGTCGGCATCGCGAGATGACTTGGTCTGGAATCACAGGGATCGGGTCCTCGGCGTCGTGGAGAGAAGCATACGGTTGGATGACAAGGGCGAAGGGCAACTTTGACTTCTTGAGAAGAGAGTTGGTTGTGGGAACAGCATTAAGCGTGGACCGCATATATTTGGTAGGGCAATTGGCTTCAGGCGAAGGGTAAACACTAGTCTGTCACTCGTCAGCAGATTACCCAGATGCGCAATACGGCATATATACATACTCCCGGAGGCAAGATAACTGGAGGAGGAGGGTAGTCCAGCTCAGCGACATTGAAAGGTTGAGATCGAAGGTCCGTGGGGTAAAGCTGATTGAGTTGGACTTGGGGTCGCATAGGGGCTTGGGCCACAGGCTGCGGGGGCGGCATGTGGTGCGGCTCACTCATGCCCATTCCGCCGAATTGCTGGGTCATCTGCGTGACATCGGCGGCAGCAGGTGCGCCGTATGACGGTGCTGCTGGCTGGATCTGGCTGGGGTCCGCACCGTAAGCGGGTTGTTGATATCCCATAGCTTGGGGCTGTTGGGGGAATGCCCCGTAGGCACCTCCGGCCGTGGGTTGTCCACCGAGCGCGGCATTGGCACCAGAGCCAAAATCAAAGGCTTCACCAGCGTACGCTCTCTTCTTCTTTCCGCCAGCTGGGGCTGGTGCAGGCGCTCCTTGTCCAGGGATTGGGGACTGTGTGGGTTCTGGGGAGCCGTAGGCGGGCTGGCCATACCCCTCGTGGGGAGGGAATCCACCTTGTGGTGCTGCCATTGCAATCGAGTCGGGTATGTGTAGTCGGAGTGGAGGGCTCGGAGAAAAAGGAAATTGCGCTCGTCACGAATTTGGCGGGTGCAATCGAGATGAGGAGGCGGGTGGTAACAGCTCCTAGGACCCCACAATCAGTTTCTCGTCAGAACAGGGGGAGGGCAGCTTGGCATACAGGAATAGGCCGTCAAAATACCCAGAAGAATTACAGAAGACAGTAGCGAAGCAAAAGACAAGCTCACCAGAAGCGACCAAGGGAGTGTGGGAGAGGCGGTGATGATGATGGTCTAAGGTGGCCTTTAGGTTGTGCTGGTCCAGCCAATCAACGGTCAGGGACCATGTGACGAGGGGCGTCTTTTTATATTGTACGATTTTTGAAATTGAACATGAGACTACATGTATTGAAAGACTGATTGAAGGTGATATATATACATATTTCACTACTTCCGAGCTGATGTATATATTCTGTCGAGGTATTTGGGTTGGTCGAACATGAACATTCCTTCCTCGGTCCAACATATCATCCATAGATCTTCGCTATTCTGTTAATGATGGATTATAATAAGCCAGTGACTGTGCTAGGATATAGAATATTCCTAATCATACACATTAAAGCACCCCTATGATGCATTGTGGTGCTCGAATATTAACTAAAGAATGCTGAGGGTTATATATCGGAGGTCACAGAGCAAGAAGTGGTTGCCCTGCCAACAACAGACGCTTCGGTTGCTGCACAAGTGACCTCCTCCACACGTTCCACAACCTCAAGTTCTGCATACATCGACAAGTAGCTAGTTTTGTTTCTTCGTTTCTTTGGGGGAATTTATTGGTTCTTTTTTGGGGGCTTTCCTTCAGTTCTAGCCATTCCTTCGGATTTGTTTGGATCAAATCGACTCCCTGACGCCCAGGTACCAGCCCATCGCACGAGAATTGAATGAACCCCCGCCACAATGAGTGTCCGAGTCGTCGCGCGCATTCGTCCCCTTCTCAAATCTGAGCGAGAGGCCGATGTGATCCTTCGCACAGGGTCTTCGGCCGACTCCAAATCACGCCAATCTACAATTGGCGACAAGAGCGACAAGAAATTGGCGGCATTGAGGGACAGGGATAACGTAGTGCGGATTCCAAACCCCAAGAATGAGGGGGAGGAGTATGCCTTCCAGTTCAATGGCGTGTACGACGCGGAGGTTTCGCAGCAGGAGCTGTTCGATGCTGAGGGTGAGTTGTCTCAACCTCATCGGCCTGCGATGGGTCAGTATATTGACCGGAGTAACAGTTGCACCAACAATCAAGCACCTGCTCAACGGATTTGACGTAACCCTCTTTGCGTACGGCGTCACCGGAACAGGGAAAACACACACCATGCGCGGCGGCAAAACCCTCGCGGACCGGGGTGTGATTCCCCGACTACTCAGCGGTATATACAGACGCAGCAAGAAGATCGAGAAAGATAGCGAGGGCAATACTACAGTCAAGGTTGCTCTGAGCTACTATGAGATCTATAACGACAAGGTTTACGACTTGTTCGAGCCGCCAGAGAAGCGCACATTGGCGGGCCTCCCCCTCCGGGACAATGGTGGAAAGACTGTGGTTTGTGGCCTCAGTGAGAAGTCATGTACTACTCTAAAGGAGTTTGAGCAGCTCTATGACCAGGCCAACAATAATCGGTCTACCTCTGCAACGAAGGTATGATATGATGCCAAGACTGAAATTCAGGATCTCCTGCTAAACATCAATATCTAGCTCAACGCCCATTCGTCTCGATCACACGCCATTCTCGGCGTCAAGGTCACCGTTACGTCCCCTGACAAGGTTCGCGTCAGTACTGTTTCCGCTATCGATCTTGCAGGATCTGAAGACAATCGACGGACGGAGAATGACAAGGAGCGCATGGTGGAATCGGCAAGCATCAACAAGAGTCTTTTCGTTTTAGCGCAGTGCGTCGAGGCCATCAACAAGAAGCAACACCGTATCCCATATCGTGAGTCCAAGATGACAAGAATCTTGTCCCTTGGACAGAACAATGGCTTGACGGTGATGATTCTCAACCTTGCCCCTGTGCGGTCTTATCAACTGGACACAATTAGCTCTCTGAACGTTGCCAATCGCACACGGAAGATTGAGGTCCGCGAAGTAGAGAATGATCCCATGTTCAAGGGCCCGGCCCGGCCATCAATCCGGCCATCTTTGGCAGGCACGCGGCAACCTTTGCGTGCATTGACAGCTTCTGTGAATGTGAACATGCCGGCACCTACGAAGGATACCGCAGAGAAGGACGATGATAAACCCGTCAAGGCGTTCAGCGTATATTCTGACAAGCCTCAGGCCAAACTTGTTAGTCAGATCCGGAAACCGGAGGCGCCGAAACGTACCTCTTTGTCCAACGCCCCCTCAGGTCTTCCATCACTAAAGCCCGCTCGCCAGCCCCTGGGTGCACAATCTGCCACGCGCTATGATGATCTCTCAGCTGCTAGGATTGAGGAGATGGTTGAGAAGAAGGTTGAAGAAATGTTGGCTGTGCGGGCTATGAGTGAGCAATCAAAGCAGACGCAAGTCCGTGAACTCAACGAACAGCTTCAAAAGCGATTGGAACAATTGGAGCAGCGCATTGACGGCACAGAGGATGCGCGGGCTGAAGGTCTGTCATACTTGCTGATGGCGAAGCAACACCAGGCCCGTGGTGAAGACGGATCGGCGCTTCGAATGTACCAGCTGGCAGCTCCCCACTTCCCCCATAATCAGAAGCTGGCAGGGAAGATTGCTATCCTGAAGGAGCGAGTACATGCAAAGGCTTGGGAGCAGAAAGCGCCTTCCCCGCCTAAGGGGAAGACGGGCAGCATGCTTTCCCTCAAGAAGGATGCCACACAGACTCTAGGCAAGCGCCAAGCAAGCATTCGTGAGGAGGATCACATGGATCTAACCTACAATGGTTTCTCCAGTGACGAGGATGTTCCTCGTCCACAACATAAGAAGCGTGCTTTGAGCAAGCTCGCTCAGATTGAGGAGGATGCGGAGCTTCTTGACAGCGTGGATCCTTCCATCACTCCTCGGACTATGCATCTGCTGTCGATCATCAACTCGCGTGACGTCAGCCAGATCAAGATGCTCAAGGGAGTAGGCGCAAAGAAAGCAGAGGCCCTGGTTGATTGCCTGTGCGAAATGGACCAGGCATCAATGGATGCAGACAACAGCGGTATTTCTGATGCACACCGGTTCGAGGTCCGCAGCCTGGCAGAGCTGAGCCAGCTGAAGGGGGTTGGGGTGAAGACAGTTGAGAGCATGAGACAAGGCGTATTGGCATAACTGCTGCATTTGTGGTGGCATATACTGGGGCATGATTGGGTTTCTCTTTCTTTTACATGCATCATCCTTCAGCGACGGTGCTCGGGCGTTTCGTGTTTATACACTTGATAGGTATCCTACCTACTTTTGAATCCATTTCAGGTTCTCTTCTTCTCGTTGCTGTCTTTGATCTTGCGACTCTCTGTTCTCCTAGAACCTTAAATATCACTGTCGTTATATACACCAAGAAGCTATGTAGATCCCTCCTTGCACTAAGTACTTCAAACCTCAACATCACAGAACCCCATCAACTCCCCAACCCCAAAAGCCCCTTCTCCCTCAAACCAAGCACCTCATCCACCTTTTCCCACAACCTCCCCCTAGCCTCAAAATCCTCACACCAAAACTTCGCCCTCGCCTCCCAAACCCGATTAAAATACTTTCCCCCACCCTCCTTACCATCTACCCCCGTAGCAACAATAGCAACAGCCAGCCCCCCCTGCCTCACAGTAACAGAAAACCACCGCACCAACCCCCCAACACCACCAGGCATCTTCCCAATACTCCTCAACCCCTCCCAGATCCCAGACTCAACAAACCCAGGATGCAACCCGTTAATCGTGATGTGGCTGTACTCCGGGTGACTACGGAGTCTCCCCTGCACCTCCGCAACCCACATCTGCAGGAAAAGCTTACTGTTCCCGTAATCATTTGTTTCTTTCTGTTTCTGTTCCCGTTTCTGTTTCCGCTTCCACGGCTCAAGCATTTCCAAATCGAAGACGCCGAAATGGTGCGAGCAGGATGTTGTGCAGAGGATGCGGGGGTTGTTGGCGCGAGAGAGAGATGGGAGGAGGTGGAGGGTTAGGAGGGTTTGGGAGAGGAAGTTGACCTGTGTTGGGATTTAGAATGAACATTACAAAAAGGATATCGCCAAAGTCCAAGAAAGCAAGCAAAGAAAAGAAAAAAAGAAAAAAACAAACAAACCTGATAGATAACCCTAAACCCATCCCCCGTGTTTCCCCCCTCATCCCCCGCTATCCCAGCATTATTAACCAGAATATCCAAAACACGACCCGTCAGTATCCAACGATTTGCGAAGGCCTCGACACTATTGAAATCCGCCAGGTCAAGGTTCCAGTACTCGATTGTCGAGGAGTGGCCGTGTGCGGTAGCAAGGTCCTTGCATGTTTCTACTGCGGATGATGGACTGTGTTCCCAGGATGGAGTCTGCTCGCGACAGGCGAGAATGAGGTTTGCGCCCCATTTGGCGAAGAGTTTTGATGCTTCGAGGCCTACGCCGTTGTTGGACCCGGTTATGATTATCCATTTGTTTGTTAAGGTTGGTGCCGGGTTGGGGTCTTGGAGGGTTGTTGGGTTTGTGCCTCGGAGGGCTTGGAGGAAGTCGTTGATTGATGAGAGGATTGACATCGTTGTTGGTTTGGTGAGGATTGGAGGTGATGGGGATTGGGATGGGAGATCGGGATAGGAGGTGATGTCTTTGCCAAGGCAGATAGATATGAGGGTGAGGATTTATAACTTTCATCTTTTCCACGTTTGCTCTTGCGACTACTAGCTGAAGGATTATCTTACAAAAGATACCATTGTAGACAGTCAAATTAAAGACAGTGTCAGACACTACATATCGAGGATACATAAATCGGCTCGGGTCGATCATTTTCTCCACTAATCTGTGCGGTTCCTGCAGAAATGCCCGGTAGTATAGGAATCTTCACGGAAAGCCGATCTCCATTCTTATTTGCCTTCTCAATCGTTGCGGCCTGTAGGCAGGAAACGTCTCCACAAAATCATAACCGACGCATTTATTTCCAACCTTCAGGGGGGATAATTTGCTCTAGCCAGACGTGGAAAACACCCACCCGCGTCTGCTGTGACTGCTAGCATCCAAGGAAGACAGGAAGACTCAATCGTAAGACGATTCTAGTATGTCTGGATTCTCAAATAGGGTATCTTGACTTTCAGGTCACATGGACATTGACCGGGATGCTTCGCTTTGCTATGATGAAACCGGTGGTCCGGACTCCCCGAAATGGGTTTGTCGAGTGATTCAAGGTTCCTGAATATCGCAGGACGGACGTTCTTGACGAAAAGGCGAAAAGACGAAAAGAAACTGACAGAACTCTTCACCGCGCACAGTCCAGGATAAAAATGATAGAACGACAAAATACAGAAACGCAAGGCTCCTCTGTGCCTGCCTAGCCTCGTCCCACAATGTAGCAATAGGCTAAAGATTATTCATGGCATGATCGCGTCCCGAACATCCGCTCCAAGCACAGTCCCAGCGTCAGTATCCCGAGTGGAGTCATCGCCACTGTGAATGTATCTTTGTGAAAGACTTTAGGGAGATCCGAACCTGACACACAACGGGCCAATATGACCAAGGTTGGTCGATTGAGCCATTCCTTCCCCGCCGCAGTGCCAGAGAGGCATGATTTCCGCTTGTTTGCGAAAGACATTGTGCAACGGCATCACTCGCGTCCCGGCCCTTTGCATTCAGATATGCGACTATGATGTAGAAGTAGAGATAACGGCGAAGAGGACAATTATCCGCAAGGAACCCTAATGGCTCGTTGTTGAGGTCTATGGGCGCGCGGCTCCCGCTCTGTTCGTGCCGAGGGAGGGGCGGCCTCGCGGGAGGTGGGGGGTGGCTGAAGCGGACCGGGCCTGGGAGTCCCGGGGGAGGTCTACTGAAATCCGGTTAGCACTTGTGATGATGTTGTGTTTCTGTACCACGCGTGACTTACCTGCCGGGGCAGGACCTTTCTCACCCCGGGTTTCTCCTAGGCCGCGGGATCCCGAGGAAGGACCACCGCCGTAGGCCGAGGCAGAGCGAGCCTCTGTTGTTAGTTTGTCAGTAACGTGTCCGATCCTACTAAGCGATCTCTGTGCCCGTGTCGACATACCATGTTCGAGGCGTTTCGCTGTGAACATGTTAGCTATCTGTATGTAATATGATTCCAGGGCCCAATTGCCCAACTTCACAACATGACATACCTCTGCCTCGGGCCCCCGACGGTGATCCTTCCTCTGTGATCATATGTTAGTTCGACTTAATCTTTATACAAAAAGTGTATCAATCTTACCTTCGAGGAGGAGGAGGTGGCGGGTTTGGTGTTGGCGGGGCGTGGGGGTGGGGCCATAATGCCCCGGACCATCTCGATGCCAAGGCGGACATGCCAGCAGTTAGAGATCGTGTGGCCCCTACAACGACAGTGCTCACACCAAGACTAGCAATGATCAGCATGCAATTCACCATTCTAAGTCCTCATTCCGAAGCGGTTGAATATCTGGGGTCCTGTACCATCTTGTTCATATGATAATCAACTCTCGCTTTTGCAAGTGTGGTGCCAACCTTGAGCTTGATGTAAGCCCCGTTCTAACCCCAACAACGGTGTCGTTCTTTGACTCATCCAAGACGATACATCTCCACTCGGTTGAGATTTTCATCGGTCCTGGAGCTGGAACGATAGCAATGGTGCCTTATTCAAAAGCAGCATTTCATCTTCGATCCTAAAAGGCCGATGAGAGGTGACAGCCCCGAGAATCGTCAAGATTCGCTAGCCAAAAGAGGCTGCGTAAGGGACTAGCGAACTCGGTGAACGCTGAGATCAGAGTCAGTAAAGAACGCTCAGTAGCTTCCATACAAAAGTAGATCTGGTTTACCCACAGTGGCTCTTTCTATGTCCAATCTGAGCTATCCTCAGAGAATGATCCTGGGTTCTCCTGGGTATCTTTCCTCCCATGACCAAGCCGGGCGAAATCCTTCGTTGGCTGGCTGACTCGTCTTCGAATCAATCTTGGCATAATTGACCTCCATATTAGAGGACGAACGTCTCGAAGCAGGACTGGATGGGCTGGTTGCAGCCCGTCCCGGTACCGAAGGACAAGTTTTGTTTTGTTTGGGTTGTTTTGAGTCGATTTGGGTTGATCGACGAATTCAGGTCGAATAGTAAGGAGGCTAAGTGTGTTATCCAGATTCCCTGGCCTTTTATGTTGGCAATTTCCTTGGTTCGCTCCTGCCTTTCGTACATATAGGTAAATCGCACTTGCCATATATAACAACAACCTGAAAAGCATCTAGGAGGAAGCTACGACTCTTTAGTTCCACTTCTTTGACTTAAAAACATACTATTCAATTAGTACATAGGTATGCTCTGATAATAAATTATGTAATCAGCTTCTCGCCATCTGAAGCCGTGGCACTGAACGCCGAATTCGCTCGCCGACGAATGTATGAAGGTGTGGTCCTGGAGCTCTGAGCATCCAATAAAAACTGCTAGAAAATGCTGAATCAAGGAAGTACTGGGGTAACCCTCGTCCTTGAAGCAAAAGGTCAGACAGGGGGGTACAAATCCATACCAACGCCCCGAAGCACTACGCCGATGTGGCCATCACACCTTGTTCAGCTTGAACCCACCAACGGCCCCCCTAGCCACAACGAACAAAAGCGACCCAGCAAGCATAACGACTCCGCAAAAGATCTGCAGCCGCGTATAATCGCCGTGCAGAACATCCGGCACCAAAGCACCACCAATCGGTGTACCCGTCAACGCCGCAAACGAAAGAACAGCGAAGAAAGTTCCATTGCGCACGCCGACCTCGCGAAGATCTGAGATCTGAGCTATGAGAGCGGGCGCCAGGGAGACAAATGCACCGGAGCCGAAGCCGTACAAAGCGCTGAAGACGATAACCGGGGCGTTGCCCTTGGATGGCAGCCATAGGGCTAGGACGAGGATAGCGGAGAAGGAGGCCGTCAGTACCATCATGTTGTAGCGGCCTATTTTGTCGGCGAAGTAGCCTGGTAGCGTGCGGCCGAAGACACTGTTAATTTGGTTAGATTGTTTGAACTTCTGAGTGGGGGCACTGGCAACTAAGTGGAGGACTTACCTAGCCGCATTCAAGATTGGGATCAAGTAAGCCGCCAGGCTGGGCGACATGCCATGTCTCTCCGCGTGTGTAATGACAAAAGTGAACGGCAAGAACATTCCCCAGAAGAAGCAAAATGCGGCAGCAAGTGTGAGCGAAAATTTGAGATCTGCCAACGGCCTCAAGAAACACAGGATGTCGAACGGCTTCGGCCGATGCGGCAACCTCGACTTCAGCGTCAAGTTTGCAATCCCCAACATGAACAAGATGAGGAAGGCGCAGATTCTCATTGCCCACGGGAAACCGACCTGGGGAATCAAGTTGCTGACCATGATGGGGAAGATAACACCGCCCAAACTGGATCCCGCGGCTGTGACACCGAGCGCAAACGCACGACGCTTTGCGAACCAGGTGCTGACAGAGTTGACCGAGGCGTTGAAGATTGCACTTGCGCCGATGGGGCTGCAGATTCCCTGGGCGAGGATGAACTGGTAGTACTCAGTAGAGAGGGAGGCCATCATCAGGCCGAAGACGTGGAGGAGGGTGCCAAAGAATAGGATCCAGCGGGGGCCATAGCTGTCGAAGAGGGTTCCGAAGACTGGGCCCTGTGTGGATGTTAGATGGGTGTGTGGTATAGAGAGGGATGGTAGATACGCACGCAGAAGAACATCATGAAGGTTTCCAGCGACGTGATCCATGTCACTGTGCTGGTGGAGAACTCGCTCAGTTGGTGTGTCTGGTAGTATTCCTGGAAGACTCCGATGCCTGGGTGGTACATAGTATCAGCATCATGTTGGATTTCGGTTAGAGCAGGCGAGACTTACAGTTAATCCAGCCGAAGCTGACGAAGAGACCGCAGAAAGCACCGAGTACAGCCAGCCAGGCCTGGGCACCTCCATCAGGCGGCGGGCCCATTGCTGAAGTTGCCGGTGCTGGGCCAGCGGCAGTTGGCTCCTCAGCAGGTGGCTTGGCTTCGGCTTCGTCAGATTCGTGTCCGAGTCCTTTTTCGGGGTCAATCTCGCCAGGCACGCTGACGGCAGGAGCCGAAAAGTCTGAGTTTTGTCCGTTGGTGGCCATGTCGATAGAGGAAGCGTTCTCGCTGTCAACGTTGGGTGTCATCTTCTGTTTGTCCGGGAGATAACCGAGATGTCTTGAATCTGCTGAAAGATGAGGATGATTGCAATTCGAAACCTGACAAACGGCAAAGCAGTGATTTATAGAGCTGCACTCGAACACAAGACGGGAAGGTACGGGAAGTATAAAATTGAGGATGCAGATTGTGCGCCGTTGGACAAGACCGGTTCAAAATGCAGACTCACCTTAATATCTCAAATGATGGGCGCAGCTTCAGGCCGTTGACGAATTAATTTCGAAGATGAAAATGTCGAGAGGTTTAAGTTGATCTCTTGAGTTTCAGAGTCTTAAGGCTGAACTGCCAAGGATCCCGTCCATTTAAAGTCATATGACAACCATAGAAAAAGTTGTAAGAGAACAGAAAAATAAAAAGGGAAGGAACACACCTTCGGCCATCGCCCTCTAGCTAAGTCCGAGCTGGACTAATCCTTGTCTTTGAGTGCGATACGCTTTCACGATTCGCGATACGCGGTCCCACTAGACCGAGCAAAGTATAGTTGCTACGCTACGGTTGGTCAATATGCGGGTAAATCAAGCATCCATGGATCTTGAGGCTACGGAGCGGCCGTTCGAAGGTTTCCGAGGTGCACGCGGGAAACTGCAGCGGTCGGACATTTAAATGCGTAGGCCCGAAGACCGAGGCGGATTTAGTAGGGGTTATCCCGAGCTCGGTTTGTTAGATTCCATGGTTGCCATTGGATTGGTCATTTATCTGATTTGTTCAAGCATTTCAACTAATATTTAGAGTTTCAGCATGTACGACCCGTTGATTTACCCCTGAAACCTTCATGTTTAAACGGTTATCTTGGCTGCGCATGAAACAAGGACAAAACTCGTTTGAGATCTTCTATGCATCTCATGAACCCCTGATGGTTAGCACTGTGGATACCGACTCCACGGATCCCGTTCGATCTCAGACACGACCTTTCTTCTATCTTGGGGAAGCGGAATTCACCTTTTTAACTTAGTCTGGGCTCAGGCTCTGTTGGTGTTGGAAATGAATGAAAGTATAACATAGGAGAAGTCATTGTTGAGCACATTCAGATATTCAAGGATCGACTATATATTTCACAATCCATAGTTAGACCTAGTTAAACCGAAGTACATGTAGTCTATTCCAAGCACAATTTACCTCTTACCTATGTACCTCTTGTATGCTACGCGCCCATGAAGGTCCGGCTCAGACCCAATAGTTCAATGAAGTAAATTCTAGTAATAGACTTAGTATCCCATAATGCTGTGATGTGGTTGAGAAAAACAGAGGTAAGGGGGCTCTTGAAAGTGAAGTACCTTTTATATAGGGATAGCATACAAAAGGTACACAAAATGTAGATTGCGCAATAGACTAACTATATATACATACCTAAACTAACTATATGTAGTTATATGTACCTACATATAACTAATAGGTATATCTAACTACCCTGTAACTAGTGTGGCATTACCTCCATCTTTGTACATACCTAGGTAGGTAGACCTGTTTGTGTTTACTGTTGGCCTTAGGTCTCATGCCACCTATGTTTGCTCACACCATAACAGGTCTTTGATAGTCGATAGTCTTCCACTCCTTCTTTTTCGTTTCTGACGAATTAACTTCTTTGTTTTCAAGACATGCTTAGTCAGATTATGCCGAGAACTGTTTTGCTCTCTACTCCAGACAAAGACCTGCCAAGATCACATTACCCTGACGGCCGATCAACCTGTGACATCTCCCTGCTCCTGCTGTATTCAGACGAGCACTAGGCAAAAATGCGCCGAGGAAGAAGTTTCAAGGACAGTCCTGCTTACCAGCGCTATGTCGCGCTGATAACAGACAATCCCGCTGATCTATACATGGAACATCTTACACCTGATGTGAGCAATTCCCAATCAACTACTAGAAATGAGTAGTCTATATCGCTTGCCCATATACTGACTAGATGTATAGGAAAATGGGAAATGCTATCTTCATCTTGGCGAGCGGGTTTGCCGCGTTGCCGGCTGCACAAGGGGGGTAAGTTATCTGATCCTGCAGATGGCTTCCCTCATCGCGAGTCACAGGAGTGGATTGCTCTATGCACAAGCTTGTAGAGCACACCTTTTTACCTTTTGATTGACGTACTAACTTGAGTCCAGAAGATATTTTCCAGCCGAAATCATCTTCACAGACACATTCGAAACTGGCATCAACCCATTTATGATGCTTTAGATAATGAGGGTGTTCAGCAAGGGACAACTGTTACGTGGGTTCGCGCTTTAGGTAAGAAGTACAAGGGACTCATGGATAGATACAATGCCCGTCTAACTTGCTTGCATAGGGTGGTATACAAAGCTTATTGAGGAATATGATAACCGCCAGGCTGCTATCATGCACGCTAACCATATGAGGGATAACACCATAGCAGCCAGTAGCTCTCTCAGCTCAACTGGTAACAGCAACCAGTTTCGAGAATCAAGCCCAAGAGTTACCCCGATCAAAAGACGATACTCAAGCAGCGACGATGGAGTACAAAGCCCTTTGACAGAAATTGGAGACTGGACCGACGGTGATCTTGAACCTCACAACCTCAATAATCCAGTATCAACAGCCCCAGGTATTGAAGGCCAGCCTCGAGCGCAGCATGCTCTTTCGAGCCGAAGCATGTCTCTTTTGACGGAGGTGGGTTTGGACTCGTTTATCGGATCCAAGAAAGTATCGCTAACGTACTTGATGTAGGAAGTTCAAATTCCCAGTTTCAATACAATGATGACTGCTATTCCCGCACGTCAGACAGACATGGCACAGAAGGATATAATGCCACTGCCAAACGGAATATTGTGCCTTCAGCCCGCGTCGGCTGATATCACCACAGTGTTACCTTCATTCGAAGTGGCATCTTTGCTAGTGAATACCTACTTCGATCGAGCCCATTGGTTCATGCCCATACTCCATCAAGATGATTTTCGTGAGAAATGGCAACAGCTGTACCCAATTCCCACGGAAAGGCCCATCGAAACCAATCCCAGTCTTGGTCTCACCAGCACATTGTTGATGACCATCGTGATCGGATTACAATACATGGGTTGTCATCGACGACAACTTCTGGCAGCACACAATGTCGATGCAGCAACCCTAAAAGTCAGTATTCTGGCCACAGTCCGTGTTAGAATGATGGATATCATTGCCCTGGGTTCCTTGGAAGCGGTACAAACTTGTATTCTTCTTGCCACATACTATCTCCATCACGGCGACCCGGGGCTAGCCTGGCCGATCTGTGGCTCTGGGCTACGGATCGCACAAGCACTGAATTTGCATCGCAAGTTGGATGTCACTCCATCACAGCTTGCATCAATGTCGACAGATATGCGCCGTCGATATGAAATACGCAAGCAGTGCTGGTGGGCTATCTATGAGATCGAGGCGTTTTGCACAATGTCTTACGGATACCCTCAAACGATCAGGGATGTCGATTGTGACGTGGACTTACTAGATCCCATGTCCATCAAACAAGCAGTTCGTGTTCCCAACACAAAGAGCGAGGACCAAGTCAGCACTCTCTCGTACATGTACTCGATGTCCAAGCTATCCATCATCATAAAAGCCATACTGAACAAGATATACGGAGCCGACTCCGGCGAAGTCGACATCGACGGGTACAGCTCACCATGCTACTTTGCGGGCTGTTCTTCTATCCGGCAACATTTGGTCCATACGATATCGCCCTTAGAAACCGAGTTGGAGAAGTGGAGGCGAAATGTACCCCCGAGACTCCAACTGAACAATCCCAAGACCACATCAGCCACGTATGCCTCTGCAGAGGAAATGGATCAAGACATTGGAGCATCCGGCACGAAGTTCGAAAATTACACCTATCAACTCCAAGCCCTCGCCCTCGAAGTCGCATTCCAAAATGTCATAATCTTGATCTATCGCCCTCTACTACAATACAAACTGACGCGCAACTCCATTGAATCCTCATACCAACCACTAGATGCCTGCGCAGACGCCGCTCTCAGGATATCAGAAATCGGTTCCGCCCCAATCTTCCCATTAGCAGCAGACACACACGCAGCCACATTACTCGGCATCCAAACCTTCACCGCGGGCGTCGTACTATGCTTACTCCCCAGCACTTCGCCCTTGACGATGGCATCCCACAAATCAAAAATAGGATTGCATCGGCTGCTAAGCATGCAGCGGACCCTGGCCTCAAAGTCACAACTAGCAGCGCAGGCACTGGGGATTCTTGAGCGACTGACAAGGCTGGCGATGGAAAAGGAGTTTAAGCAGATGGTTGCGCGGAGCGATGATCGAGCCTCTTCCAGCAGTGCAGTGGGATCTCTCGCACCGGAAGGGGGCAGTTTCAGTTCGACCTCGGCAGGACGAAATCAGAACAAAAGGACTCGCCCGTTTGGGCTTGAGTTCCGGAAACATCGTGCGATATCCCAGACCCTGTCTGATTTTTATAAGGGGATAAAATATGATGGGTTGGCGACAGCAACTGATGCTGGGAGTGATAGCGTTGAGAGGCAGCTTTTCCCTGAACTGTCGGACGCGACTGACAGATTTGCGCGGCAACAAGCGTGGATATGGGATGATGATCATCTAGCCTGGTCTCCAGGTTATTGCCCAAGTCAGCAACTTAAGTTCTTCTCTCTTCGCCCTTCCTTCCTACGTGGAGGGGGAACATAATAGGAGTAGCGCGATAGAAGCTGAATACACGGAAGCAAAGAAAAAGAGATTTGTCAAGCGGTAATTGCCAAGATAAAAGAAATGCCCATATTGTACAGGATGCAACGTGAAAATCATCCCAAATGGAGACAGCTCTAGTCCGCACAGAACCCAGTACGAAGAGAACCTCCCCAAGCCGACCCCTTTGAAGTGACTCGTTCTATTTAGTTCGTGCGACCAACTTCCTCAATTTCGACCTTTCCACCCTTGTGGACCTTCGCGACGCTCTGGCTAACTCCTCTGGCTTCTTGCTCCATTTCCTCGACAGAGCGTTCTAGGCCAGGGATGTTGCTCACAGCCTTTTCGGCCTCTGTCTTCTCGCCTTCCTTGGGCTGAGAGGCAGGTTTGGTGAAGCCGCGAGGGACATTAGCGATCTCGTTGGCGTCCTCTGTGGACAACACATCGTTGAGACGAGGACCACGGGATTGCACGATGATGGTCGTGGGACCGTCAAACTGCAGGAAGAGCTAGATGACAACGTCAGTTGATGAAATATGTGGTAGCAAGAATGGAAATGCCATACTCTATCCCCCCAGATGGTCATGCGAGACCATGTGCGCAGCTTGTGGAACCACCGCATGGTGGATTGGTATGCCTTTGAATCGGACACATCGCGAATGAACTTGGCATTCTGTAGTAGCCTTGGTAGCGTCTTCAGACCAGGGACCTGGAAGTTGAGAGTGGTAGATTTGAAGCGGTAGGGGCGAGGGGGGTTGGACGACATGGTGTAAGCAACCACATTGCTATTGTCAGATATTAGCGACAGTAGAGGAACCATTGCCGTCCGAGGTCATACCTGGGATGCGCAATATACTGCTCGCCGTCCTTCAATTCAACGGAGTATAGCTGTCCGTTTCCAACCAACGCTATTAAACCTCTGCCGGTCACTTCGGAGCTACCCCAGTGAGACAGGCTCTGTTCAAATTAGCTCGTTTCCGGTCAAGCGGCAACAGTCCCACTAACCAGCTTGGCGTTTATAGTCGGCTTGATGTTTAGAGATCGGCCTGTCCATGCAAGCAAAGCCCGTCGTTGGGCAACCATCCAGTCCACGGAACCATTGACGTTCACGACGGCGAAAGAGGTGTTGGGCGATCGAACGGAAACGAGGGCTGTGACGGGGCTTGCGGAGGATATCTAGGGAACTGTCAATCGCTGCCTTGCATAGCCAAGACCTCATCTGGCTCGCGCATCTTACCTTCTGGTAAAGGAAGGGCACTCCAACAACAGCCCGCCGGAAGGGTTCTAGAACGCTCAAAGTGGAAACCACCTGCAGACCATGCGTTAACGTGACCATTCCTTCAAAATGTCCCAAATCTAAGATCGCATACATTATCCGCCTTGCCGCTTAATCCAACCAGCGTTCCGCGGCGTGTGTATAGGTTTTGCGAGGCCGAAAGCGAAACCGAAAGAAGTGAATACGGAGCGCCAACGACGTCAAATCGTGCATCTAAGCGTCATCATTATCAGCTCATGCCTCACAAGCAAGCTTCCCACCACAAAGAAGGCTCAATTACCTCGTGATTCAACAGAGACAGGCGTGCTAGCGAGAGGTAGACTATCGCCGTTGACCGAAGGCACTCCCGAGGGCGCGGCGCGAATCTGAACGCATCGCGTTTGCCGATGAATGCGAGGGACAACTCTAGTCCAGGACAGAGTCCGAACACCTCGCTGGACGGGGCGCATGGTGTACAAAATAAAGAGTGAAGACCCAAAACCGAAGGGAAGAATTTACGTCAGTTGTGACGAAACATTGGAAGGGAAGTCGGGAAATCGTGGGCCCGAGAACGCGATGTCTACGAAGTACACAACTGCCCCTCCGAATTGCGACATTGGATGTTTAGCTATAAGAAGTTCCTGTCTGCTTTTTTCATTATTTTACGTTTTTATGTTTTTCTACTCAATTGCGACCGTCCTGGACTCTGCATAGAGAAGCGACCGGTTTTCCTCCGAAGCCGGCGATTTCACTTCCCCCCACGAGCTATCGGAGATAGCTTCCTACTGCTGCACGTCACTCTTGCTTGCTCGCACCCATTATGCGCCCTTGAACGTCCTCTAGGTGACTCGAATTACTCCGGGAGCTCAGATACCATCCTACCAAGCAGCCATGCTGCTCAGGGCCGCACGATCGCCGTGCTGGCGCACGGCGCAATTCGCTTATCCGAGCTTCGCCAGCAGGCCTCGAAGCACACGACTCAATGGCGCGCAACTGCGCCTTTTTACGTCGAATAACAACTCCCTGCGGAGCCAGCCTACAGACAACAAAGATCGCGTATCTGTCGGACCCGGTGCTGCCCCGACCACCGCACCATCACAACTAGCAACTGCCAATATCGTCAAGCCGGAAGACAGCGGCAATGCGAAGACCCCGCCGAAGAAGGACTTGCTGAGCGAGCCTGCAGACTCGAAAAAGGAACAAAGGAAGGCAGATTGGGCCATCATGAAAGAAATGGCCAAGTATCTGTGGCCCAAGGTAATACCCGAATATCGTTATGGAGTAAATTGGGTGTTGACTGGTTGGTAGAATGACTGGGGCACGAAGCTTCGTGTTAGCACGGCACTTTCACTCCTTATTGGAGCAAAGGTTGGCATCGTCTGTCAGGGCAGTTGAATCGACTATGCTAATAAAAGCCCAACACAGATTCTCAACGTGGAGATTCCCTTCTACTTCAAGAACATTGTCGATTCAATGAACATCGACTTTGCTACCCTCGGCGGAACCGCCTATACTGTGGCCGGGTCAATGATCATTGCATGTAAGGATTTTAACCTATCGAATGACAGGATTACCGCTAATGGATTTCAGATGGTGTAACGAGAATTGGAGCTACATTTTTCCAGGAACTCCGCAATGCGGTCTTTGCTAGCGTCGCGCAAAAGGCAATTCGGAAGGTGGCTTCGAATGTTTTCGAACATCTGTTGCGACTGGATCTCAACTTCCACCTCTCTCGGCAGACTGGAGGTCTGACCCGTGCAATTGACCGCGGTACTAAAGGCATCAGTTTCCTCCTCACTTCCATGGTTTTCCATGTGGTTCCCACAGCACTTGAAATTTCACTTGTCTGCGGTATCCTGGTATGATACAATGACTGACGTTGGTTTATTCACTCCGCTAATATGCTGTAGACTTATCAATATGGCCTCCAATTTGCCGCCATCACAACAACAACAATGATTGCATATACCGCGTTCACTATCACTACAACAGCGTGGCGAACAAAGTTTCGGAGACAGGCTAATGCGGCCGACAACCGCGGAGCAACCGTTGCCGTGGACTCACTTATCAACTATGAGGCCGTCAAATACTTCAATAACGAGAAATTCGAAGTAGCACGATATGACAAGGCCTTGAAGAAGTACGAAGATGCATCAATCAAGGTGACTACATCTCTAGCATTCCTCAACTCCGGTCAGAACATGATCTTCTCCTCTGCGCTGGCCGCAATGATGTACATGGCTTGCAATGGAGTTGCGAACGGAAACTTGACTGTCGGTGACCTGGTCATGGTCAACCAGCTGGTCTTCCAGCTCTCCGTCCCACTCAACTTCTTGGGATCTGTCTACCGTGAGCTGCGCCAATCGCTACTGGACATGGAGACACTTTTCAACCTGCAGAAGGTGAATGTCACCATCCAGGAAAAACCAGACGCGAAGCCGCTGCAGCTGACGCAGGGCGGCGAAATCCGCTTCGAGAACGTCACTTTCGGAT
This sequence comes from Penicillium turbatum, assembly GCA_030762825.1. Taxonomy (NCBI): domain Eukaryota; kingdom Fungi; phylum Ascomycota; class Eurotiomycetes; order Eurotiales; family Aspergillaceae; genus Penicillium; species Penicillium turbatum. The sequence goes on from JAUJYX010000014.1 coordinate 412,662, forward strand.
ACCACCCCGAGCGACCAATTCTGAAGGATGCCACCTTCACTATCCCTGCAGGACAAAAATTTGCGATTGTCGGCCCTAGTGGCTGCGGCAAGTCTACGATCCTGCGTCTACTGTTCCGGTTCTATGACGTCCACTCCGGCCGCATTCTGATCGACGGCCAGGATGTCCGCGATGTGACTCTTGACAGTCTTCGCAAGGCAATTGGAGTGGTGCCGCAGGACACCCCGCTGTTCAACGATACCATTTCCCACAACATCCGCTACGGACGGATCGATGCATCGGATGAAGAAGTACGCCGAGCTGCAGAGCGAGCCCACATCCACAAGCTTATTGAGGGTCTGCCGGATGGCTACCAAACTGCAGTTGGCGAGCGTGGTATGATGATCTCCGGTGGCGAGAAGCAGCGGCTTGCAATCTCTCGGTTGATTCTGAAGGACCCAGCATTGTTGTTCTTTGATGAGGCGGTACGTTTCCATTTTTCTATCCACTCGCGACCTAATTTGTCTAACATTCACCTTCTCTCTCTAGACATCCGCCCTGGACACGTACACGGAGCAGGCCCTCCTCCAGAACATCAACAGCATTCTCAAAGAGAAGAAACGTACCAGTGTCTTTGTGGCACACCGTCTACGCACAATCAGCGACAGTGACCAAATCCTGGTGCTGAAGGAAGGCCATGTTGCGGAGATGGGCTCACATCGTGAGCTGCTCGACCGCGATGGCATCTATGCCGAACTGTGGAACAGTAAGTTGTCATTCCCTTGTCGTCTGCAATCACTGCTAACCCGACTCTAGCCCAGGAGATGTCGATAGCCCAGGATGTTGATCTGGAGCGGAGCCAGAGTGAAGATATTGAGCCCAAGGTGTAAGATAGGATCTAAATTTGGATCTCTGTAGAGAATCATCCAATACATAAGTTACCTTATCTTTATCTTTCCAGTTATGGTCATTCAAAAGCGCCTCGTTGACTGTGGTAGGCAACTATGCCCTCACCTGCAGTGGAATGTGACGGGATCTCAAGCACAGCTTGTAACCCGGGTGCATATGAGGCGAAGGCCGGGTTACGAGGGAATAGGGCTACGGCTACATCGCCCCCTCTTTAGGCAGCCAAGGACATGAAAAATGACTCGTGTATCCAGTCCGAATCGAAATGTCGATCGAATTTGCGTATTTCTATCCACAACAGGAAAGAGAAAGAACGCCATGCCAAGCAAAGCTACGTGTAGCAAATGCATGGAAGCCTCGAAATGACCCAACCATTGCCCAAAAGATACCAACTAGGCGCTTTTGATGGACCGACTGGACAGGCCTAGTTTGGTCTCCAATCCCGACCCCACTCCCAGAGAGACGTTCGTATCATCTTGTCCTTCATCGACTCAATATAAATACTGTCATGATTTCCCGAACAATCCACTCTTCAAAACATTCTTCGTCAATCTAAATATAATCCAAACTTACAATTCCAAGACTTCAACATGTTCCGCCCGGCGAATCAACGCACTCAGCCGCTGTCTTCGGATGAACAGCTTAGGATCTTCGAGGAAAAGATCAACTACGAATACAACGACCCTGCTTGGATCCAAAAGGCACTCCACCCCCCCAACAACAAGCAGCTTGCTATGGTGGGTGCTGCTGTCCTGCGGCTCAGTCTTTCAGCCCAAGGCTCTGACAGAAACGCAAGTCTCGGTAAGCATAATGTCCAGACCGATCGTGATATCTTGAATACTGACGATGCCGGCAATTACAGAGGAAATCGAGGCGGTCCTGAAGAAGAGGACCGGGAAAGACCATCTTCACGACCAAGGTTTTAGCCTCGGCGTCGACGGATTCATTCTTATAAATGCAAGCCAATGCAAAGTTGAAAAGTACGTGATGATTGCCGCCATGCAGGCGATCATCGGCGCCGTGTACTTCGACTCGGGTGCAAACATCGCGTCGTGTGTTCGCGTCATGACTGCTTTGGGTCTTTCCTGGCCGGAGTAAACGCCAAGTATCTGCCCACGGGAACGTACAAAAAATCGTGTCGGCAGGGCAGTCAGGAAACATTGCAAACGGTGGGTTGGGTTTGTTTGGATTGGAAGTGAGGAGGTACTTCACGCCACTACCAAATGGGTCTTACCCATATTTGGAATGATTCTTGCATGTCCTGTCGGCATGATTTTCTGTATATTCGTTGTCGGTTGAGATTGGCTTCTCCGAGGAATGATCACTGGTCATGAGAGTGAGACGGACGAGAGCTATCGTTTGATTTTTGAGGAGAGAATCGAGAAAACTGTTGCCATGATTATGTTCGCCTTGTAGTTGTAGTTGTATATCCTGAGGGTTAGCAGCAATAAGTGTGCAAGTAGTGGCACCGGGGCCTGTATACTCATAGAGCCTCTAGTGTGAGTCGAATCATCTGGTTAGCATCATCTTTGACGTCTCACTTAGACGGAGTCTCAAGCTGTCCTCTATGATGTACAACATATTCTTTAATGTTTATCATGAGGTCAACTCATAGTTGGAAGAGCAAACCCACAGTAACAAAGAACTAAAAGCACTGTTCTAATACAGTCGAGGTGCCTCAAAATCGGGTTGTCGTGATGGCTCCAGGGAACTGCCGCCGAGATAGTGCTGTTTGTCAGTCTCTCATTATCCCCATAAGCTAGTTAACTATTATATATGAACTAACTAAGCTTTAGTTAACCCAACAACTAACTACCTCTTCAGTCTATTGGAATACTTCGGGCCTAGTGGGCCGTTAGTTCCCAAATAGCCTATTTTCCCACGTGTGCGGGCCAGCACAGACATTTGGACTTGACTGTGCTCAGAAATGGCATTATTATCCACCGATGCCTACAATTCATATAAGGGAAGGAATCCCCTCTCGAGCTAGAACAATAGAATCAGGCTAATTTGTTGTAATCTCGATCTAAAATGTATGCCTTGTCATATGCAACCTAGTGTGTATGCGTGATTAATATCGGTTGCGGGTCTATAGGGGTCTGTGCAATTCGGGAACGTCGAGAACGTCGAGAACGTCGAGAACGTCGAGAACGATGTCGCGTGGTTCTATAAAAAGCAACAGGATTCTGGAAATGTGCTTTAATTGGGGGGTATGTTTGCTTCTTTTCTTTTGGTTCTGATCAACTCAATAGTTCTCTTAGTTATACCAATGATCACATAGCAGTAAATTAATTATCAAGATGAACTTTATAGATGAAACGCATACGCAAGACCGGGCGCTCTAGCCCCTCCTTGGATATTGACTCGCGCTAATTTAGTCGAGCCCGTTCGTTCTTTCCCCCCACACCCCCCTTTCTTTTCTTCAATGCTTCTCTTCCCCTTCTCTACCTTGTATCTACTACAACTGCTACCTACGTAGTGAACAATCGTTATTTCCGGGGATATTCCATCGCCATTCCTCTCATTCAATTGATTTAAAGCTCTACATTCTTTACTAGTCTGAAGATCCGACCATTCCAGACCCTCGTGTACCCCCTCCACGCGACACTCCTGCATATCTTCCGTCTCAGCCTCTACATCAGCGCTTACTGAAACAAATCGATCATTTTAAGGTAAGAATAACCTCTGATGCTTTGAAGCCACCCGTGGATCGGTGTTCAGCTTTCCATAGTTGATAATCAGGCACTGACCCATGGTTCTGCACAGAAGCCCTCAATATTCCGATATCTCACATACTCGCGGTCCACCACTGCATACGGGAACAATTGTAGCTTGCCTTCCGAATCCAGCATTCTCGCCAGAAAAAAAGTTCCACGACCAGCTCTCCACAACTCTTCAGTATCTCTCCTTCTGCATCTTTCAACCGTCACAATGGGTCTCATCGACAAGCTACAAGCCAGTACGTTCTGCAACTCCCGAAGACCTAGCAAACTCTATTTCACTATGAAACTGCGATGCAATATAATCTGAAAGCCAACTAACACCACGACAGAACTCGAGCTCTACCGTCTTGAACAGCGCTATGCCCGCCGCAAGCACCGCAGCACCTTCTCCACGGGGGCGCAGTACGTCGACGGCGAGTATGTTTACTCAAATGGCGCGAGCTCACCAACCAGCACCGTCTCCAAACACTCCACGGGCAGCTGGCGCCCATCAGGCTGGGGCAGCCAGACATCGCGGTAGCGATTGACATTTTGAACTGTCAACTGGCTTGCATTCATGCCTGAGCGTTTCATTGGGTTACCGGCGCCATTCTTTTACTTCATCTTGTCTTTAGCATTTTCACCTTTCTTCTCTCTTTTCTGAAGACTTTTCGTCTTTTGTTACCAACCTTCGCGTGATGCTTCCGTGGAGTTTCGACGACGTTTTGTACAGTCACGCGATGTCTGTTGTTCTTTGGGATTGTTTACTTTTTCTTCACGTCTTAGTCTCATGATTTACATGTGTCAGCAGGAAACCATATTCGAAATATTGGGACCTGCTTTTTCCATTTCCATCGGAATCTGGACATCTCCTGCGATATGCTCGCTTGAGTTTCAGCTGCTTCTCAGCTTCAATTTATCTTAGGTAGAATCTTGATCAATTCGGACTTGATATCTATACTTGAACATCTCTTTCCCGGTACTTCTCAACATAGTAACTCCAAGATTATGACAAATAAGAAAGTCCTTCAAGGGTCGAGGTTGGTGTGTACCTGTTTCAGCTTCTTTGTTGAGGCTTCTTTCATCTCGAAGGACAGAAATCTATGAATAGCAATCAGTACAACTAAAAATGTTCATATGCGTACGAATTTATCAAATAAATACCTGTCAAGCATCGTAGACCAGGTCACGAGTAGCAGAAAGTACGTTTATAGAGTGACTGTTTGCTCATCCCAAGCGTAAACAATTCTCGACCTCTTGCCTAAGGCGGTAAGGCCGAGTCCGACCCTACGTCACACCACTGGGCTCTCCATCTCCACACTGCCAACGCATCTTCCTCATCTTGTGATTGCTCAACCCTTTTCCTACCTTGATCAAACAGCTCCCGGACGATCTAGCCTTTTCTTATCGGTACGACTTATCGGCAAACCTGTGACCCCCGCCTGACTTTCGAGCTCCCGACCGTACCTTCTCGCGACTCCGTTCTACGCGCTCAGACACCTTCTGTTCACCATGAGCAGTGTTTGATCGACCAAAGCTGGGGACAAATTGCAGCATAGGCTGCCTTGAGCGATGGATCAATCAATCCAGCGGTTGTTGAATGACAAGCTCTACGACAGGAGGAAGCAAGGAGCCTTAGAGTATGCCAGCTCGGATCCACCTCTCCACACCTGGAAGAACTCATACTGATCGTTTTGACTTGCACTAGACTTGAGAAAATTGTTCGCGACGCCGTTTTCCAGAGTAACCAGGAGAAAATTCGGAAGATCGTTGAGCAGCTCTGCCACGATTATGCTTACGCAGTGCACCAACCCCACGCCCGGAATGGAGGATTAATTGGACTGGCTGCTGCCTCGATTGCCCTGGGATCGGTTCGTGGTGGTCGAACTCGGGATTCGGGAATACCTTAGCTGACCTGAGATACAGGAAGGAGTTGCGCCGTACTTGGGTGAGATCGTGCCGCCGGTTCTCGCATGTTTCTCCGACCAAGATGCGCGAGTTCGGTACTACGCATGCGAGAGCATGTACAACATTGCGAAAGTTGCTAAGGGAGAAATCTTGCTGTTCTTCAATGAAATTTTTGACGCGCTGGCGAAGGTAAGGGATGCCCGTTAAGGTTGGGTGGGGTATCGCACACGCTGATCTGCAACATAGCTCGCATCTGATTCGGAATTATCAGTCAAGAACGGCGCGGAACTTCTGGATCGCCTGGTGAAAGACATCGTCGCTGAGTCGGCGGCCTCATATGTATCGATCCTACACTTTGCTGAGAAGGACCCGCCAGAAGCAGAGCATCAGGATGACCACGAATATCCTATGGCATTCTCTCTTGCCCGCTTCATTCCATTGCTCCAGGATCGAATCCATGTGGTTCAGCCATTCACTCGCAACTTCCTTGTCTCGTGGTTAACCCTCTTGGATACAATCCCAGATTTGGAGCTTGTGAGCTATTTACCAGAATTCCTCGAGGGATTGATCCAGTTCCTTGGCGGACCTAACAATGACGTGAACATCGCAACGCAGGAGTTGCTTGATCGGTTCCTGCTGGAGATCAAGAGGATTACACGACTGAAGAAGGGAATTGAGGAAAGCCGGAAAGGCCAGAAAAGCAACAGACACTCGGTCAACAGCGACACGACAAGCAATGTGACCGAGCAGAGATCCCAGACAGATGGTGCTCATGAGGGCAAATTTGACAGCGCTGTCGCAGACTCCGAGTCAGAGACGACCCTTGATGATGAAATTGCCCAAGCCGATGGAGACTGGATCCCGGGACAAGATGTACACATCGACTACCCCAAGATTCTTGATATTCTCGTCGGCTTTGTCAACACTTCGTATGGTAAGGATCGGCTCACCCTCTTCTGAAGATCACTGGCTTACATATGTTTAGACGAGGAGATGCAATTGATAGCACTTCGTTGGATCGATTCCTTTTTCGAGATCAGCCCTGAAGACATCCTTCCCTTCGTCCCGCGGCTGTTGACCCAGGTACTCCCAGCCATTTCCAGTGGCTCGGACGGAGTGCGTAAAGCAGCGACTCAGGTCAACACGTCCCTTATGCAGTACATCTATTCTCTGTCTGATGACACAACCGAAGAAGCTCAGATACCAGCGTCAAAGATCCCTTCCACGACAGCTAGCAAAGATACTCTAGAGCGAAGATCTTCCACTCCCGGAATGAGGCCTTCAGAGACGGCCAGCGGTGACACAAAGAAGCAAACAGCACAGGATAATTCCGTTGCGCCCACACCACGGAGTAGCGTTGTTTCTACGCCGCTGCCCGCTGTCGACCTTGATTATGCTGCTGCTGTCAACTCCCTTACTTTACAATTCCTCAATGAAAATGAAGCTACCCGAGTTGCAGCCCTTGTATGGCTCATCATGCTACACCGCAAAACCCCGCGGAAAGTGGTCGCTTTCAATGATGGAACCTTCCCGGCATTGCTCAAAACGCTGTCAGACCCTTCAGAAACTGTTGTGATCAAGGATTTGCAACTCCTTTCGCAAATCTCAAGACACAGCGAGGATACCTATTTCACCTCTTTCATGGTGAATCTCTTACAGCTCTTCTCAACAGACAGACATTTACTCGAAGCGCGCGGTAATCTGATCATCAGGCAGCTTTGTTTGAACTTGAGCCCAGAGCGGATTTATCGAACGTTGGCAGATTGTCTCGAAAAGGAAGAGGTAACCCTTGTTGCTCACTGTGCTGTACACTTACAATGCTAACATGCTGCCAGGATCTCGAATTTGCGAGCATCATGGTCCAAAATTTGAATAACAACCTTATCACTGCGCCTGAGCTCTCGGAGCTGAGAAAGCGCTTGAGGAACCTTGATTCAAAAGTACCAATCCCGATCACTTCGTCCTTGGACCTTGAAACTAATGAATCGCTTAGGATGGGCAAACGTTCTTCGTTGGGCTCTTCCGATCGTGGTGTCATAACGCTGTCTCGACGTTCTCTCTCTGCCTTCTTGCGCAGGCTTATGAGCAGGCATACAACCTTCTTCAGATCTTGTCAGTACTAACGCTGATCACTATCAAACCAACCATCTTGCTGACATGAACATCCACAGTGCCGAATTGGAAATGACAGTTAATATGCTAATTCAAATCGACAAGCTGGTGCAACTACTCGAGTCGCCAGTATTTACATGTATGTTGCTTTGCCGTAACTTAACCTTCAAACGCTGACCCCAACAGATCTCCGCCTCCAACTCCTGGAACCCGAAAAATACCCCTTTCTCTACAAATGTCTCTACGGCGTCCTTATGCTCCTCCCCCAGAGCTCCGCCTTCGCCGCGCTCAAGAACCGTCTGAACAGCGTCAGCAACATTGGATTCCTCCACGGCGGACCGCGCAGGTATAGCTCCGGCCCTGCGCCTTCTGTCGTCAAAATTACTGAGAACTTCCCCCCTAGCGCTCAAATAGCCCCTACATCCTTCGACCGCCCCACGGGGACCCGCTTGAAACCCCGCGACGAGAACGCCATTCGTTGGGTCGACCTTCTTGACAAATTCAAGGCCGTCCAGGAACGCGCCCGTCGCTCCCAGACCAATCACTCCCTGCGGAATTCCTTCGACCAGACAGGTCCTCTATTCAGCCCTTCCATCGCAGCTGCTCTCTCCGCCGCAGCCACAGAACGTCCCAAGGACCGATCCGGTCTCCCCGATGTCCCGCGCGGCGCCCCAGGTGGTCCCACTAACCCTGCTGGCGGGAACGCCGGGCTAGGAGGCTCTGCTCCAGGTGCTGCTGGCAATGCTGCTGGTCGTGCGGCGGATCCCGGTGCAGCTAAGGCCGGGTCGTCCTCGCATAAACACAAGTCGAGTCTGCCCAATTTGGGACGGTTGGGTATTGGCGGGCGTAAGTCTAAGAAATAGGTTTGCAAGGCTGGACTTTGAGCTCTGCATAGATATTTTTCCTTTTGATTGCGCTTAGCTGGATCGTTTTGTGGTGTTGATACCCAGCATCCTTCATCTGTGAGTAGGATCAGTTTCAATGTTATCGCATCTTTTGACTTGCTCCAAACATGTAGTAACCCTTCGTTCGTGGAGACTTCACACCTTTGTGTCCATTATTTATCAGTCTAGCTACCTTTGTACATGTAACCACCATAACTAAAAGGCAACGTAATTCAATTCGTTCTAGGGTCATGATAGTTCGCTCTAAAATAATATTCGCTTCAAAAGTACATCACATCTCCCCTATTATAGCAAACTTTGCAACAGCCCAAGTGCGCCAAATAAGCATATCAATGACTGATATACTGGAAAACAGCAGAAACATCCCGTTCCCCCGTTTCCTGCCGCAAAAGCAGATCCTGAATCTGATTAAGCGGACCCTTCTCACCCGTATTAACAAAATGGTTCCAAGAACTAGTATCACCATACAACATAGCTGGAGCCTTAATATACTGCGTGCCATCCGGACGACAGCGCTTACACTTGAACGTGTCATGAGTGTCACTAGAAGTATCAGGCTTGAACTGGAACAGCTCCCTGAGGGAATCGAGTGAAAAATGGCGCTCGACGTCTTCAGCCGCATCAACGACACAAGACGAAAGAGACTGTTTGTGCGACTGGCGCTGGAAGATCTTTTCTTCGATTGAGCCAGTCGCGATGAAGCGGTAAACGAAACAGTCTTTCTTCTGGCCATCGCGCCAGACTCGTGCCAGCGCTTGTTGGTCGGCAGCTGGGTTCCAGTCTGGATCGAAGAGGACGAGACGGTTGGCGCCGATGAGGTTCAGGCCACAGCCGCCGGCTTTGCTGCTCAGCAGGAAGACAAATTCGGGGCCGTCTGGGTCGTTGAATTTGTCGACTAGCTTGGTTCGTTTCTTGATGTTCATTGTCCCGTCCAGGCGGAGGCAGCCGTATGCGCGCGACCGGCAGAGCTTTTCGAATAGGTCTAGGGTTTGAGTGTAATTGCTGATTAGGACGATTTTGTCGTTGGTGTCTTGTCGGATTCGGGCGAGCATGCGATCGAGGACCATCATTTTGCCGGAGTACCAGCTCTTGATTTCCCTGTCGCGGCCCCGAGAATCAGGGGGCGTGTAGTCCTCCGGGAAGGTGTGCTCGCATCCTGGGAGGTCGTTTGCTAGGTCGAGCAGGTCCGGGTGATTGCAGAGCTTTTTCAGCAAACCGATTGCTTTCAGCGGCTGACTGCCTTTTCCGCGGAGAAGGCTTTGAATCTCCGGGCTCTTGATGAAGTGGTTGTAGATGCCGCGCTGGAACTGTGACATGTTGCAGAACACGACATGTTCGTACTTGACAGGCAAGTATTTCGAAAGTAGCTCATTAGTTCGGCGGATGATGAACTTGTTGACAATCGCAGACAGCTCCTGCAATCGTTCATCACCCAGCTTCTTCTCTTCGTCGGTTCCTGCGGCATCTCGACCTCGCAGAATCGGCAATTCGAATCTCTTTCGGAACTCGGCTTGGGAGCCTAGGAGATTCGGGTTTGCGAAGTGTAGAAGAGCGAAGTATTCAGACAGATCGTTCTGAATAGGCGTTCCAGAAAGAATTACTCGACGAGTAACATTCAGTTGGTTCAAAGCGTTCCAAGTCAAGCTTTCCTTGTTTTTGAGTCGATGGCCTTCGTCACATAGAAGAAGTCCAATCGGTGTATCAGCCAATGTATCCGCATACATACGGAGTGTCTCATAGGACACAATAAGAACAGGCCGGACAATTCCACGCCCTGATGCAATAGCCCATTGCTTGATTTGGGTTATAAGCTCTGCTTTCGTGGCTTTTCCATCGATCGCAAAGGGTGTTGTAGCGTCCTTTCCAAGCCATTTTGCTGATATGGTCAGTCGAGCTCAAACGAAAGTAGAGTACCAGGCATAACTTACTTAGTTCGTTGGCCCAATTGCCAACCAAACTTGAGGGACACGCAATCACGCATTTCTGAATAGTGGTTTTTCCTGCCTCGGAGGACTGCTTGAGTAGTGTCCACATCAATGCGATACATTGAAGCTGTTACTGTTAGAATGAAGACGGGGAAACAAGGTCGTCTGAGCTTACCGTTTTACCAAGTCCCATACCATCCGCCATGATGCATCCATTCGCATTTTTATCGACCAAACCAGTGACACATCGATAGAGAAACTAGAAATAGATTGTCAGATGTGGTCCTATGACTTTGCTTGGTCTGTGACAATACCTTCACACCCTCGACCTGATGTGGCCGAAGCACTTTGCATAGTCTCGGATCGATCACAACAGGCACCTTCGGTCGTTCCTCCACATTCTTTTTGAGCCCCAAAATGTCGGCTAGACTCTTATGCATAATTGGCTCGTCCACTACTGGCATATCTCCCGTCGGTGCCTCCAGACTCTTGGGCGCAGGTTCCTCCGCCACGTCATCTACCGTCGGGTCATATAAAACAATGGCAAACTCCCCACTTGGGTCATGTAACGGCTTGACAACGAATGTTGCGCCTCGTCGCATGCCCAGTGTCGGAGCGAGCCGGCCAGAATTGTAGCCATCTGTAGCTTTGTTGATGAACGGAACCTGGAATCGTGACCTGAAAGCCGCATCCTTGTCTCTCGGCTTGAACGCGGGGAATTTGTTGGCTTCTCGAGTTTCTATGGCGAGCCTGTCGTCGTTCGTATATGGCTTCTCCTCTCCGTCTTCCACGCTTCCATCGGCGTTGGCGTAGTTAACCTTTCGTCTCTTTCTCGATGGCTTCTCAGAGGCTCTTGTCGGTGTTGCAGTCCCCGGGCATTTGAATGGCTTCACAAGCCGATCGATCGAGTTCTGCGAGTTCACCGATCTCGGTTGTAAGGGTGTCTTTACACTGGCGTCGCCACCGGCCGGACGTTGTCGATACCTTCCAGGGCATATTAGCATAGAAATACATTGTCCATTAGCATAGGGCCTTACATTGATCCAAAAGTGAAGATTAGGAGTGTCCAATGCTCCTGCTGTACAATTATTCTAAGAATTGTTGTGAGGCAAGTGCTGATATCGACGCGTCTCGCGTTAGCCTGAGGCTCCCAAACACCAAATTGCCGCGTTCCAAAGATTTACCGCCCTAATCTGGAGATGGTCCGAGCTTATGCTATTTTAGGAAGGCACGCGATAACGCGATATCAATGTAGTAGAGTTCAGACAAACAAATCAACGTCTACTATGTGCCCAAATCATACTGACCATGCTCCTTACAGCTATTACACTCACTCAGCATGGCGACCCTTCCTTTGTTGCGAGGAGGTACGATCTCCTTACAACGCGCCATGGACGATGATGAGAACATTCTGCACCGATTGAACTATCCTCAAAGAAAAGAGGAGCTCTGGGCGTATCTCCTTGACCATAGAAACGAGATCGAAGCTGCAGTTTCATTCCATCTTCGCGTCAAGAATTGTCAAGTTGCCGAGTCAGTGGATTGGATGTGTGGGAGTTACAATGTCTGCATTCCTGTCTATCTAAATCCGCCGTCAGAAGAGCGTGTGCTTTTTCGAGTTCCGATGCCTTTCAAGATCGGAGAAGACAAGTACCCTGGAAATATTGAAGAAAAGCTGCGCTGCGAAGTTGCCACCTACATTTGGATGCGGGACAATTGCCCTGATGTTCCTATCCCCGACCTCTATGGCTTTGCTTTTCCAAATGGACAGACTGCATGTGAGCTGTTACCCTTTATTTGCATCGGAAGCTAACCTTGGAAACTTTGTCTCATTAGTTTAGCAAGGTGAATTGCATGGGCTTTGCTTCTCGATGCCACTGGCGCATCAAGCGAGCCGTGCTATCATGTCTTGGGTTCCCTGGAACCTGTCCATACATCAACACGAAGAGAGAGTGTGTGCTGAAGACTGGATACATGATAATCAGCTTTGTGCAAAAAGGCCAGCTTCTCTCTGATACTTTCATGCATCATATCTTCGGCGACCCTTCACATAGGCAGACCCTATTCGGTGATCTTGCGAAGATCATGATATCACTCAATCGGGTCAAACTGCCGCTAATCGGATCCCTCACCTTCAACAACGATGGAACAATTGAGTTGAAGAATCGACCTCTCACGTCGCGACTCCAAACATTCGAAAATGAGGGAATTCCCACGATCCCAAGGAACGTTACGTACAACTGCGTGGAGCCTTATCTTCTGGATCTTCTGCGGTTACACGACAGCCGCATTTTTTACCAGCCAAATGCCATTCATCACCTGAGAGATGGAAAGGAACAATTCGCGGCGTTGACCATGATGCGTGCTCTTTTGCCTCAATTCATTTCTCGGCGATTCCGCGATGGTCCATTTGGGCTTACACTCACTGATCTCCACCCAAGCAACATCTTTGTTGACGGCGATTGGCATATTACGTCGTTGATTGACTTGGAATGGGCATGCAGTTTGCCCATCGAACTACAAACGGCACCTTACTGGTTGACTGGTCAACATGTTGATGAGATTTATGGAGAAAATCTTCAGATTTTTGCAGAAGTCATGGATGAATTCATAGATGCCTTCTATGAACAGGAACAGCGTCTTGAAATCACCGGTATCTCCCAAGCCGACATCATGAGGAAATGTTTTATCAGAGGAAGCTACTGGTACCTCCAAGCTGTTCAGAACCCGAAATGTCTCCTTAAGCTGTTCGGTCAACATGTTCAGGGCAGGTATTGCGAGGAGCATTGCTATCGGGGTGTGTTCGACGAGGTCGTCAGTCGGTATTGGAATGTGGGGGCTGAAGAAATCATCCAAAAGAAGGTGCAGCAAAAGGCAGAGTACAAGGATCGACTTAGAGTGAGGTTCGGTGTGGTTGAACCAGAAAGCTAATACGCCAAAACAGAGCTCTTTGCCTCACGATGTCTACATCTAACTATCGTCACTTCTTGTTCTTGAGCTCGGTACATATGTATGATTACATATTTGACTCATAAGAGTTGTTGTGTTGGTATTGATAGTCTTTAATTTGGTACCGCGCTTATTATTATGAAGAACAAAAATTCCAATGACAATCCAAAGACTCAAGCGTGCTTTCTTTGACGGCTAGCTAAGCGCATAGGATTGATGGCCCTATATGCAGGTACAACGTTCATCATGTTATGTATGTCCACGATCCCACGTGACAAGCCTCCGCATGACCTCGGGAGGGGCACACCCCGCCAATATTATTGGAAAGCCGGGGGAGCTTCGGCATTTACTTTCGTGTGTCAATAATCTTCAATCTGGCCTAAAGACTGAGATCTCATGGCCGCAGACTTCTGGGCTGGCTACATCAGCGGAGCCATCGGGATCATCATCGGCAACCCTCTTGATGTCGTCAAAGTCCGGCTGCAGGCAGGAGACTCGCATTCAGTTACATCACCAACACAATTAAGCCGCCTCGAAAGAGCAAAATCTTTTGTTCGAGGTCCGTATTGCATCAATTCCACAGGTGATATCAAGAAACGTCAATTGACCTCCAATACAGGCGCAGCTGCTCCAATCTTAGGCTATGGAGCCCTCAACGCTATTCTTTTTGTTGCATACAACCGCACCCTGACAGCATTGGATGGGTCCGTAACAGATCCCACCAATCCCGTCGGGGTCTCACCGTACAACATCTGGCTAGCCGGTGCCGCAGGCGGCTTAGCCAGCTGGACCATCTCCTCTCCAACGGAGTTCATCAAGTGTCGAGCCCAGCTAGATCCCCGCCCAGAAGTGTCATCGTGGGCCGTCGCTAAGGACATCATCCGCACTCGCGGCTGGAAGGGTCTTTACTTTGGTGGCGCGATTACTAGCGCCAGGGATTCAATTGGCTATGGATTCTAGTATGGAACTCAACCCACCCCCGGATACATACCCCAGTGTATCTATAGAATTGTGGGACTCGGTACTGATCTAGCGCAGTTTTTGGTCTTACGAACTTTGCAAACGATTTATGACGTCCAATGAGGAGAGCTCGCACCAGTCTGCGCTGAAGATTCTGCTTTGCGGTGGTATTGCCGGTGTTGTTACTTGGGCTTCGGTTTTTCCTTTGGATATGATTAAGACTCGATTGCAGGCGCAGACTATTGCGCATCGTTCGCCCCGAGCTACTGAGGCACAGTCATTACTACGACCGCAGCGCCAGACGCTTAGTTCTTTCCAGATTGCGAAAGAGACGTATCGTGCCGAGGGCGTCAAGGTATTCTACCGGGGTCTTGGGGTCTGCAGTGTCAGGGCTTTCATTGTGAATGCTGTTCAGGTATGTGATTCTCGTTTTTGTTGCAATTGGTAGTTGAACAACTAACGTCTTATGAAGTGGGCGGCTTATGAATGGTTGATGAAGAGCTTCACTCAATCTTTGGGCACAGAGGTGAAAACTCAAGAGCCCATGACGACCGTGTAGATATGTTTTTTCCCAGAGAGGCCATGCAGCTGTATACGTAGCATACATATACAACATAGAGTATAGAAGATCTGAAGATATCAAAACAATCCGAAGCCGAGATATACAGTTACCGAAAACCCAATTAAGTTAAAAACTATTTGGTATTGAGGGATTTCTATTGGAATTTCACTCGGAAGTATTGCTAGTAAGGGGGGTAATTTCGCCCTGCCGTTTTCGCCGAAAGTCGGGAGTTGTGTTGTCACCCGCAAAACGGAATAACGGAAACCCGGCGAGTATCGGCAATATAAAAAGAACTGCCTCACGTGATAACTCCACCGATATGCATGAGCAGAATGAGAGACAAGATCAGGACAGGGTCTAGATGCATTGTCCTGGAAAACTTTTGTAGATCGATTTGCTGAAAAGGGTATCGTGGTCGCGTAGCAAAGATTTGAATTGTGTCCCAGAAGATGAAGGTTTAGATCCATTTCAATCCTCCATCATATCAGATTTTTCTTCGCGCTTGCCGTTGTCGATGAAACCGAGTCCGATCGCACGTTCGGCGAGCTGTTGGCTGTGAGGCTCATCGCGCAGGATGCGAAGTCTGAAAGCAATAAAAGTTAACGGTGCGACGGGGACATGGATGGTTTTCGAGGTGCACTAACCTGCGCTTGTGGTTCTTGCCCTTGGCGTGTGCCTTGAGGTTGTAGTCGCTCTCAAACCATTTTGAGCATTCCACGCAGTAGTGCTTGCCCAACCCGGGGAGATCCTCTGCCTCCTTTGAGTCCTTGTACTTTTGCAGGTGACGGGGAGTCTTGATATCCGCGACGACTTGATCGTAGTCTCTGTGACGGGGTCAGCAATGGAATTTTCAACCAGCGATATGCCATGTATGATTAATTCCATCTGGTAACATACCTTGTGCGGCGCTTGTTCTTGACTTTCCTGAGGGCACCCATTGTAAGTGATAGCCGAATTACCTCGGAGCTTGGGGATTATCCAAATTGATGCAAGATGAAAATTGATTATCACCGATTTCCGGAGTGAAGGGTGAGTAAAGTGGGTCAAGAGGTCATGGACAACAGCGAGGTTCAGAGGAAATTTCGGTTGTGGGCCGCGGACAGCGATTCAAACGCCTTTGGTATTATTGGCTGGTGATCAGACACGGCTCCTTGGCGGGCGATGCGGGATTGCCATTCGGCTCACCTCGGCTCAGTCGATTTCGTCACTGTATTTAATGACGTTTGCATGCGGTATGTTGCTCCGGATATCAGCTATGCATAATATCAAGATATGTACTTTTAAGAAGCTAAGGATAGGTACAATATAGTTATTATATTCATACAATTCTAGTCATATAAATATAAGATCACTGGTAAACACATGCGGATCATTCATCTTCAAGTCTCCCTATAAATCCACATGCGGCAAACTAGGTAACTAGCTCTGGCGGAGTACAACATAATAGTATGTTATAGTACGGGGTTTAGGCCGAGAGTAACAGCACAAGATGAGAACACATTGACCTTTTCCCAGTTCAGCCCTTTGGTCCGAAATGTCTAGGAAACTGGGCGAAGGGGGAAGCCTGTAATTGGAAACTCCATGATTGGTGGCCGAATTATACCCGTCACATGCCATGTATTGCCCTTACAACACTCCCGGAACACAGGACCAAACACAACAACCTCACCAGATATTAGATCTAGCGAATATTGAACTTCACATGGGAACTGAAAATAGAAAGAAACAAATCTAAATGTATATACTTTTGACAGAGTAAGCTTCTCCTATAGTAAAATTGAATCATTCTTGGCCAGAAGCAGTATCAAATTCACAGCCCTTTTGCCGTCGCAAGCGGCAAGCTTAGAACAATACCAGCGTATTGTATCGCCCTGGTAACAAGCGGTTACGGCTCTACTCCCCGATCCCCGTAGAATCTTTCTCCCACTCAAAACCAAGCTTTCATCCTCTTCATCTTCTTTTTGATCTCTTCCTCTCTCATTCTACTCTCCACTCTCATATTCGTGAAGGTGGTTCTTAGCTCTTGGATGTACAATTTCATCTCATAGAGCCTCCATCATGATCTCCACCCGCCTCGCGCGCGCTGGTGCGCTGGTACGTCTTACTTCCTCGGCTCATCGTCGCCACGAAATGGCAACTCTTCTGGAGTGGCCGTCTTGAAAATCCTCATCGTGAGAAAATAAAAAGCTAACTTGCGTCTCTCATCTCTAGGCCCCCAAGTTCCGTCTTGTAAGCAGTGACCTCATTATCGAGCTCCAAATCATGCGTGGCGTGGCATACATGCCGACGTGCATGATAGCTCGGAGACAGCTCAGATTTGCAGTTGCTAACTATCCTTCTTACAGCTCACCGGAACCCGGGCCTTCGCTACCGTCAATGACCCTCTCGACAAGAAGGTCGAGATGACCAACCACGAGACTGTGAGTGATTGCCAAAATGGCGCCTGAGAAACGGGGCCGGAATATGACGTTGCCAAGCAATAGTAACTAACATATGATATCTCAGGGTCACTACATCAACTACAAGAAGATGTCCGAGAACCTCGACATTGTCCGTTCTCGTCTGCAGCGCCCTCTCACTTTCTCCGAGAAGGTCCTGTACTCTCACCTTGACGACCCTCACGGCCAGGACATCGAGCGTGGTGTCTCTTACCTCAAGCTGCGTCCCGATCGTGTTGCTTGCCAGGATGCCACCGCCCAGATGGCTATCCTGCAGTTCATGTCCGCTGGCATGGACCGCGTCCAGACCCCTACCACTGTCCACTGTGACCACTTGATTGAGGCCCAGATTGGCGGTGAGAAGGATCTTGCCCGTGCCAACGACATCAACAAGGAGGTCTACGACTTCCTTGCCTCCGCTACCGCCAAGTACAACATCGGTTTCTGGAAGCCCGGTTCTGGTATCATTCACCAGATCGTTCTCGAGAACTACGCCTTCCCCGGTGGTCTGATCATCGGTACCGATTCCCACACCCCCAACGCCGGTGGTCTCGCTACCGCCGCCATTGGTGTCGGTGGTGCTGATGCCGTCGACGTCATGGCCGGTCTCCCCTGGGAGTTGAAGGCTCCCAACGTTATCGGTGTCCGCCTCACCGGTAAGATGTCCGGCTGGACCACCCCCAAGGATATCATCCTGAAGGTCGCTGGTCTCCTCACCGTCAAGGGTGGTACTGGTGCCATCATTGAGTACCACGGACCCGGTGTTGAGTCCCTCTCCTGCACTGGTATGGCTACCATCTGTAACATGGGTGCTGAGATTGGTGCCACTACCTCCATCTTCCCCTTCAACGACCGCATGTACGACTACCTGAAGGCCACCAAGCGTCAGCACATTGGTGAGTTCTCTCGTGAGTACGCCACCCAGCTCCGTGAGGATGAGGGTGCTCAGTACGATCAGCTCGTCGAGATCAACCTCGATGAGCTCGAGCCCCACATCAACGGTCCCTTCACCCCCGATCTTGCCACTCCTATCTCTCAGTTCAAGGAGGCTGTCAAGACCAACAAGTGGCCCGAGGAGCTCAAGGTCGGTCTGATCGGCTCTTGCACCAACTCCTCCTACGAGGATATGTCCCGCGCTGCTTCCATCGCCCGTGACGCTCTTGACCACGGTCTGAAGTCCAAGTCTCTGTTCACCATCACCCCTGGTTCCGAGCAGATTCGCGCCACCATCGAGCGTGACGGTCAGCTCCAGACCCTCGAGGAGTACGGCGGTGTCATCCTTGCCAACGCCTGCGGTCCTTGCATTGGACAGTGGGATCGTAAGGATGTCAAGAAGGGTGAGGCCAACTCCATCATCTCTTCTTACAACCGTAACTTCACCGGTCGTAACGATGCCAACCCCGCTACCCACGCCTTCGTTGCCTCCCCTGACCTCGTCGTCGCCATGACTGTTGCCGGTACCCTCAACTTCAACCCGTTGACCGACACCCTCAAGGACAAGGACGGCAAGGAGTTCAAGCTCAAGGCTCCCTCCGGTGACGGTCTTCCCAGCCGTGGCTACGATGCCGGCCGTGACACCTACCAGGCTCCTCCCGCCGACCGTTCCACTGTCTCGGTCGCTGTCTCCCCCACCTCCGACCGTCTCCAGATTCTTGCTGGCTTCGAGCCCTGGGATGGCAAGGATGCCACTGACATCCCCATCCTGATCAAGTGCCAGGGCAAGACCACCACTGACCACATCTCCATGGCTGGCCCGTGGTTGAAGTACCGTGGCCACTTGGACAACATCTCCAACAACATGTTGATCGGTGCTACCAACGCTGAGAACGGTGAGGCCAACAAGGTCAAGAACTACTTCACCAAGCAGTACGATGCCGTCCCCGCCACTGCCCGTGACTACAAAGCCCGTGGCGTCAAGTGGGTTGTCATCGGTGACTGGAACTACGGTGAGGGCTCTTCCCGCGAGCACGCCGCTCTCGAGCCCCGTCACCTCGGTGGTCTCGCCATCATCACTCGCTCCTTCGCTCGTATCCACGAGACCAACTTGAAGAAGCAGGGTATGCTTCCCCTCACCTTCACCGATCCTGCCGACTACGACAAGATCAACCCCGAGGACAAGGTCGACCTTCTCTGCACTCAGCTCGAGGTTGGCAAGCCCATGACCCTCCGTGTTCACCCCAAGGACGGTGGCGCCGCCTTCGACATCTCCCTCAGCCACACCTTCAACAAGTCCCAGATCGAGTGGTTCCGTGACGGCTCTGCCCTCAACACCATGGCCCGCAAGGCTTAAACTGTCTCACTCTTTTCTGTCATGACTCTCATACCATAAAACCTTCAAGTGTCCCGGTTATCACCGCGACACCTGTGTAAACTACGTTCTCTTGTGTGTTGAACAATTCAGATACATGCTTCCTGAAACCCACGGGGTGTGATGACCGCCACTCGGTTGTCTGATCCTCCGTGTGCCTTTTGTTGAGCAGGATTCGAGGAGTTGCGCTCTGGGAAAATTATGAATGATCTTGTGTTTTTGTAGGCCTGATTTCTCGGCCTTGCGTTGATTCCCGATATCTGGGTGGGCTCAATGGATATACTCTTTTTTTTGGATTTTTACATCACCGTGTTTGTATGTTAAGATTGACATGCACACACAATTTCTTTTTGTTTAATTCTTCCTGGTTGAGACTGAGTGTAGGAAACAGTAGTACAATCATGTCCACTCCCCACGACACATGTACATGTAGACAATAACCTCACCATCGTAGAACCTGAGATTTACACCTCCCGAGGTCGGACATCTCCAAAGCTGAGATAAGCTACCGAGGCCCGTTTCTGCCCCGCGTTGAGAGAAGCCGTTGCTCGACTTGACATAAAAGATTGGCCTGGACGCCATCAGATCATCTAATTCCGTCATTGCGGGAATCATCAGACTGCTTCGATATTCCTCTCACGTTACCTTGCAATTTCAGATCATCGGACAGTATCAAGCTCGCAGCAACTTTAGTGATACTCGACCATTGGCCACTGCTTGCACATCTGCATTCAAACACAAAGACCAGACTGTTGGAAATCACCTCTCTATAAACGATATATCCCGTGTCAAGACATGGCAACCCAGCTCGTCCAACTCCCAGAAGTGGAGCGCCTCAGCGCCTCGGTCGTGAGGATACTAGCCGGCAATCCGGGGAAGGTTAGTTCATAGACGTTGTTAACATTAACATGACACGAGAAGCTGAAAGATAGCAAAACGCAACATAGTTCACATTGCAAGGTAAGCACCTCACCATACCCCAGCCAAAGACATACATGTATCCCTAACCAGAGATCAGGCACAAACACATACTTAATCGGCCGCGGCTCTCAGCGAATCCTGATAGACACTGGCGAGGGCAAGCCCGCCTGGGCAGCAAATCTCAAGGCAGTGCTCTCCGAAGAAAAAGCAACAGTGCACCAGGCACTCCTGACACACTGGCACGGCGACCATGTCAATGGGCTGCCGGATCTGCTGAAGCTATGTCCCAAGGCACAGATCTTCAAACACCAGCCTGGCTCCGATCAGACGGATATTCAGGAGGGTCAGGTGTTCTCTGTGGAGGGTGCTACTTTGACTGCGTTCCACACGCCTGGACATACGGTTGATCATATGGTGTTTATGCTTGAAGAGGAAGGTGCAATGTTTACGGGTGATAGTAAGTGCTTCTATTGTTCCCATGTATATTCCTAAGCCCCGTCCCCAGTTGATATACGACATCCTAAATATTCTATCTGGAATACCTACCTCTAATAACCCATCTAGACGTCCTCGGCCACGGTACAGCCGTCTTCGAAAGCCTCAAAACCTACCTCAGCAGCCTACACCGCATGCGCGACCGCGTCGCCTCCGGTCGGGGCTATCCCGGGCACGGGGCGGTTCTCGAGAATGCCGGCGCGCGAATCACCGAGTACATCAAGCACCGACAACAGCGCGAAGACGAGGTCCTGCGCGTACTGCGATATGGCAAGCTTGACGTTGCGGATGGGGAATCCTCGCCGGAGCGCAAGCAGGCGTGGACGCCTATTGAGTTGGTCAAGCAGATTTACCGCGATGTTCCGGAGTCGCTGCATTTACCTGCTTCGCATGGTGTGGTGCAGGTGCTGATGAAGCTTGAGGATGAGGGGAGAACGGTGCATGATTCGGAGTCTGGGAAGTGGAGACTTGGGAGTGGAAAGTCTACTTTGTGAGGTACTGTGTACTGTGTACATGCTAGATAACCAACTTAGAAACAGGATAATTGCCTCAATAGATGGTTCTGGACACTTCGCATAGTAAGGAAAGAATCAAGCCATTTTCGACGTCAGTGCGTGTTCCAAGTCTTGGCCTGTTGTACGATCTCTTTTCTCTCTGTTGGCATGCGGAGGAAAATGGCTAAATCAGGCCTGGGAAAGGATCTGCTCCTTTAAATTATTTTTATCGTCTCTTAGTATAAAATAAAACCCAAGTTCCCTGCTTCCTGAGAATTATTCCAAGAGTGTCCATAGCCTGATGTGAGCGATATTGAAGGCCCCCACGTAGTTCCCATCCAAGGAAGAAAGTGACGTTCGCATTTCCAGTCCCCGCTTTGCTCACCTTCCTCTTTCTTTTTTTTTGCCCTTCCTCTCTACTCTTCTCTCTCTTACCTTTCTTCGTTATTTGGTCCATGGAGACTGATTGCTAGCTAACCTGGTGCTTCATTCGGAGTTATTATCCATCACCTTGTTTTTTTAAGGTTGGTATTGTCATTCGTCATTGAAGATCTTCCCCGCCAACCAAGATTGAAGTCTAATCGCATTTCTTTCGGAACTTCAGGAGCTTCAGCTTGTCCTATCTGACACCACCTATTTGTGATAGCTTGTTATTCTAATCTACGCCTACACATTCCGCTTTCCGAGCATCCCGTCACTATGCCTTCGATCGAGGAGCCCAAGCAGAATGAAGCCCGCTTGCTTCTGGTCTCAAACCGTCTGCCGATCACCATTAAGCGGTCTGATGATGGAAAATATGATTTCTCCATGTCCTCGGGAGGTCTAGTCAGCGGACTGAGCGGCCTCTCAAAATCAACCACCTTCCAGTGGTACGGCTGGCCCGGTTTGGAGGTGCCCGAACCAGAGATCCCGGTCGTCACGCAGCGTCTCAAGGATGAATACGGCGCTGTGCCTGTCTTCATCGACGACGAACTCGCAGATCGACACTACAATGGTTTCTCTAGTCAGTTGACTCTCTCCCGCGAAGCTGCAGCTGCTTGCATGTGTACTGACCTTCCATTCCTCTGAATAGATTCCATCCTTTGGCCTCTGTTCCACTACCACCCCGGCGAAATTACCTTCGACGAGTCCGCCTGGGAAGCTTACAAGGAAGCCAACCGTCTCTTCGCAAAGGCTATTGCCAAGGAAGTGCAGGATGGTGACCTGATTTGGGTCCACGACTACCATCTCATGCTGCTGCCCGAGATGCTGCGTGAGGAGATCGGCAGCAGCAAGAAGAATGTCAAGATTGGATTCTTCTTACATACACCGTTCCCCAGCAGTGAGATCTACCGAATTTTGCCTGTGCGAAACGAATTGCTCTTGGGTGTCTTGCACTGCGACCTGATTGGCTTCCACACCTACGATTACACCCGTCATTTCCTGAGCAGTTGCTCACGTCTATTGTTAGTATACCCTCTACACTTCTTTTGTATGCTAAGTCTAACCTGAACAGGGGTCTTGCGACTACACCGAACGGGATTGAGTTCCAGGGCAAGATCATCACATGCGGAGCTTTCCCTATTGGTATTGATCCCGAGAAGTTCAAGGAAGGATTGAAGAAGGAGAAGGTGCAGAAGCGCATTGCTATGCTCGAGCAGAAGTTCCAGGGTGTGAAGCTGATGGTCGGCGTTGACCGTCTTGATTACATCAAGGGTGTGCCTCAGAAGTTGCATGCCCTCGAGGTATTCCTCAGCGACCACCCGGAATGGGTTGGAAAGGTTGTTCTTGTGCAAGTGGCTGTCCCTAGTCGACAGGACGTCGAGGAGTATCAGAACTTGAGGGCCGTGGTTAATGAGTTGGTGGGTCGGATCAATGGGAAGTTCGGTAAGTACCTGCTTTTGTTCTCTTCTGGTGTTCAAGTGAGGCTAATGATCTTCGAAGGCACCATCGAGTTCCAACCTATCCATTTCCTGCACAAGTCGGTCAACTTCGATGAACTCATCGCCCTCTATGCCGTATCAGATGCCTGCATCGTCTCGTCTACCCGTGATGGCATGAACCTGGTGGCCTACGAGTACATTGCCACCCAACAGAAGCGCCACGGAGTGTTGGTGCTGTCTGAATTTGCTGGAGCGGCCCAGAGTCTCAATGGCAGCATCATTGTCAATCCCTGGAACACCGAAGAACTAGCCGGCGCCTACCAAGAGGCCGTGACCATGAGCGATGAGCAACGGGCTCTCAATTTCGCCAAGCTGGACCGATACGTGTCCAAGTACACTAGGTATGTTTGTCTACATGCCTCTTGAGGCTGTCTCTCGTGTTTGATCTTCCGTTACTGACTGCCTACCTCTCAGTGCATTCTGGGGCCAATCCTTCGTCACCGAACTCACCCGGATATCCGCACGCTCCGCTGAAAAGTTCCAATCCAAGAAATTGGCGATGGCAGATTCCAACGAGACCGATCTCCCACCAACGGAACAGGTCGCGTAATAATCCTTCGATGTTTCCTTTCCAAGACATGCTGTCTCCAGTTTCTGGCGTTCTGCAGATGGAATGATTCTTTCGAATGAAACTTAGATGGTCTTCACGAACATGGATGAGGCGAATTTTATTTTCTTGGAGGTTTCTCCTTGGTTTATGGTTTCTGCTTTTTTTTTGACATGATAATCTCCGTACACGGTTTGCATGGGTTTCTTCTATCGTTTTCTCCTTTTCTCTTTTTTTCCTTTTCTCTCCTAAAAAATGGTTCTGTTAGGAAAAAAATCTCCTTTTCGAAATTCGGTCTAGAGTGTATGCATTTTGGGAATTCCCCGCTCATTCTTATGTATTTTTCTTGTTTCTGCGTGTGTATTCTATTCCTTGTCATATACATTGTTAGATATAGAATGGGTTTACTTATTTTCTTTCAGTCCGGCTTGGGGGGAGGGTTTGCCAGGCCATATAAAGCGTAGCGCGTGTCAGACCATGTTGAGGGCGAGCAAAACGCGGCCCCACGGAAACCACAGATTTGACTAGGTGTCAACAGATATTAGCACATACCCTTCAGCGTTAATGTACTGTAGGAATGGAACGATCACTCACATTGATCCAGAGACTGGATCATAAATCAGGTTTGTAATTGAAGGGGGGATACACTCTACCCCACAGAGTAAAAACTGTCTTCTCAATAAGTTAGCTTCAATACCGACGAATAATATAGAGTGATGGCTTACTCATTGACTCGGCGAAACTCTTGACGAATAATATCGCGAGCGTCACGGTCCTGGCTCCAGAAGTACTTATCTGAAAGAGATTCTCCAGGTACTTTATCCCATACAATGCAGACAGAAAAACCCCCGGGAACGAGCCCGTCATTGTCTTGCTGTGTTTCTTTGTAACCCAGGAGAGCAGGAGTGACATTGCATGCCATAGATGCCAGCTTTTGAAATGCTTTAAGCTCGAGAGGCAGGTACTTCGGAACAGCTTGGAGTGCTCTGACCTCAGGTTTGCTGTGCTCCGTGTCGATGTATGGAATCTGGCGATGGATTCTCATAAAGGCAGGCTTTTGAGTCATATCGTCCTTTCGGTAGCATAGGAACTTTGCCTTGGTTAAAGTAGGGCCATGTAGTTCAACTTCCTCTTTATAAGCTTGAAGAGCGGTTTCCTCGAGATGCTGAGTGATGACCCATGTTTGCTCAGGCAACGAGAAGTGAGGGTCAGCATCTGTTGTAATCTCACAGCCTTCCAGGCTAAGCAGAAACGGGGTTGTGATCTGACGCATGACGGGCTTATCGACTTTGGTAGGAAAGAATCAAATCTCGATGAAATGTTGATGGGATCTTGATGGAATCTTGATAACGGAAGAGAGATGGAGAGTGTAGGAGGGGTGACTAACTCTGCTACTCGCATGATGTGGCTGAAACTCGGGTACAGAGGGTTGCATTCATGTAGTCGACGTCATCATAGTCTTTATTGCGATGCATTTCTCGGTTCCACTTGGCTGATAGCACTGTAGCGAGTAGTGATACCATCTATGAGATTGTAGTGAGTAAAGGGAAAAACGCCCAGAGGAGAGTTCTCTTGGGGGCCTGTTTTGATCTGGTTCCAAATCTTTGTGGGTAAGCCTGCTTCGATAAGGGGGCTTTGGGTGTAGTCGAGAAGACTTGAGTTCAGGGGATAAAGTATAGGAAATAAGACAGACTTGAATGTGAGAATGGCTGACCAAGAGAATTCACCTATATGGGCAAGGGACCAGCTACCAGGAACCCTTTACAACCTACTAGGGGGAACTAGGGCCTGTAGTTGCCATGAGTTGGACCTCATATGATATGAGGGTTGTGGTTGGAAAAGCCAAAATCTGGCCAGACAGTGCTGTGATAAAGATATTCAAATGTTGCAAACCCCATACAAAGATGGAGAAGTGCAATATCAATTGTTAGAAATGCAAATCAGCTACAGATGCTATGTTTCGTGTTGATCCTGCCAAGTCGTCTCCGAGGTCCTGTTCTATCCATGCAAACAGTGCAAACATGCTTCCCCGAGAAATTCTCGAAATCTCAACTCCAAAACACCTCAAGCTCACAACCATTCGGGGGGTCTCACCATTACCACAAACCACCTGTGTGCTTCACCATCCCGAATCTTCCATCATATCCATTCCCATTCAAATCCAACCTAAAGAGGAAGCCACCACCATCCACCACAACCAACAATGTCCCGAAGCCACCTCCTCCGGGCAACAATGCCACTCCGAGCCACCCTCACGCCTCTGTCCCTGACACGCTCCTCAATCCTCCAATCAACCACCTACCTCCGCCCCTTCTCAACAACCCCAACCAACTCCGGATTCCACGCACCAGCCGCAACCGCCGCCCCGGCAACAGACACGCGCGCCCCCTCCCGTCTGCGCAACTACGCCTCGACCCTGAAGACCGGCACCGTCGTCTCCGTCGGCCGCATGGACCGCACAGTCCGCGTCTGTCACCGCCACACAGCCTGGGACCGACACATCCGCAAGTACTACCCGCAGGAGACGCACTATCTTGTTTCCGACCCGCGGAACTCGCTGCGGGAGGGGGACGTGATTGAGTTTTCGTCTGGGGCGCCGAAGAGCCGACACGTGCGTCACGTTGTTGAGAGGATTATTACGCCTTTTGGGGAGGGCATTGAGGCGAGACCGGCTGTTATGAGTAAGGAGGAACGGGAGGCGGAGAGGGAGACGAAATGGGCGGCGAAGTATTTGAGACGGGAGTCGAGGAGGCTGGGGAGGGAGGTGGATTTGGAGGATGAGGCGTGGAAGGTTGGTCTTGAGATTGGGAGAGATGAACCTGCTGCGGACTTGATTCATCGGATTCATGCGGGGAAGGAGCGGGTTGGAAGGGTTAAGAGCATTGTGCAGCAAAGGGCGGGCCGGAAAGCCCGCTTTTCCAGGGTTCTTGAATGATTCATTTGAGGGTCTTGTCTTGTCTTGTTCTACTGGTGGACTGTTGGATACTTTTCCATGTGTGGGTTTCTCCGTGTTTTGCA
Organism: Penicillium turbatum; assembly: GCA_030762825.1. NCBI lineage: Eukaryota > Fungi > Ascomycota > Eurotiomycetes > Eurotiales > Aspergillaceae > Penicillium > Penicillium turbatum. The sequence goes on from JAUJYX010000014.1 coordinate 439,713, forward strand.
TGGAGGGCTGTTGTACTGTACTATACCGTTTCAATCTATTTTCGTTGACATTGTGATATGTTGTATTTTCTGGGCGTGGACTTCTGATAGAGGTAGGTCTAAAGTATGTATGGAACAGGGAGAAGAGAGGACACTCATCAATGTGAAAATACAGCCAACAGTGTACATCGTAAACATGGATTGATCTAGACGTGGTAAGACCTCATCAAGTCCAATCCCTTATCATTTGCAAACAAAAGAAAGTTACTGGTATCACGGAAGAATAAACCAACTCCTTGACCTAGAGACGGCAGAATCGTGCCTATCAAACCCTGGAACTTTCAGCTTTGGGGGATGACCCCGGCGAGCGGCGGTGGTGTTCCCTTAACATATCGACTGGGCGCGGGTCTTTTCTTCATATCGGGCTTTCGAACTGGGCCCGATCTCATATTCTGTCCCTTGCCCAAGGTTCGGCGCTAACTCATATCTGAGCTCATGAGGCAAAGATGCGGACCTTGAGATCAACACTGCCCGTCGCCAATACGCATCGAATGGACATCTTTGCAGCATTGGGTTCTTCTTTGCCAGTAGCCGCAGCCTCAGCACCATTGGCACTTTCTTTGGCTCCGGCGTCCTTGATCAACGGTGGCGCCCACCGAAGGGAACTGATGAAGTGGTTGTGGGCCACAATGGTACGCACGCACTTGCATTCTTGCGTGAGGTCCCAGCATCGCAGCGTCTTGTCATCAGATACTGATAGAAGATATTTCCCGCCCGGATGGAAGACCAATGAACGGACCCAGTTGTCATGGCCAATTAAGGTCTTGATGCAGTTTCCGCGGGTATCCCAGAGACGGATAGTCTTGTCTCGGGAGCCGGTAGCGACAAACTCAGCGGAGGAGGATGCTGGCGGTGGCTTTTTGAGGCCTGCAAGTGGTGCCAGGTGTTGATAGCTGGTTGGTGGGGCAAAGGCCACACATTCAATATAGTGCTCGTGGCCTAGGAATGTTGACTTGGTTTCACCAGATGAGATGTCCCACAGACGGGGAACACGGTCATCACCACCGGAGAACAGGAATCGACCGTCTGGGGAAGGTGCCACGTCTCGAATCCAGTCTCCATGGCCCTGCATTGTCTTGACACAATACCCGGTTGTGACATCCCATATACGCAATGTGAGATCGCGAGAAGCCGAGACCAGCAGATTTCCTGACATCGGAGACCCTGCAGCTCCCGACGGAATAAACCGAACCGCAGAAACGCTGTGGTCGTGCCCTGGTAGCGTTCGGATGTTCTTATAGTCGTCAGCCGGATCCCACAATTTAATCGTTAGATCTGACGAGCATGATGCAAGAAGTGTTCCTCCGCGCGGACCTCCATAGTCGACATCAAGCACAGCCCTGGTGTGTCCTTTGATTGTCCTTTCTAGTTCACCCAACTCCCAGTCCCAGATCTTGATTGTGGTATCGTCTGAGCCGGAGGCCAGTGAGGAAAATATTGGATGGAAAGCGAGACATGATACTGGTGCGCGGTGCGATTCGAGGTCATGGCGCGGCGGTGCTCGAGGCAGCCAGGAGACTGGGTCTTGATTCTTCCGCAAGAGAGAAGTTGGGGTTGCGGTATCCAGCTCAGCTTGGAGTGCAGTGCATCGCGATTCCAATTCCATAATCTATACGAAAAATGGAATAGGTTAGCCAGAGGAAATCGCTCTGATTTGCCCGGTCTTCGCACCCACCTTCTTCTGTAACCGGACTACGCTCGTCCATTTCTTCTCCAAGAGTCCCTCATATTTCTTTAGTGTGGTATCGTCAACCGTAACTGAGTCGCCGAGTTCTTCTCGTAAAGCAGCAGAGCTGTTGTGCAAATTCACAGAGGTGAGGTAGGCAATTATTCCTTTATGTCTGTCGCAACACTATCAGCGTTCACCCCTAAATGAACCGGGACCGGGGTCACATACAGCTCCTCCGCCTGCCGTGGCGTGAGAAGTTGGCTCATGGTGCTGTTTATATGTGCTCTCCCTGCAGCTTGCTGTTCCAAAGCGCATGCACCAGAAATTCAGAGGCTCAATCTACCGGGAAAACTGCGATTGAGGGGAAGCGGTGGGAGCGGTGTCGGCGAATAAACACGGGACTGTGAGCGAATTGGTCCGAGAGGTTGAAGCAATTAAGCAGAATTGCAAACGAAAGGGAAGAATTAACAGAGAAACCTTTGGAAGATGCGAAGATAGAGAGAAAGACAGCAAGTGTGATCCACCGCGGGGTTCACAACAAAACAAGTTGCCAAGGCCGGTTGTTTACTTTCCGCTTCAACTCCAACTGTTTATTTTCTCCCCTACCCGAGACTCTGTTTCGAATCACTTTGGAGATAAATCTACACAGTTTTATTATTCCATTGAACTGGAGGCCGCATGATCCAGCAACGAGATCAGTGTTTTCCTTATTGATCGCGGACTAAGACAGTCTGCCATCCTTTGGTACCTTTGGGCATCAACCCGATACAGTACGACCATCTGAACCTCCTGCAACCCCGACTCAGAACCTGTATCTCTTTCTCTGGTGCCTTCTCTGGTGCCTTGCGCCAGATATCCGGACTGTTGCAGAACGCGCTGACGTTCTTTTGTCTCCTTAGAAACCGTTGCTCGATAGTGCTACCGTCCCTCGGCGAACCCACTTGTCATAATGGCTGACGCCCCAGAGGACTTCTCCTCTTTGTCCTTGCCTGACCGGTTCGCTCATAAGGTGCGCTCATGCTTATACACCTACCACAGTCGACCAAACAAGAAATACTGACAGCCCTTACCCGAAATACAGAACTGGAAAGTCCGCAAGGAGGGATACGAAGAAGCTAGAGCGCAATTTGAGAAAACTCCCGATGAATCACACCCGGTGTTCGTGCCGTTTCTTCAAGATCCCGGCCTATGGAAAAGTGCAGTCGCAGATTCCAACGTCGCCGCACAGCTAGAAGGCCTTGCATCATACTGCGCCTTTTTGAAGTTCGGAGGTGCCCAGGCCTGCACGAGGTGCGTCAACCCCCCTGGCCCCAGTCGCGACGGTCTTCTTGGCCAACTCCGAATCCACTGACAATATTCTTATCTATAGGACACGCTCACATACAATCGGTCCAATTGCCGAGAAAGGCCTCGTGTCTACACGACCGGCGGCTAAAGCTAGCGCGCTGGAAGCTCTTCTACTATGCGTGGAATTGGACAAATCCGACCCGGTGATTGAGGAACTGCTGCCCACACTTTCACACAAGGTACCCAAGGTGGTCGCTGCTTCTCTCGCAGCCTTTACCGCCATTTATCACAATTTCGGTTGCAAGATTGTAGACCCTAAGCAAACTTTGAAGGCGCTGCCTAAGGTTTTCGGTCATGCCGATAAGAATGTCCGAGCCGAATCACAAAACCTTGCGGTGGAACTCTATCGCTGGCTTCGGGAGGCCATCAAGCCTCTCTTCTGGGCCGATTTGAAACCTGTACAGCAAGCTGATTTGGAGAAACTATTCGAAACTGTAAAGCAGGACCCCACCCCGAAGCAAGAGCGATTCACTCAGGCACAACAAAATGCCATGGCTGCGGCCAGCGCTGCACCGGCCGGCGACCATGATGTAGAACAAGGCGGCGAGGAGTTCGAGGAAGAGGAGGAAGCTGTGGTCGTTGATGCCTTTGACCTCGCGGAGCCCGTTGATGCTTTGAAGAAAGTCCCTGCCGACTTCCATGATCAGTTGGCCTCGTCAAAATGGAAAGATCGCAAAGAAGCATTGGACGCTCTGTATAACGTGCTCAATGTGCCCCGAATCAAAGACGGTCCCTACGATGATATCGTCAGAGGCTTGGCCAAATCCATGAAAGACGCTAATGTCGCTGTGGCTACAGTGGCTGCAAACTGTGTGGACGTGCTGGCCAGGGGCCTGCGCAACGGATTCGCTAAATACCGAAGCACTATCATGGTGCCCATGTTTGAGCGTCTCAAAGAAAAGAAGCAGTCTGTTGCAGATGCTTTGGGCCAGGCGCTGGATGCTGTCTTCTCTACGACAACCCTTTCGGAGTGCCTGGAAGAAATCTTCGAATATCTCAAGCACAAGAACCCCCAAATCAAGCAGGAAACTGTCAGGTTTTTGGTACGCTGCTTGCGCACAACCAGGACAGTACCGGCCAAGGCAGAACAGAAAGCGATAGCGGATGCCGGCACAAAGCTGTTGACTGAATCAGCCCCGGCTATCCGTGAAGGAGCGGCTGAAATTCTCGGTACATTGATGAAGATTCTGGGTGAACGAGCCATGAACCCCTATCTCGATGGACTCGATGAGATTCGCAAAACCAAAATCAAGGAGTACTTTGGAACCGCTGAAGTCAAGGCCAAGGAGCGCCCCAAGCCCATTGTCGCACCTCCCAAGCCCGCTGCCCCAGCCGCCAGGAAGGTCGTTGGGAAGAAACCGGGGGTGGGACTGAAAAAGCTAGCCCCTGCAGCCGCGCCGCCTGCTCCAGAAGAAGCCCCGGTCAAGCCTGCATCCAGAGCACTCCCTTCAAAGCTCGGTGTTCCCAAACCTGGCGGCCTTCCGACCCCTGGATCAGGTCTCAAACTGCAGAGGAAGCTTGCTGGCCCTGGCAGCACTGCGTCCCCGTCACGGCGAGTTGCTGCACCCCCGGCAGAGGAGGATCTGGCTCCACCGCCAGCTGCTCCCAAGTTTGGACTTGGCCGTGGTCTTGCGGGTCGTCCCATCGCCAGACCGGCAGCGCCTGCTGAATCCACTCCTGCTCCTTCATCTGCTGCCAATGCCATGGCAGCCGCCGACCGCGCCGAGTTGGAGGAATTACGGGCGGAGAAGGAAAAACTAAACAGAATGGAGGAACTACGCTCGGAAAAGGAGGTTCTCAATCGAACTATCGAAGATATGAAGGCCGAGCGTTCAAAGCTTAACTCAACGATCGCTGAACTCCAGAACCAAAATGCACAGCTAATCGAGGATCACACGCGCGATGTATTAAGCATCAAGGCCAAAGAGACTCAGCTAGTGCGGGCAAGGAGTGACGCCGAAGCCGCAGAGGGCAGTGTTCAAAAACAGCAAAGAGAGATCGAGCGATTGAAGCGTGAACTCGCACGAGCACTTCGCGCATCCGCCATGAGCCCACCCAACGCTACCTCCGACACTGGCAGCATAGGCATGCCGGAGACAAACTCCATGTATCCCGACCACACCAGCAATGGCAACGCCGCCGCGCGGTCTGGTCTTCACCTAGGATCTCGCTTCGAGGGCTCGCGTCCTCGAAGCTACGCGTCCAACGAAGATAAGGAGAGTGGCGTGGAGTCACCAGGTCCCAGCAGCCGCAATGGCGGCCTTGGGCGACGCAATCTGAGCCCTACATACGGCTACTCGGCCGTCGGCAGTCCCACGCGCTCATCTACCCGAAACTCCACCTCGAACTTCAACGAAGACGACCAACAGCCCAGATCTAGTGAGCCGGCGGAGAACTGGAAGCGAGCTGCAGAAGTCACCAGCCAGCTCAAGGCGAGGATTGAACAAATGAAGGTGAGTGATCATATTCTGCTCAGCTGTCCATAAATGAATTACTCTAACATGGAATACAGGTACGACAAGGGCTTTCACGACCCCCCGCCCAACGTTAATGACCGAATGACCGCGATCACGTTTATGTTTCGTCCTTCTTCACGCTATACACCTTTTTCGCCTGCTTTGCTTTGCTTCAATTTGTGTCTTTAGATGGGGTTTCTCAATGCCATCGTCCGTTCATATCTCAACATTGGCGATGAGCATATCTGGTCTTCTGGGAGCATAGGGCTGGGTTCTTGGGTTTCCTTTTCTGTACTTTTCTTCTTCTTTGCTTACGCTTTGGTCGTCGGCCTTGGACATTCATGTAATCTCACCATACGAACCTTGTCTTTTCCCTCTTTGTCTAGTGCTAGCCTGCCTGATGTCGGTGTATTAAAACTTCGTTTCTCATTATTACAATATCATGCTTCGAGATGTTCAACCTATGTGCCAGCACGACGGGACTAGATATTAGGCAGACTTGCCCCTCTAACGGATGTCAAGCGCTCTGTTCTGGTCTTTATACTGTGCTCGATTATGTCACATCCATCCATGATATTTCGGAGCAGCAACACTAGACCATACCTGCCAACATCTCCTGTGGAATAGCCGTACAATTGGCGATGCCCAGGTGGTGATGGGTCATTCGCTGATCGTACAATTGCTCGTCGATGCAGCGTAGCGACGAGTCACTAGCAATCATATATTTATTTTGAGCCCTGAGCCGGTAGGGCCGACCATTTGTATGGAATTTCTGGTGTACTTGGTTTCTCAAATGAGTTTTGACGAACTTGCTGTGATATGCAAGACAAGAGAAGGAGATATAGGTATAAAGATAGATGAGTCCAAGGATTGGCATTATTGTATGCTGTTTCTACCTACTACTACTTTGTTCGTCTTCATATTTCGTCTTCATATCTACAAAGATTATATATCATGGAAAGAACCTAGCGTACCAAAATGCAATAGAAAGCACCGGCATTCCTCAGTCTCCTAGGTACCTAGCGCACCTCGCTACATTCAAAAGTCCGGCGAGTACCCACCGATTGGAACTTTGTCGTCTACTGTCAGAAGGTGTAAGTCCGATAAAAATAAGTTTCTTGCCCTTGGAAGCCACCAGCAGCTTGAACAGTGCTAAACTACCAGAGTTTACAGACTACAAGATACAAAGCAGACATGAATGCCTAGTTCTGATGGGACTACGAGGACCATCAATAGATTGAACAGGTAAGAAATGCATTCATGGGTATCTGCAGAAAGTTGGTACATTGGGGCCATTGAAGTTCGTGAGAGAAAAATTGGTGTCTTTTTTTTGTTAGAACAGGATCCAAAAAGGGCCACAAGGCTCCTTCGTACCCATCTAAAGCTAAAAGAATTGGCCGTCAATGAATCGTCAAAGCCTCGAACACCTCGTTGTTTCCCGGTACAACATATTATTTTTGGAGATCCGAGCGCTTCGATTAGAAACGATCCCGTCAAACACACATCGAAGGAGAGAAGAAAGCCGTAGTTACACGGGCTTAATTTAAACCTTGATGGCGGCATCGAGAGCCTTCTGCTTCTTTTCGATGCGGGCGTTGGCCTTGGCGCCCATGATACCACCACCCCAGTGACGGCGGGAGTCCTCGTTCTTGTCGGTGTAACCCTCCTTGATGGCGGAGAGGAGCTTGGCGAACTCAGCCTTGTCCTCAGCGCGGACCTCGGTCAGAGCCAGAACGGCGGAGGTCTTCTTGTGGACGACTGTGCCGAGACGGGCCTTGCCCTTGACAATGGCGTAGGGGACACCCATCTTGCGGCAGAGAGCGGGCAGGAAGACGACGAGCTCAATGGGGTCGACATCGTGGGCGATGAGGACGAGGGAAGCCTTCTTGTTCTCAACGAGTCCGACGACGTGGTTGAGACCGTACTTGACGTTGTAGGGCTTCTTGGAGACATCCTCCTTCTTCTTGCCCTCGGAGACGGCGGTGGCCTCCTGGACGAGACGCTCCTTCTTCTCGGCCTTGGTCTCAGGACGGTACTTGGAGAGGAGCTTGAAGGTCTGGGCAGCGGTGTTGCGGTCCAGAGTGGCCTGGAACTGAGCGATGGAAGGAGGAACCTTCAAGCGCATGTTCAGGATCTTCTTCTGGCGCTGAAGACGAACATACTCGGGCCACTTGACGAAGCGGGACAAGTTGCGCTTGGGCTGGATGTCCTGGCCGATACCGAAGTTGCGGGTGCGCTTCTCGATAAGGGGGTTCTGTGGAGGGTGAAAGGAGGTTAGCGTCTTCGATGTCTCAATGGACTCCCAGGGGAAAGAAAGAAACGAACCTTGGCGGCCTTCTTGCCAGTGCCAGCCTTGCCCTGGGGGTAGGGCAGAGCGGCGGTCTTCTTTCCGGACTTGGGAGGCTATCATTGAGAAAAGAAGATCAGCGTGCTGTCCACGTAATGCTGCATCTTCTTGGAACTCTAAGGAGAACATGAGCCAGGCCGTGTTACGGGCGTTGACTCAATGCTTCCAGCCAAATCATCGCACGATGCAACACATCTCTTTCGAGGCTGTGCGCGATCGGCGGAATTGCTTAGATCAAAGATCTGAAGCAAGGCGAATGTCTAAAGACATCGCGAGAACTAGAAGAAGCCTCTGATATTATCAAGAGACATTGTTTCATGTACTCACCACCATTTTGTCGACTGGGATTACGCTGATTGACGGTTGACGGATGAGAAGAAAGAAAAGTTCCTGTGGATGCAACTTATGAACTTTCTGTGGGTCGCGCTAGCGCCGTCAGGTGATCAGGGCTAGGGTTGGCCGTTAGGGCAGTCCCACTCAGGCACGTGACATTGGGAACCCAAATCTCTCGCTGAAGGAGCGGTGTATGGAAATACGCAACATCTGGCTCACTCACAAGACATTTTCTACGGAAATATGTGAAACCACCTTGGCCTGCTGATGGGGTTGAGTGTGATATATGTGGGAGAGAGCCGCTCCAACACAAGGCCAACCTTAAATCACGCTGAGGCTGCCCACGGAACGGTTATGCGAGGTCGAGATCAGGAAAGGCTGGTGTTGAATCTGGACTTATGTCTATATGTGAATTTTTGATTATATAACTAGGCAGATTAACTTAGAAGGCATGAGAAACGCAGGATATATCCAAGAAATGGGTCAGCCATAGCTGAGGCAGCCGCATGGTTTTTTTAATAATATTTTTTTAAAAAAAAAGAAATAGTATAGGCGTGTAAAAACATAAATCGCTCTTTAAGTACGAAAGCTGTAGGATATAGAGGATTCTTAGGTATGGCTTGCTTATGCTGCAGTGAGAGATGGATGGGAACTGAAAATTCATGCGGCGCTGACAAGCTAGTCATCTTTCGGTCACTCAAATCACGTTTGACACGGCAACGGAGGATGAAAGGGTCGGTATTCAAGGGTGTAAGAAGGCAATTTAGGCTAAAGACCACCGTAGCTTGGTTATACGCCTGATGAGAAGTGGGCGTCAGTCCTTCCGTTGCTTTGAGCCTCTAAGGTTCTAGTGCTTTGACTGGGGAAAATGAATGAAAGCCCTTGTCTTGCAGAATTTTTAAAGTATGCATAACGTAGTTAGGCATGGACCAGGCTAAGCTCAACTATAATGGTAGTGTGCTCATGCTTATGGTATTGTAATAAGGTTCCTTTCTCAATTAGATCGTTTCTTGCTTTGCATCATATTCATACACTTTAGCTCTCTCTCTCTCTCTCTCTCTCTCTCTCTATAGACTTCTAGCGCTGTCATCCCGACCTGCCCCTACCTCTTTGCTTTCTCTAAATGGTCACCCGCCTAGTGTGATTATTCTTGATAGAAGGCTATGCTGTTGGTCGAGACGAGCTATAACAGAATTTAAGCTTCAGGACTATGATATCAGTACTATAATACTGTGTAACTCACATTCTTCCGATCTGAGGTCAGAGCATGCATACGTGCTCTGGGAGCAGATCGCAGCATCTACATTATACTCCTAGAGTACTCTGATAAGGCTCTAGGAGCAGCGACATTTGCTTCGAGTAGAAATCCACCAATATTATAGGAGAAATCGAATTGAAGTTTGAATTCATGGCGTTCCTCCATCCTGGTAGCCAAGCCTATGTGCACTATAGAGATTTTTGACTAGTATCTCTTTCTCTCCGTCTTGAGTTCAACGTTACTTTGTTATTGTGAACCCGAAAGACAGATTATATTCTAACTAGTGGTAGTTGCCATTTTTGGATAGTGGAAAAAAAGCCAGAAAATATGATGCCAAATAACATGTCTCACTGGGTATATTCATAGGGGACCTTATTGTGTGTGGCCACCCCTAGGATTTAATAACTGTGTGGTTAAATGGCCCCATTTGAATTGGTTGATTCTATCGGTGCAGTATTAGTTGAATTTTTCGTTATCGTCAACTATATCTACTATATACTACAGTAGTTAGTACAGAGCACGAACCTAGAGTCTACAAGTTGAACAGTCTTATCCGAAATGTAATTTCTGTTCAAGTTTCGCTGAATCCTAGAGTTCAACCGTGGTGTACATGGCACGATTTAGCTAAATGCACCTAAACACGCCCTAAATGGTTTAGAGAATTTATGTTCACGTTGAAATATCTTTTATTCAACACAAACAGTGCTCCTCGTGGCAGGCGCGGTTGACTGTAGGGGTTTGGGAAAGTTCACGTGAGGTGGGCCGTGTCCAACTAGTCTGTTCACCAGACACTCCATCCATTACTCTTCTGGTAAACATTGACTTACTACTGCCTAGATGTAGTTTATTCCAAATGTGGTTGGCGTTAAAAGAGATCCTTGTCGGTCAGGGTCTACGCGTTGCTCCTAGGGAGGGGCGTCCCCACCGTGGGAGGATCTGCGCTAGCAAAGACTCGTTCCCAAAGCTTAACCTTCATGCCCATGATGAGTGCCACGTTGGTGACTCGAGCCTTCCCGGTCCGGCCGTGTAGTATGTAGAACAAAGAAGCTAGTGGGGTCCTCAAATCTAAGGACCAATAATATATTATTTACGTAGAACCAGGAGGCGGTCAGTGGGCTTGTCATCCACTGGTCTATCCTAATCAGGTTTAGCGTTGTTTGCCTGTCACGAGGATCCTCGGTATGCGATTGAGTCAACGCTAATCGCTATCGAAGCCAAGCGAAGCTACGACTTCAATTCTGGAGGGCCACAAATGGCGGTGTATCTTGCTGCGGTGCAGGCCAGTCGGGCTAACATCCCGAAGTTCAACTCAATTGCGTTTGGGATAACCACCGACTGCACAAATTTTCAGTTCTGGTTCTTAGACTCTGAGCGCCGGCTTTACTCGTCAACAACCTTTGACTGGCGTATTGATCAAGCTAAGATCATTGCATGGATCGACAAGATGTTGGTCGACGCAATTGAAGCCTCCCCCCTCACAACGCCTACCTTGCAGCGGAATGTATCGCTCCGAAACTGGGAGCGAAACTTCCGGCGTCGCCTGCTTGCCAGTTCAGATTCGGATTCTTCTCCTGTGACCGCAGGACTGCCCTTTGATATTTTTGCGCCGGAGTCGGCGCAATTTGTCGGCACAGCAGTATATCGAGGACAGAAAGTGATGATAGTTGAGTATGACGCTGAAGACTCGCTGAGTGAAGCTGAAGATCAAGACAATGAAGACCCTGCTGTGGGAGGTTGAGTTTGGCTATAAAAATGGACAAGAGCATCAATCCCTCGCGGATTGTGCTGGATGGGTTCTACAGGGCGGCACACATCGGTGTTTACGGGTATGACTGGAAAGGAGGAGTTGCTGGGGCCTAGCATTGCTATTACAAATTTGCTTAAATCCAGATCCAATTAGCTAGTTGATAGCTCTGAACTTGTTCTAAGTTTAACCATTCTCTGTTGAGTGACTTCTACTCCCCCGTTAAACAGTATGCATCGAGAGACTCTAACATCCCTCGCGCATCATCGCGAAGCGACGCACCATCGCCATGCCAAACTCCGTCGAGATCCATTGCACCAGCTGCGCCAGCCGCTTTCAATGCCATCCCCTCTCCGGCTTCCCCGAGTCACCGAGGTCTTGAATCACCAAGTTCGCCGGTCGTGTGTCCATATCGCGTGGCTACCCTGAATCACCAAGTCCTCGAACCACCGAGTTGCCTTGCCTCTCTTCTTCCCCGTCCAGAATACCCCCGGATACATGCCCGCTCTCACTGTCGGCCCTGCCGCTCACGAAGTCGTTGTCTCTTAAGGGAACCTGGGGGACCTGGCCTTGTGCACCACCACACTGTCCTAGTCGGTCATGATTGATGCTCTGTGCTTAGGTCTTCCATCCCTATTGCGCTGGGATCGACCGACTGGAATTGGCTGAGAAGTCGTGTGCTCTCTATGAACTTCGTGATCGCAGGCACCGCTGCCTTCTATTGAAGCAAGTTGCCGTACTGGAGAGCTGGCTATACCCCTGCTTTAGTGAGGGTATGGCGTATGACCCGGCGTTCTTCCTCAAAAAGGGGACATGCGAGCAATACGTGCTTTGGGGTCTGTTGTCCCACATCGTAGGCTCATCGTGCTGAGTCGGCCTTCTTGATTCTGCAAAGGTACCGATTCAGTGTTTAGTCGCATTTGTACTATGATCGAGGTTGACGCTTTTCTTTGGCCTTACTAGAACTCGAGAACCTTCCTTGTTGGGCCGGCAGTATCCGTTTCGTGGCCTTCCGCACTTCTCCTTCTCCCACGCTAGAGCAAATTCATAGTGGAAGTAGGCTAATCCACACGAGGATTGTACTGGCGCAGAAAGTCTAGTCCAATAATGATCTCATAGTTTGGGATGTCCAAAATCCATGCATGTACTTGTCCTTTCCATTTTCCTAACTGTAGGAATATCTTGCCCCGCTGATTTGTCGTTATAGTCTGACCGTCTACAGATTTACTATTCAAGACTGTCTAAATGAAATTTTGAGTGCCATATTTCAGTGCTTTGTCAAAGATTGGCCACTAGCGCGGCAATGTCCCTCAAACAGGTTGAGATGATCAGAAAATGAGTGGCACATGCCTACAAATTAAGCCTAGCGGGCCAAAATGATAGTATTGCCGGGTTTCTTTGTTTGCTACGGAAACTTCAATCACTAGGGCCAGGCAGGGCTCGAGAACGGAAAGTTGAACAAAAGAGGTTAAACAAAGGATGGATTTCAGGATAAACTTTTAAAATGGCTTATCTTTAAACCTACTGTTCCTATATTCCTTAAACCTACTATAGGTCCTAGTAGCTACCGAGTATTTTTAGTAATATAAGGTAGTGGCTGTAAGCTCTTAGAAATATTTTTAGTAATGCAAGGTAGTGGCTACAAGCTCTTAAAAAGGTCCTTAAACCTGCTATTCCCAGTAGCTACCGAGTATTTTTAGTAATGCGAGGTAGTGGCTGCAAGCTCTTTAAAGGTCTCGTATTAAAAGAGAGAACTTTATGTTTAGGTAGAGCTGATTTATATATCTTTAAACCTACTATTCCTATATTCCTTAAACCTGCTATAGGTTTAAGGACCTTTTAAAGAGCTCCCAACTATTACTAGTTATTCTTAATTAGGTAGGTATTACTAGTAATAACTAGATTCGCATTTAGTTTTCTATATAAAACTACTCATTCCTAGTGGGATAAATTACGTAGCTTTACACTATATTTCAGTAATACTACTACATTCTACTGGTTATAGCTGGTAATAGGGGGGTACTCGACCTGGCGACCTGGTGAACTACTCACTAGGTCCATATGATAGTGGGCTTTACCAGTTTTTACTAGAATTTACTAGTTTACCAGTTATTACCGGGAGCACACCTGAAAAGTGACCTCGAAAAAGCTCAAGTTTGACCTGGTGACCTGGTATCGAATGTAAAGTATTATAGGTATTTTTCGTGAAATTAATGATACAAGGACATTACTAGTTTTTACCAGTAACTACCAGAAGCTCCTTACCAGCTTTTACCACGACCTGGTGACCTGGTGACCTGGTGAGCCAAACTCCTTGTTAATTTCCTCTAGGTATGTATTGTTCAGCGATCACCCCTGAATGTCGTGTTAGGTGGCCATTCTAATACGGCCAGATACTACATGTAGGTACAAACAAAGTACAACTCATCTCATTACTTTCAATCCTGCAAAGCAAGTTTAGATGTGTAACCAGAACGCCGTAGATAGACCCATTCAGACCAAATAGTCACCAGATCTATCAATATGCAGGTCATCAAATATATGTATCCATCCTCGACCCATCACCTCCACGCTCCCAACCCAGGCAAAGCCCCACGACCCAGACTACTACTAGCAGCCTGAACGGCGTTCTTCTTACCCAGCGATCCCTCTTGAGCACGCACACCAGCAATGATCTTATCAACGTGTGTCTCAACAACCACACCGCCAACAATCATTTCACCCAGCACAGCATGCAGAGTCTCATACCCGAAGATGAGATCCAACTCGCAGACATTCTCGAACATGCGATCCAGCGCCTCAACAAATACCTGAATCAAATCAATCAACGCAAGCGGGGACTCGGTAGATGTTGAGATCATGATAAAGGATAGCGTTGCGTAGGTGCGGTATGTGATTTGGGTGGGGGCATCGGAGGGCCCGGAGGCGGAGGAGCTGGCGCCCTGCGAGAGGAGTGGTGGGAGTGGGAGGAAGTTGCAAGCGCTAGCTGGGCGCTGCGCTACTAGACGATATATTTGCGCGATGAGGGATTGCTGCGTTTGCGTGTCCTGATTTCGGGAGTGTTAGTTGGGTTGTACTGGCGCGCGGGCTGGGTGGGCGCTGGCGTGGAATGAACTCACTAGCTGTGTGTAGAACTTGGTCAGCCGGGGCTGACCATTATTGTTGAAGACGAGGACTGCGTTGATCATCTTGAATGACGTGGGTTGTAACGAGCTGTAAAGAATGTCGGTCTTATCTGCGCGATGCGCGATAGCTGATGATGCGGTCTTGGCTCGGGAGACTTGCCCCGTGCGCCGATCTGGAGAAATCGATGTCAAGTTTGCGCTTTCTTAGATTGCTATTTATCAACACCTTTTCGGGGATTGAGGTGTAACGATGAACACAATACCGGTATGCAGGCGCTCTGCGTCTAGAATCTCATTATGTACAACGATACGAGCCCTATCCTCAGCGTCAAATCCCAATTCAAAGCGCGAACTCAAAGACCTCACGCCGACCGATCTCTGCTATTACTGGGATACAAAACCTCCCAATCCCGAACAACTGGCCTTTGCCGACAAGGTATTCGTCCCGTCGCGTCACTCGCCTCTGAAATTATGGTCCGCCGCCAAGTTCCGCACAACACCAATGGCATCTGTGGAGCCCGAAGTCGCATTCCTAGGCCGCTCAAATGTCGGCAAGAGTTCATTACTGAATGCAATAATGGGGCAGGAGATGTGCTGGACCTCATCGAAACCGGGACGGACGAGAGAAATGAACGCGTTCGGTATTGGAGGCACGAAGGGCGGCGAGTCGAAGGTCGTGCTGCTTGACATGCCGGGGTACGGAAAGGCCAGTCGAGCGGAGTGGGGAGCGGAGATTATGAAGTATCTCCAGGGGCGGAAACAGTGAGTTATCATTCCTATTGAATACATGAACGAAGCAAGCAGTATGGTGTACAATGACTGACAACTCGGTGTTCCTAGACTCCGTCGCGCATTCCTGCTCATCGACAGCATGCATGGCATCAAGCAGACCGATGCCGAGATCCTCAGATTATTCCGACACAATGCAATCCCGCACCAGATCATCTTGTCTAAGGTCGACAAATTCCTCGCTAAGAAAGTTAAGCAAATGAAGACTGGGGTAACGCCTGCCAGTATCGAGCGGCTACATCTATTGCTGCAAGGTATCAAACCAATTGTCCAGCCAGGTCCAGGGGCTTCGGAGGGGCCTGGTGCTCTGGGTGAGATTTTGACTTGTAGTGCTGAGGCACACATCGGTCCTGGCCGGTCCCTGGGAATTGATACTGTTCGTTGGTCTATCTTGTCTGCTGCTGGCATTGACGGGAGCTTGGAGGGTGGTCGTCTTGCTGTTCAACCGCCTGCTGCAGAGACATCCGCTGCTATATTTTGAGAAGACGTTTATTGCAGGGTTGAAAACACCCTCGTCGAGATTCTCCACTGATGCATTGGTACGGCTAGTCAGGTCTGACTGGTTATGGCCTGAGGACAGGCATATACTAGGGGCAGCGATGTCCATAACTTGTCCTATTACAGCGCTAGAAGGGCACGCGAATTCTCCTACGTGACGCCCAAGTCTTGAATTGGGTGTCCGAGCTGTCACACGCTGTCACAGGCTGTCACAGCCTAGCTGTCAGAGTCTACTACAGCAAGTCTAAGCCACCAAACATCATCACCATGGTCATAATGCAAAGCCATTTGAATGACTCGCTACCTAGAGCGAAGATAAACTGCTACAAGATACACCACATAGTATTACAATGAAAGCACACACAAAACCAGATGATCATAGAAAAAGAATTTCCAATGAAAGACCACACTAATCAATCTATGGGCAGTCCATACGGACAATAACGAAAAATATGTAGAAGAATCTACCGACTTAACATCAGGAATGAATTGCCGTTATGAGCTGGCAAAGGACACGATGAGGGCATCAGAAAAGACAAATAAAATATATCGATGGCAGGATGCATGTGAAAGGGTAATATTCAGTAATAGATAATGATGGCAGCCTCCACATAGGAAATAATAAAAGAGAAACAAACGCCTGGATCGTAATGCTGTTAGACCATAGAATGCCGACCACGCTATGCAAGGGATGTTCGTTCCGATGGAAGACGAGAGCTGTGTAAGGATGGGTATCGTGAATGGGGAGAAGAGAATGAGCAAGGAAACATGGAGAAAAGGTTGAAATGAAGAAGAAGGTTGTCGGCTACCGATAATGCCATCGAAGTTGACCCAGGAGATTTTGCCGTGGGCCTTTTAGTCAGACAGGTCGTCCTCATCCTCGATGTGGCCGCCGACGACCTCCTGCCCCCGTCGATTGACGACAATGCGCTGCGAAAGCTTGTTCTCTGAGATACCATCCCGGGCAGCACCAAAGTCAAGAACCTGGAGGAAGCGGCATTAGCATATAGAACAAATAAACTTTTTTTTAGGGAGAACCTACCTCGATGTACGTCAAGCTGTCACGTTGAACCGCAGCAACACATCTCCGGTCGTTAAATTTGACCTGCCACACGCCAGTGAGGTCGGTGAGGAGGTCTCGGACGCACTCGCCGGTCCGCACATCCCACATCTTCAGAGTGCGATCAGACCCGGAGATGACCTTCTGGTCGTCGTGCTGGAAGCAGGTTATGGCACCTGTGTGTGCACTCAAGGTGTTCTTGCAGTGCCCGTGCACGGAGTCCCAGATTCGTAAGGTGGAATCAGCAGCAGCAGAAACGAGGAAGTCGTGCTCCAGGGCAAGCAGGCCAACAAGTGAAGTATGGCCTTCAAGGTTGTACAGGACGGATCCATCGTCCAGCGACCACACCTTGACCATGTGGTCCATAGCCCCACTGATGCAACGATTGCGCTTGTGGTCAAGAACCACGCTGTACACCTTCATCGAGTGGCCCTGCAAAGTGTGCAAGGTCTGTCCAGTCGAGATCTTCCACACCTTCACTGTGCAATCGTAACTACCGCTGACAAGGGTATCGCCGTGGGCTGCAATGGCGCGAACAGAATGAGTATGGCCGGTGAGAACACGAAGGAAGTACGGACAGTCGGTGTCATCTGGTATAGGATTATTCTGAAAGTAGACTGGATCTCCGGGTTGCGGAAGCTTCCACACACGAAGGTTCGAGTCCCGAGAGCCAGTAATGATCAATGGCTCTTTGGGCATAATCTCAGGTTGCCCATCTGCATCCTTACCTACTTCAGTAGGCAGGACTATTTGCAGACATCGCACGGTGGAAGTATGGCCATGGAAAATCTGGGTACACCTGGCCCGCTCAATGTCCCAAACTCGCACAGAGCGATCGGTGGAACCGGAGACCAGTGTGTTACCATGGTATTCAAGAGCCCACACACCACCTTCATGGCCCTCCAAGGTTGCCTGCAACGCACCTGTTTTGGTGTCGTAGACATTGATGTTGGTGTCATCGCTTCCCGTAAGAACCTTATCGGCATCAAACTGCAAGCAGGTAACGACATGACGGTCATGGGCGCGGAAAGCGATGTGTTTCGGCTTGATATCTGGCTGCATCCATGTCTTACGAATTGCAACATGACGACGGTAGAGGACCTTGAAAAGGAACAATCCACGAAGAGATGGTAGGCCTACTTCGGCGTAGGGCACTGCCGCAGCGGCAG
This sequence comes from Penicillium turbatum, assembly GCA_030762825.1. NCBI lineage: Eukaryota > Fungi > Ascomycota > Eurotiomycetes > Eurotiales > Aspergillaceae > Penicillium > Penicillium turbatum. The sequence continues at coordinate 457,547 of JAUJYX010000014.1, forward strand.
CATTGGCAGCGGCATAAGGGGTTTCGGACGCGGCAATATCTTTCTTCCAGTCTGGATCCGCGATTTCTCCACCGCTGGATGAGATCTTCCGCTTGGCAAGTTTTCGGCTTGAAGCACGCGTGTTTGCTTTTCGCTTAGCTCCAGCTCGTCGGTTCGCCGACAAGGCTCCGAGAGGGCTTCTACCGCTTGGGCCAGCCATCGAAGGAACAGGGGATGTCTCGTTATCAGCCCGGGAAAGGGCCACGATGCTGAGATCTTCTTCGTGATTTTCAGGACCGTTGGGTAGCTGCCATCCCCATCCCTGTTTGATAGCTCGTTCCAGTTCCCCATCTGATAGATAATATCCATCCTGATGGAGGAGGGTTTTCCAACTCTTTTCATCAGAATTGGTGATGTGTCTCCACTTCTTAGAGACCTGTGCAGCACGGCACATGGTCTTAACATCGAGGTATTTAACGATGTTAAGGCTGAGCTCAAGAGGCAGAAGTGCGAGGAAATCACATTTCAATGTCGGATTGACCACGTCGGCCACGAAATGGAGCGTAGGTTTAGGGCACCTTCGAAGGAACTGATACATGAGATAAGTTTTAACCTCATCGGGTACCGCATCGAAAAATTCCAACACCTTGGGCATATCTAAAAGAGACGGGGGTGACTGTAAGTTGGCAGATTGAGCATTTACCCTGGTCTCCTCGCCATTTTGCAGTCGCAAAGCCTTAGAGAACCGTGAAATTTTATGATCTAGACTAGAGTCTGTATCAATGTCAAGCCCCTCCGAATCAAATGACTCGCCGTGAAGGGCGTTCATAGCAGCGACTGGCGAGAGACTGGGACTCGGGAGACACATATCTTGCGCCATGGCATTGTCTATTGCCGAGAGTTGGGACACAAGCTCGGGTCTTTCCTGCGATACAGATTCCTGAGTTCCATAGGTCGTATCATGACCAAATGAGGCCGCCTCAAGTGCTGTTGAACCCTCATCGGGTTCAGTGGCCTGAGACTCTTGTCTTCCGAGAGTTGGGCGACTTCCACGCGACCCATTCTGCAAGAAAGAATTCAAGTTGGAAGTCTGTATGCACTTAGCTCCGATTTCAGAGGACAGAGGTGATGGCAAAGGAGGTTCCCTGCGCAGAAAAACAGCACTGTGAACTCTCGGTCTTGGTGCCGCATTTTCGCCAATTCCCCCAAGGTTATGTTCGGTATCCGGGGTGGCAAGGCCAGCGTCAGATTGAGTTGACCCTATGCCACTTTGGCGGGTGCGGCGTGTGATGGGCTCAGAAGGTATCCGAGATGGGCGAGTTCGTGGAACAACCACCGAGGGTCGACTCTCACGCAGGGTGGCGGGGGAGACGGCACGACGACGAGTATTGGGAGGGTGACTTGGTGGCTGACTAGCTATCCTCGAAGCCGGTAACCGCCAAATGGGGTTTTCGCCCTCGGATATGAATGAGTTCACAGAGCGAATCTGGCCGTTTGAAGACTTCAAGGCCTCCGATCTCTCCTTGTACTGTATGAGGTGAGCTTTCGTACCAATGAAGACGCGAGGGTGGGATCAGATCTCACCTCAGCGGCAGCATTTGTCTTATCCTCGGGCTCGTTGAACACAACTGATTTATCACCGATCTTGAACTTAAGACTCCTTAGTGCATCTGGAGTCGGAGCTGCGGCGAGAGGGTACTGTCGGGAATCCAGGTCCTTGACGGCCCGTGGGGGTTTGAAAGTTAAAGGTGGGAAGGAGGTGGTTGTAGTTGTCGTGGTGGTCACAACTGTGGTTCGGGTAGTAGGGGCGAAAGAGAACTGTCCGATGGCATCACTGGATGGCCCTTGGCCGGTTTCCTCTCTTTCATCCATTTCGCGTTTTCGAGTGTGTACGAATCGATATCGAGGTTGGTCGGGACTGGGGTCACATAAGAAGCGTGGCGCAGATAGGGACGCGTCGTGATCGGTCAGAGAGTTGAGTAAACTTCAGAGATTCGAAGAGAGCTGGGAGCATTTGATGGTAGAGAGAGCAATCATATGCGGAGGGACAAAGGAACTAGGTTCCAGACTTGAATCTTTTTTTTTTTCAGTCAAACGTCCCCTCAGCACGGTACACCAGCAAAATCATCAACGCAAAGAAGCAATCAGCGCATAGTGTGAGTGAGATCAAAATTATACGGGAGGGGGAAAACAAAACAACATGAGATATTGGAAGCAAGGAAGTCAAAGGAAGGGGAGAAAGAAACAGTGGCGGCTGACAAGGGAGTTGGGGCGGAGAACAACATTTACAACATATTCCGGTTGCCGTAGTGGACGATGTCATGGCCCAACGTGCTACTTTTGGTGGATTTACTTGGGATTTCTTATGAATTTAGTCTCGTTGCTTTGTTTTTGTCTGATATGTTATATCGAACTCATGCTCTATTCATCTTAAACCAGCAGAACTGATCCGAGTCTCTTCTGTGAAACCTGGAGACCCCCCTGGCCCTGCTCTAGACCGGCAGAAATCATTACCAGATAGAGAAGAGTCGACAGGTGGGACCGAGGACATGACAACCTGATAAGCAGGTTTATTTCCTTTGATCTCCGGACAAGTGAGAAACCCTCAATATCCACATAAAATCGACATTTGCCCAAAAACCACATATCTCATAGTCATGACCCCATACAAAACAAGTAATATCAGGTTTTCTATTTGCCGTCGCCACCTATCACGTGAGGTGGGGGCGTGTCTGGGTGACTTCTTGGCACGAGGTTCCAAGTATGTAGGTAGCTCATGGCGATCTTGAAGACTTGAATCCACGAGGGGCCGCAATGCATATAGGGTTGGTGATATTGCAGTATCCCGGTATACCTTGCTATTCTATGCAAGTCGTATCATGCTTTTGCCGGGTCAATATCGGTAACTTATATAATATCTCGGTCTCCCCCACCACGAACCATCTAGTTAGTTAGGGTTCGGCTGCTTTGACGTACTATGTAACAACATATCCAATGCCGGCGACTTTTACATCCAACATCCTTGATCCCAGAGCGAGGATACATGGATCTCACTTGGTCAGAGATAAATTTGTGAATACATTTTGATGTAGTCGCATCACCCGATAGCCCTTTGCTTGATGGAACCGTCGTCCAGATATATTTATCTCGGGGAAACTCACCGATGAAACCAGCTGAGGTTTATCAGAGATCTAACCATAGTACATGTACTTATTGGTTACTTGTTTACATTCAGATGAGACTTTGTCATTGCTAGTAGTTATGAGCAGACTAGTAGGTGTTTTAAGATATACCTTGTATGAATGACAGTTGAATATTTTTGCCAATTTTTAGCAACCAATTTGGCAACCAATTTAGGAAAAGATTGTGTCATATAAGCTCATGCTTAACCATCTTCATGGTACTTGGACTTGATTTGCAAACATACATGTTTTCTTATCTTCAATTCTTGCTCTCTCTTCGAATTTTGTTATCATTACCGTGGGAATTGAGTCGTATGAGGCACGGCTTCTAAGACCGCCTTTGAGTGGACAACGACGTCCTAGTATGAATTTGGAGTGGGATCCATCTACAAAGGCTTCCTATAGCTATAGCTATCTCATTCAATCTGTTCGATATCACCCATCTAGTCATATATCTATTTCTGCCATAGCCTAGATTGTTCTTCTTCTACAACTCTCATGAACGGGCAGTCTTCAACGCCAGTTTAACTACGCCATCTAACTATCTCCCACAGAGCCACATACTAGCAGTCAGCCAGCTCATCAGGCCTCCAGAAGATTCTGAGCCCATTCTTCAACAAACTCAACCGTAGATTGCATCATTAGGGCTCAAGATGCACCTACTTGATCGTAGTCCATCAATACAACAAGAGCAAAGCTTCAAGACAACAAAAATATCACCACATATGTCTTCTTGATTTGAGTGCCACATGTGTAGCATGCCTTTGTGGCCGCGACTTGATATCTGCCATCTAGATTTGGCATCGCCTTTCCGGGGCATCTGCCAAGTGACGGAATCGACCCCTATATGTCAATGTACTGTTTGCATACATATCTGAGACATCGAATCGGAGAAAATTCAGGAGAGTTTTACCCCCACCTTCGACAATTTCGGTGAGAGCGAGACGCTAATCACATAAACAGTGACCCGAAGATACACCTTGTTAGCGTTCTTGATGATAACTCTCCATGCTTACCTGTGTGATTGCTGACTGGAAGGCGCTCAATCGGTTGACTGCGATGTGTTTAGATGCACAAGACTGCCGGGAAGTGCAATTTGGGACGGGCCCAGTTTGAGGTTTCTTCTGGTGGCATCATCAATTACCCGCAAATGCTTACTGAAAGGAGACAGCGCGCTTTCATAGAAGCATCGATACTGGCTTTCATGCCTACTTTTCTTGCATTCTGGATGTCTCAGTGCCTTCAACCTTCAGAATCCAGGGTTACCTATAGAAGTGATGGATTGGGAGAATTTTCTTCTTGTTTGCTCGGGGGTAGCAAAAGCAATCGAAGGCATATTGCTCCGCTCCCAAGAGAATTAAGCTTTAACCAAGACCAACCGCGGAGTAAGGAACAGGTTCTAGAAAGCCCATCTTAGACTCTGCGGCATGTCGTAAAGAACCGTAATCCATATCAACAAACTAAATATACTCAGCGATGTGCCGATTTCCTTTCACCACCGCTCCTTTCTAGACTAATAAACTATTTTTGACACTTGGTAATTGATACGCATTTGGAAGACGTAGATGCGTGTTGCTCATCCAAGAATATGTAGTGTCTCCATGCATCTGCTACAACATGCATAGGCCCGCATGATTCTAATACCGTCACGCTCGTACATACGAGATACTGCCTTTTGGCCCCCATCTGCTTCTTCGCACACATTGGCGCAGGCGTAGGACTGCTCTGAGACAAGCGGGTCAGACGAGCGCAAGAAGGCCTAGACCCGAGTGTGCTAAGTGGACTAGCGACGTTGCCGAGGGGGATTCCTTCTCTGGGCAGGGTCCAGGCAGCGTCTCGCCGGTCAGACTCGCTTGTTAGATGGAATTGAATCTGAGGATAGAACCACTTCGCTCTTATTCAGAGGTTCGAGAGGCGAAAGTTAGGCGCAAGTTCAGATAAAGGATCTTCATGTTACAACTATCGTTGCCCAATTTTTGGATCTTCAGATCTCCCAGGACAATGGATTGTTTCAAATGAGCATAGTTCACGAGACTGAATTTCTTGATGGACAGAGCCAAAAATAAGTAGTAGGTGGGTAGGAGGTAGCTTCACTGAATAATAAGGCAACCCTACCAAGCTCTATACTAAGTGGCTAAAGCATGGCCTCAGATTTTGTGTCTATCAGAGAATGACGCAAAAGCCTTTCGAAGGTGGGATGTATAATGTGGAGGATTTTCATGATTTTCATTTGATCGACATAAATCCAAGCCACTTTGACCTCACAGACAATAGAGCGTATTCGGAACCTTGGAACGAGTCCAGGCTATTGGATTCGACTATTGACGACCATCAGGGGAGTCTCCGCAACCATTCAACATAGCCGCATGCCAAACCACTAGTTCGGGTTCAATAGTCGTTTGACATGTTGTGTTTTGCCACTTTCCATTGTGTTTCCAACGGTTTATTTCATGCGTTTGCTATTTCTCTTATTTTTTTAAAGGGTTTGACGCCTTTACACCATCTCAAATTCCCCTTTCGGAGTGACAGACGAAAGTGGCTAAACCCGCTAATTACGTACAGGGATGTCGATCGGTGTTCGGCCAATAGATCTCGGACAACAGGGATCTCGATCTGAGTAAAATTAGAGGTAAAATTACGCCTCCCCCGAAGCATCATCACTGCTTGTTGCGCCTCGTGGGTCAACATTGAACGCGGCACACGGGCTGGCGTACGGAGGCGTCTGGTGGATTGATCTTCGTGATCGGGCTTGATCTCGAAAACGAGATGAGGGTACGGAGTCCGGAGTATGTTGTACCCCCGTACCTGCCTCTATGTTTTATGGGGATTGTGTGTCTGTTGACTGCAATGTGCATGTTCAATGCTTGACTCCCTAGTCCTATGCATACCTATCACACCTCACATGCGCATCCGCGGCTCAGGGCTGTCAACTTGTCAGCCCCAAATCCTCAGATGAGTATCTCAAATCCTTCCCGTCTCCCGCGCACATGTGAAGGATTGAGTTTAGTACAGAGAGGAGCGAGCCCGCCTGCAAGTCGATCTTTACCAGTTCCTGGGACGTGCATATGCCAGGGCTACCCGGGTAACGCACATAATCTTAAGAGTCCCAGGGCGGATTACACGGGCGGGCTGTACATCGTATTTGTCACGAAGCAGGAGTGGGGGAGTATCTATACAACAAATAATACTGGAGCCTCCTGAACAACGAGATCTCAGCGTCTTAGGCGCCGGGGCTTTGGATCGATAAACGATCGTCGATCAGGAACCACCGTGGGCGAATTGGTAGGAAATTAGGCAACACTATCGCGGTGGATGCTCCATAATTCCTGAATTTAGCCTCGGTCGGAGTCCACCGGGTGATAGCTTAGGGGGAAATAGATCCCTGCAAAAGGAGAATGGAAGGATGGGAGATTGAAGACTAGAATGAGAAATAAAAATACATAATTCCAAATAGCCACAGCAAAGGGTGTATGAATCTCGTATGAGGCGTCAATAGTGCTGAAGAAAGTACAATAACAACAAAGGACCACGTTCTGGAAAGTGGCCTTTTCTAATCCCCGGAGTTGGGGGATTTTTAGGGTTTCCCGTAAGGGGGTTAAATCTCCTAATACCACGAGGCAGCCTTGCAATAGAAAAAAAAAAAAAAAACAAATAATGAGCCTTACGCATATGTTGTATGCAACTACTGCCCTGTGATATCAAATTCGATTCTCTACAATTCACAATTCATATTTACACGTAGTACAACGTTGTACTTAGATGTGATATTTACAGTACCCCTGAGAGCCAATCCAAGACAATTTAGGAGCAAAACCAGGGAACTCCAGTTCTCACCGACAATCACTTCCCTGTCGATCGACTTCTTTTGACAAGATGCCGTGCTCCACTAAATTAAAATGGGAATCGAAATGGAATTAAATGAAACACGCCCGTGCCAATTGTTCTTAGCCTATGAGGCTTCTGGCTGCTCGACACACTTGTGGGGTTCTGTTCCCCCCCTTTACGATGTGAATAAGAAAACATCCATACCAAGGATTTCCTAAATAATTTGCGTTGGGACGCTGTCCTACGATGAACATCGTACAAAAAAACAATCCCACTCCAACTTATAGATCCAATTCCAGACTTGGATATTTACAGAAGTTGAAACCTGCTTTCTTCTCCCCAGTATTTGTGTCAATCTGAGACGGATTCACTCATTTTCCACATTCATCGTTTGGTACGTTAGCGGTCCTGGCCAATTTCCCCTAAATTGGAGCCTTATAAATAACTAATTTGGCTTGTGGAGTAGATCGAGTCAAAGTAACGGAAGCGAGAGGATACTTGAACCACCTGGGACCCGCTCATCTGTCAAAACATTTTGCTCACTCCAAGCTCGGGACACTGGTCGCATACGATTTTATGCCCCAATTGAACCTTGCTCAACGTCATCTTTTATCATGGGACACCGAGAATTGACACCCGTCCATGTGCCGTTGCGAACATCGAGCCGCACTCCGACACGACACGACCCGATGGAGGAAAAGAAGGATACCACAGTCGCAGACCGGAGGGCATCTAAAGCCCAACGGTTCTTCGGAACCGATATTTCACTTCCAAAGGAACATGGCGGCTGGCAGGAGGCACCAAATGTACGCCGACCAAGCTTTGTGAAGCCTCCCGGCAGTGCGCCTAGACAGAGCAACGGCTTCCTACCGTTCCCGAACTCTTCAGATAACAGCCTGATTCCCGAGCAAAATCTTCGTGTGCGGGCTTCATCACCTCTGCTGGGCCAAAATTACCGATCACAGGAAGCTGCACCACCTCTCCCCAAGCCGTCGAAAAAGATCCATCATACTGGGTCTTCTTCGACCTTATTCTCCTACTTCAGCTCCAAAGAATCATCCAAATCAGCCAAGAACCAGCCCCTCCAGCCTAGAGTACGAAATGGCCTCAGCATTGATCCCCAAGTCACATACACACAGGCATCAGATACACCGAAGGAATCCAAGCGGAAGATGCGTCCATCGAGAATTGACCTCTCTGTGTTGTTCCCAAAACCGAAGAACCCCGCACCACAAACACTTCTGTCCCCTCACCGAATGGTCAACTCCCCCGCATCAGTATCAACAGTGGTGCCGGAACCTGCTCCCCATAAGGTTGACAGGACAACAAGCACTACCCAAAATTCTACATCAAGGAGACCAGTTGATATACCTCCACGCCGATCTTCGGCGGTCACTAAAAATGAAACCCTCAAGCATGGTATCGATAATTCGGATCTGCCTTCAATTGCCGAGAGCAAGCGCAGCGACTGGCTCGATCACCCGCTGGAGCGGACCGTGGGAACGAGTGAAATCGATTTGGCTTTGGATAGATATGCGGGACGGCGCTCACTCATGAGTCGCTCAAGTACGTATTCGACCAGCCGGGAGCACTTGCAGCAAGAGCAGCAACGCCCTCAGGAGGCTCGGAAAAGCTCGAGACGTGCCCGCAGTCCCTCTTCTCGACCCAAGGACAACTACTTGAGCCCTACGACATGTCCGGACTCATGTCGGACTCGTGGCAAGAGCACTTCCCAAGAGTCCTGGAAGTCCAGCGCATCGAATTCAAAGAGCGTGAAGAGCACATTGACTAAAAAGAGCAGCAAGAGCACCTTGAAAAACAAGGATCTGCGAAATACCAGTATTCTCTGTCTTTCCTCTTCTTCAGAGGATGAGGACGATGATGAAGAACATACACCTACCACCGCGCCAAAGAATGGAAACAAGTTCCGAGGCAGTGTGGATACCTACGGTGACTACGAGGGCGAGGTCTATACAGCTTCCACTGCGCATGCGACCACCGCCACGGCGGTAAGACGCTTTGACCGGGCACCCTCGACTAGCAGTCGTGGCTCCCACCTCACAGAAAAGAGTCAACCAGTCCCAGCAGCTCGTCCACGAAAGGCTTCTCAGACCTCGAACGGCAAGTCTTCTCAGACAACGCGACGAAGCACACATACCAATCGCTCGAGTGGAGTTCCCACTATTCCGGATGAGATCCTCGCGGCGTTCCCGCAGCAGCCTTCCCGCACCCCCGCAGAGCTGAAGGAATTGAACCGCAGGAGTCGCGTTATCGCAGTGACCCGCCAAGAGCAAGACCTGCTCGAGGCGATGCGGGTTCGAAAGGGCAAGGTCACACCTAGCTTGTTCAATGCCGCTGGAGCCGACCGCAGATCACTAGCCTCTGGCCCGTCCCGCGATTCCTTCTGCGGATCCGACACTTCTTTCTTGCGTCTCAGCAATGTCTTCCCGCCGTTTGACGCTCGGTCCGAAAGGAGTGTTGCCCAGTCCGGCACCGCCCTCCCGTCCCCTGGCTTCAGTGTCGACTACTCCGAGAGCTTGCCCTCGCCTTCCACCAATGGCGCTTCACCGTTAACACCTACTTTGCCAATTCATCGTTTTTCGCCGCTTCCTTCCCCGAAGCCACCTCCACGAGGACCCCCGCCTGCCATCCCCGAAGATCAGAAGCTGCACACCCGCCGCCGCAGTGATAGTAGCGAAGCTATCATGTTGGATACCGGTGGTGACTTGAAACACAATCACGAGCTTCCTCTTTGGTCTTTCGACTTTGATTGGAACCAGGAGCGTGCCAATATCGCTACTGTGCACTAATGGTGTGGCTCTCCGATACCCATCACATTCATTCTACCCCTTACATTTCTTTCCTTACCCTTCTCAGTCTGTATTCCTTTTTTATTTGAAATATCCTTCACGATCTTTCGTACATTTTTTCACATTTTCCTTGTCTTGATTGCATCTTGGATACTCCTGCTTTGTTCCGAGCTTCTGTTTACTCAACCACACAGACATCACGTCTTCTCTAGTCACTTTCCTACATGACCTTTTGGTTCACTTATGTCTTCCCACAATTCTCTTTTTATCTTTTCTCGGATTAGCGTTTATGTTCTCCCTGGGTGGTTTTCGTGTCTTTCACGACATCTATATTTCCGTCTCAAGCTTATTACCATTAATCTTCTCAATGATCATCAATTCCTCACCAAAACATGAGCAATTCCTTCTCCCGACCTCTAACGTAGTATTCACCATGGAAAAGTGGTCCAGCATGGCCGATGTCGTACATACAGAACGCATTATTAGCTGCAAGCCCAATGACTTGGGGGGCTGGCAGGGTCTTTGCCGACTGGATCGACACGATCCCGGTCTCCAGCACCAGCTCAAGGATAGACACTGCCTTGTTAGGAATATGAGCAAAATAAATATTGACAAATGACGGCATGTATTTATGGAATGGGGGGCGCAGAAAGACGTGGGCCCCGGTGGCAGGCTCGGTGGAGGCCAGCTTAACGTCATCGATAAGCAACACATTCAAGATTAAGGGGTTGACCCAAAGGCTTTAAACATAGTTATGAAGAATGCCCAAAGGAGACCTAGCGAAGGTTAGATGCCTAAATTCGATCAGACCTCCTCTTCACAGCCCACTTTACTTCCTGTGTCTGTAACTCGTAACACCCCGTGATCGACTCTCTGACCGCCGACCCCTTCGTCTATAACCCCAGACTTTACGTGGGCGTTCGCGAACGGTTATTCTATCGTCCATTCTTCTACTTTTTACTATCCCTCGAAATACTCTCCTTCAACTGCCGAGTCTATCGAAGCTCGTCCTCTCCTTTGCCTTCCAGCCACCCGCGTCGCCTCCGCGATCGTCCTCGGAAACCCTGACTGTCGGGTCCTAGAAGGGAAGAACTCTAAACACACACCCCTGCTTTGCGAATTGGGCTTGACACTGCACACATTTCTGGCCGCTCTTTTCACCAAACATACTATTTCTATTTGCGACACCGAACTGGCGATTGCACTCTGCGCCCGATTCGTGGAAGCATCGGTCATCGTTTAGAGGGAACACGCGATCTACAACTTCGTCGTCATGGGGGATCGCGCGCAACGCCAGCCGTCTGGGGTGCGAGCTGCGGCCAATATGTTGCCATGGATTCTGGTATGATCTTACTGGAGATTGCATGGTCATTTTGGGCTTGGGAGTTCTGTTCACTGACTTGCTTTGGTTTCTATAGCTGACTGCGGAGTCTACTGCGTTCGTGTTGGTAAGAGATCCTACGTGACGAAGGAGTTCTTATGACAGGAATGAGGCTAATCTTGGTGATCTTGTGATACTACAGTTAGCTCATTATTCTCGAGTCATGCCCCCCGCCGGTGGTAAACGCTACCTCACCTCTACAGCAGTCTTCCTGGCCGAAGTGGTCAAGCTGGCCATCTCCCTCACAATGGCGCTCTATGACGTTTCAAAAACAGCACCACCCTCTATGCCCGCCACCTCCCTCTTCTTCTCCCTCACAAGCGCTGTGTTCTCAGGCGACAGCTGGAAACTCGCTATCCCTGCCGCTCTCGACGTGTTGTCCAACTCCCTCCTATACATTGCGCTGTCTAATTTGCGAGCTGCGACGTTCCAAATCACGTTCCAGCTCAAGTTCCTTACCACTGCGATCTTTGGTCTGATGCTTCTGAAGCGGAGCATCCCTCCCCGAAAGTGGGGCTTGCTCCTCCTTCTCGTGGTGGGCGTGGCATTGGTGCAAATCCCCGATGCCAGCCCCGAGCAGATGCTACAGGATGATCAAGCTAACCACCACTTCCCCCGATCTCTGGAGGAATGGAAGGCTGTCAAGCAAGGTGCTGGTTCCGGCAGCAGTCTGCACAAGCGGTCTGCGACCTACGAGGGTATTGAGGAGGATATCCTGACAGCTGACCCACATTTGAACCCCACAATTGGTCTCCTTGCAACCACAGGAGCGTCTGTGGCCTCTGGTCTTGCAAGTATCTTTTTTGAGAAAGTCCTAAAGGACAGCTCTAAGCATATCTCATTGTGGGTCCGCAATGTGCAATTGGCTGTCTACTCCGTCTTCCCGGCTCTCTTCATTGGGATTGTTTTCCGGGATGGCGAGAAAATCGCCGAAGATGGCTTCTTCCAGGGCTACAATTGGGCGGTGTGGTCTACCATCATCATCCAGGCCTTGGGTAGCATCGTTTCCGCCTTCTACGTCAGCCACGCGCAGAAGGACGCAAGGAGCCTGGCGACAACCGCCAACATCATTTTGAGTATCGTTGGCAGCATTTGGCTGTTTGACTTTGAGGTCACTGCAAGCGTATGTCCCCTTGCCTCTTCAACGTATCCCAGCCTTTTGTCCTCTCATTTTGAATACCTACCCTCGCATCTATGACAAAAACTATGAACAAGGCTAACTGAGGCATTATAGTTCTTCCTGGGCTCAGCTGCAGTCCTGGTAGCAACGCACTACTATGGAAATCCAATCTTCAGCCCTGCAATGGGTGCATCTCGTCCACCCCCAATCCGCATCGACGCCTATGAAAAGGATCCCACAGGTCCCGAGGGCTCACCCGTGGCACCTTCCAACGACTTCTCCATCAAACTCCCAACCACACCCTTCCTCTCCGATGGCATGTCGTCATCCCGTCCTAACTCGCCAGGACCAGGTCACACTAGAGTGAGTTCTAGCCGGAATGCAAGCGGCAGCGGCTATTTCGAGGAGAAGTGATTGCTGTGACTTGCTACGCATACTCGAAATTAGTTGTCCGTCATTCGCACGTCTCTTCACGGGAAATGGTATTGGAAACCCTGGTAGATTCAGATTGGGCTTCGAGAAGCCGTCCGCCGCGGGTTTTCTGTAACATGGATCCCTGATGGTGTTACTCATCTGAAGCTAGATACTCATCGCAGCTCCATCTCGCATGTCCTTTCGCCTTCCAGTTAATTACTGGTCTCTTGGCTCATGTATGCATATATACGAAGCAATGAAACACGTTCATATACCCACATGATCTGAGATCCTTTCCAAGTTTACTAATACTGATCATAAAAACCTTGCAAAGAGACTGCCGTGTTCTATGTACGGGTACATGTAGGGATGGAAGGTCCACGTGCCGTCACGTTATCGGGACCAAGCACCAGGGCTGGGACCCGTGAACTACTGCAATTGATCCCCGCTAACTCCAGACTCAATGTCGATGATCGTAAAGGCATACCGAGATGCGTCGAAATCATCAGGAATCTCAGTTGAAACCCTTCCAATTGCCCTCGCAGAGACGCCCAGCTTTCTCCCCATTCCAGAGCAGTAGAACCGGCATCATCGACCAGAAACTCGTCGAAGGCTCCCAGCAGCCACGGCACAGCAGTCCATCACCCCGAAAGCCTTTCAATGCCTTATCATCATCGGTTCGAGATGAGGATCCTCAATTGGATGCATTTGGTAAGTCGGCTATCTTGGTATCATGATAGTTGCTGATGGATGTCAAGATCTGGAACTACTAGCTTCAGAGGATAGAGAGAACGCACTTCAAGATGCAGGGATTAGCTTCTCCAGACCTGTACCGTTTCAGACATCTCGGCAATCTGAGATTGACTCGCCGCAATTCTCGCGGTTCTTTCCATGTGAGTTAAATTGATTGACGGCCAGTACTGGCTCGGGATTGACAAGTATTAGCAAGCACGAGTATCACTCCTTATCGCGGCGGAAATGGGACCAGTTCGTCGGACCCCTTATTAGGCCCTCCCTCGAGCCCGTTGGCTGTGTTCCGGCCAAAGAATGATGGGACACAGCCAGGACAGCGGAGTCTTGAGACGAGTATTGGCCGATATCGGGATGAGAATACTCAATCGTCGCCGCAGAAACTGGGCACTCACGCAAACTCCGAGGCCCCAGCTAGCAATGAAAAACGTCAGGACCTATTCAGCAATATCCCACCTTCTGTGCGAGGGATTGTCCTCGTGCCAGTGAATGACTTACCAGTGAACTATCGTTCAATGTTTCCCTTCCCACTCTTCAATGCCATTCAATCCAGGTCCTTCCATTCCGTCTACAATAGTGACGACAACATCGTCCTATCCGCACCGACTGGAAGCGGCAAGACAGTGGTCATGGAATTAGCCATATGCAGGCTCTTGAACACGCTCAAAGACGAACGTTTCAAAGTCGTCTATCAAGCACCCACCAAATCCCTCTGCAGCGAGCGCTTCCGTGACTGGCATTCCAAGTTCTCCAGCCTGAACCTCAAATGCGCAGAACTTACCGGCGACACATACCACATGCAGCTGCGTAACGTCCAGAGTAGCCAAATCATCATCACGACTCCCGAAAAATGGGACAGCATGACCCGGAAATGGAAAGACCACATGAAGTTGATGCAGCTGGTGAGACTCTTTCTCATTGACGAGGTGCATATCCTGAAGGAGACGCGTGGAGCTACGCTCGAGGCCGTAATATCTCGGATGAAGAATATCGGATCGAACGTGAGGTTTGTAGCGCTGAGTGCTACTGTTCCTAATTCCGAGGATATTGCGACTTGGCTTGGGAAGGACGCGACGAAACAGCACGTACCTGCGCACCGAGAGCATTTCGGCGAGGAATTTAGGCCTGTCACGTTGAAAAAATTTGTGTATGGGTATCCGTCTAGTCTGAATGACTTTGCGTTCGATAAAGTCTGTGGTTCAAAGTGAGTAGCTAATTGGATTCTCTCTTTGAGATGCTCCTTTGGCATACTGATCTTGCATGTGAAGATTGCCCGAAATCATAGGAACGCACTCGTGTCAGAAGCCTATCATGATCTTCTGTTGCACGCGAAACTCATCGCTCTCAACAGCGAAAGAAATGGCTCGCCTTTGGACACTGACGAATCCACCTGCCAGGCTTTGGAAGGGACCCCACAAGCGTCTCGAAGCTCATAATGAGGACCTCAAGAGTACGACCTCCTGCTCTGTTATGACAGTACGCCGCTAACTGAAAATAGCAACGCTTCTGGCCGGTGTAGCATTCCACCACGCAGGTTTGGGCCCGGCCGATCGCCACACCATAGAAACGGGCTTCAGAGATGGACACATCAGTGTCATATGCTGCACTTCAACACTTGCAGTTGGAGTCAACCTGCCTTGTCAGCTAGTGATTATCAAAAACACCGTCAGTTGGCAAGATGGCGGCTGCAAGGAGTACTCGGATCTGGAGATGATGCAGATGCTCGGCCGCGCGGGCCGACCTCAATATGACGACAGTGCGACCGCAGTCATTCTCACGAGGAAGGAGCGTGTAGCTCACTATGAGAGATTGGTCCAGGGCTCGGAAAGCCTAGAGAGCTGCTTGCACTTGAACCTCATTGATCACCTCAATGCCGAGATTGGCTTAGGCAGTATTTCGGATGTCGAGTCTGCTGTCAAATGGCTTGCTGGGACCTTCTTGTTTGTTAGGCTTCGTCGAAATCCAACACACTACAAGCTCAAGGAAGGTGCAAACCAGGAAGATGAAGATGAATTGCTTCGCCAGATCTGTGAGAAGGATATCGATCTCCTTCGTCAGTGTGGGTTGGTCGACGCGGAGAGACTTTGTTCGACACAGTTCGGCGATGCCATGGCTCGCTACTATATCCAGTTTGAGACCATGAAAATGCTGCTGTCGTTACAGCCGAAAGCTACCTTATTTGAGACCGTAAACCTATGATTGCATATTGTTGGAATTTGTGTTTAGCTAACGTATTGTTCTAGCTCGAGGTGATCGCACAGGCCCACGAATTCCACGAAATCCGGTTAAAACCCGGCGATAAACCACTCTACCGAGAGATAAACCGCGACCCAGGCATTCGTTTCCCAATCAAAGTCGACATAGCCCTCCAAGCCCACAAGATCTCACTACTCATCCAATCCGAGCTAGGTGCAGTCGAGTTTCCCGACAATGAACAACTCCAAAAACACAAGTTCACCTTCCAGCAAGACAAGTCTCTGGTCTTTGTACATGTGAACCGACTAATTCGCTGCTTAATCGACTGTCAAATCGCGCGCCGAGACTCAGTCGCCATTCGTAGTGCCCTTGAACTTGCCCGCAGCTTCGGAGCAAAGGTCTGGGACCATTCGCCTCTCCAGATGAAGCAGATCGAGCAAGTGGGCGTTGTTGCTGTCCGGAAGTTGGCTGCTGCTGGGATCACCTGTCTCGAAGAGCTGGAATGTGCAGAGGCTCATCGAATTGAGATGGTTCTTAGCAAGAATCCGCCTTTTGGATCGAAGATGTTGTCGAGATTGAGGGAGTTTCCGAAATTGAGGGTCGCTGTGAAGATGATTGGAAAAGTTTGTAGTGCTCTGTTGAGTATATGGATCTTACTGACAGTGGCATACAGGAAGTGAAGACTGGCAATGTTAATGTTCGATTCAGGGTTGAGGTGGCGTTCATGAATGACAAGACCCCGACGTATTTCCAACGTCGGCCGGTTTATGTGTGTTGCTTGACAGAGAGGTCTGATGGGCATTTGATTGATTTCCGACGCACAAGGTGAGATCTGCACTTATGAGACGCACTTATGAGACGATCCTCCTGTGTAGTACGTCGGAGACTAACGCATTCGCAGTGCAAGCAAGCTTCAGCAACAATTAGAGATTGACCTTAATGCGGATTTGGTGAGCGCAGAACAGGTCATTGTGTGCCATGTTATGTGTGATGACATTGGTGAGGCATCTTTGACATGAAAGGAGCTTCTTCCTGCTAAAGAATCTCTAGCTGGGACATCTAGACAAGCTGAGCTCAGACCAAAGCTGCCATCCCATATCTTTGCAGCTGTACGAGCTGAGAATACCAATGCGCAAATCGCAGGAAAGGTCAACGTATTACCTCATAAGCTCACTGCGAGACGAGACGGAAGTTTAAATTCCAAAGTCACAAATGAAGCCGCGGCCAACGTGTCTCGTGCCCAGGCGCGAGATACAGTCGGCGGCACAACCAAGCCTCTGCCAGATTTAAGTTTTGACGGTGATGACTTGGAACTCGATGATTTCCTTGTTTCAAATGAACGCTGCGGTAAAGCGAACAAGCCTACGAGAACAAAAGCTCAAGACTTTGATGACATTGACTGGTTCTCCATTGATTCCACCCCACCATGTCCAGTCAAGCACGTGCCAGAGACCGCAACCTCTCGAGAGGATCACTGGGCCGCGGACATGGCCGAGCAAGATGACGAGGAGTACGAACCGGTGAGGCTTGCGAATGGCAAATGGGCCTGCAACCACAAATGCAAAAACAAGACAAGGTTTGACAGAATCTTCGTTGTCTTTGGCGTGAAGCTAATGATCCCAGTTGCAAACATTTCTGCTGTCGGGAAGGCTTGGACAAGCCACCGAAGCCCCCAAAGCGGACAGTGCCGGCGACTCAGAAGGACAATGGTTTCAATCAGCTGACTATTTCCGCTAGTATTACAAAGAACACGCCAGTCAATAAGCCTAAGCCGGGGAAAGAAATGATTGAACAACGTGCCAAGGAGCTCAAGAATGGTGAGCACCCTCCAAAGGCTAAGAAGACTCTTCAGTCACAAGCCACAAGAAACAATGAGACTCGTTCAACGTCTGTCCTTTCGGGGAGGGATAGAAACATTCCATCACTCAAGAAGAAAGCCATGAGCCCGGTAAAAACGCTCTCTAGTGACTATGGTGATGAAGACTTCGATGATCTCCCATCTCCATCACAACTCCTCGGGAACAAGGGACATGATGCTCCAAGAACTGCTTCTCCAGTCGTCAACAGCAAGGCCAAAGGTGACACGGAAGCCGTCCCCGTTGTTGAAAAGGAAAATGTAGATGTTCCACAGAGCTCTCTGTCACGACCCAAGCCATCTGGAAAAGACCAAACCAACTCTCGAAAAGACCAGACCAAACCATCGACCCTGCGAACTCAAACTGAGATAATTGTGATCGAGGATGACACACCTCAAGGCTCACCAGGGCCTCCAATGCCAAGTGACAAAGACACTCCGGCCAAGCAGAGCACAATGGAGCCCCCATCGGTAATAAAGCAAAGTCCTCCCCTGAAACGGAAGGCAAGCCAAGACGAAACTCGAAAGGAAAAATGTTCTAAACGGCAGAAGCAAACTACACCTGTCCCCGCTTTGCAAGATCACGGTTCAGATGCTCTGGCGGAGAAAGAGCCTTTGAATTCAGAGCAGCCCGCGTCCCCTGTGGCCTGGACTGGGATGGATTTGACCGCAGCATGGGATGATGGTATTGATTTGCTTGATGAATTCAAGGATATTATTAGATTGATATGAGCTGGATGATGGTATTTTCTGTTCTTTTCTTATTGTCTTTCATTTCTGGGAGCCTTTTACGTGATGCGGGATTTGCTGAGAACTATGCAAGTTGCTGCTTGTCTTACTTCTATATAGAATACTGGGAGACCTGATATATTGACGGTAGAGATTATTAGCTGAGCTAAAATCGTCGTTTGGATCTATATGATCAATTCATATTTACAAAGAGAATTGTTGTCCTGGTGGTTGACAATATTTGATGTCTTACGTTAAGTCTGACCCTAAAACATGGGAGAGGTGGTATCATCGTTGACTTGAGACATTTATCCCCAGTATCTCAGTGCTCTTTGAAGATATGTGCCACCTAGGTAGTATCATGGATATTCTAAGACCTCAATCAGGGGTAGAAATTACCATCCTTCCAATCCCCCTTCTCCATTTTCGGTCACAATCGCCATCAAGTTTCATAAGAACTGGGGTGAGATCGGCATGCCGTCGACCATAGATAATCGACCTACAAACAAGTCTCGAGTTGCGAGCAAGACAACTAATGCATTATGAAATAGCGCTATCAACAAGATATCAAACCAATACAACTTGAACTGCAATATCCTACAATTTGGAAGTAATACCACGTAGATACCTCGGCGAAATAAGTGACGCAAGGTTAGACTTGGTCAAGTCCATGAACGTATCCATGGTCATCGGGTCGTAGTACTTGCCATCGAAGCCCATAGACAATGTGACCTGATCCCAAAGCGAGAACATCCCAACCCAAGCAGAATCATTGATCTGTCGACCGGTATGTACGATATCGTGTACCTCGACTGACGCAGTCTCTGACGAGAACGAGCGCTCAAGGGGTACAGCGCCTTGAGGCGAGAAGCCAGGCGGACATGGCGCACCACTCGGCTCGTCTGAGGCAGCAAGGCTTGCTACATACTTATCAGCCCCAAAGGAGAGACTGGACAGATAATGCGGAGAGACGAGATGAGGTCCCAGTTGTTTCTTGATAGCACGACCAAGGGAAAGAATAGTGTCTCGCGTAGACGCTCGGAACCATTCTTCCTTGAAGGGAACCCACAACAAGACGGTATCGGCGGCATTGGGGACAGAGCTGCCATTTTCCTTAGATGTGTCGATCCACCGTCGGGCGTTTCGGGTCATGCCGAGAAGCGCGCCTGTTTCGTGGCCCTTGCCGTAGACCTGTTTCACGGCGAGTACTGTTGCGGCGGCGGCTGCAAATGTGATGCTGAGCTTTTCTTCGCGGAGTCCGGCAAGCAGGGCTTTGGACTCTGCTAGTGTGTACTGCAGTCGGATGCAGTGGGTTTTATGTTCGCGGTCTCCCGCGTCTGGCTCTGGGTACATAGCCAGTGATTTGGACATCTGCGAGAAATGGGTTAATAAGCTTGACTGGGCAATTCATTCGCTAGGGTCATACATTTGAAGCGTAAAGATTGCTTTGTGCGATTGCATCGTTCAACGATTCTTGAATGTCATTCTTGGTCGGCTTATACTTTTTCTGGTAAGGGGTGACCGGGTTGGCCGGTAAACGGCCAAGGATGCCTCTGTAGTCGAGGTCGTTGATTGTCAAGTCCCTGTCGCCAGGGACGCGGGTGATAGTACTGAAAATGTGATTGAGCACCAGCACGGCACTGTATGCATCGGCCATGACATGGCTCATATTCCAAACAAGGTAATGACGGGTCGGATTCGCGGGATCCGCAGCGCCTGCCGTGACGAGGTAGAGGACACTGCGTTTCCCCTTGGTCGGCAGACGTCGACTGTAGGTCAAGTTGACCACATCACGGGCACTTCGGTTGGTGACGACTTCAAATGTGTCTTGTAGCCACTCGGCGGCGTCGGCATCTGATTGAAGCTTTTCATACTTCATCATCTGGGGGAGCTCTCGTCCCGTAGAGAGCTGGATAGCAATCTCTGGGTGGCTTGCGTGGCAGGTAAGCCACGCATTGCGAACACGCTGAATCACCTCAGCTGTCGAGACGCTGGCACTGAAGGGAACCTCGCCCGTCAGCTCGGTGTGGCCGTCTCGTACATTCTGATTGTAGGAGATAGCGTGCTCGCCTCCAATGCATTCTCGTATCCAACCGCCTTGAATACTGCGCCAATCTCCACCGTCGATAGAAGGTGGCTGCTCATCGTGGCTTTCAATTGGGTTTTGCGGGACAGAGGAAGAGTCCATATTGGGCAAGGAGATTTTCTTGGGTGGTATTGGAAAAGAAACCGTTAAGGTGTGTACTCCGGTTCAAATATAATGAGATAAAACGGTCTTTTGTCGCGATTTTGAGTCGACCCACCTACAGATAAGGGGATAGGAGATTAACATTACGATATGCATACGGAGATGGCACAAGGTTAAAATTTCACGGCCACCTCCCGAGGTAAACGCCTTAAATGCCAAGGCGCTAGTTCCCACTAAACTTAACGCGGGGACCCTGTCGATCTCACGGGGGGACCCATGGGTGCCACCGCGCTAGTAAGATTGACCTCGGGAGCTTGTTTACACGAAAAGTACACGAAAAAGCACATGGAAGTTGATAAGGGTATTTTTCATGCCTAGGCAGAAAATTCACATCTCGCTTTGAATCCTGCAAGATTGCTCGTGATCTGCTACCTTCACGACATACGGCCTGCATCCCAGATCAACGAGAACTGTGCACCATATCCCGAACGCCCAATGGCAACCTGCAATGCCACACCGGAACATTACCCCTGTGCGATCATAGTGGAGTTTTCATGTCGAAGCTACTCAGAATCTACCGAACTATATTAACCATAGGAGTGGGTACACATCCTTCAGCACGGCTCTTACAGGACAGTCATTTCAAGAAGGTCCACTGACGGCACCTTCCCTGGCTAATCCTGACTCGAACATTGGATTTAAGAATTGAATATGACACTTGAACCAATTTATTGGGAGCGAGCTCCAGTTTCCCAACCTTGTTACCACGCCGCATCCAGAAGCCCACCATTGCTCAAGATGCACATTGCTTTTTTGACCAACCCTGCCTCAGGTCAGGTCAATGTTCAGCTGGCCACGGCGCAGCAGTTGGTATTGGGCGGCCATGCTGTGACATTCTTATCGGCGGAGTCATGCCGCAAGAAGATTGATCAATTCACAATGGACCAAGAGGTGTGCAAGCAGGATCTAATCCGCTTCATCAGCCTTGGTTCGGGTCGCACTGTTGACGATTTGTATGCTTTGTCTTTTCAATGCCCCATCTCTCTGCAAAATTGACTGACGCTTCGGCGGTAGCACTTCATTTATGCAAGACCGTATGCATCTGATGCGAAGCGCACCTGGTGATCCGATCAGCTTGGAGACATGCATTGAGGCTTCACTCGGCTCAGCAGAAGAGCAGGCTACAACAGCGATCATTGTGCGCGACTATCTCAATGCCCTAGATCCCGATATGAGTGAGTTTTTGAGATATGGAAGGTGCTGGTAGTAACCTGGATCCGAGCTGACATCCCCCACAGTCTGCGTGGATGCTCTGACACCACGACTCATAACCGGAGTTCTTCTGACGAAACGAAAATACATCCTTACGATTCCATGTTCTCCAGGACTGACCGCCATTTCTGGCGCTTTTGAACCCCATCCAATGGCTTCAAACCGCGATGGTTCATGGGGAACCTTACTTGAAAGTATGTGGCCCTCGGTAGACAGAGAAAGAGGATCAGAACTAATCTTCATGCCATTAACAGATGTCTACCTCAACTTCCGCTTATATTATCACAGTTGGACACATCCCGGCTGTGTTGCTAGACAGGATCTTTTGACTAAACGCTTCGGCCTCAAATCTTACGGCATCTTCAATGATCTATCGCTCTTGCCACCCCTCTGGGAAGACGAAAACTGCGTGGCAGGCATCCACTTCAACACTTTGGGCCTCATCGACTACCAACGACAATCTTCTAAAATGGTGTTTGTCGGTGCCGGAATCTCCGAGGATACATCGACACACCAAACAACCTGTCCGGAGCTGGCTTGGGTGGACGAGGCCACGCTTCTCGGCGAAGATGTCATCTACATGAACATGGGCTCGATGTTCATCTGGGAAAGACACGAATTCTGGAACTGTATCTCTGGATTCGAAGCCGTGTACAGAAAGAGAGGAGGTCGTGTGCGCTTCCTCTTCAAAATCAACTTCCCCGTCGACTCGCACCATCGTTTCTCAACGGACGAGCTGCCTTCTTACATCCGGCTTACTAACTGGATTGAGAATCAACACGCCATCTACTCACATCCTGCCCTTAAAGCCTTCATCCACCATGGAGGAGGCAACTCCTTCAATGAGGCCGTCTACTTCGCCATTCCACAGCTGATCCTCGGCCAGTGGCTCGATACCCACGAATATGCCACCTACGCCGAGCTATTTGGTCTGGGTCTGCGAAGCGAGCGACCACCATATGTCGAAGCCAAAGATATTGAAGATAAGATCATGACCCTCCTCGGGCCGCTTTGGCCTACCTTCAAGTCGAACTGCCGAACCTGGGCTGTGCGAAGTCAAATCGGCGGCGGTACAGCGGCCGCTGCTAAGATCATTCTCTCTCACATCGAGTCGAGCAGTATGGAAACTCCAATGTTGACACCGCCATTGACCCCGGGAGCATCGCCAATTGCAGAAAAGCACCTGTCGGTATACTAAGAATATTTTATATTCGTGATGGATAAAGATACCCGGCTCACATCCATCTTCTCGAGTCGCCTTTTACTTTGTTTTGTGATCTTTGTGGTCTTTTCTACGAGCCTCTTTGTTTGCGCTATACGGAATTCGAGACAAGTTCAACTGCAACCAATTCGTATTTGTAGATGACCGTAGTACCTAATTTCCTTTGCCAAATATAAAAGCTAAATCGCACCAAGAACACGAACGGTAAAAACATGAAAAATAAATAATTGTCAATCAAAGCTTTGCCGGCACCAGCTCCTCTGCAATCAAACTACGGAAGAGGCCAGAAACAGCATGTGCCAGCTGCATGACCTCATCCTGGACAAAAAAGCGCTCATCGAAGAGAAGACTATATCTCAGCTCATCTCTGAAGCTATGCAGTCCAAAGCAGACATTTGGATCCGTATTACGCCCACCCCCATAGAAGTCCGACATTTGAATCTGGCCCGGGCCCGCAGGACGCTCATCATGCAACGGGCCCTGAGACGTCAGCGTAGGACGACCAAGAGTAGGGAATGCTTCGGGATCTTGGGGCTCGGTCAAGCTTTGGACCAGAATAGGAGCCATCTGATCATAAATGCCCATAACGTGTGGGGAGGCAAGATCATCTCCCTGGACGCGCTCAATGGCCTTGGCCAGTTTCGTCAGGCCGTGCTTGTCCTTTGCCCGAATATCGACCTCGCTAGCATCAATCCACATGCCGCCAGGAATAATAGCCATGGTAATAGGCCCACGACCATAGCCATCCTCGATATCGAGCCATCGTCTGGCATTACCGCTGAAAAGAAGATGGGCGCCTTCTTCGTCACCTGCGCCGTATCTTTGCGCAATCGCCGACGTAATGCAAGCGAAGAAAGCCGCTGTAAGCGTGACGCCCAGTTTCTTCATGCTTCTCAAAGCTGCTGTCGATTCTTCGGGTTCGAACTTGACGAATTTACTATGGATTCGCGTCGGACGGGTCTGCCAGTCTGGGTGAAGCGGGATCCCGATGGTCGAACGGGACCAGCGAGCTTGTGCACGCTCTTGGATTTTCATTACTTCTTCGAGATCTTGCGGGGTTGGCTGGTAGTGTATGGAGTATGCGTGGGCGAGACTTTGTGGGAGGTTCGGCCTGATATCGGACCACGTCTCCGGGGAGAAGACAACGTCGATGCCGAGTTCATTCTCTGGACGTGCCATCTCGGTGATAAAGTCTTGTACGATTCTGAAAGTCTCATGGCTAACGAGTGTGTGCGACATCTTCAGGACGCAGCCTCGGCTTCCGCGGATGGGATCGACGACGAGCGTCATCATCGGAGCCCCCAATGGCTGTCGTGACCGCGCCAGGTAAACGTCGGCGACCGTTGTATGGCTGACGACGTGACATGTCTTTTCGATCCATTCTTTTGCTGCGTCGACGGTCGCATGGGGCTCAAAGGTGACATTTTCCATATCGGTACTGACACCGACGACTGGACGTCTACCGCGAGTCCGCCACCAAGCTGCTTGATGACGGTTTTTCAGTTGCTCGCAGGTTAGGGAGGTTTCGAAGAAGGCCATTAAGGTCAATTGGAACTATTTCCACGCGTTTGGGTTAGCTATCTCTGCAGTGGCTTGTGGCGCGGGAGATTTGAGTTGACTTACGTTTCCATTGACATAGTGCTCGGAGTACTTGAGCATGAGCTCAACTCCTCGAAGAGGTCGCACAATGCGAGTGCCCGAATTGACCAACTCCCATTCAGAAGCTGGTGCAGGCGAGGCATCTCCCTGTGGCTGCTCGCTGACGGATGTCTTCATGATGAATCTGTTCTGCTTCTTCTGTCTCAAGGTATTGAATCGGTGTCGGTTCACAGTGCTGCCAATTGGACGTCTGAGACTCTGCGTAATTCTCCGAGTGTCCAAAACGCGGGAAAACAAAGTAAGAAAGCTATACTAACTACACAAACGTTCCTACTGTGACGCTGTATATTGTATACCTCACCATGAGCTCGAGGGGGTACCCGCCGATCCCCCTTCCCCATAACCTTCCCCTATCCATGTGAATGTCGATCTCGAATCCCTCATTTGCAATTCGAGATCCGAGCACAATTGGCAGAGTCTCACATATACAATGTACTTGTCAAGCCATTGTAAATGTGCAGCTGTGGCTTCAGTAATCAAAATTGAGCCTATCAAAAAGTACTCAATTGAATGCCGAGGAATACAACATTCTCGTATACTATCGTATGCAGGCGAGCAACACGACGTTTTATCTTCCATCCACCTTGCCCTATGAGGGACCCATAGTTCGAACTAGCTGGCGCTTGTAAGTAATTACTCCCCGATAGCAGCAAATACACCCCGCATCACATCAGTGGAAACTCGCTCGTGGGATCCAAACATCACATGGTGTCGAAGTTTATTCGCCGGTGCCAAGCAGATCCACAACCTTGGAACTTCTCAGATGCCGAAATTTGGGCTTTCTGACCCGGGAAGTCTATTAAGTGGGTCCTGAAGGATCCGCATTTGTGCGATAAACCTCAACTGTAACAACCTCGGGAGTTATCGCCGGTTAAAATCAATTCGCCCCTTCCTCATTCTTAATCGAAGTTGGGCCGAGCATCTCATGTGCACAAGTTACAGATATAGGATTGACTATATCGGGATATCCCGCATTTTGAACCCCGGATTTTGGCAGCGTTTCATTCAGAATCTTGCTGATACCGCTGTGGCCAATCAGCGATGCCAGGATCAGCAGGAGCTATCGGTTTGCATGTGGGTTGTTCCTTCCTGTTCCTGACTTGGCATAACCACCAGTGGCTCGATGTGGCTACTTAGTCGTGGAGTCCGCGATAGTTTAATTGCCCTCAGAGAGCGCTTTCCATGGGTGGATGGTACCCCTGGTTGTAACCTTGCCCCTATCTTCAAATCTGAGAATGTACATAGCATAATCTGCTGTTTCTTTATGATTGTAGCAGGAACTTTAGACGGATATCTACATTCTAGTCTGGACAATCAAAGACATTGCAAGCCGGTCACAAGAATTCACTCCCTCGAAACAAAGTATTTCGTTAGCACAGAGGCTGAATCTCCAACATGGATACCGATGACTATACAGCCGTCCCCCTCTCCCTTTTGGACGGGACGGTGGGAAAGTGAGTACCGTCAAAGGACAGCCCCAAGCCTGAGCCACCTAGCGCTGACCGTGTCGAATTAACCTTTGCCTAACAGCGCCGAGATCATTGTGTGTAACAGCCCTCATTAACTGCTTGTGGACAAAAACTGACTCTTCTGTAGTGCAGAGTCAGCATCATCTTCGATGCACCACTGTCGTTTGAGAAGCTGCAGGAGTCATGGCAACAAACGCTACAAGTGAGACCCATCATGCAGGCGCGCGTGCGCCGCTCCACTACTGCCCCTTCGGGCCTGGAGTATCACGTCTTGACTCCTAAGGGTATGACCAAGTACCTGGAGGCACAGTCCAAGGCCCCAGATCATCTCAAAGATTTCTTTTGCCTGGATGAGTCTCATCGATGTATTTCCGACTATTGGCCCGGTGTCAAGAACGGAGTAGATTCAACCAGTCAATCTCAGAACATCTTTATCGCCGATAATGCGGATTCAAAAGATCAAGAGCGCTGCACATCCTTCAATGCTGTACGAAACATTGACGAGTTGATCAACTCGGATCGCCCTGCAGTGACTCTCCAAGTGACCCGTTTCAGCGACGCCACTCTCCTTACTGTTTCCTTCAGCCACATCATTGGAGATGTCTTTACCATCAAGACTATGTTGAAGGGATGGGAAAGCAATTTGCACGGGCAACCTGCTCTGCCATATGAACGCCTGGGTGAAGATCCATTCAGCGCATATGGACCAGGCGGGAAGCTAGCAGGTGAAGACGCTACCTCAAAATCGCCATCAATGCCCCCAGGCTGGCAGATCTACGGTCTACGCAACAAAGTCCGCTTTGTAGTCCGATTCCTTTGGGACTGCCATATTACCCGACCCGAGAGAACCATGTCCCAAAAGTATATTTTCATCCCGGAAGCCGAAGCCCTAGCGATGGAAGAGCAGGCAAAAGAAGACCTCCTCAAGATCGAAGCTCAACGCAAAGAGCAGGACATCAAGTCCGAACGCCCACTATTCGTCAGTCGATCCAATGTCCTACACGCCTGGCTCCTCAAGCAGAAACACACCCACCTCAAACCGAAGAAATGGAGCTCACCCATCACCATCGTCAATGCTCGCGCCAAGCCGCCAACCGGGATGAAGGCACGGTCCGACGACTTCCCCAGCCATGACTGGTACCACGGTGCCACGGCAGTCGCGATACCTAGTCTCCAAGTACGTGATATTCTGGCTATGCCGCTGGGCGAATTGGCCCTGCATATTCGGGAAGGGATTATAGAGGGGTCTTCGCCGGAGAATGGCCGGCGGTGGCTCTCCTTCAACTTGCACAATAACCTGTGGAAGAAACCGTCTGGGAAAATTGCTCTCTGGTGTCCGCCCAACCACTACCTGTCTGGTGTGAGTGATTGGCGTCTTATTCCGCTTCATGATTTGGATTTCACGCCCGCGAGATTCGATCAAGGGGGTGAGCGTGTGCAAGTTTGTGGGTTTAATGCCCATATGGCTTTTGCTGGTACGCAGCGGAATCGTTGGGTTTGTTTGGGGGAGGCGGGTGGTGGTGTTTGGCTGCTTGGGAATGCGAGCGAGTCTGAATGGAGGGAGCCTAGTGGGTTTGGGAAATATGCCCATGTCAAACTTCGTTGATTTGACTTGTCGCTATAATGGCTTCTCAATCTGGTGCTTTTTTTCTGAGTGCGTTCTTGGGACTATGAAGCTCGGCTTCTGCTGGAATATACATGATTACTTTCTCGCCCTAATAATCTGTCTGGCATGCTCTACAAAGCAGCTTAGTATTAATTCGAGAACTGTCACCAGCACTCCAATTTTGAGATACACTGACGTCTAGGGCGTTCGTCTCTTCTCCTCCCGCTGTACTACGGAATCTTCACAAGGGGCTGCGGAGGGTATTATGGGCGTGAATGCGTAGGTAGTGATATGGCAGACCGTGAAGGTAATACGAGTAATAAAATTGAATTCGCATAGAGCAGCAGGCCTCCACCTGTCAGTTTCCAGGTTCTTCAGGTACAATTTCATGGCACTTGTAGTTAGCCTAATTATGTACATGTGGAGATAGTGGTTTTATGCTTGTGGTCGCAATCGCCGCTTGTATAGGGTTTCACGTGCCGTATGCAACCCCGGTTCTTCAGGCATTGCTCCATGGTTCAATTTCTTCTCTCGTTCTACGTCTGTTCTTTCTTCCAACAATGCCCCGAGCCAAACGCCAAAATACCCAGCCATTGGAGGATGCCTCCGTGGCCCCTGAGACCTTCACCGATGATCTCCCACTCCCCAAGTTAATCGCCTTCGACCTGGACTACACTCTCTGGCCCTTCTGGGTAGACACACATGTCAGCGCCCCTGTAAAGGCCCGCGATAACAACTCGCGCGCAGTTGACCGGTAAGTGAAATATGCTATCGCTGAATCTTTCCCCGCTTGGGAAAAGAAAAAATCACTCGATCTGATTCCTAACCCCGCATTCCTTATCTCGAATAGATGGGGAGAGTCCTTCGCCTTCTACCCGGCCGTTTCCTCCATTATCTACGCCTGCAAACACCGCTCGATTCCCTTGGCGCTTGCATCTCGGACTCAGGCTCCTGATTTGGCGCGCGACATGCTCAAGGCCCTGCATATTATCCCCACGTTCTCCGATAACCCCGCTGCCAACGCGAAGACTATCCGCGCGCTGGATTACTTTGATTTTGTTCAGATTTTCCCTGGGAATAAGACGTCGCATTTCTCGAAGATTCAGCAGACGAGCGGTGTTGCGTATGAGGATATGCTGTTTTTCGATGACGAGGCGCGGAACCGCAATGTTGAGACGGAGCTGGGTGTTACGTTCTGCTTGGTGCGGGACGGGATGACGAGGGAAGAGGTTGACCGGGGAGTTAGAGCTTGGAGGAAGCGGAATGGTATCAAGCGAGAGACTGTGGATGAGTTATGATATTCATAGGTGGCTATCTCATCGGATAGGGCTTACATTGGGAAAATGTTAGTGTTGCACTTACGACTAGTTTTAGATTTAGATACCCCCGCCGAACTAGGAATATATGTTATGATGACTCTATTCTCCTACAGCCATGTCTACAAGTCCTCCATAACAAATAACTAACATAGATCCTCAATAATGTACATATGTAAATGCATCCAAAGATGGCTTACGGACGCACCTGCCCCAAACCTTCCAAAACTTCAAGGTTATCTTCAAGAGCTGACTAAGGCCAAGCCCGAAAATCGGCAAGAGCTATAGCTTCATGCTTATGTACCTATCATAGATCTCCCAAACACAACAATCCCGCCCAATACAACCACCAAAATGGCAACTCTCAAACCCCCAACAAACACCCACCGCTCCTCCTCCTCCTCTCACACCTCCGGCCCCCCAAAAGCCCCCTAAAAGCAGACCCAACAGCCACAATCGCCGACACAGCCGTCTTCCAAGGAAAACACCCCGTCATCATCGGCGCAGGAACAATCATCCACCCCCGCGCCCGCTTCTACACCTACGAAGGCCCAATAACAATCGGTGACAGCTGCATAATCAGCGAAAAAGCCGTGATAGGAGCTCCGCCACCGCCCAAACCCAGTTCATCTAGTCGGTCCGCGTCGCCATCCAGATCTTCAAATCCAAGCACAAGCCCAACCATGGACCCGGCGGAGCCAAGGAAAGAGACATCAACGCGGATCTCGTACTTCGTCACCGTTGGTCCGTCAGCGACGATCGAGCCCGGCGCGAACGTCCATTCGTCTGCTACGATTGAGACTCTGGCAGTTGTGCGTCGGGGAGCGGATATCGGGGCCCATTCGAAGGTGTGTTCTCGGTGTGAGATTGCGGCGGGTGGTTCGGTTGGGGAGTGGGTTGTTGTTTATGGGCAGGGGCCTGGGATGCGGAGGAAGAGGGCGCGTGGGGCTAAGGCGATGAGTGCGGCTGTTGTGGGTGCGGCTCAGGTTGCGCAAACGGCTGTTCCTGGTTCTGCGCCTGCGGGCAAGGTTATTGAGGATGCGAGGTTGATGGGGTTGCAGATGGAGAGGGAAATGTTGGGTAGGTTGCTGGTTCCTGCTGCTGGTGGGAGGAAGAAGTGACTTTTGGAGGATTGTTCGGATGGAATGCTCTCTTGCATGCGTTTTCTTGTGTACGACCGATACTTTCGGTCTATATTCTAGCAGCTTATACCCCAGTCATTTACGAGTCGTTTTGTTTTGGATGATTGATCACAAGGTGCTTGCAATCGAACTCTATCAATTGGAACATTTGAAGTAACATAGAACCCAAACAAGCGCCACATATTCGATAGTTACAACCTGACAAAAGAAATAAGTCCGCTGTTCGCATAGCAGCTAGACCCTGAAAAGCAATGCGCCATAAGGCATAGGCAGACATAGAAACACATTGGTCCACGCCGCACTTGTCAATCAAATGGAGAATACATCATTGGAATAAAAATAACATTAACCAGATTTGCTCAAGCAGGGCCTCCACCGCGAGGCTGCTGACCACCACCACCTCTCTGTCTCTTTCCACCACTTGCACCGTCAGCAGTAGTATCAGGTCCTTCCTCGCGGGTACGCTTGTTGCCCTGCTGCCCAGGAATGAACTGACGAGCCGAAGCGTTCAGGTTTCCACGATTGGCGGTGGGACTCTGGGCTTGCGCGGGAATGTTCTGGTTCTGGTGTCCACCGCGACCCTGGCCTCCACGACCGCCACGGCCTCGCATGCCCTGGCCGCGCTGAGCATGGCCCTGGCCATGACCTTGCTGCTGCTGGTCAACGTGTTGACCATGGCCGAACTGCTGGCCACCGCCACGTCCTCCACCACGTCCGGCTCTTGCGACAGGCAGCCCGGATTGGAGAGCTCGCATGAGACCAGGAGGGTGTCCAGCAGGAGGTTTGATGGGGAGATTAGTGGGTTGCTGGTTTTGATCAGGTTGCTGAACTTGGCCGAATGGATTGGCGGGTGCTGCAGTTTGTGCCTCAACTTGTTGGGGCGCAGCGGTTTCGACGGGCGCAGTGGAAGGAGCCACCTGCTCTGCCGGAACGATATGGGTTGCGGCCACAGGTGCGGGGGCCGACGGAGCTGCAACTGGCGGTTGCTGCGCTTGAGCGGGAGCAGCGGGAGCAGCGGGGGCAGCAGGTTGAGCAGCAGGCACTGGTGCCACTGGCTTAGCAGCCGAAACTGCGACCGGTGCAGGTCGGGCAGTCTTTGCGATTTCCCATACTTCTCCAACAGGCCTTTGCGGGGTTTCCGTTGCAGCTTTGGATACCACCTCAATTTTGGCGTTCGCAGTTCGGAACCTGGTATCAAGCATGCTGAGACGGGCAGCTGTTTTCTTTTCGACAAGTTCAACCGCTGAGGTGACCTTCTCCTTGAGCTCATTCTCATGCGCCTTGATCAACGCCTCCTTCTCCTCAGCTGATTTCTGCTGCAGGCCGGTCAATGCCTCTTGGCTGGTACCAGCAGAAGCTTGGGCCTCTTGGTGGGCTTTCTGTTGCTCGCGCAAAATGCCGCTGCGGATGTTGTTTCGGACAATCGTGCGAATAGTCTCATGCTTTGAGACCAGCTCTCTGGCTTGGGCGTCTGTCAACTCGGGAATGGTGAACCCGGCAAGCTCAATTGTCTTTGACGGAGTCGCAGGGGGTGCATCTGGGGCACCAGATGGCGTTCCAGGTACAGGCTGTTCAAGGGAAGACAGTTTCTCAATTTCTTGACGATGAGCAGCCTTGACTTCGTTGAGCTTAGAGTTGTACATATCCTTGAGGCGATCGGCGCGTTCTTTGACCTTAGCATCTTGCTCACTGGTCTGTGTAGCCAGAAGTCCGTCCTTCTCGGCAAGAGCAGCTTCGAGGCGCTGGATCTTCTGCTCAAGGGCTTGGATCTTTTGGGTGTCTCCAGGTCCGGGAACTGCGACGGTAGCTGTTGGGAATTGCGAGGCTGGGGTAGGGTTGACGGGAGCCGGCTCTGCTTCAGCTGGAGCGAGTGCTGGAATAGGAGTCGTAGGCGCCACGGGCGCCTCTGCCACTTTGGTCCTCAAAGCTTCCAACTCGGTCCTTGTAGTCTCAAGTTCCGCTTGGATGACCTCCTTCTCCTGTAACACCGCATTAAGCTCATCTTGCTTGGCCTTGACACGCGCGCTAAGATCCTTAGAGCGTGCCTTGAACTGCTCGGTGAGCTTAGATCGCAACTCGCTTGCACGTTCATCCGAATGCTGCTTGAGTTGCTCGGGGAACGCCGCAACTTCTGCTTGAAGGGTCTCGATCTGGGTCTGAAGTGCTTCCCGTTCGGACACAGCCTCGGCCTTTTCAGTTTCGACACCAGTAAGCTTCTCCTTCAACTCTTGCATCTCAGTTGGATCCACACGATCGTATTTTTGGAGGATGTTCTGGATGCGTTGTTGGTAGCGATCGCGATCGGCTTGTAGGAGCTGCATTTCTCCATCCTTAGCTTCGCTTTGGCTTTCCAACTCGCGAATTTTGATCTTGAGAGGCTCAATCTCTTGGATCAGCTCGTTCTCGCGGGCGATCTTCTCGTCGCGCACTGCCTCGGTTTGCTTCAGCTGATTTCTGAGAGTGGCATTGCTCTCACGGAACACATTGAGCTCGTTGATGGTTTCCAGGAGCTTGTTGTGATTGAGCGCGTTGTGGTCACTATCGGCAGCAGCGCGACGCTGTTGCTCAAGCTTCAAACGGGTCTCATCGAGCTGCGACTGGGTGTAGTCGAGTTGTTGATTGAGTCGCTTGCTTTCCTGGGTAGAGAGGTGGTATTGGACTTCGACGATTTCCTTCTCACGGCGCAAGAACTTGATGACCTCTTGGAGACCCTCGAGATTGGGAGCCGCTTGATCTCCCTCCTGCTCCTCATCTGGAAGATTCATCCGATCGCGTTGCAAGGACGAGATTTGGCTGGTGATATTCTCGAGCTGGGTATGAAGCACAGAATTCTGGCGAATGACCTCCTCCCGGCGCTTCTGAAGTTCAGAGAGCTCTCCTTCATACGTGGCTCGTTGCTCAGCCCAACTTTCCTCCTTTTGAGACAGATCCGTCTTGTAAGTTTCGGCTTTGGATTTCCACTCAGCAATATCGAGGCGGAGTTGGTTGCTCTCTGCACGAACGACCTGTAGGTTTTTCGCGGCCTCCGCGTGCTTGACAAGTTCGCTCTCATAGTTCTGTTGGGAGTGCCGAGCAATTTCAGACTGGGCATTGAGATCCTCCTGGTGATATTGCGCAGCATTGACGTGTCGCTCATTGTCGGCCTTGAGACGAGTAATCTCCGACTCAAAGTCCGCCTTCTGCTCTTCGAAGCGGCGAGTTGCCTCGGCTTGCTCTTCGCGAAGATTGCTCACCTCCGTGTTGGAGGCAGCCAGCTCAGCTGAGATCTCCTCAACCCGAGTTTCGAGGTCCTGGATCCTCTTGTCCTTCTCCTCCACGAGACGATCAGTCTCTTCTCGGTATTGGTCATGCGTTTCAGTGGCGGACTCCAGGCGTTCTTCACTGGCTTGGCTGATGGCCTGGTAGTCTTCGGCTAACTGCTTAGCGTGGTCCAGTTCACCCTTGGCCAACTCCAAGTCCCGTTTCAGTTCGGACACTTCGATTGATAGTTCTTGCTCGCGGGAGAGACCGGTTCCTTCACCAGCTTCTTCACCTTCGGTGGGCTCCTCGCCAGTACCAGCAGAGACGCTCGGCCGCGAGTTCAGGACCTGCAAACGTTCTTCGGCACTCTTGAGCTCCACTGCAAGCTCATCCACGCGGGACTGCAAGTGATCCCGGGTGGTCTTAGCGGCAACCAGCTCCTCGCGGACTGAGCCCAAACTAGTGACCAGGTCGTCAATTCTTTTCTGAGATTGCTCCTGTTCGAACTCCCGGCGTAGGCTAGCCTTCTTGGATTCCTCAACTGCGTCGTTGAGCTTGCGTTTCGTCGATTGCAGTTCGGTTTCGAGCGACTCAACGCTGGCTTGGAGTCGGCGTCGGCTCTCAGTATCGGCATGTTCGCGTTCGTTGAGGATGGTTTGAAGGTTCGCGTTCAATGAATCAAGACGACTACGCTCATTTCGCAGGTTCTCGGTATCATCAATAAGCCTCTTCTCAATGTTCTTCCAGAGATCCTTCTCGGCCTTGAGGTTGGCATTTTCTCTCTGGAGGCTTTCGGCAAGACCCTTGGTCTCAACGAGGTCTTCCGCAGCTTGCTGTGTGCGAAGATCTTGACGGTTTGCATTCTCAGAAAGCGCGGAGTAACGCTTTTGAAGTTCGACATTCTCGGTCTTGATCATATTGAAGTTGCTCTGCAAGAGCTCCGCACGGGAAGTTGCAGCAGAAAGTTGACTGCTTGAGCGACTGATATCCGAAAGCAGCTCGCTATTCTTCCGTGACAGCTCATTGACCTGCTGTTGCAGTGCCTTGCGATCGGTGATCGCCTCTTCACGGAAGGTATCGAAATGAGCTTGAACCTTGCGAAGCAACTCCGCAGAGTCAGGCCCTGCGCCCTCAAGGGCTCCCTGGGGAGTAGCACCAAGAGGCATAGATTGAGAGAAGCCAGACGAGTCGTCGGCGGCGAATCTTCTGTGCATGAGCATACTGCGGAATGTGTCACGCTCCTTAACGTAACTCTGCATCTGTGCATTGAGGTTCGCAATCTCATCACGGTTCGTCTGTGCACGGATCCGTAGCTCCTTCAACTCATCCATTTCTGCCAGTCGCGCAGCTTCCTTGGCTTGCGCCTCTTCGCCCTCCTGCTTGTCACCGAGCTCTCTCAGCATGCGCCGGAGAGTGTTGTTCTGATCTTGAAGTTCGTGAATATCCTTGAATGTGGTCAAGTTCTTGCTGATGAAGCGGCCAGTCTCGTTCAGATCCTTGGCCGATTCTTCGAGTTCACCACGAGCAATCTTCTCAAGCTCCTCACGGTCGTAATCTTCACCGTGTTTTGCGACGGCAACCTCCAGAACGAGAACCTTGACCTCCGCGCTTAAATCGCGAAGTTGCTGGCGCAGGATGTCTCCTTCACGAGCCAAGCCTTCGACCTGGCCCTGCCACTTCCGGGATTCCTTGAGGGCATTATCCCGTTCCTTTGACGCCGCTTCGAGTAGGGTAGACATCTCCACGACAGCGTGATCCAAACGTGTTCGCTCTGCTCGTCCCTCCTCAATCTCGGGGTTGTTTGACTCGAGTTCCAGAACCATCTCGTCAACGGTCTTGCGAAGTTCCTCACATTCTCTCTTCTCGGCTTGGAGAGCGGTTCGCATCCTGTCGTACTCGGCGTACATCTGCGTAACATTCATGCCACCCTTGCCACGGGAGGCGCGGGGAGAGAATGAGCTACCAGGAGTTCCAGGCCGAATGATGCTGGACCGGAGAGGTGTACTGGGTGCACCTCCATTGATAGAGACAGCGGGGCTTGCTGATCTTCCTCTGGCAGGTTCAGAATCAAGCTGGCTAACAAGTGCCTCAAGTTCGGCAATCCGGCGCTCGGCAGCTTCCTTGTCCTTGGACTCAGTCTGGAGTTCAACACGAAGGCGTGAGATTTCCTGTGCCGCGTCATCCTTTGTCTTCTCGAGAGCGAGTTGGCATTCCTGGACTCGTTGCTTGGCTGTCTGGGCTGCAGATCCCTGTAGTTCGGCCAATCGATTGGAGCTGTCAAGCTCGATGCGGAAAGATTCAGTTGCCTGGATGGCTTCCTCTTTCAGCTGATGAATGGTAGCCAGGGAGCCTTCATATCGCTGCTCGGTCTCGTCCAAGCGACTCTTGAGCGAATTCTCACTCCGTCTAAGGGAATCAATTGTCGAGTTTGCTTCTTCATTTCCACGTTGTAGCTCGGAAATCCGAGCACTCTTCTCTTTGCGGAACTTGATGTATTCAGCAGACTTTGTCTTCAGTTCGGTCTCGAACCATTCATTATTCTTCTTGGTGAGGTCTAATTCTTGTTGAAGGTTCTGTTCGCGGAAGCGGGCGCTGGAAGATGCTGCATTGGCGCTCTGGAGGTTTTGCTCCGCGGTGGAGAGTTCGCGTCGTAGCTCGATGGTCTTCTTGTGCTGGATGGAAAGCTCCTCTGCGAGCTTGTCATGGGCTGCGGATTTGGACTCAAGCAAGGCTAATGTGTCTCTGTTGGAGGCCTCTAGAGAGGAGATGCGCGCTTTCAACGATGCGGCTTCGGATCCAGTGGCTGTTGATGAGGTTTTCAGGGTAGAGATTTCGCTCTCGAGTGTAGAGCGTGTATTTTCTAGTCGGCGTTAGAAAATATCTCATCAGTTGCTGTGAGATGGAGTGGTATATACCGGCTTCTTGTAGTTTTTTTCGTAGATCTGCAACCTCCGCGTGTCCCTTCTCCACGCTGGTCTTCAAGACCTTGACCTTCGACTCATTGCTGCGCACGGCATTTTCAAGCTCTACCTCCAAGCGAAGCTTATCTGCCTTGAGCTCATCAAATCCATGAGCCTTTTTGCCGATTGACTCCAAAAGTTGGTTCACAAGCTCCACTGTTGGAGCCTGCGTTAAGGTCGCAAGCGTAGATTCGGGGAGCGCATAGTGAGATGACAAATACGGTAATTGAATTGCAGTGTCAGCCATGTTGCCGGACGGCCAACAGCACTGAGCTATTGTTGTGTGGGGAAATAAATAAAAACGTAGATGGGAGGCGCGAGCTAGAGCTGGGTCCTCGAGGACGGGCGCGCCGTGTACTGTTCAAAGACAACTACACACAGCGCTGGGCGAGAAACCTCAGGTCATGACGATGTGAATAAGGTGATTTGTGTCTTCTGAGCAGAAGGAGAGAAATGATTGAATGAAAAGTAAATTGAAAGAAACGGTGGTGAGGTAACTCCAAGGGTGTTCCAGATCCATTTCCGCGCTTGGGGTTGCTGAGCTCTCTGGTCACGTGATGTTCACGGATTCTTTGTCCAGCCTTCGAATCTTTTAATAGTTACACTTCTCGAGGCCCGAAACAAGGTTGTCCTCACTCTCTGCGCACCCTGTTCTGTCGCGTTCTCTTTTTATTGCTCCAGTCGATCATCCAGGCGGCACCTCATAGCCACCTAACGATCTTAATTTCTCTAACTCGGACTGGGAAAGCCGAGACAAGGCCTAGTCACATCCCAGCTCCTTTCCACCCTTCTCATAATCTCAGCGATATTTGATCCTCCGTTGCAACCATGTCGTACCTTCAGAACCAACTCAAGAGTTTTAACGCCAGTGTCGTGGAGTCGGCAAACCGCATGCCTCAGCAGCGACGTGTGGTGAGCAACCAACCGATCTCTGGCAGCAGTTCCCAAGTCCCGTCTTCCGCACCGACCCCATCAGCCTCCGGCGAGATTAAAAAGAAGCGCCATGATCCGGACATCGTATACTCCCAACCGGCCAATACGGGCACGGGAAAGGATATCATGACCCAAGTGCTGTTCGCGATCGAGCACATGAAGAACAAGAACGTGGCGCTGAAGTTCTCGGACATCATCTCATACCTCTCGCTCCAGCATCGCGCCCATGACCAGGGCTACGTCCAGGCTCTTCGGAGTATCCTACAGATGCACGAGAAGGTTGAGTTTGATCCTAGCGGCGCGAACGGAGAGGGCACATTCAGATTCCGCCCACCTCACAACATCCGCAACTCGGAGCAACTCCTAAAGCACCTACAGGCCCAGACTACTGCGGCGGGAATGAGTGTTCGTGAACTCCGGGAAGGCTGGCCTAGTGTTGAGGAGGAAATCAATCAGATGGAGAAGGAAGGGAAGCTGCTGGTGACTCGGAATAAGAAGGATGACCATCCCAAGATGGTGTGGCCCAATGATCCGTCCCTAATCGAGCACTTCGACGATGAGTTCAAGCAGATCTGGGACAAGATCAAGGTTCCGGATGCGAATATCGTGAAGGAAGAGCTCGAGAAGTTCGGCATCACACCCACCAACAAGAACAAGGTGGTTGGTCCTCGCATTGTGCCGGCGTCGAAGAAGGCTAAGAAGCCGCGCCGAAGTGGCAAGACCACGAACACTCATATGACCGGCATCCTCAGGGATTACTCCCATCTCAAACGGTAAAAGAGCTGATGAAGGGTTCCGCAAGGGCTTTACTTTGGTTGGTGCCACTTGAGAACGTCGCTTTGATATTATCATTGCTTGCATTGCTTCGGCGTTTCGGAGAAACTGCGCGCGACTCGGGTTGCCGTACAACGTCTCCTTCATGATTTCCATACTTTCCCTGGCAGCATTGCCATTTGTACACTACACGCCGACGATGATAGATACCCAAATAAACCAATTATTCGATTCCTGCAAGCCTACAAGATAACATAGCTATATATGCACTCCACCTACATTTACAACGTATGCTTGGCCCTACTCCCACGAGTCTATCCAAATTTATGAATTGATCTAAACCCAATAAAAGGTATCCAAGAGAAGGCGTAGAGATGTACAAGGTACCCAAAAACACACAACCCAACAAAACCAACTACCTACCATCCAAAAGCCACTCAATGCTTCCCATTCGTAGCAGCCCCAGTTTCCTCAACCCGATCCAAATACTCCACTAAATCCTCAATAGTACACACCTTAATCCCCCACTTCTTCCCAAATCGCAAACACCCATCCCTCCGCATCATCCCATTATTCCCCCCAATCTCCGGTTTCCCCTCAACAACGACCCCATCCTCAACAAGCTCCGCAATCACACCCACCGGCGCCTTCCCAGCAAGCTTACAGAAATCCACCGCAGCCTCGGTGTGACCTGTGCGCTCGCGCACGCCGCCAGGCCGCGCCTGCAGCGGGATGATGTGGCCCGGCCGACGGAAGGAGTCGATTTGCGCGGTGGGCGAGGCGAGGGTGCGACAGGTCAGTGCGCGGTCCTGGGCGGAGATGCCAGTTGTCACGGAGTCGTCGCTGGAGTCGATTGTGATTGTGTAGGCGGTGCACTTCGGG
This sequence comes from Penicillium turbatum, assembly GCA_030762825.1. Classification (NCBI taxonomy): domain Eukaryota; kingdom Fungi; phylum Ascomycota; class Eurotiomycetes; order Eurotiales; family Aspergillaceae; genus Penicillium; species Penicillium turbatum. Next base: position 496,451 of record JAUJYX010000014.1, read on the forward strand.
TCCGCATTCTCGGTTACCATTTGGGGGAGGGCGAGGCGGGTGGCGAGGTCCGGGGTGATGGGGGCGCATATTAAACCGCTGTTTGGGTGAGATGTTAGTGAGATAGATTCATAGTGAATTGGACTTGGGATTGGTGCGAGTGTCGTTGTGGAAAATCAATTGCGGGGTGCGTCGGAGTTGGAGGGGAGTCTGGGTAGCCGGTCCGGCGCTGTCTTGGTTGGGTGGTGGTCTTACCTCGTGTAGCGCACCAGGAAGGCCATCTGTGCGGCTGTGATGGACTCAGCGGCGATGATTAGGTCGCCTTCATTCTCGCGATCTTGCGAATCGAGGACAATGATGAACTCTCCATTCTCTGTAGTAGGACTCGGTCAGTTGCTTGATCGACTCGAGAGACCCCGCGAGCAGCTGGAGGCTCGTGGTAACGGAGCAATTTGGTGTGTGTGGAGGGTTTTACTTACTGAATGCTGCAATTGTATCCTCAATTGAGTCAAACTGGTGCGCGACTTCTGTTGGGGAAGGCATTTTGGTTGCTCGGCGTTTCTTTTTTTGCCCCTCACTGCGAAAGTCCGAGATGGAGTAGATCAAACGGCACGGGGTGCAGAAGGTATAAGTGGTAAGAGTCTTGACGGGTAATTAAGAGAGCAGTATATGTGAATTGTTTGGAACTGAGGAGAAAGAAGAAGACTGAGTCACAAGAGCATTGGAAATGCCTGTGATATCGGCGCGGGGAGCCGGGGGATGCGGACCGGCCAATTGCTAAGCCTCGGGACCAAATTAGTAAATGGCCCCTCCGAGGTCAGGCAATTTCAAAGCATTTCCAATTTCAATGGACAGTGATAGTCTGTACAGCGTCCTACATAAAACGAGTAGGCTTGCATGTCTGTGATACAAATAGTGCCCTGAAGGTAGAATTGGCTGCAACACCTACTGACTACATATATGGACACGAGTTACTCCATACGCAAGAAAAAACAGACCCATTAGGATGTGAGATGTGGAGTATTCAAATGCAAAGATATATACGTCCATAGTAGCCATGAAGACTCTCAACCCAGCCCTCGACTCCCCATCCAGCGCACCTCATCAGCCTGCTGCTCAAGCGCCCGGCGCATGGAATTCTCGTACCGCTGCTCCTTCTCCCAGTCATCACGGCGTTTATGCCGCATCGCCTCACGGGTAGCTTCATCAACCTCCGCATGCATAAACAGATCATCATCGTCAACATCTTCTTCGTCAACCTCCATCTCGTAGTCCGCAGGAATGGAGAATTTAAGACGCCCAATCCGCTCTCCCGTCCATACAAGAAGCTCATCCCCAGTGAGGTTCCCGCCGGTGGGAAGAATTTTGCGTGCAACTTCATGATTCTCCTGTGACAAGGAAGGCCAAAGTCCGCGCGGCGGTTGCTCCTCGTCTGTATGTGGGGTTGGCTGACGGCTGCGACGACCGAATGAGATCTGAGGGTGGGAGGTGTTGATATTCCATCGTCGGACCTCTGAGCGGCCGTCTCGCTCGGTCCACTTGATGTTCCCTTCGGAATCGGAGAACACGATGCGATTTCCGTGTGATGCAACAGAAAGTAATTTGGAGCTGGCAACGCTCTGGCGGTTTGTGTACTCTGGATTGAGGGTGGATGACATGGTTGAGGGGTTGGAATTGAGGTCAGATGTCGGCTTGAGATTATACAGTTCTAGCGAGCCTCGTCCTTTATAGTCTCCGCATGCGACAATGGAATGTGTCTCTGGGTAGGTGTCGTCTGAGAAGACGGGGAACCGAGGCGCTGGTACGGAGGCAAGACCACATAGTCGACCGCCGGAATGAACGGTGGTCTGTAATCGAGGGAAAAAGCGGCGGTCATAGCATAATATGCTGGGGAAACGACCAGCAAGGAGAATTGTATTCACATGAGGAGCTGGCGGGTGGAGGATGGAAAGAGGGCCAGGTTGGAAGAGAGGAGCGTAGTTAGCTCCTTTATCTGAGGGTTCAGGGCTGCGTATACGAGTAGGCGGTTGCCCATTGGATTGGAGTTGGAACAGGGGGGTATCGGAATGCGCAAATATACCCAATTCTGGAGCGCGAGGACTAGTCACCTGTTCGCATCGCGAGCTGATTGCTTCTTCTTCCTCGTCAGCCGATAGTCTTGAGTCATATATCTGCAGACTGAGTGTAGTGGCTAGCGTCAAGGGAACTGAGTAATCTGTTTCCTGGGAAAGGGCGAAAATCGACCATGGATAACGCTGCTGCGAGATCACCTTCAATGTCTCCAAGTCAACTTCGTTGAGAACATTCCCAACTGCCAGGTAGGCTCTTTGCCTTAGAGAATCCACGCTCACTCCCTCTCCCAGGTTTATAAACTCCAATGAGGCCTTGGATGCGGAATGGTCTCGACGGCCAGATAAATTGGTCATGAGGATGCCAGGCTCACTGACACCAAGGATTTTGCCTTTTCTCGCCTGCGAGTCAGCAGAGTGAGAGTGGTTCAGATCCCAGATGCAGACGCTACCATCTTCAAGCGGCGCGACGATCTTATTTTGCCTGGAGGAACTCCAGTCTTTAAGCAACCCCATACCCTTAACCTCATAGGACTGCCTTCGCTTCCCTTCACCTTTGCGGACCGAAGGCTGCTCGATCCATGATAGTGATATGGGTCCTTGACGAGCAATATATTCCGAGTACCAGTCAACATGCTCCCCCGCAGCGGACGAATCCCATTCCACCGCCGCCCTCGTTCGCTCACTCCAAGACATTCCCTCCGTATCATCTGGGTCTCCTTCTGCCGATGGGGCAGCGGGCTGAATAAGCTCAGTCAACAAAGCAGCCGCATCAGAGATCGGACTCTCCGAAGGCGCGGGGCCGGCCCGGGCAGCTCGCCGAGCAGCCCATGACTGCTCATAGCAATGTAGTCTCCACTGATTATTATCGCGTGCGAGATCAAAGAACTTTTTGGAAATAGATTGGAGCTGGACCTTCTCTCGTGGGGCGAGGACTGAGTATCGCGGGGCTATCAGTTCTCGGTCGACACGGTGCGGGCAAGGTCCGGGAAGGGGCGGCGGCGCTTACGGTCGATTATTTTGGACAGGATTTCTATCGGCAGCCTATCCATGGGAGCAGGGAAAAGAGCAGCATTGAGGGCAGTACCAATAATAGGAATCAGCGACGGAGATATCGGCTTCTTGTAGATTGAACACAATTTGGACTTTGTCTCAATCGAGCTGGATTTTCCCCGCGATCTGCGCTGGCTTCAGATCGTCACGTGGATTCAAGTGGCATCGACGAAGAGCATAAATAGAATCAGATTAGATTTTAATCTTTGATGTTAGAAGATGGGGAAGGTCTGGTCGTGTGTTGAGTGATTGCCTTGTGGCGCTTAGAGGGGCACAGTTGGGGTAAATACCTGTAGGCTCGGGAGAGGTTTCCGAAATATACATAGGATCCGCTGGGTTTCACCGATGTCTTTACAAAATACCAGAACATTCGGGCTGTTATCTCCTTTAGCAAAAGTCCGGTCCGCCCTGAGTAACGTTGTGCTAAAAATAAGCTTATGACCTAACCTTGGATTGAGCAACCTTAAGGCAGGTGGTCATAGGTACGAGCCTATCTACATCTGAAAAGTACATTTAGATATAGCAAAGAAATAATAGGATATAGAAATCTCGAACTATATGCATGTAGGAAATAGAATTAATGTGAATGATATGAGGTGTGCCTTCCACACAGCCAAACTCCAGCCTGGCCCAATTTTTCCCTCCATCAATCAGTCATGACTCGTACATTAAGAACAAATTAGGCAAACATAACGGCATATAAATAGCAAAAGTGGACAGCAATGTATGTAGAGACACGCCCAAGGCGCCTCTACTCGTCCGGTCTAAAGACGGCATCCTTGCAGAGAATAGTCACCTTCTTGAAGAAGCGTCGCCATTCAAGCGGATCACCCTTGATTTTGACGAACTCCACTTCAAACACGCCCTCTGAGACACACTCAATGAGCACCTTGCCTTGGAGTGGACACATTCTGCCATCCTTGGCAATCACCCGAATCATGGCAGAAGCATCTCCAGCACTCACAGCAGGGACAGTCGGAACTGGGACCCCAAGTCGATGAAAAGCCTCACATATGAGAGGCACGAGCAGCTTAAGCTCCCATGCAGAGTAGAAACGAGTCAACGAACGCGAGGGAATGATATCCTGGAACTTTTGTGCGTTTTGAGTTCGGCTCACAGGCACAGAAGGCTGCTGTGAGAACTGTGACATGGAAGGCTCATCCTCGAGATGGCCTACCATCACCGCATCTTGAGAAGCAAATTTCTTCCCAAAGGGCTGGGCTGATCCGAAGACATCAGCGTCTTGCGGTCTGTCCCAGTCCATCAGCATGCCGCCGCCAACCATCTCTGGCTGGGTTGAGGAGAACCCTGCGTTTGTACCGCGGTCATCAACGTCCATGTCCATAGGATCAAAGCTGCGACTGGCCCCCTTACGCCTTTGGGAAAGAGGGTCCTGGTTGAAGTCGATATGGAGCGACTCGAACATCGAGGTTGCAAGATTAATTGGGTCTCTCAACTTGCCATCGGTAGAGAGGTATTTGTTTGCACGTGTGTACCAAGGATGTCTCCGGACATCCTCCAGCGAGAATCGACTTTTGGGGTCGACCGTCAACATGCCACGCAACAGTGATAATGTAGCTGGTGGTAACTTCTGCCACAACTCGTCTGTAGTTCGCGCATTTGTCGCAACATATTCGTGGTATTCGTAGCTCTCGTCCGTCGGGCTATCCCAAGGCGTATTTCCAGCCAATAGGACGAAAAGTACAATGCCACAGGACCAGATGTCCACCAGATCAGGATGATACCCAGCCCCCTTGTTTTGGCCTCTGGTACTGCTACTGATAACCTCGGGCGCAATATATGGCGGACTGCCACAGAACGTGGTGGAGAGTTTCCGCGCCCCCTTGTACTCAAACAGCGCTGCTAGACCGAAGTCCGCGATCTTCAAATTCCCGTCACCCGTGAGAAGCATGTTCTCGGGCTTGATATCTCGATGACCGACGCCTTTGGAGTGCATAAAGCTCACAGCACTGACGAGCTGCGAGAAGTAGACATGGGCGATATCCTCGCCCACACCCTCGTCGGCCTCGATCTTATCGAAAAGATCCCCGCCCTCGGCCAACTCCATTGCGATCCAACGCCACACCTCGTCCTCGCCGGTCTGATAGAAGCTGATAATATTCCCATGACCTGAGACGTGTCTGTGAACCGTGACTTCGAGTTGTAGTTGTCGTGCGCTTATCTTGCCGTGGCGAGCGGCGTAATCTTTGTGGATGTACTTGACTGCGAAGACCGGGTTATCTGAATCTATCGGGCAGGCTTTCTTGATACTAGACAAATGAGACAGAGTTAGATATGGACATTTGACAGCAAATTGAATCCGATTCTCACCATGCATAGGCGCCTTGGCCGATGGTCTTGGAGACGATGCGAAACGGCACGTCGTCCGGAAGCGGGGCCAACTGCGAATGCTGCATTTCGAGGAAGCTCACAGAGAGCTAAATGGATGCAAGAGGAAAAATGAGGGATGGTTAATGTTAGACAGGCATAACGAGTGGATGGAACGAGGGACAAGAGTAGGCTGAGAGTCGCGTTCAAGCAAGGGAAGCGAACGCGGGACAAGACGCGGGCCACTTTATCCTCATCGGGTAGTCTGTTGACAGCCGGGTGAACATATGGGCAGGCTGAGGATGAAGGATTTGCCCTGATCCTATTCAACTGGAAAGGATCATATTAGGTAGACAGTACGATCAGAGTATACACAGTACTAACTCGAAACTATATCACACAATCCTATTAATACCTTGAAACTCCAGACCCGCAGTTGGTTTGTCGACGATCACACTAACACCAGATCGACTGTTGGACTGCATGGAAACTTTGAGTTGAATCTGCCATTGATATTTGACCTGATTTAAATTCAATTTTATATTTCAAGAACGACTAGATATTTCGAACAATGTGTTCCCTAAGCTTGAAATTTGGCTTAAGTACATAATCCACGCACTAAGCGGGGTTTGCCTGGTTGCCCCGGGCGCGCAAAACCGAGTAAACAAAAAACCAATAATCCAGAGTCATCTCCTCTTTGTTCATCTCCTTCACCTCACATCGCCAAAAACCCAACCCCCTCAACTCTCGCAGTCCATCTCTCCATCCTCAACTCTAGTACCTCAAATCTCAGTGGGTCCATATCGTTACGGATCCGGCGTCATTCCACACCCTCGTGCTACAGTGACTAGCATTCCACACCAAAAATCCCAAGAACACACTTCATTAAAAACCATCTATCACCTCTCCCCGGCTTCATAATGGACTACAGCATGGAGGACACGCAGAACTCCGCGCCTGAGGCGCAGCAAGCCAACAAGCTGAACACCTCCGGTCAGAAAAGCGACACCCATAGTGTGACCAAGCGGTTCGTCCCCTTCAGCATCCACAAAAAGCTCCTAGAGAACGCACTGTACTAACTGCTACTCTCTAATGACAGCCTGCAAGCTGAACTCATGCAACTTATGGTCTCGCCGTCTCCCGGCATCTCCGCCTTCCCAGATGAAGACGACAATCTCCTCTCATGGACAGCAACCATCACCGGCCCGACCGAGACACCCTACGAAGGCCTGAGGCTCAAACTTTCCTTCGCGTTCCCCAAGAACTACCCCTACTCGCCACCAACAGTCCTCTTCAAGACCCCGATTTACCACCCGAACGTCGACTTCTCTGGCCGCATCTGCCTCGACATCCTGAAGGACAAGTGGAGCGCTGTTTACAATGTCTCCAGCGTCCTGCTCAGTTTGCAAAGTCTCCTTGGAGAGCCCAACAAGTGAGCATCGCAACTCCCCCCAAGTCCTCATGAACGTCAAGTGCTAACAACATCCCAGCGCGAGCCCCTTGAACGCGCAAGCCGCCGAGCTCTGGGATTCAGACCAGGCGGAGTTCAAGCGCCATGTCCTCGCCCGACACCAGGACCTAGACGAGGAATAGACATTGGGTTTTCTGATATTGTGATTCTGCATCGGCGTCGGTTGGCCCTGTCGCCTGCTACATAGGCGGCGGGATCGTGCTGCAAATGCATAACGGCCTGGTTTTGGGCCTGGGAGTTCTTGCTTTGGGTGTTGTTGTTGGATTTCAGGTTGTATGTTCTTATTTTTATCTCGTACCTATGAATCTTCGCATTCGGGTACAAAGTGAGAAACTCTTTTGCCCTAGGAATTCTTCCATGGTTGCTTCTCGTCTCATCAATTCTAACAATTGCTCTTTGGGCAGTAGATTCGTTGATGACAGTCAATTTGACTTTGTACACCTTGTATCCGAGCCTGTATACATCAGTCCTAATGTGCTGGTAATCTCTGTGCAAGTATAGAAGACCCATCTAGACTTCAGCAGGGCAACTTCCGCAGGAGCATGCATGAATTGTATGCACATTGTCATTCAATAATACATAAAACTAATGAAATCCTACCGTACTATCCAATAAGAACATCGACGAAATCAAAACTAAAATTACCATCCAAATCAACCAGTACTACTAGCAAAGTACTGCTTCTCGTTGGTAATCAACAGTCCCGCAACAGCGGCACTGGTAAAGGTACTGATAGCACCGGTGATCATGGCGCTGAACGCAACACGCGAGACATCGCCACCACGACCAGGTGAGATCTGCGATAGCACACCGATCTGGTTACCGACAGAGCCGATGTTGGCGAAGCCGCAGAGCGCATAAGTGACGATGAGACGGGATCGGTCAGAGAGGTCTACGTACTCGACATCGCTCTGGAGGGCCTTGTAGGCGACGAATTCGTTCTGTGATTGTTAGTTGAGTTTCCAAGGTTTCAAGGATGTGCATAAATTCTAATGAAAAGAAAGCAGGAAAAAGGAGAAATAAAGGGAAAGAACCTACGGTAACAAGCTTCATGCCAATCAGCTTGGAAACCTTGAGCAGGTCGCCGTCACGGGAAACACCGAGCAAGAAGGCAATCGGGTAGCAGATGTATCCGACGATCAGCTCGAGGGTGAGCTCGGGATCGTTGATGTTCAAGTATCGGCCCCACCAGGTGAGGAGGCCGTTGACGAGACCGATGAGCGCGAGGATGCACAGAAGGGTTGAGGTGATCATGGCGGCGATCTTGAGACCGAGCCAAGCACCGTTTGTGAACGCATGTAGAGCGTTGGCAGAGCGGTGTTCTTCGTTATCGGGGACGACGACGCGGCCTGCAGTGAGAGTTTCTTCTGTCTCCGGCCAGCGAAGCTTAGAGACCGCCAGTGACGCTGGGATACTCATCACACAGGCGCTGACCATTGCCTGGGGGTTGACGCCGATGCTGATGTAGGCGATTAGGACGCTGCCAGCGATAGTGGCGAAGCCAGAGCACATGACTTGGTGCAGCTCGGCTATGGTGAGGTGTGCGATGAAGGGGCGGATGAGCATGGCTGATTCACCTTGACCGATGAAGGGGGATGCGGCGGCGACGACGGCTTCGGCGCCGGAGACGCGCATGCTCCAGAAGAAGAAGACGGCGAATTTGCCGACGAACCATTGGAGCACGTTGTAGTAGTATAGGAGCTGGACGAGAGAGACGAAGAAGATGATGGCTGAGATGACACCGATGATAAAGAAGTTGGCTGGAGCAAATGCTCCGTTGTAAGCGTAGAAATCCGCGCTGGTCAGGAAAATGACACCCTCGCTGGCAAATCCGAGGAGGCTACGGGCTAGACCTGAAATGAAGTTGAAGATGTCGTAGCCTGCGGTGGTGCGGAGCACGAACAACGCGACGATGAATTGCGACAGCATGCCGACAATGACAGTGTGCCAGTTGATCATCTTGCGGTTGTTTGATGTGACCCAAAGTCCGAAGATGAAGACCACCATTCCGAACAGACTGACTGCACGGTTGGCACGGGTGTTATCTAGCGACTCTTCGGACACAAATGCGCCGACGATGATCACTGCAATGCACAGAGCAGCGGCGGCGGGTGTTCTGAACTTCTCGGGAATGATGCGCACGAAGCGGTGGGCGGTTTGTTCCCAGACCCAGTGCATTGGCTTCGAGATGATCGTGATCGGTACATAGAAGAACAAGATCCGCAGGGAGATAGCGAGCCAGAGCAGGAACGGGACGACCCATCCCAGCTTTCGATTGAGAATAAGGCCAGCAATCCACCAGCTAAAAGTATACGTATGAGTATCGTGTTGGGGTTCAGGGCGTGCACACAGCACGCCGGTAATCTCAGAAGCACAATGGTAGTTCACTCACCCGGTGAACAAGAGCCAGATCACGGCATAGACAATGTGTCGCCATTGCTTCCCCACGCGACGATACCAAGTACGTTGAGCTGGGTAATTCTCGCCGGCCTCCTCGTCAGAGCTCTTGCTGGCGTGATCCAGGGGTGTAGGCTCGGGGACAATTCCTTTCTCGAATTCGCCGGCTTGGGAGTAGACCACTTCGTCCTTGCGTCCTTCTTCGGCGCGGGCGGTATGGTTGTGATGAGTGTGGTGATGCTGCTGTGATGGATCCAATACCGGATCTACATGATGCACGACTTCAGATCCCGTGGAGGGATCGACTACCTGAGTCTTATCCATCAGGGTCGATTTCCGATTCGCAGTCGGTGTAAACTGGAAAGGAAGCAAAGCACCAGAAGACACGATAGAAGCTTAAGAGTAAAACTCAGAAGATAAAACCCCACAGAACCACCCGGTAGTACTAGTGTTGCAGCGGAGACTCGGAGTTTTATAATAACACGACACAGCTTTTAATTAGATCTCATTGGTATTTGCCGGCATTCGAGGAATGCCGTTTATATTCGCATATTATTATATTTTTTTTTGTGTGCGGGGGAGCGCGAGATAAAGAAAAATGGTTAGAAGGAGCACTAAGCCATCGGAGATATTCCATAAAAATCAAATGAACGGACTGACCGACGGAGTACTGCGGAGCTCCCGTCTCGCCCAGCGCCAATCCAGGAGCCATAAAAGCCACATGTAACCACATCCATGGCAAAATGATAAGACAGTAACATTCTTTTGCCACGCAGAAACCCAATCAGCCGGGCTGATTGGTGGTTAAGATTAAGCTAAATCTTCTTCTGTACGTTGGTCCTTACAGTCTCTCTCCGCACCGGGTAGTAGTGGAGTTGGAAATGGGTCGTGTGCTTCATCGAGAATTTTCCACCGAGCTAATTTGGTAATGAGATTCAAGTCCGGGGTTCCCCAGGGTTTGACATGGTTGTGATACCCGAGGGGCTGGTCAAGGGGAGGCTGAAGATGGAAACATTGCTCACAACGGTCTGGGGAGGGTGTTTTTAACACAACGTGCATCTATCGAACTTTTCATGTCCTGTTCGAGTTCCACTCTGAATTTGCCTCACGCGGATTTAACTTTGGGAGGAAAACTGGAGACGCTCGATAAGCGGCAGAGGTCCGAGATACACATTTTGCATGTTTAATCTCACACAATTTCTCTAAGATAGGCGCTTTACGAGGAACAACTTGGCTCGGTTAGCATCGTCTGATCTAGCATAGTGTCCAAGACTTTGTAAGTTCTGATAGATTAGACTCTATTATCCTTGTGATCTGGTCACGTTTGACTTCAAGGTTAACCTCGGGCCCCCCGAGCCCGGGGAGGAACCTTCCAAATCTGGAATAAGTGGGCCATTTCCTATTATGTAATGTCCACGGGTGGACACAAACTTTCAAGGAACCAAGGAACCTCCCGAGGTCCCGTCGTGGCCCACCTGCAGCCTAAGGTTTAGTTATGGTGTGAGCAAATATGGGCTGCCTAAGGCCCTAAGGCCAGCAAACACAACCAGGTCAGATTAACAAAGCCCTGTATGGCCCGGAGTGAATGGAGCTGTTGAAGGACAGCCGCTGATAAAAGAAAGAGAAAAAGAAAAGCTACTGACAGCTACCTGTCTGATTGCTATAAGAAGATTGATTGGATTGAGGTCACCCGGTACCTGGCTTTGAATATGACAAGTACAATTGGCATAAGGTATACCCGTCTCCAATAGTCATGACCACGTAATGCTTTATGTGCAGCGCCTATTGAGAAGGTTGGCATCCACGGGACCAGCTTCGGGTTAGTCACAGCCGCGGCAATGGCTAAACCACCTGCAACAACAATGACAACGTCAAGCACATGGCGATTGAGTTCGTCGCTATTCTATCTCGGGGTTAGAATCAAGAAAAGGATTGGGTGTTATTAGGTGCAGTCATGCCTTTTACAGATATGTGTTTGCGTGTCATTTAAGCATTGGAAGGTTTTAATGCAAGTTTCTCGGCACTTGGAAGGTTCCATCTGATAACTTTATTAGCCCCAAAATAGCAGCTGGATATGCGGGACCGGATCTCCTATATCATTGCCTTCAAATTGTTTTAGTCATCTGATCTTTACCAACCAAGGTTGGAAGCTTGTGCTCCTGACCTCGGGAGGTCATGGATAATATCTTTGCTTCTTGCTTCGCTCCAGGCCAATAGCACCAAGATACAATTTCCTCAATTCTGTTAGTCTCAAGCCAAAACAAATCGATGGGCGAGAAAGCTATTCAAAAAAACCCCCCATCCATGGTCACCTGACTTATACGGAAGTCTCTCAATCATGCTAGATGTGATCACTGATGTATAGACCGTCAGTCCGTTCATAAGGTGGCTTTTCTGCCATCAGCTGCCGCAGCAGGTGTAGGTCGAGGCACCCTTTAATTGTGGCCCCGATACTTTGTGGTCAATTCAACCTTCTGAGTCAGGACAATGCCTTCCAAACCAAAATTATTGAGAATGCCGCTTCTTGGGTTCTTGCGGCAAGCTCCTTACAAGCCCCAGCCCTCTAGCACAGCTGATGTCATCCGAGCTTCTCAGAGTATTGAAGAGGAGCGCGCGCCCCACTATAAATCCAAGCAATTCTATCCTATGGAACTTCATGCAATACTCGCCAAGAGATATCAGGTGGCGGCCAAACTTGGATGGGGTACCAGCTCGACAGTCTGGCTGGCCAAAGATCTCCATCGGTAAGACCCCCAATAATGCAAATTGTCCTTACTCTAACTTTCAAGGTGGCGCTGGCGTCCTCCACGTTATGTCGCGATAAAGGTCAACGCAAATAACTACGCTTCTAAAGAAGGCGCAGAGAGAGAGCTCCGAATCATGCAGAGCATAACACGAGTCAAGTCAGCTGATCACGGCCGGTATTTTGTCCGCACTTTGCTTGACTCGTTTGACCTATCAGGGCCTAATGGCAATCATATCTGTATGGTCTTTGACCCCCTTTACCAGCCTCTATGGATGCTCAAAGAGCGCTTTGAGGGAAATGTTTTGCCTTTCGAAGTTCTCGGGAGTATTATGTGGCTGGTTGTGATGGGCATTCGTTATCTACACACCCAGTGCCACATCATTCACACAGGTCAGTTCGATCCATGGAATACTGTTGATAATTCGTCGAGATTTTAATGAATAAGCAGATCTGAAATCTGACAATATCCTCATGGCTCTCCAAGACCAGTCCTTACTCGACGTGGTTGTTCAAGAAGAGTTGGATGCTCCACTGCCTCGGAAGATTCTTGAAGATAGAACAATATATCTCTCACGGAATAACTTTGGGTTTCGAGTGGATCAATTAGGAAGGCCGGTTATTACGGATTTTGGGCTTTCTGTTTACGGAGACCGGGGCCCTCATACCCACCCTATCCAACCCGACGGTTTTCGAGCTCCGGAGGTGATCATTGGGGCCGGTTGGGACTACAGTGCTGATATATGGAATCTAGGAGCATTGGTAAGGTTTGGTGGGCTCGATGCCACCCCAAACGCGATACTAACTATCTGACTAGATCTGGGAGCAACTTTGTGGGACCGGCCCGTTTGATTATTCTACTTCGCCTTCAGATTCGTCTTACAGTGAGGAAAAGTACTTGGCGTCCATTATCTCCTTGATTGGCCCTCCTCCGGAAGATCTTCTGAAGCGAGGAAGCAAAAGTTCGCGTTATTTCGACGACAGAGGTACGAAATGCACCCGATAATTTGCAATATTGTCTTGCTGATCACAGACCAGGTCAATTCAAATTTCCTGAACTCATTCCGGAGGAGCGGGGATTAGAGAAAAACCTTACGGTCCTCGAAGGGGACGAGAAGCAGATGTTCTTGAGTTTTATCTCAAGATTGCTGCAGTGGCGGCCAGAGGATCGAGCGACTGCAGAAGAACTACTCTCTGATCCCTGGCTCCAAGTATCCGACTAGACCATAGGCGAGTGTGTTATGGTCAAAGTACAGTAGCATCGGAACTCAATTTTATGTAGAACAACGAACAACCTAGGATCGAAAGGTGGAAGGCTTAGTAGGCTCTAATCCGACAACCTGCAGGAAACCTAATGCTGGAGTGATATAGTCATATCACTATTTTCTGCTGATTCGATCTTCACTGCTACCTACCTAGAACTTACTTACATTGTGCTCCAGGGCTGCTTTGCAAGAATTTCATGAAGCACATCCAGTACATGAGGATACCTAGGTAACAACATCTGAATCACTTCACGGCAAAAGCTTTACCTACTAGCATTGGGGTGTTTAAGGTCCCAGCTCTATTATCTTGTTACTCCGGTTTATATATTTTCACTCGCGACAACAAAATATGTTCATAGCATGCATTATATGTACTTCTAAACTGTGGGAACAATAAGACAAGTAACAGATATCAGATCTGCTGAAGAAGAGGAAACAACCCAATCAGTATGACAGAAGCCATATGGACCCTTCTTGGGGTTGACGTCGTCGATTCGTTCATGAAATACCTAGAACACCATACCCTTAACCTGAGCCACCTTCTTCAAATTGATGTCCTTGATCAAGAGTGTCCAGAAGATCGCCAAACCCATTACGCCCAGTCCAGCAGAAAGCATCCTAACCTGCGTATAGCCATATGCCGCCTGGATACCCGCTCTCATCGCAGTGCCAGGGGCGTAGCTCAGTTGCGTCTCGACATCTTCATAAATCATGTCAAGATTAGTCAAGTCCGGCAGGTACCAGGTAAGGGCCTTCTTGTATGTGTTGTTCCAGATCGCCGTGGAGATAGTCAGGCCCGCTGAATCTCCAATGGTGCCGACAACGTTCAGCAGGGCAAGGGCCGTGGCAATGTGCTGGTGGTCCACGGCAGCGAGAATGGCGAGCTGCTCGACGATGATGAAGATCGATCCGCCGATCGAGATGAAGATCTGACACATCACCTGATAGCCTACATTCTGGCCTGGGCGACGGAAGTAGATCATCAGACCCTGGGCGAAGATGTAGAGAGGGACGGAAATATATAGCAGCCACTTAAAGCGACCGGTCTTTCGGATGGCAAATCCAACGAAGAACAATAGTACACCGGAGACCACGTCGAATGTGTTGACGATGTATCCGGATTCAGCGATGGTGAGTTCGTTGACCACTTGTAGGAAGTTTTGGAAGTAATTGTTCCAGCAGTAGTTGGAAAGCTGGTATGTTGCATCCAAAAGGCAGGCACCAACCACTGTTCGGTTGGTGAGGAAGGAGTAGGGGAGGAGTGGGGTAGGAGCGATGTATTTCTCGTAGAGAGCGAAGAAGAAAAGCATCGAGAATCCGACCACGATCATAGCAATGATATAACCTGTGCCCCAGCCGTTGGGAGCTTCGGCGGCAATGTCAAATGGGAGCTCGAATAGGACAAGTCCTGCAGTAAAGATGAAGACTCCGATCACTATATGAAAGGTTAGTATTTGTAATTTTTGAGGGCCATTCTCGGGTTTGTATAACTCACGATCGAACTCAAGAGTCCAAAACCAGATACTCTGGAAGAGGTTTCGACCGCTCTTCTCTCTAATCACCACAGTATTTCCCTTCTTGGCCTTTTTCAGGTTATACTTTAGGACGAAGAACAACGGGGCAGCCACAATCGGGAAGATGATCGCGAAAGTACCATAGGCCCATCGCCAGCCTGTGTTGGCGTAGAACAGATTCGCGACCTTTGGTCCAGCAAAGGCCGTAATGATATAAGGAGAAGAGGTGAAAGCGTATGCAAGCGCTCGATTCTTCAATTGGGACAAATCGGCGGTGATAACATCCACAGCGAATTGCATACCTCCAAAGCCAACATAATAGAACACCTGGGTTTATCGGTTAGCATCTGCTCCGCTAGTATATCAACATAATGTCTCACATTTGCTGCGCAATAAACCGGGAAACTGTTGCAAGAGGCCATCAGAATGAGGCCGATGGTAGAACAGATCGACATGACGAGGAATCCCTCGGCACGACCCCAAGTGTCCACCATCTTCGCCACTGGGAGGAAGACAGCAGCGGAGAAAGCATCGGCAATAGCGGTAGGAAGGCCAGACAAGGAGTGCTGCTGGAACGAGCTAGCGACATAACTGCTTAAACTACCATCAATGGATGAAATCCAGGCATAGACGAAGTAGAGGAACCACATACTATAGAAGTAAAAGATTAGCGAGAGTCTGAGGGAGGCAGGCAATTGACTTACTTGATGAAAGTGAAAATCAGAGCTGGCTTTGACCAGGTCTGAGCCACAGCCTCGACTTCCTGGACACCGTGCTGCAGCTCCTCAAAGGATACACCAGGCAACTCCGCGCCATTGTTCGGCAATGCCTCGTCGGCATGACGATCTGGTCCCTCTGACTTTTCCGGCTCTACAGTATTTCTATCAACCTCAGCCGAGGAACTTGCAGCCTCATCCTGGTCGACCTTCATCCGATGAAAGACCGACCGGGCCCTTTGCATCAAGGGACGAACATTCATCACGATCGAATGAACCTCAAAATCCAGGGAATTCAACCAAGTAAAACTTTCCAAAGGTAAACTAGTCCGCTGGGGAAGGGACTGGACTGAAATATAAAATGCCAGACCCGCGAACTCCCACAAACAGCGAAAGTCGGCACATGGGACTCAAGAAATCACGGAAAAAGGTCGTGTTTTGAATGCCCATCTGTGGGCCATGACGACAATCCTTTCCATGTGTATCGAACAGGATATCATAGCCCAAACATATTCGAGAGACGTGGGCCGTCGCTCCACCGGGAGCAGAAACACCCGGGTTCAGCTGGTAAGAAGATCTAATCAGATCGTCGGTGGCTGTGAGATCATCAATGGGTTGCCGCTTTGAGTTACCGTTGTCGGATTCATCGGATTCGTTGGCTTGAAGACAAGCTTTGTCTGGTTGCTTGGAAATTAAATATGGGACCTTGGCGTCTGAGATGTTTGACTTGGAACAGGCGTAAAAATGTGGATGAATAGGAAAGTTATCAGATTTGCCAAGCTTTCGGACTCGATCAGTACTGACTTTCAAGCTTGAGGTTATTCGTGTGCCCTGTCAGAATAAAAATGGTGGTCATTCCCTCAATCTCTTACGAAGATCAATGGAAACTCAGTCGAAGCTTGTTCAGAGTTTTGTTGTATTTTCCAGGGGTGGGTCGTCGCTTTGTCCTTCGATCCCCACATGTAGGAGAGACGCTCTTGTTGTACCCAACATCGTGAGTGTGATGCGTGATGCATGACACAGTCGCCCGGGTGCCATACAGTGGCTATTCTGAACTGGGAGGAAATGACCAGGTCGATCATTGAGATCGGAAATACCTCAGAGGAATGACGTTGATTTGTATATAAGATTGTCACTAAGTCGAAAACTACATGTAGTTATATATGTTGATAGCATTAGGTATCTGGTTGTTATCAGTAAAATCATAGGAGCCATTATCTATAAATACTTGCTGGTCGAAGAAGTTGACTTCCCCCCCTTTCCTTTTCCTCAACATTGAACTTCATTTTCCCCACTTGTCACTGCACGCAGCACCAGCGCCACTGGCACCACTGCCCGTACTATTTCCTAATGGCGGCTACCGAAAAGTCTGGTATCAGCCTTATGAGCCAATACAATATCGTTCTACCGAAAAGGCAGGCGTATGACTCTTCCGGCAAACCTATACCTGCATGCGACCCCGATCAATGTGCTGCGGCAATTAAGGGGGAGGATCTCCCCGTCGATCTAAGCTCGTTTTGGCATCAGAGAGCAGTTATCCGTGGGATTCGTGATTCACTTCAATTTGCAACAAGCCCGGCAATTCTTGAGCTATGCTCCGGCGACGATCGTCAGGCCCATCAATTTTCCCGCGCCCGTAATGCTCGCCTGATAATGAGTGATGTAATCCCCGATATGCAAAATCCTGCCACTCAGCCGTACTGTATCTGATATCCCGACCTTGCATCAGAAGAAACATATCGCGAAGTTGCCCGTCGGTATCCGTCTATGCGGTATCAAGTGGGCCGAGCGTGTGCTGCAGCATGCTATACAGATCTCTACAAAGAATTGGACCTTTTGCCTGACGTTTCTATTGCGGAAGAATCCCGCGAAGTTGATAAAGACGCCGAAATCTACAAGATTATCATGTCCGTCCCCCAACGATATGCTGTCATGGAAGATTTCTCTCGATCCGTTTATCTTGAAACCCCACGAACCCCTGCGTTTCTGAATGGCGATATGAAGCCCCGATGGGCTTTGGGACAGCGAGTTCTCCCTGGTAAAAATTTACTAGAGACGACTGCTGATGATATTGATATCGAGGAAGATGGATTTATCGGCTTTCAAGATATCAGCTTGAAGGATATTAGCGGAATGGAGGACTACGCTGAACTGGGCCCAGGCCAGTCCGATCAACTGTGGATGCCTCTTCCGCCTGATCTCCCAAATCTTGAAAAGCGCCTTCAGACACAGATGGCCGCGTGGGAGGGCAATGTGGATCGATACAGTCGACTAATGCACCCACGCAGGCTGAGAACCAAACTTGAATACAATTGTGTTCTTCGTGGTATTTATCACAGTACAACCTTCGCCAGATGGTGGGCCTATCAGCTGGAAACAAACCCTGGACGGGCTATCCTCCCAGGTAAATTGCTCAGCCAAGGCAATGAACGGGAGTGCAGAGAGATTCGCACTGCGATTAATGCCCGCATGATAATGAACAATGATATCTCTGGTATCGACGATGACTCGGACTGCCTCCCGTGGGTCATATGGGCGCCCGTGAAGCCCTCTGCGAACACTTTAGCTGATCTGGTTCGAAAGTGTCCGTCCATGGGACATCAAGTTGCGATCACTTGTATAATATGTGATTACGGTTCGATATTCCGAAGTTTGAAGCCCCCCTACACCAGATCCTTGTATGTGGCTGCCAGGCGAAGTGAAAATCCATTCTACCTACAATACCTTGAGGAAATCATGAAGGAGCGCGACATAACTCCCCCGGACTTTCACTACTTCAAGGACTTTGATCACACTGCACCAGGCTTACAGACTGATCTAGAGCCTAGAGATGATCTCACTGGTCCCACTGTCAGCTACCATGACATGGAGATCGGGTATGGGCAATATCCATGTGGAAATGAACACGAAGAAACTCGAGGTACATATGGAGGCGGGCTAGCAAATCCGGGAATGGTGGAGAGATACATGTGGCTCTCAACTGAAACTGCACAGAAGTTGAAAGATGAACTTGACGCGCCCTACCCAGGTGCGGATATTGGTCTTTTGTATGACGATGAAGAACTTCGATCCAAGCTTTCACGCCGTATACAGCCCATGGATCGGTAGTATGCAGGTTTCGATATGTCGAATACAGTCAGTCCCTTTGATTTTCGAGTATTATCTGCCGAGTATTCGCTAGCTTAGTTACCGATGGCAATATCGCTCGTAGACACTAGGACCAACCTTTATAATCTCAGATCAGTTCCAATCCCCCTTCCACGTACAATATAGCGCGTCGAGCACTTGAGTGTGGTATAATAGCAGTTTTGTAAATACACTCTAGAAGCACTGGCATATTGTAACAATTTTTATACAGGTAAACAAAAGCTCTCCAAGAAACTTGCAGGTTTCTCGAACTTGAATGAATTACCAGTACTGCGCCGAACCTGAGGAAGCAACGGGGGTGTGTTTCTAGCGTTTTGGGGTATGCTTTTAGCTATTCTCATCTGGGATCGGACCTAGGACTCTGATGATGCGGTGAAGTCCAATGCCTAACACAAATGGCCAAGCATCTATACTATTGACATCACATCTTTCTATGCTTGTTATATATGATAATGGAATTTCTATCATACTAAATTCCCTACGCGAGGGTCCGTAATTTTGGTAAAAAATGTAGGAGCCGGTTATGTAGTGTTACCCCCCGACTGTCAAGACGATTGGAAAAAACAACATATATTAGACATCACGAATGAATGAAGATAAGACGAAATGGGACGATGTAACATTCATCTCCAGGCAATACGAAAGCGGTTGGAAGGCGGGGGAGCGCAGTAATCTGCCCCTCCCCCGTGACAATCTGGGCTTATTCGATTCGACTAACACTATTACAATCTTCCTCTTATACCAATTCGAGGATATGGCAAATACTGACAAAGAATGGGAATTGGAGGAGGGTATCCCTCAGTTTGAGGATCCCTTCATCCAACAATACTTGAAAGGGCGCGATGCTCTGATCGTCGAAGAGCAAAAGCGACGTCATGGTACTAGTTCACTTTCAAAATCAATCAGAAGACCTCAAAACTGATGGTCGTTCTAGATGCAAATCTTCGCAAATCTCTGTCACCCATAGCCGCCCGGGCGGCGAAGATTGTATCGCAGATCCGAGCTCAAGAACAACAAGAGCTGTGGACAGCTGGATTGGACGAGGACACCGCCCACCAGGCAGATGAGATTCTTTACCCCGGTGTCATGTTTAATTTGGCCAAGGGCCGCATGGAGAAGACTAAACTATGGAAGATCGTGGAAAAGATGCCCAAGGGGTCTCTCCTGCACGCCCATATGGATGCCATGTTTGACATCGAATTCCTCATTGACCAGGCATTCTCCACCCCGGGTATACACATATTTGCGCCGAAGCCCTTGATCACAGATAAGGATTACGAAGTAGCACCCGTGTTTTTCCACTATTCCTCGCAGCCTCTGGAAGCATCCGAAGACAAGCCAGGGATTTGGTCGGAGACATACGAGGCCGACTCGTTGATCTCCATTCACAAGGCTGCCTCCACCTTCCCCAATGGAGGGGAGAAGGGCTTCCGGGAATGGCTGGGCAGCCGATGTGTACTTCTGCCAGAACATTCATATCATCATCACCACGGAGTCGACGCAATTTGGTCTATCTTTACGAGGACATTCCCCATCGTCGACTCCATCCTGATGTACGAGCCTATTTTCCGAGCTTGTTTCCGTCGCTTGCTAGGACAGCTTGCTGCGGATGGGATTCGATACGTAGAGTTTCGCATTGGATTTGTCTTCCAGTTCCGGAGGGAAGGGAACGACAAACCCGATGACGATTACTTCGGGTGGTGCAGTGTGGTGGAAGAGATCGTGGCAGAGTTCAAAGAAACGGAAGAAGGGCAGGACTTCTACGACGCTCGGATTATCTGGACTACGCTGCGCTGGTTTTCCAACGATGCGATTATCAAAAGCATGAAGCAGTGCATCGAAACGAAGCAGAAGTTCCCCAATCTGATCAGTGGATTCGACCTGGTCGGACAAGAGGATCTGGGACGACCTCTGGTCGATCTCGTTCCAGTGCTATTTTGGTTCCGAAAGCAATGTGCGGAAGAAGACGTCGATATTCCATTCTTCTTCCATGCAGGAGAATGCCTCGGTGATGGCGACGAGACAGACCACAACCTCTTCGATGCTATCCTTCTTGGCACTCGACGAATCGGCCATGGATTCTCGCTTTACAAGCATCCTCTGCTCATTGATTTAGTCAAAGAAAAGAAGATCCTCATCGAATGCTGCCCAATCTCAAACGAAGTACTCCGCCTTGCTAGCTCCATCAAGTCCCATCCTCTACCCGCACTCTTGTCCCGAGGTGTCGCCGTTTCGCTGTGCAACGATGACCCCGCGATTCTGGGTCACGGAAGGAATGGATTGACGCACGATTTTTGGCAGGCATTGCAGGGACTAGAAAATGTGGACTTGGTTGGCTTATCGATGATGGCCCAGAACTCCATTCGGTGGAGCTGCTATGAAGACCAATCGACCGCCGAGTGGAAAGCTGGCATTCAGAACGGAGTGATGGGGAAGGGACTTAAGTCTGAGCGGCTGCGCGATTTCGGATCAGATTTCGAGAAGTTCTGTGAGTGGATTGTGTTGGAGTTCGCCGAGTTTGATGCTGAGGAGGACTGAGGCTCCCGAGGTCTGTCATGTTGATTACACAATGCCTGTCACATAACATAAGTAGCCTAGCATGGACAAACATGAATATGAGAATTAGTTGATAAATATATCCAGCAAAATTAGCCAAACCCAGTAATTATTGAAGTAACGTGAAACCGACGCCCAGTCAACGAGAAAGTAATTGGCCAATCTGCGGTGATCAGAAAGGTTGACGGATCGGTGAGTTGGCACTTCGCCGCCTGACTTGGGTCACTTATCGCCTTTATCAGGTGCCCGGAACGTCATTGTGTTAACGTTTCCCCCCTTCACAACTCCTCATCCACTCCGCTTTGCCGGGGCTGGCTGATTTCTAGAATTTATTTAGTCGTTTTCGATGCTACGTGCCCACCTATGAACGAGCCTTTTCCTGGCTCTCAGTCACGATGGCGTCGTACTTCATGCCGTCGTTCTTCCAGAAGCGGCTACTCAAATACGCCTTATCGCACCTAGGCCTGGTTGACACAGAAGCACTGGATCTAGACAACCTAGGCATCCGCTGGGGTCAACGGAGTACGATCGATTTGAAAGATGTTGGCCTCAAATTAGACGTGAGTGGGAAACAGTGACTGATCTCCCCCGCGGGCAGCGGGGCGGCGTTTGGTGATCACCAAACGCGAGATGTGGAGCAATAGTCTGACAGTTTGTTATGGTGGAACAGAAGTTATCAACGATCCTAAATCTACCTCCCTCCTGCGAGCTGCTCAGCGCCCGAGTACAGTTTCTTCGACTTACCCTTCCGGCCGATTTGTATAGTAGTGGAATACTCTGCGAGGCAAACGGCATCGACATACACATTCGGTTATTGTCCGAGGAATCAAATAAAAGGAAACCCGGAAAACGAAATGCTGAATATTCAGCGGTACCCACACCGTCTGGTCTGGCAGAGTCATTCCTTGAGTCTGAGCCTAAGGAAGAAAGGGAGGAGCTGAAAGCCGCCATCTCGTCACAGTCCCAGGTCCTGCCCCGTGACCCATTAGCATGGGAAGCCGATGACGATGAAGAGCTTGGCCTTGGGAGCGAGACCTTATCATTGCCCAGCTTTGTGGCGGGGTTTTTGAAAGGCGTCGTGGATCGACTCCAGCTCAAGGTCAAAGATGTGGCTGTACGGGTGGACATGGAGTTAAAGCAGGATGGACCATCAAAACGACAGCCTGAACATAAACCCGATCTTGTATCAGGTCTATTGAGCCTCGGAGAAATTGATGTATATGGGGTATCTGAGAGAACTGCTGGTTCGGAGGGTCTTCCTTTCCGAGAAGGAAAGCGGCTGGTTTCAGTTGCGGACATTGCTGTCAGTCTGATTTCGGACCCAGCCGTTTTCTCAAATTACTCTCGATTTGCACCTCCTGCGTCTCCGACGACGACGGTGCGGTCCAAAGGAAGCCAGCTGTCAAGCAGAGCGCCATCCCCATCCCCATCCCCATCTCCATTGGATGGCTCTGAATCAAGGGATCCCGATCCCCTCGCTATGACCCAGTCAACTATACTGGAACCACCGCAAGCCTTTGGCCAGTCAAGCATCGCACCGCATAACTTGGAGGCGTCTGCAATTACCCATGAAGGCCGATTCTCGGACGCAGACTCTGAGTCAGGGAGCCAGCGTGATGGATATTTAGAAGACTCTCAGATATTCGGAGACGATCCATTCCAGGATAACCCGGGGTACCTGGACTCAGTGATTGACACCCAATTTGATGATTTTGATCAAGAGCAGCCACCGATAATGCAGCCCCAAGACCGACCGGCAGAGAGTGAATGGAGGAACCTCTTGTCCTCTGGACCGAAAAGCTTGTATCAGAGTCAACGCGCCGCATACTCCGAGGAGCCCTTGTTTCCCCCGGAAAGCCACCCTAGGCCGCAGGTTTACGATACTTACCAGAGCCAGGTTGGCCACGAAATTGATGAAATCACGCAACCTACACCTCCTCACAACAATCACGACGCAAATGAACACAACGAAAGAATACGCTTAAGCGGGTCATATCATCCTTCCAGTAAATCTCCAGTCCCCTCGGAGCCTGATAGCACGGGTTCCCGTGAAGAAAGCCCAAATGCGGACCTCAACGAGTCCAAGTTTTTCTCACACGATGAAGCGCAAAGTCTTTACATGAGTGCTATCAGCCAAGAACCGAGTGCGAGCTTCATACCGAACATGCCGGGGGCATGGGGCTCGTTTGAGGGTGCATCGAAGTCACACAGTGCTTCTGATAATCGCCCAACACAGATCGCTGTTGATCTAAAGCAGTCTACACAGGTTGAAGATGAAGCGCCCGAAATAACCACAGTTCCATCAGAAGAAGATCACGCCGAACGGCATGATATGGACAGTCAGACCCTATCTCAGTCAATACACAACGACAGACCCTCGACTCCATCTCGTCTTCACAGGATCGATGAAATGAGAAAGTCAGTCTTGAATGTCGACAAGATGTTGTTGTGGATCTCGTTTCCGACGTCTGAAGAAGTGTCAGATGACCCATCACCTACGATGCCACTGAAGGAGAAGGTAGATTTTGATCTCAAAGAATCCACCATTAGCTTCGGAGATTCCGCACCCGAAGAAAGCCTACTCGCCTCTAGAGCATACAAATCTACCCGATTTGGAAGAGGCTTTGAGCCACAGGCCCAGCCGAGCCCTAGCAGTGAGCTACCTGAACTGGCTATGGAGGTGTTCTCTGTCTCAGTGCATTTTGATATTGCAATTGGTTGGCTTCTCACCAAGATAGGACAAAAGCTTTTGCATGCTCTTGATACGGCTGAAAAAGATCCGTCTGAGAAGCAGTCACGAAGGGAGCACCCCGAGCGCAAGCCACCCGTCCATCTTGTCGTTCATGCGTTTTCAATCAAGTTCATTGAACGTGTTTTGGGCCATGTCCATTCGTCTGAAAATAGCGCCTCGCCTTCTTCTCCTTACAGCATGGAGGATGTGATTGTTCGTTTATCCTTGTCTGATATGGACGTTCGCCTCTCAACCCAAGGTACGACCACCAGGTTGAATCTTAACGTGTCCAAGTTCGCGTTCGGATTTGCATCGGAAGACATTATCTTCTTTGATGAGACGTTGAAAATGCGTGAATCTACACGCGATGTCTTGTCTCCTTCGCAAGGAGACATTTCTATCTCTTTGGTCAAGTCGGCAGACCTGGCCAAGGTTGATATTTCTACGTTGTCCTTGCACATAAATCTCAATATTCAGCGCCTTGAAGAGGTTCTAGGCTGGATGGGCGGCCTGAGCACCATTCTCGAGCTCGGAAGTTCCATATCGTCGGTCTCAACAATGAAAGGCAGCTCACCTCCCAAGCAGCGCCCTCGTGGCGTGCACTTCGAGACACCCGCCCCAGCTGTTCAGACAACTAAGAGCACGTCGACCCCCTGGAAAGTCAATGTTCGATTGGGTGCTATCTTGTTGGATGTTACTGGGGAGACTCATTGTCTTCAGCTGACGACGACGGCTGTCAAAATAGTGAGCCGGTTTGAAGGAATTGGTCTGCAAATAGACAAGGCGAAGTTGATGGGGCCCGTTTCCCTTGGTGACAGCTCAGCCGATCCTCCCGCCAAAATCACATTGAGCAACATTCGCCTTGAATTCCTTTTTGCTCCCAAAGAAGTTGATCTGGATCGACTTTTGACGTTGATTACTCCATCCCAAGACAAATTCGAAGAGGAAGATGATATTATGCTAGACACGTTATTGCGACAGCGACGACAAGGGTCTGTTCTTCGTGTGACAGTCGGACGCTTGGAAACGCTCATCTCAGATACCGGTGGATTAGAGCCTCTCTCGTCCCTTGGTGTTGAGCTGAGTCGGCTTTCCAACGTCACCAAGTATTTGCCGGAAGATGATCGCCCTGGCATTCTCACTCTGATGCTGGTTCGTGAATTCCACGGCCATGTCCGCGTAGGTGGAGAAGTTGGCGACATCAAATGCGATCTTACCGATGTTGAAGTAGCACATATCACCATGCCTTCACTTACTGCGGCTCAAATCGGGACCATGAATGTCACTCGGAACGACGAGGAGGATCTGGTGAAACAAGCTCTGTGGCCTCCAAACAAATACGAAGATCCAGACGAGTCCCGCCCGCCGATTCTCATGGCTCGTTTCATTCCCGATGAGATGGATCCGACCTACAAGGTCAAACTGCACAATCTTCTCGTCGAGTACACAGTGCCATCAGTAACAGCATTCCTGGGACTGGGTGGTGATGAAATGGGTGGAGAATTGGCCAGTAGCATGGTCAATTCCATCGCCAATCTCGCAGAGCACTCCATGCCGTCCCCTGTATTGACAGGGTCACCAAGGTTGAATTCATCAAGTTCATCGACTAACCCGGTCAAATTAGCAGTAGTGTTCAAAGATTGTGTGCTTGGCCTCAACCCCCGCAACTCTCCCGCCAAAGGCCTTGCAGTCCTCACCAATGCCAAATTCGCAGGCAGTATGCATGGAGATGAATCAGCAGAGGCGTCCTTGGATATCAAGAAAGCTTCGCTCATGATCATTGACAATGTTTGGCATGAGGGTGCTAATAATCTGCACCAACGCAGCTCCACTGTCTCCCAGGTCACCCAGACCCAAGCATACATCGATCAAGGTTACGTTCCTGTGTCTACTATCTCATCAGCGACCGCGGGTGTCAAGCTGATCAGTGCCGAGGATGGAACCAAGTCTCTGGACGTCGAGCTGAGGGATGATCTGTTGATTCTTGAAACCTGCGCAGATTCAACGCAGACGCTCATCAGCATCATGAATGGGCTTCAACCTCCGACCCCACCGAGCGTCAAGGTCAAATATCGAACAGAGGTTATGCCCATTCAAGACATGTTTGCCTCCTTTACAGGGGATGCGTATGCGGCTGGTCCCACTCTTCATACTCTTCCCAATCATGACGACCTAGCAACCATTTCCGAAGAACCCTTCAGGGAAGACCAGCTGATCGACGAACTCGAATATGTCAGTGACTTCTACCCCGTGAGAGGCAGTTCTGGTGGTGCTGAAGGCCTGGGTGAGGGTTCCAACGATCTTCTGGACAGCTTCCATTCCCAACACGAAGTTTCATCTAGTTTGACGGAATTGGACTTCCAGGAAGACCACTTTGCAAAGAAATCAGCAGTGGGTGGAACTGCACATAGGTGGGATTCTACTCAGAACACCTACGGTCTTACCAACGACTCAAAGCTCGAACATAGTCCTTTGCGTGTGCGCATACGCGACGTGCATTTCATCTGGAATCTCTTTGACGGATATGACTGGCAGCGCACCCGTGACACGATCTCCAAGGCTGTGAAGGACGTGGAAACCAAGGCCACAGAACGACGTGCCAGGGGCTCACGGATGTCACCTTCAGCCGATGATGAAGAGGAGTCTGTCATTGGCGATTTCCTCTTCAACTCCATCTATATTGGTATTCCAGCGAATAAGGACCCACGGGAACTCCACCGCGAGATCAACCACGACATTGATGATCTCACCAGCGAGACTGGGAGTTATGCGACATCCACTACTGTGACTGGGGCTGGCAGTCGCCAGGGCCGCCCGACCTCCAAGCGAGAAAAGAAGCTGCGCCTTCATCGGAGCAAGCATCACAAGATGACCTTTGAGTTGAAGGGTGTCTCGGCCGACTTGATTGTCTTCCCGCCAGGTTTAGAAGAGACGCAGAGCTCGTTGGATGTACGGGTCAAAGATCTAGAGATTTATGATCATGTTCCGACATCTACGTGGAAGAAGTTTGCGACCTACATGCGTGAGGCAGGCGAGAAAGAGAGCGGAACAAGCATGGTTCACCTGGAGATTCTAACTGTCAAGCCCGTGCCTGAGCTAGCTGCGTCAGAAATTGTACTGAAGGTTCGTTACCCACTCATTCACTGCTCTGATCTGTATCCTAACCTGTACTACTTAGGCCACTGTTCTACCCCTGCGGTTGCACGTTGATCAAGACGCCCTCGACTTCATGAGTCGATTCTTCGAGTTCAGAGACGAAACAGCGGAGCCGTCTGGTACCCCAGGCGATGTCCCATTCCTACAGCGAGTGGAGATCAACGCCGTGCAAGTCAAATTAGACTTCAAGCCCAAACGGGTCGACTACGCCGGCCTCCGGTCCGGCCGCACGACCGAATTCATGAACTTCTTCGTCCTTGACGGTGCCGACATGGTACTACGACATGTGATCATCTACGGCGTCTCCGGGTTCGACCGATTAGGCCAAACCCTCAACGACATCTGGATGCCAGACGTGAAAAAGAACCAACTACCGGGCGTGCTCGCCGGTCTAGCACCGATCCGCTCCCTGGTCAACGTCGGCGGCGGCGTGCGCGACCTGGTCGTCGTCCCCATGCGGGAGTACAAAAAGGACGGGCGAATTGTGCGCAGCATCCAAAAGGGCGCCCTGGCCTTTGCCAAGACCACATCCAACGAGCTGGTGAAGCTCGGAGCAAAACTTGCCATCGGCACGCAGACCGTCCTCCAAGGCGCCGAGGACCTGCTGACCACGCCCAATGTAACGACCTTGGACGACGACTCCCTCGACGAAGACGAAGCCAAGAAGATTTCCCTTTACGCCGACCAGCCGGTTGGGGTGGTACAGGGACTGCGCGGGGCATTCAGCGGCCTCGAGCGTGACCTTCTTTTAGCCCGTGACGCGATCGTCGCGGTACCTGGCGAAGTAGTCGAGAGCGGGAGTGCCAAGGCCGCCGCAAAGGCAGTGTGGAAGCGTGCGCCGACGGTGATTCTCCGACCCGCCATCGGGGTGTCCAAGGCCGTGGGACAGACTCTGCTTGGTGCGGGAAATACCCTTGATCCTAGCAACCGGCGCAAGATGGAAGATGTAAGTGGTTTCTTGTTTTTTGGGTTGTATGTGGCTGTGGCTGACTTGGATTCTAGAAGTACAAACGTTACTGAGGGTGAGGCGCACGAGGTGTGGTCTCGGTTGGAGCGGGTGTTTCATTTGTTTTCGACCCTTGCGTCCTCTGTACATACGTGCATTGTTTTTGGGGTTTTTGTGATATTTCTTTTGTTTTTGTTTCCATTGCTCATCAGTTCGATACCACATGACCTACAATAGGGGAGGACTATAGGACCGAAATTCAGTTACCTAGTAATTACTTAATCATTTAAAATTTTTGAATACCATTAAAATAGAATTCATACCTTACCATTGGTTTCTAAACAGGCTTAGTAGCAAGTGCCCCCAGGTGACACAGCCCAGGTGGCTTCCATTGTTCACAGGTGTAGTACCCGTTTCCTAAATAGGCTTAGTAGCAAATGACTTCTATTGTTCTTATCAATGGGTTCAACCTTGGGACCTGGGAAGGTTATATTCTCAGTCATTTCTCCCTTTCCTCTTTCCTCTTCCACACACCTTCTGTGTACTTTCGTTCATCTCACTATATCAATTGATCTAAGCCCTCCGTACTTGCTCCATCATTTTTCACTTTGCCCTTCAAAGTGTGTTCTGTGCACTTTCCTTCATTTCACTCTATCAATGGATCCAAGGCCGTTGCACTTGCTCCATCTCTCACTTTCCCATTCAAAACATCTTCTATGCACTTTCCTTCATCTCACTCTCGGCCCAAGATGTCTGAATACGACTTCTCACTCTGTGAGCACAACTGGTCTCTTGCAAGATATCTTGGTTTCCCAATACCACCGCCCACTTCTGTGTCGCCTCCTCGAATTGATGAAGAAATGTCTGGTCCTATCCCAAGCTCAACGCCTCCAGCCAAAAGATCTGTCCGAACCCCAACGTCTAGTCCAACATCCCGGCGCAAACGCCAGAAGCCATCCTCGTTAGAAACAACTCCAACCTCCACGACGGTCAATTACAAGTCGCCTGATTATGTTCGTGAATTGATAGCAAGAGGTGTACAACAATCCAATGGAAAGCCAACAGAATACCACATGATGGTAGCACAACTCGAGAACCGTCCAGGGGATTGGCAAGATCTTCCCAGAAGAACCCTAGATTCCTTTGACGTGATCATTCGGAGTGCCGGAAACGAAGGAAGTATTCAGGGAGGCATCGTCCCTCTCTTGATGGACTACATTGGGTTGATATTAAACCCAGAAACACTGGCTGTAATGGACATACCATTTAGCAAACAGTGTCAGCTCCCTGTCCAATTTCCACTCGACGAAAACTCCAAAAGCATCCCAGCACCGTACCCTGACGTCTCTGTTGGTCTCCGTCGAAGCCAGTTCATAGATTATGAACCAGCCCTCCACCACCTCAACCATATTGCCTCGCCGATTTCAAGGACTCCGGACCTTATATTCCCATGCTTTGCTCTCGAGGCGAAAGGTGACAGCGGCGGCATGGATACGGAAACCCAGAACCGCCATAACACAGCGAATATGTTGTTCAACCTGAGACAGCTTTCGGTCCTCGCAAACGGCGAAGAAGCCACGCATATATCATTCGACCAAACTATCAAAGCCTGTTCGGCCACCGTAACGCAACAAGCAATCACCATCTTTTGTCACTGGGTTGAACAGAACGAGAACACTCAGAACCTGATATTCTACTCATATCCCGTGAAATCTGTCGCCTTTGGTGCGATATCGTATAAGGATTGGAATCGCGCCGCGATGTACCTGCAGAATGCGATTTCCTTCACGGTCAAGAAGACAATAAGCCAAGTCAAGGAGGACTTGCCAAGATGGAATGAGGAAATATTCAGACAAATTCGGTTAAAAGAAGATAGTCAAGACCAGCCTTCAAAACCTACGACGACTCCTTCAAGCCCCAAAATCAGCCACCGGGAATGAAAGGAATAAAGGTCTATGTCGGTTTTTGTTTTTGCTCCCTGCTCGTGTCGTGTCGTGTCGTATCGTGTCTTGTTTTTTCACTCCGCTATGTCCTGGTCTACTGCTTCTTATTACGTTTCATACTGGTCCGGTGTTTTCTGTTCGGCCGTGTGCTGCTATGTCTTAGCTTGATGTATCAAGACCCTAAACATTCTTTGCTTAAACATAAGTACTTATTTGTTGAGCATAGCGAAGCAAATACATAGGGAAGTTAGGAAGAATTCGCTAAATAATCTGCTTTCTAGATTTAATTAAATCTGGCCTCCGATTGATTGGAATATCAGGTACCTAGTATATCCAATCTATTTATTAGCTCTGTGAAGTCAGCAAATATGCCTTCATCTCCAGCTCAAAGACGATCTGTACTCTTGTGCCGAAGAGACCAGAAAAGGCTCCAGCCCAGGAAAACTCATCTTAAGAAAGCTTGTAAATCAAGTCAAGAATGTGACTCGGATTTGCATCTAAAAACTCGAACCCAAAAGACCGGCCAGATATTGAATTTAGATCCTAGAGGGAAATGTGCCGCCGCCTCATTAAAGTCCTATCATTGCAGACGGCAGCCCGTGGTCTTCGAATGGCGTGGCACCCATATGCCTCCATGCGTACCGGACATAGCTTGCTGGGAGCTCGTCATTTGATATCCCATCGTCCCACTCGGAGAGCTGGAGTAGCCTTGGGGTTTCCGCAAGTCCTTGTCGTGACACAAGCCCTCTCGAAAATGCTATTCGATCTGTCAGAAAGGACCATCGACCCTTATTTTGCTTTATTTGTGTAGGGCAGCAAAATCTGGCCCTCACGAAGCGTGTGCAACAGTTCTCATGACTATCAACTTTGACCTTTTGGAATGTCACCCTTCGAGATCAAGTCAGAGCGAAGCTCATCTAGAAGCTGATACATCGTTGGGTCACAGCCTTTGAGAGCATAGTAGAAATTCCTATACTCTCCTCCCAAATCTTTTCCGTCGAAAACATCCGTTTCATCAACGTATTCCAGAATATAGGTCAGAATGGCCAGCCAGTACGTTTCATAGACCGTGTCGTAATCCCGGCAGAGCAAAAGGATCAAAGCCTCGCAAAAAATCGCAGGACTTGGGATGCGCACGAAATGGAGTTCTTGTGAGAAACGTCCTCGACCACGGCCAGGGACAGCTGGCGGGAGTCGAACGTCTGACGCACTTAAAATATGCGGAGACTGCTCGAACTGACAAAACCCGAATACTCCAAATTTCCACAGCACGTCAGATTTCTTATACAAAGATATCACAAACGTTTCGCTGATGTGCAAGTGCTCTGTGGGAGGCCGGGCTTGAAACCCAAGTGCACGAGGGCAACTCGAGCCCTTTCTGCAGGGAACGAAATTAGCCTCCTTCAACGCGGATGAAGCCGTGGCTATGTGTTCATCGGCCAGAACGAAGGCCACGTCCTACCATTGATTTAGTGGATTTCACATCAAAAGCTAGGAAAATACCGACGTCAATTATAGTTGGAACCCCATAGACAGTTAACAAATAGTTGCCCCAGAGAAGATTTGGTACACCAGCGGCGTTCAGTATTTGCGAGATCTTCGCGACAAACTTGTTATCCAGTGCTTCACCTTCGAGGACAATATCAGCCATGGATGGAATAAAACAACGAATGAACAGATCCTAGATCGTGAACAAGGAGCGGACAGCGCAGCCTTTCAAGTATTAGTTAATGTGAGGGACTTGGATTCGGTCGCGGTTGCACCTTGTCAGCAAGGCGGTAACCGGAGGCCCGCACGTGACAGAAGACTTGTGCTGACGAGTCAGCGATGTGCGTAGTCATTGTGCAGACCTACACCGCCTCAGTAGATAAAGTCAGTGCCACTTGCCAGTGGTCCTTGCTTCCGTTCTCTTCCAAACAGTTCCCCCCAGATATTTTCATTCTATAGTATTAAGCCATACATTCTAGTCAAGATAGATTGTATGACCTAACTTGGTCATCTGGTACCTGAACCGACCACGCGATCGCATCATATACTTCCCGGCTCACTTTCACCTATTTACATAAAATATCTTGTGCTACCTACCAGTGCCGATCATCCTGCCTGGGGCTACAAGGCATCAACAAATACACAATTTGGAAACCATGTGAAACGGCTAGGGGTGCAGTCGCATCGCCGTGCAGCTGACTTGGGGCAGATCAAACTACCGCCGATCACTGTGCGTGTACAATGAAAGTATCTGCAAGTGTGCCTTGTTCTATTATCTCATCCTTGTTCCTGTACCTTGATGGTACGAAGCACGATGTTCGACCATGGAACAAACCGAAAAGAGATTTCGGCGACCCCGATGTAAAGAAGAGACAATAGCCGAAGTTCGGAGGAGAGGAAGTGGCCGAGTGAATTACGAAGTAAGTGTATGAATCATGGAGAGGGTTGGAACAGCGCGTCGACCCGTCGTGAGCGGGAATACCCCAACGGGCAGGAACTAGTACCCCGTTTTTTTATTATGTGCATGAGGTTGGTTGACTCCATAGATCGACCTGTAGTTCGTAAGATGTGTTGTCCTGGATGTTGGTATGATCAAGTCATGATGCTAGTGGAGAATATTATATTTTGTCAATTTGGAATTAACCTCTTGGCCACAGTTACTCGAGACAATCCTAGCTAATAACCAATGATCGTAAGTAAAGCCACCACCGTTTGAAGGTGTCCCATTGCCCCTTCAGCTCTAGACTCTGACAACTGTCTGTTCTGCACGCCGACTGGTTCTGAACTGGAGATGGGAGGCGGTGGAAATGGCGTGGAAATGGCGTGGGAATGGCGTGGGAATGAGGGTGATTGGGTAGGAGAGAGCGGAAGGAGTGTGGGGCTGGAAGAAAAAAGATAAGACGCTAAGCTGGATCAGGAAAGGTCAATTATACTAAAATGTACTAACAGAACTAAAAGAAAAACTAAAATGATCTAAAATGTCCCCAGATCTCTGAGGCTGAGATCCATCTGCAAGTGATTGGTGTAGCATCTAGGTCAGTTGGGCTAGACATGACAATCTTAGTGAAAATTTAATCTATTGTCAGTGCCTGATTCTCGTTGAACACATCATACAAAGTACATATACGCATACCATACAACATTATTAAATAATTCCGATCAGACCGACTTTTTCCATATGACGTCGACGAGTGAGGAATGAACCATGGGTCTTTTTGAGCCAACGGATGTTGACGGTCTAGTCCACTCTTTTTTTTTTCCACTTCCACTCTTCCAGCCCTGCCCGTTCAACTCTTTTGGCGTCAATTCGGCTGATTCGCCTTGGACTATCTTATTGTTTCCCCGGGTGGATAGAACGTGGATAACGTGGGTACAGGAGGAAGATCCAGGCACATTCCATTCATCCCGGTTTTGAAACTTGGACCTGTTTTTTTTTATTTTAAATTATCCTGCACTCCCCGTACCTTGCATCTTTGTTATTGTGAACTATCATTGTCATTGTAATATCCCCTCAAAATCCTACAATCCCTTGCCGGGCAAATTGGACGAATCAAGTCCAGTGTGGAGAAGTGGGTTTGATCTACTGCATCGGATATGTCGACAATCTAAAAAGTGGGCATACCGCAAAAAAGAACAAGAAGCAGGACTTCCAAACGAAGCAGAAGCAAATTGGAAGCAAAGGCAGTGTAACTCACAATTGCTGAGCTTGTCGAGAAAATGAATCAAAATACATACTCCGCCGCCAATGAGATCTGGCACGGCCAGCTGCTGGACAGCCCGCTCTGCCACAAGTGCCTCGAACTCCATGACCACCATGCATGCACGACTCCTCTTTCCAAGCCCCTTTCGGCGGACGCTATCTCCCTCCCCCCTCGATCTATCAAATCCGGCATCACGGGCGCCCTCTCTCTCCACGATTACCGCAAGTTCCTCTCCAAATCTGCAGACCGCGTTGGCGATCGTGCCGATCATGCAACTAGGAAATTGAAGCGAAAGACCGCGGCGTTCCATTTGAACCGCCCGTCCGCTCTTTCCATCTCTTATCCTGTCTCTGTGTCGTCCGCGGCCTCGAGTCCTCCGCCGCTGTCTCCTTCCTACTCGCACAGCATCATCTCCCAGCGGAGTGAAGAGCCTGAGATCGGGGAAGCCCAGCCTGGTGAGTTTTTTTTTTTTCTTTGGTTCAATTGACTTTGAGTTTCGGGAGATTGTTCGCGAAGAAGCTTAGCTGACAGTTCAATAGTTCATTACCAATATCATCAGAAGCCACGAGCAACTGCTGTTGCAGATATAGGACCTCGTAATAGACCGAACAGGAAGCGTTTGGTAAGTTGGCTGAAAAACTGCAACGAGACACCAGCTCACTGACAAAGAATCAGAATACTTTCCGCGAAAGGCTTCAGAAGAGAACCGAGGCAAAAGCAGAAGCAGAACGTGCTGCTAAACCGCAAGATACGGACTCAATGTTGGCCAGCACGCAGGCCGCTGCCACCGTGTCACACGGTGGCGCCTGCTTTGAGATACTAAACCCGCGCAAGTCGCTGGATCTCGCACGCATCGTCTCATACATCGAAGACGTGGACAACTGCTCCATGATCTCCGTAGACCACCACCGTGACTCGACCTTTTCCCTCGAGCAAGGGGTGGACCGGGTATCCCTGTCCCAACTCACCGATGCCTCATTGCCATCCTTTTACTCCACAAACTCACTGTACACATCTCTCCCCGCCGATCACCCAACACCAAAAGGCCAGTCAATAGACATCCCGTCCTCCTCGCCGCGAATTCGCGAGCGCATCCGCTCGCTATCAGACTACTCTCTCAATGACCAAGCCTTCAACTACTGGAGCCGGCCTGTACAAAACGAGCCCACGATTCACCGCCAGCACTCCTTTAGCGAAAGAGACGCACCACACGCACACCTAACTTCCATACGCGAGGAACCCAGACCTTTAGCCCTGGACCTCTCCATCTCCCGTCCCTCAACGCCCTCAACGCCCTCAACACAAACCTTCTACTCAGACAGCGAAATTGGCGAACCAGGCTCCCCAGTCTACGCCAACGGCGACTGGGCCCAAGTCGACGACCGCGACAGAGGCATCTTCTACGAGCAACCAGAAGACGAGGGCCTCACCCCCACTGCCCACGAATATCCCTACTACCCCCATGAAGAACATCAACATCATCAACACCGCCATCAACAAATCCACAGAACTCAAACCCCCGAAACAAACCCCGAACCCCCAACCCCTCGCGAAACACCCCTAGACACGCCCCTCACCTCCCCAATGCAATCACCAATGTACTCAACCTTCGACTCCGCATACCCCTACCCATCAACACCCTCAACCTCCAAACTACCGCACTACGCCCCCTTCGATCCATACACCTACGACCCAGTGTACTTTGATCCGCACGTGCAATCTGTTCTCGCAGCTGCGAACGCCGAGACGATGGGATTGCGCGGGTCACCCGCACGGGCGTTGGATGAGTTGCAGCGGGGACGTGGTGATAGTGCACGGTTTGAGTTTTCGAGGGGGAAGAGTGATGAGAGGAAGTCTGTGCAGAAGAGGGGATTGAAGAAGCTTTTTAGTTGGAGGTCTGGGAATTAGATTGTTACCATTTTCTTTTCTTTTATTTATTTTTTATTTTGGTTTGATGGATGGATGATGTGGTTCTGGGAACTGCAGATGAGAAGAATGTGTTATGATTTGGATATGAGGTTGGGAATGGTGTTTGGTGTTGTATGGAATGGATTTGATGGATGGACGGGCTGGATACTGGACTTTTACTTTTCTTTTCTTTTCTTTTGTCTTGGGTTTGTTTACTTTTTCTTGCTTGTTCTTTTTACAGTTTTATTTCTTGCCTGTTTGAGACGGGTTGTGTTATTATTATGAATTTATTTGGATATTTACTTGCTGGTTATTCTGCATTGTTAAATCTGTCATTGGATTAGACAGAAGGATACTTGCACGTTCATACACCTGGGTATGTATATATGTATGTAGGTACATATATCATGTCGCCGCAGTCTTACAGCATTCTCATAGAAATGAATCTGGTATAGTTGATACAAGTATCTTCAGTGATATAACTCTTTCTTCTTTCCTTTCTTTGAATGGGTATCGACATAATTCAAGTATATACAACCACCTACTCCTCCTTAACCATATTCGCCAAAGCTGCACTAACAAGACTCTTCCTCCTCAACCCAAACCCCTGTTCCCCCCTCCTCCCCCCCACCAAAATGACTCTTCTCAACCCGACTCGACAAAACGGCCCCAACAGAGCTCTTCCGTCTACCCCTCCCCTCCAAATTACCATTCCCATTCCCCTCAGGCCCAAACCGACTCCTAGCAAGTGTCAACGCCCTCCGTCTCGGCGACGCCCGCGGCGGCAAAGAGCTCGGATGACAATCGTCTTCGTCGCGCGCGCATTCAACAGGCTCGTCCATTAGCGAGCGTTGCATGGCTTCGACTTCGAATTGGTTGCATTGGAGCTGGGAGATTTGCTGGCGTTGGAGACGGATGTCTTGGTAGCCTTGGGATTGGGATTGGGTGGGGTTGAAAGGGAGGCCGAGGCCCAGGCCGGCGTTTGCATTTAGGCTTAGTTCTGGGAGGTCGGAGAGGAGGTCCGGAGGCAGGAAAGTTGGGCTTGTCGTTGAGGAGGCGGAGGGGGAGGAGAGACAGTCGATGCCTGAGTCGTCGGAGTGGTCTGTGTCTGGTGGGGTCAGGACGTAGCCTGGGTATCTGCGGCGGCTGTGGGTATGGCCATGGCCGTCTGGGAAGGATTGCTGGGGTTGGGTGGTAGCTGTCTCGGTTGGCGAGGCGAGGGTGTGTTCGTGCAGTTTCTGGGTCAGGGTTGAGATGGACAGGCGTTTGTGGTCTGAGTCATAGGGGAAGGGGACGGAGGTTGGCGGTTGATTGCGGTGGAAGTGGGTTGAGCGGGGGTGGGAGATGTTGCGAAAGCGTTGGGATTGAGGGGAGGGACAGCGGGAGGAGAGAGGGGAGATGAGGTTGCTGTCGCTGTCGACCATTAGGCGGTCGTCGGCGTCGAGGGCGAGGCGGGATGGCCGCGAGGACGGCGAGGTGAAGGAGAAGTCTTCGAACATTTCTTTCGTTGTGCGCTTTGTGAATTTGGTGCAGATGATGTGGCTTTTCTTCGGGAATGGAGTATACAGAGGTGTTGTATGTATAGAGCGATCTGCGTTTCTTTGGTGATTGCAGATGTGGTCGGAGGCTGGCGGGCTTGGAGTGGTGAGGAAGTATGGAATTGACCACTGACACTTGCATGCGATATATACGGGAGCGTGCAGTGTATATTCGGATGGGATATAATGTAGGCGATTATTTGCCCCTCGGGAAAAAAAAATTGACTGTCGACCACCGGTTGAGGTTGAGGCGAATGGCCACGTGATCGGCACTGTTGCCGCATCGGGCTACCTGGTGTTGGTTAGGTAGACAGGGATATTATTTGGCTTCTATCTATATGCAATTTTTGTTAGTAGACGATCGAGTTCTTTTTCACCATCTTTGCAGATGTTGTTTTGAGTCTAATTAGGTAGCTTTGCATGCTTCTATTCGTCCGTTATCGTTTGCATCCCTGCCAGACCCTTGTTCTTGAGTGCATGTCGATCTCATGTGGATACCCGTGCCCTAAGTTGATCTGCATCAGGGGAGGTTGATGAAACTATCAATATAGGGTGATGTACATAGTCAATAGTGATATACATATACGGTTGCAACAAGGTTATATTCATCTCGACAATGTACAGACTAGGACCCCAGAAGATATCAGTAGCAAAATGTTATTGTTCCTAATAGGTCCTGCTAGCTCGACAATGTGAGAGGGATATAAGTGAGGAAAACAACAGACATAATGGCAGCCGTAGATTGATTATGTATCTTAGAACAGGGGAACCTTCCTTAAAAGGTACCCGTAGGTTAGGACATGTTCCAAAGCTCGATCAAAGTAGCAGGTCTCGAGGGGTGAGAGGAGCAGGCAGCAAATGTCAGTAGTCCCTTAAGTGTGACACGCGCTCTACTTCCAGAGACGTTCTCTAAGCAAACAAACGGAACTTATCTACCCCATATTCTCTCACTTCCCTCCTACACTTCCCATCTTCCCCTTCCATCGCATTATCATTTTATCTCTAGTCATTCTCAATATTGTTTCGTCCAGTCAAGCTCCCTAGTCGAGGTACCAAATCCACAGATCATCAACATGTCTGGCAATGGCGCGGATGAAGAAGCCCAAGCCAATCAGGCGATGAGTGTCGCCTGTATGCCTATGGACATGGCAGTGGATAGGGATGGGCAGAACGCCACCCCAAGCGCAGAATCGTGAGTGACTCTCTATAATCTTGCAGTCTCAATGAAGAAATCTAGCTAAGCTATCTTGATAGGCTTGGTTCTGACTCGTCTCGTGAAGTCTGTGAACCTTCCTCCGACCAACACACGATGTCAGATATTGACGTGGAGGATGAGATGGATGCGTCTTCAGCCATGAACATGACAAACGAGCCCAAGACCAATCTGAAGGCGAGTCTACTCTACATCTATTGCATTTACTCCGAGAATGCCGACTCATGTGTGGTGTATTATAGCCTTTTCTCCCCCAGCGGCCTCATTTTAGCCCGAGACCAGGTCGATTCGGGCAGTCAGCGGGATGGGAGAAACCCCGCAAGCCGTTGTTCCAAACCTGCCTTTGGGCCAACAGAAAGAAGAGTATGTGCCACAGCGACTCCAGTGAGGTACAATGACTCTGACAGTTCATAGACGGTTTTTTCAGGAGATATTCCAAGTGGCATGGCGACTTTACAGTCAGAAAAGGTATGCGTCGCTACTACAAGCGACACCAGGCGACTGCTTACAAGTGCTAGGAACCAACGAAGGCAGATCTTCTGAGTATGCCAAGCATTGGCA
Organism: Penicillium turbatum; assembly: GCA_030762825.1. Classification (NCBI taxonomy): domain Eukaryota; kingdom Fungi; phylum Ascomycota; class Eurotiomycetes; order Eurotiales; family Aspergillaceae; genus Penicillium; species Penicillium turbatum. The sequence goes on from JAUJYX010000014.1 coordinate 535,374, forward strand.
GGAAACACGTATGTGTCACGGTCAAATCCATGCTGGATAGCTGCTAACTTTGGAGCACATAGAGGAATATGCAATCCATTGCAAGAAGACCGCCAACAAGCATCGCCGTAACAGGGTTGCCAAAATGACCGATCTCGAATACCAAGAATTCAAATCCAAGAAGCTGTGTCCTACTTCGTACAAGTGTCTTGGACATAAACGGCCTTATGAAGATCCTCGTGTTGATTACAAAAGTTTCCCCTGTCTCCTGCTTGGTGAAAGGGAAGTCCAAGACGTGGCGATCAAAAAGCCCGCGGACGAAAGTGAGATCGAGGATGACGAGAACGAGATGAAGGACAATGAGAATGAGACCGAGGACAACGAGAGTGAAACCGAGGACGACAACAGCAAGAATGAGGGAATAAAATTGCCCTCCACCAATCTTCCTTTTCGGCCTAAGAACCCCCATTGATTCTATGAACGAAGAGGGAAAAGGACGGATGCATCTTATTTCGTTTTCTTCATTTTCAGTAACTTAGTATTGAGCGCACTCCTCGTCTTGCTCTTCTTGCGTGTGTAGACTGGCATCATCACATTCGAATTCCAATTGCTATCCAGTCTAGGCCACACAGTCTTCAAGTAATATTCGTTGTTGTTAATCCCACAGGCACTCATTCTTCTGCAGTTGCAGTTTCACGGATCGGTACCACGTGATTAGCATGCCCTAAATCATGATAATAGACGATAAAAGAAGCCTTGCCATGATGGCACACAGGGCACAATGATGTGACTTGTAATATATGAAGACTTGTAGTGAGCATATCCTGTCGTTGTCTCAATCATGAATTCAGGATAGTCTCTTCTGCACCGTGGTAATATGGCTCATTTGTTCTATTGCAGTCGAGGTAAGAGGTATTGCCAAGTAATAATGGAGTACTTCTTAACTTACCCCGACTGCCAACATGGCGACTCCAAAATGCGAGTCAATAAACCAATTTCTATTGGAGAAGTGACAATGCGGGGTTGGAAGTATACCAACACTATCGCGGACTTTTGTCCGCCACTCCACTTCTTATCAATGACCATGAGCATTTAAGAAGCAATCTTACCTCCCATTATGGTCTCTCTACTTTTGCGAAGAGTCCTTCCGAGAACGTGTCTTCAGTCCGCCAAGTCTGCCTTTATCGCCCCAACTCGAACGTTCTGTTCATCACGGATACACACTATGTTGACAACTGAGCTCTCTGAAGCTGAGGTCTCGGCACTCAGAGCCAACAAGGACCGCCTGGCTGAAGATCTTCACCACTCATGCCAATGGGGGTCAGGAATTAGATGGGGAGAGTAAGCTACGTCCATTCCTTGATCAAAGAAGAGACCGTTAACAAGTGCTTCCGCGGGTTATAGTGGTCCTACAGATACGGGCATGCAGCGCCTCGCGCTTTCAGAAGATGATAAGAGTGTCCGCGACTGGTTCATACAGACAATGAAAGACCTTAAGTGCAAAGTCACCGTGGACGAAATGGGTAACATCTTTGCTGTTCGTCCTGGTCGGAGAGCAGATGTACCTGCCACATTCATCGGGAGCCATCTCGATACACAACCGACGGGTGGACGGTATGATGGTATCCTGGGCGTCTTGTCAGGCATTGAAGCAATCAAGACAATGAACGACCTGGGTCTGGAGACGGAGGGTGGCGTTGGTGTAGTCAATTGGACCAAGTAAGATCCCACTTCGAGGTCTCCACCTACAAAAATTTGTCACTGACCCCCGTCCAGTGAGGAGGGTGCTCGATTTCCGGTCAGCATGATCGCAAGTGGTGTATGGGCCGACTGTATACCATTGGCGCATGCGCACAACCTCAAAGAGGTGCCCACTGTAGCATCACTACCAACAGCAGCATCAGAGCCGGAGACCATGAAGAGCGCCCTGCAGAAGATCGGTTACTTGGGCGATGTTCCATGCTCATACAAGTCGACGCCGATGGCTGCCCATTTCGAGGTCCACATTGAGCAAGGCCCATACCTGGTAACGGCAGGCCAGCGAGTTGGGGTTGTGACAGTTGTGCAGGCTTTCAGATGGTTCCGACTCAACATCTTCGGTCGGGATACACACACGGGAACCACAGCCTTTGAACACCGCGCAGACGCCCTGTATGCATTCGCTCAGATGATGGTGCGCGCACGAGAAGTGGCAGCTGCAAAGGGCTGTCTTGCCAGTGTTGGTATTGTGGAGGCAAAGCCAGGAAGCGTGAACACCGTTCCCGGAACAGTGAGCTTCAGCTTGGACATTCGTGGCCCCGAGACAGAGCTAGTTGCCGAAGTCGAGAAAGAGCTGCGCACTGAGTTTGATGCTATTGCTGCTGCTGAGGGTGCTGGAATTAACAAGCCTTGCCGCGTTGAGTGGGCGCTTGAGTTCGACTCGCCTGCTGTCAAGTTCCATGAAGACTGTATTGACTGTGTGCAGCAGTCGGCAGAGGCTGTTGCCGCAGATGACTCTGTTGCTGACACCAAGTCGCTTGTACGGACTATCATGAGTGGTGCGGGCCATGACAGTGTCTTCACATCCAAGCGTGTGCCGACGAGTATGATCTTCATTCCGTGCAAGGATGGTCTCAGTCATCACCCTGAAGAGTTCTCTACTGCTGAGGACTGCGCCACTGGAGCGTCCGTCATTTTGCAGGCTGTGGTCCGATATGACAGGAAGAGGTTCATGTAAAAGTGCTCTCCTTGGGCGATGTGGAGGACTTTGTATATAGATCAGAAGGTATAAGAATCATATGTGCCTTCTAGGCAGTATAACCATCATTTGAGAAAGCCGGAAGATCCACGAAGACCAATGAAGCTTACAACCCAAAGCTACAATTACATTTACTGGAACGAGCTCAATGATGAAACCATTGGAAACATGACTTTCTTATTTTTATTTTGTTTCCTGTATCCCCAAGTCCAAATAAAACTGGAACAGGATCTAGATGCACCGAGGATTCAGCTCGTTTCGAGTTACCTCTAGTCCGAAAGCCAAGCTCGAATGCACCATCAATCCCGAAGATTCACAAAGAAGTGGTTGACAAGACACCAAGGCCACTCAGCATTTACTGCTGGGGAGCGGCGGCACCACGGCCACGGCCGAAGCCACCACGGAAAGAGGGAGCGAACTCGCCGGGGGCACCGCCCTCCTTGCCACCCTCCTCGCGACGGCGGTAACCGCCCTCACGGGGAGCGCGGGGACCACGGCGCTCACCGCGCTGCTCCTCACCGCCCATCATGCCGCGGGGGGGAGCGTGGGAACGCTGCTGCTTGATGTGGGTGGCAGGGACAACCTCGGCGGGGAGGTGGAGCCACTCACGGAGGTAGTCAAGACCCTATTGATCCAATTAGTATTTGATGGTATTCATGTGTTGTGCAGGGTGAATCGTACCTCGGGGGTGAGGGTGTAGTAGTAGTACTGCCACGAGAACTGGGTCTTGACGAAGCCGCGGGAGTCCAGGGACTGCAGGGCCTTGATGACGAACAGGTTCTTGGTGTCAATGTCACCGTGCTTGGGAAGGTTGAAGTCCTTCTTGGCCACGAGCACTCCCTCTAGTGTATAGGTTAGTGAATCTGCATAGAGGTAACGCGAGCGCAGTGTCGCAAGGTCGCGCGGACGTCGACGAGGATTCTCGTTACATACCACGGAAGAGGTACTCGTGGATCTTCTTGCGGTCGTCTTTGGGGATAAGCCTGGGCCATTGTTAGTGAATTTGTTATAGATAATCTCAAAAGATGGATGTACATACATTGTCGCGAGTTCCTGTTGCAATTCGGGGAATCGCTTTGACAACGCCCGGAATAATGGTTGATTTAAATGATGGATGAAGAGTGGAGCTTCGCAGCGAGAAAAGTGCGACAATCCAAATTGCGTGTAGGGTTGGCGCCCTAATCAGTCTGTGGTTCAGATCACATGACTGAGGAGCAATATATGATCAGGTGATAGAGCTGACTAAAGTCTGTAACGTGCCGAGTTCGGATCATTAGTAATCCCGTGTACCGGTCTTATCGCAAGATCGTCCATGGTTCAAGCCTCCAAATACTTGCTTTCTCCATATTAGAGAACCTCACCACTCGAACACTCCGACCATCGACAAAGTACATCGTCTCACCCTACTCCTCAACTATTCGTCCCCGGCTCTTTCCACAGTCTACACAATGACATTGTCAAACGTTAACGTCCTTCTGGCGTCCTTCCCAGGACTGTCACTACCAGCGACTCTGTCGTTTTCCTTACCATCAAATGCAACCGTTGCCGACCTGACGCAAAGAGTCGCTTCCTACCTTCCATCATCGCTTCTGCTTCGGTCGCTCACTCTTACCACAACCAGCAACAAGGAGATCACAGCATCTTCTGAATGTATCCGATCTTTCCTCCCCATTTGCGATGGCGACTCTACCTCTTCCCTCCTTCCGCTTCGTCTGACCGTCCCCGTCCGCGGTGGCAAGGGTGGTTTCGGCTCCCAGTTGCGTGCCGCTGGTGGTCGCATGTCTAGCAAACGCAAGCGCAACCAAGGCGACAACAATGGATCCAGTCGCAATCTGGACGGCCGCCGCCTGCGCACTGTTAACGAAGCCAAGGCACTTGCGGAATATCTCGCCGTTAAACCAGAAATGGACAAGAAAGAAAAGGAGGAACGTCAACGCCGATGGCAAGCCGTGGTTGAGATGGCGGAAAAGCGCCAAGACGAACTCAAGAACGGGAGTGGCAACCAGAAGGTGGATGGCCAATGGATGGAAGATCGCGAGGAGATGAGTGAAAAGGCCCGTGAGGCAGTCCTACAAGCTATGAAAGATGGCGACTGGACCGACAGTCTTCGCGACGCCATTCTTGGAGGATCCAGCACCAGCGCCAGCGACGAGGGCAGCGAAGAGGATGCTTCGTCTAGCGAGGATGACGACGAGGAAATAGGTGAATCGTCAAAGGCTGTTGCCGGCCCGTCTGTGCCTCATAAGGCTGCGCCGAGGAAATTCATCGGGTTCGACGACGACGACGACGAGTTCATGAGCGACTCTGATGATGAGATGGATAGTTCGGACAAGGGGAAGGGCAAGGCTCGTGCTTGAATTGCGATTGTTGTTCCATGTGTTACGACGGCGTTCTTTTCGGTTTTGTTTGCCTCTTGTTCCTAAGGCTCTAGCGCATCTGTTTTTCAGCGCATTCTGTTACAATAATTTTAGCCCCCGGTGGGAGCGTCTCACTCAAAAGTTCCAAAAGGCTCAGAGGGCTTGTCATAAATTTCAAATCCAATTTCTTCAAATCTGAATTGTCAAATAATTGACCTTTTCTTGTTCTAGACTAATAATTTTGGCTCATACTTGTACGGCGGCCCAAACGTGCCATGAGCGCTATCGATAAGAAGCCTCCAGGTTTCCAAATCTCCAAATGAAAAAAGCTCCGGACCTCCAGAACTTCGTGTGCCCATCATGTCGCTTCGCTCGAGGGCCACAGTTCTCAGAAACCCAAAATTGAGTTTGCTACGCTTGTTGCCAAGAGGTACTCCTTGCTCCCCGGTGTCAAGGCTGTTCACGCAATCGCGCATCGCGCCGCAACACAAACTGCTTGCAGACCTCCGCAGGCAACACCGGTGCTTCTCAACCACTCGCTTCCTGCGAGAGCAATCTACAATCGAGCCCTTAGCAAACTATCTGCCTGTGTGCTGTCCAGGATGTGGCGCATTTTCACAAACAGTTGAGGCAAACGAGCCTGGCTATTATGGTACATCGCGAAAGTCAATCCGGAAGCTACTTGCCGTGAAAAGGGAAGCAGTCGAAACCCAAAATGAAGCTGCAAATAGGGCAGCCAGTGAGATAGATGGCATTCTTGCGGAGCAGAATGATACTCGGGGAGAGGCAGCGCCGCCGAGGCCAATCGAAGGTGGGACACATACATCATCGCTCGAACGTGCCATTTGCTAACAGTCTACGAAGATGGGGCTTTCCCCGATGACGCTGTTGACCCTGAGAACAACTTCCTCGGCTCTCCAGAGCAACTCACCCAGGTCTGCGACCGTTGCCATGACTTGATACACCACAATAAAGCAGTCTCTTCGCCCAAGCCCACCATCCTAGCCATTCGAAACTACCTAGAAGAATCGCCCTACAAAAACAACCGTGTTTACCACATTATCGATGCTGCCGATTTCCCAATGTCCCTCGTCCCACGAATCCATTGGGCCCTAATGCTGCAGGAGCAACGTTCACGAAACCGTCGATCCACGAATGAGAAGTATCAACGTGGAAGGAAACTCCCTACACTCTCGTTTATCATCACACGCTCCGACCTTTTGGCGGCAACAAAAGAACAGGTAGATTCGAAGATGGATTACATTCGCACAGAGCTCCGAGCAGCGCTAGGAAGATCAGGGAGGGAAGCGCGCTTGGGCAACGTGCACATGATTAGTGCGCACCGCGGGTGGTGGACGAAGGAAGTCAAGGAAGAAATTCGGGATCATGGCGGGGGCATCTGGGTCGTCGGCAAGGCAAACGTCGGAAAGAGTAGTTTCATTGAAGCTTGCTTCCCCAAGGATTCCAAGAACTTGGCCAAGGTCGAAGAGTGGATGGAACGCCGTCGTGACGAGAGTGAAATTCCAAACCAGCGAGAGGCCGCTCTTCTAAACCCCGATAGCCTTTTACCCCCTGCCCCTCGCGAGGATCTCTATCCTGTACTCCCAGTCGTGTCTTCGCTCCCAGGCACTACTGTCTCACCTATCCGCATCCCCTTTGGCCGCGGCAGAGGCGAGGTTATCGATTTGCCTGGCTTGGAACGTGGTCTATTGGAGGACTTTGTCAAGGATGAACACAAGCGTGATTTGATCATGACCAAGCGGGTCAAGCCTGAGCGTTGCACCATCAAACCCGGCCAGTCTCTCCTGGTTGGTGGCGGTCTTGTTCGGATCACCCCGGTGAACCCCGAAGATACGGTCATGTCGGCCAGCTTTCTTTCTCTTGAAACTCATATCACCAATACACAGAAAGCACATGAGACGCAGACCGAGGAACAACCATACCGGGGGACTGTCATCATGAAGGAAGGAACCGGCAGCACAATTGCCTCTGCCGGCAAATTCGATCTGAAGTGGGACACCACCATCTCAAATCTCCCTACCTCACTTGCTAAAGCTGTGAGGGACAAGGGAATACCTGTGCCTACATTGCCATACAAGGTGATGTCGGCTGATATCCTTATTGAGGGCTGCGGCTGGATCGAGCTCAGTATACAAATTCGCAGCAAGCGGGGCACTGAAGACGAACCCTTCTATCCTCAGGTCGAGGTCTTCACTCCCAATGGAAAGCATGTTGGGTGCCGACGTCCCATCGAATGTTGGAACTTCATTGCAGAGAAGAAGAAAATTGACAAGCGCAATCGGCCACGGTTGAGACACTGAATTTGGTGTAATTTTGGGTTTTTGGACATGTACATTAAGCCTTTCAGCATAGCGGCTCGGCGTTTCTCCTCTCTTATATGCACATGATGCATATGTACAATATTATCGTGATATACAAGTTGATAAGTTCTGTTTATAGATATATCTTCAAGTTTGCTTGTGCTCGTCCCCACGGTCCCCGCAGGTGGGGTCTCCCTCTAGGCTTTTACCTTAATTCATTTGACTTCATCCCCAACACTCTAATTCAACTCCCTGTTGTGCTGCTATCTAAGAACGTCATTATTCAGAGCAACTATTTTCTGAACTCGGTGGTATCGACTCAGTTGATGTACATGCCAGTGGCCATCAACCTCCTGTCTACATGTAGGTCTCAAGATATACACCGCTCTTTACACCTTCACCATTGACTGTCAACAACAGTCCTCTAGCCCAGGATGCTATCTCCAAGAGGATTAAAGAATGTCGAAGAGCTGTCTGTCCCCTGGCGCTTCAGCCTCACTCAAACCTACGACCCAGAGGAGAACCCAACGGGGCTCATCTCATTCGGCATGGCGGAGAATGTATATATTTCCCACAGACAGGAATTCCGAACAAAAGCTGATTTACAATCAGAAACCAATGAGGGCAGAGATGGCCAAATACATCAACGAAAAGGTACATACATATATACCAAACTCCGCTAACATATCGACATGAAGTTGCCAGAGCAATCACATTCTAACACCCTCACACAGGTCACCTTCACCCAAGACTCCATCAGCTACCGCTCAAGCGCACCAACAGCCGCAAGATTACCAGCAGCCGCAGCAGCGCATCTGAATAAAATCCTCAATCCCCATATCCCAATTGATTCAGAGCAGGTCTTCATCGCAGATTCTCCAACCTCTTTGGGTAGCATGTTAGGATACAATCTCGCCTCGCGCGGGGATGGAATCCTTGTCAGCAGACCTGTCTACGGCCGCTTCGAGCTGGACTACGGCGTAGAGGCTGGCGTCGAAATGGTCTACGCTGATACCGACACAGAGGAGGCGTTTACGCCTGCTTCTGTGGAGAAGTATGAGTTAGCCTTGGATGCTGCCAAGGAGAGTGGGATGAAAATACGGGCTTTGCTGCTGGTTAACCCGCATAATCCTGTTGGTGAGTTATACGATTTTAGTTTGTCAAGGCAAACCATTGACTGCCATGTCACTAGGTCGTTGCTACTCTGTCGAGACGCTTAGGGCTATTGCCCAGTTCTGCAACAAACATCGTCTCCACCTGATCAGTGATGAGGTGTATGCTTCTTGTGTTTTTGATTCTGGGGACCCTGATGCTGTGCCGTTTACGTCGATACTTTCACTGGACTTTACGGGGCTGATTGACCCTAGTTTGGTCCATGTGCTGTATGGGTTCAGCAAGGTATTTGCCACGAAACATTCGCAAAGGCACATTAATTGACACACTGTTGTAGGACTTCGCCTCCGGAGGCCTCCATCTTGGATTCCTGGTAACTCAAAACCAGCAGCTTCGTCAAGGCTGCAAAGCGATTTTGTAAGCTTTCCCGCTGGCATAAGATAACGATACAAAGAGGCTTGACGCAAAACTAAACCTATATAGGCGACTCCACGGTGCCTCACAGGCAGCGGTCACAATCGGCACCACGATTCTAGAAGACCAAGCTTTTGTGTCAAGCTTCACAGCTAAGGCGAAACAAGTTCTCGCTTCGGCATATCATCTTACAACCTCGATGCTTGACAAGGAAGGGATCAACTACATCAAGGGCGGGTGAGTATAAGTGCCCAGACAATATCTTATTCAAAGCCCTAACTAATATTGATTACAGAAATGCTGGCTTCTTCGTCTACGTTGATTTGTCTCCTTATCTACCCATTGACGGTGGTATGACTCGGCGACAAATGGAGTTCTTTCTGGCGCAGAAATTTGTTGATGCTGGTGTCTTTTTGCATCCCGGAGAAGAGCATTCGAAGTATCTTGGGTGGTTTCGGTTAGTTTTCTCACAGGAAGAAGAAACATTAAAGGAGGGTCTACGGAGGTGAGTTGATTTTGCCTTGTCCTGGCTTTGTATTTGTGTGTTCCATTGGCTGATGAAGTTGCTTGTGACTTTTATAGATTATTGAGCGTCTTGAAGTCAAGTGCATGGCGTTCGCAAGCTAATCCTGTCCAGAATCCAGCCTGGGCATAATGTATTGGGAGAAACACAACGAAAATGTTCAATGAGCCTGTGAATTTGCAGAAACCCCGAGAATAAAGATAAAGTAATAAAATTGTATATGCCGCCGCATGCCTTTTCTAATTTTCGCATAAACTCATCAGGCGTGACTAGAAAGCAACCGAGACTGTATCGTGCAAAGAAATAACCTCTACTCGACGTTGACAAACTGGAATGTGGGGGTTCCAGGGACAGCGTTTTCGCCGGCTAGACCCTCACGCTTCTCACCAGTGCCAACGACCTCACCGGTCTTGCCACCCTCGTCAACAGCAATGATCTCAATCTCCTTGAAGCCGGAAGTGCGCTTCAGACCACCGACCATCTCAGACAGAACGGCGAACTCATCGAAGGGAAGCTTGCGGTCGAAGACAGTGGCGGGGCTTTCGCGAGCGTTGACCAGACGACGCTTCAGGTTCTGAACGAAGGGCATGGCCTTCTTCATTTCACCGAGCTTGCCGACCTTGGAGCTGAGCTCCTTCTCGTTGAAGGAGAGGTTCAGCGAGTCGAAGGCATCGCGCACCAAGTCAATGTACTTCTCCTGCCAGGTAGGGAACTTCTTAGCAACGAAGATGGTGAGCTTCTTGGGCTTGCGGGGGTCGAAGCCAGCAGCCTTGCCCTTGGAGAGCTTCTTGGCGAAGACAGCCTCAGAGCTCATGATGTTGCTTGCGGTACCACGGACGTAGTTCTGAGCAGCGGTCAGCTCAGGGGAAGGCTCCGGCACAGCGGGGAACTGGGCGAAGTGGATTGACTCGGTCTGTATTGTATTAGATTAGAAAGATTCACTTTGCAAAAGGAAAGAAAACTGACCTTCTTCAGAACCTCGAGCCAGATGTACTCAGCCCAGTGAGGAGTGATGGGTGCAAGCATGAGAGCTTGCAACTCAATGTAGCGCAGAACGATATCGCGGTGCATACCCACGCCGGCAGCGGTGGAAGCCTCACGGTAGCTGTCACGGGAGCTGGTGAAGTCATATAGACCAGACTTAAGAGCAAGCTTGAAGTTGGTGCTAGAAAAGAGTTGGATGTTAGTTCAAATGAAGCAAATGGCAGTACGGTTCGAGACTTACTCCTGGTAGTGCTTCTGAGTCTCACGGACCAGGCTGTTAAGTTCATTGTTGAAGAGCTTATCAGCGAAGGCATCGGCAGGACCAGTACGCAGAGTCTGGTCATTGGCGACTTCCTCGATCCACTCCTTCAAGGTGTAGAGACGCAGGATGTTGCTGTTGGCAACAGACTCTTCAAAGTTGGCATCTTCAATGCTGTCACCGGCATCGGCAAACGCAATACGGGTAGCATCAGCGCCGAACTTGTCGACGGCATCCTTGAGGGTCAAGAAATTGCCGGTACTCTTACTCATCTTCTCGCCGTTGAGGAGCAAGTGGCCGTTGGCACGAACACCACGGGGCCAGTACTCTTTGGGGAAGAGAGCAATGTGAATGTAGAGGAAGAAGGTCAGGTGGTTCTGGATCAGATCCTTGCCCGAGACACGGACATCCAGAGGGTACCAGTATTCGAATTCACGGCGCATCTGCTGCAGAGATTCCTTGCTGATTCCGCTTGTGGAGATGAGATCGTCGCTGATCTCACGTCTTGTGAAAATGTAGTCCCAGACCTCATCGGTCATCTGGTCTGCAGTGACCTTCAACGGGCCGGTTGTCTTGCCGTATCGGTCACCGTGCAAAAGGTGAGCGATGGTGTAGTAAGCCATGTACACAGTGCTGTCACTCAGACTCTCAACCAGGAACTGCTTGTCCCATGGCAGCTGGGATCCGAGTCCGTAGGTTCTGGCACATGCCCAGCGGTTCAGCCACGACAGGTTCTTCTCGAATCCGTGCTTGCACTCGGCAGAGTAGGTGTTGAGGTTGTTGACAACGTGGTTGAGGGTTTCCTGCTGCCATTCAGCATCATTCTCACCGTAGTTCAAGAACCACTGGCCCAGGTAGGCAACAACACAGTCGTCACCACTGCGGCTGACAACCTTGCCCATGGGGTCAGCGAAGGGGAAGGCATCGCCACTCTCGTAGAGGGCCTTGCGGACCTTGTCCTTCGCATCGCTAACGGACTCGCCCTTGTAGTCACCAACTAGCATAGTTCCCTTGTAGAAACCCTCCATATAAGCCAACTCCTTGGCTTTGGCAAGCTGGGTGACGTCCTTGGGAGAGTTGATCTTCAGCTCCTTGACCAGAGCAGGGGCGGTCAAGTTACCGTATGTAGGAGTGTCAATGAGAGGGAAGATTTCCAGTTCAGCCCACTCTTTTTCAATACCATAGTACTCGGCCTTCTTGGCGAGATCCACGAGGGTGGCGTAATCATCGGGGCTGTCGGAGGGGACAGACGTAACGACACCAGTACCCTTGGCTGCCGAGACACTCTCCATAGGAAGGATACGGATACCCGCGGTGTGGAAAGACAGGGGTGCGTTGACCAGGGTTCCAACGAAGGTGGAACCTGGCACCTCAAGAACCAGGGGAAGCTCGTCCTGAGTCTTAGGGAACTTATCGCCAAAGAAGTGGCCCTGGAAGGCCATGTTCCAAGCAGCACGCTTGGTCACGACGATGTACTCCTTCTCCTTCAGCTTGAAGAGACCATAGTTGATCTTGGGGCCAACGAAGCAGCTGGTTTGACCATACATTGTCTCGGGACGCAGAGTAGCCGGAACGAAGTAAACCTTAGCATCATCCTCGATCTTTCCCTTGACAAGCTCTGCCATCTTTGGCGACCATTCCTTGACCTGGAGCTTAATAGCGGAGTATTCTTGGGGACCAATGCCCTCACCCTCAGTGCGGTCGTGGTCCATGCATGGTTGGCCATCCTTGGGCGAGTAGACGGTGTAGCGGCTGCCGTACATAATCTTGCCAAGCTCGTGCAGTCTGTTCATTTGCCAGCGCACAAAAGCATCGTAGTATGGGTTAGCGTCGGTGGTGACGAACTGTCGGCGCCAGTCAACGCGGGCACCCATGCTATCGAGATCACGGATAGCGAGAGGGGAAGTGGTCCAGCCAGTAGGCAGCATCAGCAAACTTGTGAATATCCTCCAAAGGAACGCCAATGGCCAGCATGATCTGGAACTGGTACTTCATTTTGACGGTCTTGGCAGCGGCCTTGCTCTTTTTGCCGGAGAACTTCTCGGAAGCCTCAACCTTGACCTCTTGTGTGGGGGCAGGGATGCTGTCGGCGGCAGCCTCAGCCTCTTCATTGTATCCCTCGAAGCCCTTGCCGAACTTCTTCACCTCGTTGGCGAGCTTATCGGCACAGGCCTTGATAGGCATACCAGTGCAGTGGAAGCCCAGAGGGAAAAGGGCACGCTTGCCCTCCATGCGGGCAAATCCAGCCATGAACTCCACCTTACTGGCAGTGAAGCTGTGTCCGGCGTGGAGAGTACCGTTCATGTAAGGGTAGGCCATGGTACCGAAGAACTTGGGGTACTTCTCGCGGAGTTCGGCGGGGGACATGGCGCCCTGAGGAGCCTCTTCGAAGGACGGAGCATCGACTTCGAAAACCTTGTCCTGCTTCCATTGTGCCTGGTACTTCTTTTCAATTGCAACCAGGGTGTCTCGCTTTTCGGTCTAGAAAGGCAAATAGTGAGTCAGCAAGTGAAAATCGGCAATGGTGGGGGAGGGGTAGATCAACATTCTCGAGTTTGAGGGTATTCTTCGAGCTGTTGCTCGGATCGAGCTCAGCTGCGGATGCAACAGCGGCGGCCATTTTTACTGATTGTCAGGATTGGCCTATAATTCCCTTGACTAGCGGAGGGGAACAAGAGAATCGCGGGGCGAGATATAAAATTTGTTTGCTTGGTTTGTATTAGTGTAAAGCTGTACGGTATTTTACGGATCCACTTGCACTGTTCGTTGCTGAAATGTAGCGACGTCGATGTAATAAACGGATAGCTGTAGGAGTAATGTTGAGAACGCTCAATTATGCCGTATTTAACGTCTGAAGAATTGATTCAATTGCCCCCAAGTGCAACTCTACATGTAGTGATCGCTAACTGCGACCGAAGTGACGGTTATTTGAGAGTGGTTGAGTTCATCTATAGATTGGAGGCAGCACGTGACGATCTCGGAGCAACTTTCTTTCGCCGACAAGCACATCTGCGATAAATTTCCCAGAACAACAACTTCGCGTTTCTGGGCCTATATCACCGCCTACGAGCACTTTACTTTGCCAACTGATCTTGTATCAGCTGATCCTATATTCAAACTTCTAATCGGATACGGGCCAGTCCCTGCGAAGCATCCTCCGTCATGGTCAACCTGTTCAAGCGGCTTCGCAAGCTGCAAACTGTAAGTCAAGCCGCTTTCTGCTCTCCCTCTATGGGCTATTCGAACAACGTGGAATCATGAACTAATTGAAACTCTTCTCGACAGCGGGTAAGCCAAAACTCCGTCCCTTAGGATGTCTGACCCCTTCAACCTTCGAGATCAAACCCGCGCTATCTCCTATGATCAATCCGAAACGCAACCAATCAACTGACCCGCTCTCTTACTATCCAGATGCTCAACACCAAGATTGGCACCGGTGCCGCCATCTTGCCCAGCCTCGCCTCCGCAACAAAAGAATTCCCAGCCGTCACCCGACTCCACCTTACATATGCACGCAAGATCGACCAAGGTCACGGAGGCGCACGGCATTTCTGGCGCAACTGTCTGCCACGACTAAAATACCACAACCCAGGCATTCCCATGACAGTGACACAGACAAGCGACCAACAAGGACCCTCAGCATTGACAATCTACTTCGCCGAACAGGCCGGCAGTGCCGCAAAAGCCCTCGCAGACGAGCGGAACGTCGTTGACGAGCTTGCGCCGGCCCCCGTGGATAATGAACAGTCGGTTGTTTTGAACGTCAAAAACCACACCTACCAACAGATCTGGGACCGCGTGCAGGCCATGACAGGCGCAAAGACTGTCTCACCCACTGGCGAGGATACCACGATGATGAGCAAGTTGGCAGAGATCAAAAAGAGGTCTGGCCCAGATCGCCAGCGTGTGCATGCTATCCGTCAGGCGAAGAAGGACCAGGAGCGCATGCTTGCTGAGGCTAGAGGCCAGGTGGACAAGCAGCCAGCGTAAGATAGTGCGGTTTGGTTCTGGTGTTGTTTGTGTCGATTGGTCGTTCCAACTGGTTTCTACGTTTGAGAACCCGGCTGCCTGTAGCATAGCATATATCTTTCTCTACAACTATGTATTTCTTGGGAACAAATTTTTGATGCGCATGACGCATTATCTTCTTATCCGTACTCCATAACGCTTTAATGGAGCAAACCACTGGTATAGAATAGCAATAGCAATACATTGACAGTATCAACCCGAACAAAATGCTCAGTTCAAACAGCGTGGCCGAAGATTGACCGGAAGAAAAGGTTGAACGAAAGGAACATTACATGACCTAGGAAATTGTTAGCACGAAAACAGCCTAGTCAGAGCCCAGAATTGAAACATACCTCCGCAATTGACTGCCGCTCAATGATCGATTTCTGTCTCTCGTTGCGCGAAACACGGTAGTAATAGTCGCTGAAGTCCCCACATTGCATATGACGCAGGAATTCCTCGTCGTGGGTAATGACGATTAACTGGAAGTTGGCCTGCTGCTGACGAGTGCGGATAATGTCATGCAGCGACTCAGCCAGGGAGCGGATATTGTCCCGATCAAGATTCGTCGTGGGCTCATCAAGAGCAATGAGACCGCAATTGACACCGAAGCATTCCGCAAGCGCAAGACGGATGATGATGCTAGCCAGCACCTTTTGACCCGCACTGCAGCGGCCTCGCATGTCCATTTCTGCGCCTGACTTCACCATACAAACTCGGTAGTTGTATGATCGGTTGCCCTTGGCGTTCTCATTATCGGACCGAATAAGGATAGTGTCAACGTCTGTTCCGCGGTATGTCTTTTGCCAGAGTTCGCCAGCAATAGCATTGATTTCCGCCATCTTTAGGCCGTGGTATTGCATGATTGCCTTGTCAAGAGCGCCACCGTATCGAGCCAGATCTTCGACAGCAGCCTTGGTTGTCTCGACCTTGATGTGAGATTCCTTGTATTTCGCAGCTGCATCCTTGTAGTCTGTGTTCCAGTCTGCCAACAGCTGCATCAGCTGGTCATCCTTGGACTTCATTTCACCCATCCTGCTTGCCTGTTTGGCAGCAAGGGCATTATGTTCGCGAGTCCAGCGCTCTGACTCTTGTTTGAAACGGCCACGGTCCACTTCGGCGTTTTGTGCTTCCAGTTGCTCAACCTCTTCAATAACCCTGTTTAGAGACCGAGTCGCCTGGCGATATGTCAAATTGTCCGAGTACTGCCGCTTTGTGTTTTCGCTGTCCTTGAGTTGAGTCGAGATCTTGTTGATCGTCCTTGTGATCTCGCTTTGTTCGGCTTCGAGTTTGCCAATCTCAGCTTCAATTTGTTGAAGCTCATGCCCGCTACGCTCAAGCTGATCCGGGCCTCCTCGTTCAATGTACGAATTGATGTCGTCATTTGCAAGGTCGAGCTGATTGATGTTCTCGGACAAGCGGCTAATCTCATGCTGCAGATCTCGTTCGCGTTCATCAGCTCGCTGGCTGATATCATCGTAACGGGCTTGAGCTTGGAGCAATTCCGGGGTCAGACTTTCGATATCTCGATCTGCTTTCTCAATTGCCTCCCGCTGCTGATTGTTGAGCTTCTTGAATTCCTCCATCCGAACAACTAGGTCCGCTTTCTTTTCCAGCTGGAATTTAGCATTGTCTAAGTTGCTCTTCACATCTCTGAACTCAAGCTCAAGCTTGTTGATCTCAGCCCGTGTCTTTTCTTTCTCATTTGTCACCTTCGTGAGAGCCTTCTTTAACTCTCGGGACTTTTCGTTCATGGAGGCGATTTCATCCTGAATATCTTCAAGAGTGCGTGCAACTGAAGTGTCTTGCTGTTTTGCGGCGAGCTCTTGAATTTGAGATTTAATCGTCTTGATTTCGGTATCGTAACGCGCGATAGTGCCGACCGTCTTAGCCAGCCCTTCAATGTCACGTTTGATTTCGGTTTTCTCGCTGACCTTCGCATCATGCGTTTCCAGCTTGTCCACAAGCTGGTCTCGCTGGGCTTCGCATTCCTGCTCTTCGTGTTCAAGCTCTGGGATTACAGTCTCTGACAAACGGACCCAAGTATCGTAGGACGCACTGGCCTCGCGGGCAGTTTCAAGATCTTCTTCGAGACTCTTCAAAGCCTCGTCTTCAGCGTCGAGGCCGGCTTTCTTGACTAGAGCTTCCAGCTTTCTTGTGAATGACTGGAGTTCGGCCTCGTTCTTGAAAGATCTTTGACATGTTCGGCACAGCTTGGTCCGCTTAGCAGCGTCAAGACATTTAGTTAGATACTCTCCCATTCCGGCATATTGATCGGCATCTTTCCGGGCAAGATCGTACTGTGCCTGGCGCTCTTTGACGATTTCTGGATATTCAGAAGGTTCTGCGTCAACAGCCTCACGAATTTCCTTCACGCATTGGTCAAGCTCCTTTTGACGTTGCTTGAGGTTCTTCTTGGCAGTCTTAAGCTTGAACTCCACATGCTCCAGTTCTCGGCTCACACCATCGCGCTCTCGCTCCGCGTCAGCCACCTGCTTTGATTCACTATCGAGAGCCTGCTGGAAGCCTCGCTCTAGGGTTTCGGGCTTCCAATCTGGGCCAATGACCCTCAAGAGGCGATCGCCATGAGCCCCTGTCATAGTTTGGAGGCTGCGCTCTCGGTCCTTGGATTCCTTCTTGAGGTGGTCGAGGCGAGCTAAATCGCCGGCCTTCTTGGTTGACTCAATCAGCTCAGTGTTCAACCTTGAGCTTTCATCCTCCAGGCGACGAATCTCCGCATTGGTATCTTGGATATCTTGATCCCAGGAAGCGGTTTTAGCTCGCTCTTTTGCGTGCTCGAGGCTGGACGTGATGTCCTCGACCTTCGACTCAAGTGCAGCCTGGAAGCCTTCATCAACATCGATTGCATTGAGTTTCCTTTGATAACCCGTCGCCTCCTTGTCATTTGCGGCAATCTGTCGCTTAGCCGCATTTTTAGTCTCTTGAAGAGCCGACTTGGTTTGCCCAATCTCACTCAATCTTTCTTGGACCTCACGTAGCTCTCTCTGGGCTTCACGCTTTACACGATCCAGAGACTGGTTCTGCTCTTTCAAAAGGCGCTTGATCTTCTGCATGAATGTCTCAATCTCGGATTGATCCATTTTGTCATCAAGGCCACGAATGTTGTTAGCGCGAGCAATTTCGTTGATCATGTTCTGCCGTCTTTGAGTCTGGCGTTCGAAATTGGCTTTATCGTTCTCAAATTTCCCGTTCTCGGCCTGTTTCAGGCCAAGGCGATGTCGAGTCTGCTCAATGCGTTCCTTAATTTCCATATACTTCTCCTTCTGGGATTCTTCTTCTTGCTGGTACTGGATCTGCTTCGTTTCAAATTGCTCTAGGGTAGATTCGAGCCATTCATCAGAGTCATCAAGCTCCACTAGATGTTTCTTGAGGCTGTCAATGGTGGTCTGGATGCTTTTAGCTTCGATGCGCTTGCCCTCAAGAGCACCGAGAACTTGGGCGTAACTCTCTGACTGCGTCCAAGCCTTGTCGGCAAGCTCCGCGACACGCCGCATCTCTTTCGACATCTGCTGAGTCTCTTCGCGCAGAGCCTCAATTTCATCTTGAAGCTTAACGGATCGTTTCTCGGCGCGGTCTGCCTTGTCCTTGTCTTCTTTCGCATGCTGCTCCATGATCTTGAACTTGCCAAGCTCCTCGTTCTGCCTCTTTCGCAGAGCCTTAATGTTGTCGATGGCCTTTGTGTACTTCATCGCCTCAAAGATCTCGTCAAATCTCTTTTTCAGCACCGCCGGTTCACTCATCGGCCACAGACTTTCGTCTTGGTGACAGAAAATGACCGAATCGAGAACAGCCCTTGACACACCCAAATACTGCGGCATGATTTGGTCCAGCTCGGCCACTCGCGATGATATAGCCGTCCGCTCGCCATTCTTGACCATCAGCAACTGGCCTTCTAGTGTCTTCTGCTGTCGTGTGGTTTTCTTGACTGTAAGCTGTAGACTGCGCGTAGCAACCATTTTCGCACCGGAGGTGCTCTTGAATGACAGCTTCACCTGCGCGAGCACCTCCTTCTCGCCACATAGCTTCGGGTCGTGGATAAAAGCACCACCTTTGCTGTTTGGAGGGAGATCGCCCGTTGTCGCATATTTGAGACATTCGATGATGGTCTAAATCCCCGTCAGTTTCCCGCGGGTTGCAACTCCGAGTCGCCAGTTTCGCCATTGCATACCGTTTTTCCTGATCCATTGTATCCGACAATCAATGTGAGGGGGGTGTGAAATTGTATCGTTTCGCTGCGCGTATTATCGAAGGACCGGATTCTAGAACAGGCGCGGTTTGATGAGCATGGTTGTAATTATCCTCCGCAGTGGTTGCACGCGGATCGAAAATGGAGACGTACCCCAGAATAGAGAGCTTATCAATCTTCGCTGCGGTATGTTAGATGGCCGTTGGAACCTTTATGCTGGCCGGGGTATGAAACCGTTGCACTTACACCTAAAGAACCATTAACATCGCGACACAAAGGCGGGGGAATAATCCCTTCTTACATTTTGTAAAAGCACTTGGATGGGCAGTTAAACCCGTTGTCATTCAGCCCTGTTGAGAGCCAGCGTCATGCACCTAGAAGAAGGATCCTGGAGAGATCAAAGCGCTCAGATCTCCACGTTGATTCTGATCGGTCACATAGTCCCGCGTCAAGGCGACACGAAGTCACGTGCGCCGCGATAAAGTGCAGGCCCACAGGGATCGGCGGCCCTGTCAACCCGCCATGGCTGGCTATCATTTCCAGAATACACTCTTTTCACAGGGAGATCCAGGCCCTCAATCAAAACGATGTGCATATTCTGAAAGATACACAATCCAGCACAACGCCACTTGTCCCCGAGCGTACCGCAGGCCTCGAACTTGGATAATGGTCCTTCCTCCTTCAACACTCACTCTACTATACCCATGGTCTCGTGCGGGCATCGTCTTCTAGTGAAATCCCCTGGGTCTTAACGATAAAAGCCGAATTCGAACCGTCTCATAACACATAGGCCTGGTGCCACGATATCGATTTCCCCCGAATATTTTTCATACCACACTCGATATGGCTCTGAGTCGCTCGCAAGAATATGAGGGCATGTCGCTACCTACCTCCCAGATGAGGTCAGGCTCCAACGAGGGGCATCATGTGTACGCAATGGAGCAACAGCAGATTCCCGGATCCTATGGTGGGCAGTACGGGATGCAAACTGCCCAACACGGAGGATACTCGAACGTGCAGAATGATTCGGGGTGGACAGAGCGAGTGCTCGAGGAAATGAAAGACATGCTACTTCTCTTGACTCCTCAGGGCCGGATCACCTACGCCACGCCATCAGCCAAGAACATCACCGGCCGTACAGCGAAACAGCTCGAGGGGACCATTCTGTCACAGTACATTCACGAGGACGACCAGACAGTTTTCCAGAGAGACTTGGAGGAGTCGGTCGCCGCAAACCGACCGTTCCGGACCCACATACGATTTCATAAGACCAACAGCACATACTGCCTCATGGAGGCTTATGGTCACCCACATATTGCGAATCAGGACGAGCGTCAGGGAAGAAAGACACCGGCCAATGAGCGCTGCACCGGCTATTTCCTCGTGTGTCGGCCGTATCCCAGCAAGATCTCGCAGCTGCTTGACTCCTTCTTGGAACACAAGATCGAGAACGCACGTCTGATTCAACAGATCGCCAAATTGAAGCAAGAAGAAGATGAAGAGGCGACCGCCTCTCGGGTCCCTTACCCTAAGGCCGAACCGGACACTCGCGTGCCTTTGGTCGATGTACAAGCCCAACAGACCGCCCAGTCAGGGGAGGTATCTAGTGATCCCGACTCCACGGACACAGTGGGCCCGAACTCGGATGAATCCGACACGAGCCAATCGGCGGATTATTATCAGGAGCCCAATACCGGCGAAGCTTACTCGCACATCCAGGGTATTGAAGTTATGACCGGCCTGTACTACGCCGAGGGCGAGAGATCGCAAGGCCTCAGTACGGGTGCCAGTCGTGGCCGACTTGTGCACTGCGACATCGATATCACCACGGCTGCCGACCAAGAGCGCCATGCCCAGGAAGGTGACCGGCGTAAGAGACTCAAGGGTCAGCATGTCTGTGGTGATTGCGGTACGGCAGACTCGCCAGAATGGAGAAAGGGACCCAACGGGCCGAAGACTCTGTGCAATGCCTGTGGCTGTAAGTCCTGTCCATCGCCCTTTGTAATCCCCACCCTAATCCATCTCGCCCTCATTCTGTTTTTCACATATTCACCCTTGGAAAGACATGGGCTAATCAGGATATTCTCTTAGTGCGCTGGTCTAAGAAAGAGAAGAGACGACAGGAGTCAGCTTAGTCCTTGATGTTCGGTTTTTTCGATTTTCTCCAGCCTTCCAAGGCCCAAAAGAGACTAATGTTTACGATTTTTCCTCCTTTCTCTTGTGACTTCATGTCAAGATACCCCTCCGTTCTTGGAACACTTTGCTGTTCGATCATGGTGTCTATTGTGCAGGATTTGAGCTTCTCGATTTCCAATGACCATTCTTCCAAACGAGCCCCAGACTTGTTATGGTGGGTGGGACGATGAATTTATGCCCTGTGATTCCGATTCCTTCTCGGTTCAATATATATAACTGGCCGCTATTACTTGGCCCTGCTTTTACAAACATGCTGTACTCATGCATACGAAATGTACATGTCCTTGTTGGACAACTCAAAAACTTAATTATGGGAAATTAGATGATTTTCAACAGACAAGGTAAGCGTCGGAGTATATCAAAAGTCCAACGCCGAGAATGACGGTATGTACTGAGGACTTGGAGGGCATTCAACCAATAAAGGCGAGCCCAGGGGACATTGAACATGGTGAGCAAGAGGTTTCCTTGCGCGCCATCCTTGTCCCGATAAATAATGAAAATGATGTATGAGCAGCAACAAGTGGTATCACAAAAACAATATCTCACGACAAACTTCAACATCGATCCATTCAGGGCTTAGCCGCCTTCTTTGGCGGCGGTGGGAAATACATCGGTGACGCAGTAGAGCTCTCCGGGCTGACCTCTTGTGGTTGCTGCGTATATTGGGGTTGCGGCACACGGGAGTTATCCCGCAGTGGAAGATCCGAGGCAGTGCTGCCATTACCGAGTCGGTTGAAGGCTAGAGTGCGCGGAGCGAAG
This sequence comes from Penicillium turbatum, assembly GCA_030762825.1. NCBI lineage: Eukaryota > Fungi > Ascomycota > Eurotiomycetes > Eurotiales > Aspergillaceae > Penicillium > Penicillium turbatum. Next base: position 557,231 of record JAUJYX010000014.1, read on the forward strand.
GGTGAGATATTCCCTCCGACGGCCATGGGGGGAATGCCGGGGGTACGCGGTACCATGCCTGGTCCTCGGGGCATTGAACTGGGAGTCATGGGAATCATGCTGGGCGACTTGATGACTTCCTCTTCGAACTCTTTCTCGATGCGTCGCTCTTCTCTCTGCTCCCGGATCTCTTCGCGTTCCTCGGGAGTGATGAAGCAGGAGTGGATGTTGAAGCCGAGGATGACTGAATAGTAAGCACTGAGGGGGGTGTTAGCTGATTGATTTCTCGTGGAAGTATGAGAAGCAAATATAGCTTGAGAAAAGGTCAGACGTACATAACGATGACTGTAACGGCAAAGAGCGATTTGGCTTGCATGCAATACCCGATATTGGACTTTCTGTGGGCAACATTGCAGTTCTTTGCAATGTACCACGGTGGTCCTGGCTGGGGGTGGTTGGGGTCTGACATATCAGAGCCTGCTTGGTAGACTGCTGACACAAGATAGAGAACGACCAAAGATGCATGGACAGCGACCGCAATGGGAGGGTAAAATAGGTTCATCCAGTGGGTTGGCAGCTTGGTTATGAGGAAGAACGTGCTCAGAACACCAAGAACAAGGTTGTAGCTGGTGATACTGTTCCTTGTTAGCAACTACTCCTTCAATATATAGTAACGCAAGTGACAACTTACAAGCCGGACCAAACCATAGGGGGTGTATATGGCCTGTAATTTGATGCCGCGTAAAGGGCCTCATTTGGGGCACTGTTGAAGCCATTATCTGCTCCATCTTGCCATAATAATGTCCGATATAGATTATGAGAGGCGATACCAGTCAAGGTCAATATTACGATCGTGATCGGGAACTCGGCGGCCATCAAGTAAAGGACGAGCCTGTGGTGCTTGTGCTTCTTTGGGAAGAAGAACTGCATTTTGGCGGTGGTTTCGAAACGCTCACAACGAAGATCGACTCTGCTTTTTCTTTTTGTCCAAGCTGACCGTTCAGCTGAAGCGCTTATGGTAGAATTAAAGCTGTGTACAACGCGATTTGGCCAGACCGGCTGGCTTAGACATCCAGTCTGCCGCACTTAAGAACCAAATGCTTCAGCGTGCGAGAGAAGATCGAAAATAAATCAGAAGAGCACGAGTCTGGGCGATCCGGAGGGCGAGCGTTAGATATGGGCTCGAGGCCAGCGAGTGGCCGAAGGGACAAGCCATCGTATGCAGGAGGGGGCACGAATCAGCATGGGACACCCGTGCAGAGGACCTGAAGTTGTGTTTGGGAGGTGCATCTGGCCAATGCTTGATGGCGGCAAAGCGCCAGTGCAAGTAGCAGCCCGGGGTCATCACACCAATGAAATGGCGGGGATCGAGGGTGGGCTGCCGGTCGTCACACGCTAGACAGTGTGATAGGATGGCAGATCTGCATAGAGCGCCCATCACATTATTCCCTTCGACAAAACCAGTGGGATCTTTGCGCTTTGAGGGAACTTGTAGCTTTTAGTTCGAAGCGCCTGGTAAACTGCCAATGTGGGGTGATATGAATGGCGTCTGTGGTCTCTCCGTACAATGTACATACATATACCCATGTTAGACCCAGAATCAAGAAGATGAGAACAAAAGAAGATATTCTCTCATTTTCAATGATCGTAGCCATAATTGGGTCATAGCTCGTCGAGTTGAGTGACATCAACTGAATCCATTTGGTTGATGTAGAGAGGAAGTCATGTGGTTGGCCCCGGATAAGTCCAAGAACTGTGACTTCCACCCATATTCAGTACTCAAGACCTCGCAAATTTCATATTTGTGTAGGGGAGTACATCAATCGATTGAAGTCATTCAAATATATCCCTATAGCTTGTTTCATAAGTATATCTGATGAAGTCGTTCCACTCCTTGTGTCCGCTCTCTCGCTCCATCATCTCACCCCGCATCATCCGGCATAGTCAACCATCTGTGTTCCGCTCCATTTCAAGCAGTACAGGCAAAATGAGCTCTCAAAGAGAAGACTCAATTCCTCACGAGCTCCGGACGGCTGCAGAGCCTCGGCAAAACAGACTATATCGAGTGCGCTTGTCGCATATTGAGCAGGTCAACTTCTCTGTCCGACTGCTACAGTTTGCTCTGCCCCCACCGGAAAATAATGTATGACAACATCCATTTCCTCTGATCCCATTGCTATAATATATGGCTTTTTCTCAATCCATACAACACGTCTGGCTACCATCCCAGTCGGACGCTCTCTATCCCCCCTGCCGTTAGATCCTCATCAAATGCCCCGCACGGCCAACATCCGATTCCAATCACATTACCCATCACATATCATGCTCTTTCCAGGGAGCCAAAGCTAATCAGACTTATAGGACACCAATCGACAGCCATTCAGCTTCTTACCAGGCCAATGGCTTGATGTGAACATTCCTTCCATCGCCCAGGCGGGGGGCTTCACTATCACTTCCACCCCGGCAGATGCAGAAGTGCTGCCACCGCCAGAGGCTTCTGTAGACCCATTAGTCGGTGAGGCACTGGAATCCTCCCCGGAAACAGAAACTCAAGGAAGGCCACCTTATGTGGAATTGGCTGTACAAGACTCGCCAGGTAACCCCGCCGCCGCATGGCTATGGAGACCGAAAGAAGATATCTTAGGCAAGGAGCTGTGTATCCGAGTTGGTGGAAGCTTTGTCTGGCCACCCGCAGGAGTCAGTCTCAGCGATGTCAAGAACGTGGTTCTTGTCGCTGGTGGTGTTGGCATCAAGTAAGTGATATTCGCCCAATGATATACGTTCATGTTCTCCGGTGTACGAACAAATACCCAAATTGCGCCGTATCAAACACAAAGGAGAAAGACTAATACCATGCCAGCCCACTGATATCCATTCTCTCACACTTGAACAACAACGAGCCCCACACCACTAAACCGAAAACCATCCGCGTCCTATACTCCAGCCGTCTACCACGGGATCATGAAAAAGCCTCAGCAGGCACGAAACTAGACCAGATCCTCTTCCTCCCGCGTATACGGCAGATAATTAAGTCTCAGGAGTGTTCCCATCGTCTCCAAATATCTCTGGACCTGTTCCTCACGAACTTGGCCTCGTCGTCTGATCTGGGTCCAGCTGGGTCTTCGTCTGATATCAACATCCACGCAGAGCGAATATCTGATACCGATTTGCGCGCCGCGGCTCTGGGTAAGGATAGCGAGTTGGATCCTCGGAGCACCGTCTGCTATGTGTGTGGACCGCCTGCTATGACAGATGCTGTCGTGGAGAAATTGGTTCAGATACTCGGGAAGGGTGGGGACCAGCGTGTCCTCTTCGAAAAATGGTGGTGAGACGGCAAATTGAGACGGTACTTGTACCGATGTAAAGTATTCCCAGGAGGTTTATTGCAGGTCCTATTCGTCCTTAATCCGGTAGACCAACATGAAGATCCAAGCCTACCAAACGGCAAAATGCTAACTAGGAGAGATGGCTTGATATTTCAGTGCAAGATAGACTCCCCGCAGACGCCGACCTATTGCAGGCAAGGGGCAGAAATAGATATATGTACAATACAAGAAGAACAAGGCCGCTGACAAGAACGGAAATGGCAGTATGTGAGAACAGGGCCAGTACAGACACACTGCCATCTTGGTACAGAATGGAAGAGAAAAGGGGAGAAAGAGAAAAAAAGGATGCAATGAAGTCAGAGTCCATTAGGATGCTTCTTCTGGGCCCTTGACGGTACCGCGGTCCACGATCATCATTTCGTCGATTTTGGCTTCCGTCTGGCCCCATTCTAGACGCTTGTATGTCAAGACGCGACCGGAGCCCATGTCGAAGTCGAAGAACCGCACTCGGCGGACGTAGTCGTCGTAGCCACCGTATCCGCCCATGCCGACAGCACCACCATAGCACATCCAGAGGGAAGGCTTTTCATTGGCATCATGCTCGAGCATGCAATAGTCATTGACATGGTCACTAAAGAAAGATTAGTCTTTGGATGGCACAACACAAAGGGAGGCATGTAACTTACTGTCCGCAACTGACAAACAAGACGCCCTCTTCTTCTAGGGCACTCTTGAAGCCAGAGTTGAACCCTGGTGCTGTGGGGGGTTCCATCCATGCACCCTTGAAGTATTTTCCTGGCATGCGGTACTCAGGGAGCGGAATGTGGATGAATGCCACGTTCATGTGGATGTGGGAGTATTCATGGTGCTTTCTTTGCAGACTTTGGGCGGTATTCTTGAACCACCGCGTTTGGCTCGGTTTGATCCAATCGTATCCGCGGAACTGACGCTCGTCAGGAGAGTAAGAATGTGTGTCAAGGAGGTAGAAAGTCAGGGCAGAGTGTGTGCTGCCGCCCCGGTCGAGGACTTCGACAATGTAGTTTCCGACCCCGTCAATGTCTTCGGGGCCAGCGGCTGAGAGGGAGTAAGGGAGGTCTTCGTATATGGCCATGAGTTGTTCTCGGTTGAGGTCACCCTCATCATCGTGATTTCCAAAGATGGCTGCGTACGGAATTTTGCGATCAATCAAGAGCTTGACAGACTTGAAAAGAGCACTCTGGGCATCTGGAGCTGTCTCTCCATTGATTTGGTCACCAGAGAAGACCACCATGTCTGGCTTCTCTTCGTCGAGAAGCCGCTCAACAAATTCTAAGGTTCGAGGATCAGCTTCACACCTCTGGCCAGCCACCGCTTCCGCAGGAACAGGATCACGACAGGCGCCGAGGCCGGTGCTCATGTGAAGATCTGCCAGCTGCATGACCTTGAACTTCTGGTTGTCGTTGATTCTGGGAACTGGTTTCTTGGCCTTGGCCTGTGGGTGCCCTCTCCGAATACTAAGGCGGGTCTCCAACTGTTCTGTCGAACTATCCAAAAGGATTGGTGTATCTTTGACTTCCCAATTGGGACGAGGATCGACGGCATCCGCTCCATAAAGGACATCGACGTATGTCACAGCGTTTTCGGAGTCACTAGCATGACGAGAGGAGGAGCGCTTGAGCCAAATACCTCCTGGACGGGGTTCCCACGCTTCAATCTCGGTCTTTCCGACATGTTCAGAGGTAGGAGTAATGCGACTGATCTTCAAGTCGATGACCACCTTGTCATCGGCACCCAATTCCTCCTCCTTTTTGCGTTGGAATTGGACATAGGCACTCGAGGTCCAGGCGGTGCGTAGGTAGAGGTCCTTTTCGACGCGATACCAGGTTTCCGGGTCCAGCTTACAGCTGGAAAATGGATTGAGTGAGGAACATGTGGTGACCGTGACATCTGTGATCACGTAGCCGGAATAATGCGATGGAAGGTGGCCATGGATGGATGAGGGAAGAACGCGAAATCGATTGTCTAGAACGACCACCACAAGGAGTATAAATGTTGCAATTAAACCGAGTTGTACGCCCGCTCGGACCTATATGAATGGAATTAGCCAAATCTTTCACAAGGAGTAAAAGAGTAAGAGTTTCATACTAGCCGGCGAGCCATGATGGAATAGGAATCACCCTGGCAAGGACTTGGAAAAGAGCGATGCGCAGTGTCGCATGATGCCTCACGAAGCACAGGAGGTTTAAAGAATAGGAGAAGACCAGGTTCGGTCAACTCTGGCCTATAAGGACAAGTATAAGTTGTTTTGGGGATCGAAGTTCGCCCTCGACGCTTGGACCTGAAGGCGGTGACTCCTGACAGACTGGTCCAGACTTTGCCCGGTGTTTGTTCACTTTATCTCGATGATGGTAATTTGTTGGCTGGCTATTGTTCCTCTTCCCATAAATTCTCGTTATTTATGTCTAAATATATGTGAGAATATTATATGTATCTATCATCACATGGATGTCCGGTCTAGTTCCAAGTCTATCAAAGTAACCCTCATTTCACAGGCCGAGCGAGGCCTTGGCAGCCACTTCACCGGCGGACACCTTGCCACTCAGGATATCTCTAGAAGTCGAAAGGATTGTGGACCAATCTGCAAAAGTGGTATAGGGCATGCCTCGGCGCTGGCAATATGTCACCAAATCTGCGAGGGGTCAGTTCAGCGTTCCAGAACCTGGGTTTCAAGGCGGTTTGAGGAGATGAGTACCTTTGCCCTGCTTGGCGAAGAGAAGATCGGTTTCCGCGGCCGCAGACAAATCAGAAACACCGTCTCCGGCGTACAAAAGGATCGGGCGCTCTCCGTCAGGCAATGCGGCATAGGGCTTGATTTCCAACGACTTGTCGTGGCCAAAGTGGCTGGTGAATAACTGTCAGCCGGCATGGACGATTGATAATAGAATCGGCAGTGGCTTACCTGTCATCGTGGTACTCGATCTGCCAGCCACCCTCGCTGTTGATATCCTTGCCGTCGCGGCTCACGGGCTCATTGGAAATGATGGTGAGGTGTTCGGCGGGCTTGTGGCCTAGGAACTTCTCCAGCAAAGCGCTGATAATTGGCTTCATGCCAGACGACAAGATGACAATGGGCACATTGTTATCCTTGGCCCAGTAGTAAAATTCCTCGAAGTATGGGTCCAGCTTCATGTTCTTCAATAGCGTGTCGATGCACTCGTTGTATGGCATCTTGATGCTTTCGAGCATCTCGCGGAAGGCATCACTATAAACAGAAATGGTTAGTTAGACTTGCTTGTGAGAGATATAATGATTTCAACACCCACCGGAAACTCAGGGTCTCGTTAAGCACCTGATCGTTCAACACCAAGCGCTTTTCCCGGCCAAAGCCAATGTTGTCGATCTAATGTGTGTCAGTGAAGAACTATGTGGAAGTAGCAGTTCGATATACCATGAAGTCATTGCCTGTGATTCTAGTCAACACTAGGGTTTCTAGCATTTTGCGGGGAAGCACTTACTGTCATCGACGGTGATTGTCCCATCAAAATCGGTGAAAAAAATGAGCTGGGGCTTGGTCTTCATATACGGGAGAGAAATGGAACCCATTATAGCGATATATACAGCAAGTAATTGATAACTGTACAAAAAGAATAGAGAGTGTACAACTGCAAAAGTGTAGAGAACTGAAAAGCAAGTTTAGAGATGGGCTGCCCCTCGATTCGGTGAACTGGGGGTGGGTCAACTACCGTAGTGGGTTAGTCTCGATTAGCCAGATTTTCCCTGGTTTTTAGCTTCGGGCTGTTTATATACAACTCGATATCCTGCTATATCATGTCTCGTATGCGCCAGTCTTTTCAACGCCTCTTGGGTGGGACCCCATCACCTGGAGCATTGCGCACTCGGTCAATTGACACGAATTTCTCCATTATCAAAGGTGATTGATGTGCAACACTTGTTCCGAATATCCGACTAACGAGATGCGCAGAGGGAGATCGAGTCATCTTACATGGCAAACAGCCGTCATTATCGAAGGCATTGAAGAAGGGCGAAAAGATTCAAACCCATAAAGGAGCATTGGACCATGATAGCATCATTGGGAAACGGGTTTGGGACACCGTACAATCTCGCAAAGGTCAATCACCCATTTCTCAGTATTCCATGGACAGGTCGCTGACATCTTAAAAATAGGCCATCCGACTCGAGTCAGTCTCCCAACGTTAGAAGAATACGTCGCCCTGACCCCTCGCTTGGTCACGCCGGTATGCGCATCACTCCCGCGGATCAGACACCGAGAAACAAGAAACATTGGACTCACGCTATCCCAGTAGATCTACCCTCAGGATGCCAATTTGATTGCTTCCCTCCTCGACATCCACGTCAACACCCCTGCCGCTGGCGAGACACAACCACCATTGGAAATCCTGGAGTCCGGAACAGGCCATGGATCCCTGACACTACACCTGGCGCGTGCCATCCACGCTGCCAACACCACTCCTCCGCCTCGTCCAGCTCGATCACAGATCAAATATATTGAAGGCCGGATCAACAGACCGGGCGAAAAGGACTCGGAACAAACAGAAGAGAAACCAACCGAGCCAGTTGCGGACCCAGAACAGGAGGAATGGGATGCATGGTGCGCGCAGCGCAACGCCATCATCCACACCGTGGACGTTTCGCCAAAGTTTTCTGCATTGGCTGAAAAGAATGTCCGGGGATTTCGCCGCGGAATCTACGCAGGAAACATCGATTTCTACGTAGGTCCTGTCGAAACCTGGGTTGCCCAACAGAAGGAGCTGCGGAAAAAAACCGGGCTAGCCTCGCTAGCTGGGGGAAGTACTGTCGAGCCGTTCCTGTCACATGTTATTCTGGACATGCCGTCCTCAAATTTGAGGGTTCCGCACGTTACCCCGATGTTGAAGCGTGATGGCCTTCTGGTTGTGTTCATGCCCAGTATCACGCAGATTGGCGAGTGTCTGCAGCTGATCCGGGACCAGCGACTACCCCTTGTTCAAGAGAAGGTCATTGAACTTGGTTCTGGGATCAGCGGTGGTCGCTTGTGGGATGTGCGCTTTGCGACTAAGAAATCCGGCGCTGACCCGGCGTCCTGGGCTGCTCCTTCAGATGCAGAGGGTGCTACTCCCGCTGAGGCTGACGAGCAGACTACCGCCTCTGATAGTGCCTCCGAGGTGTCCGCCACAGAAGAGCCTCCCAAGGGGGCCGAATCAGTCTTGGTTTGTCGGCCTAAGGTCGGAGTGCGTATCCAGGGCGGCGGCTTCGTGGCGGTCTGGAGGCGTATCGAAGACCGTTAGGTTCCTACCTTTCTGACCCGGCTGGCCCATGCATATGCCCTTTCTCTCTGTACTATATACCTGTAAACTATTGCATCTCTGAAAGAGACCGAGCTGATTTGTACCATATATATTGTGAGACTAATATCAACGAAAGACCCGAAAGGATATCGAAACAAACAACAGACACATCACAGCTTCACTTGAACCTCGGTATTCACAGCAGTGACCTGGTCTCTACCTCAGGCCGAGCACCTGAGCCACACCCTCCGCTTCAGGAACCTTACCCAAAACCCAAGTCTTCACATCCGCAAAGAACTTCTCCGTCGTCTCAGGCAACTCAGCATGCAACTTATGATAAGCACCCTCATAACCACAAAACTGCACATCCCCACCCTTCCCCTTCAACGCCTCAGCAAACACCTCCGTAGCAGGGAAAGCCGTAATCCGATCCCCACTCCCATGCCCAAACCAAAACGGCAACTCACTCTCCACCCACCCACCAGCTCCCTCAAACATCCCCTCCAACCAAATTCCTCGATCCAACATCCCCGCCAACCCCTCAAAAGTTCCCGTATCATGGCACAACGTATCAGCCACAAACTCCCTACAAACCGCCTCATCACGCGACAGCAGCTTCGCCTCAAGCGGCGTATACTTCTGCATGTGCGGTATGAGCTTCGCGACGATCCTGCCTGCTGCGATTAGCAGCTTTGAGGGGCGGGTTGAGGGGTCCAGAGCGATTAGAGGGGAGTAGAGCAGCACGCCGGCGAAGCTGGGTCGGCTGGTCTTGTCTTTGTTGTAGGGGGAGTCTGGGTGGAAGATGTAGTTGAGGGTTTGGCCGCCGCCCATGCTGTGGCCCATTAGGAAGAGGGGAGCCTTCTGGGTGGGCAGGCTTTGGAGGAAAGAGTGCATGTCTGCGAGGACTTGGCTTGTTGGGCCTGTGTTGCCGCGGTCGCGGGGTTGTTTGACGCTGCGGCCCCAACCTCTGATATTGGTATTAGCTTGGCTCATTGTATTGATGTAGACTGAGGTTGAGAGGTCGGGGTGGAGCTTGGCTTTTGTGGTCGATGGCTCCAACACACAGACTGTGGTACACTTACCGCTGATCAAAAGACCTGACCTCGATACCAGCTGAGGCTAGTGTTGGAAACAGTTCGCCGTAGGCATTGCCTATCATAGTTTCGCGTTAATGGCTTGTATTGTGGACAATCGGCTGTGAGCTTATTGCTCATAATAGAGACTCACAGTGGTCACTAAAGCCATGAATGAAAGCCAAGATGGCACGCGGAGATCCGCTGGTCTATACAGTGACGAACAATATTAGCTTTGAACATTCATCATCCTAGTATGAGGTCGAGGGCGTTCATGGCCGTCTCAATCCATTTGGGGCAGAATCGAAGCTGCAGCTGTGTTCTTGCCTTGTTGCAAATTCAACGTACCTTCCATGTCTTGGTATACAGCTCAGAGCCGTCTGGGAGAGTGTGTACGCCTTCTTCTATGTTCATTTTGGCTATTGTGGCTTGTTTAAGAAGCTTGGGAAGTGGGGAGATCGTAAGAGATGAGATGGAGATCAGATGGAGTCCCTTGCACGTTTTGGCATGTGATCCATACGAGGATCTCACGCCAAAAAGCTATCACGCGCTATATTGTGCATGGTGCATCTTATGTAGCGACATATTGGCAACTCAAGTTCAATGTAATCTTCTTTATCACCCACGTATATGCACATAATGAAAACTTCACAATGTCCGATCCAAATCGGACTCGAAAGGTTCCAAACACAGCTGGGATTCACAGACCCCGGTTTCAGCTTTCAGCCTTATATCTTTCATATAACTCGAACTACATATGGAACTTTTTAGGGCTACGATTATTCCTTTAAGTGCTGAGTTCGTCTTGAAGACCTCGACCAACAAACATTTGCCCATGGCGCGACCATGTCCGGGCCTGATCCGCTTACATCAGATTGACCCGCTTACATCACCTGGATTGACCCGCTTATATCAGATCTTTGTGTTGACTTCGCTGTTTGATTGGCTACAATGGTGTTCAACTTGATCCAATCACAGTCTACCAGTGACATACTCCCTTCTGGACTATATCACGCCAAATCATAGGAGATCTCTGCAAGTATTTTTCGTTCAATACCTCTTAACCTATGCTATATAACACTTTAAAAAGAGTGCCCTCGACAATTCGGCCAGCATTCTCACCATCTCTGCTGCGCTTCAAATATCCAAAAAGAATGTCGTCCGCCATCCCTCAACAAGTGGCTCCAAACACCAGCCAAACCGAAGCCTCATATCGATCTCTGGCAATACCCTTGGATGAAGATAGTCAAGAGATCCGCCAGAAATATCGCCCATTTATCTTGAGCGACAATGTCACCGAGGATTGGGTTAACAACCTAGACCTAGCCACCGTAACAGAGATGGCTGAACAAAATCTGAAAGCTACAAACGAAAGATTGAAAATCCTAGTACTCTACGGCAGTCTTCGAACCAGATCATATTCCAAATTGGTAGCCTTGGAATCCTCCCGCATCCTATTCCGACTCGGCTGTGACGTACGCGTCTTCAATCCCGAAGGTCTCCCAATGAAGAACGAAACCGACATCAGCCATCCCAAAGTCCAGGAGCTCCGCGAGCTGAGTGTGTGGAGTGACGGCCATGTCTGGGTTTCTCCAGAGCAACACGGAAATCTGGTGAGTGGACCCTTATCACCTTGTAAAGTCGTGAATGCATGAAATTATGTACTAACTACTTCCCTCTGCACCCACAGACCGCCGTGTTCAAGAACCAGATTGACTGGATTCCCTTGTCTACTGGAAGTGTCCGTCCTACGCAAGGCCGCACACTAGCTATTGCCCAAGTATGTGGCGGGTCCCAGTCATTCAATGCCGTCAACTCTTTGCGTATTCTGGGTCGGTGGATGCGAATGTTTACTATTCCGAATCAGTCCTCGATTCCTAGGGCGTATACGCAATTCCCTGATGAAGGTCAGCCGGGAGATCAGCGACTCATGCCAAGTGGGAACCGGGATCGTTTGGTGGATTGTATGGAGGAGTTTGTCAAGTATACGATTCTGATGCGGCCTCACATTGGGATCTTTGGGGATCGCTTTAGTGAACGGGAGGAAAGGAAGGTGAAGGAGGCGAAGATGAATGGCTCTGCAGCTCAATAGAAGATATACAATATAGAACAATATAGACAGTTGGAGTGACAGTTCATTGTATAGTACTTTTTGTTCCTGGGGCAAGCTATTCAAGCAATCGAAAATGCCTTGCTCCTAGCTACTGGATACTATAGAAAAAACCGAGTGAGTATATGCATAAAGCCATTGAAATCATCTTTAGCAGTGTATCTCCATCTGCGTTAGTGAGCATCTCAGTCGGTGATCAGCGACCTGCCAAGAAACAGTGACATGCCAGATTCCCTCGGCAAATCGGGCGTCACATAGAGTCGAGATGATCTTTAGTCAACTATTTCATTCGTCGCTAGTTCCGTCCACAGAACTGTATAAAGCAGAACTAGAAAATGAATTTTCTAAGTGAATAGTCGCAAACCCCCCTCACGGACTCTGTTCCCCTCAATCATAGACAATGTCCCCTCCTCCCACATCGCCGCCACCAGACGGTGGCTACGGCTGGGTGTGCGTTGGTGCATGCTTCTCCGTCAATTGCTTCACATGGGGTGCAGTCGCAGTGCGTTTCTCTACCTAACATCTATTTCAAGCGCCTACCAGCGACATTTCAGCTCATCTTCTCTCCCAGTCGTACGGCGTATTCCTAGCCCATTACCTATCTGACAATGTCTTCCCTGAAGCCACGCCTATTGACTTCGCACTAATCGGTGGTCTTAATTTCTCCATGGCAATGCTAGTAGCGCCTGCAGTTACGATCATCGCTCGCAAGTACAGTACGCAACTACCAATGTTCCTCGGATTAGGGTTTCTAGCAGCAGGATATATATCCGCCTCCTTCGCGAAACCAATCTGGCAGCTTTATCTGTCACAAGGAATCCTAGTCGGATTCGGTGTTGGATTCATCTACATCCCCAGCATTCCGATTCTTTCTCAGTGGTTCGACAAGAGACGAAGTCTTGCGAATGGGATCAGTGCGGCTGGGTCGGGTATCGGGGGCTTGATTTTTTCGTTCATGGATGGAGCGGTCATTGAGAGAATATCTCTACCTTGGGCGCTGCGATCGACGGCTATTATCAGTTGCTCGGTACTTATTGTTGCTACTTTGCTGATACGGAACCGCAATGAAGCTGTGCGGCCGACACAGCGGGGTTTCGATGTGAAGCTTCTGTGTCGTTTGGATGTGTTTCTGTTGCTGTCATGGTCATTTCTCAGTATGCTGGGGTATATTTCTCTGCTGTTTTCGCTTCCAGATTATGCACGGGCTATTGGTCTGTCCAGCAACCAGGCCACGGTTGTCAACGCGATTCTGAATCTGGGGACTGCTGTTGGGCGCCCATTGATTGGTGTGGCTAGTGATCGTTTCGGCAGGATTGAAGTTGCAGGCCTTTTGACTTGCTTTTGTGGCATTTCTTGTTTCATTATCTGGCTTCCTTCCGCATCATACGGTGTGCTAGTTCTATTTGCTGTCGTCAGTGGAGCTATCCTTGGTGTTTTCTGGGTTGTAGGTTCTTCCCATCGATATTGGTGTTCTACCACTAATATTCTTGACAGACTATTGCCCCGCTATGTGTTGAGGTTACTGGGTTAGCGGAGCTTCAATCGTTGCTATCTCTATCCTGGTTCTTCATTGTCCTTCCGACAACTTGTGAGGTTCCATACAGCTGGCATGAAGGCATTGGACTGACAATGAACGATAGTTTCAGAAGTGATAGCACTCAAGCTACGCCGTCCATCATCCCAGCATCCATATTTATACACCCAAGTGTTCTGTGGCATCGCTTACGTTTGTGCAAGTATGGCGTTACTTCTGCTCTGGTTTCTGAAGCGACGGAAAGCACAGATAGCGCCTTGAATCTTTTGGGTCGGTCAGTAGGGACACGGCGCTATACCCCGTTAGGCCATCACCTGATTTTCAGATGTACCCTGTTTTTTTGATGGTCATTTACACCTACATTTCATTACCAATCCAATCCCACTACCTCTCCTCAGACCCAAATTCAGACCCAAATCATCATGTCTATTATCTTCAATGCCCTGCCTCTCCCACCGCCTACCTCTGAATTTGGCGAGCCCTTCTATCGCTCTATTGATCAGGCTATTGAGGCTCACAACATGCATGCCCAGCCCCAGGGCTTCGCAGTCTCAATTTGAGATCATTGAACAGCAGATTATAGCTGGGAACCAGGCCTTTAAGGTATCACGGGCGGCATCGGGGCATCGGGGGCATCGGGGGCAGGGGGGCAGGGGGGGCATCGGCGGCAGGGTGGGAGGCCTAAGAAATGCATACGCAGGATTACCTATCAAAAAAACAGGTACATCTGAAAATCATGTTCTAGCCTAAATAGGTTAGCGCCGTGTCCCTACTGACCGACCCAATCTTTTTGGGAACCAGGTGTCCGCACTGATTGATTTTGTGGCCGTTGCTACAGTCAGAATACAACTGCGGTCTATGTCAGGAAGAGTCGTACAGGAGCTTATAGAGTCTGTGCGTATTTGCCAGTTAGCGTTGACTACTCGAACTAGGCACTGTAACGCTGCAACTGGCCACGGAAGCCGAAAGCCAAGGGCTTGGCAGGGGGCAGCCCTAAATCCGCGCTGTCCGGCGCATTATAGAGGCAAACTTCTAGGGTCTTTAGCCCAGTTGTTGATAGGACTATGAGCTGCCATGCCGCCACTTATATGCGGACAAGGATTAAAGGTCTCACATAGTCTTTCAACACCTGCACCCATATAATTGCCTTCGGAGTCTATCTGAGCAGCGCTGGCCCCTAATATTCTTGTTCATCTTACCTTCACTGTTTACCAATTTGGTTCCCTGTTTTGCAGATTGTCCTAAATCTGCGGAGATTTTTCTCGCTCGCCCTCATCATGCACATTTCAACGACGATCTGGATGCTCGCCGCCTGTCTGGGAACTGTGATCAACGCTTCTGATGTACTGGAAGTGAATCTGGTTTTTCCGCGCAATGAAACATATGCACCCAACGACACGTTCCCTGTTGTCTTTGCGTTCAAGAAGTCCGAGCGCGCGAGACACCTAAACCCCTCAATCAGTTACAGTTTAAGGGACGAGGATGGCGACAAAGTCTACAATCTGTGGCATGAACTCCACTGGGTAAACTGGACAGACCAGGAAACCTATTTTGCCTATAAATACAGCAACGCCTTCAGCACCGAGGGTCGTTGGAGCGTACTCTGGACCCTAAGCTAGGACAGTTGCAACGTGGAATCACCCGAATATAGCAATGAGGTGATCAGCAACAGCACCACCAAGGCAACCATGTTCACTACCAGCAATTCTGCCCCAAAGCTGGACCCCGTTGCTGCTACAGCCAACAAGACATGTACCGGGCAACCAGGAGTGGTGATCAATGTGACCGACAAAACCAAGTCCATCAGCAGCGCACTTTGGGAGGGCGGTAAATACACCAACCATACATGCGCCGTTGTGGCAGCCTCCCCGACTCCTTTAACGAATCCCTGTCGGACTCAAGTTGACAAGAACACTCTCGCCAGCATGGAGGCCTCTAAATTGGCCAGTTACTGCGATCTCCACTTCAACGAGCCAGCCGAGTGCCCGGATAAGAAGAGTGCCGCACAACCATTGGCGGTGGCGGGTCTCTCCTGCTTGCTAGGCCTTACTGGGGCGTTGGGTTTCTTTCTTGCGTGACCAGGCAACTCTCTTCTAATGATTGATTCCCTACTCCTGCTGCAGAGTCTTGATTGTCCGAGTCCATTCTTTTGTCCATATTGTTCATACACTCTACTTGATATAATTCAATTCGTGCCCGTGCTGAATGCCGCACGATTCAGGTTGAATTCGGCACCGGCTGCCCTGAGCTGGCTGTCAAGTGCGGTATTTCTCCGGCAGACTTTACAAAGTACAACCCAGGGGCTACCTTCTGTTCTGACTTGAAGCCCAAGCAGCACGTTTGCTGTTCCGCGGGAACCCTTCCCGATTTCAGCCCTAAACAAAACGCTGATGGTTCATGCTTTTCGTACGAGGTCAAAGAGGAGGACAACTGCGACAATCTCGCTGCGGAATATAGTATCACCAAGGAAAAGATCCAAGAATTCAACAAGAACACCTAAGGTTAGAGCGGTTGTGACCCGGTCTACGCGAAGACAATCATTTGCCTCAGCCCTGGAGCAAAGGAACTCGGCCGTTCCCTGCCGAGATCGCAAACGCACAATGTGGTCCTCAGAAGCCAGGCTCAAAGCTGCCAACCGATGGCTCCGACATCGCTAAACTCATCCCCTGTCCGCTGAATGCTTGCTGCAACACCTGGGGGCAATGCGGGATCACCAATGACTTTTTGTTGAGATAGAGCCTCAGGCCATTCAGGCCACCACCTAGGTGTTGTTTGCTTCCAGAGATAGTTTCTTCCCATAGTCATACACATATCACTGGGTTTTCCTCCATCCTCTCGTCTCAACACTTTTGTATCGACACCAACACCGGTGCCCCAGGAACTGCGAAGAAGGGCACCTACGGCTGCATCTCTAACTGTGGAACCGATATTGTGAGAGGCAGCGGAACCGGTGCCATCAGTATTGGCTACTACGAAGGATACAACTCGGGACGAAAGTGTTTGTTCCAGGATGCCCTTCAGATCGACACCTCAAAGTTTTCACTTTGGCTTCGGCACATTGACACTTTCCTTTGATGTCGAGACGGGTGATATACGTTCTACAAAGACACGGACAGCAAGAATGGCATCAAGTTCATTGACTCGGTCGCACAAACCCTGACTATGGTGGAGGGATCCAACTACGGGTCTTTTTTGTAGGATAGCTGCGTTGTATAGGCGTGTCTCTGGCTACTGCTGCTTATTGATCTTCTCACTGTTGGAACTCTCGATCTTAGTATTAGAACGAAATACCGAGCTCTGTACAGCTCTATTTTGTTCCAAGAGCATTGAAGAGAATCGTAGTAAATAAGAGGTACTTGCATGATTGTCCCTGACATGATTTCCTCTAAGACTGTAACCTTGGAAATCATTGATTATCTGATTTATAAGACCCCGTCCTCTAGGCATATACATGATGTAACTAGCTTAGGGTGAAGTATGCCTACATCTACCTTGGGTACCTACAGGTAGAACACATCGTCTTCATCTATCTTCGACTATACTGTATCTTCATTATTTCTCACCTCAAAAGATACAAGCATCAAGAAAGCCCGACAGACTAACAAGATGGCCGCCCCGAGCGGCTTCCCTTTTCTTTCTCCCCGCGAACGTCGCACTTTCCTACGTGAATCTGATGAAACCAGTGGACAGCTCTCTATTGAAGAGTATCTTCATCGCTCAGATCCGTACCGGTCGACAACGATCAAGGATCCATGGCCATACCCCCTCCATGAGGAACGGGCCTCCGTCGAGCTAATTGTGGCGATTGAGCGCTTGCATCCTCCCATTCTCCAGATTCTGCAGGACCACTCTTTTCCATCCGCAGATTTCCTGCGTATTTGTGTCCAAGACATTACCAAGCCCGAATACCCATCAGGAAATGGAAATAGCCCTAAGACTGTCGTACGGTTGATCTACGTGTCAGCTCCCATTCCTTCACACGACCTTAATCCTGCCAGAGACCAAATTTCATATCTTCTTCGCCAAAGCGGGCTTGTTCTCGCTGTCGAAATCGTTTTCCTCGATCAGTGTTTCAGGCCACAGTTGTTTGCCATCACAGCTAATGACCCGGCGATGAACGCGTACCAAACTGCAGAACCACGGATTTTGGAACTCCTCAAATCAACGCTCGGCAACAAGTGGTGCTTTTTGTCTCTCTTGAACGTCGGCACCGTGAAAGAAGAGTCTGCACCTTCAATTGTGGTATTCGTCGACCCGCTCACAGTTACAGACTGGTCATCTCTGGAAAAGCACATACATATGAGCCTACCTGTCTCCTCCACCTCCACTATAAATGTGGAATTCCTCCCTGGACGGGTCGGCCTGCTGCCCGATCCCGGTCGATCCATGATTGCACAAATGCAGGACGATGGCGTGCCGCAGCCGGGGACATCCATTGGAGTCCTCCCAGAACTGGGGGGAGGATCGCTTGGTCCATTCGTGGACTTACGGTACAATGGTAGTGTTGAGAAGTGTGCCCTCACGAATTATCATGTTGTAGCTCCGCCTTCTAATGCGGGCACCGAAACAATCGAGAAGGCTGATAAACATGGGTCCTCATTGTTACAGGAAGACGAGACCTGCACTAAAGTGAACTTCTTTGCCAAGAAAGACATAGATGCCACAGCCTTAGCCATTGACCGTGAACTGGAAGCTGCAAAGGCTCAGCTGCACGCTGCGGAGGAAGAAAAAGAGATGCGCCAGCTCGCCGGGGACCGAATCTCCCAGCGCGTGAATGCTATCGTTGACTCTGCCTCCCGTCTGATCGAATCCCTCGAGAGGAAGAAGAAGGTTGTTGAAACGATGCCACTTCGTCTTGGTCAAACGTGCTTATCTTCGGGAAAAGCTCTACACGATGGAGGGACCAAAGTGGCAGACTGGGCCGTGATAAAACTGGACACATCTCTCTTCACCAGGATAGAGGCTCGCGTGAACCGTATGCCTTTCATCCCGCCTGTCCACAGGGCCAACCGCTACGAGACAGGCCAGGTCTCGGTTGTCAACGAAGGGACCGTTTTGGAAAAGTTCGGAAAGCTCGAGCCTCACAAGTGGTTCTGTAAGACAGGAAGAACCACTGGGATCACTTCTGGCGTTTGCATCGGCCTTCACGCTCAAATCCCATGGGATGAAAGTAGAAGAACAAGATTTAACGCACGTGGAGAGTCAATTAAAACAACGGAAGGTGTTACGCGAGAATGGATCATCATATCAGAGACGAAAACGTCGCGTGGCACTGAGCAAGGCCAGTTCTGCTCGAGTGGAGACTCCGGCTCCAGCATCATATCCAATGACGGCTTGGTTTGTGGTCTGCTGTACGGCGAAGCCACAGCTCTGGTCGGGATGCGGAGTGATTCATCTTGCGGACTCTGCATGACAATGCCCGATGTACTGCACTGGGTTCAGGAAAAAACAGCACCAAGGGATGAAAGTGGCAACATACTGGGTCCTGGAGCCTCGCTGGAACTTCCTTCTATTCCGGATTGATGGATCGTGCTTCTATTGTTTTTGTGTGATCTTGCTTTAGTGCTGGTCTTGTTGTTCTTAGATGTGAAATGAACTGGCCCCGATCAGTGACAAAAATCGAGATATTTACCGTAGAAAGACACACAAACGGTGCCATAAATGAGGCCATAAACGAGGCCCCGAAAGAGGCTACAACAGACGACTTCAAGATGTGCCAAAACGTTAAAGACATTGGAAAGACGGATGCCAGTGAGAGAGAGGCCTTCTATGAGTAGAATTCATTCGCTCGACTTGAGCCTAGCTTTCTCGGATTGCAATCAACCTTTTCTGAAGTTCAGATTAATACAACTCTACACAGACTTACAAGACTCATCTTCTAGGGAAATAGCCGCACTGTCTTGATGATTCAGACTCTTGCCATACCATACTCGTTTCGACTGCTACTGTAGTACATGCGAGTAGGGTACATAATCTACGGTAATAGACCAACTGAGCAAGGACTCTGTAAACAGGGTCACAACACTGGAATACACCACCATTAAGCAAGTCTTGGCCTACATATACAAGCTCTCAATCCTACAATAAGCAAGATGTTCTAAGAACACCATAAAAGAACTGGGAAAGGAACAAAGCCACGCTCTATTCTCGACTGGGCCTCGCATAGGACGAAAGGCACGATAAACAAGTACATGAAACAGACAGAACTCCCTTCGCCTGATTCAAAAGAAGAAACAAAAAGCAACCTCGTCACGGACAAGAAGGAGAAAAAAAAGCATACCCTTCAACCACCTGTTCCAGCCGAACACCAAATTCCCAATCCTAAGCGTCGTGAAGCCGTCTCAGATGACGTTAGAGATTAGGTGAGATGAAAGCGAGATAAATCAGGAAACTCAACGGGAGAAGACACGGATGTAGAGAGTGAAGTTGTAGGAACGAAGAGGAGGGTTCGGAGGAGAGAAAAGGCAAGAGAGTAAATGAAAACTGCCACGACGTTCTACTACATCCGGATTGGATACGAGAGAAGAACGTTGTTCGAGAACAGATACTCCGCTAGCAAAGAGGATACAGAGGGAGTAAGAGCAAAGGCGACATGAGAAAAACGGTTCATAAGCAGGGGAGAAAGAAACACAAGAAAGGGAGGAAAAAAGAGATACGTGAAAAACACCATAAGACAGCTGAGTACCTAGATAGGTAGACAGCCACCACCCAAAAGAGTCCGAAATAACACTCAGGAAAAAAGGAAACCGGTTGGACAACACCCCCCATCTTTGTAAGTTTCAAATGCTCCAATTCGTTAGTGCCGTTGTGGCCCGAAGTCCGCCTCTACCACCTTTCCTTTCTTGCCCTTTACCGTAAACTCCGCAAGCAATGCAACGTGGTCACTGGGGAAATGGAAATTGGGGAATCCAGGTACCCGGCGTAGATACTCTTTGTCCACGTCGCCGAGCAGCGCCGACACGTGGAGAGTATTGGAAGAATACCACACGTAGTCCAGAATGGCCGTGAAGTCGGAGGTGTAGTTCGTGAAGCTGAGCTCTCCCATGGAGGAGTAGGCCGACTTCAACTTGAAGGGATGGGTCATACCGACACGGCTGAGGTTTCCGTAGAGTCGCTTCTCAAGATCCGGATGGGCTTCGGGCAGGCGTCCAGTGGAAATCAGGTTGTAAGCCGCAGACCCTGGCGAAGAGTTGAAATCACCGCACATGAGAACTGGGATCTGATCGCCGCTGGTGTACTCCATCGACGGAGCTGGTTCCACCACGGGCGCGGACTCTTCGGCCTCGGAGAAGCGGAATGCAGTCTTATCCGTGCAAGCGGGCCATTTCGCATATTTGTTTGACATCTTGGTGATTTCCTCCATCAGAATAGCAGTTTGGATGAGCTTGACATCCTTGAAAGCCGGGTCCCAGTAAAGATGAGCGTTTACACTGATGAAGCGAGCACCAGTCTGCCGGTTTTCCAAGAAGACAACAACGGCAATGTGATCCTTCTGCCACAATCGATTGTAGATATCATCCTGGCCCTTGGCGTCAGGTCGGCGGACAGCTGTCTGACCAAAGTTGATCAATTGCTTGTCCAACAGAATGTACTTGCTTCCTTTGAAGAACGTAGCACAGCCATCAACTGAACGGGCATCTTCCTCCTGCATGCCCATTGCACGACCACGCGGCCAGTAGACACCCTTGTAATCGTTGTAGGCAAGTTGCTCCCGGAAGAAATTGTTGTAACTTCCTTGATCCACCTCCTGTAGGCAGACAATATCGGCATTATGGGATCGTAATTCGTTGAGTATGAGCTCGCGGCGGAACTCCCAAGACAGCACACGGGAAGGCACATAGCCATAATGAGACTGGGTAGCGGAAGAGTCGCACAGGGTGTTGTACGACAGAACAGTGATCTTTTCCGCGCTGCTGTTGGACGAGGTCGAAGTATCATCAAGGATGACCCAATCACGGTCGGGAGGAGGGAGGTGGACTGTGATGATAAAGTTAGTAAACAAGTTCAAACAGATATACCCGAAATCGGGCACGGAGCAGTGGCACACGTACCTGGCATCTCTTCTTTCAGGTACTTGATGAGAGCCTTGGTGCCATCCTTCATGATCTGGGATTTGAGGACCTCGTTCAAGGGGTTGCCCTCGATGCCCAGTGTTTCCAAGCGGTAGAGATAACCCATTTCGTAAGGGAGGTTGCGAATGTTATTGTCAAAAAGGAGGAGTTTCTTGAGACTTGAGAGCATGCCCACTTCTTCTGGCAGCTCTGTCAAGTCATTACCAGAGAGATCGAGATGGGTCAATTTGCGCAGTTGCCCAATAGCCGGGGGCAGCACCTTCAACTTGTTACAGTTGAGGTACAGCTTCTCAATGAAGGCATAATTGAACAACGATGTGGTCAAAGCGCGCAAGCCTTGACCACCGAAATCAAGTGCATTCCAGCCCTGTCGACTAGTCGGCTTCCCCGCAGTTGCACCATTGCGCCCATCCGTTCCACTTTCCGTGTCAGTCTGGCTGGAGATAAGCTGGATCCCTTTCGTTTGCTGTGCAATGACACGAGCATGATAATGGGGAGAAGTGGCCTGTCGTGACTCCGCCGCAAGCTGGAGCTGCTGCTGCCAATGCTCGTTCATTGATTCATCCAGGTCATCGTCGGCGCTAGGTACTCCGTTCTGCAAGTGACTCGAGGTGAAATGGGAGGTCGCGGTGGTGGCAAGTGAGCCGCCGGCGAAATTGTGTTGGTGGGTTAGGTTGTGAGTTGCCTGAGTGTGGTGGGTGTGGTGGTGCGGCTGCTGTGCGTGATGGGTGTGGTGGGTTTGCGATTGGAACTTCGGGATCTGCATGCCAAACCGCTGGTGGGCTTGACCGCCATTCATCATGACATGCTGACTTTGGTGAGTTTGGCCGTACATGTTGTTGAAAGGACTGATAGCAGCAGCCTGATTTAGGGCAGGGGATCGAGATGGGGAGGGGGTGTCGTTGTTGAATTTCAGTCGACCCGTCGGGGAATTGGTCCCGTTTCGAACGATGTGTCGCTGGTGTGGATTCTGCTGTGCTTGAGTTTGGAAGTAGAACTGCCCGGCCCCAGGCTGCTGGAACCTGTAGGTACCATCTGCCATTTAACGTGGCAGACGAGACCGTGTGTTGTTTCCCTGGTGGAAAACTTGTTGGTGGGTGGGCGGCGCTAAGTTGAGTTGAGTTGAAGAGCGAGGAGTGGAGGATCGGAGACGGTCTCTTCTCTTCTTCCACATAGAGACCTAACAGCAAAACTACCCCTTGTATCAGACCACGATTGAAAATGCCGGTGACTTCGGCAGAGTTAGAGGTGTGCAATGGAGCAGTACCTAAGGGCGGAGATCAGGCGGAAGGGTGAAAAAGAAGGAGTGAATGAGCCAAAAAAGAATGATCGAGTGAGGAGAAGCCAGACAAAGCCAGTAGGGTAAAATTGACGTAGCAAAGATGAGCAGATCACACGATTGTCTTCCGGTCGATGGGGACGACCTAAGATGACACTGGTGGTTTGCAGCGAGGCGGGAGTCTTGGGGTCACGTGAATCGCCGCAAGGGCCAAGTCTGTGCCAGCTTTGAGAAGCTTGGAATTGCCAAGACAGGGGATATTTCTTTTTTTCTAGCAACAGAATGACCGTCACTTTGCTCGCAGATAAACTTCACTTGCAAATCGATGGCACGGTTTATAAGAGAATATGCCACATGGTTTAAGTTGCCTGCTAAAACCGTAGACGCAACCGTCTTTCGCAAGTCCGAGATCTGCATAGGATTCTGGTTCTACCTAGACATCTTGAAGCTGGCTTACGAACAACAGTGAAACAATTCTTGAATATATATATACTACAAAGGTATTCATGGATGTGGGACAGAATGGACAAGACACCTAACGTGGAGACTGAAAGAATGCAGAATGGCCTTGTGTGAGTATGGTCCTAAGAGCCTCTGCTATCATTAAACCTCTCAGATGCCTACATGTATCGATGTGCTGCAATCTTTGATTGTGTTATTTCCGGGTCTAGGAACCCCAGAAGAATATTGTGTCAAAAGTGTTTCAGGGCAACGAGCTTCTGGTCTGAGCTGCGGGGTAACACCTAGCAATATTTAGAGGATTGGTTGTTCCATTGTGAGGCATTGCCTTGTATGATACCTCTCATTTCTTTGTAAGGTTATGGTCTAATGCCTGTGGGATACCCTAAACATCATGCCAATGTACATATGTAGTATATCTACCTAATACCAAGGACAAAGAATACTACTGACTTTTGAATACCCTTCTCCGATAATCCTTATATGTACCTACCTATCTACACTATAACCCGTGTTGAAGAAAAAGAATATCGCATACATATACAAAGTTAGAGAAGGGGATGTATGCAACGTAGCTTCTGCAGGGTAGCACAGACCCTGTATACTCGCATATTGGAAAAAAAAAGGGGATGCATCCAGTGGCTTACGCCCTATCAGCGCATAGGGATTTGATTTTAGCTTCTTCCACCACCTCTACAACATATACATCGGATTTTAGGCCGAGCGAGATGGCTTTCCCTTTCCGCTTTAGTGCTCACCCCTTGCCGCTTTTTGCTCACTGAGTAAAACTGAGCACATCCCTAAGTATTACATAAGCATTGTTTTCGCTCACTGGGCATCACCTGACCCTTACGTAAGCCAGATGACTCGCCCGGGCGCTCACTGAGCAATGGATCCGATCCCACTCACTGAGCGTGACCTGAGCGCTCTGATTTGCTCACTGAGCATCCCGATCCCACTCACTGAGCGCGACCTGAGCAAAGCGGGAGAGCTAAGTCAGCAGCTAAGTCAGCAGCTCACCTCAATAAAATGCACCACGCTAGCCTTATCCAATGCAGCCTTTGACCAACACACTTGACCGTTGTCCCCTCAACGAAAGGATGGCATGGCGGTTGATCCTGGTTGTTTCGTCTCCAACAGCACAGTGGGGCCACATTCATTGGCATTACTATCTTGCGGCTATGTTACTATTCAACTCGTCGAGTTTCCCATCCCCGATACCGTCTCTACTTAGTTGCGTAAAATATCCTACCCTCAATTTTTGGTTTTACAATAGGAATATCTCAGAAACTCTCAATTAAATGGTTTGTAATCCAATCTAGTGATTTATTCTGGTTCTTTTTTTCCGCTTGATCTTCGACGGACTATCACTTAGACATCGGCAAAGCCCATCGGGCCCACGGCCCAGCCCAGCCCAGCCCACAGATGGGCTGGGCTATGGGCCTTACATAATACAGTGGTCTGCCTACATAATTAATGCAATTTTAGGCCTGTATTCTTATTACAGTGCTCTCGTCCAATCATAACTAATATATATGCCAAGTATACGCCTAGTATATGCCTAGCAAATGCCAACATAGATTCATATATATATATACACTTGCATTCACTTTCCCGTACAGCCGCGCCCTCTCATTGGTCCGTGAAAACCACGGATTTGCTTTGCTATACGCTCATTGGCCGCCTCTTGCGGGAGACCCACTACGGTCGCAACTTTAAATCTATCTTCGACTTTAAAGCCATTTTTCTTGCCTAATTTGTTACGGCGCCAAGTCGATCAACTATCAACTATCATCTATCAAGAAGATAAATATAAGAAGAAGGAGTGCATTCAACTAAAAAAGCAAGACAGAGAGGAGAGGAAGAAGGAAGAAGAAGGGAAGTGAGAGATGAGGATTAAATGGATAGATCCATCACGTCAGGTGATCCTTCCTCCATCCCATCTGTCATGTGATGAAGCGCGATGATAATAATAAAGCAAACAAAGTAAACAAGGCAAACAGAGCATGTGAAGACAGCAGGTCGTAACATAATTCTTGCTCTTTCTCTCTTAAATTCACTATATATATACTCTTTAATGGCGAGAAAAGTTTAGATTATACACAGGGCTCATTAGTTTACATTTGTTGAGACTGGATGAAGGGAGCGAAGAGAGTTGAAATTTCTACTTGCGAACTGAGAGACTAAAAATAAACAGCGCATTCTGCCACCCCAGACCGCCATCCCTCAGGACTGGTGCTCAAACAACATTGCATGAGAATGAATAGCTAAGAATGAATAGCTAAGAGTGAATAGCTAAGAGTGAATAGCTAAGAATGAAGCAATGAATGGACCTGGAAACACTAGCTATTCCCTTTCAACAAAAATAATCATAATCAAACTCTTAGACAGAACTTCACAGCCGTGATGGCTTACTGCGACCAACTGTTCATCCTCTGACTGTCTAGGAAGAACTCTGGGGGAAGCTGATTTTCCTCGAATTGCACCCCTAATGAAATCGGCAGTAAGGTACTGTGGAGGTACTGTCGCATTCGCAGTAGCAAGAGGTAGTTTTAACCACCGAGCTACCCAGGAAGACCATTCCTCGAGACTTGGATGCCAAACTTGAGTGGTATGGAGATCGGGATCGCGAAAAACCATGATTGCGCCTGCGGTTCCCGCATATACACACGAATACTCCAAGCTATCCGTTGTATAGAAGCCAGGACCAAACTCGTTGTTGTGGTTTTGCTTGTTACGTTCTGGAAGGAAGAACGCAAGTGTCGATTCCAAGGCCTCGAGAGTCAGTCCGCGGAACCACAGCCTAGCTGAGTCTAGACTAGGGCTGGCTAGTTGTCGGATCTTGTTGCATAGTCGAACGGGATTCTTGTCCCATGAAACTTTAAAGCACTTCACGGTGGAGGAAGGAGTCAAACGACTTGTGGCGTAGAGGTCGACCAGGCGATTGGATGTAGATGTGGTATTAACAGCCGATGGCGTGCTGGCTTTGGCCATGGGAGTACTTTTGGGTTGATAATAGTCAAGCAAGTCCGAAATTCGAGGTGGAATTTGCCCCTCGTCGATGTGACGATAGACCGGGTACTCGATTCCGGCACCCCAATACGGAACAAGCTCGATCTGGTCTTGGATAACAAAGGCTGGATGATCGATAGCCTCAACTAACTCATCTAGGCCAGCAAGCCATGCAATACTCCGAAGGGGACCGATGAGCTGGGCGGGTTCTATATAGATTAGTTGGATTCCTGCAACGCTAAGCCAAGATCAAACTTACTGCACTTCCCATCGTCGTCCAGGTACTCTCCAATATCATCAGGAACTTCACCAGGGTACCCATCCCACGATGTCCAGACTGGACGAAAGCCGTGCTTCTCCAGCTTCAGATTGCTCCGCGGCCAACGACGTTCCACAACTTTCTGGCCATCTTCTTCCTCGGAATCTGATTCATACAGGGGGTCTTGTTCGATATTGGACATCGATGGCGGCGCTACATCCATGGTTTCTTCTGTGTTCAAGTCCTTCCTGAGTGTATGTTCGGTGTCATGTCTTTTGGTGGGTGGGGCGAACGTCGAATGTATGTTTAAAGGGACCTGGAACGCTGATTGGCTATCCATGATCTTGGTCCGTTTTCTTTTCAGAGTGCCATGACGAGCATAAAACTAACGTCAGGTAAAGACTAGAATGATGATATCTACAAGTTCGCTACAATACAATGTTCCTGCTTAAGCGTTCTTTTATTCTATAAGGAAACTACCTCTTCGCTCCTCCCGCACAACGCAAATGACATCACTCCCGCATTCGAGTATACTCCCCGAAGTCGCTTAACCCAATTCCCCGGATACCTAGCATTTGTCAGCTCGGTAAGCAAGGATTATATAATTACTAGGTAGCTAGTTAGGAAGGCTTTAGGGGAGGGTTCAGCACCTAACAAAAGGACTTTTCTTCAAATCAGTTCTGGGGATCATCACGCTAACATATGCACCGCCACCAAGCAGTTACCAACCCGCCGATATTGGAACTGGTACTTGTCCTGTGACGCATCAGGATCAAACGGAAACTTACCACCAAGAGATGGATGTCCAGGGAACAGGTCCTAGTGCCAGTCGCTGCCCGATACTGAATGGTACTAATAAGGATACTGACTTCTAACGAGCTCTTGAAGAAAGCACCCCTATCTCTGACGAGAGCTTGGGAGAGGGCCTTGCGGACTTACAAGGAAACGATATTGGTCAGATAAGCATGGACCCTTCGGACTGGTCAACCGTTTTCTCGGATTGGGTCGTTGACCTCAACAACATACCTGAATGATCGTCGAAGCGCGAGACAACCCGCATGATGAGATGTTTTCGACTGGAAAGTGTACTATCTTATAACAAATCTCCACTACAGCCAGCCATATGAATACAATCTATGACAAACAAGCGGTTATATGTACTACTATGCCCGCAGAGCACCATCAACAAAAAGGGCGTAAGAATCGCTCATAATACAAGGTACACGAAGAGACCGGATAGAACAAAAACGAATAAAAGAAAAGCCGTCGACTAATCATCCCACTCCTCATCCAATTGGTCTATTAGCCGGTTCTCAGCATCCACGTCGCGCCCCTGGCCTCGTCCTCCCCGTCCCCCGATAGCGCCGATGACACCGCCACGACCGCCGTCGGTGTCTGCGCGCATATACCCGCTGTTTGAGCGGGAGCGGTTGATGCGGCAAATACTGCCTAAGGATGAAAAGAGGATGATGAACATGTCCTGTTCGTAGAGATATTGGTCAGCCTCTTGTAGTCGCAATAAATTGTCGCACCAAAAACCTGCAATGAAAGATGTTGCTGGTATAATGAAATATACACGCAAATGAGTCTATGCGAGGTCGTCCCTCAATCAAAAGCTCAGGGTATGAAACGACTGGTCCATTAAACGGACCGAGGGACAGTTCACTTGCATAAACATCATGAGACATTGCTTCAAGACACGAGAAATGTATAAACTGCGATCAACGCAGCGAAAGATAATATGGCGAGCAGAATGAGAGAGAAAGAACGGAAGGAAAAGCACTCAGAAAGAATGATCTATGACCGTAAAGAAACAAGGAAACAAATGCAACAAGCCAACCCCAACCGTCTTCCCGAAGCGATTGGACTCCAGACCAGCTAAGAGTGTTCAATCTATCCTTGAAACAGGTAGTACTGCCCCATTTGAATCTCGAAACTTGCGTGACGCCAAATTGCCATATCTGAATCTGCGACGAGACCAACAAGGGATCACAGTCAAGACACTTACTTTGACAAAATCGAAGACTCCAGCCCAGAGGCTGAAGTTGGGGCATTGGCGCCAGCCACGTTGATGCATGACTGTTCGCTGGTAGGCGCAACCACCAATAAGATACACCGCCACGGCGATCAACATGCTAGATACGAGGTCAGTATGGCTTGTATACCCCGGGTGTAGAATTGATGGCTAGGAAATGCCCGTCTATTCGACATATGACTCAGCAGTTCACTTAGAGCCTTTATTTTCAGGCCGCAAATTAAGTAAGTCTGTGCGTGCACTAAGGCTAGTTTGAGTGCTCACTAAGCAAGACCTGAGTCGGGTGCTCACTGAGCATGACCTGAGCATTCCAACCTTGGAAGGCTACTTCTACATTACTAAGCATTCCTAAGCATTTGTAGAGTATCACGTGGTTGCTTATTAAGCAAAAAATTGGTCACTGAGTAATCACCCTGTGCTGAGAAATGCTCAGTGAGCATGACCCTGAGCGCCCTCATAAAGCGGCGGCACCCTAATCGGGCAAGTCGCGGCCACGGCCTAAAATCCGGTATATACAGGTACATATATAGCTAAAAACATATCTCATATTCGCCTTTTATTACCTACTGCATCCCCCGTGTCTAAAAAGAAAAATACTAGTCGTAATCAAAAGTACGTGGCAGACGCCATATCCATCGAACCCTCGTATCGTTCTGCAGAATCGATTCCCACCCACACACACTATAGAGTACCAACCCTCTGGAAGGGGCACGGATCACAGTCTGTGCAGACCGAGACGATCGTATGGCATAGCCGATACCAAGGACAGGTGCCTGGGACCGGGGGCCCCTTTAGCGTCAGGGCACGGGGCAACTCACTGAACTGTATCAGATAGAAAAAAAAAATAATACAATGGGCTAAGTTTCGGGAATTTATTTAAGGGGGAAAGTCCAGACTTACTCAGAACCTGCACTATGGACATGGCGGGTAGGGATCTCCGACGGTTGTATCCAGTTGTACCTAGTACCATACATAGTACGATGTATGTGAGTATAGAGAAATGCCGAGGTCATGGACTATTTAGTTCCTGCATACAATATGCATCATGTACCTCTGCGTTGATGCATCTTATCAATCTAATAGACATATAAAATTCAAAGGGTCAGAGCATTCTCGGTTGCCTTATGTTGTAGGTAGATGCTGACAATGTTACAGGAGTATACACAGAATTGTCAAACAGGTTTCTCTCCCAGACTCACCCGTTCACACGTGTACGATGTACACTGGTCCAAGCACAGGAGTAGTGATGTGTGTTATAATCGGAATTCAAAAGTAACGAGCAAGAGGGCTGAACTAGTTATGTAGTTATTAGGGTTATAGATTATAGGGTATAGCTTATAAGCATACATACAACGGTGTACCATATTTTTGAGTCTTTTAGCATTTCCCATTCCGGCCACTTCCCCCCGTTTAAGCCATTGGCCCCCACGATATATCCATGGCTCCAATTAGAGTCATGATGTCAACGGCTTCGAAGGTTGTTTTGGCTTTGACAATGTACCGAGGTGTAGCATCTATCCAAGGTGTGTGCTGGAAGTATAAGACTCGAAGGAAATACTCAACTTCCCCGTAGACTGCAGGGTGAAACAGACAGAATAGATGTTATTGGTCAAGACCCCCCTCCAATTCCTTCAATACTTATTGATTCAAACAATACAACTATTTAATAATTCACTAGAGAGGTACTTAAGTACTGTTACGTGAAGAGAGACTAAACTAGACTCGAGTGGATATTTAAATGCCACTTCCAGGGGGTTACTCACTGGACCTGCTTTTCCAAGGCTTTTTCTCTCTCTTTCTCCCCTCCCTCTCCCCGTTCTTCTTGAACACACCCTTCTCTCCCGAACCTTGTACATTGCACATCTCGACAAGGATTATCTGCATATTCTAGACCCAATACTTCTCTATTTGACGTTGAACAAGAAATTTCTTCAGTTCTGCGCCCGGCTGCACTAAGGATATTTTCCGAACCCGCTTTGGCCCCGTCAACCTTTCCTGTTCGACTCTATTCTTCCATTTTAATTCCTTTTTTTATTTGCCTCGGAAATATCACCAACAGAGGACGCAAAAATAAGAGAAGCATGCCTCGTTCATGAAACCGTCACCCTAGCGCCGAGAATGCGACCGAACCCACAAACCATCTTCAGAGTCATCGGGGACACCAATCGTGAAACTTGAGCGCGGAAAACCTGATATGGACGCAATGGCAATGGGGTTCACAGGCACAACCTCCGGGTCCGATATCCATTCCACCCTGGGCTCGACACTGGCCGCAAACTCCTCTTCGTCCCTCGGCTCGCTCACAGACTACTCGACATACCCTCTGATGCGGCAGGGTGACCGCACTTACTTTCGCGACCCCGAGAACAACTACCCTCTGCCTTGCGACCTACCCGAGATTCACCGCCAAAGCCTGCGCACACTGATGCTGCTGCGCGTCCTCGGCGGCCCGTTTTGTAACCCTTACCTAGCCAATCGCCCGCCCAAGCGCATCCTGGAGATCGCATGCGGGTCCGGGCTGTGGTCAGGTCTGTGCCACGAATACTTCGCCCGCAATGGCCATCCCGATGTCGCCTTCGCCGGGATTGATGTCATTTCCATCGCGCCGGACCTGCGCAAACAGGGAATGAATTGGCAGTTCAAACGTCATGACCTACGCCGACCCCGCTTACCTTTTCCCGACGACTATTTTGATTTTGTGTTCATCAAGGATGCGGGCATGTGTCCGTCCAGCCCGGCGCAATCGGCATCGGGCTTGAGTGAGCCTCTGCGCGTGCTGAAGTCTGGGGGGGTCCTAGAAGTATGGGACTCAGATTGGAGCTTCCGCTCGTTGCTACCAAATCCGGCCCCAGCCCGAAAAACTACCTCCAAGGAACAGGAGATTGCCGATGCAACGGCGACATATACATTCTCCTCTGCCACACCATTCACGCGAGCGCAGAACAAATTCTTGATTGATTATAACTCTTGGGTGGAGAAGTCCTTCGACCGCCTCAAGTTGACCGCACTTCCGTGCGCAACCATTGGTCTATCATTCAATTCCGAAGTGGATATATTGGAAAATGTCGACAGTCGCCGTGTCGCAATCCCGCTAGGCGACCTGCGCTGGGAGCGAGACGGCCAAGGCAAGGATTCCAAGGGCCGTCCACGCAAGGCCCTGACCCCAGAGCAAGTCTCCATCCGGCGCACGGCTCTTCTCACCATAATTCAGATGATTGAAGGGTTGGAGCCAATACTGATGGAGACAAGCGGGAAAGGCCGCGATGAATGGGACCGATGGTGGGCTGCAATGACAGCCGACCTGCTGCAGAAAGGCGGACTTGCCAGCGGCGAGTGCCTTGAAGTTAGTGCCTGGTGGGGTCGAAAAAAATGAAAACCCCTTGACGTCGAATCGGAGTTCCGGCGGACAAAAGTCAAGTAGTGACCATTTCTGCACTTTGTATTGGTGATACCCCCAATTTTATTTCTGTCTTTCTGGAGTTCTAACATGCATATGATCTGAACATTTCTGGAGACGACGTGAGAGCCCTAGGAATATTAGGCCTCACTTCCATATCGTTTTCTCAGCGTCCGGTACCGCTTCAAATAGTACCTGGTTTTTGTTATCCTGTCAGTGCCCATGAACGCAAATATTTTGTGCTGGGGGTGAAGAAAAATGGTCCTTGCATGATGCCATGATAATGAGGAGGGAATCTATGCACAGTGTATCTAGCCAGACACTACGCCACTAAGGGCGTAATGTATAGAAGAATGACATGTACGAACAATTCACTGTGCTTTCAATCGTCGTAATCCAGTAGTTTAGGTTGGAATGGGAAGATAGCCGTGGGGAACATAAAGTGATATAAAGGCAGGAAAGGGAGGGATATAGAGTGTTCTTACAGTGCTTCCACTTCTGCATGACATAGTTAGCCTCATTTACTTGATTCCAAGGACTAGCGGAGCAGCTACCTTTCTTCACAAATTCAGCCCGCGCAACTCCCTTGCGGATCTGCTCATCGTCGGTGATATGAGTCTGACTTGCAAATGCACGGTGTAACCGGTCCCGGAAATACTGATATCCCAATGGATATTCTCGCCCCAAGAACAGAAGCTCTGCATCTCGGAATTATTAGTATGAAACAGACGAATTGCGCAGAGCCGAACTGCAAGGGTACTGTGGCGCATTTAGATCCATACCTTTGTAGACGTTTATGACCTGCCGGCGCAGCTCTGGATTTACCATGGCTGCTCCATTCAAGAAGACGGAGATCGTCTAGGTAGTGGAGGTTGGGGTGAGATGCAGTGACGAAACAAGCTGAGGTTCCAGACTTCGGAGATTGTCGGTGACGTGCCTAGCGGAGTTAGTTTCCATGCTCCCGTGACATGCGGATGCTGCGTATATGCGGTACAGTACAGACTACTATGGTCGAATCGAACCTTATATTCCTCGGAAGTGATTCTCTTTACTCAATTGATTTTGAGGATGTATTGCATGATCATATATGTATGCCCAAAAATATTGATACACAGCTACATTGCACGTAGAGCAACCCCATGGGCGGCAAAGTCACGCGGGGTTCCTGCCGATAGTGGCCCGAGCTTTCCTTATCGGTTATCGGCGAACTGTCCAGCCTCGGAGGACCTGGGGGTGCTTGATCCAATTGTCTCACCCACGCAACAATGCTCGTCCGATCAGCTCTTCGAGCGCAACTCTCTGCCTCAAATCTTTTATCCTCAAATAACACCCGTCGCCTGTTCTCCGAAACCTCCTCGGCACTCTCAATTGGCCAAAATGGCCCCCATTCCGCGGTCAAACCGGTCGATCCCCGATGGCTTGCGACGACCAAGCAAAGGATTGGGAAATGCATGATGTTTGGGATGAAACCTGCTCAAATTGATGAGGGAGGGAAGGTTCTACAGCAATTGGCTGAGGAATGGCGGGAATTGATTGCTGGGAGTGAGGGTTTCCTTACGGATAGGAAGCGGCGTAGTCTGTTTCGCCATAATGTG
This sequence comes from Penicillium turbatum, assembly GCA_030762825.1. Lineage (NCBI taxonomy): Eukaryota > Fungi > Ascomycota > Eurotiomycetes > Eurotiales > Aspergillaceae > Penicillium > Penicillium turbatum. Next base: position 590,646 of record JAUJYX010000014.1, read on the forward strand.
GTTTGGGGTGAACAGGTATGAGCTTGATCTGTACGATTGGTGAGAGTCACTATCTAATGATCAGCTTGGTTGTGGTGATTAGGATATAATGGTGAGAATATACTTACCCCTACCTGTTGCACTTTCTGCACAGGGTGTTCTGTATATCTGGATTGAAGCTAACATGGAACTAGGGTATGCTCTATTTCACTATTATTGTTTTTCCCTTTGCCATAAAACACCTATGTGATATTGACTTAGTCCACTAGGTCATGTCAACAACGTTACCTACGTTCGATACGCCGAAACAGCCCGGGTGAATTGGACCCGCAACATTGGCAATAATATCGACCCTGCAAACAAGAAGCAATGGACCAGCATGGTCAGCAACACAGGAATAGGGCTCATTCTGAAAAGCATCAAGATGGACTACAAATTTGTACTGTATTCCTGGCACCCGCCCATACCACTGGGACAACAACTCGACCAACCTAATTACTAACAGCTATGCAGCCCATGGAATCCCCTGACAAAGTCACTGTCTACCACAAGCTGGTCCCAGACTCACCAGAGGATCTCGCATCTAGATCTTCTTTCCGGTTCGAAGTCATCATTCTTTCCGAAGCCCACCAACGTCCCGCTGCTCGTTGCTTCGAGGAAAACGTCATCTATGACTACACGAAGAACAGCAAGGCTGCCGAATTTCCACCGTGGATTATGGAACAGTTCAAGGTTATATGGGAGTTGCAGGAGCAGGAAAAGGTTAAATGTGCGCAGCGGATCGCGGATATCGAGAATCGAGTCAGAACTCTTGAGCTCGAGAGCTGGGATGCGGTTGATGCTGTTGAGGATACTGGATCTGCAGTGCAGTGAGTAGACCGGTGAATTTTGATCGAGCAAGGGGCCATCTGCAGCTCTGGAGCACTGTTACCTTGCCTTCCAATTCTTTTGGGCGCTTTATTGACAGCTGCAGTTATCTGCACTTTGTACATATGCTTTGCCTCAAGTTTGCCTGGCTGATATCAGGCGAGAGGTGTATAATCATGGCCACGTTGTGAATAGCAGTGGCCGAAATGGACTGATAGATTGTTTCATCATTGCACCAGGGTGGATCGGTAGCGCATCGGACGTACCCGCTGGCCCTGAAAAGGCCAGTTAGCTTGGCGCAGCAGTTAAATTAGCAGAACTTCACTTCTGTCCAGGCTATTGAAGCACCCGGTGTCTACAAGCTATGCAATTTTTAGAACGGGAATAAGCATGGCTAACGTTTTGCGAGCCTTTCGGCATTGAGTGGGCGAAATCATCATGAATGTTTTCCGTACTGCCCAGAGACAGTTTATCGAAGGCGTAGTCTATGTAAGATGTGGTTCACTTCCCTACGAATGAGAGCAAGACAAGGAAGAGCTTTTTAGAAATTCCAAACCAGGCAACTCAAATATTCAACCTCTTTGCAATCTCAATCCCTCCCGCGATAGATCCAACCCGCGCATCAATCGCATACCCTTCACCCTCCAGCTTCTGCAGCTCAGCAAAAAGCCCCGATACCGGCACCGTGAAACACTCAATAAATTCATTACCCTCGAGCTCAGGCTTCGGATTCTGATTTTCCGGATGCGACATATCAACCTGGACATACACCATATTGAAGTTGGCGTTGCAGAACCCGGGATCTGAATATATATTTCAAGTCAGCTAGCTTTCCACAGAATGATAAACAATAGTATCCGAGTCGACTCACCATTATACATAATACCACTAGTTTTATCTACAGCACCGATATACCCAGTTTCCTCTTTCAGCTCCCGGATCGCAGTTTGCTCAACTGTCTCTCCCGGGTCGATCAAGCCTGCAGGCAGCTCTATGACAACCTGATCGATAGGCGGCCGGTATTGCTTCTCCAGGAGGATCTCGGTGCCACTCGACTTGTTCAGAAAAGCGACGATGTTGACACCATCGACCGGAGAGTCGTTTGGTCTTGTCTATTATATGATTAGATGAATGTGATTGAATGTATGTTCAAGCTGCAAGGCTTTTACCTGGCGTTCAGCAGACTCCCAGTCTCTCTTTACTCCGTGGGGATCGATATAGTTGGTCATGACTAATCGTTTCCATTTTGCGTCTTTGGAATCCTGGTGTGTGTTGTTGTGAGTGATGCTGACAGTATATCGGGCTGGGGGTATATATACCAATGGCTCTCGCGAGAGGAAAGTGGACTTGCGTTGCGACATTGTGCGAAAGTGCTGTTTAGTCTATGTATGTGGATTGGAGAAACTAAGTGTCACATCAGTTCAAGAAGGTTTTACCTTAGAGAACTGACTCGAGTGCTTCCAAGGAGCCTCCCCAGATTAGGTGTTACAAGGTTGCGGCTCCGAAGGACAGACACTCGTGAACCCGTGGACCGGCCCACGGTTGCCTGACAAGATAACGATGACTAATTGGTGCTGTTCCAAGGTTGCCCACCTGGCAGGTGTTTCCAATACTCAAGAGTCATAACATATCACTATTTCAAGATGTCTACAATAGGGGAGGACTATGGTTCCGAACTTCCATTTGATTACCATTATAATTTACCATACTGTTACCTACACTTCCTTATAAACGTATGACTATTGTAAAAAAAGAATGGTAGTAAAAAAACAGAATGTTGGTACTTTTCTATTACCACATTCTGTATAGCGTTCTCATGTATCCCCACGCAGCTCGCTGAGGCCAGCGACATTTTTTTGGAGGGGGCATCTGTCACGTGAGGAGGCCTGACCGCCCCCCACCTGTTTTCTCCCTTCCAGTAGCTAGCTCTTACAATACAACTTACATTACTTGACTTTCCCTTACAACGGGCGCCTGTTGGGTGACCCGTGATCTCACGTGATGAGACACCCCATCATTAGCCAGACATAGATAGTTACAATGCATCATCTCTTCCCCAATCAGTCGTACTGTACCACAGCTGGCTTCATCTTCTCGACCCCCCAAACACACCATGCATTCCTCCCTAACCCGCATCCAGTCCGTCTTCGGCTTCTTCACGACAGTCGCGCTGGTCGTTAGCTCACTAGCCGCCCTCTCCGTCCTTCTCTTCCCAGCAGACGAGACCAATGCCTCCGTGCAGCTGAAGAACGTACAGGTGTAAGTTCACCTTGATTCCGAGATCCCTCCAACCCTAAGTATTATAGAGACCCAAAAAAAAAACATTCACTGACTATATTCTATTTCCCGGTACAGCGTTAAAGGCCGACCACACTACTACTCCACTAAACGCGAAGAATACGCCCAATTCCGCTTCGACCTCGACGCAGACCTAAGCCCGCTCTTTAACTGGAACACAAAGCAGCTCTTCGTCTACGTCTACGCAACCTACTCCTCATCCGATAAGCCTAGCTCACAGGTACGCGCTTCCGAGGCTATTATCTGGGATACTATTATCCCTGCCACGCCCTCGCCGTATTCCTGGGAGGTCCTGCAAGACCGTATTCACGCGCTTATTCCTGCGTCGGTTTTGCCTTCGTCTGCGTCGGCTACGAGAAGGAATGCGAAGCGTCAGGCTAAGGCTACTAAGGCTAGTAAGAGTAAGAAGACCGATTCTGTGCCTAGCGTGTTAAGGCTACGTGGCCAGAAGGGGAAGTATCAGATTAGTGATATTACTGGGCGGTTGGCTGAGCGGGGGAATGTTACGCTTCGCGTTGGGTGGAATGTTCAGCCGTGGGTTGGGGCTTTGTTCTGGGCGCCTGGAACTGGGGCTGTGCCGAGGACTGCGGGTCAGATTGTTGGGAGTGAGGCTTTTGATTTTCCTGAATTGGAGGGGAATAAGAAGGCTGCTGCTGAGGAAGGGAGTAGGGAGGCGAAGAAGGCGAGTGCATAGGCTACGTATTCGATAGTTGGGTACGTTGAGGTTGGGAGTTGGGATTGTTCGTTTTGGTTTACTTTGGGGCTTCTGTTACAATGCCCCCCCGCTCTTATATATGTACATATGGTATGTACCATATGTACATAGAGCGCACCCTTTTTTTCTGGCTGTGTCTTAAAACTGCGAAATCTACAAGTGCAGAGTCCCAGCATTAATCGACCTGAGGGATACCTATACGTTACCAGGTGCTGGGGCTCGTGGACCGCATGGATACAAATAACCTAAGCCATCACTAAGCGCGGCCAGCGGGCCGATCTTTACTAAGTTTGTGTCTGATCCATGGATCTACAAAAGCCCTGCCAAGCCTACATGTATGTACGTTGTAGGTATCGCATACATAGGAGGGGAAAGATCGAAAATAGCCAAGGCTTCGAAGGCCTGCCGCCGACATAAAAAGGTTCCGTGTGTCATTTTGCAGGGATTCGATTCGTTTATCATTGCATTCGATTCACGGAAAAATCCATTACGGCTACGTTGAAGAAGGTTGTAGTATTGGTGCTGCTTCAACGACAAATTTCCTGTATCTGTTGCCTCAAAGAAAGAGCTATGGATGTACCAGTACCAGGAGACGAAACAAGAGATAAATAACCAACAAAATCGTGGCATCTAAATTGTCACCATCGGCCAATATCGGGGCTCCAATTTACAGCATGGTCTATTGTTAGTTACATGTAATAAGCTCGTTTGCTCTTAAGAGCAGGTATGGCTCCCTCCAAAGTCCTTTCAGTGCACTTCATCAAGGGCCTTCGGGGGTCCTCTGGCTCATAGAAGGTCAGTGGAGCCTGGGCTTTGAATGGCTCGGATTTCAGATATATACATAGAGCATTAATAGAACTGTAAAGAGAGATTGCAATAGACTGAGGGTAACCTGAAAGAGCTATGCGACGGTGAAGAAAGCAACTAGGCTCCTATATATTTTGAACCATGGAATAGGCGTTTGGTTTCATCCCCCTGAGGCTGCGAGGCTGGCGCTTAACTCGTTCACTCAGCCCTCCGTCTACAGCTTTAGTCCAATGATTTCCAGACTTAGCCTCACATTGGTGAGACTTGTCTTTTAGGCCAAGCCCAGGCAGGGCCTTCTATTGGGCGTCATAAACTCAGCTTGGTATGCAGCGTCCCAAAGCCAGTGATTTGCCACGATTGCCGCTGGTAGAATGTACCAGGGCAGCGTCTAGGGCTCTGTGATGTTCTCGATGAGATTCTAAGAAGGGCACTTGTGCAAGCAGTGGGTCATCCGGCCAGAGACACAGTCAACAAATACAACCAATCCGGCGGGCGTTAAATGGGTGGGTGATTGTTGATTTCCCGCCGCCCACGGACTTATCACTTGGGAGTAGGCCTCTCTCCTGTCACATCACCGAATTGACAAGGCCCTCTCAAGCCCCTAAATAGGTTGGAGACTATGACTTGGCCTTGCCGCTCGTATCAATGACGGCCATAGGCTGCCAAGCTGCTATCACGCTGAGGGGGGTCGTTGTACCAATACCTTTTGTATTGCTGAGGTGATCCATAGAATTGACTTGGAAGGCTTAACCAAGGCCGACGGCAGCTTCGAAATGAAACCCACTCATTCAAAGTAAATAAAAACAGCCCTTCTAGGTTTAAACATAACTCGGGATCGAATCACACCCGCCGATCAAGCCTTTCATTGTGACCGAAGAAAGACACCAGGGTCAACATGGTATTATCTCGTTCTAAAACTCCAGATCATTAAACACAAGCCGCATCATGGCACCCTCCGGCGGCAAGGGATCTAGAATATTCTCAACATATTCTGGCCAGTCATGAACCCCATGCAACAGGGGGAAGATATAGCGTATTCCCAGTGCGAAGGGTACCAACCAGCCGCTGCCCAATCCACAAGAGCAGCTACTTCATACTCTTCTTCATTTGTGACAGAATCAATGACCTTTCGGACAAGAACATTCTCTCTCCAGAGATCTCCGTGCGTGACTACAGGTGGATGATTGCAAAGTGTCAATAGGAGGTGGCGAGCAAGATAGTCGGAGAGAAAGCTATGATGATTTGATTCGCTCGACATATTTTTTGAGCGAATTGCGATGGCTTTTCCGAGTTCTTCTTCCGTCTGAAAAGGGCCGGTAACAGCAGCATCTTCTTCACGAGACCAGAAATACCTATGGGGAACGGGTCCTCGGTTGACGCTGCCATAAAGTCATGGTTGATGGCAAGTTCGAATTATGGCCCAGTGCTGCAAGAGTTCCCGTCAGAGCTACCCTTGCCAACATTGAAGTAAGGTGTACACCTCTTTAGGCTAATGGTAAGATCATGTGATTTCCGAGTTCACCGTTTTTTGGTTGCGTCTTTATGTAGACCTGCGAAATTCACAAGCGCAAAATCCTAGCATTGATAAACCTGGGGTATACCTACACAATACCAGGTGCTATCTACATGTAGGTAGGGCTCACCGCATGCATAAAGATAAACCTAAGCCATCACCAAGCCCGGCCGTCGGGCCGATCTTTACTAAGTTTGTGGCGGATCTACAAAAACCCTGCCAAGCCTAGGTATCACATAGGAGGGGAAAGATCGAAAATAGGCAAGCCTGTAATTTGCATGTATTTTCTGTTTCCAAGTGCCTTCTCTAATGCAACACACTTTGTAAGTTATTAGTGTGCGCTGCTACTTTGAATAGCCCCTCAAAACATCCTTTTCATAGATCCACCGACAGCAGCAAATCTGTGGATCGTCCGTTATATGTGCGGAGCCCTTTAGAAAGATGCACGAGATAGCCGAGCATGTGATGATCACAGCCGAAGTGTGGCCAGCCTTGTCAATACACACAAGCCTTGATCTTTCCCATACTTATTTACCATGACGCTTCCTGTGCTCGGTGTTGCGCGTTCACACCTACACGTATGTGCAAGCGACTTCCCTAACAGAGTGATCATCACATCATGATCGCGAGGATTCGTAAGGCTCATCGTAAGTCTGGCGCAAGGATAACCCCGCAGCAGACGGGTCAAGTAACGGCAGATAGTCAGTGTGATAGCAAATAGGAACCGGTGATCTGAACAGGCTTTCGACTTGATCTGTAGCCGTACGGAATGGTCTCTAGCTTATCAGCACTAGTCAACCCCGGGTCCGAAGCAATAAATTGAGCCCGAGGCAGCGGACATCATCCGGTAACATTCGTAAAATTGCTAGAGGGAAGCAGTGACACGTTCAGGATTGGCCGACGTGTAGGTATCCGCGTCGCATGACTTGGCAACCTTGGAACTGCAGCCGTTATAGCTCCTTAGGGGCGTGACCTGTCAATTATAGACTGGAGTAGTATTGTAAGACACGTAGTTGTGTAGAGAAGAAAGCTTGGCGGTGGGTTGGGCCCTGCTCGCTGGGATTTTCCATGCAGAAACTCCAGATCGACAAAGAAAAAGCCACGGGGGGGAATATATTACCAGGAGCTTTTCTCTTAATTGAATTTGCAACTGGCGGTTCTTCAAGTACACAGTACCGGAGTGGCATAAGGGCAAATGGTATTGAAGCCAGGTACCGCCTACCCGAAAAGTGTCAATGATCGACGTTAAATGACAATACCAATACCCGCCCTGTTTCTTTTCAACCTCATACAATTCCACCTGGGCACTTTTCCATTTCCCCTTCACGCTTCCCGTAGAGCCTCGTCTCTTGTCCTTCTCTTCTTTTTTTTCTCTCTCTTTTTTCTTTTTACATTTACACTTCTTGTTTCACATCTTCATCGTATCGCAATCCTCTCATCATCAATTCTATCCCTCCCCCCCCCCCCCCTTCCCCACATCATCCAATCTTAGTCCGTTTTCGCCTTTTTCCTGGTCCCAGTCCTTGGCTTCATCCCGCCAAGCTGACTCGGACCTGGGTTTCGGGCTCCCTCGTCCATGCCACGCTCCGCTGCAGCTAGGAAGAACCAGAGCAATCGACAAGAGAATGGAATCGTCGGTCCCGGCAAGAAAGTAACCAAGCAAAAGTCAAGCGGCCATCTCAACGGCAACTCGAGCAACGGCTCTGCTACCGGTCCGGGCGCGTCCGCTCACTTCGATTTATCTTCAGTACGGTCTGCAAGCGATACGGCCGTGACCTCTCCGACAGGTTCAGGAAAAGGAGGAGATAGCATCAAGGCGGATGGCAATGTGCGTGGGATGTTGAATGGACACAGCAAGGGTGCAGAAATGGCACGCACGGAGGAAAACGGCGATGTGCACCATAATGGTGGCATCGGAGGTCACGGTTCTCGCAATGGAATCTCGAAGCGATCCGGATCCAGTGCCTCGATCAATCCGCTCCAGCTCGCATCCACCATTCTCAAGTCATGCCCCATGTACGACACCATCGCCATCTTGATTTTTTTGCTACAACTCCCGCCGATGGTCTTGACTCTGGTTCAGTTCTTATTCGCCTCTCTGACTTTCATGCCCCCCAGTGGCGCCGCGGCCGGTTCTTTGTCGTCGAATTTTGACATTTTTCAGGGTCCGGCTGGGACGCCATCTCTGGGAACAATGATTGCGATGGATGGGTTTTGTATACTTCTCTGGGGCCTCTTTATGTGGACTTGGGCGCAGAACTTCGCCATCGACCTCGCTCACGTTCAGGTTGCCATTACATTAGGTGGCGGAGGTTCCGGGAAGAACGGTGGGGTCAATGCCCTTTGTGTCGGAATCGTTCTGCTTCTTCATCTTGTTCGCAGCAAAGGCATCCAGGACTTCGTTCTGGGTCATCTTGTCTCTGCTAAACTGCTCAGCCCCGATTTACTCTCTCAATATTCGCACCTATTACCCGCCGAGTTCCGACGCTCCGAAGCACAATCGTCCCCGAGCTGGCTCCGCAGCCTTCTTGCGGTGCATATTTTGGCACAAGCCGGAACCGCTATGGCACGTCGTGCGATGGCCAAAAACCGGTCACCGACACCATTACGGGCCGGCAAGCGGGGAGATACGGAGGCATCTGCGGGATCACAAGGACAGGCGGATTCTGCTCTGGAATCCGCCGCCAGTGTCTCTTCTTGCTTTGTTGGCCCTGACGGCCAATTAAAAGATGGAAAGGATCGCTTTACTTCAGCCAAGAAACGCAGACGGCAAGCCAATCAAGTTCGGAGTCGGCAGCCGTTTTGGGCTGCCCTCGCCAGTACAAAGGTCACTGTTATGCGAGAATATGAACATTCACGGGCTATCTCCAAGACAGCACGCAATCTCACGATGACGGAGGAGGATCTGCAAGGTGTTTCCCTCGATGACGGGTTAGTATGGATTACGGATATAGACAGCTCTTCGATCAAATTTGCCGCGGGTGAATTCAGCGATGATCCTGCCGTATCAGGTTCTTTCGAAGCCGGACGTTTGGAAGGAGACATGGAACCGTTCTATGTCTGCGTCAATGGCGCGCTCTGGGCTACGGCTTCGATATGCAGGGTTTCAGACGCCAAGGGGCCGAGTGTCGTCCAATGGCGTGGTGAGATAGCTGGTCTTGCTCCGAACTGCGCCTACACTTGTGCGTTTGTACGAAGCGATACCAACGAAGAAATCTGTGTCATGAGTGTCAAGACGCCTACAACGACTGACACAGAGCAAGGTAAGTTTTTGCTGTGCAGAAACGCTTTTGTTCCTTCTTTCCAATCATCTTATTGATGGAATCTAGTGGTCTCCGCTGTATCGACACCCCCGCAGCCGACCTACCGACCATCATCCCCCACCACGACGCTCAAAAACTCGATCAGCAACGCGGAGTCCAAACTGAATGAGAAGCGCAACCGCCTGAAGAAGACGAAAAATGACCACAAAGCTGTTATCTCGAAAATTCGGAAGGAACTGGACAACTTCAACTCTCGCCTCCACAGTGGAAATGACGAGAATCGGCAAAAGCAACGTTCGCTTCAACTGGAACGCAACATTCGGCAAACCGAAGAGGCTACTGCAGCGCTAGATAGCCAACTTGACTCGATGGAGAAGGTCCCTGAGGAGGAGATGGAAGAATGGGCAGCGCACAAAACAGACTTCGAACGTGAGGTGGAACTGTTCAATTCAACCAAAGAAGAAGTTACTGCTGCTCGAACGGCCGCGGCTCAGCAAGTGGCGGCACTGGAGGCGGAATTGAATCAGGCTGTCCAGAAGCGAGAACGTCTCCAGGGTCGGCGCACCCGAGTGAACGAGCAGTACGAGCGCATCATTTCGGCTAATGCTCAAGGTTTAAATGAGAGAGAGCGCCGGGCCGCCGAACAGTTTGCCAGAGAGCAGGACCAGTCCAAGATGGAGGCCAATTTCCTTGAGCAATTTGCAAGCATCAGCCAGTCTGTCCAGGATTTCCAACTGCGGACGAGCCAACTCTGGCAGCAAGTCAGTGCAATCGAGCAGTCCATTCAACAGCAGCAGCAACATATGCTTCTCGAATCTGGTCCTCTCACTCCCGAGGGCAATCTTCCAGGCACTAATCCACTGTCCGAGACCAGTGTTCCACCTTTGACCGCAACTACGACCACTGCGCCTAGTGCTCGATCTCTGATGGGTCTCAGCTTTCCTCCGGCAAGGTCTAGTCCACTGCAGATCTCGTCTTCTCCAGTCCGTGAAATGCCATCGAACCCAACCAGCCCATCGCAAGACATTCCCTTCTTCCCACAGTTTCCAACATCTCCCGTCGGCAACGTGGGCTCATACTTTGGGTCAGAGATCAACCACCGGGACCGCTCGTTCTCCAACCGCTCCACTCGCAGCAGCCAATTTGGATATGACTTCTTGGACTCAAACCGTCTGCCACCTCTCCAGGTCGATCTGTCCGAATTGCTCGGCGAAACCAAACCGCCCTCTGGGTCCGATGGAAATGGGTTTCTGCATCAGGGTGGCCGTCCAGTTCTGAGTCCTTTCCAGCGAGCCGTCAGTCGAGGTAGTGGCACTGGCAGTGGCGGTAGTGGTGGCAGTGGAAGTGGGACTGGGAGTCCGCACTCGTTGCGGGACTAAGTCATCTCGATGATTGCTCTCGTAGCCTCATATTCTCGTGTCTTGCCGCGCTGTTCAACCGGTGCTCGGTCTCGTTTCCATGCTGTTTTCCGAGAGATGGTCTCAGGTTATATGCGTCCATGCTTTCAACTCCGTCTGGGTGGATTTCCGCCTTGTGCTAGTCAGGGACTTTCTCGTCGGCCTGTGCTGTGGTGGCTCCTGGTCTCTTGGGTCTCTATGGTAATGTGGCACGCATCTCGCGATGAGATAGCAACTATATGCATCCGATCGAAGTGCGATGGCAGTTCTGTTCTCCAAACCGAAAAGCAAAACTGTTCTATACTCGGTTCTCTGTATATTCTCTCATATCAAAAAGCGTAGACGCATCAATATCATGAAAGCATTTCTCATCTCATTCCTCCGGGTCTACCATAGAATCACATGTAGACAAAACAAGTAGCACGTCTAATTCGAATATGTACAATACAAACACCCGGTTCCCAGTTATATATACAATGCTTTCCCAGACAACCTTGGAAGCAATAAAGCCTTGTCCACTTCATCCATACCAGGCATGCCAGAGGTCCACCAGTTCAAAGCTCACTTCCCATCTTCCAGAACTTGGTATTCGCATATGTTAAACAAAGCCGTTCCGGCGAATGTTCATCCAAGTCCTTACCATCCTCGTCCTGCGCCAAACCAGACTCAGAGCCCTCAATCGTCCGAATCACAGTGCCCAGCACAATCGAGTGATCATGTACATCTATCTTCTCTTGATTTAAGACACATTCAAAAACAAAAGGGAAGTCAGCACGAGCATTCGCGTCAACTGCACCCCTCCGTTGAAGAATAGGGAGTGCTTTCTGAGAATCCGTATCCTCATTTCTAGCTGGCAAACCCGCGAACTCAAACTCCCCGTGACCATTCAACATAGCAGCAAGCGTGACATTCCCTTTGGAGAAATCTCTTGCAAGGGTAGCAGTCGCCGACCCTGGTGCAAGCAAATGAACCAGAAAACGTCTTGAAGCAAGCAGCGCATTCAATGTTTCAGATGGGCGGCGCACGTTGAACGAAATGACCGGCTGCGGAGTGAGAGTGACCGTGCTGAAGGAGGAGACGGTCATGCCGCGGAACGAGGTTATATCATCTGGGCCCGAGGGATCGGTTGCTGTGATGATTGCGACGGGGTAGGGTACTCGACGCATGAGGAGGCGCACTTGATCGGATATAGATGTTGTGGGTGCTGGAGGTGGTTGTTGGGACTCGTCTTCAAGGGATGGGGTTTGGGTTTTGCCCGTGCGATAGTCTTCGGACAAAGAGGCTGCAGCATTGCTGCTATACCGTCGTTGATCGCATCGTGACAGGTATTTGGTACATGGTACAGACGGAGAGCTTCGGAGGGATACAGATGTTCCCCGGGTTTGGGATGTGTATTTCTTAATGCATAGCAGTTCTAATAGACTACATTAGTACACTGAGCAGAAGTGCTGAGAGATTAAACTGTAGAAACCTACCTCCGAGTCCTGTCCGAGCAGACCCATGCGCGACTCGTAGAAATGCGAGCTTCATCCCGCCGACCTGGAATTGACAGGGCTATGAAAGGCGCTCAGGGAATCACGCAGGGCACAAAATCACAGATACCCAGACTCTTCCAATTCATGTCTAAATCAGAACAGACCGAAAGACTTCCACTAAAGACACGAGACATGAAGTCATCCGAAGTTCTGAAAATCCCGAAAATAACAAGAAACCTGCTTACATAACCCGCGATAATTTCTCTGCTCCGGCCTCACCTTCGAGTCTCCGCATCCTCCCCGACAGCATTGCGGTCCCGTCAATTTTGCCCAACCCCATACAATAATAGCCATTCATCGGCATTGACTCTGCCACTACCACCCACAATGTCAATGCACACCTCTCTCCGTCGCACCGCGGCCACCCTCACAACCTCAACAACAACCTTCCTCCCTACAAGACCCACGCAAAGCAGCACAACCTTCATCTGCTCGCAATGCCGCCACGCAACGCTCCTCCGCCGCCCCAAGCGCCCATACACCTTCACACAGCTGATCACGCTCTCAGACGGCAGCACCTTCACGCACCGCACGACCTCTCCCGCGCCCATCTACCGCAGCACACGCGACACGCGCAACTCCCTTTTGTGGAACCCGTCGTCCAGCAAGCTGATGAACGTCGAGGACGACGAGGCCGGTCGACTGGCAGCTTTCCGTGCCCGATTCGGTCGCAGCTTTGATGCTAACACGCCTGTTGTTGAGGCTGAGGCTGCGGCCAAGGACCCTGCTGCTGCGAAGAAGGCTGAGGCGGATGCGAAGGCGCAGGCGAAGGCGGATCAGGAAGAAGAGGACAACCTGCTTGATTTGATTAGTGCCTTCGGTCAGAATGAGGCGCCGCCGCCGCCTGAGAAGAAGGTTACTAAGCCTGGGAAGAAATAGACGGGTGGATTTTAAATGGATTGAGATTTGAGGATTCTGGGGTGGGATCGGCTTGGGCTGATACTTGCTGCTGGGTGGGAGTTGGATTCGATGATTCTGTTTTCTTTTTTTGTGTCGATCTTTGTACAATATACATATGTCTGGTATGAGCCTGCTGTATTATACCAAGAATTCATCTTTTGTCTCATCCATGCTGCGGATATTTGAGCTTGTGTTTGTATAATGGGATAAGAAAGCTTTTGTCTATCCATATCTTGCCTCAGCGTTAATGATTCGAGCCCCAGGTCATCATTGTTCTTCAATCAGCATACCACAGCCTGTTTACAGCCAGAAATACCCCTAAGAGAGACCAACAAGTTGAACCCAGCCCAAAGCAACGGATTGCAAATATTAACAATTCATATATCATCACATTATATCCGCAAGCAACCCAAAGCAAGAACCTCCATCACCTCAACTCAGCAATACCCGACCCAGGCCCTGAAGGCCCAAGCTCATGAACCTGCTGCGCCGACAATTCTGACATTGGCTGAGAATGAGAAGCTGACTGCGTCTGCGGCGGCACATAGACAGGAGCCCAAGAATAGTCACTCGCATCCGGAGCCTTGGAATATCCAAAGCGTGCGAGAAGCTTCTTGCGGAAAACGATCAATAGCGCCAGGATGGCGCCGGCCGCTACACAGCCAACGACGATTCCCGCTATTGCGCCGCCGCCTATTCCTGAGCTGGATGAGCTGGATGAATCCGTGTTGCCGAAGGGTGTGGGCGTTGGTGCTGGGGATTTTGACCCGGAAGCTGTGGTAGGAGGTGAAATTGTAGTTGTCATGCTAACTGTCGCGAGGAGAGACGGTGTATTAGTCTACATGCTATATTATCAGGGCACTGTGAAATACTTACAGGGTGATGAAGTAGTTGTTGCCAGGTACTGCGCCGGCAGCGTTCGATAGATACTATTTGCCGCCCAATTGTTGAAGCAATCGTACCGAGTCACCGCGTCAAGCCCGTCTTGGCCTACTGTCGAAAAGACTCGGAAGAAGTCGCATGTCTTGCTGAGGCCGCTGTGCTTGCGTTAGTCGAATGTTGGCCGGTTAGAATGGTTGCGATGTACAAACCAGGCCTCGGTGTTGGTCCCCCTCACCAAGCTCTCGCCGCGATAACAAGATCTTGCCATCACATGGCCGGCGGACTCGCTACAGTCACCGATTCTACCGCTCGTCGTCCATGTTCCGCCAGCTGTGCAGGTAATCGCCTCGGCTGGGGGAGGGAGGTTAGTGAATTTTGGTCGACTTTGATAAGACGAAAAGCATACGTGTTGAGGCGATGTACCAGCCTATAAAATTGGTATCGGTTGGGTAGTCCGCGTAATTGGGGCTCGAGTCCATCTCGAGGGCACAGCGGAGTAAGGCTGGAAGAAATGGAGAGCCGCAAGTAGACCTCAGATTGACCGCAAGCAAAGTTCAATGCGACAGATAACCATTTTCGCCGGTGCTCCAGGGGCCATGGAGGTATAATTGGAACAGGGAGTTACGCCGGAAATAAGACCTCACTGGCCTATAGACCTATAGCATGAGGATATGAGGATACGAGGCTTTCATGGCTGTGTATTTAGCTAATTTAGCGCCGCAGAAAGACGATCAACTCCGGATTTGGTGACAAGATTGGGGGCTCGAAGTTTGTATGCATAATGGGTCTTCAGTAGCGGCATCAAACAGGCCCGCGACGGGTGTTGTCCCAAGTGGCTGACACCATGTGCGATGTGTCGTGCCAATGCCCTTAGTCCTTATGTGTATATAGCACACCAGATGCCTCTAATTTGGCGACAACCTAATGAAACAAGCTGTCAACGTCGAAGGCCATTTCTTTCCGACCACACATTTCAAGGTCGGCGTAAATCTTGCCCAGGTTTGGTTTGGCGTGTTGGATGACTGCAGTAGCGTCAGATAACACGAGCCTCGGAGCATGAGGTGGCTGGTATTGCAGTGGGATATAGGGGCGTGCAACCCATCAACTAGAATGTGAGGCAATGCGAGGTACTTTCAGGGCTTATGAAAAACTCGGGGAACCTATTATTCTTGTCAGAAGCAGATATCCCCAAACAAGCCGACAAGCCACAGCGTCTTCCATCAAGTGGCTCCCCAATCATGAGCCTTCCCCTGCAGGTGCTCTTCAAATCTGGACTGGAAACCTTCCGAGCTGCTAAGTGGGGAACAGCTGCTGCGAGTATGAAAGTAGGAAAGGAGGGACATGTGCACAAATAGCCAGGGGTTGGATAGTATTGAGTGCAGTATCAACTGGCTGCTGCAGAGAATGTATATATTTGCTACAATACGCGAACAGTGGTATTCGGAGTGAAGCGAAATTGGAAGAAGAAACAAAAAAGCTTGCTGGGGACCATCATCAGTTGCAGCATGGCATAAACAAACATCACCGGCAGGTGGTTCCATAATGAATACAAAAAGAGATGCGGTGTAACAGGCGCTGGTTTCTGGAATACACAAGCATCCGACGTGTCGATCAGGAAAGGATATCAAGCGCCATCTTCAGCGACAAGTGGCGCTGATTCTGGCGCCGATCCCGTGGGCCCTGCCGAAGCGGGTGTATCGTTCTCCTCAGTTGGAGGCACATAATACGGAACACCTTCCTCGCCAGCATCTAGCCGCAAGAGGAATGTCTCCCAAAGTTCGATCAACTGTGCTTCGCATTAGCTAAATGGAAAAAGCCAGCATGAGCTGTGGAACTCTTACCTCTTTTTGGGCCTCCACTGCACTTTCGAGGAATGTCTCCACGCCAGACTTGAAGTCCTCCACCTTTTCTTTCTCAAACCGTTGCAGCTCATTTCGCATGAGACGGCCCATGTCCTCGAAGAGCAGCCGCGTTTGGTGGACTTTGCGCTCTGCATCTGCCACGTCGGCGTTCACTTGGTTCAAGCGGTCTTGCTGGGTCTTGCCCTGGCGAAGTAGCTTGTCTTGGGTATTCTTGCGCTTCTGTAGGTCAGACTCTGCTGCATGCCAGGTGTGAAAGGCCTTTTGTCGCTGGCTGAAAGCCATCTTGACACTGCCAATTAAGCGGATATATTCGTCGATCGTAATCCCGAGGGTTAGAACATCCTGCTGCGCCTGTCGGTCATAAAGCTCCCGAATTCGCAATTGAAGTTCTGATAATCCTTCCAATGGATAGGAGAGAGCGGGAGACAGCTCGACAGCAGATAAAGCATGCAGGGAGCTTGAGAAGTCACCTGCAGCGTCGGCGAGTCCTTTCCGTTGTAGGACTACAGTATCCATTGACTTCATCAGAGCCTTCAGCTGGTTCTCCAATGCATCCAAGTAGATCTTTCTATCGTGGAACCACTATTTAATCTGTGAGTAGGCGAAAGCAATGTATCAGAACCGTATCACTCACGTCGTCATGCTCCACAAACTTGCTCCCTCCACCAACAGAGATACCAAAGGAGCTTAGCATTCCCTTACTGGGACCAATATCAGGCTCTCGGTTTTCCTTATTCTTGACATCAACATTGAAGGCTTCACTTTCCAGGAAGATTTTCAGGTCGCCATCATGTTGAAGGATAGGATGTCCGGCAATCTTGTTAAGCATTCTTTCCAGAGCGGCTCTCCTCGACTCCACAAAGTTGGTATCAAATCGACCAACCGCTTGCTTCTCGGGCGGGGGTGCAACAACAACTCCGGGGTTGTTGCCATGCAGGGAGTTATAGAGCCAGAGGAAATCACGGTATCGACGGCTGACGGTAAATTCCGGTTGGCGATACGCCTTAGATGTTGTCTAGCCATATCAATTACTGTTAGCTTCTCCTTTCCGATCCACATGGGCTTCTAACGCTTGTGGTCAGCCCAATTACCTTTGTCGAAACTTGGTAGACGATATGACTGCTCGTCAGGTCTCCCACTTTGTGCGGATCTCCAACATAAATATGGAAGCTCGGCTTCGCAGCCTGTTCCACGCTCATGCTGGGTTGCGTTTGTCTCTTTGGTCCATCTGTTTCCACCGGTGGTTGCACGGGCGGGGGTCCTCGGAAGCCTGCGCTTTCCCCTTCCGAATTGACCGCATCCGCTATTGCCGCTCCACCGGCAGCCTGAGAGGGGGAGGATACTGACCGCGCGCCACGCCCAACAAATGGCTCCTTCTGGGGCGGTGCCGGTGCCTCGTCTGTGGGGGTCGGGGTAGCCTCGATAGGCGCCTCTCCCAATGGACCGAGAGGGTCGCCGGAATCATCGACAGATTCGAGCTTAGTGGCTTGTGCGCTGATCTTGCGTGTCCCTCGGGGGCCTCGCCTTCCTGGTGTGCGCACAGCGGGCGAGCTGTCTGACGCGGGGTGTGGAGCGGCTGCTGTATAGTCGAGAACACTTAGTGGGGGATTCGTAAAGGGAGCACATAATCCAAGAAAAACCCACCATCTCCTTGAGTATCAGATTTGGCGCCCTGGCTGGGCGTGAAGCGCGAAGGCTCATCTGTATCCTGAATCAGACCGCAATCCATAGAGCTGTGGTGTCATGACTGCCTACCGCCCCACGGGGAGTCTCCAGAATCGAGATCCATTGTTCGAAGGGTATGAGATCAAAGTGAAACTAAAAAGAATGCGGCGAAAATATGAATCAACAAATTGTCATTAATGGTCTCAACCAGAGCTTAGATGATGCAAGAGTAGTTTGGGGAGAGAGAGCTGGTAGTTGGAGTGGAGGCCGATCCGCATTCCAAGGTTCCTTAGTCACTCACGGGATCCGCCCGGCCAGGCCATATGCTTGAGGTGTACGTGCGCATTTCACTACTACTACCACTTTGCGATTGGAATCCATTGATGATTGAGAATCTACAAACCATATATAGGCTTGTCACCGCTTACGATGGATCCAGTCCACTTAATGCCACTCAGTGTCCGAGAACCTCTACACAGCTCATCCTGGCCAGCCTGATTTGAATGTCCAATGTCACAATACGTCACATCATTTCAATTGGAGCTTCCTATTCATATATGTCCAAATCGAATCGCCGACACAAAACAACTGGGATCACGCAGGATCTACTTGATCCACGGAAGTCCCAGCTTGTGCATTTCCACAGCCAGCTGGAACAGGTAGTCTAGACTCTCACACTGGGTCTTTGCCTTGGCGGTGGTGTCACCCCAGACGTAACTGCAGCAGGAACCAATACATTAGTACACGCTTTGATATTGCATGGAGTTGGTAGCTATCACTCACATTCCGTGTCTCCGAACAAGCACAGCGTATGTGTCCGGATATTTGTTCATAGCTGCCTCCAGCCCGCTAGTCAGGTCCTCTTCAAAGGCCGTGTTCTCAATTATAGGAATCTTCAAAGTATCGAAGAACCCGAGCATGCCCTTTCCTTTGCCGCGGGGGATGCCCTTGATCTGCTCGATATTATTGATCTCGAAGCAAGCGTCCGGACCCTTCTCCCGCTCTACCAGCAGGGTGACAAGGACCGCCCATTGTGAGTGCGTGTGGATGCAACAGCCAGCACCCTGCTCAAAGGCAGTCAAGAACAGTGGGGTACAGGCGGAGGGGTTAAGCTTCAGCGGCTTGCGGATGTAGTTGCGGTCCGAGGCAGGGTACTTGGGAGTGGGCCATTGGAGCACGAAGATATTTTGAGGCTGGATCAATTCCTTCTGGACTCCAGAGGGAGCGATATAGATGTGGTCACCTTGACGAATTGAGGTCTACTTTGGCATCAGCGGGGCACCGTTGCTTTTTTTGTCTCTTGCGCGGTATGAGCTTACACCACCTCCAGTACCGGTAACCCATCCCCAATTGTAGAATTTGCGGCAGAGCTCAGGGATAAGGTTGGCCGGGTGTTCAGGATCGTCGGACTGGACCAGGTGGTCATTGTTGTCAACCGTTGCGACGGCTTGATCTGTGGAGCACATGGTGAGCTGATTGAGACAAATTAGCACAGCTGCACAGGTAATCAGGTAGGTTGTTTGAATTTTCCAAGGTTGGAAAAAATGGATAGGGTGAGAACTTACTCCAGGAAATGCGCAATTTTTTCTATAAATTGCGAGTCAGTGAAATGTGAAGTTTGCGCCGAGAGTGCCGGGTAATCAATAATTTGCTGGGCGGGGAGGACAATCAGCGTAATCAGCGGGGATCTGCGTTTTCAATGCATTGAGACACTTTGTCAGTGGACACTTACAGCACGCCATTAATGTCCCTCGAGACATACTTGACGGCAACTACTCGAGTTATAATTTATGAAAATTGAATGATGACAGCTAATAGTTCTATGTTGTATATAAACTATTTTCTACACAGCTTCAACCTCTAATTGTAGTAAAAATCAAGCGTATTTAAAGGTCGACGCGTAGAATAAGATCGAATCCCCGTGTGTACACGCCCTAGTCCTGATTGGGTAGCTTATGAAGAGGCCACCTGGACCTTCCCCCAAAGTGTCCGCTTTCTATAAAACCGTCTCCTCTTCTCCTCACTTTGGTTGCTGTGCGCTCCACTTTCATTCCTTCTGGCTTTTTGTTGTTTCAGACAACATGCGCTTTAACACTGCGTTCACAACGGCTCTGGTCTCCTCCGCCAGCCTCATGGGCTATGCCCATGCGGAGGAGGAGACTGCGGATACCACTGTCATTGAGAAGCCCGTCTTCACTGTATGCAATTGACACCTCCATTTGCTATTTTATCTTCTTCCATGCTAATTGTTACTAGCCTACCACCCTCAAGGCTCCTTTCCTCGAGCAATTCACGGATGACTGGGAGTCTCGGTGGAAGCCTTCTCATGCGAAGAAGGACGACACCAAGGAAGATGAGGAGTGGGCTTATGTTGGTGAATGGGCAGTTGAGGAGCCATCTGTCTTCAAAGGTATCGAGGGCGACAAGGGTCTGGTCGTGAAGAACGCCGCCGCCCACCACGCCATCTCGGCCAAGTTCCCCAAAAAGATTGACAACAAGGGCAAGACCTTGGTCGTTCAATACGAGGTCAAACCACAAAGTAAGTCAACACTGCTTGGATAAGCTCAAGATGACAAGCGCTAATTCATATCTTACTTCTTCTAGACTCCCTCGTTTGCGGCGGTGCCTATCTCAAGCTTCTCCAGGAGAACAAGAAGCTCCACCAGGAGGAGTTCTCCAACGGCACTCCCTATGTCATCATGTTCGGCCCCGACAAGTGCGGTGCCACTAACAAGGTTCACTTTATCTTCCGTCACAAGAACCCCAAGACCGGCGAATACGAGGAGAAGCACCTCAAGACCCCCCCTGTCGCCCGTACCAACAAGGTCACTTCTCTCTACACCCTGATCGTCAACCCGGATCAGACCTTCGAAATCCTGATCAACGGCGACTCTGCCAAGAAGGGCAGCCTTCTTGAGGACTTCAACCCTCCCGTCAACCCCGAGAAGGAGATTGATGACCCTAAGGACTCCAAGCCCGCCGACTGGGTCGACGAGATTAAGATCGCCGACCCTGAGGCCACTAAGCCCGCCGACTGGAATGAAGAGGCTCCCTTTGAGATCGTCGACGAGGAGGCCACTCAGCCCGCCGACTGGCTGGCGGATGAGCCCACCAGCATCCCCGACCCCGAGGCCGAGAAGCCCGAGGATTGGGATGATGAGGAGGATGGAGACTGGCTCGCCCCTACTGTCCCTAACCCCAAGTGTGCCGATGTCTCTGGCTGTGGCCCCTGGACCCCCCCTATGATCAAGAACCCCGAGTACAAGGGCAAGTGGGAAGCTCCTCTCATTGACAACCCTGCCTACAAGGGTGTCTGGGCCCCCCGTAAGATCAAGAACCCCGCCTACTTCGAGGACAAGACCCCGTCCAACTTTGAGCCCATGGGCGCCATTGGCTTTGAGATCTGGACCATGCAGAATGACATTCTGTTCGACAACATCTACATTGGTCACTCCGTTGAGGATGCTGAGAAGCTCCGCAAGGAGACCTTCGATGTCAAGTTCCCCATCGAGGAGGCCGAAGAGGAGGCTACCAAGCCTAAGCCCGAGGCCCACGAGGATGGTACCACCGTCACCTTCAAGGAGGACCCTGTTACTTTCGTCCGCCAGAAGGTCAACCACTTCGTTGAGCTGGCTAAGGAGGACCCCGTCAACGCAGCCAAGACCTTGCCTGAGGTGGCCGGTGGCCTGGGCGCGCTCCTCTTGACCATGATTCTCCTTGTTGTTGGTGCTATCAGTGCCAGCAGCCCTGCCGCCGCTCCCGAGAAGAAGGGCAAGGCTGCTGCCGGTGCTCCCAAGGAGAAGAAGGAGGAGGCTGTCAGCTCCTCTGCTGATACCAACAAGGGTGGCGCCACTAAGCGCAACACCCGCTCCTCCGCCGAGTAAATGCGATAATGGCAACGCCCATATTCAATCGCAGAAAACCATTCTACACCAATAAACCCAATCGGCTTTTGTTATCGCAGTGATCCCCCTCTTGTTGTTTCTTGGCGGATGTTGTAGTCAGAAGGTTCAATAAGAATATCCATTTGGAAGGAGGCTCGATTTGTATACTTCTACTATTTTTCCAAATTCTCTTTTTTTTTTTTCGGAGACAGCTTCCTTTTCATCAGTAATGTCATGACCTAAAGATAAAACCTTGGAATGATATAGCTATAGTAGTCACAATTTATAGCATTGAAGGAAGTACTTTCCTGATTGGAGTTGCAAGCGATTCAACCTCGTCTCGGCGATTCGAGAGGATGATCGACCACTCCTATTGGTTGAAAACACCGAGAATTCCATGCCCTTGGGACCTGGGGAGCTTATCTGCGGGGGGTTCCAATAACCATCATTCCAGGGTTCGTGTGGGGGAAGCTGACTAAGGCGGTTGACCTCGGGCGTGGCGGGCGTGGCGGGCCTGGGGTAAGGTACATAGGCGGGTAACTACTACTTCCTTCGCTCCGAGACGGATTCACCTCCCTTTCCCCTACTTAGTCTGTGGCCCATCCTTTTCCTGGATACTTCCTTTTCTTTTCATTATATTCCTTCACCTCATTTCATCATGGCTGCTCGTCAGTCAATTTCCCGTTCCATCCCCGCTCTCCGCGCAGTTCCCCGCACCCCCGTGTCGGTGACTGCCAGGACTGCATCTTCAGCTCGTTCCATCACAACAGCTACTCCCCTTTCCAGTTTAGTCTCCCGCAGAGCAGCTGTGCCTGCTTCCTCCCTTTCTGCCACTCGCCGCTTGCACGCAACGGCTCGTCGGCTCGTCATTGCAACAACCTCAGCCGACTCCACTGCAACCGAATACCCGACAACCCATCAAAAGATTGCCAACCCCATCGACACCACTAACTTCATTGACAATGAGTTTGTATCATCCAAGGCAACCAAATGGATTGATCTCCTTGACCCCGCCACCAACAACTTGGTCACACGTGTGCCCCAGAGCACGGACGAGGAGCTGAAGGCCGCCGTGAAGTCGGCCGAGAAGGCCTTCCCCGCTTGGAGAGCCACCAGTATCATGGCCAGACAGCAGATCATTTTCAAGTTCACTAACCTCATCCGTACTCATTGGGATCGGTTGGCCGCATCAATTACCCTCGAACAGGGTAAGACTTTCGCCGACGCCAAGGGTGATGTTCTCCGCGGCCTGCAGGTCGCCGAGACCGCCTGCGGTATCACCACCCAGATGACGGGTGAGGTTTTGGAGGTGGCCAAGGACATGGAGACCAGAAGCTATCGTGAGCCGCTCGGTGTCGTAGCTGCTATCTGCCCCTTTAGTAAGTTACAATGCTCTGTTTTGTAATTCCGTATCATACATACTGACTGTTACCAAGACTTCCCTGCTATGATTCCCCTTTGGTCTATCCCAGTTGCTACCGTGACTGGTAACTGCTTGGTTATGAAGCCTTCCGAGCGGGACCCCGGTGCTGCCATGATCCTGGCGGAGCTTGCCAAGGAGGCCGGTTTCCCCCCTGGTGTCATCAACATTATCCACGGTACTGCTCCCACTGTGGACTTTATCCTTGATGAGCCTGCTATCAAGGCCATCAGCTTCGTTGGCAGCAACCGCGCTGGCGAGTATATCTACACCCGTGGCTCTGCCAACGGCAAGCGCGTACAGGCCAACCTGGGTGCTAAGAACCACGCCGCTGTCCTGCCTGACGCCAACAAGAACCAGTCTTTGAACGCAATTGTCGGTGCCGCATTTGGCGCCGCTGGTCAGCGCTGCATGGCACTGAGCACTTGCGTCATGGTTGGCGAGACTAAGGAGTGGCTGTCCGAGATTGCCGAGCGGGCCAAGGCCCTGGTTGTGAATGGTGGCTTTGAAGAGGGTGCTGATCTCGGTCCCGTCATTAGCCCCGAAAGCAAGAAGCGCATTGAGGATCTGATTGCTAGCGCCGAGGAAGAGGGTGCTACTATTCTTCTGGATGGCCGTGGTTTCAAGCCCGAGAACTACCCCAACGGTAACTTCGTAAGTTCATGCAGAAAGTGTCCTATATATCCATAACATGAACTAATTGTGTCTTCGCAGATTGGCCCCACCATCATCACCAATGTCACCCCCGATATGAGGTGCTACAAGGAGGAGATCTTCGGTCCCGTCCTCGTGTGCCTCAATGCCGAGACCCTGGACGATGCCATTGACGTGATCAACGCCAATGAATACGGCAACGGCGCCGCTATCTTCACCCGCTCCGGCTCGACTGCCTCTAAGTTCCAGAAGGAGTGCGAGGCCGGTCAGCTCGGCATCAACGTTCCCATCCCTGTCCCTCTCCCCATGTTCTCTTTCACCGGCAACAAGAAGTCTATTGCTGGTGGCGGTGCCAACACTTTCTACGGCAAGCCAGGCTTGCAGTTCTACACCCAGCAAAAAACTGTGACCAGCTTCTGGAAGAGTGAGGATGCAATTAGCACCAAGGCTAACGTGGTGATGCCCACTCACTCTTAGACATTTTGGTATCTGCCTCTTGTTTTGTGATTCTCCCTTAGCCCATCATTCTTCGACAAAATATGTCTCTTTCTCACATAACCATGTGCCATACGGCTTTCAATGATGTATCGGAACCATATGCTTCAATGTTCCTTATATAATGTAACTAGCATTTGCGAACATGAACACCTGGAAATACCAAATTGGACACTGCATTCAGCATCTAGTGAGTTTTGTCGCTCAAACATGAATCACTCAACGTTCCTTGCATTTGATCATCTCACGAGTTTGATTAAACCATGCCGATCTTGGATACTCTACCCCACCAAAACCCCGCTACACACTATCGCTACACACTAGTATCAGGAATTGAAACAATCGCCAGGTTAAGTGCTATATTGAACTAGGCTATAGCATAGGAAAGGAGCCTGGATAAAAATGATGGAACTCAAAAGCACACAAACAGAAGCACCTAAGCCTCAGTGCGACGCTCCTTGAAAGTGTACACAAGACGGGCATACTCAACCTGGCCATCCTTAGCAACAACAACGCGACGAGCATGACGCCTCTCGCCATCAACAATCTCAAAGCCCCAAATCTGCTCAGCAGTCCATCCAGAATCCAAGTTCCGCACGAAAGCCTGCATCAACGCATCCTCGCCCTCCTCACCAACAAAGCCATCACTCTTAGAGCCATCGGCAAGAATCTCACCAGACAAGAACTTCTGCACCTTAGCATCTTCCTCGGGGTTACCGGTCGAAGTGTTGACCTCGAGAACGGGGCGGATAACGTCACCCTCGGCCTTGCCGCTGATGAGACGGGAGCGGCCGCTCAGACGACCGAAGATGGAATCGACGTGCTCGCGGGCTTCCCAGTCCAGTCGGCGCTTTTCCGTGGAGGCGTTGATGCCGCCTGTGATCACTTGCTGGGCGTCGATGGCCCAGACGGTGGGGTTCTCCTTGTCTTGGTATTGGTGCACGTGAATAGTCACTGTGGCCAGGGAGATGGTCTTGCGCATGATCCAGCCCATGCCTTGCTGTTGGTATTGTTAGTTAGGTTGATGTTTACATGTCAAAGTAACGGTAGTATGGGGATTGGATAGTGCGGGGTATGGCAGGGGACATAGTGTTATGTTCATAAACACATGCATGTAAGATCCAGGGGAAACCTCCGTGCCAAGAAGGTGTAAGACTCTTGGCTGTTTTATAGTCCGGGTGATTGGGTGGTTAGGGCTTGGAGGAGTTCCATACCAGAGCAAGAATGGGGTCTGTGGGGTTGGACTTGGTTGTGTCCTGTTATAGGTTAGTTACACTTTGCTTTTTTTTTTGTTTGTCTCAGGGGTTTCTTGAATCCATAGCCATACCATCTCCCATGTTCCGTTCAGGTTCTTAATGGTGATATCGGCGGGGGCGGCCATCTTGACGGTTTGTATATGGAATGCGGGGTGGTGGGGGGTATAGTTAAGGAAGTATTGATAAAAAGTATATTCAAGTCAAGGAGGAACTTAGGAACTTTGATCTCGGAAAATTAAAGAGAAGGAGGAAAAGTTTAACAAGTGATCTCCCTCAATATATAGTGTTCCTGATCATCTGAATGATCCTCCAACGGCATTGCGTCAATTGCATGTGGTCGTTCCTGAGTCCGAGGCTATAATCACCTGACCCGTTGCTGACTGTACATGTGATTAGCCCCCGGGGAATTCGGTGTTTACTATGAGAGAGCTACCCCAACCCAATCATGTCCTTCAATAAGAAATATGCCGGTCTTCCTGACCTGGTGAGTAGTGCTGTCATCGATTCGATCCCATATCTCGTCGTGAAACCGCACTGACCGTGTCACAGGACCCTTCCCCGGATATTTACGAGACCCCCGACTTGACCGATGAAGCATCCACCCTGCCCGTGAGTCCGGCAGTCCCACAAGAGAGAGAGACGTCATCGGAACCAATCACTGATTCTCTGCGCAGACTGCCACTATCCGCACCGACTCCGACCATGACGACGCGGGCTCAAACTCCGACATCGACCGCGAGGGCGTCAACGCGGATCAGGCGCGCATGCACTTCATGGGTGCCGCCGTAGACGCCCGCGATGTCAATTTTTCAGATAGCATTTCACAGAAGCGACAGGCATACCGGAGCAAGAGTATGAGCCGTCGTCGTCGGCGCAGACGCGAAGATGGCACAGAGGAGGTTGGCGACCTGAGCGATAGCGAGGACGAGTCGCTGGAGCGGAGGCTTACACGACTGCGAAGGGAGGTCGAAGATCTAAAGGTGGAAATGGCCAATAAGCCAGAGACCCCAGCGGCAACTGAATCGACAGAAGACCACCTAGGCGATGGCGTCGCAGAATTGAGCCGCGCTCTGGATAATCTGCACGCGTCGCGAAGCGCGGCAGGTCCATCGCACTCGGCTGCGGCTTTGCTGTCTCAGAAGCTTAGATCCGAGACTCGCTCTGCAGACCCAAACACACAGTCCTCGGCGGATGCGTCAAAGACGGTTCCCACATTGCCAGCCCCGACTACTGCCTCTTCGGGGATCCTCACTCACGCAGCAGCATTCGACAGCCGACTGGCGCTTCTCGAAAGCTCCATCGGCATCTCAAGCACCTCAAACCCCTTCGTGGTCGACGGCATCAACCAGTCCACGCAGCATCCAGTCCTCCCAGCCCTGGACCAGCTCACCTCCCGCCTCTCCGCACTAACCGGTCTTCTCGTGGGCACCACTCCAGTCTCCGGGGCGTCGGGAGTCGGCAGTGCCGCAGCGGGCATCACAACCCCACACCTCGAGACACTGTCCACACGCGTCCGAAAATTGACCACTGACGCGGAGGCACTCACTGCCGCACGCAGGAAGGCCTTCGAGGCCGCCAAGGCCGTTCACAATGCCCGTCTCGCAAGTTCCGACGCCGACACCGTCCCCGCACTAGAAGCGTCTGTCGACGACGAACACGTCGCCAAAGTCCAAGCTCTATACGCCACCCTCCCAACCATCCAGTCCCTGCATCCACTGCTTCCCAGCGTTCTCGAGCGCCTGCGCTCCCTCCGGGCGTGTCATGCCGGCGCCGCACACGCCGCGGACTCATTGAATGAGCTTGAAAAGCGCCACGCCGAAATGGCGTCGGAGATTGAGCAGTGGCGCGAAGGTCTGGTTACCGTCGAAGAGAAGATGCAGCAGGGTGAGGCTGCTCTTCGGTCGAACGTTGAGACTGTCGAGCCCTGGGTGCGGGATTTGGAGTCTCGGCTGGCGCGTCTGGAAGGTCCGCCTGGTGGGTTGTGATTCGTTCCTATGTGTTCAAGTTCTACTTTGATCTGCACTGCAGGGCGCAGATGTTTGATGAATAATACCCAGTTGCATGTACTTTGTCGAATGTTGGGGCATGTAGTTATCTTCAATTGCTAATATCAGTTCCATGCCAGATGGCCGATTAAATTTACATAAACCCGATTAAACATGTTCGAAGACAGAAATATAATGATGTCTACTAATAGCTTAGACATCACACAGACCAGATTCACCCCCTAACCCTCCTTAACACCTGAACCCTCGGTCTCATCCTCACCTCAACCCACCAACCCCGCAACAAAGCGCTCCTCATATACTCGCGCAAACTCTCAAACAACTCAACACCACGCTCACCAGCAATAGCACCGAGAACCCGTCTCTCAGCAGATCCCCTAGCAGGCACACCAGGCTTCAGCACAGAAACACCCGCAAACGCATCTACAACAAGCACCCTCTCCCACACCGAATCAGGAAGTGCAAGCCTAAGACCCAGCTCATCGGCATCCAAGCTCTCAGCATCCGCCGCCTCGAGTACAACATACTCAAACCGGTCCCAGAACCCACTCGTCGCCTTAACCGCCTTATCCTCCGTTTTGTCATATACCCAACCCGCCTCAGGCGCTCTCTGCACAAAGCGCGTGATACCAGTCTGACAAGCGAGATTCCCCAGATAGACATTGACAGGCTTGTGCAAGTCCGCAGCGCCATTGCTATTACCGTACAAGACATCGTGTTTGGTATGCAGAGCCTCGAGTGCCTGTCCGCCAGGATAATTCGCCGCCGAAGCAGGGAGAAGCACTAGATTCGATAGGGCGAATACCAAAAGCGTAGAGACGGCTAGTGCGCGGGTCGCTGTGCGCGCGAATAGTGAGCGCGAGCGATGCGTCCATAGGTACGCGGCGCCAAGAGCCGCAACGGCTGTCAGTGAGGGGATGATGTATACGACGAATCGCCACTCTTTGTGCGGCTGGAAGCTATACAATGCCACGAAAGAGAGTGCAGGGATAAGAAGCGCTAGCGCCGGCGACCTTGTCGCTGGTTGTCGTAGTGCGACTGGGATGGCGAGGATGTAGACGAGTGGATTGAAGAGGAGACGGGGGAGGGCGTTTGCGAAGTAGAATGTGTATGGATCTGTTCCCCATTGCGAGGACTGGCCTGCTAGGACGTTGAAGCGGAAGGCTTCGAATTCCGGCCAGAGGGGGAAGTGTTGCCAGAAGAGGCTGTCTATTGTTATAGTGAGGATTAGACCGGTTGTTAGACCCGTTAGGCCGGCGAGGATTGCGGTTTTGAGAGTTATGCGGGTTGTTGCGAGGAGGTAGAGGGTTTGTGTTCCGACTAGGAGGGCTAGTTCGGAGCGCAAGACTACGCCTGCGATTGTGAGGAGAATGAGTGCTAGGCTGACTTGTTGTTGGTCTTGTGCTTTGCGGATTGGGAGAGGGTTTGGGAGGAGGAGGCGTAGTGCTAGGGTTGTTATGCTGAAGGCGAACATGTTTGATAGTGGTCTTGAGGCGTAGTATAGCAGGTGGAACTGGCTTGCTTGTAGCAGGATGTACCAGATAGCTACTGGTTGGCCGAAGCTGCGGCGTAGGCCGCTTGCGTAGACTGCTAGAGAGGATGCATTGAGGAGGCCTAGGATAGCTCGAGCTGGATGTTGTTAGCTTGGACAATATGATTGTGTAGATGTATGCGGTACCTAGAAGCTGCCGATTGATCCCCTCGTTCAACCAGATCACAGGCTTCGAGAGCACAGCGAGCGTCGCGGCGCCAACGGCACTCCGGGGAACTGCCCCGGGAAAAGAGAAATGATCATAATTGCTTCGATTCAGGGTCAGGTCATTGAAGGCTTTGGGTAGCCCGTTGGCTAAGATATCATGCACAGCCTGGACATGGAACGACTCCTCGACTTTGGTGTACGGAGCAACGAAGAGGTGCAGAATAATCAAGGCCGGGAAGAGAAGAGCGAAAGTCGCAAATGCTGTAGAAAAAAATAATCAGATTATCTGACCATGTTATTTTGTATAGAGTGAAACGAAACGAACCATATCCCATAGTGGCTGCTGCATCCGAGTTGGGTTGTTGCGGAGATCTGGCGCTTCCCGCACTTCACCTTTAACCATCTCTTCTCCAACCCGCAAAGATGTTCTTCTTCGGCCTTGGGAAGCTGGTCTATGGTGTGTATTAATATAGATAGATTCTCGATTCCGATATATGCTAACATCCTGCTTTCCAGTCATCGTCCTCATCATCAATGCCATCGCCGTCCTTTCCGAGGACCGCTTCCTAGCTCGCGGTATGTCCCACCTACCAACCACACCGTCTATAGGAACGACGATCTAATACATGCTATGAATATAGTTGGCTGGGGTCGCACACAAGCCGAGCCCGGATTTGGCGCGACATACGATAGCACAAGCGTGAAGGCGAAGTCAGTGAACCTGATCGCCAGCGTGCGGACCGTGATGCGAAGTACGTTACTCGTCCCTGCATCCTTTCATAGCAGCCTGGTATCGGATTCGAGCAAGCGCACTTGATGAACCGACCGTAGCCCCGATGGGATAGCTAACCAATCTACAATGCAGTACCCCTTATCGTCATCAACACGGTCATCATTATCTACGAGCTAATTCTCGGTTAAATTCCCCTCTCGCCATTTCCACTACGGGTCGGATCCACGAAACTATATCCATCGCGACCCAGCTGCTAGATACCTACCTGCCCAATCTCCATAGCTGTCAAACCCGACTTGCGCGATGCTGGCACCTCTGACAGCCCTTTACAAAAATGTCAGATTTCTAGACTATGAATATCAACGAGACCTTGTCAGAAAGGCACGATCACACGAGCAATGGGCATATCAAGTGAGAAGATGCGGGACTGAAATTGGAGACTTGGAATATGTGTTACAGGACCGGAAGGGTATCACGAGGCCTCTATGATGCATTTTGCGAGGGAAGAATAAGTTTGGCATGCAGCGAACAGCGCATGTCCGATCTACCGCAGTACGTTTCTGGGAATTTCCTTGTCTTTTGGGAGGTGCATGAAGCTGCCTATAGGGTATGAACTAGGAGACTTATGTATTAATATCAAGTATCTTGCTACTCTCAACCCTCTCAGCGTTATTGTGTAAACGGGTCAGTTCTGCTACTTTCCATCGACGATGACGCGCGTTACAGAACTAAACATTACATTCCCTCCAAGAGCAAGAATTAAAGGCACAGGAACGAGGTTACATGAAGCTACATGTGGCCACTTTATGAAATTGCGTAGCTGTAGGTAGCATGGCTACTCAAACAGAGCAGCCTAACCAGTCCTCACCAGCATAGATAACCAGACACAAGTCCCCAGCCCTGGAGACCGAATCACCTATCCACACAAAATCTACAGATAAACATAACCTTATATGAGAAAAGCTCCGCTCAGATTGCAACGAAATGTAAGTAACAAATACACGCGCCAAACCCGGCAATAAAGATTACCCACGCTCACCAGCAAAACCTAACCCCGTTTGCAAAAACGCCTCTTTCACAATTGTCCGTGTAGATATCACATATCACGCCGCTTCATGATACAAAGATGGCAGTGATGAGGAGCAACGGTAGCAAGATGAAAAGCAAAGTAAAACAAAAAAAGAAAAGAAAATAGAGAGACAAGAGACATGATCAGATAAGGGAGATTCTATCCAAGAGTCTATAAAGACATTGCGGTGAAATTTACCCTGGAGGGACCTCGACAGAGAACCGATGGAAGAGAAGATGGGGCAGCACAGGAACATGATAGTACATCCGCTAGGAAAGTAGTATGTGCAGGAGGAAATTGCGCTTATATGTGCATGTAGAGGGTATCTCCGGGAATTCGGAATAAGATGGTTGGTGGATGTGGACGACATGGGTGTTGTCTGAGAGGAGACATGGTTGGTATTTAGGAGACCTTCTTGAAACTGAAGGATCTCCAGCGAGGAGTGTGAACGGGCTTTGTGTGATTGTTTTGGTCCTTAGCCAAGGGCCCAGGAGCCCGGACGGAGTGTTTGGGTTGTTTGGGGTTGGAGATAGGTGGGAATTCTCTTGGAGAGATTGGAGAATGAACTGAATGTTCCGGCTGGACTGGCTTGGTGACTGGCTTGGTGACTGGCTGGATCGCTTCTGCCTCCTTGAATGGTAATTCAGTAACAATTTCCGGAAGAAGAGGTGCTGCCGAGAGATCTGATGTTGAGGCTCGAGGCTCTTTTTCTTTGTTGAGTCGCTGACTGAGACTGCGGCTGCCTCGTTTCAAGAAGCCGAAACCGCTGGATTTTCTTGGTGATCCGTTCTCGCCGGTGGCGTCGATCGTCTCAGCCCTGCTGGCCTCAATGGCTTTCTTCATGTCGTCTGTCTCACGCCGCTGCATCTCTAGATTCTGCAGGTGTTGCTCTTTCAGTCGGTTTCTCTCATTCTTTTCCTTCTCCTTCTCCAACGCACGTCGCTCCTTCCGTAAGTGGTGATCGCTCTTTTTTGGGCTCAACACCGGAGCGGATTCGTCGGGAATCGGAGGGAGAGGCGGTTGAACCTGCCGCGGCGACGCTGGGTGAGGCTCCGAGGGTTCTTCTGGGTAAGTAGACAGTTGGGGTGCGGTTGGAATTCGGCTCAGAGGGGTGAAGGGAGTTGTGTTCTCAGGGGGTACTTGAGATGCACTTTGGGCGTGAGCTAGCGGTGGGGAGAGCGGAGTTCCATTAGTCTTTCCAGTCTCACCCGCCTCAGCTGCGGCCGCGGAGGCTTGATTCTCTTGCGCCTGCTCTCGCATAACAGCCTCGATTGTCGTCTCTTGGTAGAATAGGACATAGGCACACGCCAATCCAGGTCGATCGCCAAAGAAGTTGCGCACGTAGGACTTGTCGACCGGTTCCACGAGCTCGTCATCAAATAGCAGCCAACCACGGTCTTCTGTCTTGATAATGGCAACATAATGGCCGTGGTACGGTCCTCCGCCAATGTGAACAACCACCGCATACAATTCATACAGTCGGTCTGGATCCTCGGCATCGTCTGTGGTGTTGAACAGACGAAGATGGTATGGGTAAACGACACGATGGAACAGTTTCTGCAATCGCTGCAAATCCTCCGTGTATTTGAAACGCTTCAAATGTAAAGCAAGCACACGGGGCAAACGCTTGATCTTCATCCGCTTTTCTGCCTCCTGCAGGCCTCCGCAGTTGTCGCAATGGAACTTATTCCGCTCACACAGCATTTCCTCGGCCGAGAACTTTCGCAGACAAGAGGTCACGGACGAATGCTGTTCAAGATCCACAGACAGGTCCAAGAACACCTCGTCTCGCTGCGATATCTTTTCACAAGTGAGACATTTGGTCTCAGAAGTCAAAGTTCCCTCAAACAGCTCGTGAACCCATCTCGTGGTATTTGGCGACTTCGAACCCGTGCTCGCTGTCAACGTTCCGAGAGAGTCCGCACTATCCGTTGGTGGCAAAGCCTTCTCCATGACTGTCTGTTTCGTGGCCTCGGTTTCAACATTGGCCACCACTTCATTGAGGAGCAAATTCAAGAACTCATGCGCATCCTGGTGCATGGCGGTCCGGAACATTTCGTGCTCTCGCCGTAAAACGTCCAGGAACTGTTGCGGGCGAACGATACCGATGCGCGCCTGGCTTGCTGCCACCGACTCGAATATGTCCTTGAGCGAAGTGAAAAGAGACTCGGACATCCCATAACTGGTCGCATTGTTCTTGGTTTCCAAAATCGGAAGGGTCTGCAGCGCTACCTTCTTCTTGTATTCCGGCGAATCCTTGTCTTCCGGTTTCTGGGGTTGGGTTGGAGGCACCCCGGCCTGGCGCACAGTTGGTGGCGAGGTAGCCTTCTGCTTGGCAGCCAGCGCCTCGGCTTCGAGATGTGCATTGGGATTCTGATATCGTAGGTTCGTTGCGAGCGCAGCCTCGAGACTGTCAAGCGGGGTACGCTGTGGGTAGTTGATGACGGCTTCGCGGAAGGGCACCGAGTAGTAGAGACATTGTAGGATCGAATTGCAGTAACAGGTGTTACCATACTAAACGAGCGCGGGATCGCCGTCAATGACTTTTGCGCGATAACCAGAACTCCGGGGAGGTCCGAGACTCACGTTTTCCATACCGTAAAACTTGTCACTCCCATCGCCACGAATGGCGCCCATATCCTGTAATCTCTTTTCTAACGGGGAAATCTGCGGGGTCTGAAGGTCTTTCTTCATGGGTGGCGTGGTGGAAGGGGAGTTGGAAGCCTGCGCGAAGGGTCACCCGGTCAGTGGCAGTCCTAATCCGAATGGTCTGATGGAGTGCCCGAAACATTCTGCTGTGCTACAGTACAGCGGCGACAGAGCATGGCTATAGGAATGTGTGATTGCCACCTACCCCAGGCTTCGGTTTGGAGAAGAACCCCTTCATGATTGCTTAGTGGTCGGTCGCAGTCTGCATTGGTGATGGATTGGCCGTATTCAGATGGAGACTGAAGATCACGGCAATCAACATAAGATGAAAAGACGATAGCAAAATAAAGCGCGTTGGGGGACACCAAATGGTTGATCACATAAGGTTTTGAGGTTCCGGTGGAAATGAGAGGGGAACGGGAGAGCAGAGATTCAAGTCCCGAAGGTAGGAAGGTAGGGAGGGAAATAAAAGGAAGGTTGGGATTAAATGATTTTAAGGTGAGAGAGATGAATGAGGTAATGAGGTAATGAGGTCAATGAGTTTAATATGTTCAGGTTGGAATAAGAATAAGAGAGGAAGTAGGTAGGAGAGATAATGTTAGAATGGAGAAAAGACGAAAGAAGTTCCCCCGACTTTTCTGGATGGACCCGGTTATTTTTTTTTTTTCTAACAGTGAGATCCTATTTAATTGACACAGTCATATAATCTTATATTAACTAAGTAAGTAGTAGTTAATATCAAAAATAAAGATTCGAGGTCAAACCTGCAACAGAACAACACAAGTTTCAACCTCCGCATCGAAGAGTCTCTTGACCTACCCCATTCATCTTAGTCTGTCTGCTCCACGTGGAGACCTAAGGCAGGTACTGGTCCAATCGCTGAATTTCACTTTGATCGAGCAGAGACGATCAATAACTCTACAATTCACTAACTCTACAATTCACTCATCTTCTTTTAATTCTGGGGTAAAAAAAAGAAAAGAATCATATCCCAACATCCCCAACACTGTGTGTTTCTCGGGTATACCGGAGGGTTTCCCCCCTCCCCCCCCCCCCCAATTTTTTTGGCCC
Source organism: Penicillium turbatum (assembly GCA_030762825.1). Classification (NCBI taxonomy): domain Eukaryota; kingdom Fungi; phylum Ascomycota; class Eurotiomycetes; order Eurotiales; family Aspergillaceae; genus Penicillium; species Penicillium turbatum. The sequence goes on from JAUJYX010000014.1 coordinate 625,265, forward strand.
CATTGGCCACCTTCCCCAGCGGAGTGGCCCTGGCCCCCCTTTTTTCCCCCCACGTCCATGGGAGACGTTCCCCTCTCCCATCGGAGGGGGCTGTCTGGGCCATGGACTGACTTCTTCTGATTGGTTCTAGTTTGTCCTCGCTCACGGGCCATGTGGTCCACCCCTCGCATGGCGTGTCATAACGGCCAATGATCGTCACCGTCGTGGGGAAAAAGAAAAAAGAAAAAGTGGCGGTGGAGCCCCTTCCAAAAGTGAAATCTGTTCCTTACTTGGTTCTTTCTTCTTCAATCTGGGTACAATGTGCGTTGTAGAGTACGAAGAACCACATCGAATATGAACCTTCTCACAACCTACCTAAGTAATCTCAAATGTGAGCTGGTACGCAAGGGATGATGGGAGGCCTGGATTCCATGTTTAACAGATGATAGCGCATCTCCGGCACCTAATCTGTCTCGCATATCAATGCTAAATAGTATGCTCCTTGCGGGCCCCAATAAGCGCAGCAAAAAAACGGACTCAGAATCCGGCCATTCCTGTGCTCATCACGGTACCACATCGACGGTGCACGTTCCTGCGCCGGGAGTAATCTGAATTGAATCCGGTGATATAGTTCGACGTCTGAGTAGGTAGTTGCCTGACTCGAGAATTCACATCCTACCTACAACCAGAAGGCCATGATCTGGCCACTTTTTCCCGCCAATGAGGAACTACCTAGGGAGAACAAATTATACGGTAGGCAGCCAGGAGGCCTCCGCTCCGTCCCCGATTCTGTATGGTGTACATCATATTAGTGGGGGTGGCGAGACAAGCTTGACCATTTCCAAGGGGGCTCGGCGGTTAAAACACCTGGTCCCAAGGAGATGGCTGTCTTAAGGTGCCTATGTTGTAAATCGCAGTGTTACCCGATCAACCGAATGACGTTGTGGATTGTGGAGTCAGATCGGGTTCTACCGAAGTGAGCGATTTACTGTGGCTATGTCATAGATGCCACATTGTTATGATCGGCTTAAATACAACGTACATACAACGCGAGTAGTAACTATTACTGGGTGCTAATAGGCTGCACTCCGCAAGTCGCTACGATCATGATTACATCGGAATGTGCAGGGAACTCAAACAGGAAAGAGCATTTCCCTCGTAAATCAGCCATGGGAGAAATTTCAGGGTTACAGTTGAAGGTCAGATCCGGGCAAAGCTGGACGTTGGGCTATACGATGTAGTATCTTGGCATACAATATAACAACCCTTTCACCTGATTAGGGGGTGCCGTGGAGCTAGATCAGACCACTTGAACCTGGAAAAGCAAGATGCAATATGTAGGCGTCAAGTCGACGGCACCTGGATCTCTTCTTTGCCCTTCGAACTCAACGATGAAAGAGTGACACTCCCAACGGTCGGGCCCCGGGGAAACTCGAGATTGAACCTCGGGAACAATCTTGGGACAGTTGTTGTGTTTGCATGGTTTGCATGAATTGCATACTGTGTAGAGTTTGCATCCTGTGGCACCGGATAAATACTCGGAAAAACACGCCCCAAACAGAATGAAAGCCCGAACCAGCAAAGCCTCAAGCCAGGAGATAACCCGGGGCCCGTGGATGAAACCGAGAATTTTGTTTCGCAGCGTTCGTTTCCTTTTATGACGTCCATTTCTGTTCCTTTGCGCTCCGTACGACGAGCCATTGCCAATCCATTTGTCGTATATCCCCTGTGTCGCTTAACTCATTGCCCGTCCCTGCAGAACCGTCGAGTCACCTCGAATAAAAATAATCTCCGTGCCCCCACCATCCCCCACCACCAAAACCATCCCCGCCGCACTCGCCAGTTTTCCTCCTCCCCTCGCTCCGCTCAATTCGACACCATGCCGAAAGACAAGGGTAACAACTTCAACCTCAAGACCCCCAAGGGCACCAAGGATTGGTCCGGCTCCGACGCCCTCCTCCGAGACCGCATCTTCACCACCATCTCGAACGTCTTCAAGCGCCACGGCGGTACCGCACTGGACACGCCCGTCTTCGAGCTGCGCGAGATCCTTGCCGGCAAATATGGCGAGGACTCCAAGCTGATCTACGATCTGAAGGACCAAGGTGGCGAGATCTGCTCCCTGCGCTACGATCTGACCGTCCCCTTCGCGCGCTGGCTGGCCATGAACACCGATGTCCGCAGCATCAAGCGCTACCACATCGCCAAGGTCTACCGTCGGGACCAGCCGGCCGTCAGCAAGGGCCGCATGCGTGAGTTCTACCAGTGTGACTTCGATATCGCCGGTACGTTCGACGCCATGGTGCCCGATGCCGAGATTCTGCGCATCGTCAGCGAAGTCTTCGAGGAGCTCGGCTGGAACGGCCGGTACACGATTAAGCTCAACCACCGCAAGATTCTGGACGGTGTCTTTGCCGTCTGTGGTGTGCCGGAGGACAAGATCCGTCCTATCTCCAGTGCCGTCGACAAATTGGATAAAATGCCGTGGGCGGATGTGCGCAAGGAAATGGTTGACGACAAGGGTCTCGATGGCGAGGTTGCGGACCGTATCGAGAAGTACGTTATGCACAAGGGTTCGCGGGAACTGCTCGACAATCTTCTCAAGGACGAGGCACTCAACGCCAATGCCTCCGCCAAGGCCGGTCTCGACGAAATGGCTTTGATGATGGACTACCTTTCTGCATTCGGCGTGCTCGACAAGGTCTCCTTCGATATGTCCCTCGCACGTGGGCTGGACTACTACACCGGTGTCATCTACGAGGTTGTCACCGAGGGTTCGGCTGGTGTGCAGGCTGACGCCCCCGAGGCGCAGAAGGCTAGCAAGAAGAGCAAGCCCAAGACCTCCGAGGACGATGACCGCTCCAATGACCCCACCCTCGGTGTTGGCAGTGTTGCTGCCGGTGGTCGGTACGATAACCTGGTCGGCATGTTCCTGCCCAAGGCGCAGATCCCCTGTGTCGGTATCTCATTCGGCGTCGACCGTATCTTCTCCATCACCAAGGAACGTCTCAAACGCGAGCAGAAGGCAGATGCCCTGCGCAGCAGCGAGGTCGATGCCTACGTCATGGCCTTTGGTGGCAAGGGCTTCAACGGCATGTTGAAGGAGCGGATGGAAATCTGCCAGAAGCTCTGGAGCGCTGGTATCAAGGTAAAGCATACCATTGCCGTCGATATTGACCAATCCGAATATTCACTAACATATTCTTCAGGCCGAATTCTCCTACAAACTGAAGCCCAAACTCCCCCAGCAATTCAAAGCCGCCGAACAAGGAGACGTCCCCTTCGCCATCATCCTCGGCGAGGAAGAGCTCGCCGCCGGCAAGTGCCGCATCAAGGAGATGGGTCTGCCCGAAGGACACGCAGAGAAGGAGGGTGTCGAGGTTGAGATTGCTTCTCTGGTTGCCGAGCTGCAAAGCCGACTCGCGCAGAAGCAGCACGGCGTTGTTTCGTCCCTGGCGCAGCAGCTGCAGGGCACGACTGTCTGAGTCTCTCATTGTGAACTCTATTGTCGTTTCTATTTATTTGTTTTCGTCTGTTTCTTTGTGAGCGTGTTTTTCCCAGAGGGTCTGCTCTGTTTTTATTTAAAATTATATAGATCTCTTGCATCGTTGGGCTTGGGGGTTGAGGCTCGATGACCTACAAAAAGGACTGGGTGATGTTGTCGAGACAAGAACTAAAGTCGTTGTCTAAGGAAAGAGTGTTCTGGGTTTCTTTACTGAAGTGGAATTATGGAATTACCAATACCCAATTCGTTGCATTTCACCTTCGCTCTGGTGTAATGTTGCTTAAACCGACCCTCGCCTACATCTCATTAGGTATAGCCACGATACATCATGTCTACAATTATTCTTATATGTATCAAGGTCGCTTCGTACTCAACAGTATACACGAATCAGCTTGCAAAAAGAACTAAAAGTACAACACACAGTAAACCCAAAAGCGATACATATACAACCCTCAGCCAACCTCAAAACTAATACTAATACCCCTCAGCATTCTTCATCAAAAACCCTTTAACAAACGGCAACCGGTCAACAACCCCGAGCCCAAGACTCCTCGCCCAAGCAACAGGCCCTTCACCCGGGACATTATACATCTTATGCAGCAGATCACAAGCACCCCCGATCTTCGCATTGGGCAAGTACCGCTCACACGAGTACCGCTCAAGCGTCAACAGATCCCCAACATCCATCCCATGCGAGACAGCATACTGGATAGTCCTCGACAGCGACGCTACATCCGCAAGACCGAGATTCAAACCTTGTCCCGCGAGCGGGTGAATGACGTGCGCGGCGTCGCCGACTAGCGCGATGCGTGGCGAGACGTATTGCGCTGCGTGACGGAAGCGAAGCGGGAAGGAGGCTACTGTTCCTGTTTGGACGGCTGTTGCGGGCGGTGGGATTTGCGGTGGGATGGTTGTGTGCTGGGCGCGCCAGGCGAGTTCGTCTTGGTGGGATGGTGAGGTGGGAACCGAGTCCGAGGAAGAAGAAGAAGATGGCAGTCCCATCATGTAAGAGAGGTCTGTCATGTCTAGACGGAATGCAGCGTTGACCATGGCGAGGAAGGCTGGTGTCGGGAGGGACTTCAGGTATGCTGCGTTTTCCGGAGTTGTTGACCAGACTAGGGTTGCGTGGCTATTTGGTAGTGGGAGGAGGGCGATTGGACCGCCTAGGGCGGGAAGGAAGCGCTGGTATGCTGTTCGCTTTGTTGCCGGGAAGGGCGGGTGAGCTGGCTCTGCTAGGGCGAGTGTTGCGACGATGCCGTGGCGGCCGTAGTCCCAGCCCTGTGTTGGGATGTCCGCGAAGGAGCGGACGGGGCTGTTTATTCCGTCTGCGCCGACGAGGAGGCGGGCGGCAATGCGCTTGGGTGCTGCTGTTTCAGCAGTTTCAGCTGGGGTTGTAGGCTTGACGGTGAGGATTGGCCAGGCTGAGAGGTCTGGGCCTTCTGGCGCGAGGTCTGAGCCGTTCTCGATGGAGGCGACTGTGGAGTTTGAGAAGAGGGAGAGGTTCTCATCGCCTGAGTCGGCGATTCGGCGGAGCAGGGCGCGCACTAGGTTTGCGTTCTCGGTCATTGTTGCTACTGTGCGCGGGTCTTCGAATGGGGATGTCTCCATTGACCAGTCGAATGTTATTCGGGAGCCGGTTTGGCCGTCCCAGACCTGCATGTCCTGGTAGTCTTGCACGCGGTTGGTGTCGAGGTGGTCGTAGGCGCCAATGCTGCGCAGGAAGGACACGGACGAGGGTGTCAAGCTGCTGACCCTGTTGGAGAATTGGGATGGTTCGAGGTTCCATGCTTTGGCTTTGCTGAGGTCCTGGCTCTCGATGAGGGCGACTTTGAGCTTTGAGGTGATGGGCGAGGATCCTGTGCGTGATTCATTAGCCATTGTTACTTCTGTTTGCTTTAGGATGTTGCATACGGAGTGCGGCCAATAACCCTAGGCCCGCGGGCCCGCCTCCAACGCAAACCACATCGTAGATGTCGAGGGGATCGGATTTAGAACCAAATCGACGTCGGCCAGCGCCAATGCCATGTCGGCAGGTTGGGCAGACGTATGGCCGAAGAACGGCTCTGGAGATTGGACGCATTGTGTCTGATATTTGGAGGTTGAATCGGATGATCGAAGATGGACATGTGTAGTGCAAACATTACAAACAGATATCCGCATGTGCTCCGGGCTCTTAGCTTTAAAACATCAGGACGGGTGGGATCAATACCATCAACAACGACTACTGAGGTTTGCCATGGACACTTTTTGAATTTTGATAAGAGGGCATTTAAGTAGTAGGGCATGGTGCTTATATGGTTTAGAAAGGTATACAGATAGCGTATGGACAATTTTTGCATATTCTTTGGATAGTTTAGGGTCCGCGGTTTAGTATATGTAGGTATATGGATACTGGTACCTTAGAGATCGAGTTCAAGAGATATATGTACCTAGGTAGTATTTTAAGCTCGTTTCAGAGCTGCATATCGAACAAAGCGTTATGATGGTATTGCGGGTATGAAACGCGGAATAAGCTAGCAAAACGAAAGAGACATAAACTGCTACATCAGACTCGGTGCAGACAATGACCCAAAGCAACCTAAAAAAGCGAGGTTCCTATACAGCTCCGATCGCAGCTGCGTCAGAGTCATGTCCCGGCTCACCCTCGCCCTCCATCTCTGCTACAAATCGCTCCCACGTCGAGAGTACGCCTTGATAGAACTGTATGTGCGCATCCGCAAAAGAGCCAAGCCCATCGCGGAACTCGACCGCCTTGATGCGTTCAAAGTCTGCGACTTCGCGGATGACCTCTTCGTCGAACATCTCGGATGTAGTCTTCGCGGACTCCACTTCGCGGGTCAATTCATCAATGCGGAGCTCAAGCTTTCGGACGCGCTCGCGGCGTGACTGCTCATGATCAACACCGCGCATGTCTTCCATTTTCGAGCGAATGAACGATGCTGGAGAGGAGGTGAGCGGGTTTGAGGCGTAATAAGCAGCTGGGTTGGCAGCGAGAGAGTCACGTTCGGTCACCGCTTTATTGCGGTAGTCGACCAAGGCCTCGAAATCAAGTTGTTTTTGCTCGCGGGTCTTTAGCAGAGACTTGAGGGACATGATGTAGGATTCGGTATCGCGCAGCGAACCCAGGTAGTTCTGATCGGTGTGGTCTTTCAGACTGTGCATCCCGCGCGCGGTCTCTTCCACTGAAGCTGCAAAGACCTGCAGTGGCATCTCGACGGCAGGCTCTAACGGGACCAGCTTGCGGAACTGCGCTGCAAGCTCGGCATAATCAGTCTCCAGATCAGATTCACGACGTGCCACTCGAGCCACGGTTTTCTCCACATGCGATAGATCTTCATCCAGCTTATCAGCCTTCTCTCGCACCTCGATGAACCGCCTGTCCGGCTTGTGCACCTTCGAGAAGGCGTTGACGAAGGAATCAGTGAGATTATCAAAGATACCAGTCGGCGCACCATCCGACCCATTATTTGTCGACACCCGCGTTGAGTGCAGGCGCATATGCGCGTTCCAATCCGGCGATTCCAAAAAGATAGTGAGAAGAGGCGCCCGTCGAAGCACCGGGTGAAGCGCCAACCGTTTCAAGAATCGATGCAACGACCAAGCTCGTCGCGTTGTGAACTCCGGCCCAAACCGATCACCCCGCACATACTCCATCTTGTGCTTGTCCGGGAGCGGCGGCACCGCACATGCTGGGTATTCACGATAAAGCGTTTTGTATAGAAAGTAGAAGTCGGTAAAGCGTCGCCGAACAGTGAAGTCAGGCTTTTGGAATGATTTGAAGTCGGTCTAAGATGTGTCAGTCTGGATCTGCTTTTGAGGGTATACAGATGTTGAGCATGTCTAGGCAGCAGTTGCCGTTCTAGTCCCCGACGGTACATGTAAGGAAGGAAGCCCATACATGTGTGGTAACCAGGTACGAGATATATGCATCTTTTGTCCCGTCATTTTCCTTGAGTGGAGAATCAACGCGGCACTCAAGGACGCCATCGCCGATGCCTGCCAGGTCGACGGCGTCGGCTAGCGGGCCGGCCTGGGGCTCTTCTTGGGCGGAGCTCATTCTTCGCTTGCCATTGGAGTCGTGCTCAATTTCACTAGGTTCTGCCTCATCGGTGCCTGCAGTCGTCGGTCGTGAGACGTCGCTATCCGGGTCGTGCTTCCAGGAAACACTGTCAAAGTCGTCATGTTGATCCATCGCGGGGGTGTCTCGGTCGGCCGTGGTAAACCGGCTGATTGTTATGGGTGCCCAGTTATGTTAACAAATCAATATTTGCAGGAGCCGTCTAAGCAACGAATAACAGGGATTGAAAAGGCTGCAGAAGTGGAATGGGGGAAGATGTTTGGGAGGTTGGAGCTGAGGTCGATGATCGCCGTTCCCCAAGGCGGAGTTCCCGAACCGGAACGTCGTCATCGCTGGGGGATTGGGATCAAAAATAGTACAGTGTTTGGATGTTTCAAAGACTTCGATTATTGATGATTTTATACTGATTTCTTGACATTTACTACCCATCGCATATCTTCGTAGTATGCACAGCATGCTTTTGATTTCTTAGCGAAAAAAAAAAAATGGTAGTTATACAAACAGACCCCAGTGTCCCGTCTATTCCCAGTAACGATGCTTCTTGGGAGTTCAATCACCCAAGTGAATATAGCATATTGACAACACCAAAACAAGATGCAAAACAGCTTATGAACACTAGATTAAGGCTTTCCCTGATGGGGGCCACCATGAGAAGATCCATCTTCACTGCGTCTCTCAGTGTTGGCCAACCCATCACGATATGGTTCATCATCATCACTGAACATTTCCTCGTCACTTTCACCAGCGAATGCATTATACAGTTCGCCACCGCGACGCTGTGTTCGACCAGATGCTCCAGTCATTGGTTGCATTTCGTCCTCATCTTCAATCATTTCAAACTCGTAGTCATCGTGAGCAGTGGTGCGACGACGCTTGAGTCGCTGCAGCTGGAAGTAGACACCCAGTCCAATGAAGAACACGATGATCATGGCTAAGGATGCATAGATCCAGATCTGCGTGCGCTTCGAAGCACCGAAGGTGGGGAGGTAGGAGGATATGTAGCCTGCTTCGGAGGAGGAAGGAGACGGAGCTTCACTGCCGGTAGTAGGGGTTGGCTCCTTCTGATCTTCGACTGGCTCCGTGGGCTTTGTAGCCTCTGCTGGCTGTGTAGGTTCCGTAGCTGTTGAATGCGGCTTTGCGTTCACGGGTCGGTCGTGGTGGTCATCCGGGTTGGCAGGGGCCTCGGTCTTTGTAGGAGCCGGCGTCACGCTAGTTGTGGCTACATGCGCATCCTCATACGGGTGATCATCATCATGCTCGTCGGGGAGGGGGTGAAGCTTTTGCTTGGTGCCGTCCGCGGCCTCGCCCCAAAGATTGAGTCGCCAATCAGTGAATGTGCCAGAGTGTTCATTGACATCGGCGTCTTTTACGATGATCGACCATTCGCCAACAGGAGATTCACCCCTAGTTATGAGTTAGCAAGGCATAGTGATTGAGTCAGGGGGGTAACACATACCAATGGGCAACAGTCATGAATGTCCAATCCACATATCCAACCGCCATATTGTCATTTCTGCGGGAGACACTCAGGTAGCTAACGATCCCGGCAGGACTGCGCAGCTCAACGCTAATATCGCCGCGGCGGGTGTGGTTGATATTCATCGTCACAGTAACATGTTCGAGTCGGGCAATGTTGGCCTTTTTCATTTGTTCAGCTGTGACTGTGTATTGGCTCAGCAAACCCTTATCGCCCTGAGGGATGGCTTCATGCACACGCAGCCACGGCGAGTATAGCCAGGCTTGTGGCTTCACCAGATCCCAGGTCTTAGCAAGCTGCACCATAGTATAAGTATCAACCTTTCCAAATCCCCAGTCATGGCTGAACTTGCGGCCAGACGGCAATGTCTGCCAGCTGCCGTCGGTCTCGCTCACGGGGACTGCGGTCTCCACCATCAAATATTGCAGATCACGCCAGGTGAGTTCCGGGCGCACGCTGAGCGCGAGCGCCACGCTGCCTGCGGCCAGAGGACCAGCTGCAGAAGTGCCACCATGCCCACCGTAGCACTTGTTAACACCCACGTCGGTGGTGTGGATCGAATCACCAGAGCCACTACTGTATGCGACCACGAGCTGGGCCGAGCATGACTCTGAGTACGTCGGGTGCTTCCCTTCGCGGTCAATGGCACCGACTGTGATACTGTAGATACTATTGGTGTACCCATCGAAGTTGCAGTTGTCCCCAAAGCTCGCACCGTTACCGGCAGCAAAGACGTAGACCGACCCCTTGCCTCCTCTGCCCTTCTGCACACCGTTGGTCATGGCACGCTTGATCAGGATCCCAGGCGCATCCATAGTGGCGCCGTCGTCAATCGGACCCCACGAACATGAATATATATCGTTCTTCTGGTAGGCAAAGTTGATAGCCGCTGCTTCGTCGACATCATCGATGGGCTTAGACAAGATGCGGATTCCGGCTATCTTGCTGTCGTAGGCGACGCCAACACCACAGACATCGTTCTTTGCCGCCGCAATCTCGCCGCAGCATCGGGTACCATGGTTGTCGTCCAGTAGAAGAGGGCGTGGCTCCGGGGTTCCCTCGTTGAAATCCCAAGAGCCCTCTGGAAGGTAGTTGGGCTTGAGATCGTTGCTATCCATGTCCAGCCCATCGTCGACAACTGCCGTGGCAACACCCTTGCCGGTTATACCTTCCAACCACAATCCCGTCACATTGAGATCGTGTCCCGGATTCAATGTGTTGATAATGTGCCACTGCTCTCTAAAGATCGGGTCACTGATCCCCAGAGTAGACATGGCCTTCTTCTGGAATGCAACAGCCTGCGCATCTTCCCACCTCTTATCCAGTGGTTCATAAGGCACGGAGACGGGGGGGAGTCGTTTTTGCAACCGTTGCCTTGCTGGAGCAATCTTATGCGACCACAGGATTTTGTCTAGAGGGTCGTCACTTGTCCCGCGCGACGCGATGTCTCCGTCGGATCGCCGCCGGAGCTTTCTCTTGGTCCGTAAGTCATCTAACAAGGTATCGAACTGGTTTGTTTGTTCCCGCGGCAGCGAGAAAGTATGGTGACCATCCAGTTGGCCAATTTGGCCCTCATGGCGAGCGCCTAGAACCTGTGCAATGTGGGAGGGAGATGCGGTATCGTCGAGGTGGAGGGCAAAGAAGTCGCGGGTTTCTTGGGACCGAGGGTGTAGGCCTGCAGACACTGCGCCTGCAAGACCCAATGTAGCGGCGATGCCACCGACAATGCGCATAATGAGGAATCAATCGGAGGAAGGGAGAAAGGGAGGGCGATTTTCGCGATCGGGTTTCGAGGTAACTAGCAGGCGGGTGCCATCGACGGTTCCGGACCGATGAATGGCGACTCGACGGATGGCTTGTGGTAGAAGTGAGAGCCCAGTAAACAAGCTCTGAATAAAGAAATGATATTTTCAAGCCAATAGTTGCTAGGAGGAAGTTGTAATAATGAGAGACACAGAGTTCCAGGGCAAAATAGGAGGATCGTCAGAGGCCACCCACACGAGATCCATATGGCGATGTCTATTGGCCTCTACTTGGCACATTAGTACCTGGATGTACAACGTTCACACAAGCGTCTTTTTCTTTATTTCTGCGAGTATCAAAGAAGTCTCTAAGGCCACGGTTTCTACTATCTGCCGAGGTGCCTAGCCCTGGAGGCACCTGAGGTGGCTGAGCTTACGTGTAAGTATGAGGCCTTACCAGAGCTGGCCGATAGGCAAAAGTCTCGGGATCGACGTCAGTCATGCGAACGGTTGAAGTTGTTCAGACTTCTAACAATGTACGATTTAACTGATGAAACAGTGTGTAGTCTAGGGGGTTTGAGCTACAACTGCATCGAGTCTGGAAGCAATGTATTAGGATTGATTGTAGAAATCAATAGCCTAAGAAGAGTCCTTGCAGGACCGTCATCAATTTCTTGGCGTTCCCTTTCCGCTCTGGATCTGGTGCTGCTTTAGCCTTTTGCATTATTAGGCACATTCTGTGGTGCTGGACTGTCTTTAAGAGAGTAGAATACAATTGTACAATGTAGAATATTCAACTAAAATACTCCAGATGTATGTAGATATGCTGTAGGTGGCACTACATACTAGAAACAAGGGGAGTCAATCTAACAATAGCTCATTCCAATAGCCGTACCAGATCTGTCGTTTTATGCTTAAATTGTATAGATTCCAGAAGAACTTCAATTTCTTTTTTCTTCACCTAAACCGTGTCTTAAATTTCTTATCCATGTACATGAATACTATTTATTGGTCTCTAGGGCTAGATCACACCTTGCAAAGGCCCTTCGTATGACAATATTGGCCCCGCGCGAAGGCTGGGGATACCAGCCACCGGGATATCGGATGTATAGACCTTGCCTTGTTTTGCTGTGCTGAGTTTTTATTAAATTCTCGATCTTCTTTTTATCTCATCTTCTACCATTCCATTGATACCCCCATATCCCAGCGTCGAGCCTGTTCGCCTCCATACCCAACTTCCCTGTCGTGGACCGCCGTGTTGGTCATATAAACACCCCCGCCCAACCTGCCTGCTGCCAAATCAGCTTGGGCTGGATGGTGTGGTGACCCTGCGTCAGGCATCAGATCAAGTCACATCGAAAACGTTTCAACTATTTCGAAAACAAGTGATCGCGTACAGTAATTGCCCTAAATCTGCTCAGATTGCTTTTGGGACCGACATTAACGATATTCGTTCCAGCTTGGTTCGCAATTGCGCGTACTTGGCACATATCTACGCATTTCCCGATAGCCATTGCTACGAGACTGGGTGCTAATACATAAACATCATGGCTGCCATGACAATGCGCGGTTCGCCCGACATGGCAATTGGCAGCTCCAACCCTCACGTTGCCAACGGAGCGCAAAGAGCCCCCGGAAAGCGCAATCGCAAACAAGCCAATCCTTCTGAAGCAGCAAGCTACGATAATGAAACAGAACATAACCACCCGAAGACACCTCACAATAGCGGGAGAGATGCCCAGTCGGGGCAAATAGGCAGGTCGTTCTCAGCCAGAGCCCGAGACCAGCCTGAGGGCGACTTGAATTATACCACCTGCAAGCCTGTTCCCCCATCGAACTCAGAGCTAGCAGAAGAATCCACCACACCGAGAGGTCTTCCCACAGAGCCATATCTTCCAAACCCCGGCACAGCAATGCCAGAGATCCATGTTTCCTCACCACCACCTGCGCCGGGTGTGTCTTTGCCCCCGACACGGTCCAACACCACACGTTCTGTCTCAGCCAGTGACTCGCGACGAGATTGGGCATCAGACCGATCGCCTCTGCAAAAATTGGAAGTCACTTTGAGCGGAATAAGCAAGGAAGAGAAACGGGCACGAGTACAAGAGGCTGAAATGAAAGCCCGAGAGCGGATCGCGCGCAAAAAGGCTGAGCAAGAGAAGGCCGAGTTGAAGGCAGCATTGGCTCGTGAAGCATCCGCACAGCCGGCGCAGCCAGAAAGCCAACAACGTTCCGATGCAGCCAGAAAGAACGATCGGAGGGATATTCCTGTTGAGGATGGCATGCGGAATGGGAATGCGACTATACCACCACAGCGGCAACCAGGAGGCACGGCTGTGCGTCAAAGCAGGACGAATCCAACCAATCCTCAATTCCCAGCTATTCGGCGCCCCGAAGATCCTCAATATGCACGCGCAGAAACTGCTATCCCATCATCAGCCAAGTTGGGCAATGTGCCGCGACGATCTGTCACAGTGAGCGGATCTGCAGCGAAGCCAGGAGCTCCCGGCAAGATTAATCACAGTCGATCAATGTCTCAAGCAGGCCCTCGACAGATCCAAGCTTCCGCCTTGAGGGCAGAGACAACCGATGAACTTCTAACAGCACCTCGAGAGCCCCAGGATAGTCCTGAGTCGCAGGTCAAGCCTAAGAAACAATCCGTCTCTTTCAATGTTCCGCCACCTACGCCCCCGCCCATCTTTGAGTGGAGGAATGCGCAGCCTGCTCGACTCGGGGCTGCCGACTTTGACTTCCAGCAACTTGATATGGAACGCAGCAAAGCTTGGTGGGAAGGTGGTGGTAGCAAAGACCGCAGGAAGAGCAGAGCTCTGCCTAAGAACTACAAATCCCCTGCTCAGAAGTCGACAGGTAAGATATTTCCCTGCTCGGTTTTCAAGAAACCAATCTATCTTGTTATGGAATGTAAGAACAAATACTAACAATCGCCAGGTGTGACTGAGCGCAAGAACTTCCAGCCCCGCCTCTTTTTGCGATGTGGTCCTTTGCTACGATACACAGGAACCAAGCGGGTCAAGGTTGATGGAACCAGTGGTCCCATTGACAAAGACATATGGCGAGGGTCTATAATGATAGTAACCAAAGACTCACGCTCCTCCTATGACACCCCACCCACACTGAGACTGTTCTCTCAACCGATGGATCTTCTCCCTCCTCCACCGGTGGAGATCAGCCATGAAGATGGAATGCAATTGGCTCCTGAATATGTCGACCCAACAGCCGGGCTCATGAAAGTTGGTCGCGACGGCCGACCTCTTTACGTCAAGCCAGTGGAACACGTTGAGGAGCAGGTCGACCTGTCATTTGTGGAGAATGATGATGGTATTTACGAGCTCTCACCCAGCATGGTTGACTACACCAGCGAAGGCATCAAACAATCCATGCCTTCGAATCGGATGCATGCCATCGATGGCGAGACAGCAAGTCTGCACCGAGACATTTCAGGAGCCCGTCTGTACGCCGATTCCGCAAGAGATGTCACATTCTGGAGATTCAACCTGGAGATTGAACTAAGCGCAACGCAGCAGCGAATCGCCTATCGGATCAACCAGGGCCCTGCCTTGGGATTCTGGGTGCCTGCAGCCGGGGAATCGATGAACATCATGTTCCACACTGGCAACGGCTTCAGTCCCTCTGCGGACTCCGATAAAGTCTGCGGGCCTGACCCGCTCTGGCGAGACATTCTTAATGAGCACCAGACTCGTCCATTCCATGTGATGATTGGTGGAGGCGATCAAATCTTCAACGACTCGGTTATCACAGAGTCAACATTCTTCCAAGAATGGCTCAAAATAAAAAATGCTGCCGAGAGAAATGGGGCACCATTCACACCCGAGTTCCGTGCTGAGTTGGAACAATTTTACCTCGAGCGCTATGCTGCATGGTTCTCGCAGGGTCTCTTCTCATTGGCGAACTCCCAGATCCCCATGGTCAATATTTGGAATGATCATGAAATTTTCGAAGGCTTTGGTTCTTACCACGATGATTTCATGCGGACTTCTGTTATCTCTGGACTTGGCAAGATTGCCTTCAAGTACTACTTGCTATTCCAGCACCATAGCGTCCCCGACGAAACCGAGATGGACGAGCCCAGTTGGCTACTCGGTGCTCAACCCGGTCCATATATTGAACAGAAGAGCCGAAATCTGTTCATGTCTCTTGGTCAAGGCGTTTCATTCCTAGGCCTTGATTGCCGCACTGAGCGACGGGTATGTTATCTTCAAATTTCTTTACTTGCCAAGTACGCTAACACTGTTTTACAGAGCAACGAGGTTCTCAGCGAAGAAACCTGTGACTTGTTGTGGGACCGCTGCCATAAGGAGATTATGAAAGGAGAGACAAAGCATTTGATTGTGCTTTCGAGTGTTCCTGTTGCTTACCCTCGGGTGGTACGTGATTATCATTGCTTTCAGCGAGGCCCAAAGCTAACTTCGACCCCAGGCAATGCTCCGCAAGTTTACGAATAGCCGCAAATCACTCGGCAAGGCTACAGTTTTCGATGACCACTGGGCTGGCAAGCACCTGAAGTCTGAACGGACGTGGTTGGTAGAGGATCTTCAGGATCTGGCCGCGGAGAAGTCCGTTCGTGTCACAATACTCAGGTAAGCCTAGACAAGTTGCCCAAGGGCAACCCAAATCTGGCGGAGAAGACAAAGACTAACATGCTTTCCCAGTGGTGATGTTCATATGGCCGCAATCGGGCAGTTCTATTCGAACCCAAAGCTGGATATCGCCAAAGACCACGATTATCGATACATGCCGAACGTCATTTCCTCTGCAATTGCAAGCATCCCGGAGACCGATTTTGTTTCTGATATGCTCAACAAGCGAAATACAGTCCATCACATGGATTCGAACACAGACGAGGATGCCATCCCCATCTTTGCCCAGGATGTGAATGGCAAGCCCCGAAACAACAAACGCTTGCTACCTCGCCGAAATTGGTGTTCAATCCGTGAATATAAGCCTGGATCTACTCCGCCTGATACGCCAGATTCAGAGGTGACAGAAGTCCCAGAGCCTCGGCCAAATAAGTTGCAGCGAACATTGTCGCTGGGCAGAGGAGACAAGGTCTCTACTGGCAAACCCGGTATCCTCAGACGCCTCTCCACCCGTGGACCACCCCCAACAAGGGCCATGAGCTTCAACCGAGGCGACGAGGCTGCTTTCACTCGACGTGCAAGCGTTGATGGGCCAGTTCAGCCCCGCGAGAATGGAGATAGCTATTTCCCAGGAGCTGGGGCCGGCGCAGCTCCGCGACCAGCTGTTTACCGGCGACCAACAAATCTCAGCCAAAAAGCGGCAAAAAGAGCCGCCAAGAAGGGCGACGACGGCGCAGGCACCTATATCAACCTCGACGGCGGACTCGCCATCACCCTAAACCTAGAGATCAGTCCACAAGACCCGTCGGGTGTTACCGCACCCTACAAACTGCTCGTGCCAGCACTGTACTACGATGGGACTGAATATGATCCGCCCCCAACACAGATTGTCAAGGGCTGGAGAAAGTTCCTGCCCCGTCGCAAGAAAAATGACGGGGAACCCCATGCACACGCTGAAGCCGAAGATGAATTCAGTGATGACGATGAACAAGACGATTACGAAGACCACGATCTTATCAATAATACCCGCGCAAACGCCGCAACTAGCCAGCATCAACAACCACAACCACAGTACGAGGGATATCCTGGGAGTGAGGACGAGGATTCAGAGAGTGAGGTCCCACAACGACTACCACCGCACATGATTTCTGGACACGACCATTCGCCCGGTCCTGAGG
The DNA here is from genome assembly GCA_030762825.1 of Penicillium turbatum. Classification (NCBI taxonomy): domain Eukaryota; kingdom Fungi; phylum Ascomycota; class Eurotiomycetes; order Eurotiales; family Aspergillaceae; genus Penicillium; species Penicillium turbatum. Next base: position 641,843 of record JAUJYX010000014.1, read on the forward strand.
AGCATAGCCGTCCACGAAAGAAGTGGTTCGGCGTGATTTAATGTACATCATTGAGAATTGTCGTTAGCTGTGACTTTTTGGTTTTTTGCGATCTCATGTTTTGTATGTATTGTTTGATTTTGTGTTTGTTAAAAGATTCCCCTAATTTCAGCGAGTGTCGAACATTGGACATAAAGATTCATCATATCAATATCAAGTGAAGGCTTGGAAGTATAGAAGAAGAAATGAGTTTCGGCCCGGAAGGGGCGGCCTCGGCGGGTGATCTGATAGCATTACGTCAGCGGTCTCGACCGCTCACGTGATCAGATGCTTAGAAAGCCTCAATGGGCCTTGATTCAGCGTCGAATTGGCCAAAGTAAGAAATTATCTCTAAGCTTGCTGGTCTAGAAACCTCGGAAAGACAAAGAATTCAATCGTATCATTCTGTTTAGGGTCCAGTCTCTCTGATATCATCCAGTTTATCAATCACTCCCATCACCTAATTCTTTTTTTTGGTCCCCACTTCCCCTCCGAAAAAAAGATATTATATACGGGACTCCTCCCCTCTCTTCCCTCTTCTCCTCCACTTTTAAGAAATACCTTCAAGCTGTTTTCCTCCGCTTTCCGCCGTTTTCCCTCCCTACGATCCATTGGATTAACCGCCGCTGCGGCTACTACAGTTCACTCACAATCCCCTCCTTCGGCTTCAGTCTTTTCTAAACTTCCGACGCCGTCGCGCGTCAATTGCACAAATACCACCAGAATGGTGCACTCCAAAGTAGTCAGTAAGTGGCTTCCTGAAAATGCCCCAATTGTGCCAATATCAGAGGCCCTAACCGCATTCCCCCACAGTTATCGGCTCCGGCCCTGGTGCCCACACTGCCGCTATCTATCTCTCTCGCGCCGAGCTCCAGCCCGTTCTCTATGAGGGCATGCTCGCCAACGGCACCGCAGCCGGCGGCCAGCTCACAACCACCACCGATGTGGAGAACTTCCCCGGCTTCCCCAAGGGCATCGGCGGCGCTGAGCTGATGGACAACATGCGCGCCCAGTCCGAGCGCTTCGGCACCGAGATCATCACCGAGACCATCTCCAAGCTCGACCTTTCCTCCCGGCCCTTCAAGATGTGGACCGAGTGGAACGACGACGAAGGCAGCGAGCCCGTCCGCACCGCGGACGCCGTCATTATCGCCACAGGCGCCAACGCCCGCCGCCTCAACCTCCCCGGCGAGGAGACCTACTGGCAGAACGGAATCAGCGCCTGTGCCGTCTGCGACGGCGCCGTGCCCATCTTCCGCAACAAGCCGCTGTACGTCATTGGCGGCGGTGACTCCGCTGCCGAGGAGGCCATGTTCCTCGCCAAGTACGGCAGCAGCGTTACTGTTCTCGTTCGCAAGGACAAGCTGCGTGCTTCTAAGGTTATGGCGGACCGTCTGCTCAACCACCCCAAGTGCAAGGTCCGCTTCAACTCCGTTGCTACCGAGGTTCTTGGCGAGAAGAAGCCTAACGGGCTCATGACACACCTCCGTGTCAAGGATGTCATTTCCAACAAGGAGGAGGTCGTTGATGCCAATGGTCTTTTCTACGCTGTTGGCCACGACCCCGCCAATGCCCTCGTCAAGGGCCAGGTCGAGCTCGATGACGAAGGTTACATCGTTACCAAGCCTGGTACCAGCTACACCAACATCGAGGGTGTCTTCGCCTGCGGTGATGTCCAGGATAAGCGCTACCGCCAGGCTATCACCAGTGCTGGTTTGTTCATGTTCCAAATATTTTCCCATCGTGATTGCAGTTTGCTAACTTGATTGTTTACCAGGATCCGGCTGTATTGCCGCTCTCGAAGCAGAGAAGTACCTCGCCGAGTCCGAGGCTCACGAACAGCCCGCCGTCGAGACTGAGCGTCCTACTGATGGCCCTGCCGAGTACAAGTCCAACCCTTTGCTTTAGATACATATACGCTTATTCCACCTTCTCACAATTCCCCCGTTGTCATGATACATGAAACTTGATTTTTGGTCCGTGTATCGAGGATTCTTACATTTAGACTTGCATGTGCTATGCGATATCTTTTTAAACTTCCCGAGTTACTCACGTCTTTCTTTTTTCCGTTTCTGGCCCCTTTTGATCTCATATCGTTTTGGTCTGCTTGGGATTCCTGTACTCATAGAGATAGAGATGACACGAAAAGAGAACATCCCATCTTCTTATATCGAATGTTACTGTTTACAGCAGAACCAAGAATCTACTAAGTAATTTGGAATAGAATTTCATTCATTGATATCAATACAGCCGAATCGATACTCGTAACAATAAAATGTCTCTGCAGAGACAGGTTAGGTAGCTTGCCCCTCACTGTCTATCTAGACAGACTCAATAGTTAAACCACCGATAGTTAAATCACCGATAAAACCTCACTTCTCAGACTTCTGCGCAGGATTACCACCCGCAAAAGCCGAAGCAAGCACAGGCACAGACTGAGCACCATCAGCCGGATGGTCCGGCATAACCCACTCAGCAAACGGATTCTCTGCACACCAGCGATCCTTCACAACAAAAGTCTTCCGCTCCCACTCATCAACATCAACCTTCCATTTATCCCACGCCTCAGCATTAGCACGCCGATTCTTCTCCGTCTGCTCGATGTAGGGTTTTTTCTCATCCGGTGTAGCAGAGCGCCACATCTGGCCTAGGGCAGCGCGAATTTCGTCGCGCGGAGCCTTAGCGTTGGGATTGTTGGATGCTGCGCGGCGGGCTGCGTCGCACTGGTCGCGGCACTGGGTCCAGTAGTCTTTCTGGTAGAAGAGGAAGGGGTTTAGGCCTGTTTTTGCGGGGCGTGGGGGTGCGGGACCGAGCTCGGCGTAGATTGTTGTCCAGAGGGCTTGGTCGTAGGCGTCGCGGCGGGTTTTTTCGGTCGAGGTTGGTTTGCGGGTGGAGGAGGTTGAGGCGGGTTTGGGGTTCGTTATTGGGGTTTCGGTGGAGGAGAGGGAGGAGGAGCCTCTTGCTGTTCTTGATTTCTTTGCTCCGCGGATTGGTGTGGATGATTTGCTGCGTGTTACTTTTCCTTTCTCCGGGACGAGAGGGTGAGACATTTCGAGGGGTCCGGAGATTGGCTCGATTATTTCTGATGCGGCGCGGAGGCCGGAGAGGTAGGCTCCGTGGACGGTTGCTGGGTGAGTGCCGCAGGTGGCTTCGCCGGCGAAGTGGAGGTTGCCGATTGGGCGGGCCATCAGGTCGTAGTCGTCTGGGAAGGCGGCTGCAGCAACGTAGGAGTAGCTGCCGTATGTGAATGGGTCTTGGCCCCATCGGGTGATGATGGTCTCGAGGGGATCAGGAACTGTGGTATGTTTGAAGATGTTGCGGAGTTGGCCAGTGACCTCCGTGACAATTTCTTCGTCTGGCGTCTTTTCTGCTTGGTGGGCTGCATCGCCGGCCATGAGAGCGATCAAGCAAGGAAGTCCGGTGGTTTTCATGACGTTCCAGAACAAATAGAAACGGCCGCGGTTCGCTGCGTACTCTTCTTGGATCATAGTGCCAGGGTTGTTTGGCTCGCGAAGAAGGCCGAACATATCTCGCTTGGTGTCCCAGAATGGCTCTTGGAATACCAAGACAACCTTGTTCATGATTCCGAACCCCAGTCTACCAATTGCCCCTCGCTTCCAGTCAGGAAGAGGGGGCTGGAAGTTGATCTTTTCCTGCTTCAAGACCCCAAGGGAACCGGTGAACACCACATGATCTGCTAGGAACTTCTCGCCGTCCTGGCATTGGACAACTGATTTCTGTTTCCTATTGGACCCAGTTGCGTCGTAGGAGATATTAGTGACGATTTTGCCAGTGCGAACATCGAGCTGTTCTGGCAGCATGTATAGCCCGTATGGTAGTTGTTGGTATCCGCCGATGACCTGGGAATGTTCACCCTCGAACTCGTTCCCGATATCCTGGTCCCATCCTGACAAGCTGAGTCTGTTGATATTGGTTGCATTGGCATACTCAAGGTTGGCGAAATGCCAGTTCATCAATCGCATATCCTTAGCTGTCATCGGAAGCATGCGTTGATATTGTTTGACACCCTCGTCCATAACTGCACCGAGTGTCTGCGCCTGAGAAACTCTGGCAACCTGATCCAATTGAAGGGTGTCGTTCACAGTGTAACCTGGATTAAGCTGCCACCCAGTTGCCTGACATGTTAAGGCTGCGGGGTCATCTTCCTCATTTCCCGCTAGATCACTCGCCACATCGACAGATGGCTTGTTTTCCGCGGTCTTATGCTTGATACCTCGTCGGACTCGTTTGGTGGGGACCAATAAATCAATTGTGCCAGCTGCTCTTGCCTCTTCGTACTGTCGGATGGTAAGTCCATCATCCACCACCGATTCGCGGCCAGCATCAATCAGTTCGCGGTCTCCTTCGGCAGTCGGCAGAATCTGTGCTTTGTGACGATAAAAACCGGTGCGATCAAGCACGTCATTGTAGAGTTTTTCCGCCATTGAGTCCTGGACTTCGTTCACGGGGGATCCGTCAATATCGTAAATCGTTGAAACATCCCGTATCTTGTGGTAGTGGAGTGCCAGCTGGCCTCGTACTATCTGGTCCAGCGGGTTGCCATGATCGAAGCCGACGATAATCTGAGCACCCATTTCTGCTTTCGGAACAAGCCCCTCAGGCAGGTTATCCGACTTCAAACTGTGCAATGGATGTGAATAAATACGTCCACCGATCCTTTGACGCCCCTCCAGGACAATGACCCGGGGCAAGGTATTTGCATCGCGATACTGGCGGAAAAGACTCTCCAATTGACGTGCACATCCCAGACCTGCCATTCCAGCACCGATAACAACAATTGTAGGTCCTTCCTTTCGTCTTCCGCGTTTAGGTTTCACTGGAGCCATAGGAGCCTCCACACAGCCATGATTGATGTAGCCGTTTCGCGCAAGCCAGTCGTAAGCAAAAGAGGCCAGGTTCATCCATCGCCAATCTTTGGCACATCCAAGTGCTTCTTCCCTCGTGACAGCCACCATTGGGTTTCGGCCCCAGAGTAGCAAGATTCCATTCCTTATGTTAAGGTAGATTGTGACGTGGACGTGGCAAAGGTGGTCTTGGAGCAACTCTTGTTCTTGGCGGTGCAGGGCATATGGATTCAAGCGAGATGCATACGCCGCTTTGACACATTGCTCGCTGTAAACTGAGGGGTGGATTTTGGATGGGATGGACGATCGAGGTCGACATTTGGATAAATCGACTTTCCCACTTTCTAACACATTCGGCCCAAAGATAACTGACTGTGTAGAAAGAGACTGTAAGAGTTTTGGAGGTGGAGATGTAGATGTCTTCGGGTCAAAGGAAGATGTCAAGTCGGTTGAGGTGGTCGATTCATTTGGGGTACTGCTGCTACCACCGGTATACAGCCTCTCCGTTGAAGTTACATAGTTTGATCCATCAGATAAGGAATTCTGCGACCTGAGAACATGGTTTCCGAGACTTCCTAAAGGGATTGATGTTGAAGCTGTCTCGCAGGCCTTGTGCGTGATCCGCAGCCGTTTCGCAGGTGGTTCCGAATGTACAGTTGGTTCAGAATGAAGCTGATTTCGACCCTGCACTGTGATATCTTCTGGATTTGAAGCATATTCATGGATGTATGCGTCTTGACCCGGGGGCATCCCGGCCACCGCCTGGAACCTGATGGATGTGGCACCATGCATGTCCATACCGGGTATCTGCAGCTCGACAGTCTGTGAAAGACTAAGAGCAGAATGACAATGAGGAGAATAGAAGAGATTTCAGGTTGATACAAGCCAGAAAATATGTAGTATGGACTTGAAGAGGTGAGGTCGTTGATAAATCCTTTCTATCCCCGAGAATGTGTGGATATCAGATGTTCAGACGTCCACCCATGATATGGTCCGCGTAGGAATTCGATCTGCGCAAGTCGAGGGAACACTGGCAGGATTGAATAAATGGATCAACTGGATTTGTATTAGATGAGATCGTATGTTGTAGTGCTGAAATAAAGAGCAGGGAGTATGAGGGAATAGTTGAAGAAGACTGAAGAAGCACAGATCAGGACATACATCGAGTTCACCCCTTCCCACAGAACCCTACCCAGAGGATGGAGGAAAAAGATTTCCCATCAATTAAAGCAAGAATATCTCTGCAACGAATTGTATTTGAACCGTGAGGCTCGACGAAGGGACAGTGATGGCAAGAGTAGAAAAAAACCCTGGCTTGATCCCTCGGAGCGGGGCGTATTTCTCAGTCCGGCAGGTTGCGGCACCGAGTTCTTCATCCAAGGGCTCTTCTATTTCTTCACATATTTACATTGATCAGGGTCTAATTCATTTATTTCTTTATAGTCAAGCTATTTTTGAACATGATTGTGCAGACCATATGCATCATTGTCCCCCGCGAACACCTCCGAGTCATTGTCAGTGAATTCATCATGATATGACCTCCTGTTCGAGTTCTTCCAAGGGCTTCGCTGGTCACTGTCACTTTCACTGTCGTCACCCAGGACCAGGTCAACATTGTCATCGTCTAAATCAGTGAACCCAATTCGCTCTTCCTCGTCTCTAGCAAGTGTAGTGGCGGCTTTGTTCACATCAGGATCTTCCGAAAACGCACGATGAGGGCGGCGCGCTGCATGGTCAGACTGGAGGGAACCTCGGATATCTGCACGCTCTTGAGCTTCGAGTTCTTTTGCACGAGCCAAAGTTCTAAACATAAAGGGAATGATGAATTAGCACGCGTTCTTGAAACAACGAAAAAATGGATCAATCCAGGGGGCTCAAACCTTTGATATATGTACCACCCGGTAAAGATTCCAATACTGACGGTAAGAATTATACTGCAGATATTCACAGCTTTTGACCCTGCACTCATCTCCTCGCCCTTTTCGGAGAGCAGACGGATCCGGCTACCGATAAACGCAGGAACCAACAATTTGGGTGAGATGATGGCTGTCGCCAATCCATACATTAGTGGCTGCACTGTAGGGAACGTGGACACTGCTCCGTTGCAAATTGAGTAGGGTAGTGGGCATAATCGGATCATGCAAAGAAGCTTGAGTCCGTCATACTTCAATGTCAGGGCCAACGCGGCGAATCTCTTGTCACGTTCCATAAGGCGATGGACGAATCCAGATAGAATCGTCCGCGAAACATAAAACGAGACAGTCGAGCCAAGAATTGTTGCAGAAGCGTAGATGAGCCATCTAGAAAACAAGTCATGTTGAGTCAGTTCATCATTGTTGCTCTTGTCAGTAGAATCATCCAGAGTGGCTCTTACCCTTTCCATATGCCAAATATAAACCCGGCCACAGTCCCAAATGTCGACCAACCCACCAGAGGTGGAAATGAGACAAAAAAGACACACAACCACAGGATGAATGCAGCGAGCCAGGAGGTCTCCCACTTCTCAGCGACCGGGCCAAGCCAGATGAATAACTTCCCAGTCAACAACAGGAACGCAATGCCCAATGCGCCAACTGATAAAGCGGCACAGACAGTCCCAATCTTCTTCCATAGAGACATATCCTCCCATATCTTATTCGCACGGTGATACAACGCTGTACCACGGTGGATGATCTGTTCGCGATAACTCGTGTCCTGCCCGCTCGACCAACCAGAATTCCGCCTGCTGCCGCGGCTCCAGGGTGGTTGAGCATCGCTGCCCGGAGAAGAAGGTATAGGATCCCGAGAAGAGGGCGACAGAGACAATGCTCTAGCTGTGGACTGGTAGTCCGCTGGCATTGTGAATTGTGAATAAGCCCGGTATCAATGATGATGTGGTAAGGACGATCGAATAATCCGGGGGAAATGAACCACTCTCAAGCGATCGACACTGTGGACGCGGGTGCGATGCCAGGAACAAAAGTAAATATGCAAAGCAGATTTCAAGGGCGTGTAATAGCCCTGGTTGTTGCAGCGATCATGGAGATAGATAGATGGAGGAGTTGGTCAAGCAACTTTTAGGCTGAAAATCAAGTCTGACCCTGAAAGTCCAGATTGCAAATCAGCGGATCCGCCGGACTCGGGTGTTTACAACATACTGATCTACTTACTGTGTACATATACTGCTCGCATCTCAATTTGATTGTTAATGAGGGTATTATCTATGTGCTTGGTGATGTTGTATTACTTGAGTAGATGGCTCTACCTAATGAGGGTATATTACTTTATCTTCATGTATTTCCAGAATGAGCTAGGAGTTACCAACATTGACGTTACAAGCAGCTAACAGGTATTAAACCAGAGAACATACATGTAAGCAAGTCAAATGTCATCTTTTTTTTTAATTTATTCTATTCCACTAGACTTCTATTGCTTCATTTTACTCTTCTCTATATGTTTCCTACAGATCAAACCTGAACTGCCTCACCGATGATTTGAAGCTCAACTAGCCGATAAGCTGTTGTGCCCCAGTTGTTGATCGCCTTCTCCGCCTCCCCCTCTTTGTTTTGTACATCCTCTTGCACAACCCTTTCTTCTCACTTTCATTGTTAGGTTGATCGGTGGGTCGATGGGCGATGCGATGTAATTTCCACCTACTCATCATTTATCCCTTTCGCGACTCTCATCGCCTTGCGCCGCTATATTAGAACCCAACCCCCCTTTCGGCCCTACTTACGAATTTACCCGGACATACAGAGAGAGCATGTCGCATCTCTGATATCTGGTCCTGATCTCACTTTCACCAGGCATCATCCTGCTTGTACGACTTCGTATAGTCACTCCTTCTAAGACCCAACCTCTTCCCCACTAGGATCTCAACTGTTCCTCGATCTCTTGCGTCCCCCCCCCGCGTCCACCCACACATCACAATACCTCATGGTTTCCGACGAGCTGCTGGAGCAGTGTCTCCAGATCCTGCAGGATCAGGCACTGGATGAGGAAGAGCAGGTTGAGAAAGTGGAGGACTTCTTGCGCGCAAACACCTCTTTGTCAGGATCACCCTTGGAGAATGCGGTACTGGACATCCTTTGGCGCCATCGCAACCGTAATATACCAGATGCATCGCCTCCAGTTCGTCATACTGTGATTCGCCGCTCATCGCCCGCACCATGGCAAATGGCTCGCTCATCTACACCGCTATCCCCGCATTCGACTTTGGGAACAAGTCCGGGGAGCACCTCGTGGATGCAGAGCTCCCGCGGGCCTTTCACGCGGCCCCCACTATCCTCAACTGTATCTCCATTTACCTCCCCGCGTCCATCGCCTCGGCTTGCCCTTGCGCAGCCTATTCCTCATTCTCCAAACCTCAACGCCTACGAGTTTTCCGACCAGAGCCAGCTCTCTGACTTCTACGGCGACCTTGGTGGTGATAATAACGTCGACTGGTTGGTCGCAGATGATGCCCACAGCACAACATCGTCCGCCGGTGGTCTCAGCACCCCCGGAGCACTCAGCGCCACTGCGGTAGAATTTGTTCCAGACATGAGCCCGCATGACATCCTACGCACAGTGCTCGGCGACAAACGGTCAAACGATGAAATAGAAGCCGCACTAGAGGCCAACAGTTACGATCTCGGTGCGACCATTGCTTCCCTCTCGCAGGATATAGAATCAGAGGCAATCGCAAAACAAAACGACGACGGCCGTGTTCTGGTTGGCAAGTCAATGACAATGGAGCAAGTACGTCCGATCACACCATCGGGTAATGGCCGTAGCCCTGTGGTCTGCAAGTACTGGCTATCTACTGGACAATGCCTTCGAGCGGACTGCCGATTTAGTCATGACCTAACCACGCATCTATGCAAGTGAGTGTTCTTGGATACGCTCTAGGGGAATCAATCGTTCTTGCACTAACAATTGGGACTAGGTATTGGGTAATGGGAAATTGCCTAGCTGGAGATGGCTGTCCCTTTTCGCATGACCCTTCAGCGCTCATCGGCAATCTCAATGTTACGGATAGCAGCCGGCCAGCTTCGCCCTCGCCATTCCAAGTAGACAGCGGCTCCGATGCGTTTCCACCGCTGCAATCAGCAGACAGTGGTGATCAATGGGCAAGTCAGTACTCCGGCCGGTATCCCGGCCATCTCTCTGCTTATCAAGCCAACAAGTATGCACCCCCTGGCCTGCATCCTGGAATGGGTAAGCGAAATGGAAGCGCTACACACCTTGGACGACCCAACTCCCGCCCGTCAAGCCGCCACCAACATCGGGAGTTAAATCCTGCTGCGCCGTCTGTGGACGATCCAGACGCCTTCCCGACTCTTGCCGCGGTCAATGCGAAGAATGCTGCAAAAAAGCATCATGGAAAGCGGGGCGGCCATAATAACCGCGAAACAAGCTTGAGCAAAGAAAGTCTTCCTTCATCTCTAGCTGATGTGGTTCGGATGACTCCATCCCCTGCTCCCTCTAAAACCAAATCCGGCTCGAAAAACAAAGACCTTAGGGGACGGGAGAATAGCGCGGCTGCTCAATCAATCCCAGCCCCGCAAAACATTCCTTGGCTGGAGACTGGCACGCGAGCCAATCAACAGTATATCAAGTATCGCACAGAGGCTATTCGTCATGGCACTGTGCGTAACAAGTTCCTGCAGAGGTAAGCTTTGCATAAACAGTATCCACTTCCACCCACTTTCTAACATTCATCTATCAGCGCTGCTCAAGCATGGAACCGCAACGATGCACGAGCTGCTAAAGCATTGTCGTTACGTGGCCAAGCCGAGAACGATGCGATGCGCAGGTGTCATCGGGAGGCTGCTCGCCAGCTCTATGAAGAACGCAACCAACATCTTTCTCATAAGGGACTAGACGAATCTTCTGAGGAGCTTTACGTTGATTTGCATGGTCTCCATCCAGAAGAGGCTATCGAATATCTCGAGAAGATCTTGCTCAAGCACGCTAAAGAGGGTCTCCGGGTAGTATATGCTATTACCGGCACTGGTCATCACTCGAAGAATGGCAAAGATAAGATTGGCAAGGCCGTCAAAGCATGGTTGAACGAGTGGCGGTACTTGTTCCGGGAGTTCAGCGTGCCTGGCGAACGAGGCGGTTATGTCGGAGGAATTCTCGGCATCGATCCAACAAGTTATGACAAGTCGATTGCGAAGGAGCTGGCCAGTGACCTGACGGAGGCCAACGCTGGCGGAGAGCCTCCCGTCCTGACCATGGGCAAAATCCAATTACTCAAGCGAGAAGAAATAGACACCCAGGATCAATGACACGGCAGGTTATTCGATTCAATTTGCGCCAAGATGGCATGATACCCAAGTACCACATTTATCTACTCAACTTTCTGATCGCCCAACCCGTCTTCAACCCTTTGGTCGCAATACGCAACTCAACAATGGCACGCAGCAAAGAATATGAAATTCTTGAGCTGTTTGAGGCTACCTTTCGGTATATTCTTGACTGCCCACTAGTGTACAGCGACACAAGAGGCCACCCAAGACGCTAGAACTAGTGAGGCAACCCATCATACAACCTACTTAAGTAAAACAACATTTTTCAAGTAAACGATGCACATGTACATCTAGATTGAACTTGCAAAGGTATGTCGTATATCATGCGTAGATAGCACACACATCTATACATCCATCCTTTATTCCGGCTCCTGATGCTGCCACTCCTCTCTCAAAGCATCAACATCAACCCCACAAGCCTTCGCCTTCTGAACAATAGCCCTAGCCTTATGCGCAACGGGAACATCAATCATCTTCCCATCAAGCGTCCAAGCACCCCGCCCAGCCTTCGCAGCCTTCTCATCCGCAATAACAACCCGAATAGCCCACTGCGTCTCCTGTGGATCCGGCCCAAATATCTCATCCGCAACCCTGACCTGCGACGGATGAATACACTGCTTCCCATTGAACCCCAACCGCCTGCCATCACGACACTCCTCCTGCAAAACAGCCGGTGGCTCCCCATCACCCTTCTCAGACTTGAACGCCGTGCAGACGAGATCAATCGTCGACGGCAGGTCCGCCGCCCGCGCAGCCGTCGCAATCGCAGACCGCGCGAAGAGGAACTCCGTTAGCGAAGGCGTCCGTGTAATGCTTAGATCCAAAGCGAAGTCCTCGGCCGCGAACACCAGACCCTGCAGTAATGGCGAGGCGGCGCAGATCTGCGACAGGTTCGTGAGGGACTTGGCGGACTCGACTAGCGCCAGGAGTGAGATGGGCGTTCTTTGTGCTGGGGGTTGTTGGGATAGAGTATGGTTTATGACGTCTGTGACGAAGGTCAGGTCGGAGGCGGAGTTGACTTTGGGGATCACGATTGTTGTCAGGTTTGGCGATTGGAGCTGGGTGGTTTTGTTAGCATGCGATGATTGCAAGTGGTCGCGGCACGGATGATGATTGGGGTATGGGGTTATGTATGTGTTCGGGCTTAACTCACGACTTCGGTCAAATCGGCCAGCGCAAGTCCGCTGTCTACGGAGTTGATGCGTACTGCGCGTTCGCGGATCCCCGATGGCGCGGCTTGGTCGATTGCTCTCCGCACCAGCGAGCGAGCCTCCGCTTTCTTGTGCGGAGTTACGCTGTCTTCCAGGTCATAGGCGATGCAGTCGGCTGTCAGTGAGCGGGATTTGTCTAGGAAGCGCTGGGAGGAGCCCGGGACTAGTTGATATTGTTGGTTAGCTTTGGGTTGTTTCTTTGGAGAGCTCCGGGAGTGAAATGCGGGGAAGGCGCGCTGGGTTTGGAAGAAGGGGTGGGAGCTTACCGTAGAGGAGGGAGCGACGGAGAGTATTGCGCGCTGCCATTGTTGGATTTGGTTAATTGTGCATTGGACAATGGTATAGGGACGGGTTGGAGTGTCTTGGGGAGTGGAGGTCTTTATAGAGTTGACTTGGTCTCCCGGGAAGAAGCCGACTCGGCTATCCGCAGAGCCAAATCTGGTGTGCAGAATGTACATTCATAAATATGTTGTTTGGAAATGGAGCTCAATCTATATTTTGTACACAAGTAGATACTATGTTTTCTAAGTTGCATCTCTCGATTGTTTATCTTGTACACAGTATATCATCTCTGGAGGCACGATACTTGTGCGAGCGGCGCTGATGTGCAGGAAAATTGACATTACCTACGGGCAAACCAATCGCCTTGATTGCCATTGCTCAAAATATGATATGTAGGCAGCTGGCTGGAGTGTTCAAACCCCTGTTCCAGTAGTACAGCAACAAGGGCTTTTCGTAGTATAAATGGCGGTGAGTCTTAAACGAGGCTGTGTGTAGCAGTTATTTCCCTTCACCACAATGACGACTTATGTTCTTTACAGTCCTGACGGCGCAATTGATAAATTCTTTCAACTCGTACACTACCATCACAAGACAGCAATGCGATGAATTCGCCATTTCTCGCGCTGGCGGTGTGTCCTCTGCTCTACAGATGTAGGGAGTGTGTAGCTATACCGTGACAGCGGGGCCCAACAAGACCAAGCTCTTCCAGTTCCGAGATGAGAACTCTACCATTGATATGGGCAACATGATCATTGCCAAAACAATCCATCCCGAATTTGTGACTAGCTGCAAGTATCTCGGTACTATGGGCGATTCGCGGCCAGTCTATATCTACGAGATGGAGTATCTTCCTGGGTCTGCCCACATAATGGCGCGTATTCCTCCTGACGACATGCCCCGGCAGCATAACACTATCAAGGACTTTATAAGGTACGCCTAGTAAAATTTTTGCTTTATTCGTAAGAACTGATATTTAGAATAGGTTCTTTATATAGTCATAGAATAACAATCTACAGCTATACTCAGATACAACTACGACCTTACTTATGGAGTTTCAATCAAGCTTTGATCTTCTTACTCGAAATCTACCGTCTCGCTTTACACTAAACATAGAAAGGGTCCGCAAAGAGCTCCTGTCTCTCTTCAGAGTTCTCCCCTTTGTTCTGAGCCACGGTGACCTTAACGTGATGAATCTCCTCGTCAATCCCAAAACCGGAAATATCACAGGGATTGTTGACTGGGCTGAATCAAGGATTCTGCCGTTCGGCTTCGCGCTATATGGGCTTGAGAATCTTTTGGGCTGGATAGACTCAGAAGGGTGGCACTACCACGATCGCTACCGCGAACTCGAGAGCCTCTTCTGGCAAACCTTTCGAGAGGAAGCTCATAATTTCTCTGACGCTGATTTATATTTGATTAGCGCTGCTAGGATGGCTGGATTTTTCTATCATTATGGATTTAATTTTGACACGAAAGGGGTGGTTCAAAGTCTGCGGATGGACCAGCCGGATGGTTCGCTCGCATATCTCGATGCTTTTTGTGCCGGTGAGTTTGTTTTCCTCGTTTGAGAAGTCTGATGAATACTTGTTAGCACGATGGCCTTGTTTGACCGCTCACGCCAGGAGGCGGCTACGAAGAATCAAGCTTGCGTTCCCAGGCTCATTGATGAAGGTTGGCTCCATTATCTTATAATTATCACTTGGCAATGTTTGCAGACCAATATTCGCCGGGCTATGCTCCTGGACTATATCGCCAATATAGAGACAAGCTAGGTACCGTTTAGAACGAGTGATTGGGGTTATATCTCCCAGTTCGTAGAGCCTCTGTACACTACCTACCGTCAGCCTAAATTTTGTGATGTGAATTGTCCCAAAGTCGAGGTATCATTGCTTGGAAGAGTCTGATGCTGAGATCTCGTATAGAGCAGGCCGTGCGTCTTATCGTCTTAGCGCCACATACGTTGCACATTGATAGCTGTATGTGTGGCTGACGGGTATCCACTCGGTGACATCACGTGAGTAGCTGAAACCAACCCGCATTACAGAAGCTAAAGGAGTTGATACAGTATCACGACTGCAGACTATGAATATGAATGCTTTTTAGCAACTTTACTAGTAGCAGAAAGTTTGAAATGATATTGTATACCGCAGTACATTCTCTATAGCAATGTATTGAATCCACATTGATCTATGCATCTACTGTAGCTTTGATTATTCTGCCGTATAATACCGCCATTCACCCGTGTTTCGACCACCGAGGGATTGATCAGTCAACAACGAACCTGACTTACAAGGATCAGACAGACCCGATCTATCGACCGAGAGGTCCGCGATACATAAACTACATTCAATCCTCCCCTTGCAAATTATGGATCAAGCATCAGGAGGCCAAGGCGACCTAAACTGGCGTCTCAGCGCGCATCCGATCACGCTACTTGTCTTTTTGGGCATTCGCATCGGTTCGTACTCCCCGCTCCGAAAAGCAGTGCTGGCAATGACTTGACTAACTAGATGGACAGGCGCGCTGCTGATGTATCTGTTTGGTGTACTGTTTATCGACGACTTGTACGGATCCTGCCCGAAACTACCCACCCACGTATCAGCTTGCGACGCTAACGTGTATTTAGCATTCTCGTCTTCATTTTCACCCTTCTTCTCCTCTCTGCGGATTTCTACTACCTGAAGAACATTGCCGGACGCCGGTTGGTCGGTCTACGTTGGTGGAATGAGGTCGATACCACAACTGGTGACTCGCAGTGGGTCTTCGAATCCTCGGACCCCAACGTTCGCACTGTGACAGCCACCGACAAGCGGTTCTTTTGGCTGAGCTTGTATGTTACACCAGCTTTGTGGGTAGGCCTTGCGATTTTGGCTATTGTGAGACTGGTTGGCGTTATTTGGCTCAGTCTGATCGGTAAGTACTACGTCGAATGCAATTTGATATACTCAGGCCTTGGATACTGATATTGGTTGTAGTCATTGCCCTTATCTTGACCATTACAAACACGATGGCCTTCTCCCGTTGCGATAAGTTTGGCCAGGCCTCGACATATGCCAACTCCGCTTTGGGTGGTGGGATCGTGAACAACATTGCTGGTGGCCTGCTGGGCAGGCTGTTCCGGTGAGCGTGAGAAGGTTGGCCTTTGATTTGCCGTTTGTGGCATTGTGCTGGCGGTTTTTCTTCCCGGGCTCTGTGTATTTAGAGCAGAGTATTTGACCACTTACCATTGGAACGCAATCAATCCCTCTTCATGACATGGCATCTTTAACATGTGAGCAGCAAGCATGTGAGCATTAAAAATCATTTCCAAGTTTCAAGGACCTCGGGATTGGGGTTGTGGTGATAGATCTTGCCTGAGGCAAGTAAACACAGGGTCGTCCCTCCCCTGGAGGAGGATGCTGTTGCCAACACAGCACAGTTTGCGTACCATGTCACGGGTGGCGTCTGTTGTTTATTTGTTTCTGATGTCTCTTCATCCTCTTCCTTTTCTTTTTTCTTCTTCTCTCTGCCCCAATATCAATTATCTTCATCCGTTGGCAACTTTCTGTTCCGCATCGGAAATCCTTTGGTAAGTGTTGTTGTCGTTCTTGACCGACCACGGACCACTCTGCTCTTTTCTGGGAGCGTGACAAACGTGGAAACACCATCCAGTTCTCGTCTTCTCCAGGGCACGCGTTGTCACGGACCTGTCCCCCCTTCTTTTGCTTCACAATCAACCTTCATACATTTGTTTCTTGTCTGCTCTGGCGCCTGTATACCCTCCGTTGCTGCCTGTGACTTGGCCTTCACATATCTGTTCCTTGTCGGTAGATAATGACGAGATGATCTTGTAACGACATGCCGTTTGGGATCTGTGACTAACAAAGATGCCTATCAAGTTGACTCCCTCGCTCCCAAGATGTCTGGGGAGTGGGGCCACCTGAGTAAGTACTGCTCTACACCTCCCAGCCAAGGATCAGATTCCCTCTGTGTCCATTGAGTGGCGACACGGTCTTCTATTATGGAACTAACCAGTTATCAGGGGTCGCTGATGACGAGAACGAGAACCTTCGTTCTCGTCACCACGGCCCAATTGACACCGAGGAAACGAAGATCTATGGCGCCCACGACGATTTCACCTGCGGCAAGTAAGTTCTCTCTTCTCTCTCCATGACACGCAGCTTTCAGCTGCTTGTCGAGTTCCCTGAAGACAATCAGTTACTAAACAAGACAAGCTGTGGCGAACCTGGCCACATGACTCGCCAATGCCCGAATGACTCTGTTCCTCTGGGAGCCAGGAGCGGAAACGAAGAGTAAGTCGTTGTCACAATTACCATACCTGTTTATGTTTTGTCAGTTAGCCAACGCTGCAGTTTAGTGAAGCTTATGGCGGTGGTGACGTTGGAGGTGGCGGTGACCGTGCCTGCTTCAACTGCGGCCAAACCGGGTAAGTCATTGGTCTTCCTGCCTTTTGCCCGACTTGACTGACGACAATGCAGCCACAACAAAGCCGACTGCACCGAGCCTCGCAAGATGGGCGCATGCTTCAACTGTGGCGAAGAAGGGTGAGTCGATTCCGAGTGTCTTGTATTCTACCCTGCTAATTGACTTTGATACCAGTCATTCCAAGGCCGATTGCCCCAACCCACGTGTGTTCAAGGGTACCTGCCGCATCTGTGAGAAGGAAGGCCATCCGGCTGTCGATTGCCCCGAGCGACCTCCTGATGTCTGCAAGAACTGCCTGGGTCAGGGCCACAAGACAATGGAGTGCACCGAGAATCGGAAGTTCGACCTGAACTTCGTGGCTGATATGCTCCCCCAGGAAGGTTGGGCCGCAATGAAAAAAGCCAGCGATGAAAGGGATCTCGATGATTTCCGCGAGGTACTTGTGACCCTTGCTTATCTTGCATATTTCAAGCTTTGACTGACCTCATCTCAGGCCCTCAAGATTTACTCCAAGGCTGTTCCTGACGCGACCTGGGCTGACATCGAGAAGAAAATGCGAGAGGACAATTTCAATATCTACATCATTGCTATGGTGAGTGATACATGCGTGTCCTTTGATGTTCAAGAGCGAATGACTGACGGGTGGCTTTCAACAACAGGAGGCTGAGGTCGACGACGTGATGAGTCTGATTGATCTTCAGGGAGTGCTC
This sequence comes from Penicillium turbatum, assembly GCA_030762825.1. NCBI lineage: Eukaryota > Fungi > Ascomycota > Eurotiomycetes > Eurotiales > Aspergillaceae > Penicillium > Penicillium turbatum. The sequence goes on from JAUJYX010000014.1 coordinate 659,629, forward strand.
GACCGAGAGTATTCCATTGGATTCTTCTTCAGCCCCAAGCCGACACGTGCTGCCCTCCGAGAGCGATGGCCTTCGAGCCCCGAGGAGAACCTTGAACGCATGAGTAACGCTGGTATGCCGTATGAGCGCAAGGTGCCCAAATGTCTGAACTGCAGTGGTAGGTCTCGAATCCTGGACTATGGATTCACAGAAAGTTACTAAGTCATCATATCTAGAATTGGGACATATCTCGCGCAGTTGCAAGGAGGAGCGCTCTGAGAACAATGATCGTGTGGAGATCAAGTGCTCGAACTGCGGTGAGGTTGGACACCGTGTGCGCGATTGCCGACAGAAGCGCAAGTACACGGCTCATGGATGCCGTAACTGCGGGTATGTGAACCTAGACAAACCATGTTGGCACGGACAATACTAACCTATGTGAAGTTCCGAGGAACATATTGCTTCTGAATGCACCGAACCTCGCTCCGCTGCTGGCGTCGAATGCCGCCGGTGCAACGAGAGTAAGACAGGATTCTGGCGACCTCAGTTCATGCGTTACGAGCTAACATTTTTGTTCCAGCTGGTCATTTCGCCAAGGACTGCCCCAACGCTCCTGACCGTCCTCCTCGTTCCTGCCGCAACTGTGGGTAAGTCATATACTTTTTTTCCCGGAGCGTCAAAGTCGTTGCTTATTTCTAACATGATTACAGATCCGAGGACCACATGGCTCGCGACTGTGAGCAGCCTCGCGACGTTTCTACTGTGACCTGCCGCAACTGCGATCAGAGTAAGTTTGGTGCATGCCATGGAAATCCTCCTCCTCTTTGTGGCACGAAACTGACAAATATAATTTCAGCTGGACACTACTCTCGTGACTGTGACCAGCCGAAGAATTGGTCAAAGGTTCAGTGCAACACATGTGGCGAAAGTGAGTTAAACACGGGACTTTCTCTGATCGAGTCAACCGGCTAACGATACGCTAGTGGGTCACACCTCCCGCCGTTGCCCTGAGGCGAAGAAGGAGGAACAGCCAGATGATGCGGTCCATGATTCTCCCGGACGCTCTGACCCGGCCAAGTTGGTAGAGAACGATGAACAGTATTCCCACGGACCTCCCAGCTCGCGAGGTTCTCCCAGACGGGATGAACCTGATCTTCTGGGTCCGGAGACCGGCGATGAACCATTTGAGTACAAGCGCCGGGATAATGACGACCTGTGGTAAACGCTGCAACTTGATGCCAAGGGACAAGGAGCGGCTGGAATCTCTTCAGAGCCATCGCGATTGGATTCTCGTTCTCTCCTGTTCTGGTTGGCGCCGTGCAATACTTTCCGGGTGTTGAAATTTTTAGGCAGCCTCACGGTAGCCCCAAACAGACCACCCAGATGTCACGTATGGTGCCAATCTTCACCCCGGCTCGTTGTTTTCGCGGTTCACGGTTTGTTTCCCAAGGAGTTTTAACCATTCGAGATTTTATGATTTTTTGCTTTCAAGTTAGCCATTTTTTACCCAGGAGCTTTCAATGACCGCTGACCGGCTGATGGTCTCACCTTCCGATGAGACTAAGGACAGGTCTGGGCAAGAGGGAGCGCTGGAACTGGGGATATGCAGGCTTTTAGTTGAATTCAATATTCAATTAAGTAACGATTCTTTGAATTATTTTAAGCTACTGACTTTAGTCTACATAAACGTAGTTCTACCTAGGCTTCTTGCATACAGAAATGATCACAGCAACAAGTATAACCGTATGCATAACCTCCAACAGCCTCATGCCCAGAGCATTGATTTTGACGAAACACATCGGCCTCCCTACGACATTCGGCATGCCTACTTCGGCCTAATTTGATGTCCCGAGGACGGCTTTGGCCCGATGACCATGTTCCCCTTAAATACCCCAGACCAAATCACCATGTCTTGAAGGGATCGATCCGGTGGCGTTGATGCCTCCCTGCCATAACTCGGATGCCATCATCCCACACAAATACTAAGAGGTCCCCGCATTGCCGATCCCACGTCTCGATACAGGAACATTACATAACAGAAGTGTAGGTACATAATTGGGTAGCATCGCGAGAATACGGAGTTGCAGTTGATAGATCTCCGAATCGGGCATCCCGGACTCCAAACTGGGGAACCCGAACTGGAGGTATTTATTCTGAATAGTACTTGATATACGACATATGTAAGGTGGTCAAATACCGTATTAAGATAATATTCTATTATTCTACAACAGTATACAACTATTTTGTAGGTACATGTACTTCATACAGCTATACGTTGTAGGTCTTCCCTTGCCGATCCCGTGCCGATGACGTGACCAGTCGGCTCTGTCCACTGGCTTCGGCTTCCCCCAACTGACCGGTTTTACCCCTCACAGAGCAGGTTTTCGGCATCGAAGGGGAAAGAGATTCCGGATGCTTAATGCTCCTTCCCTTGGCATCTATGGTTTGATGATCCTTGCCGAGTGTGTTGGAGACTCCTTGCAGCATACAACAATCCACGCGTGAAGGCAAGCTAACGGTGTAGCAGGTATGAGCGGTATGGACGGTATGGACGGTATGGACGGTATGAACGGTATGAACTCCCTGAGCCGGGAAGAAAAAGAAAAAAAACTGGAGACTCCGGGGGAACTGGAGAATCTCCAGGTTTCGGGCAATGAAGATCATTACCACAACTCCGTTACTAGTCTCGGACAAAACCCGAGTGGCTTCACATGGCCCAACATATTTTCCCGATTGACCTGGTGGAAACCCGAATCGTGTAGACTCACGACCCTATGAGATAATGACTTGACGGCGCCCCCCGTCTCGGCTCTCCCGAGGGAAAAAGAAGAAGGGGGCACAGTTGCTCTTTTGCCCGATCCGGCGACGGTTTACTCCGTCTAGCCACCACCAATGTGACCTTGCAAATGCTCCCCATCGGTGCTTTGTCTTTTGCTTCGTCTGGTTTGTGATCTAGACTTTGGTGTTTTGGTTGTGGGGACTTTCACGTTCGGCTCTGGGGTTCATAACCTGGTTGGTTTCCCCGGGTCTGACTGTTGTCTTGTTGAATCTTTTCTTCTTTTCCGTGTTTAGCTGCGCTCTCCCTGCTCAAATACCATATGCATTTTGGTGACTGCCAATCGGTCATTACTCGTGCATCCTTTTAGGGCTCAATTGTACACATTGATTGTATAGGTACCTGCACGCTGCGACTCACACACCATATCGCCAGCATGAAGCCATTCTTCGGCCTTCGGGGCACGAACTTGAATATTATGATCGGTGTTATCGCCGGTCTTGATTTCTTGTATGTTCATCTCTCGTCTGTTTGATCTGGCAGTATACAGTGCTAACATACGATTGTACAGATTGTTCGGATATGACCAGTATGTCAAGCTGTACGGAACAAGACCAGTCTGTTTCTCCTGCTAATGTTCGACAGAGGTGTGATGGGAGGTCTATTGACATTGAACTCGTTTATCACCGTCTTCCCCGAAATCGACACGACCAGATCAAGTTCATCAACGAGTAATAACTCGACGACACAAGGTATGCGACGCTCGGGCAATCTTCCGACTAAATGCTGATTTAGCAGGAATCACTGTCGCGTCCTACAATTTGGGCTGTTTCTTTGGGGCAATCATGTGTATCTGGATTGGAAACTATCTCGGCCGTCGCAAGACAATCTTCGCCGGCTCCGTCATCATGGTCATCGGTGCTTCGCTGCAGGCCTCCGCTTACTCACTCCCGCATCTCATTGTCGGTCGTATTATCACGGGTGTCGGCAACGGCATGAACACCTCCACCGTCCCTACATGGCAGTCTGGTGAGTTACTACCCCATTGAGTATAGTAGATGATGCTAATGTCCGTAGAATGTTCCAAGTCCCACCACCGCGGAAAGCTCGTCATGCTAGAGGGTTCTTTGATCGCAGCCGGTATCACAATCAGCTACTGGCTCGATCTCGGCTTCTCCTTCCTCGACCCTAGCTCAGTTGCCTGGCGATTCCCGATTGCCTTCCAGAACGTTTTCGCCCTGGTCATCTTGTTATTCGTGCTGCCGCTGCCCGAATCCCCCCGCTGGTTGATTCTCAGGGGCCGCGAAGAGGAAGCCATGGGCGTTCTCGCCGCTATCCTAGACTTGGATGAGAACGATCCCTACGTCCTCTCGGAATTCGCTGCTATCAAGGATGCAGTTATGGATGCTTCAACTGCCAGCTTCCGTGACCTGTTCACTATGGATGAGAATCGACACTTCCATCGCGTGGTGCTTGCCTACGTCAATCAGATGTTCCAGCAGATCTCTGGTATCAACTTGATCACCTACTACGCGGCGACTATTTACGAGAATTCCATTGGCATGGATGGCCTGACATCGCGCATTCTAGCTGCTTGCAATGGTACCGAGTATTTCCTGGCGTCTCTCATTCCCATCTTTATCATTGAGAAGGTCGGCCGACGGGTTCTGATGTTGATTGGTGCCGCCGGCATGTCGATCTCGATGATTGTCTTGGCCATCACCACCAGCTTTGAAGGCCAGCCCAAACCCGGTCTCGCCGCTGCCGTATTCCTGTTTGTCTTCAACACCTTCTTCGCCTTCGGCTGGCTGGGAATGACCTGGCTGTATCCCGCCGAAATCGTAAGGCTTCTCTTCTATCCTTCGCATGAATTCAGCACTGACAGTCTGACAGGTTCCCCTGCGCATCCGCGCTCCCGCCAACGCACTCGCAACCTCGGGCAACTGGATCTTCAACTTTATGGTCGTCATGGTCACGCCTGTGGCATTCGACACAATCCGGTACAAGACCTATATCATTTTTGCTGTTATGTGAGTATACTTGAGAAATTAGAAACGGGGCAAGGCTAATTTCATTCTAGCAACGCATTCATCTTCCCCGTCGTCTACTTCTTTTACCCCGAAACCGCCTACCGGTCTCTGGAAGAGATGGACACCATCTTCCACAAGACAACCAGCGTCTTTAATGTTGTCTCAGTTGCCCGCAACGAGCCCCACCGCTATGGCAAGAACGGCGAGCTTCTCATCAACTACGAAGAGACGGAGGAGCATCTGCGTCGCGCTAGCTATGTCTCAGAGAAGAAGGTCAAGCTGGCCAATGAGACAAGTGATTTGGAGACTGGGAAGGGTAGTCATTTCGAGCATCGCAAGGACAGCTCATCTGAGAGCAATTAGCCTGAAATAGGTTTCTTTCTTTGTTACTGTGATTGTATGATCAGATATTTCAGATGACACGGTAGATACCCTGTATAATGGATAATGTATAAATGGATAATGTTTCATGAGTCATGGCAAGGACATTAGTATTGCCCACTGCAGGAATACATAATTAGTATAGATCCGAGTCATCCATCACCAGTTCAGTGATAACAACCCCAGCAGAGTCAACCACCAATTCCCCACTCCTATTCCCTCACAACCCAAAAGCCAACCCACCAACAGCGGCAACCAAAATGGCACCCAAAACACCAGTCCCGGTAATACCCATACCAGCAGAAGAGCCACTCGGGGTCCCTAACCCCGGAATTGCGATAACCCCAGACCCATCAGAGACATCAGTCCCATCCGACTCATCAGACGAAGCCGAAGTAGCAGTCGGAGCCGCCACCCCCTTCGCAAGCGAAACAGGATCCGTCGATTCACTGAGATAAGTCGCCGTAAAAGGCGGCTGGAAATTATATCTCGACGACTCCTCCGCAAGCGAAGAAGTCGCTGCCGCACTGTTCGGCGCATACACCGACCAGACGGTATACGTTGTTCTAGTGGTCGATGTCACAGTCTGCACAGTGTAGGGCGAGTAAGAAGTCCAGTAGTAAGACCAGTATGTCCTGATTGAGGTCACTGGAGTCAGCTATCAAGTGGACACAACAATGGCATTTCCAATCCTACCAAAACAACAACAAAAGTCAAAAAAAATAAACAGAAAGTAAACGTAAACGTACCAAGTAATAGTCGTAGTAAAATACTCATAATCATAATCACCAACACTACTCGTCGTCGTCTTCCCAGACGAACTCGTAACCTCATCATCGTCCTCACTCCCACCCGTATCCTCCCCAATACAACCCGAATAAGCACAACAAACCCTCTCCCCCTTCCACGTCCGACACTTCTTGCCCGCACGACAATAATACCCGCCCTCACAACACTCCCCGCCATACGGCGCACACCCATCCGTCCCCTCGCAGCACTTGAAGCCAACGGCACAGACCCCGCCGTCCGAGCAGCATGCTTCGGCGGGGGAGGCGCAGGACGTGGCGCCGCAGCAGTCTTCGCCGTAGGGGCAGCAGCTTGTTGGGTCAGTTGTGCATCCTATGTAGCCTGCGGAGCAGGTGTAGGCGCGTGGGGACAGGGATAGGGAACCTGGGAAGAGGGAGGGGAGGGAGAGGGGGCGTTGGTTTTTGTGGTGGGTTGTGTTTGTGTATTCTTGGGGGTCGTCTTTGAGTTGTTGTGCTGTGGTTTTGTGGAGGAGAGGGAGGAGGAGGGTTAGGGTTAGGGATTTAAGGTGCATTTTGGAGGATTCCAGGGGTTGGGACTTGAATCTGATGTTAGGGGAAAACTGGGATTTATGGGATCTTGATTCTCTGGATCAGGGGATTTTATGGTGATGGGGTAAATAAGATTGCTGTTCGTATTTGGGGATTTTGGCTATCTCGCATGCATTGGGAATACGAGGTGGTGCTGCTTGGCGCGGTCTCGAGCCGCTTTCTGTGTGTGTTTCTCGCTGTATAGAGCCTAAATTAGAGTATCTGAGTCCTAAACATTCGGAGGATCAATTTTAGGCTGCTTTTTTGGTTGGTTGTGCTTGTCTTGAAGATTGAGGGGTGTTCTTGGCTTTAGGGCTTAGCAGTCCTCGTGACAGTAGCGTTCTTTGTTGGGTTTTGTTGGAGGCTCTGCTTGCTTCTCAGTTATCGGCACAAGAATGCATATAGGATAAAGGCTTGAACTAATGTAATGTGTTTATGGTATACGAAAAGAAAGGAAGTAGAACCAACTATAAAAAGTCTAGTTCACTACTATTTGAATGCATGATTACACAGAGATGTATACTGCCTACTAAACGTCTCTGGATTCGCCCAGGAGAGAAGAAAAGAAAGAAACTATCAAGGGGCAAACAAGCGGGGAGGAGAGGATGATACAGGCGGTTTCTGTAAAAAGAACAGGTCCATTTCTACAAGGAAACCCAAGATAGGGAAAGGATGAAGAAGGTGAGAGATCGGGAATCTCTCTCTTCTTCTGCCTGGCCACCTCAGGTGACTGAACTAACAACAACAGTCAAGCCATATGATACACCATCACGCTTCTCCAGATTCTCAAGTCTCACACGAACCATGACTTTATTTATCATGAACAATATCTCGTGCGCGAGGACGGGGTCGTTGCCGACGTTGGAGGAACCCATAAAGGAGATAATTTGTCGCATCTCTATGACATTGCATATCGTAATCGTATGCACTATATATTTATTATATTAGTGACGTTTGGTGACTACCAGTGATAGCTGGGTATGACTTAGAAAGAGGCATACGTTTGTATAGCGCTGAGCAGGGAAAGGTTGATTCCCAATTCCCTATTGATTTGTGCATGCGCCGACTCGAGGGGTTTGAGGTGTGCGCAAACCTATTCATAGCTGTACATCTCCTCGTTTTCAGGCTCAGAGTCCTTCTGTACTGGTCGCATCTTTGTCTTTGGCTGTGGTAGGAGCCCTTGACGCCTGTCTTTGCCATCACTCAACATTGGGAGACCGGGGATCTTCGCAGATTTGCGCAGTTTGGCATGGGTTGCAGCCACTGGCGCAGGCAATCCTCGCTCTGAGGAGGAGACGCATGGCAATGACCAGGCTATCGAGTTCACGAGCCAGTTCCTTCTCTTTCTTGTCCATCTCCATTTTCTGATGCAAGCGTGCGTACTCTTCTTCGACGTCCTGATCAGGACCCGCGGGAGTTCGGCTCAATGCGGGGTCTCTCAAACATTGGAATTCCTCCTTCAGGCTCTCGATGTTGTGGCTCGCCTTCAGCAACTCATCACTGTACGCCACAGTTTACGCTGGGCCATTTCAGGAGCTGCTCGACGGCATTCACATCAGACTCTGGTTCAGGGTCAAACAAACGGGAGGGTTGTCGGTGCTCAGCTAAATTGAGCTACATTCCCGTAGTAGCTCTATTGCTGGCCCCGAATCTGGCGGTTATCCATCAGCCATAAACCTGGGATGTAGGCATTTCTGCCCGACCTCGGAATGCGTAGCCTGAAAGATAGAGCGGCTATCTCGCGTCCACGACCACGAAATAGGTCCTGAAAGGGCGGAAGGCCTGACGGTAGTAACAACACGTCCCGCCGGGTGTGGCACTTGGATCGTATCGCTGCCAGAATAGGGCTAGAGACACCTTCCGAGTGGGCAGGGATCACCCGAATATCCCGACTCCTGCTATCCAGAGTCTAGTCAACCTCTCGGCTATCCGTGTTGGCAGACTCCGCGCTTCGGGCCTCATCTAGGTACCGTCGAGCCGCTAAATATTGCTTCAAACATTAGTAACTCATTGGGAACAGTTCCGATATTTCCGGCCCCAATGCCTGTTCACTTTTGAGTCTAGAGGTGAAAGGTTCACGCAGCCTTTTCTCGTTCCAGCCGTACATTGCTAAGGCCGAGCATAGAAGGCGTTTACCTTTCGTGACTCAAGGGTCTTGGGTGGCTTTAGGGCTCGGGGCACGAATGCTCGGCAAGCTACAGGCCATGTTATGCATCTCAAAGGGACTAGGTCTCTTCTTAGTGACACGTTCATCCTCAGAGTCTTCTTGAGCAGACAAGTTCTGGATGAGGCGGGGGTGGTGCGCTCTTACCTGTGAGACGACTTGCTCCTGCCCTTGGCTGCGAGTTCTTTAGCCATGACCTTAGGCTTCTGAGTTCCGGATCTCTTCTCATTCGACCCGAAGGCATGCCGCTCGAGTCTGGCCTTGATGACTTTCCCCTGTGGAACAACTTGTTCGCGTCCAGTATTTTTCGGCGCTTGGGCTGCGATTTCCTCGGCCACAATCTCAGGCTTCTGAGTTCCGAATCTCCTGTAATTCGGCGCGGAAGCACCCCACTCGCGAGAGCCTAGGTTATCGGTGTTCAAATATTCGTTCTTGGCCTTACCCCAAGTTTGCTAAGGTGTAGGTTTCACCTCGTCTGCAGCGGTTGTTTAGCTTTGTTTCCAATGTAGTGACAGCTGGCTTCCTCACCTATAAATGACTCTCCTCGCTTTTGGGCGTTTCTCGCTTCGGGAGGCTTATAGCGTGCGACATCCTCAGGTGGCTTTTATCCCGATTTGACCCGGATCTGTCGGCGCAAAATACCGTCAGACGGATGGAGGAAGGGACGAACCGCTCGCCCATCTTGGGCTTCATGATGATCCCGGATGATGGAGTGATTGAGGACATGGTGGGTGGTTGAAGAATGATTGTCTCGTAGGTTGGAAGTATAGTGGGATGATGATGTCGGAGAGGAGTCCGCATACATAGATGACAGCGGTAGAGGTGCAAACTTCAATGCACATCCAATCGCGACTCCACTGCTTTGAGGTCGTGGCAGTGAGCAAATACTAACGGGGAAAGAGGCAAGTATCAGAGGCAAGTATCGACTCATGCCGTGAGGGAATGAACGTGAGATCACGAGAAACAGACAGGTATATCAGGATCCTGGTGGTAGATGATAAAGAGGAAGGAGACAGCACGTCAGATTTATATAAATATAACTTTTCAGTTATCCGTCACTTCTGTATGTTAAGAATACATTCTTATTTATAGACTATGAGTAGAGACCTTATAGCCAGAGGATGTACAGTTTGCATCACATGCTAACATAAACCCTGCCATGGGCAATCATAGTGAGTCAAAGTGAAACTTCCAGGTAAACATATCTTCACATGGATCTGATAATAATGCTTAGTATCGGCATTTGGACATCTGACAGTTCTGCTGGACTTTACGGAGAATATCCTCAGAGAGGAAAGATAAACCCGAGAACACCAAGAACACCAAGAGATGCTCGGTGAAGTCGTTGGGAAATTTCCACAACTCCATCTCCACCTCAACAGAGGAATCATCTCTCGGAGATTTGAGATTGTGAGTCACGCATTTCAAGCAGACTGTTTCCAAATTATATCTTCTTCACAGTTCATATATCTGGGAGTGAATGAAGATCGGCTCTCTCTCTTTTTTTTCCTTTTGCCAAGAAGTTCCGAAGTTCCCCTCATCGCCTTTATCAGATCCGAAAGCGGACACAGTCGAGTCTCCGCCTTTGGTTCTTATTCCTTGACGAATTGACAGGACGACATTGATAGAATACCAAGTTCAGGTATGTTCGCACTTTTTCACCTTCATTTCCGTGATGGGACCATGACCTCGGTAAAAATTTTAGAGTTTCGAAGGAATAGAAAACTAGAATGAAAATTTCTGACTCAAAACTACAGATTCATCCTTATTGATATTATCTCGGGCCATTGGAGTCCAATTGGGCGCCAATTGACCCATTGCCCGCAGAGGCCGAAGACCTATCTATACAAAAGAAAAGCAGAAAAGGCCGACACCATGTCGACAGAACTACAATATGCCTCCAGCGGCGATAAACAGCCCACCTCTCACGCTCTATCCGAAGAGTCCGCAGCACCGCAAAGCCCCATCTCCTCCTCAGACCTCGAGTCCGAGGACCAGGAGCTAGACCACAGCGTAGCCAATATCGAACGGATTTACAGGTCAGCACCAATTGCACCTCCAATCCATACATATCCCAGTATCAAACTAACCAGAAAACAGAAAACTGGACCGCCGGATCATCTCCGCCTTCTGGATCCTCTACTTCCTCTGTTCAGCAATCCGCTCGAACGTAGGCCTAGCACAGACCATGAACACAGACACCGGCCACGACCTCGCCAGCGTCCTCAACTTAACCCCCCACCAAATCTCAACCGGTCTAGCCCTCTTCTACGTCTGCTACGTGATCTTCGATCTACCCTCAAACCTGATAATGACCCGTCTCAGTCCACACGTCTGGATGAGTCGGATCGTCATCAGCGTAGGTCTGATCGGTAGCTGTCTCGCTGCAATGAAGGCAGCATGGAGTTTCTAGTACGTCCTCCCCATTCCCAAACAACTCCACATCCTATACATCCACTCCAGTCAATCAAAATCTAACAAGAACAGCCTCCTCCGCCTCCTCCTCGGCATCGTCACAGCAGGCATGTGGCCCGGAATGACCTACTACCTAACTCTCTTCTACCCGCCCTCTCGCATCGGCAAACGCATAGGCCAATACTTCACAGCCTCGCAAGTCTCCGCCGCAGTAGTCGGCCTCGTCTCCGCCGGCTTCCAAAAAATGGACGGCGCCCAAGGCCTCGTCGGCTTCCAATGGATGTTCCTCGTCTACGGCGTCATCACCGTAGCGCTGGGCTTCGCCTTGCTCTGGTGGCTCCCCGACCGCCCTATCGCACCAGGCGAGACGGCGCCACGACGTAGCTGGGCTATGCGCTGGGTGCCTCGCACGAGGCCAGCGCTGAAGGGCGCGGATGCGCTGGTGCATTACCATGATCTGAAAAGGGTGTATCACTCTTCTGCGTGGACGCTGCGGGATCTGATGCGTGTTTTTCTAGATTGGAGGCTTTATCCGTTGCTGGTGATGTATTTTGGTGTTGTTGGTGTTGGGATTGGGGTGCAGTTGTACGCGAATTTGATTATTAAGGCTATTGATCCGACGTTGAGTGATGTTGAGTTGAGTTTGTTGACTGCTCCAATTTGGATTGTATGTTTTCTTTCCCCTTCGCTACAAACTTCATTGTTCAACCCTGCTAACACAAGCAAAGATGGACCTGATCGCCATCCTCCTTGTAACACCGCTCTCCGACCGATTCCATCGCCACCGAGCCCTCTTCTTCTCGATCCCCGTCCTCCTCCAAATCCTCGGCCTCCTCCTGACAAGCTACGCCGGCTCCCCGTCAAACCCCTGGCCCCGCTACGGTGGCCTCCTGATTGTCGGCTTCGGGCTAGGCCCCACAGTCCCTATAACAATGACCTGGACGACGGAGATCTTCCAGCCGCGCCACGGCGAGGTCGGCGTTGCGGCTGCATCGGCCGTCGTCTCGGGACTCGGCAATCTGGGCAGTATCTTGACGACGTATGCGCTGTATTCTGGATGGAAGAGTGACTACGAGGCGCCGGGACGGGAGAAGTATCGCAAGAGTAATCTTGTTATGGTGGGGATTTTGGTGGGAGTATTCTTGCTGCGGCGGTTATGGAGGGGTTGACGAGGATTGTTGATAGGGGTGGTAATGGAGACGAGGCTGTTGATGGGGCTGCGAGGAGGGAGGTTAGGCAGAGGGGGTTGGAGGGGTTGGGGGGTGGTGTTAGACGGTGGGTTGGGAGGGGGAAGAGGATTGTGAGGAGGTGATTGGATGTATGAGTGAGGTTAAAAGTGCTTTTATAATTTGCTTTGTTGTGAGACAGAGGTTTCATAGAAGTCTAGATGGATAATTGGCTATCAAAGAGACGAATGAATGAGTACAATGCCCAGGTGCTAAAAGGTTGGTTGACTGGGGAGTGATACCAGATTGAGTTTGATCATGTGCCACAAAGACAATCTGATCAAGGTCTGGGTACTAGAAGAAGTATAAGCAGTATAAGAAGGACAGTGGAAGAATACGAAGATTACAGCAAGAAAGTAAGTCAGTAAAAGTGAACCTGGAATTAATGTCGATTCTCCAGAAGAACGATATCAAATGATATCTCTCGATAAACGATGGTCTGATTTTCCCATCCATGAATATTCTATGCTATTGTACGTATCACATTACCCCGTGAAGGGCAGTCAAGAGAAACAAAAAAAAAAAGAGTGCGGCTGGTACAACGAGGGAGGGGCAGCAGGAACGCAAAGAGGCGGACACTGGAACCAGGGAGAAAGAAAGGATAGAACACGAGAAGAAAGGCAGGAAGAGGAAGAGAAAGGCACAGAACATCTATGGGGGCTCCCTCACACAGTCAGGCCGCTCTGGTCCGACTCCCAGGTTGACGCCGAGGGTATCGGAGCGCTAAGACCAAATGATTCCTATCCATTTAAAGGCCACCACACATAGTCTCAACGATGATACCAGTGATCTGGTAGGGATCAGCGTTGGAAGCGGGGCGACGATCCTCGAAGTAACCCTTGCCGTCCTTAGCGCACTGGCGGGGGATACGAATGGAGCCACCACGGTCGGCAACACCGTAAGAGAACTTGTCGATGTTACCGGTCTCGTGGCGACCGGTGAGACGCTCCTCGTTGCCCTCACCGTAGACGGCAATGTGTTCGATGTGGCGGGCCTCGAGCTTCTTCATAGCGGCCTCGATGACCTTCATACCACCATCGGCACGAGTAGCGTTGGTGGAAACGTTGGAGTGAAGACCGGCACCGTTCCACTCACCCTTGATGGGCTTGGGGTCGAAAGAGATGCGGACACCGAACTCTTCGGCAACACGGTGGAGGAGGAAACGAGACATCCAGAGGTGGTCACCCACTACAATCAGTTAGTTTTGATCACTTTCGATTTTAGTTGTTGAACTCACTGTCAATGCCTTCGCAGGGGCCAACCTGGTACTCCCACTGGGAGGGCATGACCTCAGCGTTGATGCCAGAGATGTTGATACCGGCGTACAGGCAGGCGCGGTAGTGAGCCTCAACGATATCACGGCAGTAGACCTTGCCGGTACCGACACCGCAGTAGTAAGGACCCTGGGCACCGGGGAAACCGCCACGGGGCCAGCCGTAGGGCCATCCATCGGTACCGAGCAAAGTGTACTCCTGCTCCAGACCGAACCAGAAGCCCTCGTGGGCGTTGGTCTCCATCAGACGGTTGGCATCGTGACGGTAGTTGAACTTGTTGGGGCTTCCATCGGCATCCCAGGTCTCGCAGAGGACGAGGATGTTGTCACCTTGGCGGAAGGGATCGGGGTAGTAAGCGACGGGGCGGAGGTAGACATCGGAGTTGTCACCGGGGGCCTGGGAAGTGGAGGAGCCGTCGAAGTTCCATTCGGGGAGCTCGTCAACACTCGTGACGGGCTTAGACAGAGTCTGTGGAGGATCGAGTTAGTGTGGTGCTCCAAAAAAATAGCGCTATCTCACGTGACAGCGGGTGGCTGCGTCGTGCTAAACCGGGAATCCCCGTGCACAGGGCTTATCGAAGCCGAGGAGGGAATTCCAGATAAGAACATGCAGCCATCTACGCGATGTCCACGATTGTAGCCCACTCAGAATGAGAATGAGTCATACCTTTGTCTTGGAGCGAGTGCCGCCGTTGGCGTCAATCCAAACATACTCAGCTTGAACACGACCACGCTGGTCAAGGTTCATGTACTTGAGGAGCTGTTTCGCCATGTGAAGTCAGTATATGTCATTCCTCTCTGGTTCAAAGACCAGTGTGGAAATCCAATGCATCAAGAATCAAACGCACATTCCCCGTGTTGGAGACGACAGTTGAAGTTTCAGCAGCCTATGAAAGTATGTCAGAATCAGCTTTTTTCATTCAGGTTTCCTTGAAATCCCACAAAGGGAGATCCGGGAAGATCAGGGAAGGAGACTCGTACCATAATGAATATGGGTATGTGTGTGTGTTTAGAACGGGTTTTGCAAGCAGAAACTTATCAGATGTGTCCCGAAGGAATGAAAACACGAAAGGACCTCAGAATAGATGGAGGCAAAGCAGATAGAATATGAATGGGAAAATCCAAAGGAGGAGAGAATGAGTTTTAAAGATGTGGAGGGGCAAGGGAGGGATGATAAAAAGATTTAAATTTAGTCACGACTGAGTTCTTTTTGGTTTTTTTGGGATTTTTGGGAAATTCTTTTTTTGCGTTTTGGAGGAAGGCGCGGCTCAGCCACTACCTAAAGTAGTTAAGCGCTGTATTGTCCGTGTAATGTATGGCTCCATTACGGGAGTATCGATTAAGTACCTCATACATTTGCGTGCAGCGTAGTCGGCAAGTGTGCTTGTACTCTCGGTCATTCTTTCTGAAACCGGTTGTCGTTGGGGAAACAAAAAAGAAACGAAAAAAAGCCCTCACTCTATTTTCGTCTTTTATGTTTCAATATTCAATATTCCATATCTAACCATTTTAATGCCTCAATATCGAAATATAGAAACATATCAAAAAAGGAGGTACCGTTTTACTTTTTTCTCCCTCTCAACAGCCGAGGGGAACGCCGTAGCCTGTGAGACCGAAAGGACATTCCAACTTTCTACCGAATTCAACGCCACTGCTCTTAACTTCCGTGTCATCATCGCATCATTCAGACACTGTCGCCGGTCCTTGCCGAGGGATCTGCCATTACACAGGGTTGAATTTGTTATAATCGAGCCTAGATTCGACTAGCAACGGTACTAAGTGTACTCGATGGTCTATCGTTCCTTCTTCTAACATAGCAACCTTTTCTCCAGATTTTTCATCTCCGCATCAAAACTATGTTCTCCTTATGTTAAAACCACTTTTTCCGCCACCCAAACCAAAATGAAGCCCTGTGTGCTGACTGGCGATAACCCTAACCGGTATCCAATCACCGGTCGGATCTTGTAATAAACTCCATGAAACTCGGTAATAGGAGCAATCGTCAATCTCCCGTTGGACCGATAAGATGTAGTATAGTTAGTATAGCTCTATCAGAATATAGTACATATAGTACAACATGTATATCAGAGCCGAGTATAGCGCATGGTCTTTCTAGATCTGTATAAACTTGTACTAAATCCTGCGGCATTCTCTCCGAAACCCCACGTCTTATCCGGGTATTCAATCCTCTGAAAACGGAGAATTGTCTCCGTACTCTATAAGCCTTGACCATATCTCATGATCAGGCACAAACATAGAATGTTCAGCCCAAGATAATCTCGGTGATACCGTTGGTCACGACTCTTAGCAACCGGCGCCAGGACCCCTGAACGGACCGCATATCAGTTGCAAAGTTTCCACATGCGTGCATGAGTTCGAGACGTCCAACCTTGAAATAAAAAGCAATGAGAATTGTCGAAACCTTTTCTGACCCTACACATACTCTCTGATAAGTATATCATATCTTTTTTTCTTTCTTTTTTTCTTTCTTTTTTTCTTTTTCTTTTTCTTTTTCTTTTTCTTTAATCATCCTGATAAGTATTACTCCAATTCCGAATTTAACCACATGCGCGCGTCGCGAAAGATATCTGTACAACGCGAACGGCTAAGTACTCCGCAGTGAGATCTCGGAGCAATCGCCAAATGACAAGGGCGCGATTCGTTATCGTCTACCGCGTGGCAGATGAAATGGGCCAGACCGCTCCCTCCAGTTGATGCTTTGTTGTATTGCCCATGTAGACAGTCCGTACCTATACCTCTCTACACGCGCCCTCTCAGATCTTGTATACCTCGTTCCTGCAGAAAGGATGGACAGGTACCCACACAGTACATCAAGTACAAGATAGATTCCCAATCACGCGAGTCCCAACCAGTCCAAAGGACGGAGTACATCCACTATACATCTGTAATACAGATCCGCCGCACTCGATATGACTGGAGAAGCCACGACGCGTCTGGGATCGATCAAGTCGTCTCGGTGGGGTAGACCGTGGCGAAACGTTCTCGAAACCCCGGTCGATTGACTAATTGGACCAATCAGAGAAGATCTGCTGGGGCCGACACCGGCCCCGGATAAGGGAATCAGTGCAGTATTACAGGGTAAGGGGGTTTTAGTTACTCATCTGTGGGATTTCAATTATGTACTATAAGAGTCACGAGTCAGGGTAGAAATTGGGGCAAGTGTTAGGTAAAAATACTTTGAATCGGAGGTTTTTGATGTTCACGGGTGTTCTTGGAGTACTGGGTACATATGAGTGGCCACAGAGAAAAACATGCATCTCGGGAAATTTAGGTCAGGGAATTCTAGGGGAAATAAAAGTGGCGACGAGATCTTCTTCCCCCGTATTTTCTCCGGCAAATGGAAGACTGGCAAATATCGGGAGTTTCAGGAATAAAGGGCAACTGAGTGGCTGGAGTTCTGATCTTCAGCCCTGTCCAAGCTCATTTCTCCAGATTTTGGATTGTCGCGGGATGGTAAGGATACAGTCTTAGTGCGATACCAGAGAACCTCTAGCTTGGAGTCATCTTGAGATCTGTACGGAGCATGTCTGAAGAGTTCTGGTCTCTGCAAGATGTATTTATAGCACGCTGAGACATCCAGATTCGGGCTTAGTCACCGGTCAAGTCCGGGGGCTGTGCGGTGGTACTGTATACCCTTGACTGGACGATCTTAGGATGTAGTGCTTGTAGAGACGGACAGGATGTAGTGAGATCAGAATATCAGAATATCAGAATATCAACGCCAACTGGAAAGCAGCAATTTACATGCATACAAATGAAATTAATATTAAACGGTATCCAATATCAAACCCCCCAAGATCGACATTCTTATCGTTCCCGTCCTATTGGCTCTATTAACCCCATTGACAAACCACGCTGACTGAGTATCGCACATTCAACCGATCTTCCTCGTAATTCCTGTCTTCTGATTTGCCGAGCTGATTTACAAGTCACATGTTTCATTTCCCATCATAGCCGAAGTTCCTGACCTACAAAACATACGAACATATTTGAGCGTTTTATAGGAAAAACAATGCGACAAATGCCTCATCGGAATGTGCAAAAGCGGAACCAGGAACAGGAACATGACACATGGATACCAGTTGGATCTTCAGATGCCAAAATTAGTCCTAATACCGTTCTGATACAGATCGTCAGCTTGTTTGAATGTTGAAATATAGTGGTCCCGGCGCCAAGACTTTATACTGACATCGAACTGACACGATCACGAACTTCATTTCTTCAGACACTTGAAGATCTGCTGTCAGATTCTGCGAATGAGAAGGAATAACAGCACTTGTTTATCGAAAACAGGGAAAGAGGGGCACAAAAGTTGGTCCCTCGTTCTTGAAAACTAGTTGCCAACTATGACATCGACAGCTCCGTATAACCGAGGGGCAACCCTGGAATGATATCAGCCTCAATAAGCGCCCACTTAGGGCTTGGGCAAAGACATATCGAGAACATTCACAATTGTACCCATGTATGAAAAAAATGTAACAATTCAAATAACAATTCAAATAACGCCTCATGACCCAAAAATCACACTGGCATGGTAACCCCCTTGCACCTGGCGAATTCGTTGGCTGAACAAATGAACTATAACCCCTCGTACAATATACCAGTACCTAGTCAATGACTCTCGGCAATAACCAAATTAGGAAATCCAAAGACAAAGCGTCTAAAGCGATCGCCACAGTCTCTCTTTAACACCCAGCGCACTCAAACTCGAATACAGAATACCACGTCGGCACTCACCGCGTCTTGGGGTCCATGGGTTCATCCAGTAACGTTGAGTTAGGGTGTTCTGTGCGGTCCGCACCTGATCTATAGTGTCATACTCCAA
Organism: Penicillium turbatum; assembly: GCA_030762825.1. Taxonomy (NCBI): domain Eukaryota; kingdom Fungi; phylum Ascomycota; class Eurotiomycetes; order Eurotiales; family Aspergillaceae; genus Penicillium; species Penicillium turbatum. The sequence continues at coordinate 678,053 of JAUJYX010000014.1, forward strand.
GTAGCGACCTTGGTCGAGGATGCACTTGGCCATTAATTATGACGCACGTTTTAGGCACGGTCCATGAGCCCCGCATCGGAGTTAGGGCCCAGACTTATCTGATCGTCTCTGGCACAGGTTCTTGTCGCGTGTGTATGCATGCATATGCGGGCGTGTGAGAGATCTGCGGTTTTCTTGGAGTCTTGTGGGGTAGGGAATTGGTTGTAGAAGGTTGGTACGTAAGAGGTGGAGGGGGTGGGCAATATCATGGGACTTGTGTAGGAGATATCTGGTTGTGTTGATACAAGGGTATGTTCGTCTTTGGAAGATAGATAGCTGGTTGAACATTGTAGTTGGGTAGTCAGTCATCACTACCTTAGGAACCAAGAACTATGTACTTCTTGGTCTAGCCTAGTCTGGGAATTCGAGATGTTAGAGACACTAACAATGATATTGGGGTTCTGAGGAACGAGCAGCATGACTGACCTTGCCTTGGTTTACCCGAATCGAGCAAAGGAAGCCCGGTAATAACGAGTCACGACTTCGCAAAATTGGTGATATATCCATAGCATCCCTTTTGACAGTGAAGCTCGGTATGCGAGGATTGCATGAGTTCCCTTAGAAGTATGTAGTCCCGTTGGTGCACCTTGCCGCCATATACTCTCCCGCGTCTGCTGAGATCGAGTTGTTGATACATATCCAAGAGGCCATACCCTTCTCTACTATGTACAAAAACCTGCTCTTTTGTTCTCATGTCAATGATGTTATTGAGTTATCTATCACCGGTGTCCCAGTAGGTGACCCAGCATTTGGCAAGGGTATCTAGAGTTCAGATCTCCAGCCTCAATCAATCAAGAGCCGGTGGCAGAGTAGCCTACCAGTGGCCCACGCATCTGATACGCGCCGTTCCATAAGGCCGGTTTGAATGCCGGAGTTGCAGGCATCGACTTACTTCAAATAGCGACGACTTCCGAGATTACACTAACGACAATGTGATGTTGCGACCACTGTCGGCTGTAACTTGGCCGACATGCAATAAGTAATGTCAAGCATAAGTCATGGCATTTCGTAGATCACGATGTCTAGCTCTGGTTATGCAGAATGATTCTCAAGTATCGTGTGCACCGGCTCTCACCCGTTGCCTCGTTGCTGCATCCGACGCAAGACCCACTCGACCAGTATGCTCAGATCTTGCGAAAGCTCAAGTACCCGGACGATCTTCCTCTGTACGTCCTGCAGACGTGAATCAGACGGATCCTCGCCCTGCATTTCCGTGTCGTCGCCCTGTTCACTGTCCAATAACCCAGCGGTATCTACAACTGAGATGCGGCCATTTAGCCCAACTTCGAAACAGATAGCTATCTGTTGAGGGGCTTGAACGGATCGAGCAGTCCCGGTCTTCTCCTTTTGATCCCTCTGGTCTGTGATGAGCAACATGAGAGCAGGCGCTTGCCCGAGCTGAATCCGCAATGTCACGTCGACTTTGACATCGTCCTTGGAAAGTTGTTTGGGACTCTTTCCATTACTGAAAGGAGTCAGAAGTCCGGTTTCGGAGTCTGCTGGGCTCTCAGCCGAGCTACTAAGACCCAACAGAAGGTTCAGCCGTTCCTGGTTGGGATCGTCGTTGTTCAAGACTATGGGTCCGTCGTGGCCAGCGAAGAGTTGGTCGATGGTTTGGACGGGAGGGGTGCGAGGGTTTTGGGGGGCTGCGCTTGAAGCCTCAGCTGCGGTAGCTTGCTCATTGGCAGGAACATGGAATGTTTTCCGAATTAAGCTGGCCAGCACAGCATATTGTCGGAGTATCTTAACAGGATTAGCTAGAATACAATTCCAGATGAAAAGATACATACCGGAAGGATATCTGCGAGCTGTCGAGGGTGCGAGAAGGGTAGATCACGGATGGTGCGACCAGTGATTGACTCAAAAGATTGGAAAGTGTAATTGTGTTGTTTCGTATATTGCTCGCCCTTCGGATCAACCCCAAGCACTGACATGCGGCGCTTCCTCCGGCCAATTTGGGGAGACGAGTCAGGTGTCGCCAATTGTGAAGAGTCCGGTACTAACAATGCGTCGTATGTGATCATCTTGAATTCCTGAGGTAGCTGCATCCCGAGGTGCCGATAGATTTCGGAAGCTGCAAGGATAGGAACGTCGAGCGCAGGCTCGAGCTTACCGACGAATCGGCGATTGGGTGGCGATGACTCCAGCATGCTGGAGTCCAAGGCCATTGGGTCATGGTTGCCATGTGTCAACCGCATAGTCTGTGGCGGGTCAAGCCAGTTCACAGAACCCGCGGCACCATTCGAAGGAAAAGATTCGGTGCTTTCACCTGCAGTAAAAACTTCCGTTCCGATCCATTCCTTGGCAATGCGGAGTGATGGATATCCCTCTTCACATTCAATCATGACCGCCCATGATCGGTCTTGATCCTCTAACTCGCTCTTCGTATCTTGGTCACTTTGTGCGTCTATCTCCATAGCGTCCGGAGATGGGAAGCTCTGTTTGGCATCCAGGACTTTGGCTTGCTCAACCCAATATTGAAGGCCGAGTCCGATTCGAGATCCCCTATGCATGGTGGGACGGCCGAGCACACCTGCGCAAAGATGTTGATATACACCGCCGTGCTTCCCATTTTTGCTTTCTTCGACCCAAATTCGCTTGAAGTTTTCTTCGAGATTCTCCAAGGCCTCAAAGCAGTTGACCTCTTGACTGAGTTTATCGAGGTTTGCAAGCCACTGTAGATTTTCGTGGAACTCTTGGAGCGACCTCCATTTCCCACATTCAGCGTCTTCCGGGGATTGAGCAAGGTTACGCTTCAAGACTGCCGTAGCTTCCTCTCGTCGCACACCTTCTGTGTATTCAGGTGTAGCATACCGTAGGCTGACGTCTTTGACAACGTCCTGACCAGCGTAGAATTCGATTTCAAGATCCACAAAATTACCAGCGATGTTGAGGTTATCGTCCTGCCAGATGGATTCGAAACCCTCGAGTCGACTCAACCGTTCCACGCTCTCACGAGATATCCCTCGACCAGATACTCGTGCACGCAGGAGCTGGACAACCTCCTCAATGCGATGCCTCTGCTCTTGGTCGTTGTCTCGCGCAACTCCCAGTTTGATGCCCTGCATACCCAGGTTTTGGATGTCGTTGTCGTTCATTCCCGTACCAACAAGACCATCATGCACCGCAGGTGAAGGGCTGATACCAGTATATCCACCAAGCGCCAAGAGAGCTGAAGGCGAAGCAAAATTGACGGGATCGTCAACCCCACTCGTCACAGCGAGGGGCGTCGCATACTGAGGGGCCGAGATACTAGTTTGATGTGCATGACCAGGCCCTGTTCCTGTTGGTGTTTTTGTTGAAGGTGACTTGTGTGCGAGAGATCGAGAGAGAGGAGCGGCGGACGGGTGGGGGGATGAGAGATGAGTCGGTGTTGCGCCTGGTTTTGCCGAAGGAGTCGCCATGATTGAATGAACAAATATGTCAAAGAATATAGTAAAAGGCTATTGAAGATTAGGTAGAGCACATCCGTCGAAGATTGGGTATCATAAGAAGTCGTGAAGCACAGAACGCAAGGAAGCCGAGGAGAATTGAATGCGACTTAATCGTCGCCGGAAAGGCTGATGTGGCGGGTGCGCGAGGGAAGAACTGAGTAATAGAAGCGCAGATCAGATGTCATGATCTATCCATAGCCCCTCTTTTCCACAAGTCCGAAGTATACCGCTGTTGACAAGCACAATCGTTCGCGAAAGAAACATCCAAATAGAGAGCTCGAAAGTCAAGATCACGTGTGTTTTTGATGTTTGTCTTCGTCGTCATAGTACATCTCCACCGCCCTCAACACCGCCTGCCATTTTCATCGAGCTACGATCTAACTGCTGAGCTCTCTCGAGTTTCAAATATTCAGCGTGCTCACTTTTCCCTTCTTTATATCTGCTTGTACTGCTATCATAATGTTCGCAGCAAGGGCATTCGGTCGACAGGCCCAGGTTCTCCCCAAATGGACTCAATTCCGTCGAGTATCAACACTCGAGGGAGCTCCGCACATTGTACGCATGTGATGCACCTCACTGAGCCATTATTGATGCTAACAAGATGATAGTACGTCTTCCCAAATGCTGAGCCAGCAAGCGGAAGCCACATCTTGTCACTTTTACCCTCCGAGTCAGCAAACCCAGACTTGGCGATCGGAGTCTCAACCCAACTACCACCAACAACAGACTCCTTCAAAGAGAACCCGAAATTCCTGAACATAGTTCAAGAAGTGTGCTCTCAATATGCACACGAAGATCCCGACGCCAAGTCCCAAGCGCAGGTCATGGTGTCTGTAGCCGGAGCGAACCTGAGCTCAGGCGGCGTGTTAATAACGGGCTCGCGTGGAAGGACCCGCCGTAGCGGAGGCGACTCGAGTGGCGGCGCTAGTGGTCAGGGCGGTGCGGGCTCTGGTGGACGTGGTGGCTGGATTCATGTCTCTGACAGCAGACGCCCGCCTGACTACGGACGGATTGCTTGGTATGAACCTGTCTATGATTCATGATTCAAATGAGTATCAATCTAATGCTCTTCAGGCCCGAGGATATGTTTGGAAGTCTTGAGGTGGATTCAAAGGGTCAATTTGTTGGAGAAAATGGCAATTATCAGCCAAGTGGTATGGCTCCTACTTGAAGAGACTCGGCAGGCCAAACTGACACTTTTGCAGGTACCTATCGTATCCTAACCCGCGATGGAATGTAAGTGTTCACTTTTACTTCTATCTTTAATTGATTCAATGCTAACCTACTTGGTATAGTTTCGGATTAAGTCCTTTCCTCAGAGAAAAGCTGGTTCAAAAGCTTCGCGAGCTTGAGAAATGAAAATTGATGTCATCATTTGGATGGATCATCTGCAAATCCCTTGTACAACATTGAATATATATCAACACTTGACAATACACTCGGAGTTCTGACTCGCCTCTGTTCCAACTTTTGCATTCTACCGGCGTTACTAAAATGCCTGCATAGTAAATCTTCCAATTCCACTCATTTGACGTGTAGATTGGTCTTTACTCGATATATATTACAAGCAGAAGTTGCTTCTTGGTTCAAACCTGGGTCTAGTCCATCCAATTCGTAGGAGGATGTTTAGTGACTCCGAAATTTCTATTTCTCTTGCTTCTACTTCGATATATATTACGGCGACCAAGCTCACGTTCTGTTGGATAAAAACAATATTATTTCCTGAAATTTGCTTCTTCATATATAACATCACCTCTTGAAGAAGCTCGTAATTCGCTGCGACCCATCTGTCGCTTTCGCGCCACTGGACTTCTTCATGGGGGTATTATGAGTTGCACTGCGCAACTTTTTCTTCTGCGGGGATGGCTCCGTGGGAGTCGGATCGACTTTCTGCTTTTTGCTTTCCTCCTTACAATCAGGGGCATCTGGACTATGCTCTCTTTTGACAGCTGGCATCGGCTTTGGAGCATTGTCCTCACTCCATTCAGTATCCTTCGTTGGCCGCTCATCTTTACCTATATCCACCTTCGGCGAAGGCTCCTTCTTTGGAGAGACTGATTTCTCCTTCTTCGAATTTGCAAAAAAGTTTGCAATGTTGCTCTTGTTCTCTTTGCTGTCAACAGGGACAATGAAGTTTGGGGAATTATTCCCAACTTTACCAACTTCCTTGGGGACTGGATAGCACTCCAATTCACCCTCGTATGGCCTGAGAATCGATTGGAGCTCCTTTGACCAGGTCTTTTGGTTTGGATCCAACCATTTCTTCATTGCTTCAGATCCTATGTCTAGAATGACTGGCATACGTTCGTGTAGGAACTTCAAATAGGGGTTGGAAGAGGTCGTGATGACGGTGTACGTGTAGAGCTTTTCGTCAGAACCTTTGCAAAGTATTCGTCAGTCCAAGCAATGCTTCATAAGAAAGTAGTTGAGACTCACCTTCATAAGAAACACAGTCCCATAGCCCAGCGAAGCACATCAGCTCCCCGTCTTTACGCCGGACAAAGTGTGGAATTTTCTCTTTGCCCCCAGGTCCCTTCTTCAACCACTCGTAGAATCCCTGGCAAATCACAATGCATCTCTTTCGTCGTTTCATGGTAGTCCACATGCCGGAATCCTCGATCAGTGAATCATCACGACAGTTGATCGTGCGCATTGTGGATCCGTAGTCTGGCTGTCGCTTTGTCCAGAATGGGACGAGACCCCATTTCATGCTCTGCAGCTTGAATTTGACGGCTTGATCGTCTGATACTTTAGCCTCTGAGGTAACGTCATCCTTCTCATTTCCTAGGTCTTGGGGTTGGTGTTCAACATCAGCGCCTTGTCCCGCATGGGAGCGTCCTTTTTCAGATACATCAGCGCGGTAGACGACGCCAAAATTGCCTGGCGCGAAGTTGTACGTCTCTCTCACTGCATCGTCATCTGGCGCTTCATCTACTGGCATGCCGTGCTCTTGCAGGCGATGTTGGATGTATGCTAAGCGCTTGTGATCGTCAGCAGTCAGGCAGTCTACAAGTAGGAATCAGTAACCTACCACACCCAAAGCGTATCGACCACACATGGTCAAGCTGAATTGCTGGGACTGGCTACTGGTAAGTGCTCTTCAAACGACTCGAAATCAAACGAGTGCATTCTCTAAAGAGAAAAAGGTAGAAAGGCAAGTGCATAAATTCGGCGACGTCATACGGCGGAGCGGAGCTCGGACCACCAGAAAGTCGAGGGTGGAATCTCCATCGACGCATCCCATACCGTCTTCCTTTCCATTCTTAGCGACACTCCTACACATTGTATCCGGCAATCGTGTACTTAATCTAAAGCAATACTTGACACCCCAGTTGGAGACCAACCCACACATTCAAAATGTTCCGCACAGCATCACGGCGCACGAGCGCGCAAGCCGCAAAACTCCTAAAACCACAACCAAAGAGCCTCGCCCGCTCAATATACAGCAACAGCACCACCCGACCAACGCTCAAGCCCCGAGTCAACAATTCCAACCCACTCGGAAGCCCTTATATCTCCGGCACACGGCACCTCACAATCTTACAGAAGATCGGCCGCAAGTATCGCGAAGCATCGAGAGGAATCTGGCGCAAAAACCCCGTCCTCATGCCACTAGCAATCTTCTCCGTAGTCGGTGGAGCCTTCATCTTCGCCTATATCTCCTACATCGAAGTGACGAGGGTCGCACCGCAGTACCACAAGTTCCCGGCGCCGGTGGCGGATTCCCTCCGCACGGCCGTCTACTACACCGAGATTGATCTCAACCCGGCCAAGGCGATGAAGGCGTACAAAGAAGCGCTGCGGACGGCATTTGAGATGGGGATGCACCCGTACTCAGATGAAATCCTCGGCATCAAGTTGCAGGTTGCTATGATGCTGGAGAAGGCGGGGCTCGTGAAGCCGGCGATTGACGTGCTTGAGCGCACGAAAAACGAGACTCTGGCGTGGGTTGACGAAGTCACGGCGGGAAATGCTGCTGCGGCTGCTCAGAAGGTGAAGCAAGCGCAGGCGCAGGCGACTCCGGGCAACGTCGTCGTCGATACCGAGGCGATCCAGGAAACCGAGGAGGACCTGAAAGCGATGGCGGAATATGAGAATCGTCAGCGCGACAAGGCGCTTAAAAAGGTTGTCGGCATTGCGATGAAGCTCGGCGAGCTGTATGCCAGTGAGCATATGCAGGATGATAAGAAAGCCGAGGCTGCGCAGGTCGAAGCTGTGGAGATCTGTCTGAAGGAAATGCACCGCCGCCAGAGGCTGGGACTTCCTGTTGGAAGCTCTGGCAGTGGCGAGGAGTCAAATGGCGAAGCTTGGTTGAACCTCACTGAGATCGCGACGGCGTTGGCTGAGCTCGCTGCTACCTATACCGCCAAGGAGCGGTATGAGCTCGCCATGCCGCTGTACATGCGTGCATTAGATTTGATCCGCGCCGCTGAAGGTACCTCTATAACCTGTAAACAGGTTGTACTGCTGAACGATGTAGCCACCGCTCTGGTTGGCCAGGTTCAGCTGCCCGCCAAATCTCAGCCGCAACAGCCTGTTACACCAGAGCAGACTATTCAGGCTGCCCAGAAGTGGGCCGAGAAAGCGATTGAAGTTGCCTCGCACATCCAACCGCCGGTGCGTGATGAGGAGTGTGACATTACTTGTGTGGTTGCGACTTATAACTTGGGCGAGCTAGCCGAGCTACAAAAGAAGCCCGATGTTGCTAGGCAGCGGTATACCGAAGCCAAGGCGTTGGCTGATGGAATTGGCTACGAGGAAGGGAGCCTAATGGCCAAGGAGGCTTTGAATAGACTTGGGAAGAAATGATGGGTAGATTTGTGGAGGCTTTCAGGTAGCCTGATGTATATTATGACTATATAGAATCAAACCACTCTTGTATATCAGACATACTCCCCGAGACATATGTACCTAGGTACAAGCGACTACCATAGCATTACCCAGTAGGTTACGCGTACCTAGTAAAACATAGGAAGAAAGAAAGACAAGACATGAAACACATACGACTACAAGAGTTTACAGCGAATCCTCAAATAAAAAATAGGAAACATTTTGATGCCTTAACTGGTATTAGAACATCACATGCCTTGTGCAAGATTCCATACATTTTCATGCGGATCCAATAAGCTAGACATGTCAGAAAACCTCCAGGCCGGGGACGGCTCCGTCCCGGCGAGAAGTGCTTCATTGCTCGTGGCTCATACATCCCAAATCAATGCTCTTCTTGCCGTATTTTTGAACATTTTTTTCAATTCCCTTGTCAATAGATCAAAAGTAGGCTCCTCAAGCTCCGTTACAACAACTCAAATCTATGCGCGCGACATAACACCCCAGGCACGGATCTTGTTATCGGTGTAACCAGCGAACAGAGTCTGGCCGTCAGCGGACCAGGCCAAGCTGATGCACTCGGGGTCACGGCTCTTCTTGCCCTTCTCAACGAACTCAGGCTTGAGCTCATCAACCTTGCTCTTCTTCTCGAGGTCGAAGATGGTGATGGAGCTGCTGGTGGCAGCGCACAGCCAGTAGCGGTTGGGGGAGAAGACGAGAGCGTGGATCTCATCGCCAGCGGAGAGGGAGTAGAGGTGCTTGGACTCGTTAAGATCCCAGAGCATGGTGGTACCGTCCTTGCCACCGGAGGCGCAGAGGGATCCGTCGGGGGAGATGGTGACGGTGTTGATGTAGCCGGTGTGACCGATGTGGTCGGTCTGGAGACGGCAGGAAGCGAGCTCCCAAACCTAGACGCGTATCAATTGTTAGCGTCGGTGCCCTTGTAAAGAATTTCAAGTGTTCAAGGAAAAAAATTTTCCAATCCTTCTCTCGTTCAATAAAAACAAAAAAGATTGTTGCTGTGCCCATCAGGCAAATTGGGTGAAAAATTGTCTCATGGCCCCGAAGGGCTCTGAAGTAGCAAATACGTTTATGCAAACATCACGCGGGCAAAGCAAGGCGGGGAGGAAATTCTGCAGGAAGATTCGGGATCGATAGCGTACCTTGACGAGCTTGTCCCAGCCAGCGGAGACAATGACGGGGTTCTGGGGGTTGGGGCTGAAGCGAACGCAGGAAACCCACTCGGTGTGGCCCTTGTCGGTGATGGTGAACTTGCAGTCACCGAGGGTGTTCCACAGCTTGATGGAGCGGTCACGGGAACCGGAGACGATCTGACGGTTGTCGGCGGAGAACGAGACGGACAGAACATCGTTGGTGTGGCCGACGAAAGTGCGGGTGGTGTTACCGGTGGAGAGCTCCCACAGACGGAGAGACTTATCCCACGAGGCGGACAGAGCGTAGGCACCGTCGGAGGAGATCACCTATAACGCAGACAAGACCATCGGTCAGCCAAAAGCATTCCATCTTCTTTCTTTTTTTCGAATTGCGCCATCCAATTCCATCTGTCGCATCCAATGGGGGGTTCTTGGTGTGGTTCATTCGGGAGAAGGGAAACGTACACAGTCAGAGACAATGTGCGAGTGACCCTCGAGGCTGCGCTTGGGGTAACCGTAGGCCTGCTCATCACGGGTAAGGTTCCAGATGATCAAGGTCTTGTCGCGGGAAGCGGACAGCAGCATGTTGGGGCTATCATCAAACATTTAAGTCAGAATTTGATTTCTCGAAAATTCACTCCCCGATCGGGATAAGGTCGCTCTTACTTCTCCAGGGAGGTGGCAAGGGAAGTAACCCAGCCATTGTGGCCCTCAAGGGTGCCGCGAAGAACCAGCTGCTCAGCCATGATGGGAATGAGACAATGAAGGAGAGAGAGGGATGGGCGGAGATTGTCGTTGACTCTGGGGGGGAGGTAAAATCGAGATGGGAGGCAGACGTGCCCGCTCTAGCCCTAAGCCGCTTCGCTGCTCTCCTTGTGTGGTGCCGCGGAGCCCTAATACTAAGCGAAGCAGTCACATGACTTGTATCTATACAGGGGCATGGGATTCAAAAGTTGAAGATAATTGTAGATGGAAGTAGTTAATATTGAACGCCAAGTTTAATAGAGGTGTTAAGTTCTATCTTTGAAATTATTGCATTCTTTGTTTCATATTATGACCGCTCAACTCTACACCGATTGGCCCCAATGCCATCAAATCTACCACATTCTTAATACACGCATCCTATGGATGACCATGACCACTATAGTACAGATTTTAATCCAATAAACACTCCCAAGCTCAGTCTCTTCAGCAGATCCTTAGGATCTGAAAGTCTGAACATCAGGCATTCTTCCCAAGCCACCACCACCGGTCTTCTTATTCTTGGCCTTCTCAAAGCCAGTAGCACTCTTATCACGAACATGCGCTCTAAGCAATTTGAGAACCTCAGAGTCCTGCCAGCGTGAAGGAACAGGCCGATAAGCAGCCCGGAAAGCGCCAATTGTCTGGGCCCATTCACCGCTCTTGGCACCCGTCTCCTTCCAGGTCTCGGTGATGGTATCCTCCTTGGGAGTAGATTCGGAGACCTCCTCAGGCGGGTCTTGTGTCGCCCAGTAGTAGATGTCCCAGTCGTTCTCGTCGAGGAAGCGATCATACTCGACGAGCTGATCGTGGTCCATCTTACCCAAGTAGACGTCCGCGAAAGTGGAGAGAAGCAAGTCTGATTCCAGGATTCCGCGCTTGCGGCTCTGGTCTGGAATGAAATTGGTTAGCTTGAGACGTCGTTGATATATGCATGCACCGAAGCCTCGGTCTAGGCATTGGAACCTGGATGCATCCATGGGGTCGGGAACGAACATAGTAGACGCGCCCTCTTCGTGGCAACTTCCTCTCCAACGCGCTTCAAAGGCTCGACCTTGAACGTGATGCCCTCCATCTCACCGACGCCAAGCTCGGGCTTCTGCGCTCCTTCATCCTGACGACCGCCGGTGAAATGCTCGATTCTTCCGGGGTAGGGATCGTTGGGTCTGTAGTTGGGCTCGACGGAGTTGATCATCTCCGGCGGCGCAGGCTTCTTCCCGACATTGGGGAAGTCCTTCGTCATGGTAGAGGTTGTATTGGGGATGAATTGGTTGGGCGGCTTGTCGGCCTGGTTGGCGCGGTGCGCCTTTGTTGCAGCAGCAGCAGCGTCGTCGCTGGCATCTGTAAGACGTAGAGCTGATGCGCCGAACTGACGGTTTAGTCTTGTAATTGTGCTTAGGGATGATGGCACTGGTCGCGCAAGGCGATGGAGCATCCGTGGCGCAGACATCTTGCTGTGTATCCTTGGGAAACAGTTGGGACTTCTTTTTTCCTCTAGGACTCAGGGAGTTGGGGTCTGAAGCTCGGCTTTGACATCATCCGCTGTAATGCCTCGGGGAGCCGAAAGCTCCTGCAATGCCCGGTGTTTGTATTGTTTGCAAGCCGAAACATTCCACTAAGAGACCGAGGATTACACACACCTTGACATAGCGCACTTCTCTAAGTCTATGCACAGAACTAATGTCCTTTTAGCGGCTTGAAGCTAGCGCTCTCTACTTAATGTCATGACGTCTTTGGGGTTCAGATCTCATGAACCCGGAATCCCTTTGCGGCGTCGATACACACTCCTTGGCATAGTAGTCCATACCTAGGTAGCTCGTGCCATGACTGGGCATGTGGGAGCCAATTACGCCTAATCACTTTGGCGGTACCTCACTGGACTAAAAGAGCCCCCAGCATTGCGTCTGACCACCGTCCCAAGCCATCGAACATAAGAAGCAGAAGTTGTTAATAGCGCCAGGCTGCAGAAAAGCATGGTGTACATTTTATATCATTGAGATCATAACTGTTGAACAGAATGCCACTCGACATTATAACAAAAGGATTTGCAATGCAACCGCTGCAAAACCAAAAAAAGAGAACCATCAAAGATGCAACCGTTCCAGTCTCCAGGAAATCTAGATGAGGTGCTTAGATCTGCGAGAACATAACAGTCAGTAACCAATTGCACTTCACATCGCAATCCCAGTCCAACATACCTGAAGTAAGCCCTCAGGTAGACAACCTGCCAAGCACCAAGCCCAACAAGCATGCCCATGGTGCCGAAAGCGAACCATTTGACACGCTCATTGGTGCTCTCGTTGGTATCGCGCAGACGCTGCTCACGCGCACGCAGGTACTCCATCTCGGTGACGATATCGGCGACCATTTCCTCGATGCGGCGAAGGTCCGTCTCAACGGGCTTGAGTTTCTCCTGGGACTGGATGCTGTTCCAGTCGCGGGCGTCCGCGCCAATGTCGACGTCGAGCTCGATCGGGCGGCTGGGGTTCACGATACTGTCTATTGGGTTTGATTGCTTTAGTTATCATTCCTCTATACTTCCAGCTTTCGCTCTGAAGTTTGGAAGTTTGCTGCGTTTGTTCAAATGGAACTGCCACTCACTGTAGCCGGTAAGTTGGTTCTCGAAGCAGACGTCGAAAGCCGTGTCCGCAGGCGAAGTGAACAGCTGGCGCGTCTCGCCAACAACATCCCTAGGGCGTCCGTATTCATTGCCCATGGCATCCTTGATCTATGCAAGAGAAAGAAATGTGTTAGTCGCAGTCCACAATTTGACGTGGAAGCACGGTAAACAGCAATACAAAAATGCAAAAAGCACATCCACCGTGGAAAGAATCGCACATACATGAATGTTGACCTTCTGACCATCACCCTTCGTTCCGCCAACAGTGGCAGTAACAACGACAAGCTGGTCTTTCGAGACGAAGTTGCGAATGCATCGCTCGTTCTTACCGCCGCCAGAGGTGGCGACAAGGTCAAATTTCAGGGCGTAAGCGAGCTGGACGAAGACGAAGAGGAAGCCAACGATGGCCCTCAGCGTGATTTGTGAGGAACCCATTGTTGCGGCGTGGAATTGGCGGTTGTAAACACGGATGCTTGATGGTGTTGATGACAGCTGGTAAGGAGTGCGGATCAACCTTATTCCGTGTTTAGGGTGTGGAATCTATACTTCGACTGAGGGATGTCAGGCTACAAATTTTATGCTGTTAACACTAATGGCTTTGAATATTTGTGATACTTGTATGGCTATTTTATTGCTACGTATTGATTCTCTCATGTCAAAAAATAAAATGAAATGGTTTCTGAGTGTCAAGGCGCTGATAATGGCCCAGGCACAGGCATGGTATCTTGAAATCCACAAAAGCTATAAGAATGAAGTCCCAAGAAACAGTTAAGTAGAGAAACCGAACCCCATATTGATCGTCCAGCCTCGCGGGTAAAGATAGAAAAGAAAGTGGCACACATAAGCGCAAGAGAAAATAGGAGAAAAGCCACCTGGGTCGTAGCCGGAGTAGACAGCGAAAAGAGGAAGATGATGAGTCTATGTAAGGATGTTCAGAAAAAGAGAGTGATGTAGATGGCAGTGCTGTAGCACAAACAAGAAAGACCAAAGAGATGGACATGATGTGTATATCGTTAGATGAATTGGAACGCTCAGCAAAGCAAGACATTAGTCGAGAATGTCGTCAGGGTGCTTTCAACCCATTAGGCCTCGGTTTTTTTTCGGCGCGTGAAAAAACGAGAGAGACCCCCGTCTTTCCTGCCCGGTGCAGATGAAGCTAGCGTGGGACCCTGAGGGCCAGTATTTCGGAGGAAATCCGCCAGATCGCCAGTGTCGGTCTTGCGGTTGGCGGCATAAGGAATGGTGCCGTTGTTGCGCTCCATGCCGACCTTAGCGGAATAGTTGGTCTGGATCCTGGTGGGGGTGTTTTGTGAGCGCAGGGAGCTTTGAGAACTGCGCAGCAGACGGGCCTTCATGCCCGCTGCGCCAGAGAGACCATTTGGCCCAGGAGCGGTGCTGATAGCAAATGGCTGGGGAGCTTGTTCAGAGGGAGGAGGAGGGGCACTGCGAAGGAAATCCATCAGGCTCTCCTCTTCGCGCCTGGGCTTGGGGTTCTCTTCCATTTCCAAGAGCTCTTCTAACAGCGCGTCATCGTCATCATCGTCAATAGCATAGGGGTCCGGAACACGGCGTTGCTTCCGCACAGGCTTGGGATCCTCGAAGGCCGTGGCGCTTCCTGATGCTGTGGCCTTGTTTGCGTTGCTTGAATCCAGCAACGCAGTCCGCGAGCCGAGAGATGTTAATGACTTCTTGGGTGTAGATCCGGTACGGGTGCTAGCGATAGAGCTAGATGTGGTGTTGTCCATCTGCATCTCGTCCGAATCGATGGTGTTGCGGAACGGTGCCACCGTCCGAGGAATTCGGTGAGCACCAGCTGGCATAGGGGGTCCCTCGCGAATGAAGTCGATGAGTTCCGAGGTCTGCGAGCCCTTCGTCTCAGCAGATCGAGCTTGAAGCTTGGGCTTGTTTCCGGGCCTGTTTCCAAGGGGGGTTGTGGAGAGACTGGATGGAGACCTCACAGGCTTCGTGCTCTCGGTAGAGACAGAAGGCTTAGGCTCGTACGGCACAGCAGGGCCAGTAGATCTCATAAACTCCGCAAAGTCACGCGTAGAATCTGAGGCCGCAACTCTCGCGTCACGCGCTTGACCAATCCTGCTAGAAGATCTCGACGTTGTTGAGACGTTACTTGACGATATGTTAGTCAAGCGCGTCGTGAGCGGGATGTGCTTCGGTGACTCGATTGATCTGGTGTGGGAGATTGGAGTCATCTCGCCAGTTGCCTTCGAGGAAACCGAAGCCTGAGGACGGTGCTTCTCTTCAATTGGTGGGGCGGTGGTCTTGAGGAAATCAGCAAGATCAGAGGTACCCGCTGTCTCTGATCGGGGAACTTGTTTGTTGGACGGTTCAGGGAAGGTCATCTCCCTCACACTGCGGGGAGTGAGGGTGTAGTGGATTGTCTCGTCACTGTTGATCAACTTGTCCAAATCGGCGACCTCATTCTCGGCAGAATCTCCACTACCGCCAGATGCGCGACTTGTTTCAGACGAGCTGCGCATGCGAAGCGAACCAGATTCACCCTGCGGTCGGGTCATGAGGCCCTTCAACTTGGTTGAGACCTGCGACGTTGCTGAGCCAGCGGTCACTGGTCGCTTGTTCTCACGAGCACTGCCGAAGCTCCCAGATCGACGAGATTTGCTGTGAACAGGTGAAGCCACCGACGGCCCAGGCATGCGCTGAACCGCAGCTCGTTCAATGGCAGAGGCAGAGGAAATTCGGTTGTTGGATATGACTTCCAAAGGAGCAGGTCTGTGGCGAGTTTTTGATTTTTGCGAATTGCTTGAAACAGAAGTCGGGCGAGAGGTATCGGAAGGTGCGGAGGATTTTGGAGGACTTCCGACCGCAGTGTCTTCCTCCAAAGACCGAGTTGGACGTGTGGTGGTCATGATTGTATTATTCCGAGCATCATCGGTCGCATCACGATCAATGGGAGATGTGATAGCCTCGATGGGGGTTGCGGACGGGGCGGGCGTGGCCTCTACCCCTTGCGTTGGAGGCTGACTCTCCTCAACGGCTTGCATTTCAGAGTCGCTAGTTTGAGGAGAGATCGACGTTGCATCCAGTAGATTGGTATCCCTAGAGGGTTGTCGTTTCGGCCGGTGTATCGTCGAAGTCAGTTTAGGCTTTTCGCACAAACCAACACCCTCGATTATCTCCGGATCTTTCTGATTCGGTCGATCACCCAAGGATGCAACGGAGACGCGAGCACTATTGGATTGATCGGTCATAGAGTCGTCATCTTGTGCGCTAGCGCGCAAGGATGCAATCATCCCGCTGACTGCAAGAGGCGCCTCCTCCTCTTCCTCATGCAAGATCGACATTCTCGCATTTTCGGAACCTTCTGCTGCAGGTTCGAGAGGCAGGATCTCTTCGTGTTCTGTCGTGATAGCAATGCCAGGTGTAGCGGTTTCAGCTGCATCCACATACTCCGCGGATTCGTCGTCCTCGTACATAGTCTCGAGTTGCTTTTTCTCAGGTGGTGTTGGTGATGGTTGGTCTGTTGGCGACTCTGGCTCGTCCTCAGCAGAGGGGGGAATAGGCGCCTCATTGTTGGGCAGAGACCTCGTGCGAGCATGACGGACTGATTTGCCGGCTTCAAGGGCTGACGCGCTCACGGGCGAGCTGTTTGCTGAACCTGAACTTTTCGGCACCAGGGATGGCGATGAAAATACCATCAAACTGCGCGGTCGCACCTTGTGGGCAACCACGGCCTGCATAGTCTGCACCTCTCCTTCCAATTCACCATTGTAACCGGGGACCTCTATCTCTTGGATATCGAAATCGCTCATTGGTAAGGGAACGGCAGCGGGATCGAGAGGCGGTGGCACCTCCACAGGGAGAGGCTCCTTGGGAGTTACCGGCTCTTCGATAGTCGCGATGCTGCTCTTTCGGCTGTTTGCCATGGAATATCCACGACGGCGGAATGAGTCGCGAGAGAGAGTTCGCGAAAGAGTGGTTCCGCGTCTGCGCTGCCTCCACGTTCGCCACAAGCGACCCAAGGTCGCATTCAGGGCCAACTTCTCCATATCTAGATCTTCCACTACAAGTCGGTCGATCCTCTTCCGCTCGTCGCCAGATCCATTGAACCCCTCACCATCGTTGAGCTGTGCGGACAAACGCGATCGCGCTGTCTCGCCGGCAATGACGAGCGCACGCTCGCCAATGTATTCGATGATCGAGGTTAGGAAAATAGAGGCTGCCGGTGTAATGTTGTCGACATGACTGGTAAACCTGCGGGGTGCCCCATCGGTCTCCCCAAGGCAATCCTGAGCGATAAACTCGTCCTCGTCGTCTTCCTCCATATCGCCCAGTCGTGTATAGACCATACATCGTAGGCGGGTCAGCTTCCAGGAGCGAACCAGATCAAAATCGCCGCCAGGCTCCTGACCACCGCGGAACTCGATCTGCTCATCGTCCCCTCCACCCATGTATTCGCTCAACTCTTCTTCAGCCGCGGCCACGACTTCCTTGGCCAGCCGGGGTTTCAGCACATCAGCCATGGCGGGACGAATGCGGGCGAGCTGGGTTGACTTTGAAGAGGCGAGAATGTTGAACAGCAGGTTATCGAGGAATCCGTTCAGGAGTGAGAGCGCAGCCGGGGTTACCAGCGCACTGGCGCCGGCACCGGTCTCCTCATCCTCGGCGACAAAATCAGCAGCGTTGAATTCCTGGTCTGCGGAAATGATATCTGAAGCTGCAGATGGCGAAATGAAAGCTGCGGACGGCGTGACGGACGGAGGGGACATGAGGTTGACTCGAGAGAACTGCGAATCGCTGGAAACGACACTGGGGCTGCGCGAACGGGTGGACGCGGCCCCGGTATCCAGGAATTCGGGTGCTTTGAAGGACTGCATTGTGAACCCCAAAGTAAATTTAGGTCGAGGGCTCGAGAGCTCGAGGGCTTTGAGGCTTCTGATTCTCTCTTTTTTTTTTCTGTTCCTTCGCGGACCGTCCTCGATCAGGACAGGAAGGCGCTGGGTAGAACTCGAATTTCTAAATCATCCTGTACTCCCGGTAACGTCAGCCTGAGACGATACTGCGGGCGAAAGCTGAGTATTGGTGAAGTTGGGGGCTCGTTTTGCGCCTTTGTAGTCTTGTACGACTACATGCGCAACGTCCGATGGCCCCCGTGACAAAAGAAGGTGGATTTCCAACTTACCCGTTTGGATCAGAGATGCGCTCAGTGCTCATAACTCATTGGCGTTGACAGGGGAATGGCTGGAAGTATGAAGCAAGAGTGAAGCAGACGGAGAAAGAGAGAGCCACGTAGGATGAGAGTCAGGAGTAATAATCCCATGCGACTCGGTGGAGACTTGGAACATTCGGGGTCGACTACCGAAGAAGAATAACTAATTTACAATTGTATGGAGCGTCTGTACGTTGTATACAAATCTTACAATCTTACACTTTCTTTCAGGTTGCATTGTAAAGACCCCTGCACCTTATTCAGGATTTCAAAATGCGTATTCTGAAACGCTATAGGCTATTCACATATACATATAGATCCTCTACTCCTTACTCCGGAGACTTTTGTGCACTCGATTATTGACAGAGCTATTCAACGCAGTACACGGCTTTCCCCCTATTTCGGAAAGAAAAAAAAAGCAAAACCCACGTTCACAAAAGTGGCGCCAGGGGGAAAGACCGAACAATGTTCTAGCGATCGGCACACTAAAGTGCCCCGTCTGCACCTCGTTTCAGGTCCCATTGGTTACCTGCGGCCAATCATTGGCTTCCGTTCCATGGATTCAGGCGGGGGGATCCATTTGGTTTCGACGCCATACTCTTTTGGTGGAATTATTGATTTTTGCCTCGAAGTATTTCCCAAGAGGTGTTTTTGCAGGTCCGCATACATCGTACATATTATCTGAGCTTCCAAGGTGATGGATATCTCCGGAAGAATTTCTAATTTCCTTCTAAATCTGACATGTTTCTCATGTAAGTACGACCCGCTACCACGGGGCACATTCAGTAGTGCGGCTGTTAGCGCATGGCATCCTTTTTCCACACGTTCCTCGACCGTTCCACGGGTCCCAGGGGCACACGAGGATAAGCCTGTGGCGCACAAGTGCCATGCTACGCATACCCGGTCTCCATTTCCCACTCTCTGGAAACTCTAACCTCCTGAGCACATTGAACGGTTCATCCAACATAGCAATGCTTCCAAGGTTGCATCCGAGATAAATAACTCAAATCACCAAATCATGTTGATCGACTCGATGAGCGGTAATCTACCGAGCTCCCATGCGATGCCCCGTACCTGATCCGAACTTCAATCTGTGTATCTCAACACTGGATATCCAATCAACTCCCTTGCCGAACTCCAATCCGGTTAAATTCCATGGTACTGAAGTGTTCGATAATCAGCCCAGCAACCCCTATCAAGCGAATGAGAAGTTGAAAGAACACTGTCTCATTATTGTGTAGGTAGGTACTTACGTAGCTGCCGCGGCCACGATTTCCCCGATCGGGGTGTGGCCGCTTTAAGAGGGCGCTCAGGGTCCTGTTCGATGAGTATTCCACAGTACATAGTGATTACTCAGTGAGCGACTGTCCCGTCCAGGTGCTCAGGTGGGCTTTTGGCATGGTGATCTACAACATACAAATCCATGTTACTCTATAACTTCTGCCGGAAAGCAAAATAGGTAGTTGGATTTGATATTTTTTTCTCGAAGAAAAGGAAATATAGAGCCAAGCCGTTTGTTGGAAATGACGACGGGGAACCACTACCAACCATCCAGCAGACGATTATAAGGTCAATTCAATACCATAGTCTTAGAATTTGCAAGCTTTGCGACACGACTTTTTACCATCTGTCCTACCACACGTCCTTGCACGAAGAGGTTGGGTACGCTCATCGATCGCAAGTGTGGTCATGATATGAAAATGGCAAGAGGATGCTGGGTGAAGGCTGAATCTTTTCCTATGTACTTCCAGACGCCGCAGAATCTTAGACTGTACCTGGAACACAGGGAACATATTGTAGTCGTGATATTCTCAGCGATCCATCAGTCTGTCTTTCTCTAACTTACCGGATCAATCAAGCGGCAAACTAGCCTGAGCAAGGACTTGTGCTGCTTTCGCAGATTCAAACTTGGAGGTCAAAGTAGTCTTCTAGGTAAGGAAGGAGGTACGTAGTAGTGACCGTGTTTGTATGTCGATGATGCTGCTTGGGAAAAAGCTTACTTTCTAAATTGGTCTAGCCCCGTAGCTAAGTACATGATCATGTCATAACCAAGGTTCCCTCTCCGCCTGCATCTCTTGGCCTGAGCATCGGATGAAGCCAATATGACCTCCGTTTTCTTTAGTATACTGTATAACCTCAGTTTGAATCAGAAGGTTCTCTTGTCTGAAATCCCTCGGGCTCTTTCTTGGGTTAATGCACCTCTGAAATGCCACTGTCACATATATATGTTAATCGTGCATCTTGGAGGTACCTCGGTTGATTGGAATATATAGCTGTAGTACAATCTGAGTTTCTGTGCATCTATATGACCTCTATACTTAGCTATATATAACTTGAATAGTTCTGATATCTATTCCAACCAGCCTGAGATTGTATTGTAAATTGGAATTCGCTACAATGTCTTTTGATATGTCAGGTACACGTATATATCCACCAGCATGTCTGCTCAGAATGAAAAGCCGCAACTTGTAGGATACCGCGAAAAGCATATATATGCTGAAGTCTTCCAAACAAAAGTTCTCTTATACCTATACTGTCTACCTTGACTTGAAGTGCTTATTCAATTGATTACATGCTATAACCTTTACCCAGAGGTAACTTCGAAAACCACACGCGTAGTTATGTACACAGTACATAGATGGCCGGTATGATAGAGGTCAAAATTGACTATGGTTCCAAGGTGAGATGTGTGATCAGATTTACGCAGTAAACAAAAGCGGCGAGGGATGGATACCAAAGCGGAAATGCACAGCTGCGCCTCCACGGAGATGACATCGGGTCGAGTGGGCCCCATGTGGCGACGAACAATGGGCCTTACACCAGTGAATAACACTAGCAGTCACTAACAATTACGATGGAGATTGTCCTAATAGACCCTGAGTCTGGCCATGAGAATTATCTATTGTTTCGTATGTTGTAGAGAGATCGAATCAAAAAGAAAATGTCGACGTCAATGTACGATGTATACAAACATGTACGGAGTACGAAGTACGAGGTACCATTGCACCTTGCAGGACAGTTCCTACAACATAGATCCAGTCATAATAGGTATATCAGATCTCACCTCCAAGCATCTCCCCTGCTCTGTACCACCCATCAGCCCTAGAAGCAGCTACAACAGCATCCACGCCCGAGTACGAGCTTACGCCCATCAACGCACCACGCACCGGCTCACTCGTATCGCACCACGTTGTAGCCAGCCTCAAAATATCAGCAACCTCAGCACCCGCGAAGAATCAGCCTTCCGCCACGACCTTGTGCGCATCTTTTCACCGAGGACCCTATCGCACAACAGCACGCGTGGCCATGACTACAGCGTGAGATCGCCATCGAAAAACTTGCTTCCCTGATCCCTCGCCCAGGTAACACCCCCTGACCCTGGAAACCGAACCGAAATAACTTTGCCTCGTCGTCCCCCTACTCCATGACGGACTCCATCGTTGGAGCCATCGTACCCCATACGGAAAGAAGCAGACTCCACTCTGTCCCTGGCTGTCAAAACCCCCCATGACAATGGATCCTTCGCGGCTCCACTGCCTAGTGTGCATGGAGACACCAGAAAGAGCCAAGCCGCGATCGACAGAGACCGATTTTGGACTGAGCACGATGGATCCTTTGGGATGGTGGTGCGCCGAATATCTCCGCCTTCTACCCCTATGCTGTACATCATCCTTTAGGCTGGAAGCGTCGAAACTGGATTCCAGAAACACTACCCTACGATGTTGTTGTATGCTTGACAACAAATACCCACAATCGGCAGTCCACAACGCCCACAGCAACATCTACCGATGAGGCAAAATGTGATCGTCGGTCCTCCACAGAAGCCAAAAAAGGGAAGAGAGAAAGAACAAATCAAAATCCCAGTTTTATTTCAACCAGAATCCCCTTCACCGCATCGTCGTGGAAGGCTTAAAGCCGCCCCATTTGTGTGCCCGGTGCCGAACCTTTTCCTTTCCTCCCCGTGCTGTCTGTGCTCTGCGCCGTTGGGATCGTCAAAAACGAACCTAAGAACAGCGAGACGCCTCAACTCTGGATAATGTGCCAGTGGCGCTGGTATATGACCTGTCATCTGGAGGTCACACTATACGACAGAAGTCGTATGCCAGGGACTCAGGTGCGCCATGATAGATCGAAGTATACAGGTCTTCTTTAGTTTCTTTGCTTTTGTTGGGGTTATGCGATGTTGTTATGTAGTGTCGCAGAGCAAATCCCGAGGTGGTTCTTGAGCGATGTATGTTGTACAGTATCCCTCGCGCTACCGCCTACTATCGTGTAGATAGTACTGTGTACAAGGGACGTGTAATCTGTGTGCTAACCACGGAGCTTGGCACAGCGGTCTTTTGTGTTTATTCACTTACAACGTATGCTATGCTATGTCACTTGTCGTCTGGCTTGCAGCATGTTGATCAAATGTTGACTGTGATACTAGGTTTTACGTCGATACATCGTACTGCTATACCATCAATGAAACCGCTAACCAACCCTGCTAGCCGCGACAGATCCATACGGATAAGTCCCTGCAGAAAGTCCCACTATAGATGGGTCCAGCCGATGCACAAAAGGAAACCTGAAAAGAAACGGGGAATGGCGACGGATTAAGAAGAAAATCCCTCCAATAGGACGGTAATTGACCTCTACAACAACATTGTTGTATGTTGTACAACCTACTTCGCAAGACCGTTAATAGTTCACTGACAGACCATCGCCACCAGCACGAACAACTGCACTCCACTGACCTGGGCGGTGACTCGCCCACACTAACTCATTCAAACTCCTCCAGGCTGGAGTCCAGACTGCACCAGCAAATCTCTACCCGATAAGGAACCAGAAATTGCACAGACGAAACGCCCACTAGTGTCTGGGTGCTGAGTCTTAACGACGGCTTTATCTCGGCGTATCAGGTTTGCTAGAGGGTCTCAGCAGTTTTCCCAAACCGGAATTGTGTTTACTTATTGAGTAAAAGGAGGATGGGGCTGTCAGGGGCTGATTGGTGGGTTTGTTCATGATCGCATATGTTTTGGTACAGAGTAGGTACATCGCACTCGAATGCTGGCTTGGTAGTAAGTGTATAGTGTGAGTGTGACTTGCTGCGAGGACCTGGGAACCGGAGACGCTGGAGGAGATTGTTGTCGTTGTGCGATGTACTTGCATGTTCGGATGTAGGTACATAGCACCGGAGGTGGTCGGGGCTTTCGAGGGTGAGCTATTTTGAGTGAGCTATTTGGCTACGATCCAGTGTGGCCTGTGATTTCTGTACTGAATGCCTGAGACTCATTCAGTAGAGCAACTGAGATGAAGTAGAGTGAGGGACCGGCATCTATGGCCAGTGGCATACACAGTACTACGATGGTAGGCTAATTCGCTAAGCTACATTGGACGTCTGTCTACTTAGATACACGAAGATTTGGAATTGTTTTTGAATATCAAGTGCTATGTAGTCCAGGGAAGATACATGACCATCGTCAGATCCTAGACCGAAAGCAGCTCGTGATAAATTTGATTGCTTTTCCTGCCAGTTCCTGGCTTAAAAACCCATCCAGTTGTGTGCTTCGCCCGATAGTGGGCGACTCCGAAAGAAACGTTTTCTCATAATCGTAAAGTCGTAGCGTTGTTTGTTATTACCGCTGCGCAGGTCTCAGACCGATGGAGGCAGAACTTTGCTTCCGAGATCGTGCACAATGCCGCCGGCGAAGAAGCAGAGCTCGTCAGGTTCGATGTTGACCCGACCATTGGCCAATCTGTCGAGCAAGAAGGTCTCAATTTTCTTCAGAAGGGCTTGGTGGTGAGCCAAGTCCAGGGTCGACGAACGTGAATCGCTGTGGACGCGAGCGTGTTCTTCGACGCAAAGTGGGATCAACTCGTTCAGCTCGTCTTCAGCAAGAAGATTGCAGAAGATGCCGATGACATGGTTGGAGACCAAGTCGAGGTACAATGTAGGTGCGCCTTCGGTGTCCATGAATTCGCTGTCTTTGCCCAAGCGAATGTGGTCAACTTGACCCCGAAGGTATGTTTGGTACTTTGGGGTAGCGATTCCGTGCATCCCATTCATGTAAGCGATAAAGAGGCTGCGATCCAGATCCACAGCGTCGCGGGAAAACTCCTCTGATTGATTGGTGGGCTTTTGAACACACTTTCGGTGGCAATCTTCGAGTTGATTCGACTTATCGAGATCCATTTTGTCGAGTTGGTCCAGAAGAGTCTGGGTACCGCTGGAGTCCCGAGCAAGCATCATCATTTCATGGCAGGTCATTTGGGATTCAGAAAGTTCATCGTCCGAGATTTCAGCGTTATCGATGTACTGCACCTTGGGATCAAACCGCACGGAGTTCTCTTCGAAGGAGATGAAGGCATCGTCAAACGACTCAGTGTGATCCTCATGCGACTCGGGGACGTCTCCACTTGTCTCATCCCAGACGGAGAAGTCAGAAATGTCCCCATCGTCCTCTTCATCATATTCATCAGAAAGAGCGTCGTACTCAGAACCAATGCCATCCGAGCTATAGCCCGATTCCGATTCGGACTCTTCGTCGAATTCGATGGCGATGGTTGGGTTTTTGAGAATAGACTTCAAGAACGGGCGCAAAGACGGCTTGGTAGTGGTAGTGGAAGCATTGGGCTGCGCTGGGGTGCAACCATTCGAGGTGACCGAAACTTCGTCCGAGCCATAGCAACTGTCGTGGGAGAAAGACATTTCGAGGTTGGAGAAAGCAGACGATACAGAGCCCCACGAGCCCCTATGGGACGTAGCGTTGCTCATTTGGAAGGCAATTGGGTTGTCGATGCTTTCGGCGGAGCAGTTTCTTCGATGTAAAAGTCAAACTGCCTGGAACGAGGTATGCGTGCACCAGGCAAACAAGAACTCGTGGTCGGAAGGGATATGTTTGTAGAAAAACGAGGGCGTTGCGAAGAGTTGAGAAGCGATCAGTGAGTCAAACGTGAACCGAAAGAGAAGCAAGGGCGTCGGAAGCCTGCAAAACACGAAGAATAGTGCATAGTGAAGGCACACGGGAATCGTGTAAAAGCTTAAGGAAACTGGTTCCCAGCAATCGATTGGCAAGACATGGTTCTCCGATAGATAGTGTGTTAGATGTAGAAGTGTGCCTTTTTGCCAATCTGATGTGAGAGACAAGAAGATGATCGAGGTAGGGTGTTGTTGAAATTTGGGATGAACTGTTTGTAGTCGCGGATAACACGGAAGCTAAGAGTCTTGTCGAGATGCATATGGGTACAAGATGGTAGAGAGAAGAGAAGTTAAAGGTGGTGTTCGCGAGGTGTGGTGTTCGCGCGAGGAGTTGAAAACGGCGTTGGAATGTTGCGACAATAGTCAAAGTCGCAAGGAGGGTCGCGAAAAGTTTTATCGCAAAAAAAGAAGTGTTGATGAGAGGAAAATCGCGGAGATAGATGCGAAGAAGAGGAGAAAGACGAAATAGCCCACGTTCCGCGGGGTGTGACGAGGGGCAAGAAACCGGGTTGAGTCACGTCGACTTCGGACGGAAGGCGACGATAGTAAAGCGCAAGTGACGGGAAAGTCCGAGAAGAGTGAGACTGCAAATACGCAGCAGAATGGTTGAAGAAATCAAGGTCACTGGTCTAAGTGTCCTAGAGAGAAGAAAAGAAAGAAAGAAAGAGTCGCCTCCCTTGAAAGAATAGATGGTGGCACAGCAGCCCTGGAGTTCTCGTCATCTGACTCAGCTGGGCCGAACTTTCCACGGTCCAGGAGTCCAAATTAGGTCCCGGCCATTGTCTGAACTTGGTCACAGTGGACTCATCTGTTTATTCACAAATTATGGTCTTCGAATAGGTATAATACAAATACCAACAGTCATCATGCCACATTGTTACTCTAAAGCATGAGGATGCCTTGTCCTTTGCGCTTCACGATATCGCCCTTCTAGGGCGGACCTCGGGAGTACAGTCTACGCCTCAACCGACGATTGCTTTTTTGGGTGTTACGCCTAACAGTATCTGTGGGATCTGTCGTCTTGAGGGGGGGTGCACAAGATTATTGAATGAATATACAGTTCTTGGAAGCACCTCTTACTGACTGATTCGGAACCCTTGCTGATCGCACAATCTCTGATAATGTTCAAGACACTTCTCTCGGGCCCTTGCCGCATCACTCTCATAACACTCCTTTCAGGCAGTTTCGTCAAGATTTTGTTTGGGCCGACAGACTGTTTACACTAGCGTTTTGGTCCCCGTTTGAATAAGGAGATGCAATCAAATTGCCTAGCAGCTTGCAGACTTCCAAAACTCCCTAGGCTTGATCCAAAGCGCCTCGGTGAATCTCGGTCATATTGAATTTGGGCTTCAATAGAGCGGGTCACTTCAGTCCAGATTATCAAAACGACTCTGGCGGTCAAATCAGCCCAAGCCATTAAGTCTGCAGTCTCAAATGGGATTAAGAAGCTTTGACTGTGGTTGGGTATTGTTTCGTTGTCGTGGTTTCGACCCAAAACACACAAATGATGATGCCAAAGAACCTTCCAAACTGGTTGGAATGCCATACACTGACTAACGCACATATAACCTCCTATCGATACTTGTTTCATTCACACAGGTTCTAGACGCAATTGGCGCTTGACATCATTCGAGGCAAAAGGAAATCAACTGCTTTATTTCTAAGCCCTGCGATTTGGAAAATACATGACTCCCAGAGTAATTCGAAAGGGGAAGAGGCGTCAGGTCTTTCGCCACCGTCGAGGGAAAGGCTTTTCTTGTGCTGCATTCGAACATGGGCTTATCTTGACCAACTGTGCCTTTTGATCATGCAGTCCAAATATAGAACCTGGGGTTGATTCAGTCCCCCTGATCAAGGGTGTTGGAGGATGATCTCCTGCAGGTCGAAGTTTCCTAAAGTTCCGACCAGGGGCACTGGGGCTTACCGGGGAAGTCTGATATTCTTGAATACCTAAATTCTTCTGTGCATTGTTCGAGCGGGCGTGACATTCCGCCCAGCCTCTACATTCCAGTCCACATTCCGGAGCTTATATCACTGACTGCGCATTGGCCAATCGACAAGATCATACCCACTTCAATTGATTTGTATTGGCGGCTAATTGTGAAGAAGCAAATGGGAGTAAGTACTAGCCAGAGGATACTGTCGATCACACTGTCACCAAGTCGAGTCTTCTTCGGGTGGGCTGATGATCGGATTATTCCTAGCATGACGTTTACACTGCAAGTAAAAACTTGACAAGTGATTTATTTTCCTGGTTCCTTAGCCAATCTGAACGGCTCGAGAGCGTTCCGACCCATTTCCACTTTCCTAACGGTCTTGCTCTAGGGATTCATGTCGATCTTCCAATGAAAGGTATCAAGTTGACATGCCTGAGTCCTCCTCCGAGACCCGCTCCGCTAGCTCATCTGAGGCCTGTTCCACCCAGGCACTGCTTCTGGCTTAGTGATGGAGGGTTGCATTCCCGCGGGTGGCTATCCGGAACGAATCCTTCTTAGGACCTCACAAAGATTGATAGCTCCACCAGAGAAGCATGATTCCGCAGGCTACTATTGGCTCACAGAGTCCTGAGGGGACTGAATCATTCCTCTGGGAGGTTGGGGGAGTGGGCCAGGAGCCAACCGGGCCCTTCATAGCACATTCCTGTCCATCTTTAGAGTGCTTGGAATGTGTCGAGAAATTCCGAGGCTGGTGTCCCTGGCAGCCATTCAAATAGGCCTTGCATCTGTTTGTTTGCTTTGCTTTCTTTGCATCATCTGCAGTGTTTTCTTTGATTGACAAACCATCAAACATCCAAACACTCTATCTTCCTTTTTTTTGCATCCTTTGCAGCTTTCGGATATCCGGGTCGATCCCCCGAACTATTCCAAATTCTACCAAGATCTATCCGAGACTATAATCCTCGGTTGTCCAATTACATTCGTTCTTTGAACTTTAGTCGCTGACTACACCACCATCGCCCCGTTTTTTTACTTCCAACTGTCGCCGCAAACGGAAATCCGCCAAGATGTTCGCCCAACAGTATGACCATTCATTCAATGACTTGTTCAACCAATACGTCAACATGGAGACCTCAGCCGCCGATACCAACAAGGATTTAGTATTGTCCGGCGATTTTGATCAGCTCTTCCCGCTTGACTCGCTATTGAGTGACTGTGGCGATATTTCACCTGCTGTCTCCACTTCTAAACGCCATCAATCACCGCAACCCTGGACCAATGAGTGGTCCCTGCAGGATGACGGGGCTGCTGCCGATCATCTTGATTTCCATGACACCGTCCACCCTTCTGCCATCTCAGACCTCGGCCTGAACAACTTCGAAGTCTCCTCTCGTCCTACAATTCAACGTCCGTCCGCATCGCCATCAACGCCTCCAGCTACCCCCAGACGCAAGCCTACCCAGAGCGCTCTCATCACTCCCAAGTCTATCCGCCACCGCAGCCCGAATGAGCGTCGTTCTCATCTGTGCAAGCAAAGTTACTCTCCCAGCCTAATGCGGTCTTCCAACCTTTCTAAGGGAATCATGGCATATCCCGAGGCTTGGGCGCAGCGAATCCAGGGCTACAATCTTCACAACTCTGAAGATCGTCTGCCACTATCACCCCCTCCATCAGATGTCATCCGCAAGCATGAGAACATGCCTACCGAACAAATCATGAACCAACCCAGAGACTCCGCAGAGATGCCTCCTCAGTACGACGCAAGACTCTTCCACCAATCTCCCTCGGTTTCAATGCCATCACCAAACGCCGCAATGGCAGCACGGCAACAGCAACAATACATTGCCCACCCCAGCTCTTCCGTCTTGACCAACTCCAGCCCTTCTTCCGCAGATGATCTCTTCTCTTCATCGCACTCATCTGATCCCCAATCTCTTTCCTCTTGGCAATCCGACCCTCTCCATGCTTCATCTCTCGCATTCACCCCTGATCTCCAGGGCCAAGATGCCCAGTGGTGGTCCCCCATGCCTTCTCGGGTCGCTCAGCAACAAGCAGCTTACCTCGCATCCCCCACACCCGTCCGCCATGTGCAACACGTTGGCAACCAAAATGAGATGATGCAAGGAGGGCTCATGATCCAGTTCAACCCCTCCTATGACATGTCGGCCGACCACTCATTCCCACCCGGCAGCGTGCTCCCCGCCAACAATCAAAAATTCGACACCTCCTTCACCCCTTCCCAACTCCACAATATCTCTCGTTCTTCATCTCTTTCTCCCAAAGCTGGCACATCACCCAAGGATATCCGAAATGGATCCATCTCTAAATCCACCCATCGCCGCACTCACAGCCGCAAACTCTCGGGCCAGAGCATGAACGGCCCCAAGCCTGTAAAGGCATCTGACTCATCGCCACGAGGCGCAAACAAATCTGTCAGCGTATCGTTTGTCAACTTTACCGCTCATGACAGCAAGAAGATTCTGACCGGAGTTGCTCCCTCCGGCAGCTCTAAGACCAAGGCTCGCCGTGAGCAAGAAGCCCGCGATCGACGTCGCAAGCTGAGCGAGGCTGCATTGAGGGCTGTGCGCAGTGCCGGCGGCGACGTTGAAGCTCTCGAAGCTGTTTTGTGTTGATTTTATATTGTTTTATCTGATCATTTGGCCTGTGCTCTTTGTTTCTCATTCCTCTGTTCTTTTCAGCCGGTGTTTAGGGTTATATCATTTGGGAAGATCTTTGTTTTCGGTGTTTGCGGTTTTGCTTTCTGGCTTGGGCCCGGGTTATATTATACCCTCAAAAATGTTAGACGGTTCTAATATTTAGACTCTTGTGTTGATACTTTAATTTCATAATATTTTGTGACTATCTGGCTTCCACTGTAGATGTGTCTTCTTTTCTTCCTGCTCTCTCAAGGTTCTAAGGGACCTATCTTTGTTGCCGAACTAGTGTGCTTGACCTTTTCCTTCTCAATGCTGCTTACCTTCATTATTGAGGTTCTGGGACTTCGCCTGCCTTGCTTTCTCATTTGTAGAGTCCATGCTCACTGGCCGATCCTCAAGTGTCCCTTGCCACATCTATCTTGCGCGAGCGCCATCCAACATCGACATGGAGGGTCCATCGCGGATACCGCTCTGAAGACTCGAAGTCCACAGGTCACAAGCAACTACATACATGTAGTAGACTACATAAATACTGCCGCCCTCTCGCAACTCTCTTGCGCGCTCACCACCTCCCGCAGCCGGGGGCAGACTATAAATACCACTTCGACCAACCTTCCTCTCCCGTCTTCTTCTTCCTCCTCCACCAGCTCAACAATAAACCCAACTGTGAGTATCTACCTACCCTCCTTCCTCTTTAGCTATCATCATCCCTTTTCTCTAAGGATGTGCCCAAGCCTCCAACCCTAACACTATATCTGCTTGCCAGTACTCTTCATGCTGGCCAAGTGAGTCCTTTACACGCGGTTCTCGCGGTTCTCACTTTACATTGATTCCTCACATAATACATCTGTCTCTTTCATTTACTGCATTCACATACCTCAATCTCACTTCATGCCCCTGATCACTTCATATACGCATACCCTCACTTCTGACCTAAACCTACACCTTTAACCTCTACTGACGCTCTCACTCTCTCATCCTCTTGCAGAGCCAGGTGTCTAAGTTTCCCTTCAATCTCTACTCACTTTCTTCTACCTCCAACCCCAATATGGCACTGTTGTTTGCTGCTCTGCTTTTACTTCTTCTCACCAACCCTTGATTTCCAACCTTCTTTCTTCATACCCCTTCTTCTACATCAGCTGTTCATCTCTTCTTGCATACGTTTTTCCTAATTCGTGCTTTGCTTCATTACTTCTATCTTCCATCTTCATTGCATCAGCCCCAGTCCTCATTTCTGTCCCTGTTGCTATTGCCATCCTTGATAGCATCTCCCTTGGCTGTGGATTGGGCCAGTTGCTTCAGTGCATTGCGTCCATTGCGTGCCTTAAATTGCCCATTGTTCTCGTGTATTGGCCTGCCTTTACACTTGCATTCATACATCCCAGCAATTTAATGTTTCAGCATTATTGATAGAAGATTACAGCTTCAATTAGCCATCTTTGACCTTTTTTCCTTCTTGCTTTCTTCTTTGCAAGGAAAAGAAATCCTGCGGTGGGCAAGACACGCTTGCCCTGTTTCGAGCTCCTGCCCGTTTCTCCTCGATTCCACGTTGTTTCCTTGGCTCAGTCGTAACTTCCGAACGAGGTCATCGTTTCATTCCTTCCACTGGAACCGTACAGAGCTCGCAGTTTTTTCTCGCACCCCCTTTCTTTCCGACTACATCTTCTTCTCCTGCCACTTTTTACCAAAATGGCTGGTCGTGAATACGGTAGTTTGCCCATTCGAGGCGGTCGTGGTGGCGGGGATCGTGGTAGCTCCCGTGGCCGCGGTGACTCCCGAGGCCGCGGTGATGGTCGTGGCCGCGGTGATGGTCGTGGCCGTGGTGGTGATCAAGGTTATCGGGGTGGCCGTGGTGATTCTTCCACGCCTTCTGACGGTCCCAGGCAAGTTGATTGTTCTAAATTGGGAGTTAGCTGTATCTAATATGCGCACAGGATGTTGACCGACGAGACTGCACTGCCTGACAAAAATGTTCATAAAGCTGAGGACGACTACATTGTCGCATCTACAAAAGCTCGCCCTCAAGCTGGTCGTTTGGCTAGACGTCCCGGTTATGGAGACTTAGGCAAGAAGATTATCCTCAGGGCCAATTTTTTCCCGTTGGAGTTCAAGCCAGGGATCGAATTTCATTCTTATCGGCTCAAGCTCAATCCCAGCGGTGCCAAAAAAGGACAGCTGAAGTTTATCATTGAGTCTATGATGCGCAACTACCGTGCGTTCGAGGGTATCGGTGTGGCCACTGATGGAGCCTCTGAAATCGTCACCACCCGGTCACTCCCTGAGGATCGAAGGCCATATACCTGTGCCATGAGAAGCCCAGGAGAGACTGATAGTAAAGAAAAGTCCAGTATCTATACTGGCCCTTGGGAAGTCACATTGACGCTTGACAGCTCTTTTTCTCCACACCGAATGCTCGATCGCCTTAGAGATATAAATCACGGAGAAGAGCTTCCGGAGGAAGCTCATTGTCTTCGTCAACTCAACATTCTCATGAGTGCTTTTCCTTTTGAGAGAAGCGACATCTCCATCATCGGCAGGGGACGAAACAAATTCTTCCGGATGGGCCCTGGAAAACAGGCTAGGGACATGAAGGGCGGCATTGAAGCTGTTCGTGGTTACTACTCAAGTGTTCGACTTGGCGCTTCACGAATCATGCTGAATCTGAATGTCAGCCACGGGGCATTTTACCAACCAGGACCGCTGGTCGATCTTATCACTGCGTTCGTGAAGTTGTTCGAAAAAGATCGAGATTTGCTCAACCGATACCTGAAGGGTGTTAAGGTCTACGCTACGCACCTGAAAAAACGAGTGAACGGATCCGGGAAGGAGGAATACCCTGTGAAGTCTATTCTCGGGGTTGCCACTCCTATGGATGGACGAGGCACGAACAGTCCTTATAAGGAGCATCCTCCAAAAGTAAAGGACGTTGCATCCTCTGCCGCCAATGTGAAGTTCTGGTATGAAAAAGATGGAAGATCAGGCTACATGTCTGTGAGCGAGTATTTTGAGCAGAGTATGATTGTTGGCTTTCCGTTGGTATTATATATACAATTTGCTGACAAGGAGCAACAGACTACAACATCAAGCTCAAATATCATGATAGCGTACCAGTTATGAACGTTGGAACTCGTGACCGTCCCACCTACCTTCCGGCGGAGCTTCTGGAGGTCCTTCCAGGGCAAGGCTTTGGTGGAGAGCCAGATATACAGCAACGACAGAATATGATCCAATTCAGTTGCCGACGGCCTCCTCAGAACTACGACTCTATCACCACCGAGGGATTGAGTATCATGGGACTCAGTGGCGGGGAGTCTAAGAGGGTGGGGATCAGGATTCCCTCGACTAACATGATCACGGTTCATGGGCGCACCTTGCCTTCCCCCGAACTGGTCTATGGCGGCCGCCAAAAGACTAGACCCAATTATGGTGGGTGGAATTTAATCAGAGTCAAATTTTCTCAGTGCGCCACCATCGGCGATTGGGCTTGTCTTCTGATTCGTAAGCCGGGCACCACTCCGATCCCACAAGCAAAGAAGGGGATGGACGCTTTTGCCAACAATCTGAGGAACCATGGACTCACGGTCGGAATGTGCAGGGAACACGTCCAACTCGATATTTGGGGAGGTAAGGAACGAGGTGAGGAAACGAAAAACAGACAGATGTTGGAGGAAGCATTCAAGAAGCTGAGCCGGTATCCCTTTGTGGTCGTGCTGCTTCCTGACGCAGATGGGAAAACCTTTGATTACATCAAGTACATTGGTGATATCAAGTCCGGTGTCCTTACGCACTGCATGCAGGCCAAGAAATTCAAAAATGAACAGCCGGATCAGCAATACCTGAGCAACAACGCCATGAAGGTCAACCTTAAGCTAGGAGGACGCAACCAAGTCCTGAATCAAGACTGCGCACACTTCGTCGGATTCGGGAAGACCATGGTGGTTGGCTTGGACGTCACGCATCCATCAGGCACTGATCCTGAGGCCTTCCCCAGCGTTGCTGCAATTGTTGCCTCCATTGATCAACACATGAGTCAATGGCCTGGAGAGGTTCGAGGCCAGACACGCCGCCAAGAACAAGTGGAGTATCTGAGGGAGATGATGGAGGGTCGACTGGCATTGTGGATGAAGCAAAACAAGGGTCATCCACCTGAGAACATTCTTATCTACCGTGACGGAGTAAGCGAGGGCCAGTACTCCATGGTCCTCAAGGAGGAACTCCCGAAGGTTCAAGAGGCAGCTCAAAGAGTATATCCGAAAGGCGAGCAGCAGCCTAACATCACGATTGTTGTCTGTGGAAAGCGTCACAATGTGCGCTTCTACCCTACGTCAACCGAAAGCCTTGACAGAACTTCCAACCCCTTAAATGGATGTGTTGTTGACCGCGGAGTCACCCGACCTATCTATTGGGACTTCTACTTGCAAGCCCAGGCTCCTCTTCAAGGTTCTGCTAGACCGGCTCACTACATTGTCATCCACGACGAGATCTTCACCAACACAAAGCTCAAGTTAAGCGCCCACGCAAGATCGCCAACCGATTTACTGCAAGAACTTACCCACAACATCTGTTACATGATGGGTCGGGCTACTCGCTCGATCAGTTACTGCACGCCTGCCTTTTTGGCTGACAAGTTCTGTGATCGTGCCCGGAAGTATCTGTTGGCTTATTACCATAAGCACTCGGCGGAGATTCAGCAAGGCAGCATGTTCCCTCGGGAAGTCCTGGCGCTATCAAACAGGTGTCTGAACAAGATGGTCTACATCTAAGTTGGCCGTCAACTTCTTCTCCATTATCATTGACCATTCTTGAAAGGTTTCTCGGAACCTGGAGTATGTTACACTGCTGTGTTTTCGTTTCCCGGAGTTTTTTTTTTTAAAAAAAATGGGGTTATGGTTCCAACGATTTACTTGTTCTGAGCTGAATCCAAGGTGGCTCATGTTTCGAGACTCATCAAGAGAAATACAAATCAAACCAAAAAAAGGAGTGCGATGGCGGTGCATATCTTCCCAGGCCTGAAGGTTGAGACATACGTGCCTATGGTGCAGGAAGTGTAAAACTTGCGAAAACACAAAAACAAATGGGTGGTGACAGGAGTCTCTGGCATGGAAAAGCCTTTGCCAGACTGGAATTGTTATTCGAGATATCTTTTGCTTTTTCTCGAGGACGCTTTGCTTTACAGCGTGCCAGCATTGAAAACAGGAAAGACACAAAAAAAAAGGGGGATGATTTATATGTTAGAGTATTGATAAAAATATTAAATATTCCAAAACTCCGGTGTCTGTGTAGGCAATACTACATATAGGTTGGTAGCATGTCCTCTAACATAAGGGCCAGAAGTCCAGGTGGATAGTAAGATGGGATCAGCCCTAAATGCTTAAGGGAAGTAGGCCATCTCGCATTTTGCTGGTGTTTTATTAGTCGTCATGATCTTGTATACACAGCTAAAGCCATATAAATTACCTCAACGGTATATGCATGTGTATTCTTCCAAGGTTCTTTTCGGGTGTAGATTTATATGTGCGTGCATACACTTAGATACTTAAGAAAAAGAACCATATACCTGTGTAGGAAGGTGAGAAGTGAAATATTTCTAGGGGCGTTGTAAAAGGCAGCATTTAAGGCAATATGTAGGGCGGTATTCTAACACGGTATTCTACTACAGGCAGAGACCGATGTGGTACACTGGCCCTAAAAACCGGCCGTAGCTGGATATACAAGAGGCATAATATACATGTACCAATTTATATGGCTTAGATTATTTTGAGGGAAACTCTTGCGTCCAAGGTTGGATAATGTGCCCCATCGCCTTCTGGCAGACATCATTTCCCCGACAAGTCAAGCTAGTCAAGCTTATGTAGGATCGCAATCAAACAGCTCACAGAGGCCCTCGTCAGCTTTCACCGCTTCGAAGAAGGACTCCACGCTTCCGGTTGCCACTCCTCGCCTGGGCCAGCAGCATTCGCCTTAGCCCATGGGTTCTCTTTCGGCGTCTGCGGTTCTGCAGGTGTTGCCTTCGGCACTGCCCCGGGAGTCGTGGCGGACGCCGGGGCGTGTTGTGTGGGGACAGTGTCAGCGGACGGCGGATTCAACGTCGCGTCACTGACTTGCGTTGGTGGTACCGGTTGTTGGGTCTTGGGTTTATCGAGGAAGGAGGCCTTGCTCGCCCAGCGCTCATCGGCGAGTCGGGCAAGCTGTTTGATTTGCGCCTGGCGGACGAGATCCTGTTTCTGCTCTTCTATGCTTGGGGGATGTTGTCGGACATGTCGTAGCCATTGGTGCCATTGTGCTGTATTTAGATGGCATGTTAGTCGGTGTTGGACAGTCTCATTTTGCTCTTGCGTGGCTCGGAAGAGGTCTGCTGCATCTTCCCTGCATGCGACGGAACTCACGTGTTACTTGGACATCGCTGAAGTGCGTTTTGGGGTCGAATCGAACAATGCGGCGGAATCGGGATGCGTTCAACACGTCTTTGAATTCCCAGAAGGTATTTCCGGACAGGTCCTCGCCTGTGAAGAGGTGGCGGTTAGCGGGATTGAGGCGCCATGCTTGCGCGGGAAAAAGATCAGATACGAACCGACTAGGAAGGACTTTCGCCAGGGTAGGCGAAGCTTTTTCCATTTGAACCATAGACTGTTAACCATTTTGGGGGGCTGTGCAAAGAATAGAAGGTGGAGGTCAAAAAGATTGAGGCGACTATCAGGAACGTCATCGGGGATAAACAGCCCAGACATTCCATTCCCTCCTTTTCTTCATCGCTCGGCTTTTTGCTCCCTTTTTCTTACTTTCTCGATTTTACTGGAAGCCTTCTATACTTCGAACTGGCGGGGCATCTTTTAATCCTTGTTATTTCCAATTGCATTACGGAATATCCTCCTCTGCTACCCAATACCCGCCACCCCATTAGGGCCGATTAGGCACCGGCAAAGGGATACATAGCCCCAAGGGACAACAACAGTTCAACTTTCCTCTCCAACAACCCTCGATCGAGCATCGAGCATTCGATACTCACCATGGCTTCAGTGACTTCTTTGGACAAGGACTTGCGCAACATGCGCTTGTCCCGCTATACCCCGCAGGCAGCCGCGGAGGTACGCGACTGGATTGAGGAAATGCTGCATGAGAAACTGGCATCGCCAGATTTGCTCCAAGGCCTGAAAGATGGAATTGCGCTTTGCAAGTGAGTGATAGTGAAAAGCGCTTTCTAGCATTATTGAGAAATCTGGACGCGTGGCTGACCCCTTTACCCACAAGACTGATAAACCTCGCCGTGTCACCGGGCGTGAAGTATAAACAATTGTCGGCGCCATTTGTACAGATGGAAAATATCTCGCATTTCTTACGCGCATGCCAACTGCCGCCACTCAACCTTCCCCCACACGATGTCTTTCTGACGGTCGATCTTTACGAAGCGAAGGATCCAGCGCAAGTTCTGCAGTGTCTGGCAGCGTTCAGTCGACGGGCCAATGCCCTTGCGCCTAACAAGTTCCCTCGTACTGTTGGACCGCAGAGTAAGCGCGGTGTAATCAGTCCGAATGCGACGGGGTCCTCGAGCACGGGCGTGTACAGCCCGCGATCAAATCGCTCCTCTAGCAATGTTGGTGACGCGAGAGCCACACTTCCCTCGCGATCAGACAGCCCTACGAAACCATCGAAACCATCTGGCTCATATAGTACTTGGGCCAAGAGGGGCGATGAACAGGATACCACGCCTGCTTGGAACATTCACCAGTATGGCTACATTGGTGGAGCTAGCCAAGGCAACCAGGGGATTGCATTTGGTGCTCGCCGACAGATCACCACTCCCGGGCCTGCCGTTCCTAGTTTGGCTGAAAAGGAGAAGCGCAGGCGCGAGGAGGAAGAGCGGATCCGTCAAGAAAACGCAGAAAAGGAACAGGCAGAGCGTGCTCGCCAGCTGAAGATAGAGGAAGAGGAGGCCCAGGCTAAGGCAGAAGAAGAGCGCCGATGGGAAGAAGAGACTGCTCGTATAAGGGAGCAGGAACTTCTCAAGGTGGAAGAGGAGAAGAAGCTCTGGGACGAGCAAAAGCGCCAGTGGGAAGAAGAAGAGCAGCGACGTCTGGCGGAAGAGAAAGAAGCGGAAGAGCGCTTCGAGCAGGAGCGGCAAAAAAGACGAAGCATGAACGACAATCGTCTCAATGGCCAATTCCTGAGCCAGTACCAGGCCTCCAACTCTCAGGCCAGCGATGCCTCCAGCGGAGCGAAGTCTATTGAAGAAACGCCCGAGAGCCGCCGCATCAAAGAGCTCGAGCGCGAACTTCAGCTAGCAAAGGAGCGGGAGCAACAGTACGAGAACGAACGCCTGGAATTACAATCTCGAAAGACCGGTGACCAGTCCGAATTCCGCAGCCGGAGTCGCCCTCGCCCCGTGCATCCCAAACCCAGCTACGATCTCTCCTCCCTCGAACAAGAGCGGCGACTTCTCCGCACAGAATGGCAAAATACCCAGGACATGCCATCTACATCTGAAGCCGAGGAACCCACTCCCACCTCTGAGCAAGCATCACCGCCACCTCCCCGTCCCCTCCCCGAACCAAAGCCCGCATCTCTCTCCAAACAGCCCGCACTCCCACCCAGGGACCTCCCCGCCGCGCCCCGCCCCCCTCCCAAACCCAGCAACCTACAGTGCGAACCGCGGCCAAAACCGCGTAGAAAACTTCCTCTCCTCGAACCCCGCCCCCCACAGCCCCAACCCCTTCCTCCCACCGCTTCCAAGACTACACCTCAACCGCTGAGGTGGACGCAGAAAACAGCCGCCGCGCCGCCTCACAGCAGAAAACCAAGGCCGGCGGCTGGGCGTCGAAGTCTCTGCTGGAACGGGAGATGGAGCGCGAACGCGCGCGCCAGCAGGAGTGGGAGGAGAACCAGAAGCAGACGGCGGCTGCGTCTCGCGATGGGGCCGAGGGTTCTGGGCCTGGTCAGTCGTGGGATGTGCATCAGTATGGGTATTTGGGTGGTGATAATCAGAATCGTGGTGGTGTTGGTCTGGGTGTTGGTGGTGCTAGGAGGCAGATTATTGGGCCTCGGCCACCGCCATGAGCTAGCTGTTGGGTTGTTGTAATGGCTTTTTCTATGCGGGGTTTCCTTATGGTATATTTCTTCCCTGTGTGGGCGGATATCCGCATTCGAGCAGAAGAGCTATTGTCGTATTTCTGCGTTGGTGACTTGTTCTCTTATTTGCGTTCTATGATTCCCGTGCGAAGCCATTGATTGCTTTCTGTTTTCGTTTCGATGTCGTTGTAGATAGCAATTTTTATACCGAAGTTCTTGTTAAAGATGAACATGTCTTAGGAACTGCTGAGTATAGGTTGTGGTAAAATACCCTTACGATTGTGGATCTGTGTCAGTTGGAAGCAAGTAGCACCCGTGGACAAGAAAATTGCACGCAGTTGGTGATCCATAGCAATAAGTAGGTATTATATGGCAGCCATGATGTACATAGTTATACATCAATCAGCGAAATGCATTCATATGCCTCAAAACTCCCAGAATCTCAATCATCAAGTATCGTAGTCATCGTGAACAATCGTTACCAGCATACAGATCCTCCTAAATACCACAGGGCCTCAAGGCAAGATACAAGGTAAGATATGCTCAATCATAAACTTCATCCTAAACCCACTCTCCTGCAAATAAAGCCATTCCACCGAATCACGGTCCCGACTAGCCTCCTCACGTCGCGCAATACCCGCCTGCACAGCTTTCATCAGCCCCGGCGTGACAGAAAGCATCTTACTCTTATACAAGAGAGTCATCAACGCCTCGAGCAGAATGGAGATCTTGGCGTTGTTGCCGACACTCGGGGTTGCGGCCGCATAGGGCAGGAAGCATTTCTCCAGCTTGGCCTGGGTGAGGTAGTGGTCGTTTGAGCTTGGGGCGGAGCTCTCGCGCATGACGTAGAGGAGGAGCTCGCAAAGGGTCGAGTGTGCTTCTGGGAGTAGGTGGGGGAGGTTCGAGGGGGTGACGAAGTGTTGGAAGATGGGGAGGGGGAGGTCGCGGATGTTTTCGACGAAGGTGTGGTAGAGGTCGTGGAGAGGGATGAAGTCGCGGGGGAGTTTTTCTGAGACGCTGGAGAGGATGCCGAGGAGTTGTTGGCGGAGGGCGAGGGAGGTGTAGCCGCCTAGGGTGGAGAGACCGGTCGTGTCTCGGGAGCCCATTTCGGTCATGTCGAGAATGTGGTGGTTGGCTTCGTCGATTGCATTGCGCGTTCCTCGTCGGGTGCGCTTACTGCGTCTTGATGCCCTGGCTGCGGGTGAGGTGGAGCTTGAAGTTTCTTCTTCCTCGTCCGAGTTATCCTGGTAATCCCCATATTGGTCCAGGTCGAGGTTTACCTCGCCTGCCCTCTTCTTGGTATTTTGTGTGTCCTTTTCGGGCTCGGGGGTTTTCAGTTCATCAACGAAGACCTCTTTGAACTCGCCGAGATTTGATCTGCCGTTGGCGAAGATCGCCCGCATGATCCTGCGGTTCCGTCCAGGTGTGGTGTTCGAGGCGATGTAGCGGAAGATCAAACTCTCTCGAAAAATCCCAAGCTCATCATCAATCGGAACCACCTTCGGCGGTCTACCTCTGCGAGCTTTTTTCTCTGTCGAGTCAGCATCCTGCGCGCTCTCCGTCTCCGACTTCCCCGATCTTTCTGAAAATTCCGAGGCCTCTCTTTGTTTCTCCTTAGCCTCTAGATATTTCTTCTCCCGCTCCTTCCAATCGTCCTCAAGTACATTGCACATGAACTGGAGCCACACCTGCCAGCGCTCCCACCGCGCCGGGTGAAGCACTGAACAATTGAACGCCCAGCCGACGGCGTGCCAAAAGTCTTCTGCGCGCGTCCACAGCGATGAACCTTGATTATACTTCGTGTTCAGAGGCTTAGTATCTGGGTTAATAGGCTCAACGGACGTAGGGCTGTCTTGACGCCGCTTGCCCTGTCGCGAAGATTCAAAATGTGTGAAACCAAACGCGACATCGAACTTGGCATCCATGGGACCGACAAGGGTATTCGTAAGTCGAAGGAATCGTAAAGCTGCATTGGCTGCTTCTTTCTCGTACTCGGACACGGCGCGCGTCGTCGTTCTTGGGTGCACCAGCATCGTGGCTGCGACGGCCAGATGCTGTGGCAGTGGTATCACTGCTTTGGAAGACGAGATCGTCCCCGATGCCAGGACATTGAAAAGTAGAGTGTAGGCTTGGGGATCTAGTTGAGAGAACAGGAGTTAGTAGCTGCATCTTTTTGATGGTTTCGGTTTCGCGCGAAAAAACACGGGGAGAGAGAAGCATACAAAGTCCATCTTCGAGGAAAATCTCGCTCTGACGGGCTAACTCCCATTGAAGCGGTACTGGTGACCGATATGACACTTCGTCCACAGTCGTCATGGCTAAAGGTGGGTTGTGCTTAGTGAGGTACTTGAGAAGAAACATTTTGGGCTGGCAGATCACGCGCTTATCGATAAGGAGTCGCGAGCGTCTTTCGCGTCGTGTTTGTCCGGCAGAATTGTACATGGGAACTGTTTTGATGTCAATATGGCCGACATTTTGGAGTAAACAAGAGAGATATTCAGCTTGGATTATACAGGAGCGATGTAATCACATAATAGTTAGCAAAGCAAACCTTGGAGATAGATCTCGAAAATTGGATTCTAAATAGAAGATCGACATTTTTTGGTTTCAAGGGAGGAAATAAAGGCGGTGGTAAGTGTGTACAGACAATGAAGTTGGCTGTTTTTCGCCATTTGAAGCATTATATCAATGAAGCGTACATATAGTCAGAAGCTATAGATACAAATACTCGGTAGATTGGCTTACAGATGGCATACATATCGTAGTGAAGAGTTGCAGGTGTGTTGCGATTTTTGAAGCACATGCTACTTACATGTGTACTCTAACTACATTATTGTGGCTTCGCATGTAGGCAACTTCTGTTGTAGTCTAATTTTGTTGTCTACAACATCTATCTAGGACAAATTGTGAGCATTTGAGAGCTCCAAGTTGATAGTTGCTTAACCCTAATCCCGCTCTGGCCTCCCACGATGATGCAATAGATCGCCCGCATGGACCCCAGCCAAGAGATTGACTTGCATCGATCAAAGCCCTACGTAGAACACACATAATCTTGCTTCTAGATGCATGAATCACAAGGGATCTCCCCATTTCTAGCTTCATATGGCCCCATATGTCCAAATGAGAGGGATCCGCCAGCGAGGAAGATGCATGTTGGAACAGTTCCGAGGCCTGAATACTTGGAAATCGAGACAAGACGAAGCTGCCCAGGCAGACGAAATGGATGAGAATTTAGACTGGGTCGCAGTGACTTCTGCGTCTTGATATTTGCCAACGAATAAAAGAAGA
Source organism: Penicillium turbatum (assembly GCA_030762825.1). NCBI lineage: Eukaryota > Fungi > Ascomycota > Eurotiomycetes > Eurotiales > Aspergillaceae > Penicillium > Penicillium turbatum. The sequence continues at coordinate 719,956 of JAUJYX010000014.1, forward strand.
GAAACAGCATGTGCGACAGCTAGCAACAGGTCAAACCCTCAGTTTGATCAAATCCGCAATGCAAAGGCCTCTTATGGAGAAAAGGAGGGGACGAAAAAGCTCGGAAAATCAAGAAGGCTGTGAAGATGCCAACAGAAAACTGGACAAAAAGAAAGGAATAATTAAAATTGGGAGCCACTATGACTCCTCGGGTATATCAGAGAAGAGACCTATTCGCAAACGATGCGACTGCAGGAGAACGAAGAAGTTAGCAAATGAAGTCGACAATGGCAAGTGTCGTGTAGGGGAAACATACGAATGGCAGCTTGGGAATGACCACCGCCAATGTGGCCAGGAAGTTGATAGTGAAATGAGTCAGGTCGAAGTGGGTGTAGTGAGTGCTGAGGAGGAAGAGCACGATAGGCACGCAGAGCAAGAACTTCTTCGCAGGTGTGTACTGGTCGCCATTGTCGATTTGCTCCCACATGTTGAGATTATCGTAGGCACCGGCGTTGAACTCGAACGGAATGCCCCGCACCCAGTGGAACATGAGGAAGGATCCGAACATGTAGCTGATGTTGGTGAGGGTCCACGAGGTTTCCTGCGAGACGCCCGGGATGATATCGTAGAAGATCTTGAGAACGGCGATACACACGAAGTGGATAGTCCAGGCACCTACAAGCAACATGAAGAATCATAGGTCAGTTTTCGGGGTTCTGTATCATCTTGTGATGCGTGGTCTCTAGGATCAGCTTTTTTGGGGCACTCACCCTTGGAATTGACCCAGTTTGCATTCAGATTTGGCAATGCAGCCTGATCACTCGTACGCTCAATAGATTCAGCAGGCTCCTGGTAGATAAGACTGCTGGATCGTCTCCGTCGACCTTGTTTTTGGGTCATGCTTGGAGATAACCGCTGCGGCCCTGTGTCAACATCCGGAGGGAAGGAGATGCCACGGGGGGCCAGCAGGGAAGACGTTTTGGAATTGTCGGACGCCAGCTTGACGGTTGGGGAATTCTAGAAGAGGGAAAAATAATAAGTTGGAAGAGAAGGAGAGGAGAAGAAAAGGAGCGTGGGGATGAGGTGGCACGGCCCAGACTGGAGTTTGCCGGTCGGATCGGCTTGCGGTCACGGGGTGTGAAAGAGCTCTCTGATTTACGCCTCTTGAAACTCTTATTTTCTTTTTTTCTTTTTCTATGTTTCTCTTCAATTCCCATAGTAAGCTAAGGGAATTGGAGCTCTAATTAGATCGCTTGTCTTAATATATAATTCCTGTCTTTTACATTGGCCTAGCAATTCAAGGCAATTGCACAATCTATGATGATGATGCATCTGCAGAAATCTAGCGTCGAGGCCGAGCCTGGAGAAGCCCTATAACTCTAGTAAGGGGGAATGCAGATTGCTGGGAATATCCATTATTGACTATCATGTATTTGTTATCTGCATCTTTTGATATCAAATATTGATTTTGACTTGGTTTTTGACATTTCCCGGATTCTAGTTGTGGCAATCTTTCTGAGACTGTCATGGATGCCTAGAGAATACTCTAGCTGCCTTAGAGTAAATTGGCCACAGTAGTCTTGCTCACCTATGACTTTGAAACGAAGACTTTCATTTGCCTCTCTCTCCTAGAAGGGACGACATGTAAGTGTATTGTACATTCAGGCTGGGGGCAGTTAATTGATCTGCAATGAATCATGAATCCTTCCGGGATGAATGAAAATATGCTTGACACCAGCTAGCGAGTGAAGAGTGGATACATGTAGGAATAAGAATCCCCATCAAAAACAGCCATCAGACACCACAGTCTGCAGCGTCGGTGTGTTTAGGGCATATGATGCTTCTCTTCAAGCAAGTAAGACCCCGATCGTCGGTCGTACTGTTGGTCCAATTTCGGGTAGTAAGATGCTGTTCATAAGGTGCCAGAAACAACATCAATGGATAAAAGATCGTAGATGGCCGAGGACCACCATTGAGCCTCCTGCACACTCGTACTAATAGGGTTCTTCTGCATGGTGTCGGAATAGCGGAAACCGTTAGGTCATGCTACTAAGTGATGCTGTTCCCACCGACTGTCTGAGACGACGATGAGACTGATACCCGGTCAAGGCTGAGATGTAATGGCTGGTGTTCTCTTTTTTGGAAGGAAATTGAAGACTGAAGCAATGTGAATCGAGGCTGTTAGTGTTGTGCCACCGGCAGTGATTGCTTTTGTAAGGCAGACAAGCGAATACCGTGGAAGAGTTCGAGATCAGAGAGGCTTACAACCTTGGAATGTAGTTGTCGCGAGTACACAGCTCACAGATCTCCTCCTTAGGCCCATAACAGGTTGCATGATAGTCGGAGGTGGCAAAGACCTTTTTTACTGACGAGCCGACCAAGGTGAGTGGTAAGCATCGAATGGACAACAAGGGTTCAACGACTCTGCCTTTGCCAATTGAATCAAAATCAATTTTGAGATCCATCGATTCACGTTGACTTGGATTTAGCTTCGACTTGCTTGATAAGATGAGGCCATGGCAAGAGAGTTCGCTGGGAAACCTAGGTATTGATGTGCTCCCATGTACATCCCAGACATATTGTCGCTGGCTGTGCAATAATCACAGGGAGAGTGTCTGTGATAGTGGCTTCAATTGCTTCTTGATCATGTAGCAAACTGAGTTCATAACAGACTCCTGTTAGATCTGCCCACCTGCATCAGGTGGGGAGAGTATGATTAATGGGCTAAATATGTACACACTGAGCTGCAGTTTGCAAGCCGACAGTGCTGTTCCTCTATAGCCAATGGATAATTCTTTGAATCTCCAGTGTTTCTAGTACATAGATCGTACAACGTAGTAATGAAATGCATCAACCCCACTCTTGGCGTAGATCGTCTGATACGAGGGCGGTGAGCGGCCTCAAACTCAAACCTGCGTAAGTGGTCGATATCGTCTACCGTGAAATTTTCTGGGGATCCAAACTCTACAGTATTGATTTCTTTACTCTCAACCCACCTTTCTTCCTTTCTTGCTTTGTTCTGATTATTGTTATCTATTATTGTTCAAACTTGTTTCTATTTCCCATAATTCACTCGATCACTAGGATGGTCAATTCCTCCGACGGAGAGGCTGATTCGCGCACCGCTCTGGTGGGCGCACCGCGCACTCGGCCAAGTGCGCGTTCCACCTCGCGCTCCGCATCGCACGACAGCAACTCCCGACCTACCAAAAGGCAACGGAGACACAGGAATAAGAAAGAGTCAGATCTTGCAGATTTCGTTCCTCGAGGTGGTGCTTTTACTGCCCATTCCTTGCCAGTGGACCCAGATAGCACGTCAAGCTCTGGGTCTAGTTCAAGCTCAAGTGAGAATTCTGACTCCGACGATAACTCCGATACTGCCGCCGCAAACCCCCATGCTGGCAACACTGCGCCTGCTATTAGTTGGAACCAGGGCCGGAAAGCCGCAGTGCGCACAACACTTGGAAAGCGATCTGTGCCAACAAAGGAGAACACTGCTCAATTCGAAGCAGTGAATGACAAATATTGGCGCAGTCGCAGTGGGTCTGCCTCCTCAGCCGCTGGTGAAGACAAGCCCTCAGCAAAAGAGCCTTCCCAGGAAGATGAATTGGAAGAAGGAGAGATTGACTCCAGGAGTGAATCGGACGACTCAGACTCCCTTGGGTCTGAGGCCGATGACTCTATCTTGTTGAATATTGGAGAAAAGATGGGAATGGATGGTGCTAATGACTACAGCCCTGCTGATCTGGCTCAACAGCATCGGAACGACAATAACATCTCACAAGCGACAGGCTCGGGATTGAAGGAGGAAGCATTCCGGCTTTTCTCGAGCAAGTACCCCAACGCACCTACCGCTCTGGTGGACCTCAGCCAGGAAGACCTGGAGATATTGGCCAAATATGTGTACTTTGACCGCAATATCCACGATATCGATCTCAAGCTTCCCATCTCCTGCATTGAATGCCACAGTGAGGGTCATCTGGCCGATGTCTGCCCCGCAAAGGAGGTATGTTCTAGCCTTTCGTTCACTCGCTTCCACATCACTAACTTATCGCCGTATAGTGTACACACTGTGGCGCCTGGAATCAGCATCAGAGCTGTGTCTGTCCTAGCTGGCGACGATGCCCACGATGCCTTGAACGAGGCCATGATGAGCCAAGTTGCACCTCAAAGCTACGCGAAATACCACGGGAGCTGCCTTGTGGCTACTGCAACCGCGACGGCAATCACCTCGAAAGCCAATGCACCTATCTATGGAAGTTCCCAATTCGGGACCTACCTTCCGATCAAGTCACAGTATCAATCTCCTGTGCAGAGTGCGGCAGCTCAAAGCACTTGATAGGAGACTGCGAAAGAGTGAACGTAGCATTCCCGTCATCTTCAACAGCTTCCTTTACATTGAACGGCATCGATCCGAACATGATCACAAACCTCAATACCTCTGCAACGCCGAGTTCCAGCCGTCGCTCAAGTCCCCCGTATCGGGGAAGCTCCCTAGGAAGAGGGGGTCGGCCGGGGTCTGTTCCTCCCCGTGCGAACACTCGTGAGCATCGTCGATTCAGATCTCAGTCCCCAGACGACGATGACATGATGTCTCGTGTGTCTCGTGGCCGAGGAAGGGACGGCCCTCCCCGCACCAACAATACTCGCGGCAACATCAAGTTTGCAAGTGGGATTGGAGCTAACCGTGGTGGCGCAAATTACTCCGGAAACAACAGTCGCACCCGCTCACGCTCACCCGCGCCTCCACGTGGTTCTTGGTCTGGAAACAACAATCGCAATCGCAATCGCTCACCCTTGCCGCCTTCACGTGGTGGCTGGAATGGAAACAACAATCGCAACCGCTCACGCTCACCCCCGCCACTTCCGCGTGGGCCCCCTCCGTCAAGAGGTGGCGGCCGTCGCGGGTCCCAACGTGGAGGCCCACCACGCGGTCCGCGTGGTGGCGGCGGCGGTAGATCTAGAGGTAGAGGGTGGTAAGGAGGAGGATTGCATCTAATGTGAATATGAGTATTGTCCATTGTCGACCTCGACGAACATTCATGTACATGCAAATCAGCATTTGTTCTGCGTTTTCCTTCTGTCTCAACCATGCATGTACATACGATGGAAGGCAACACGGCGTTTTCAACATTTCATCCTTCGGCAAGAGATCTTTCACAAGGCAAATACCCCAGGCAGAATCTTTAGCAAATACACCGGACTTTTGGCCGCGCCAGATGGCTTTCCCTTTCCGCTTTAGTGCTCCCTTAGACACTTTTGCCATATATGTTCTCAATCCGCTAACCAGGTCTAACTAGTCTTGATCGATCGTTTGAGTCTATGGTAGTAGGTCTCATGCTTGGAGGTGATAATGTCTTTTCCTGGGACCAAGTAAACATCTTCCTAGAGGCGCTCTTGGAGGATGAAGCAAACTCATGCACGATAGAAAGACGGATGGTTCCCGACCTCAATTCTCCGTCTAGACTTGCTGCTTTCCGCCTGATTTCTTTCCAGAAATTCTATGGTAATTAGGTATGATCAACTGGCTAATTCGGCTCCACCTGGGATTCTGTGCAACCGAACCGGCATACATAGCGAACTACATAATCATTCCGGGATGCCGCAGTGTAGAAAGATTCAAGCCGTCCATGCCCGGTGTCTGCGAGCACCCGAGACCCGAGCCTCGAGACACCGAGTCACCGAGTCGTCACCGAGATGTAGATGTGGGTCCAGTATCCGGATGGGAAGAGTAAGAAATTCACATCCGCGGCCTGAAATCTATCATCACAGGCAGTTTTCAGATTCCTGGGATAATCATCATATTATATAGAGCAAATAATAACATCCATCACTCATTCTCCCTCGTCCCCAAAAACCCACCCTCAAGAATACCAACCAAATCATCCAGCTGCGCAATGCAAATATCCGTGTGCAAATGTTCCTTCAAATGCACGTTCTTCTCGTTCAGAAGCAACACCGTCGCAGCACCGGCCATATGCCCAGCAGTCATATCATCAATACTATCACCCACCATAATTAAGTTCTCCGCATTCGGTAGCCCCCACTCACTCGCGATATACAGGATACCCGCGGGATCAGGCTTCGGCAGGAGATTCGGGGTGTCCCGCGTAATGATTGGCAGGAAGGCATGACCATCAAGATGGTTTTTGATCAGGTTTTGCACTGGTGCTCTAGAAGACGCAAGGAGTTTTGCGTTAGCATGTTGTCGGTCACGTAGGCATTGACTATGAGTAGCATGAGCTTGTTCGAGTGACTCGTGTAACGTACTCGAAGTTCCGTGTGCAGAGAGCCCGTCGTAGACCGCGGGACTCGAGGTAGTCCATCAGTCGGAGGAGACCTGGCTGCGGCTGCTGGTCTACCATGGCTCGTCGCTCCACTGCTTGCACTTTGGAGACGGCTGCGGCGCGGTCTCCTTCTGGGAGTCCGCGGATGTGCTCGAGGATATCGGTGGAGCGGTCAATGCCGAGTGCTTCCCTAGAGTGAAATCATTTAGTTTTGTTTGCGAATGGGGTAGGGAATTGGATTATTTCCAGAACTTTTGGCATACCTCATCTCTCTGAACATGTGGTGCTGGGGCAGACTAGTCAATGTCAGCGAGGTTCAGTGGGATTTATACTCGTTGCAAACATGATCAAATAATCCACAATCCTCGGAATAATAAACACATTAAGTGCTTGCACATTACACCCTTGGGTAGCAACAAGAGAGCAAGACAGTAAATGCTTGAACGTGATATAAACCTAGCAACTCATGCCCCAGCAACTATCCAACGTTGGACAGGCCATGAGGGAGACATCGGAGAAACATAGATTATCCCATTACCCAGCTATGCGGGTCCTTTCTCAGGTTGTAGAGAAAGGCATTTGAATATACTTTCCAGATCAGGACAGTGGTCAGTAGTTTCTGCCTGAAACTCAAGTTGATGCCTTACTTCCCACATCTCCAACGACAGCGATGATGCAATTGCCAAGTTCCTAGGGCGCAGATCCAAAGCCAACATACATTCAATCCATCGCACTCGCACTGTGGATATCGTGCATGAATACTTGAAAACAAAGAAAACGACTCACCACAAGGTCCCATCCACATCAAACACAATTCCCTTCAATGGAGGGGCATCGGATGTCTTTGCAGAATCGAGCGGGGCAAACTTCCGCGGACGAAGATGTTTGCAAGCAGCAGCAGACATGATGCGTTGCGCAGAGGACAAGCCTAGACTGTACATGAAAAGTGGAAAATGCGAGATGGGCTCAGAGATGAGGTTGAAGCCAGACCTCGGGAAGGTTCCAAGGGTGGAGTTTCCGAAGTGGAGCCGGGGAGATCTATAGGGAAAGAGCGAACTGCCTACATCGCCCAGGTGGTTCCTTCCTCTTTTAACTCACGGGTTTGTTTACATTCGTTCCTTCCATTCTAAAATTACAATACGCATGACTTCAGTATGCTGCTCCTCTCCATCTCCCTCCCATCTCCTCTCTCCAGCCCACCATGGACAAAAGATCCTCCTTATCAGCTGCACCGGGGGTTTTCCCCATATCCCTCCTAAAGACGATCTGCCTAATCGTCAGACTTATATACCTTCAAATCCTCTACTTAATTTCAAGTATCGCACGACCATTCAGGAACACCCGACGCGAGTTCCCCCCCTTCAACAAAGCCATCGTGCGCACAGAAACAAGCATCACGACCACCATCCTTGGCGCCCAGGCCTCAACCCACAACTCTGTTACAGCAACAGGGCCCCAATGGCACCTAACATCCGGCAACGGCCTTTTAAACCAGGAGCACAACCTCCACTCCACATCCCAAAGCCTCAGCCTACGACCTCTCTCCCCATGGCCGCGGCAAATCCAATCCTCAGATTCCTCCGAAGAGCAAGAATCACCCACGCTCCAAGCAGATGGTCTCGCACCACAACCAGGCACAGGCACGGGACACCCGCAAGAAAGCTCCTCCGTCTACGAAACAATCTGTAAAATCCGCTCCAGCACACGAGAAAGCATCTCCACAATCGCCAGCTCAGCGAAAGCGTTCCTGCGCCAGCCACTGACCATGGCGCGAAACCTGGACGGCTTGCCATTTGACGAGGAGAGACCTGATGCATCGCGGCACACGCCAAAGCTGGCAGTCGTTCCGCCACCGGTGTCTACACCGGAGTCACGGTTCGTCGGGAATGTGCCCGCCCCGATGTCTGCGCCTGCGCGCATGGCTGATCACTTCAGTGATCCCGGACCGGAAACCGCCATCAAGGGGAAACAGCCAGTTTTATTTGGTGCGAGTATTAATACGGCTGTTAATGCGGAGACTGTGCAGATGAACCGCTCTCGCAAGTATCATTCTATTGAGAGTTATCCGGGGAAATTCCCTGTCAGTGATGCACTGGATTTCAGCTCACTTGCTACTGCGTATGCTGTTAGAGGGAGGGGGACTACTTCTGTTCGGCCTTTCTCGGATTATTGAGCTCGTGGGTTTGGGAGTTTATAAAGGCATTGCTGATTGTTGAAGATGAAGGCATCGTGAAAATTGCAGTTGTCAGTTGTTTGGAGTCTCCAAAATTTGTCTTGGGAAAAGATTGGGCGAACTCTGCTTGGTTCGATCTGCTACTCTTTGACTGTGTTTGGTTGTTTTTGTTTACTGAGACATGGCATCAGAGTCGGTGTTGTACTTGGGATTCTACTATTATTATGCTCATATCCGAAGACCAGGTCGGTTATACATGTCATTCAATGGAAATTTTACACTGCGCAACATTGACTACCATGTTTGTAACAGGTAACGCTACTGGAGCCTGAATACAGTAAGTCTCCAGATTTACATGACTCGATCTACCTTAGAGATGAACAAGGCCCAGGCATCATCATTGTGCACTTCGAACTTGGAATCAATTATGTCTCTTTTCTGCAACGCTATCTACACCACAACAGAAACCCTACAAACAGGAGGCTCAGAGCCTCCACACGCTCCTAAATGCACGAGAGCAGCTACAAGCCCGAAAGCAAGAGCATAAAAGAAATCAAAGCATAATGTAGAAAAGGCACAAAGGCGAAGAGAAGTCATAACTTCCCGCCCTGGTCCAGCGCCTGCCATAAAGCATGAAAAGGCAAGAAATATTGTAGACATTGTAAGACACACACACATTGCTCGTAGATTGAAGAAGAACCTGGAATCGAAATCCCAATGAACAGTCATGACTTTCGTAAGGAAAAGAAAAGAAAAAGGTAAAGACGCTGGAAGGAAAACAGAATTGAAACGAAATCATTAAAACCCGGGGTATCACAGTGCAGCATCTCAATAATGTTCATCGTCGTAATCGATTTGCGCGGGACTGCCTCGGTAACGGGTTCGCTTGATATTGCCTGGGCTGTAAGAGCCGGCGGATGTGAGGGGACGCGGGCCTGTTGGCTTGCGTGTGGGAGGAGAGCGGATGGCAGAGCTCTGCGAGAAGAATGGTATTAGCGTTTGTTTGTCTGATGTAAATTGGATTGGAGGTAGGGGAGGATGCGGAATACATACCCGTGAAACAACACGGTCGACGCTGTAAGCTGGTTCCTCATCTTCCGCTACTTTTGGTGGACGACCTGGAACTAGAGGGCCATCGTCCTTGAGCTTGGGGGGACGGGGTGGAGCTGGTGTTCGGGTGCTGGTCTCCGAGTAGCCTGCGTCGGAGATTGGGGAGAGGCGGGTGTTGCCGCTGACGCCGCTGTTGCGGTTGTGGGCGGGGTTGGCTGCGGACAGGCTGGGGTTGGATTCCCATTGGTCTGAGCCGGTGGGAGAGATGGGACCGCCGAATGTTTGGGCTTCGGTCTCAAGGCGGGACTGGTAGCGTCCGGTTGGGCCCTGGCGAGGCTGAGGGTGTTGGAGCTCGAGACTACCGCGGTGGCCGCGGTACTTGGGCGCCTCAGAGACTTGGGAGGGCACCAATGGCGAGGGAGGTCGGTTCTCATCTTGCTCGTCGTCAAAGGTGTAGGTGGATCGGATCCTGTCATCTCCTTGAGGGTCATAATAGTCGGGCTTATAGGGACCGAAAGGGGCGATATCAGACCCAGAGCGAGACTGATCGGAGACCGGACGTTCTTTGCGGGAAGGCTGAATGCTGTTGCGAATGTTGTCGCCCATAGAGGTGGCAGTGGACTTGGACCAGCGAGAGATCTTGGGGAAGATGGAGGAGCTGTTGGACTTGTGTTTGCGTGCCTTTTCGGCCTTGGGGGTGGTCTCGGTGCTACGAGCTGCCGAGGCCACTGGCTTCCGTGGAGGTGTGTCAAGCGGTAGTGAGCCAGAACGCTCGTGACGAGGTGCGTCACGGACAGGGAGATGCGATGTCATGAATTGATCCTCATCGTCAAGTTCGAGGTCCTCATCAACTTCATGAACGGTGCTGACACGCTGGTCCGAATCTCTGCGCGCCGCATCAGCTGGGCGAGATGAGCTGGACCCGTAGGGAGAGCGGCTGGTTTCGATAGGTGCCCCATTCTGGCCAAAAGTGTCATGTCCACTCAGATCCATACTGCCATTGCGCGGGATTCCGCCATCTTGTCCAGATCGCAGGGCCTCAACCTCATCCAGCAGCTGTTCTAGCATACCTTCAATCTTGGTTAGATCATTGCCCGACTTGAGGCTCAATCCCTTGAGCGCACGCTTGAAGATGTTCTTTCGCTTGTCTTCTTCATCGGCTGTGTTCAGTTGGCGGTTCCGTGAAGCACTGGGAGGCAATGGCCGTGGGCCCCCAAGCGCCTTTTGCGTCCGTTCGTGTCCTCTCTCAGTGGTATCCAAGATGAGATCATCCTGCTCAGCAATGAACTTTTTCATCTGCTCAAAGGAAGTGCGCATTTCAGCGGCACTTCGGACCAAAGTAACCAGAATTTCGGTATCTCTGGCATTCCGCTGAGCGTCCCGAACAGTCAAATGATCCATGAGAGCCACGATGTCCTGAGACTGGATTCTCTCAATGCCTCGACCGGTGGCACTGTCGTAGAGGGGTGAGCCTACGCCGTGAGAGTAGCCGCTGAAGTGACGTTCATGGCCAGAAGCAAATGGATCGTCTGCCCCAGTGGGACTCTCGAAGCTAGCCATCCCAGCGGCATCCGCGCCTGCGAGACCTCTACTAGCCTGCTTCGGGGTCCCAATACTGGGAGACATGGGGTTGGCAGCTGAAACATAGCCCTCGTCCTTAGCACCAGGCGGGGTAGCAAACAATTGCCGGGGTTGATTGTCGCCAGAGTGGACAGAGTAGTCATCGCCGCCAAAGATGTTCTGGGCGGTTTCATAGTACTCTGCATCAAGTCCGCTCTGCTGTTCGGCATTGAGGCCTTTGGAGCCGCCGATCGGGGTGTCATAGTAGTGTTCGACAGGCGGAGACCCCGTGCCATATCCCCAGTGGTCTCCCTGAGCGACACCACCGATGGGGCCTTGAATAATGGACGGGTTGGTATTGATTTCGGACTCTGATTGTTGGCTTTCGGCATCCGCATGAGGGCTCTCCATTCCACGCGGGATGTTGGCAGGCATCAGAGCCGATTCGTCCATGTCCTCAAAGGACTGGGTAACGCTCTGTGGAGGGGACGTGGCACCCATGCGCCGAGGGAACGAGGTCTCATCGGCATTGGAAGCATCCTGGCGTTGCTTCAAGGGGCTTCCGCGGTAGACTTCACTTGCTGGTTTTTCAGGACTTCGACTGCCTGGGCGTGGGCCCAGTTCACTCTGCGAGCGAGTTGTGAAGGAGATCTGCGATTCAAGGACAGAGGGATCCATCAAAGAAGCAACTGCAGATTCGACAGCCATCGGATGAACAAACTGGGGATTTGCGGCAGCGCCGGTTGCCACCTGGTGGCCTTCTTTGATTTTGTCCATGAAATCAGCATCGCTGTCCCCATCGCCGACAGAAAGTCTGCTTTCCTCGTCATAGCCATAGTAATCATGGTCTTGCGAGCCCTGGCGCGAATGTTCATATCCGAGCCCAGGTGAGTCCTGGCTTTGCTGCTTGAAAAGCCCGCTCTGGCTCTGTGGGCTGGTGCCCAGGCGGGTAGATCTGGCGAGGTTCGTACTGGGAGCGGATGACAGAGATTCAATGGATAGTCGGGGTTCCATCTCGCGCTTGCCGTCAGCATGCTGCTCATCGTGAGCTGAGTAACGACCGTGATGGGTATCAGTGTGATCACTTGCAATGCTCTGAATGGGGCTCAGTCCGCGGCCGGCGGTCTGATCATGATAGTAATCATCCGTGTTATGCCCAGGGTGGGCGACGTCAAGGAGATTGGCTGCAGCTGCAGCTGCAATTGCCCAGTCACCACCGTCAGTTCCCGGGGATTGGCTTTGGCGACGCAAGTCTCGGTCTGAAGCAGAGTGTACTGAAATATTATGGCGCGACTGGTTGCCGTGGCGCATTCCGAGTTCGTGTCTCGAGTCGACCGAATTTCTGGTAGGAGTACGAGATGCTGGCGACACAGCCTGCCTCGGCGATCCACGAGCAATGTCGAAGTAGGAGCTCTTCTCAGGAGTGGGACTTGCCGTGCGCTCAGAGAGCAACGAGGTCCTGGTCAGCTCAGAGTCCATCTCGCTGTGCATAGGCATGGGCGCAACATTGTGCTTCTGGAAAACAAGTTCTGTTTCGTTGTATTTCATGCTTTCAGTGCTTTTGCGAGAGGCACTTTTCCGAGAGCCACTGTTGCGGCGACGCTCCTTTCTGCCAAGACTGGAGTTGGAGTCGTGGTGTTTCAAAGAAGCTGCGGTAAGAGCGCTACCGACTCGTGCAGCCGCATGGGCATCGCGAAGACCCTTGCTCCTCTGTCGTCGGATCTTGTCTTGTTCGGTGAAATCAGGCCTGTTGGCCCACCTCACTGCCAAATCGGAGGCTTCGCTGCTCTTGCTTGACTTGCGTTCATTGTTCCGTGGGGCAGACTCGGCGGAGAGAACAATGCCTTCGTCTTTGCTGCTCTTGTTCAGGACAACCTTGGGCTTCATGACATCAGGCGCACTGGCGTGCTTTGATAGCCGCCGACCCAGCTCATCTCTCGAGCTAGTTCCGGATGAATAAGACGTCGCCATGTCCCGATCGAACTTGTTCTTGTTGGTCATGACCTTTTGGTCCTTCTTCAGCTCCTTCAGCTCTGGAAGGATCAATCTCCTGATCGCATCCTCGACGGTCTCGAGCAATTTTGGGTTGTTGATAGAGGACTTGGATGCACCGGAGCGAATGGAATACTGATCGGACTTGTGGTTTGAAGAAACCCCAGATGTGCTGAGAAGACTGGATTCCGGACTGACGATGTCTTCTTCCGCATACTTGTGCTTTCGGCGCCGGGATGTTTTTGGTTCGGCTTCGAGGTATTCATTGGAGTTCTTGCTTCTGTGTTTGCCGCTCGAAGCCTCTTGGGGTGGACCGGTGAGTTTCTCTGCCACACGATGCGCAATGCGCTCCGTACTCAAACTGCGACTCCTTTGTCGGTGGGGAGTCTTGAGCAATCCCTTATTTTCATCGGGCGAACCACGCTCCATACTCTGGCTGCGTTTTCGTCTGGGGCCTGCCGATGAAGCGTTGATCATGCTGTCCGGCGGCATGGATGAGACTTCCGATGCAGTGGGCATGTATCTGGTATCCTGCGAGAGGGCAGACATCTCGCTGTCCCCTCGATTGACGAATTCGATATCTACCGCCTCACGACGTGATGAATGACGACCTTCCTCCTCTGCTGAGTTGGAATCGGTACTTTGATCATCCGCTGCGCCCGACTCGATATGTTTTTGATTAGATGATGCCGACGGTAGCGATATCCGGTGTGTATAAGAGGGTTTGCGGCTGCCGCTTCCGCTTGTCTCGGTGATTTGGAACCGATCTCGATCTTTTTTGTCTCTAGACTTTCTAGCCGACGATGGTGTGACACGAACTCGAACACTGGGTCGAGATACAACGCCGCTTGATCCTTTGCCGCCCTCGAAATACTCGATGAGTAATGAGGTGTGGGAGTCGTGGTGGGAGCGAGACAATTTCTCGTCACGGTCCCGCTGTCGCCGAGTGGGGACAGTGATGGGGCTACCGTCGTCTGGGATGGAGTACGACGTTTTGTCTGTGCGGCGAGATATGTCAGTTGCCAGATCTGTGCCCGTTGCGCTCTCGCCCGTGGTATCGATGATGGATTCTGTGGGAGCAGGAAGGATCGGTCTGCGGGTGTTGACCCCCATGATGGAGAGGCGGTTTCTTCAACCCAATCGCATGCTCTGTCGCGAACCTAGATGATGGGATCGGGATGAGGGGAGTGTTGTGTCACTGTTTCTCCGTGCTCTTGGCACGATAGTGGGGAAGGACAAATTGAAGGGCAGAGAACCCAAGAAGAGCGATAAAATTGTGTGTAGGAGTTTCTAAGCGTACCAGCGCAGACCACGGAACAGTGGGGGAAGAGATTAAGAATGTGGAGGAAAGGAGGAGAGAGACAACAACGGTGAGTGTGTTGGAAGCTCGCCGATCCCCTCACATGAAAATAGGAAAATAGGACACAACGCGATGCGAAGAAAGGAGTAAAAGAATTCAAGGCAAGAATTCCAAGACAATGAAGGATGGAAAAGGTGAAGCAAAGGATAGTCAGCAAATATCAGCCGGTACCCGAGTATAATAAAGATGATTGCCCAGCCTTCAGGGCAAAAATTGGAGAGGCTGGATGTGTTGGCGATTGGTACAATGTACTTCCCAGGTCCCCAGCCGCGTGGGCCAGCCTACAAAATGTACCCAACGGGTACTTTCCTACTTTCTGCACCTTCCCAGTTTCCAAGGTTTGAAGGTAAACAAACGGAACCCTGGAATCGATTCGGGATCGTCTTTTGGTTCCTTGGTTCTTGATCCGTTGGATTTACCTTATTTGTTTTTTTAAAGGTACAGAAATGGACCTGCGAACATCAACCTGCAAACTTCTCTCATTTCTCTTTAACGCTACTCTGTATAACCTCTCCGTGCTTCTGTGGCTGGGGCTAATCTTGGCAAATCCAACCTGCCAACATCCTACGGTAAATACTCCGTACTCTCATCACACTGAAAAGCAAAAACACTACTCGTCACACACGAACACACACGGTCCACCTGCAGTTCTCCGTGGGACCCGCAAAGACAAGACAGAAGGAACTGGGCTCCAAAAAAAAAAGCACACTGTCGCCCAGACGACAAGACGGAGATCGGATGATTGGCCCTAGCGCCTGCCAACTCATCACACTTGTGTGCTCGGGGCTTTCAACCATGTTGAGAAGATTGCGATTGTTGCAATGAAACGACTGGTTGGCTTATTATCCGAGGCCAAAGGTGATGATCCTTACACCGTTGGCAATATTGCTTTCCCAGCTTTAATATTGCTTTCCCAGCTTTTCGCCCGATATTGCCTCCATGATCTGGTAATGTGACTGAATAGAACTATAACGCAGCACTTGCAAGGGGGTGCAGGTAATTCTCATCGGGCCTACTTGCACGGCGGGGGGTAAGCACTTGCTGCATCCCATACATTAGTGGCGATTATACCGCTTGATCACTGTCATTGGCAAACGGTCGCCTTGCAATCGTCAGTATGGTATGCGCAGGTAATACTGCGGGCTTCTTCCAATTAGAGTAATTCAGTCTATACATATAACTAGAAGGTTGTACATATTGTAATGGGGTACGCTGGTCAGTCCAGCGTACCCCATTACAATGTAGAACTTATTACATGTAATACTGACATATTCCTCTTGCTTTGCTCTGATCATTCTAGTATAGAATTTCTGTAGTACTATGTAGTTCCTTTACTCTTGTTTGAAGTCAAGCCATTCCACGTGGCAAAAGTCCGAAGTCCACATGGCTTGATGAATGCCTAGGTGCTTGCTGTGACATTCCGTGACGAAATGTAAGAACCATAGAACCAACACAAAGTCATCCCGATCGGTAGCACAATTGTGGCATCTAGAGGCACAGAATTGACCAACCGAATATAGGCTGGTTTTGCACACTGAGTGTAAAAAAGTAAGGTTCCATTGGGTTGCAGTTGCCCCTGTCGCGCGTACTGTAAGTATGAGCCAATGATCAAGGCAAGAGGACTTCAACAGGAGACCATTCCTTACGAAGAGCAAGATCCATTGAAGTATCCTACTGTCAACCTTACGCATATTGGACGTGAATACCATCTCATGATTACAAATAAGGGGATAAAATTGAAACCCAAATAGATATATCCACATTGCTGAACTCCAATGTCCCTAAAATAAAGATGCAGAGACAATCGATCGCTTTTGATGTTCATACAGATTGTTCTTAGTCGTTGTGCTTCCGCTTGAACTTCAGTCCAGCGCCGTGCTTAGGCTGGCTGCCGTATGTGCGGCGTCCTTGCTGTTCCTGCTTCTTATCGCGGCTGAGGCTGGAGCCCAACTGAATATCAATGCGAGGAGGGGCGTTGAAGCCGAAGCCCTTGGCGACCTTGACGAGATCGAGCTTGTTGACATCAAACACGGTGCGGAGAGAGTGCGAGGCGTATGCTTGGAGATAAGAACGGTAACCGTCCTTGGCAGACTGCAGAGGGGCGTTAGTATATAGAGCAGAGAGACAGATGAGAAAACCGGGAAGATAGCTTACCTTGTTGAGATAATAGTTCTGACCAATGAGCTTCTCCAGCTGAGACTGAACATTGACAATCTTGGAGGCAGGGAACTCAAACTCCACGACTGGCACACGGGCCTCCTGGAGGTGCTTCAGGAAACCAACCTCGGAAGGCTGAAGGAACATCAGACTGCGACCCTTGCCTTCCTTACCACGGGCGGTACGTCCGACACGGTGAATGTAATCACGAGGATCATCAGGAGGATCGAATTGGATGATCCAATCGACGGCGGGAATCTGAAATTCGAGTCAGTTAAGTTTTAAATGTAGAAGGAGATGAGTGAAAACATACATCCAAGCCACGAGCAGCAACATCAGTACAGATCAAGGTACCCTGCTTAGCATTGCAGAACTCGAAGAAAGTGTTGGTACGCTTCTGCTGCTTCTGCTTTCCGTGAAGCTCCAGAACGGGAAGATCAATGTAGTTCAAAAGCTCGGCATGGTACTTGACGCAATTGCAGCTTGAGAAGAAGACGATGATCTTCTTCTTGAGGTTACGCTTGAGGAACGAGAACAGAAGCAGGAAACGCTTGTCTGCCTCACACACCACGTAGCCCTGTTCCAGACCAGCTACGGTACTGTGCTCCTTTCGGTGATCGACGTTAATGTACAGCGGTCCAGGGCGCAGAGATATACGGGCCAAATCCTCGACCTTGGTGGTCTGTGTGGCGGAGAAAAGCATAGTTTGACGCTCTTCTTTGGGCAAGATCCTCACAATCTGGCGCATCTCATCTTCGAAACCGACTTCGAGAATTCGGTCTGCCTCGTCAATAACCAGAGTCTTGAGGTTCTTGAAGATGAATCCTTGGGTGTTTTGGAGGTGATCCAACAAACGACCAGGTGTGGCGATAAGCAGGTTGACACCCTTCATCAGCTTTTCGGCCTCGGCGCGACGGTTAGCACCTCCGATAACGATACCGTATGTCTGCGAGTGGTGGGCCATGAGTTCACGGGCGACACCGAAGATCTGCAAGGCCAATTCACGGGTGGGAGAGACGACGAGAACACCAGTACCTACGTTATAGAATTAGCCGACAGTCCCAATGGTAAGTATATATTTGAACTCTTGGGAAACTTACCGTTTCTAGGCTTGAAGCGCAGGGCGTGCAGCATCTCAATTGCAGGGAGCAAGAAAGCCAAAGTCTTTCCAGAGCCGGTCTTAGCGGCACCGAGCACATCACGTCCAGCAAGCAGAGGAGGAACGGTACGCTGTTGAATCTCGGTCATGGTTGTGAAGCCCATATCCTCAATACCCTTCATGGTCTTCTCCGAAAGGTTGAGCTCAGAGAACTTCTGCAGCTCGCCCTCGGTCTGGGGCAGACGGACATCTTCCATGGTGGGGAGATCCGTACCATTCACAGCAGCAACATCTTCAGCATCGACCTCTTCGGCATCGCTGTCCTGCTGCGCATCCACCTCGACATCCTCGACAGCCTCGGCCTCATCGGCGCTTTCTTCTTCGGGAGTTGGCGAAAGGCTGACCTTGCGCTTCTTGGTGGACTTCTCAGCTGAAGCCTTCGGGGTTGAAGCTTTAGTCTTTTTCGGGGTCACTGAAGGGCTGGATTTGGCTTCCACTGGCTTGGCGACATCGCTCTCTGATTTCGAGCCGTGTTTTCTCTTGCGCTTGTTGATGGACTTTGCGGTGTCCACGGGTCCAGGCATTTTGTTGATTGTGATAGTGCAATGTTTGGCACTAGATCAATCAATCAATGTTTTGTCTCGTAGCAACTGAGGTTGTGATTTGCAGGTCTAGATTATTGATCTCTGCGGGCGGAAATCATTCTGCTACTTTTTTTTTTCTGATCGGTGAGATGGGGCAGAACAGCACATCACGTGTTGATAGCCTCGATCGGCTCAATGTTGATGCCTTGTCTTGCCATAACTGTAAGGCACTAACTTTGGCCTTGATCATAACTAAGGTTTACCTGGAATGCACATGACGGGAGGGCTCGATTCTGTAGTTTGCAGTTCCCAACGACCTCGGGAGTTTGACCTCCCTATGAATATCTATATTCCAGGATAATACTACTCCAAGAGACTTGATTCATAGGCTGTTGTTTTACCCAGTGTATCAAGAGACATGTCCTACCCTAAAGGCAGGTTAAGCGCTGCGATCTTGGCCTTGGATCAGGCAGACGAGATAGTTATTCTGGGACATGGAGCACAGGTGATCAGGACCTAGCCGCTCATTCATGCCGTTCAAAGTACATGTCTCATGCCAAGGACTGGGCTTCATCCAAGGGCACTGGTATTGACTCTGCCTCTGGAGGTATGCCATAATTAATAATGGCATTGGCCAAAGTCCTGTGTCATTTACACGTGTGCAGCTAAGCCGTCTGGAGTCGAGTACATGTGAGACAGTGGCTACTTACCTGCTCGAGAATTCACAATAAGCGATTTAAGTAGGTAGTATGAGATGAACGATGATTATTGCCTTAGACTGTGCTAGATAAGAAGATCTAGGTAGCGATGCCCCTTGCAGAATGACGCCTGGCATCTGACAAGATGTATCCATGTGAAATGCAAGGTACAAGATGCTACATCGATACAAGTGTCAAGCAATCCAATGAGGGAGCCAAGAATACAAGGCAGAGATTTCTGGCCAATGGAATGCAATGATTGAATGACCAATCAAAGCGAGAGCGTGGATCCCAAAAATAGCCAAGTCACCCGTGGCTCAAGTGCGTGCCACATCTGACGGTTGAATGTGAGGAGAGTGAGGAGAGGTCATCCCCCCTATCTTCAGGCCTTATTTTTCGAATAATAGCTAAGGTTGCTACCATAAAAAGCACAAGTAGTGAGATTAGAGGCTGAGCAGGATATCAAAACGTCATATCTCGCATGCCAGAATAGAGATCATCCCGATCATCCCTCTTGGATGATCAGGGATGAAAGTAGGGCACACTATAACACTGCGCACAATATGTTATAACAGTATAACTAAGGGGCTTGACATGCAAGTTAAACATAGGAATACATTGTGCTTCTTATATACACAGTACTAGGCTCACAAATAACTACATATAGTCTATGCCAATAGAGGATTCTTTATTTCTGAAACATGTCTGATCCAAGCAGAAAATATAGATGATGGGCCTTTGCCAAACGAGGCTGTGCAATCGCGTGAACGCTAATCTCACTCGATTTACAATATGTTGATCCCTATTTCACGAACTGTGCAGCCTGCTGAGGTTATTTTTCTAGCATCTATTATCTTAGAGTATAGTCGTGACATAGCATGAACTAATTTAGCATGTGTATTAGAATCCTAACCTTCTAGATCTATGAAGCGAAGATTAGAATCAACGGATCTTCTCGGCTCTAGACTCCTGTGGGTGGACTAAAGGATTGTCTAGCTCTCACTACCTGACTAGCATTATATTAGTGCTCGGAAACGTTTGCCCCCGGATCTAACACCATCAAAGACAAGAAGACATCAAAGGTAAGAGACATCGCTCAAGGATGAGGTTGTTATGGTATAGGTGAAATAGGAAGCCCTTTGTGTCCGCATCGCCCAGAAGTCAAGGATTAAGAGATCCAGTTTGGAATGACACTAAGTCTATTCTGTCGTCTTTGAAGCCAGATATCAGGCAGACAGATATTATTCGGTAGTTGATGTACTATATCGTACACTAATTCCTTCCTCTCCGTTGAGAAGAGGAACCTTCACTCCACCCTAAGATTGACACTCCACAGCTGGGGGCAGGCGCTCCTGTGGTTCAGCGTAAGGCCTAATATTAACATACCCGACTTTCCACTCTCTCCCATGGGCCAAGGACCCGCTTGATTCCGCCACGATCCATCAACCGCTTTCGGCAGCATTGGGATGTGCAGTAATTGCTTTTAGAGTATGTTGTAGGTAGAGGAATTTGTAATATGAGAATATAGTAGATGAGTAGGGAACAAAGGAAAAGGTACAAGTGAGCAAAATATAGCCCTAGAGAGGGGGGGAACCATTCTGCATGTTGATGGGTGGCCATCTGGAACAAACTCAAACATAAATTCTAAACTGTGATTGGTCCTTCAACCGCCGCCCCTGTCAGATTACCATACGTGACCACATGCCTCTCAGTGGAATGGCGACGGTCATTGCACCAGCTGTGTCTTTCCTTTCCCACGGACCCTTGTGTCGTCCCTGAGAACTCCAACTCTCTTACCCTCATTCTCTCATTGTCTCTCTTTTCTTTCCCCAACTTCTCTTCTTGGTGATTCCTAGGGCAAGTGCTCACCACTTGAGACCACCACTTTCACCCCCTTCGAAGCCGATTACTCCTTTACTCCTTTTTTCGGCCATACTGTGTATCGCCAGTTCACTCGCTCCTGACATTTCGCTCTTTCGCCCTTTTCGACTCGCTCGTCCTCTAGGTTATTTCTGCATTATCGACACTCCTTCAGCCTCTGACCTATCAACTCTCATTCATCTTCAAACTCAACATCTTCGATTCCATAACCCCTTGCGACTACTGCTCCGCTCCGCCCATACTTAATGACCCAGTGAAAGGCACCAACAACCCTGACTTCCCTCCTCCGGCACCTCGGGGAAAAAACCAAACGAACATACAACACAGTGACAATCTGAGGACACGTTGGGAAACAGCTCGCCCCACGGCGATCAACGATTCGGCCGTACAGAAACTTCCGCATCCGGGCGGCTGGCAACGTGGTATTCAGGAGTGCCATCGACACGACAGCTGTCAGATCTATTCCCATCGCCCTGATCTATTACTGGACACCTATTCAGTGCTTCGCAATCTCTTTTTTGACGCAGACTGCACGCCAACATGCGGTTATTATCTCTTCTCACTTGCTTCGTCGCCTTTCTGGCGCCGATAGCCTCTGCTCTTCAGCTCCTAAAATCCAATGCACTCAGCGTTTGCATGGAAAGTAGCAACTTCACGGCAACCTATTTCAACGTCGTCTTTTATCCGGGAAACAACTCTCTTGTGGTCGGCTTCGATGGTGTCTCGTACATTGAAGGCAAGGTCGTTGCGGAAATGACCCTCAGTGCATACGGCTATGAGGCATACAAGAAGACGCTCAATCCGTGTGCAATCAAGGGCATGGGCATGTGCCCCATGTCTGCTGGACCTATGGATCTGGGCCCGCTTTCTCTCGATTTGCCAGAGGGCACTTCAGAGAGCATTCCAGGTAAGCCCTGCGCTCCGTAGGGAAGGAGGGTCGCAATGTACTAACATTAATTGATTAGGAATTGCCTACACTGTTCCCGATCTGGACGCAAAGGTGCGCATTGTCATCAAGACAGCCGACACGGCTGAAAAAATTGCTTGTGTCGAGGCCGCGCTTTCCAACGGCAAGACCGTGAATCAGGTCGGGGTCTCTTGGACAACCGCTGTTATATCTGGTCTGGGACTTGCTGCATCCGCCATCACCTCCGGACTAGGTCATTCCAACACAGCAGCTCACGTTGCGGCAAATGCGCTTTCTCTCTTTGGATTCATGCAGTCGCAAGCGATGATTGGTATGGTCGCTGTAGACATGCCTCCGATTGTTGAATCGTGGACTCAAAACTTCCAATGGAGTATGGGTATCATTCGCGTGGGCTTCCTTCAGAGGATTGCTACCTGGTACCAACGAGCGACCGGTGGAACTCCGTCCACCGTCCTGTCCGAACTTGGTGATACTTCTGTGGAAGTCCTTAGACGCCGCAAGCGTGATTTCACAGAACCTGCAATGGATTTGGTGAAGAAGGCCACCAACTCGTTGGTGGCGAAGCGGGCCTCTAGCATTGCCAAAAGATCCGAGCAAGAATCCCAGAAACTCACTGTTATCCGAGGAATCGACCGTGTTGCATTCCGTGCGAGCATGGAGGAAACCAACGTATTCCTTACCGGCCTCATTTTCTTCTCCGTCTTTGTTGTCTTTGTCGTCATCATCGTTGCGGCCTTTAAAGGCATCACCGAGCTGCTCGTTAAGCACGGCAAAATGAAGAGCGAAAGGTTCCAGGACTTCCGCAATGGATGGAAGGTGGTCCTTCGTGGTATCTTGTTCCGACTGACTCTCATTGGTTTCCCACAAATGTCTGTCCTCTGCCTTTGGGAGTTCACTGAGCGCGACTCGGCAGCCGAGGTGGTTTTGGCCGTGGTTATGCTCCTGTCTATGCTGGTCTCTCTTGGATGGGCTTCTCAGAAGGTTATTCGGTTGGCAAAGCGCTCAGTCACCATGCACAAGAACCCAGCCTATATCCTCTACTCCGATCCCACCTGTCTGAACAAGTGGGGCTTCCTGTATGTGCAGTACCGAGCGACAGCATACTACTTCGTTGTTCCGTTCCTCATCTACACCTTGATGAAAGGCATGTTCATTGGCCTCAGCCAGCCTGCACCGATCGTTCAGACAGTGGCTTTGGTGGTCCTTGAGCTGGCCATGTTGGTGGGTGTGTGTGTACTTCGTCCCTGGATGGACAAGAAGACCAACGTTTTCAACATTTCCATTGCTGCAATCAATTTCCTCAACTCCGTCTTCCTATTGGTCTTCTCGGACGTGTTTGACCCCCCCGGAATGATGATTGGCGTTATGGGTGTCATCTTCTTCGTTTACAATGCTATATTCGCTTTGGTCCTTTTGATTCTCGTTTTGATCGCTTCGGTCTACGCTATTATCTCCAAGAACCCGGATGTGCGCTACCAGCCTATGCGCGACGATCGTGGCTCGTTCATCAAGTCACAGACTCAGCTTACCACTGAGCTGGATGCCCTTGGTGCCACTGCCCGCGGTGATGACAAGTCTGGGCGATATTCCAACAATCCATTTGATGATGACAACGCCTCTATCTCCAGCGGAAACGGTGCCACTGTGGCCCGACAAATGGAGTCCACCTACCCACCGCATGGCTCTGTCACCCAAGCACCGCGGTCACCCGTTGACCCATCTGTGCCACTATTCCCTAGTAACGCCCCGGGTAATCACAATCCTGCCGCCGGATATGACCATTACGGTCGATCCCCTTCACCTGCGCCACGGAGCTTTGATAACGCTCCTGTCGGCCAATCTGCTTTGTCCACAACTTATCGAGCCCAGAATAACGCCAGTCCTTGGCAACGAGGCGCTGGTTATGACCATTAAAAGAGGCCACTGGTCTCAGATTTTGTTGCTTCCGAGATGAAGATATGTGATTTTGTTTTAGCGCGGGATACCGATGGTCTGTTCCTTTCGGGTTCGGGGTTTTATTTTCTTTCTATATTCTTCTTTTTTTTTGGAGTTTGTCTAGACCTGTTGGACTCTCGTCGCTGCAGGTTCATTCAGAGAACATTTTCTTCTTAATCCACCACCTTTCTTGGTGTGATCTTCTTTTTCATCACTCTCTACCTTCGCATCTCCTTCTTCTCCCCATTTGGTCTGTTCTGTTTATGTCCTGGTCCAAACCCTTTCGCGATCGACGTATTTCCCTTGTCTTTTTGTTCTGCTCGGCGTTTGATTGATGCATTCTGGATATGGTCATTGGTCTTGGGTTTTTATTTCTTTTTCGTTGGCGCAGGATGTCTGCAGCCGATGAAATATATTCTTCGGATCTATCAGTTCTTTTCATTTTTCAATCTCTAGGCTGGTCTTCTGGCAAGTAGTCTACTTGTGTAGTGTATAAATACTACACACATTACACTCTACACATCAGTGAATATATTGACCTTAACAGTTCTTCTGCTCTACCTACAGTTCATTCTATAAAAATTCAATGTTCAAAACATCTCATAACGATATCAACTCCATAACCACACGGAGCCCTGGAGACAACAACCGCTCCTCCAGGGCTGTCGAAGCTACGAAGAACCGCAAGAAAGTACCTTGTACTAAACATGGAGAATAATCAGACATAAAATAGAAATAAGAATAGAAAAACCGCTATTTTACACTAACAGTAAAGAGCAAAACATTGAAGTAACCATAAGAGAAGCCACGCCTTACCCACGGCACCTCATATCCCCTCAAAAAAATAAGGTATCAGCATCAAACAACATTCAAAACCGAATCTCAAAATCGAAATCACCACCTCTGGTCCATCGCACCAGGAGGCCCATTCCCAGGGGGGGGAGGATACCCCTCCAGACCACGAGGACCCGTCGGAATCGGCGACGGACCACCGGGCCCAGGCATGCCCATCGGCTGACCAGGCATAGGCGGGAACCCGGAAGCGCCGGGCGCAGGCATCGGGAAGTTCGGGAAGCCGCCGGGCGGCGGGATGGGCATGTTTGCGCCGTGGGGCATGTTGGGGGGCGGAGGGAAGCCGCCTGTTGGCGGGGTTCCGGCGGCGGCGAAGGGCGGAGGGAAGGGTAGACCGTGGGCTCCTGGGGCTGTTGGGTGGGGGAATTGATTAGCTTGGTGCGGTGGTGGTGGTGGTGATGGGTTTAGGTATGGGTATGGGTATGGTGGGGGTTCTTGACGGGTGAGTGTGGGAAGCGTACGAGGTAGCATGGCTGGGGCGCCGGGGGCGCCTGGTGGTGGGAGACCGAAGGGTGGAGGGGGCATGCCCGGGCGACCTGATTTGGTTCGTTAGCTTGGTCTTGGTCTTGAGAGGAGGCTTGGGTTGGGACTCGGGGGTGCGAGACGTACCAGGGAATCCGCCGAAGGGAGGAGGCGGGAATGCACCCGGGGGCATCATGTTGGGGGCTTGTTGGCCCTCTGCGGCGTAGGAGGAGGTGATGGAGTCGATGACGGACTGGGCCTTTTCTTGGCCGATTTCTGCAACGGATGTGTTGTTAGTTTTTCGTTCGGCTGGGTGGTTTGACAGGTGATTCTGCGCTATCGCGAGACGTACGTTGGTAGTAGTCCACGACATTTCTCAGGTGGTTTCGACCGGAGTTATGCGCCTTGCGCACACTCATCGAGTCGTGTGTCAGGTAGACATCGCAGTAGTCGCCTAGGAGTTGAAGGGATGGTTAGTAATTTGTCCATAGGGCCATAGAAAGTGTGTCGCATCGCGCCTGGCATTGGCTCCTGACAACACACGGCTCTGTCTGCTGAGACTGGGAATTGTAGGAGAACCTACAGAAGAGTGCACGGGCTGTTAGCTTCTAGTTAAAAGTGTATGGGAAAGCGAGTACTTATATTTAGGCATCTTGCCGGCTTCTGTAGAAAGTACCTTGCTGTCGTCGCGCGAAAGGAAAATTCGCTTCTGGGGTGAGTGTTGTCAAAATGCGATTTTGTTAAACAGAGAATATGTTCAGCAACAAGAAATGTCGGACTTTCAGATGCAGCTGGAAGAGAAGGTACAGACGACTCAAAGAAAAGAGTACTCACTTGTGACTGCATGCATGGCAGTCCATTTCGGAGCTCGATGGCGAAGATAAGGCGGTCTGGAGCGACAGAATAATGTCTTATCAGTGAACCTCCCACTGGGGCATCTATATGATTATGCACCTATAACTTTATTTATTTTTTCAACCCCTCAAATGCCTCAAGGAAGCAAGATCTTGAGGATCAAACCGGAAAGGGTATCCTTGCATACTACCAGTGTCCTAAACCTAAAGCCAAACCCATCAGGTCGAGATCTCGAGACTCTTTACGAATTGCTTCGCTTGAATCCACGGTCGCCAACTACTTAGAAACTGTGAAATCCTGCTACTGAAGCATTGAGACAACGATGGTCTCGCAGTGGAAGAGAGAACTTCATGCTTAAAGGTGATTTATAGGTCTTTAAGCCTGCTATTCCCAGTAGCTACCGAGTATTTTTAGTAATACGAGGCAGTGGCTACGAGCTCTTTCGTCTAACACATTTCAATTATGACACTATTTCCTACCAGTTATAGCTAGTAGTAGTAGGGAACTCGACCTAGTGACCTGGTGAACTACTCACCAGGTCGATATAATGGTGAAATTTACCTATTTTACTGGATATTACTAGTTCACTAGTTATTAACCGGCCCTTTCATTTTTTTTACCAAAATTACAGACCCCCGACGTGCGAACGGAATCCCAGAGGATGGTGACTCGAGGTGAGAGGAACTGAGCAGGTCAGTCGTGCCGGCTTTGCACGCAAAGAGTCGGCCAGGTTAAGATGCGGGAGAGAGACGTGTGAACGGAATCCCCGAGGATGGTGACTCGAGGTGAGAGGAACTGAGCAGGTCAATCGTGCCGGCTTTACACACAAAGAGTCGGCCAGGTTAAGATGCGGGAGAGTGAAGTTCGGAGGTGATGACTCGAGGTATGAGGAACTAAGCGGGTTCAATCGTGCCGGCTCTGCATGCAAAGAGTCGGCCAGGTTGAAATGCGGGAGAGTGAAGTTCGGAGGTGATAACTCGAGGTGAGAGGAACTGTTTAGGTTCTCGCAAGAATTGGTGCGTGGATGTATGTGGAGAAACTGCGTGTCTATTACGGTCTAGTGCGGTGTAGGACTAGTGCGTGTCTTTAGGGTGGTGAACTCGGAAGATTCTTTCACCTGTCTCTTTGTTTTCCTCGGATAAACTTCACCCATCTCTTTGTTTCCCTCGGATAAACTCCACCCTTCCCTCGGAAAAACTTCACTTCCTCGGAAAAACCTCACTTCTGTTTAACGACACGCACCTCATTCAATCGATACGCACATCGAGTCAATATCGTGCCCAGATTATCCATGATTCAAGGATAGCTATATACCTTCTGCAAGGTCAGAGTCAGCTACAAGGATACTGCCTCCACAATACAGAGCGATTTACACTAGGTATTTGACCTTAACCCAATTACTGTGCTATCGGAGGCTATTTCCATAATCATGTGAAATCTTGATTGAGCTAATGCTATCCTGAATCCCTTCATCTCGCCAGATGAAGCTTTTCATAAAATCATCTCACGAAATGAAGGGTTCCCATATCCCCCTCATTACGTTCGACCTCGAAGAACGTAAACTCCGAACCCCGAGCAAAATCCACCAAGTACTGCAGCAGGGCAGCAAACCGGGCCAACTCCAGTGCGTTGGCTGTCTCCCAGTGCTCCAACCGCTCCCGCATGTCTTCGTGCCGGATCTTTGTGAACCTTGTACCGTTCGCGTACCCAATGATCAGGTACGGAACCCGCGCCATCCAAGCTCGCGGCATCTCCTTCTTGATCTGCGCTTCTGCACCCCCCGCGCGATAGGCCTCGTAAGTGGCCACATCAAAAAGTGCGTCCTGAGGGATATGCCGGCCTCCCCTCTGGATCCAGAGTTTCTTCGAGGAGATGCCGGTGCGAACTTGCTCACGCAAACCGAACCTCGACTCAATCGACCGCGCCAGTGCCTTTGCGTCGACGTCTTCCAGAGGTGCCTCGGTTTCAGTCTCGTCAGCGGCGGCGTCGGTCAGATTGGTCTCGGTTTCGTCTTGGATAGTCCTCGGTTGACCAGGTTCGGGGTGGTTGATCTCGCTTTCACTTTGGGTGGACACAGCTGCTGGGTGATCGGTCTGTGAGACCCGTTCAGGCAGATACCCCTCTACGTTACAACGCACCAGACATTTCAGACCCTGAATATCGTATTCAAGAATCCGCTGGTGCAACGCAGAGCCATCGACACTTTCATCAAGGGTGGTGTAGTTCTCCACAAACGCGCGAGCCCTCTTCATGTACCGGGAACGCCAGATCATGTTGCCATCCCGTTGGTGGAGGAAAATTGTCTTTCCCCGCAACTCAACGAGTGTTCTCTGAGGGTCACCTCGTCCTCGGATGAAGTCCAGAAGTCTAAGCAGTGTGTCCGCAGAAGTGACAATGTCCACGTCGGCCAGAGGATACTCGGGTTTGTCGAGGTGAACGGCTTGCAGCGTCAGCTGAAGTGGCATAGAAATCCATAGCCAGGGTTTATCTTGGGGAGGAGGATTTCCGATTTCGCAACTGGGAGGCTCATCTGGTGGTGTCCACTGCTTCGGCACGCCTAATCCAAACAGGTTAGCCTATAACCAACATGGTTTCGTCGTTATGGGATACCAGTCTCTTACCAGGTACGATCATTCGGTACTCGTAAGGCATCCAGGTATAGGACGAGATACACTTGCTGTTTGTGATTTGGACTTTGCCAAGATCCTTATCCACAACAAGCTCAGAGATGGACAGATCAGCCAACCATTCCTTTTGAGGGGCTGGGCTTGTTTCATCCTCGTCTTCAATCTCAAGACCAGCGACCCCCAGGTCAGGCTCCCCTAGAGAAGAGGGGCTCGACTCCTCAGACAACCATTCTTCTTGAGAAGCTAGGCTTGTTCCATCCTCGTCTGCAATGTCAAGATCAGTGACCTCCAGGTCAGGCTCCCCTAGAGGAAAGGGGCTCGACTCCTCGGCCAGACCTTTCTTGGATGATGACATCGTGTCAAAGTCGAGAACAAGTCTTAGTTGGGATGCAAATGCAGCAGATCAGACCAATCGTTGGATATCGGCAAGAAGAGCTGACTAGATGAAGATGTGTGTGAGATATTCCCGGAGATGGACGACGGAGACGTGTGAACGGAATCCCAGAGGATGGTGACTCGAAGTGAGAGGAACTGAGCTGGTCAGTGGTGCCGGCTTTGCACGCAAAGAGTCGGCCAGGTTAAGATGCGGAAGATCGCCGGAGACGTGTGAACGGAATCCCAGAGGATGGTGACTCGAAGTGAGAGGAACTGAGCAGGTCAGTGGTGCCGGCTTTGCACGCAAAGAGTCGGCCAGGTTAAGATGCGGAAGAGATCCCCGGAGACGTGTGAACGGAATCCCAGAGGATGGTGACTCGAAGTGAGAGGAACTGAGCAGGTCAGTCGTGCCGGCTTTGCACACAAAGAGTCGGCTGGGTTAAAATGTGTGAGAGTGAAGCTCGGAGGTTGAGGTATGAGGAACTGAGCGGGTTCAATCGTGCCGGGATTACACGCAAAGAGTCGGCCAGGTTAAAATGCGGGAGAGTGAAGTTCGGAGGTGATGACTCGAGGTGAGAGGAACTAAGCGGGTTCAATCGTGCCAGCTCTGCACACAAAGAGTCGGCCAGGTTAAGATGCGGGAGAGTGAAGTTCAGAGGTGATGACTCGAGGTATGAGGAACTGAGCAGGTCAATCGTGCCAGCTTTGCACGCAAAGAGTCGGCTAGGTTAAGATGCGGGAGAGAGACGTGTGAACGGAATCCCGGAGGATGGTGACTCGAGGTGAGAGGAACTAAGCGGGTTCAATCGTGCCGGCTCTGCACACAAAGAGTCGGCCAGGTTAAAATGCGGGAGAGTGAAGTTCGGAGGTGATGACTCGAGGTGAGAGGAACTAAGCGGGTTCAATCGTGCCAGCTCTGCACACAAAGAGTCGGCCAGGTTAAAATGCGGGAGAGTGAAGTTCGGAGGTGATGACTCGAGGTGAGAGGAACTAAGCGGGTTCAATCGTGCCAGCTCTGCACACAAAGAGTCGGCCAGGTTAAGATGCGGGAGAGTGAAGTTCAGAGGTGATGACTCGAGGTATGAGGAACTGAGCAGGTCAATCGTGCCAGCTTTGCACGCAAAGAGTCGGCTAGGTTAAGATGCGGGAGGTTTGAAAACGCGGAAGGTGAATGCTTCGAGGTCTGGGAGAAGACCACCTCGACAGTTTGTTGCGTGCTTAGTGCGCTTTTCTATCACCGCATCACAATCGTTGCCTACGACGCTCACAGCTTCATCAACCATGCCATATGTCGTCCGAGCTTACCTATATGTTACTACCGAAAAGTAGGTATCTCGAGATCATCTATGATTCGGTCCGTGATAAGGGTATAAGCATTACGATGCCAGCCTACCTGGAACTATCTGAACCCGAGAAGCCATGTCTAGTTCATACGTCTGATATATGCCATTTGCATGCTACTGACTGTGGTTCTGAAACTGCACAACTAGAACTCGGAATTTCATCCTCTCACGGCTAGCCAGATCCAGAGGCATCGTCGATGGGAAGTAGGGAGTCCAGATGTGTTCATGAGTTTATTGAGGCCATTTTGGGATCAAAATGATTGTTGCATACTTATTCACGAAGCATACACCGGAAGCACGCAAGGGCTCGATTCCCACGTGACGAACGGCAAAACCGGGATATAAGGGACCGCAGGCTGTAGGACTTTCAGTATGCGAATGGAAGATGCTGGGATGGGACAAAACGATTGTACATGTGTACATCGTTACATGTACAATCGTTTTGGATAGTACCTGGGTGCACCAACTATGGATCATCAATGTTACCCAGCTCTTTTCGATTGCCGCGTGAAGTGCATAGCGGCCACCCGAGACTCTGGCCTTCTTGGGCAATCTCAACTTACCACACCCAGACTTCATTTGTCTCTCAGCCTGCTTGCATATCCTGGAGGCATTCATCTCGTTTGCTCTCATTTCCTTTCCTTCCCAAGAAAGAAAAAAATGACCGCGGGTTGCTACCCCAGCCTAGCCATCGTAGGTCAAATATCCATACATGTAAGCTACACACAAGCTGAGTAACAGTTTCTAATTGAAATGCAAGTGTGCTTAGGAGTGGCAATTGACGAGCGGCCTGGCCACAATAATATCATTCTAGGTTCCCAGTGGTGGATTTTAAGTTATAGATTTAGGGCATATATTGGGTCACGTGACCCATCCAAACCACTGACCCAACTGGTGGACTGGAAGTAGTGCAGTATTGCATTAGGAGGATCATGTGACTAAGTGCACAAAAAGGTAGCATAAGAAACAAGAGACCAGACTTCCTGGACACCACCTGGAAGCTGCATGTATATAAGGACGGGAAACTCGTAGTGTTACACAGACTACATAGTAGTGGTGACACCAGCAGTGGTGAGACTAGTACATAGTAATACCTAAAGAGTCGTTGTGGTCGATGCTTGTACCCTTACCATGGAATGTCATACAGAAAGGTTTATGTTTGAACCCGTGCGGCCCGAACCCTTAAAGACAAGGGTCAATGTATGGATGTATGCCCGAATACGCACATATGTGGGGTACATGTATACATGTATGTATGTATCCATCACTATGCTGTCAAACGGCAGCCAGGACGTCATTATTAGACTCTCAATCCCTGCGGGCACTGACAGTACTCCTAGTCTCCAACAATCTTTTCATTTTGCATCTGTTTTGAATAACCAACCAGTGAATCAATTACCATCGTGTCTACAGATGTTCGATCGGAGCGGCTGCCTAGATATTTTGGAGGCGTCGTCCACGGAAACCAGGAGGTCCAAGATCTGAACAGCTTCAAGCGATTTATTGATGCCCATTTGGATCAAAACGCCCCTAAGTCATAGCCAGTCCAAGTGCTCTGAACGCCCTGCGAGCCGAACTTAGGTTCAACCTCACCCCGATTTTCATCAGCAGTTACACCACATAGTGATTCGATATCTGGCTCGTCACGATGTCAAGCTGCTTTGCAACGGCCAGTTTCTCAAACAACTCCTTCTGATCATCCTAGAGCCTCGGACCCCATGGCACGGGTTTCTGGAGGCGTTCCACACTCGGAAACTGCAAGATGGTGCGATCCGGGCTCTGTGCTGGTAGATGATAGAGTTACTTTCATCCTCCATCTTGGGCAGTGGATATTCGAGCCCATTCTCAGACTGTGGTGAAGGATCGATCACTTTTTTCATCGCACTTGGTTGACATACGGAGTATGGGCCATAAGATCAAGTATCTCCTCGAGATGAGATCGCCCGTAACAAACCTCAAAGCATCTGATATCACAGCGGGTGGTCGACATGACAATGACTTTGCGGATTTCCGCTTGACGGTTATTTTTCTTACGGCTGATGAGATGAGCTGCACTGAAAAGGCGTTCTATCGCCGCGCGGAGGATACCGCGCAGTTGCCTAGCAGCAAGCGGTTGTAACATCCAGAGCACCCTTCGAACGAAACAGTAACATTGGATTCTTCGCAGCTCGATGCGCGGCTGGCAGGTTTGACACAGAGAGTCAGTCGGATCCAGGGGGCTCCAGGTAAGAGCATGGAATCCTCCATAATGTTGCCAAAGACACCACATCGAACGACCTTATAAAAAGCCGGTTTTCTATCGCAGGCGAGCGCTTTCCATTTTAAGGGTCCGATCAAGATGTCGAAATGCCCACAAACACGATTTTCGGGAAGACTCTTCAATCGGCCAGGGGGAAGAAGCTGGTGCTAAGCAAAGACATACTGGTTGATGCTTTCGTGTCAATGATCAACGAGCGGTCTGGCTGGGAAACCCATTTATCAAATTCTCCATCGACTGCGATCAACTTTGGGAAACAAACAGATTCGGCTGTACGCACTCAACCAATGAGCAAATCTGTGATCAAACTAGGAGATCCAGACACGGCCAACTTGAACACACCGAGGCATGCACACATGACGGTAGAGCCTGGCACCGAAATAACTCTGCCACGACAACGAGAGACGATGGTGTCCACGGACGAAGAGGGTACCGGCTTGAAAAGGCTACAGCCCTGGCAGACGCGCGTGAAAAGAAGGACTTGCGGTTGGAACAGGAAGAAGACGAGACAATGGCAATCGCAACTCTGAAGACTGAAGAAGAGAAAGCATCACGGGAGCTGAAAGAGGCGAAGAAGAAGGCCGACGAGAACGCTAAGAGACGCCACGAGCAAGCCCGAATACAACGTGAAATGGAGCGTAGGAGACAAGAAGCAATCTTGGAAGAACTCCGCAAGTAACGAGAAGCTGAAGCTGAGCTTCGTCGGAAAGAGCAAGCTAATAAGATGAAGCTGCGGACTATGGGGGTCTGTCCTGTTGGATATCGATGGATCCAACTGAGTCACGGGTACAGATGTGCTGGTGGATCTCACTGGGTGTCGGATGATCAGCGTGGCAGTCTATAAATCTGGGATATTGGATCGATAAGTGAGCTAGTCTGTAGAGAAATATTCATTGAGAACCCAAGTTAGCTATAACTGAGCGTCTGTGTTAGTTGGTCAGTAGCTCCTTCCTTAGGTCAACACAGTTCACGTGCCCGCGAGATGCGATTACCTGTCTTCGAGCGACGACATAACCTTGAAGATCTTTTCA
Source organism: Penicillium turbatum (assembly GCA_030762825.1). Lineage (NCBI taxonomy): Eukaryota > Fungi > Ascomycota > Eurotiomycetes > Eurotiales > Aspergillaceae > Penicillium > Penicillium turbatum. Next base: position 753,441 of record JAUJYX010000014.1, read on the forward strand.
GGCGACGACATAAGCAAACAGATCCCCACGCGCAAACACCTTGCGACTGCGACAACCTCTCTCACCTGTCCGCCATCTCATCTCTCTCATTCATCCCACCACCCACTTCTCACCAAACCATCATGGCAACCGCCAACTCCATCACCAAGGCCTGGGCCGAGGCTGAAAAGCTCGCAGCGGACATCGAAAATGTGACGAAGGGCATGGAAATGCTGACTACGGGACCCGATGAGTTCGACGTGCAGGAACTTGATGATACCGACATGCACCTAATGTGGCTCCAAAACGCCAGGAAGGGCTTCGGACGGATAAGAAAGGAACCCGAAGATTTTCCCCAAGATCCCAACGAGAACAAGATCTTTATCTTCCCCTGTGACGGCCATCTCGTGGCAGCCCCCATCAACCCGGGCACCAAGATCGCAGAGACCCATGTCAAACTGCGCGACATGCGCAACTACCCGCCAAAGACCAAATTCCTCTTCGAAGACCCAAACGTCGTGCGCCAGTTCTTCAATCCGCCCGAGGAGGACCGCGCAGGCCTGGCAGCCGCCTACAAAGCCGCGACCAAGCTCATCCTGGTTCCATTCTTCCGTCTCGAATATCTGGAAACCGCGAAGCCGATACTGCCACCCTTCCTGGACGGAGCTGTGGCTGTAAGTCCCTCATCTGGCGTCAGTTGCGTGACAGACGAGGATGATGATTACTTTACTATCGATGGAGGCCCCATTATTGGCAAGAAGGAGTCTGATCAGCTCTTTGCGGACTGGCGGGCTGCTTGCCGGGCTCTCCCGCGAAATCACAGAGTCAAGGAAATTGCCATTGCACTTGAGGGTGTTGAGAGGGTTAGGGAGAGTTTTTCTTGCCGCTTGTTGCAGCTGGTTAGCACTATTTTCGTGTTGAAGGCCAAGGGGCCTTTGCGCTGTTTTCTGTGTCCTACCAACTCCTACCGGAAAGCTTTTCTGAAGGCCGTTCTGGTTAGTTCGAGTTTGGATGAAGGATCTTCATAGTCTGGCGATTCCAAAGCAGAGGGTGGTAAATTGCACGTCTGAGATTGCGAATTGTGTGGATCGAAAGGCGGTTGAATGCCAGGCTTGAGGCTCAACGATGAGCCGGGGTTTTCTAGGATTCGCAATTAGTGCGGTCTTAACAAAGAGGCAAAGCTATGAGAGACAATAAATTGCTTATAAATTATCTCAGTGACAGCACTTTTCATTCTGATATCCACATCACTAGTAGACGTAGACTTTTCCTGACCCAATATGATCTCTACATCAAGACATATCCTGCCCTATCAAGGACAGTAGTATCACTGACTCAAATGATCTAGACAGCGTAGCACAAGTCTCAAACAAGCGTTCTATTTGGAAATGATCACTAAGCAGCTTTAGAATACTTATTTCCTGCTCTATAACCTCTACGTCCTCCCTACATGTATCCTTGCTGCCCAATCCCAACTGCAGGAACCAACCTAGCATATAGTGTCTATAACTACCAAGCCCGTCGCATTTCCAACGAGTTTATCCTTACCTAGGACCTTAGGGTCAGCTTCATACATCACAGCTGACCACAGCTACCATTGATCACTCAGTGCAGTCCACGCCCAGTCTAATAACTGGCCCTCGTATCCAAAACGGGTGCCAAGACATACTCGGCCCAAATAGGCTAGGTCATTATGCCAACAGTAAATGCCTGGAATCCCGTAGAATTGCTTGTACAATATCTCTCTGTATCCATAGAGAAAGCTATACAAGCTGAGTGTTCAAGCATCTCAACGTAAAACTTCTTAAGAGTCCTGCATTGCGGGATATATGGAGGCCCCCAGAGTCACCAGCTGAAGCACTTTTATGGGTGCTATGTGGTTCATGAAGGTCAGGCACGAATAAGACGGCATGGCATAAGCAATTATATCAGGTGACGTGCAGGGATGTCCGATGGGCGATGAGGCTCTGTTTCAGGCGCACCAGGAACAAACCCCCACTACCAACTTGGGAACTGCTCTCAGAAACGTCACAATGGGGCGAACTTCAGACCTCGTTCAAGACTCCGAGCTACACACATACTTCCTTCCGGACCATACAGTGGAAACAGTCCACACGTTCCAGGTGTCGGACCCCGCTTCTGGACAGCGCCTTGTGACCAGAAAAGAGCATTGGCAGCGGCAAGAAGAGATTGGGAGTGGTGGATTCGGTAGCGTCTGGCTAGAGAAATGCATCAAAGGCGGGCGATCGGGTGCCACAGCTCAAAGTGGTGCACTTCGAGCAGTGAAGCAGATCGACATGGACCCGCGACATGGGTCATTCGACTACAATCGCGAGTTAGAGGCAATTACCAAGTTCTCGCATTATCGTGTTAGTCTCCTAGGAAAGTTCAAGAGAAGAAATTTTACTGATTCTCAAGTAGTATGAACGATGCTTTGTGAAGTCATTCGGGTGGTATAAAGGGCCTAGTCAGCTCTTTATAGCAATGGAATACCTTGAACATGGGGACCTTTCAACGTATCTACATCAAAGACCACCGCTGCCAGAGGCTGAAGCGAAACATATTGCATACCAGATCCTCGATGGTCTAAGTCTAATGCATGAAAATGGTTTTGCTCACCGAGACTTGAAACCAAATGTGGGTTTCCTTTCCATCGTGGAACAGAGAGGATATACTAAACCGAATGTCTAGAATATCCTCATCAAATCATACCCTCCAGCCGAGTGGTGGATCAAGCTCGCAGATTTTGGTATTACTAAACGTATCGAAGAAAGCTGCGGGCAAACAACGACGATAAAGGGTACACCACGATATTTCGCTCCTGAAACTTGGGGGTTTCTTGAGTCCGGAAGTGCGTATGCCACTGACATCTGGGCTCTTGGAGGTATCATCTTTGAGATTCTTACCAAAAAGCATGCATTTACGACTATGTCGCTTGCAAAATACAAGACCCAGGAGGACTTCCCAGTCACTGTGCTTACCGATGCTGGCATAAGCCAACAAGGCGTCAATTTTGTGCTTTCACTGATGTGTCCTGATCCCAATGATCGAATGACGGCTGCATCTGCAATGTCACACAAGTGGATAGAATCCCGAATACCTTACACCACAGAGTCTGCAACGGCTATTCCAGCTGTGCGCAGTCCCTCGCCGGTTACAATATTGACTGAAGAGTTTGCCTCTTGGACAACAATGACTACAGTCCCATCTTTAGCAGCTTCTGACACGGTTGTTCATGATATATCTGGTCCAACTACCACGCCAGCCCTGGTAAACGCTGCCCAAATGGAGGCCACTGTCACAGCGGACAGGATAGCATCTTCTGTCCTAAGGACCACAGTGCCTGATGTACATCAAGGTCGAATGGAGGACCTTAGACTTAGCCCTACGGAACTCGACAGCCAGCACCGGACCGGTCTTTCACTCTATCGTCAAGGTCGGTACCAAGAGGCAGAGGACATGTTCCGAAAAGCTCTTCAAAGGCGAGAGAAGGTGCTAGGAGATCATAAAGAGACGCTCGCTTCTATACACTACCTTGGTCTCTCGCTTTATAGCCAAAATCGGTACCAAGAGGCAGAGGACATGTTCCGAGAAGCTCTTCAAAGGCGAGAGAAGGTGCTAGGAGATCATAAAGAGACGCTCGCTTCTATACACTACCTTGGTCTCTCGCTTTATAGCCAAAATCGGTACAAAGAGGCAGAGGACATGTTCCGAGAAGCTCTTCAAAGGCGAGAGAAGGTGCTAGGAGATCATAAAGAGACGCTCGCTTCTATACACTACCTTGGTCTCTCGCTTTATAGCCAAAATCGGTACCAAGAGGCAGAGGACATGTTCCGAGAAGCTCTTCAAAGGCGAGAGAAGGTGCTAGGAGATCATAAAGAGACGCTCGCTTCTATACACTACCTTGGTCTCTCGCTTTATAGCCAAAATCGGTACCAAGAGGCAGAGGACATGTTCCGAGAAGCTCTTCAAAGGCGAGAGAAGGTGCTAGGAGATCATAAAGAGACGCTCGCTTCTATACACTACCTTGGTCTCTCGCTTTATAGCCAAAATCGGTACCAAGAGGCAGAGGACATGTTCCGAGAAGCTCTTCAAAGGCGAGAGAAGGTGCTAGGAGATCATAAAGAGACGCTCGCTTCTATACACTACCTTGGTCTCTCGCTTTATAGCCAAAATCGGTACCAAGAGGCAGAGGACATGTTCCGAAAAGCTCTTCAAAGGCGAGAGAAGGTGCTAGGAGATCATAAAGAGACGCTCGCTTCTATACACTACCTTGGTCTCTCGCTTTATAGCCAAAATCGGTACCAAGAGGCAGAGGACATGTTCCGAAAAGCTCTTCAAAGGCGAGAGAAGGTGCTAGGAGATCATAAAGAGACGCTCGCTTCTATACACTACCTTGGTCTCTCGCTTTATAGCCAAAATCGGTACCAAGAGGCAGAGGACATGTTCCGAGAAGCTCTTCAAAGGCGAGAGAAGGTGCTAGGAGATCATAAAGAGACGCTCTTTTCTGCACACTACCTTGGTCTCTCGCTTTATCACCAAAATCGGTACAAAGAGGCAGAGGACATGTTCCGACGAGCTCTCCAGGGGCGTGATAAGGTGATAGGCCACGATCACAAAAACACGCTCTTTTCTGCACACTATCTTGGTCTCTCACTTTATCACCAAAATCGGTACAAAGAGGCAGAGGACATGTTCCGACGAGCTCTTCAGGGGAGAGAAAAGGTGATAGGCCATGATCACAAAAACACGCTCTTTTCTGCACACTATCTTGGTCTCTCACTTTATTACCAAAATCGGTTCAGAGAGGCAGAGAAAATGTTCCAGCAAGCTTTTAAAGGACGGGAGAAGGTGCTAAATCACAATGATAACGACACCCTTGCCTCTACACACTTTCTTGGCCTCTCGCTCTATTACCAGGATCGGTACAGAGAAGCAGAGAACATGTTCCGACAGGCTCTTCACGGGAGAGAGAAGGTGCTAGGCCACAATGACAAAGACACGCTCGCTTCTACGCATTATCTTGGTCTCTCAGTTTATCGCCAATGTGGGTACAAAGAGGCAGAAGAGATATTTCGACGAGCTTTTCAGGGGCGAGAAAAGGTGCTAGGTCATGATCATGAGAACACTCTCTTGTCTGGGCATTTTATGGACATGGCCCATAAGCGGGCGCTTCGCCTTTAGGGATCTTATTCAAATCTTTAGCAGCAATGAGTACATATAGTTACTGACAGTCCATATGGGCTCATTGTACGCACTCCGAGGGGGAATGCCAATCTTTCTTTGCGCTTTTCGAAGGTATTACAGTGAATATTAGACTCACATTCCACTCATTAAGACCTAAGCACTAAACCGGAAAGAGGAAACCAAGTGACAGCGAAAATCAAGTATGCAGGTGCAATGCCTATAATAATGCCTAAACGAGCCATGCCCCAAATCATCTCGACAGCACCTTGCGTCATCCCCTGCGGCTGTCTGATACCTTATCCACCTAAGGCCCATCTGCAGCACCGGCACTGAGCCATTTGTTTACCTGAATGTCCCCCGGTCGAGGCCCGGCGACGATGATAATCATGTGTCATGGGCCTGCGCTATTATCTAATATTCCAGAAAGTTGGCGCGAAGCAGCAGGGGGGGGGCATGGAGGGGTAAATATTTACTGAGAAATTGGAGTGAAGAAATGCTCAGGGTCCCTGGTTTGGAGTTTGAGTGGGGTGGGTTCGGTTATTCATGACACAATACAACTTTATAAATCCGGGGGAAGGGAGGCTTACCTACAACATAGTTAATGAGGAGATGGTGGGTTGTCCTTATGAGGTCTGGGTTTTAGATGTACAACACACATACATCGTTAGGTGCTAACATTGAAGTAAATGTTTGTTAAGGCCTAGGATGAGGGTACACAATGTTACCCCTCGGGAATTGGGGATTGGAGTTTAATCGCGCATTTGTTGCTCGGACTTCCAATATGTTTCGATTTAGTATGTAGGGGGTCTGGGCTATAGTGATACATCATACATCATACATCGTGAGGGGATATAGTATACACCGTATGTTGTATACAACGTTGTATAGCTCGTGGTCCTGTTTGGAGTCTTCAGTCAGGTGGTTTCAGTTCCGTCCAATTGGGAGATCGGGATGGCATTCTTCGAATGTGCTGTACCTGGATGCCAGGGACCATGACCGTGTCACTTTCCACATGTACTTAACTAACTACCTAACTACCTAACTAAGATCTCAGCCATCGACATTCCAAGAGAAAACCGAACCACGTGAGACGGACCGGTTCCTCGGCACCGTAGTCCCTACGTGTTACAATGGCGTTTAATGGGGTTCACGGGGTTCAATGTTTCCGAGGTAGTCATTTGCTCATTTGCACCGTTTCTTACTGTTCCCGGACAACTGCAGAAAGTCGGTCTAATTCCGAGACGCATGACTCTTGATGCGATGCAATATCGACGTTCAGTCTGGGGAAGGGGAAAATCTGGGGAAATGGAAAAAAGCACAGACAAAGCTGTGATTTGCCTGCGAGACCGCCTGTCGGATGTGTCGGCCACTCAGGTAAATTTATTTTCCGTTTTTTTATTTTTATTATTTTTTCCTCTTCGTCATCTTCATTTGCGGGATCTCCTTGTCTGTTCCCATCTCGGACCCCTCGGTACCAGAACTCGTTGGCTCAACCTGACAACATTGAATCTACCCCAACAGAATACCCAAGGGGTGTTTGTTGGAAGTGGCGTGAACAGCGTGGACAATTGCATTTTGCATTCTATGTGCTCGGCATTCTAGGCATCTAAACACCGGGCTGTGAAACATTTTCTTTTTTAGTAGGATCTCCAACACATCAGGTACGATGTGCACTTGGCGATGCGTTAGACTGGATCTATGCTGCACTAAGGGAAGAATTATCCCGCAAATTTCAGTGCGATGGGGTCATCGTACTTCGATCAGCACCCCTGAAATTTCAGTACGCACACAGCGCTAGTATTTTAAAATATGATCAGCGGGATGATGTTCAAGATCCTGGTACCTCGATGCATGTTGCGATGAACTTATAGAGTTGTATTATGGCATCGTATCCTTTTACTTCCGACATTTATATCAACATATACCTCACTTTTGACGTGCTCCTCCACCCTGCTGAAAAACCCTGGAAAGTGCTTATGCTGTTGCACAACTGACCCTGTGTGACTTTCCAAGGTCAGAAAGTGGATACAGGCTCGGTGAACATTTGAATGATGCAATTGTTCAAGTAAAAATACATCCATCTCTTGGTAATTTTGTGGTATTTGGTATTAATAGGCAAAATCTTCTATTTTGAGTCAGTGTACCTTGTGTGCCTTTCAAGGCTCATGAACCGACGCCCCAGCCCAGCCTTGGAATTGGGACTATGCAGCACTATAGCGCCAAGTATTGTATAGCCACCTTGGCATCAAATGGTCACCAGGAGAGTGAAATATTCCTTGCACATAACGTGATCGAGTGAGATCTCTTCTCAACAACAGAAGAATGTTGCGGTGTGTGATTACAAGGGATAATAAACGTGCGTTATGATGAATGAAAATGAAGTGATCTGGACACTGGCTGATCCAGAAATGAGAGGTTTTCCTGCATTTCCTGGGGGTAATGAAAACCCTTATTGGATGGAAAGTAGTTTCTGTTACGTGTTGCCACTGGCTATTGGTGGAGTAGCCCCAGTCAGATGACCTGGTCGTTGCCAAGTGGGCGGCAATGCTGTAAAAGCGGCAAGCGAGACTGAAAGGACAGCGCTAGGGCTGCCGCCGTCTGGGGGGGAGTCTGAGCCAATCAGAATCAAACAGCAGGTCACACGGGCGGTTCCAGGACACGTGCAGGTGCTGACACAGCACTGAAAATGGAAATCTCTCTGGCCGCTTCTCCATCGATGACGAAGGGGAAACCAGGTTTAAAAAAAAAAGAATTTAACTGAAATTAAAATTTCAAAAATAATAATAAAAAATATCGTGAAAAAAAACCCCACAGCACCTTGTGACCCGTGGATGTCGTGCCTGGGAGATGACTCCAAAGGGCCCCCAGGGACTATATAACAGTTTGGGTCCCCGCTGTTGCTAAGGGGATCCATAGCAATTTTGAAAGCAAATTCTATTGTGCCTCACATGGACGTGCTATTATAGCAATCACAGCCTGGACTGTTCACGTTTACCTCTTAAACTTCAGATCTACAACCATTCACACTACTACCACTTTTTAATACTTCCTATCCACCACACACACACAACCATGCCTTCCTCAAATTACCGCGTCGTTGAGCCGCATCCGTCCGTCCCACATGCTGGTCGCCCAGCCGTCTACACTGGCCGTGGAGGATCCGGGAATATCGTCAGCCTGAAGAATACCAGGACGACCGACTCGCGCAGCGCAACAGGTCCAGCCTCCCTGACCCGCCTCGACTCCCGCACGCAAGAAACCTTTATATCCGGCCGTGGCGGCGCAGGCAACATCCACAGCAGCAGCGAGCGTGCCATCTTCAGCTTCGACGAAGAGCTCGAGCGTGATCTCCGTCGCGTCGCCCCCGTCTACCACGTCGGCCGTGGTGGTGCCGGAAACACCATGTACCGCGACGACTGCAGTCAATCCAGCCTGAGCCGCAAGTACTCTGCCGCCAGCACGGCTACGAATTCCAGCACCGGCTCTGTCGCCGACCGTGCCCGTGACATGGCTCGCCGCGGTCTTGAAAAGGGTTGGGGGAAGCTGAAGGGCACTTCCTAGATGCACATTTCCTGACACATTCGTCCTCTTGGACAACCATATCAACGACATAACGACCCTAAAAAAAGTTTCCTATTCTTTTCCACTTTACTTTCTTCATTTTCCTTGTTCAATCAACATCGACATCGACGGGACTTTTACCGGATCACCCAGACCGAAACACAGGACACTTGAAGTTTGCCGTCTTTGTCTTTACCCAGAGACACCTTTGATACCCGACTGTTTCTTTCTGCATGTGCAACCGATATCCACACCTCGAACATCTTCTTATTTCATGCAACTACATCCCCGGTGCACTTGAGACTCTTCACTCATGAACAAAGCCGGCGTTTCGCATTGTTCTTCGTGGTTCATTGCGCCATGAGCCAAACCACCTTGTATCACATTCGAACGCCTGGTCTTCACATTACACTTTATCCCGTTCACTTCTATTCAATTTCAACACACCCTCACCCAGGAAACAACGCCATCGAACAACAACTGTCTGGCCGTATCCTCGGAGTTTCTGTACTTGTTTTTGCTTGCTGTACACACATCTTGTGTTTTCTCTTTGTTCTTACCTGATTTCTCTGCTTTCAAACATATTCCCCCCCATTTTGCGCAACCCCGAGCTACATAGCCGGGTCAACCAAATGAATTACATGCTTGGATCTTTTGTCCGGGCTGATTACATTTCTCCCTAAATTATTGCCTACTTTCAAACATTGTATATGTAAATATTGTATCATCAGCTTCGTAAAAGTGCTAATATACGACATGCTGGCATCCGTTTGCGACGTCCAAAATTCCCAGGTTAGACGGTCGTATCGTCGGGTGGTAACCTCACCCACGGGCCGAGAATAGGCGTCGCCAGCCGGTACATCCGGCAGCAAAAATAATTTTCCCGGCCTGGGCTGTGTTCCCCTGTGGCGATGAAGACAATTAATCAAACGTGTCCTTGTCATAGTCAGGTCTGGAATATTCCTTTAATTCTCTATGGATTTGGACGTGTCATAACTACCTAGGTAGGTCTGGACGATTCTTTTATTCTTAATTATTTCAGTCTGCTCGGCTTTGTTAGAAAGAATTTGGACGTGGCGAATTCTTAATTTCTTTCATGTACTTGTAAGTTGGCCGCGGAGAACGGTTGGTTGCATTTGGATGTGGCTGGATTGTCGGGAGACCACTACTCGATGTTCTCTTTCACTTGGAACTTCTAGGCTTGATGTTCTGCTAGGTCTGACGAGGGAGTGGTCATGGTAATCCACTTTGTTTGTGTGGACAAAGAATTGCCTTGGCTGCCTTTGTGACTAGCGATGTCTGGCTGGGTACATGTATGCTTGGGTATCGATAGTATGTACCGACTGTTCGTTGGGTTGTATGGATGGCATTGGCAGAGGCGAAGTGTCCCAAATTTGGATCGGGCATCAGGTGCACATATTCCTGCTTAGCTGGGTGTCTAGTAGAGATAAAAATAAACAAGAATCATAGCCACTTCTGTGCCCTACACAAAATGTTCGAAAGGGAACTGCTTCGAGTAAACTACATAGCATAATGCATTCGAATAAGAAAAGCCAAGCTACGTAACGGCAAAATGGGCATCACGATGAGCACAAGCAAGCAAGCATACGGCTAGTATTTCCACATTGCAGCATTATGTCTATGTAGAGTAGGCCCATTTCCAAGACGCAAGAGATATTGTATTTGCACAGATAAAGATAGCCAATGCCAAACGACATGAGCTGGAGGGTAAATCGGAAGCTGGGGTATCAAGAGTCGCACAATGCGACTCGGATTTGGGATGTTGGTCGATCCTGCCATTCGCATGATGATCGACCGAAGTCAACAAGACCTTGGTCTTGTATTATGTGTTCTGAGGTTGTAGATGGTGCCCCTGTGGTCGCGTCGGGGTACTGTCCATGACCACCCCAGAGTGACTCCAGGGCTCGGGAGAAGGCACCATGATATCGAGGACTTTCGTCTAGACGAGTCCTTATGCAAATCGCTTGTGGATCACCTCAGGATCCTCGTGCCATTCGTCGGCGCTTACCCACATCTAGAAAGTACCTGGTTAGCTACGATACATTCGCATGAAAGAGTCATGCATACCTTTCTAAACGTGCTGAGGCCAGCGAGAATGCTGCCACCAATCCACGTGGTGTACTTGCGCTCAGCAGGCGCGGAAATGCGGATCTTCATGTCCTCGACGGCCAGTTTCTTGATCTCGCGCATCAACCGATCAGGGAAGTTCTTGCACAGCGTTGAGCCTCCAGACAGCACGATGTTGAGATATAACGATTTTCGCAGATCGAGATCTGTACGAGTGATGGCATCCTGTACAATCTGGTGCACACCGGGGTACTCGAGTCCGATGAGCTCGGGGTCGAAGAGGATCTCAGGCGCACGGTAGCGTTCTTGGCCGATCTTTATACAATACGTCATTAGCATTGTTGTGACCAGGCGACGAATCTCAAGCCGAAGATAGCTTACCTTAATCTTGTGACCGTCCGGAAGAGCATATTCCATCGCCTTCGCATCAGACTTGTGGTAGCTGTTCATCCACTCCTTCTCTTCGCGCTTCGGGTCCAACGACACGTAGCAGACCTTCTCCTTAATCATTCGCACCACCTCCTTCTCGGCACTAGTGTGCAGCACATGCCCAGCCTTCCGCAGAAGCACCTGCATCTGTTCCGTGACATCACGACCAGCAACATCAATTCTGCGAATACTGTTGGGAATAGCGAAGCCCTCGAAAACAGGTACCGCGTGGGAGACGCCGTCTCCAGAGTCCAAAACCACACCGGTCGTACGGCCAGACGCGTACAGCGACAACACCGCCTGAATCGACATATACAGAGCCGGCACATTGAAAGCCTCGAACATGAGCTGGGCAGCTATATCGCGGTTTGCGCGCGGGTTTAGCGGCGGCTCCGTGAGCAGGACGGGGTGTTCTTCGGGGAGGGTCTTAAGTTCGTTCTCGTAGACGTAGTGCCAGATCGATTCCATGTCTTCCCAATTCGTGACAATCCCGTGCTCCAGTGGATACCGGATCTTCAGCAGTCCGCGGAGTTCTTGTGCGCGGGACCCGATGAACGAGTCTCCTTCCAGACCACCGGCCATCACCCGTGGGTGCTTGGGACGGCCAACGAACGACGGGAAATAACATGATGGAATCTCTTCTCCGGCAAAGCCTGCTCGGATCGTGCCACTGCCATTGTCGATGACAATGGGCACGTTGTGAAGGGTAGCCTCAGCCATTGCGGGGAGTGTGGTGTGGACGGGAGGTGAAGTCGGACAGGGACAAGGCGCGGGTGTAGACGGCCTCTCGGCCTAGGATGGACGGCTCGGGGGATTGACGGAGTGGATATTGGATTGAAGGCTGTTTTAATCAGATGGTTGGGCGGCGATGTTGTTACTGATTCAGGAGTGGACGCGAGGCCGCAAATCCGCAAATCGGGAATTGTCAACAAGGAGCTTGGGCCACTTTGGTCTGCCACGGCTGGGATACTGGGGCAAGATATTAACTGCATTACTTTGATTATACTGCCGATTTTATGGCATTACTAGGATTATACCATGCTTTGAACTGATTGGCGAGGCCTAAAATATGTGAAAAAGTGATTATTTCTCTGTGAAATAGCTCGCAGACTCGTTCATGAAGTCCAAGTCAACAGATCGAGCCTGCACCACCTGTCCCAATGCCCAATTGTTCGCTAGAAGTCGTAATTCATGATAAATTCAGAAGCAAGCCCTCAATTCAGTCAACGATGGGAAGTCCCGCGGAGCTGTCCATTTTGTTGCGGGAAAAGTGCCCGGTGCATGACTTATGAGGGGTGCTCTAATCCAAAAATCCCATTTCGTCAGACAAATTCTTCGTAAGGTTTTCATCTTTAGGTCTCGAAGACAATACCTCAGCCTTCTGAGTCTCCGCCCTACCAATGGCACTGCCCACATCCCTGATCGATGGTTAGCCTGTCCCAAATAGACAAAGAAGGATGGCTACGTACTCGACCGAACTACTGATCACGTAGTTATCTTCTTCCAGTACATCAGCAAGCTCCTGCTGGTGGTTGTCCGCAAGATCTGGGTTGGGAACCACGATCATAGGCACACCCAATCGGAGTCCTCCAAGAATAGTCCCAGTTCCTATGAGGTAGTAAGTTTCTGTGGTCTTAAAGTTTCGCGCATCCTATGCGCAAAATGCGTTTGATACACAACAAAACGGAGAGTCATACCAGCATGGCATATGATCAAACCGCGCTCTCGATCATAAACTTTCCTTTCCACGGTCTGTAGCATAAAGCCATCGATGCTCGGCTGGAAGTCGAATCCTCCAAGGGTGAGGCCATTATGTGCTTCCAGATTGGCGGCAAACTCATCAAAGAGTTCCTTGCCATCTTTTCCATATTGTACGAGGAGATGGGTGTAGCCATGTCCGGCAAGAGTTTTGGTAAAGTCGGAGGTGAGTACCTGCTCCAGTAGTTTCCGAAAGGCAGCAGTCGCTCCCACGGTCACAAAGCATAACTTCATTATGACAGAGGTGGAAGAGTCAGATTGGATGAAGTGAAGAGCCCAACTATCATCCTTAGATTTATGAAGAGACGCATCGCCAAACGTCGGACTAGAACATGCGTGCGTCCAACAAGCATGCGGTAATGTATAGTATCACGTGATGCAGCTGAGCTAACCACATTAGGAATAGTGCACGGCGGTGAACCTCGCAAAAGTGGAAGCGGAAAACATCGCAGTCGAGATCCTGTCCCTACCCACGCTATATCCTCAACAATGGCTTCAGCAGCTCGGTCATTGACTCAGTCAACCCGGTATCTGGCCCGGAGGGGCCTGATGGCCCCTTCTGTCCGGTACTTCTCCGCCTCACCACTCAATCGCGCCCAGGAGGACCCCGTGATGCCTCCGCCGCCGAAGGAACTCGCCCCGGAGGATTTCCCTCCAATGCCTGAGTACTCTGTCGAGAACCTCAACAAGGAGCAGCGATCGATGTACGATCTAATGTCTCCGGAGGAGCGCGCGGCGTTCGACGAGGAGAACACCCGCCTGGTCGCTGAATTCAACGACCCCGTGAAGCGTGCCGCAATTTTCCACGATCTGGAGAAGCGCGTCCAGCAGATTGATAAGGAAGAGGATATGCGATTTGAAGATATTCGTCCCCGCCAACCTGGTTTCTGGGCCGAGGACGAGCCTGATGAGTTGGCCCAAGTGGAGGATGGCGATGAGGAAATCAACGACGATGAAATCACCTCCATGGCACACGCAGAGATGGAACTGCACCGTGAAATGAGAGAATACGCCCGTCTCACAGCATGGGACATGCCAATGCTGAGCAGTAAGACCAATCGCCCTTCGGAATAATATATTCCATTCGCTGACTTTGAAATACAGAGCTCGCCAAACCATTCACCCTGCCTCCCCCCACCCACATCCTCCGCTTCCGCTACACTACCTACATGGGTGAACAGCACCCCGCTGAGCCCAAGGTCGTCGTGGAGCTCGCCTCCCAAGATCTGACCCCCACTTATCTCACCGAAGCCCAGCGCCAGACCTTCCTCAAGTTGGCTGGCACCCGCTACAACCCGCAGACCGATGTTATCCGCATGTCAAGCGAGAAATTCGGCTCGCGCGCCCAGAACAAGCGCTATCTGCTCGACGTCGTCAACTCGATGATCAAGGAGGCCAAGGAAGGCGACTCTTTCGCCGATGTCCCCCTTGATCTCCGCCACCACAAGCCCAAGACCAGACTGCAGTTCCCCGAGTCCTGGAACATGACCGAGGCCCGCCGGAACCAGCTGGCTGCCCGTCGCAAGGAGCGTCTGTCTGCTGAGGAGTCTAGAGCCGCTCTAGTGGACGGTAACTCCGTTGTGTCCCAGGCTATCAAGACTCTGCCATCACTCAACCCGGCTCTCCAGGCTAAGGCTGCTGAGGAGCGAGAGCGCGTTGCTGTCAAGGTTGGCGCTCGCAAGAAGACGGCTCGCCGGTGATAGACTTTGTTGACTGTATATTGGGTGTGTTTGAGAAGCTGTTGTCAGACATTTGCGAGGCGCGGGCGCATAATTTAGGATTTTTGGCATCTTTTCTTTCGAATGTACTATAGTCATTTTATTCCATCCATTGGCGGCTTGCTGATAGTGTTACCATGTTCCTGTAAATCGTGCCCGATCTGCCACTCCATCTTATTGGGGCTCTTGGTCAAATGCCTCAGCACGTAGATTCAATCCTAAATGGCTAATTGACTACGAATCTGCTGTCTCAATTAGGTTCCAACATACTGCACGATTCCATTCCCTCAGCTGACGCATGCACCTGATGAGAACAACGCCTTTTCTGTTGCTCTACCTAGGGGTTGTTCGTCGCTGCTCCTAATGTATGACGAGTAATGAATTGACAGACATTGCACCAAAAAGCAGATATATTTCTAAATAAACAACAGAAAAATCTACTCATAGTGAACCTTGTTAATCAAAGTACCAATGTTCTCAATCTCAACCCGCATATCATCACCATCATTCAGCACAACCTTAGGGTTGCGCATAGCACCAATACCGGGACCAGTGCCGGTCATGATGATAGTTCCCTTCTCCAGAGTAGTACCCTGTGAAAGGAAAGCAATAGTCTTCGGGATATCAAAGATCATTTCCCTGAAACGAACATATTAGCCACATATTCATATACACCGCGGAGTATCCAACTCTGCCTATAGATGCAAACTCACTTAGTATTCGAATCCTGCACCACACTCCCATTGTGAATCGCCTTAATTGAAAGGTTGTGCGGGTTACCGATAGCAGAAGAAGACACGAGAACAGGACCCAATGGGCACGATCCGTCGAGACCTATTTCAGCATTAGTAACGTAACATATAAGACGAAACTTCCCCAAGTTATACCATTCTTACCTTTTGAGAAACACCACTGGCTATTCTTAAACTGCTGCGTGCGAGCACTAACGTCGTTACTGCACGTGTATCCAAGAACATAATCCATAGCCTCCGACTCGGGGATATCGCGACCAGACTTGGACAGGATGATAGAAAGCTCGGCCTCGTAATCGCTGGATCCGTCCTGCGCAAACTTGGGCACGTTGATCTTGGCCGGGTGGGGACCGTTCAGAGCTGTGCGGGGCTTGATGAAGAGGACTGGCACGTCTGGGATGGGCATGTTTGCTTCTTTGGCGTGGTCGCGGTAGTTGAGGCCCATGCAGCGGATGATGGGGACTTCTTCGATGCCGATGGGGGCGAGCAGCTGTTTGAAATTTGTTAGCGGTGCTGGGAAGGGGTTAGGGCTGGACTGGATACGTACTCGGGCGATGTGCATGGTTGTATCTGTTACGACGCCGTCGAAGATTGTGCCCTTGACTAGTTTGACTGCGATTTTCTCGCCGTTAAGGACTGCGAGTCCGACGTCTGGGTAGGTCTTGGAATCGACTTGGCCGAGGTGGGTTTGTCCATCTTCTTCGCTGATGAACTTGACGAGGTTTGTCCAGCTGGGAGACATTTTTGTGGTTGTGAGGGGGTTGTTTTGGGGGAGGATGAAGGGGAATTGGATTGAGGGGATGAATTTCTAAAGACGAAGAGTTATAAACCTTTTGTAATTGGAGCTACAATCAGACTGGTAGAAAAAGAGAGTGTCCCACAGTCAGATGGAGATCCCCACGCGGGGCTGTGGGACAACTTCGGGCTATTCATTCGGGGTAATTGAGGTAATCCCAGCTTGTATTTTTGTACGAGGATTGATTCAAATGCTGCAAGTCAGATAGGCGATCTTCTTTAATGTCTGTCTATCAATCTCTATCTCTTTCCCCCCCAATTGAATGTCAAATACCTCCTTCGAATGATTTCCAATTTGGGATTGCGGGGAAGCTCGGAAACTGCCGAGACTCCAAACTTCCCACACGGGCCAACTTCGGACTGTCTCCGGTCAACTTCACTCTCCACATTCTGGGGGCTAACACTGTTGATTGTGGCGATGAAGATTACCCCTCCATAGACCCAGGAAGGTTATGTGTTACTGAATAATTGGAGAAGACCTAACTCTTAGGCCAATTCCTTTACTTTGGTTTATTTACAATGTTACGTCATATGCCAATGCTTATGGACCGAGCCCTGAAGTTTATGAAAACAATGAGTTGATAATTAAAAGTAACGCATGAGCTGTAGTAGGCTCAGAAGCCCTAGTATCAATATTTGCAGCAGTTGAAGACACAACTATATCCTCGTATACTACGCACCCGTCTAGCCTGAGGCTGAAGCGGACCATTCTCCGTTCCGCAAGAATCACCATGTATACAAACCTACTGCAGGAAAGTAGGAGGCAGATCAGGACCTGTGATACATTAGTCTCCATCATAATAGCATATTTGGACTTGGAAACATACCCCAAACATGCAAATTATCCGGCGAAGCAAGGCATCGATTGATAGGATGTTGATCATCCACCAAATCACCATCAACATAATGTTCGATGATGAATCGCGAGGGATCGAACCTAAATATCACACAACCGTCAGATATTTCAGTATAGTCTGTCCAGATAGAACGAAGACTTACCAGTAATCAAAGATCTGACTACCCATGATGTGGCGTCCGACGCCCCAGCAGTTCTCATACCCCTTACTGCGAAGCCAGTCATGGCCGAGGACCTGAGTGTCGAAATCATGCGTCTCGAATGACGAGTGGTGGACGTGCGACTTGGGGCCTTCAAAGAAGAAGAAGCTGTGGTGGTCGACTAGTTCGGAGCCGCGGTCCAGGTGGAGGAATGCGGTTATGTCTTTTCCGGTTGGGTCGTGAACGAGCTTTATTTAGAGATAGCTTGTTAGTATGCATAGGAAGCTTGAGGAAGCCACATGAAACCGAGTCTAGGCGAGTACGCACATCACTTGGCTTGAAGTTGAACCGGGTGGTATAGAACTCGAAAGCCTTCGCGAAATCTGTAACGCACATTCCAAAGTGACCTATCTTGTGCACCGGGGCAGGACCTATGTATTCATCGTCTTAGTTCGAAGAACAAGCTCAAACAGCTTTTGACAACTCACCCTTCGCAAACCGCTGCGTCTTATTACCGGGCCTGTGTTTCTCCGTCGGCTGCGAAACCCATCAGCCAAGAACCAAAAAGCAGCAACACAGCTGAAACTCACGAAGTTGAAGTCCAACTGCGGCAAAGCCTTCTCATCATCATATAGCGTCTGCCCGTACACAAGATGGAAAGGGAAGTTATCAACAGGATCATAGAAAGTAACACAACGACCACCGCCAGGCGCATCAAGCGGGTATATCTCTGTCGCCCTGGGTAACTGCGTCGCAGCAACGAGGTCAGCCTCCGACTCGACGACGAAAGCCGCGCCCCCGAAGACGTCTTCGTCGCCTTGTCGGGCGCAGTACACAAATGGCTGGGCGCTTGTGCCGCGGTAGTAGATGTCTTTGCCTGCGCGCTTGATTTCCTGGAAGCCGAAGTCTAGTAGGAAGTCGTGGGCTTTGTTAATGTCTTTGTGGGTGTAGTAGACGTGCGCAATGCGAACGAGGTTGATTCGTGGATTGGTTGTGGCCATTTTGGCGGGTTGGTTGGGGTTTGGTATGGGAAGTTTTGGTGATGGGATGGATATAGTCAAGTCGATGATTAAGTATTGTTGAGTGAGTTATGGGTTTTCTCCGCAACTCTTGAGATGTAGATCTTGCTCAAGAAGTTTCAATGGGGATTCCGGGGGCGTTCATCGTGGGGTTGGGGTCACCAGCTGCCGCGAAATTGGTCCGACGGAGGGTCTTCGGTCGATTTTGTTGGGAAGTGGGCTAACGGATGAGAATTTGTGGAAATTTGAATATGCTGATTGTTTCTATTGGAAATAGATAGTGAGAATGTCACTGAATTATGTACATGTAGGTTGTGGTCAAAAGTCAGGGCTGTGTTTCCAGCAATATTATACATGTCAACAAGTCATAATACATCAACATCGCATCTTAGGGTTACAGTTCCATCACCCTTGAAAAGTACAAATACCCTGGATACAAGACAATTCGGTCACCATGTAGTCCACCCAGCAAGTAAATCCTGTATCCCACCCGAAAAATCAAAAGTAGGCCAATCAAGAACCTGATCATGATGGGCGTCCATATGTGCTGGATCAAAAAACTCAGAACTGGTAGGTATCAAGTAGTGTCCAGATGCCTGGCTTCTATCAGGCTGTGAAGGAGGCATCATCCCCAACATCACCATACTATCAACCGCATCTGGATGATGTCTCGCATAGCCCTGGGCTACGTCTGTTCCGCCTTCGGCAAATGGCGAAGCCTCAACATAATCCCTTGGGGAATCCGGTATATATTGAGGATGTTTATTCCTAGGCTTCTTCGTCCCTGGAAGATGAGCGACATTGTCTTGCTTCGTGGGATGCGGCATAGTGGGGAGTGTCCTTTTTCTTTTCGCGTCGCGCTCAACGTGGCTGGCCTGGTCAGATGAAGACTGGCTGTCACGAGCATCCATCTTTCTTTTCCTAGCTTCTAACTGCTCTTCGAGAGACTCTAGATTTCGCTGCATGGCAGTTTGTGTGCCCCAAAATTCGACACAGCGCCGGTAGGTCAGGTATAGAACGTCGAACCGTGATTTGATCAAGCTTCGACTGGCAGATGCTCGAGCGAAGTGCTTTCGGACCAGCTGCACCGCCGAGGCAAGCCATATCGTACTGGAAAGGAAGGGGTTGATGTGTTGGATATGCTCCTCGCAGCTTTGGCTCACGATTCGTAAGATACCATCTGCTGCTTCATAGTACTGCCGCTGTGCCACGCTCTCGGTATCATGTGGACTATATGGGATCGCACCGGCCACGTCTCCAGACCGGTGACCACCGTTAGTGTCAGATTGACGACTTTGAGGCCTGAATGCATCATATCTGTGAATCATCAACCGAGCGAGCTGAGTCATGACGAAGATGTTGTACAAGGAGCAATGTTGTTGTCGTTGAGATTCCAATTGTCCCTGTACCGGTGCACCAAAAGCCAGATACTGGTCATGATAACGCAAATGGGCGGGTAAAGCTAGACTAAAGCAACGCACTGCGTTCCCCAGTTTCTCTAATTTCAGCCGACTCTCTTCGACCCATCCGGTGGTGTGCTGACTCGACTTCTGATGGCCAGCACTGCTCATAGCAGATAATCGTTGGGAATTAGAGATTCTCTGTGCGACTTTCATGAAGGAGTTGATGACGAGAAACCATGCTTTCGGGGACTGGTTGCCGCTATCCTGAAGCGCCTTCCAACACTGGTTTGGATCGGCATCCATGAAGCAGCTTGGAGCCGGATGGCCCTGGAACCAATCGGCGTTATCAACTGGCAGCAATACTTCCATGTGTGCCCAGTCAATGGCAGTTGGTGTCTGCCGAATAGTACTGGCAAAAATGTCCATTTCCCATATTGCCCAAAAGGCGCGGCGCTTTTCCTCGTCTGCTTGCCACTGCTGGGTATCGGTGGATTTGGCAATGGTTTTACTGTCAAGATGGTGTAGGCTCAGCTCGTATACCAGGCGAACACAGAGGCCTAGAGATCTCCATGCCTTTCCGCGGACACCTCGGGTCAGTTGGCAATGCGTTGCAATGATGAGTGCCTGCAGAATGGAAAGAGGTGGCATCTCGTCATCACACTCTAGAAGAGCCTTGTTCACGTAATGAAAGGCACGCTCAACAAAATGTTCAGGCTGCTGATTATCAAGAGGTGAGATGTCGGCTCTCGGGGCGAGAAACCGTGAGGCATACCCAACTATTGCAGCGAGAAGGGCGGTCAATTGGCAGAGTGAAGGAATGTTTGAGAGCTTTTCTGCAAATGTAGGTTCATGAAAGATATTAATGGCGACCATGTTGTCAAAAAAGACTCGAATCCTGTAAACAGTCTCGCTTAGATTTCACTTTTGTTGAAATCTCAGGGTACCCATTACCTACATTTGATTCATCGTAGACTGTGACAAGCCTAATTCTGCACAAGCTTGACGGCAAAGTCCGCCTTGCCCCCGATCACTAAAGCTCGGGCTCTGCTCTTGATTAGTGTCGGGGGTCGTAGATTCATGAGATGGGTGAAGTATGTATGAAAGATCATGTATGTTCAGATGTGAAGTCTGCGGTCGATCGCCTTCATGGGTCTTTGCTACAGGCAATGACTCCGCATAATCAGTGGGAACCAGCCCTACTGCATCGGACTCGCCATCAACGGCGTCGGTATGGTTGTCATCATAGCTTGCTGGTAAGTGATGATGACTCGGTGGACTCAAATGAGGGCTCACGCGCCGGCTTTGGGCTGTGTGATTTGAACGGCGGCTTACTCTCCGCCTTTGGAGAGATCCTGCAGTCCAGTTAGTTTCATTCCCAACTGCTTCGTTTGTCTGCAGTTAGGCGAGATCATTTCTTACCAATTTTGGGCCCTGGTTTTCGGGGCTGAAGTGGGTAACTGCATGTTTGGCCTGTTTGTACACAGACCACACACTGAGGTACCGCGCGGTCACTATGCAGACATTAATTCATGATCTTCAAAGTAAATGTGGAGTCGCTCAACATACCATTTGACCTTCCGTCTAGCAGTTGATACGTCTCGTCAGCGTGGTATTCCTTTTGCCTCATCTGGACAAGGCTGAGTGGCACTTACTTGCGACATGAATGGCAAGCCAAGTCAGATCTTGGCATTATAGAATGCGTGTTCGTCAGCTCCGTATGCATTGACCTAGATCACCCGGAAAGATAGTCGGGAGGTTGGGATGTGAAAGAAGTCCGGGGTATTCTCAAGCGCAGGGGTGAGTTCGGTGGCAATTAAACGCGGTCAGAATTAACCCGAAGATAGACCGAACCCCGCAATCCCGTTGCGGAACATGTGGGGGATCCCCAGATGACTTTAAGCCTAATTGGGAAATGATAGACAGACTCAAATTGAGGTCTTGCAAACTCAGCAGGAAGATCACCGGTGTCATATGGCACAACAATACAGACAGACGTGTCTACATGTAGATTCGATGTTTGCTGAAATAGCTCATAGATGCAGGCGAGAGAATTGCCGCTGGGAATGTCATTTATCACACATAGAGGGCTTGAAAAACAAGAAGAATATATACATTACGCATCACTGCGAATCCTCACACCCAAGAATAGCCCTCATAACCGTGAGAAGCTTGCTTGAACAAGCCTCAGTGTCCTGCAAGACTTCGGATACTCTCCATGCAACAAACCTATCCGGTCGCACTAGCACAGCCCCTGACTCTTCCACACCTCGGACACTTTCCCACTCAAAGTAGACATCCTCCCAATCTTGCCTGAATCCAATAGAATGCACTTGAATGGGAACCTTGAGATTCTCGGCGATGATTTCAGCCGCTTTCTTCCACGCTCCACCCCCAATTCCAGTCAAAAGTGTAAACGAGCCATGGCCAGCAAGATCAATTGTCGAGACAGGCTCCTCTGGAGCAGCCTTATTGAGCCAAACATGCGGCAGACGGGAGCCGGGATACGTGCTTGGTTCGTGGTATAGTACCGAATCCTCGACTGCCCGCCCAGATTGCGCAAAGGGCTGAGCTTCATCAGCAGTGTAGATTCCTTGGCCGTCGTAGTGTTGGTTCATCTCAACTCCCAGGCCGTGGAATTCATGAGATGTATGTTTGATTGCCGTGCGCAAGGCACGGCGGCGTTCTGATCCTTGTGAAGTCGCGCTTCGCAACTCCTCTAATATCTGCTTCCGCTCGGCAACATCTGTCGGCAGCATGCCAAGCGCCTCCCACACGGGGAAGTGGTCGCGTAAGGCCTGGTTTGCTCGAGTAATGATCGAATGACCAACCGGCTGTCTCTCGCTGGAATATGTGGATAGCAGTGACGGGGACGCAAGGCCCTTGTGGACATAGGCAATCTTCCAGGCCAAGTTGAAGGAATCTTGGATGCAGGTGTTTGAGCCCAGGCCGTTTAATGGGGGGTGACGGTGCACGGCGTCGCCGAGGCAGAAGCTGCAAGCATGACATTAGAGAGAATTCACTTATTGAATAAACGGGGCGACACTTACATATTACCTTCCGAGTATTTCTCTGCGACGATTTCGTTGATATACCAGGTCGAGATATCGAGGATTTCGGCAGGTGTATCATCGCCAATAAACTCTTGGACCCTCTTCTGGTACTCCTCCTTGGAGGGCTTGCCTTGAGAACGGTCATAGCTGCGGTCCGGGAAAAGGATGAACATCCATTCATTCCACGGCTTGACCATTCGGACGATGCCCATCCAGCCAAAGTTAGGGTGCTCGCGATCTGGCTGCATCACCCAGTGGAGATTGCCTGTCCGATTCTTGACAAGATGGGAGAGATCCGCCTTGACAAGGACGTTGATCGCAATGCCTTGTCCCGGCTGGACGGCAAGAGGCAGATTCAGTTGCTTAACCACTTGACTGCGGGCGCCATCGGCGCCAAAAAGATACTTAGTGCGGACCTGGTATTCGTGTTTTGAGATTTCATCACGAACGGTAGCCGTGATCAAGCCGGTTTTGTCTTCGGTGACGAATGAAACAAGTGCTGTATCGAAGCGACACTTGAAGCCTTTCAAAGCTGCATGACGAACTAGAACTGGCTCTAAAACTGTCTGCGGCAGATCAAATGGTTGGCAGGGGCTGGCCGTTTCATAATCACCCTTTATAGGCCGTTAGTTGGGTTGTTACAAGGATAATCAGACCGCGCTCCTGAAAGAGCTAAGTAACAAGATGGAATAGCAGTTGAATCATACCTTTCGTCGCGGATCATTGCCCCAGGAATGAAGTCGCGCATACTCTTCGCCAGCCATACTGTGACACCATCTGGTATGTTGCATGTGGTCTTCGCCAGTGGATCCTAATTTCTCAAGCTCCTCATACAGACCAATATCTCGCAGACATTCTGATTAGGAATGTTAGTATCTCAGCTGTAACTTAGGATTTACTCGTTACTAACCAAGTGCTGCCATATTGGTAATATGCGCGCGAGGGGTGTTCGCTGTCCCCGGCGCACTGCTAATCATGATGCCCTTGAGTCCTACAATAATATATTTAGTAAATAACCCCACAAGTCGCCTCGATTTAAGTACTTACCATGAGATCCAAGAAAGCAAGCCAAGGAAGCACCCGCAGGCCCTGCACCAACAATAAGGAACTCTGTATCAACAGCATGACTCTCAATATCGCTCGGCCTTATCTCGCCAATCGTGTCGGAGTTGTTTGAAAGAAAAGGAGCCACTGGCTCTGAGGAGTGTGAGTTGATAGCCATATTTGATCACAAAGCGAGTGTTTTGTGTTATCCACAACGTGAAGGAAGATCTCGATGTTATAAATGTGAATTTCGTGGTGGGGTTGTCAGTTCAATCTGCTGAGAAGCTTTGGGGCTTGCGTTGGAGCGCAGTCAGTCACCCCAGACGGTGGACACATAATTGTGCCGAAGATCGTCCGAGATTCTGTGCTGTCGGGTTATTTTCGCGTAGCTCCTTTGCCAAGAGACTAAATAACCAGCGCTATGCACATCAGCCATATGATGGACAGTAAGATCCTCCTGCTTTGGGGATTGTGGGAGAGAATTAGCCCAATGCATCAGCAACAAGACATCGCTCAGACCCCGGAGATTCGCCGAGGAATCGGCAATTTTTTTCGGCAATTCGCCCGACTCCATGCAGACCGAGTGGCCTCTCGATCAAGCAAATTGTACGTTGTAATTGTATCTTTTCGATTCGTTATACTCAGCTGTTCTTTTTTGCATGGGGTTCTTCGACTTACAACATAGGTGGAGTGTGGGCAGGTATATGTAGTTGACACAGATATACAACCGGCCTTCCTCGCCGCATTCTATACGACATAGGAGATTCAAGCCACATCTTGTTATCGAAACAATTAGATGACCATTGATAGATTATGATATGGGATAGCTCGTTGCTCTTTCTCCCATTCTATGCGATCCAGTAATTCTAGCTTATCTCAGTCAAAAGAATACGATCACCGCAGTGCAAAAATGTATTGTAAGCTAAAAATCATCATATTTCAAATAAATGCTCTACTAGACCAGCATGTAGAGAACCTTAAACATCAATCAAATCGTGGGAAAACATCCCTCTGCGCGATCTCAAATTCCCTCATGATCGTCGCGCGTCGAGCTTCCGACCTTGGCTTGATCTCGCAAGGGAAGTCCTTCGCGCAAACCAAGAAGCCCTCGCTGTAACCAGTCTCAGGACTGAAGTTATATTCAACAGGATTACCATCCTCATCCAAGGCAGGCTCAATGGAAAACGCCCAGACCAACTTTGCAATAGCCAAGAAAAGATTCCGTTCAGCCAGATGAATGCCCGGACAGATTCTGCGACCAGCACCGTAGCCGTAGTGGTCACGAGTTTCGTAGTCTGCTGCAGCTGCAAGCTCGGGGGCAAGAGTAGTCCGGCCTTTGTAATGATCGGGGTCAAAGACGTCGGGGTTCGGGAAGCGCTTCTCATCATGGTGCATACCCCAACCGTTGATGATGACAACGGTGCCTTTGGGAATGAGGTAGCCATCGACCCAGTCATCTGTATGATGGTTAACTTCAATGTTCCTTGGGGAAAGGGCAAGGGGACCAAGATTGCTTACCTTCCGCAGCTGCATGAGGGAATGCAAGAGGCACAACGGCTCGCCATCTCTGGGCTTCTTTGACGATTGTCGCGACATAAGGGAGATTGGCATAATCGGACCAGACCGGTGTTCTATCTTCGCCGACAACGCTGTCCATCTCCGCTTGCGCCTTCTTCAACACGTCGCCCCATTTGGTCATGGCCTGGATGAATGAGATGATGATGGAGCTGCTGGTATCCGAGCCGCCCTCCATCAACACACCGCCGAGGAAGTAGAGTTGATGGTTGGTAAATTTCAATTTATCCTCCTGGTCCAGCAGGTTGTCCATCAGTGAGTCTCTCTTGCCCTTCAACTTGCGGCGCTCTCGAACACGGTCAAGGGTTCCGCCGTACAGCCCGTTCATTTCACGGCCCACATCCTTCGATCTGGAAAGCCAGTTGCCAAAGAACCTCTGCGGCACGTAGTGGAGGAAGGGATAGATATCGACGGGAGGGGTAGCACCGGGCTCCATGATCTTAGACCAGTTTTCCTGTCGCAAGAGATCATCAGTGATACACTTTGACAGGAAAGGTGTGATTGTCTTACCATCATGTCGTAAAGACGGGTCATATGGGGAGTATCCACTGAAGGTGTTCTGAAGCCGAAGACTAGATCACAAGTTAGAAACGATTGAGTGAAAGCGACAGGCTGTCGGCCTTGCCGCTGAACAGTTCAAGGGAGCGAACGAACCCAAACTCATGATGATGCTATTACTGTACCGCTTGGGGTGATACATATGTTGGTCAGGTCGCACACACATATCACGAAGCATCTGCACTGCCTCTGCGTTTTGGACCTCGACATGATTCTTCTCAACCATAGACTCCATAAAGTATTGATGGATGACCTTCCGGAACGACCGCCATTGTTGTCCATATTGCATGACCAAGAGGTGATCTCCCTTGGTCATCAGATCGTCTGACACATATGAGTGCGGTCTGTCGCTGTATTTCGCACTCTTCTTGTCGACCAGCTCTTTGATGAGGCGTCGGTCGGTGATGACGACTGCGGTTGCGGTTCCAAGTTTTAGGGAGTAGAGGCCTCCATATTGCTTAGCCCATTCTGTAAATCTAGATTGAAAAATCAAACGATTAGTCTCGATCTGCGGTAAAAAAACGCATAGTTCGTTGCTTACTTCAAGTAAGAGCCCTTGCTGGGAATTTGATGAAGGTTACCAAGCACAGGCAAGGTCGGCGGCCCTGGAAAAAAGAAGTCTGTCAACACAATGTACACCCGAGATCAACATCCCACGATGTTCTTACCTGGAGGCAGGTTCTTCTCTCGTCTCCCTGTGACTAAAAACACATATAACACGGCACCAAGGACAATTGGAATGATAACGGCAGCGAGCATGGTTGCAAATTTGGAGCTCAACCCAAGTCATTCAGGGTGAACCACCTCTCTAAATCCGGGGAAGCCATTGCCTTTTTATGATATTCTGGGGAAGTAAATGATTTTCCCCAGAAAACGCGAAAGACGCGGGGAGCTGGACCCAAGCCCGCAGGGGCGCAAACCTTAGCCTCCGGACGAACTTCGCGCAAATTTCGCAACATCCCTGTAGTATTTGCCTGACGGGAACCTGAGATGATGACGTTTGCGAGGTTGTCTGCTGATTTTGAATCCTTGAAAAGACACCGATATTGACACGGAGGTAATGATCTTCGAGTGGAATGCTTGAGACCACGTTGACGCTTGTGGTATGATGATCTGCCCAGATCTGCACTGATCCGACATAGTGTTCATCCGAAGACCAAGTAACCTCTGCACAGCTAGCGAGACCCAGATTTAACATTGGAAGGGGCTGACCAGGGGAGAGCGAGTGATGAGGTTGATTAGCGAGTGTTGGCTATTTAGGGAGGGGCGGAGGGAATGACTTTGAAACTCATCTTGTGTCTGGGAGCCTGTCAAAGTCCGAAGCCGCAATACTACATATTGTACTATGTAAATTACTACCAAATACCGGAAAGAAGAGATCAAGCAGCAAAGTTATTCAATTTGAAATGTATGGAAGATATCTCACGAGCCAACCGCCTAGAATATAGCTAGAACTAGTTTGTCCACGAAGAGGCGAGACAAGGACTCATGAGATTCCCGAGAAACAAATTGTAAAAGAAACACAAAACACCAGGTCCGAACGAAACCATTAAAGACAAACTCCATATGGGCAAGATTGTTCACGAAATCCATAAAAATCAAGGGGTCCTCCTTGCAAAAGACGACCCAATACCATAGGAGCAACCGAAGATCAGTAGTAGTAAACAGAAACAATTGTAGCAAATGTCAACACCTCTCGAGATTGCACTCAGTATGCCTTTCTGGTTATTGCTTGTCGCGTATCGGTACTGTGTTTCGACATATAGTATGATATCATAGTGCATATCATAATCAACTCGAGCAACGTCGAAAGGAAATCACGTCGACGATGATTCAGACTTCAAGATTCCGCGACAATTGAAAAACGTCCAGTCAAGTGGCACAATGCGAGCCCAGCATTATCCACTTACGGCCACACTGATTAAAACATGTCGACCCGACTAATTGGTGTGCGGGCGGCTGGGGAAAGTAGAAAAGGGGCGCGAATTTTCGTCAGCTGGAGGTGTAGTTCCCCTGAGGATTGGACCTCCGATAGGACCCCAGGGAGAACAAAGGTCGTTCGATGTCAGAGGCACGTTGTCCTCCAAGCTAAGAGTGCCGAGGAATGGAACGCCAGGGGACGCAGGCGCATTCATATTGCTGGGTGAGCCACGGGCGGTAGTCGGCTGGCCTGAACCAACATCAACCCTGCCAAAAGGATCATTCATCGGAGTGGGTGGCAAGGCGAATTCCCTGGGAAGCAAGACACCACCGTCAGATGAAGGATTGGAGCTGTGCTCGTGCATTTGGCGGGACCTGAGAGTGCGCCAGGCGGGCTCAACAGGCTTGATAGGAGCGTGCTCGAAAACATCTTTTTCAACGTCGGTTAGATTGTCGACCCTCCAGTCCCAGATTCCATTGCGTGAGTTACCATCATCCAAAAGAGACATATTGGTGGCGGCCTGGTGTGCCATGGGGGACACCGGGGCGATGGGAGCTGTACCAAAGGTCGCAGTAGTAAAAGTAGTCACAGCAGTGTTCATGTCGTTGCTGAAGTTCGTTCCAAAAAGGGCGCTGGTGTTCGAAACCTCAGCAAACGAAGTGGACGGCTTCTCGGTGCAAAGAGATTGATCGCCGCTGCGCTCGCTGGAAGCGCTGTTTGGAGTCATGCTGGTGGCTGGGTGACGGCCATTGCGATGAGTATGTTTCCAACTTCCAGCAGCTCCATTACGGTATCCCCCGCGATACTGGCCATGGTAATGCGCATTTGACATTCCTCGATTGGAGGGACCGCGAGGAGGTGACCTGCCGAGCCTCCCGTTGCCGTTTCCGTTGCCGTTTCCGTTGCCGTTGGTGTTGGCAGTGTGACTTCTGTTGTTGCTGGTTCCTTCATCAGTCATAGACACAGAGGGTAGCAAGGCTGGCGGGGCGGGACTGTTGGCAATGGCAAGCTGCGGGCGGACATTTCCACGGTACAGTAGACTAGGGATATTGTACTTCTCGCGGTACCAGCGAGGGATGTCACGCAGGCCAAGCGAATTCAGCGTAGGCAGATCTGTCGGCACGTGGTGCTTATACAAGCAGCCTGGATGACACAGGGTCAGTCAAGTCTACACAGGATCTCGTTCACCAAGTCACTCACCTTGCTGAGCGTAGTCGCACTCTCCATGGCGAAGCCAGTATGAGCAATATTCTTTCTTGGGGGCCTGTTTTAGATCGAAAAGGGTCAGAACAATCACGTCGGCTGTGTACTCGGACTTACACTTCGATTGCCTGAATGGATACCCACCTGGAAGTTGGGAGCCAAAGGCGACATGCCATTGCTGCCAGCAGGGGGGTTACCGGGGGGAGCACCCAAGCGGTCGACGTCTCTGAGAAGAATATTGCGAGAAGAGATCCGAATTTCCTCAGGGACGTTTCCGTTTGTCATAATGCGCAAAAGAAGCTCCTGGGTTTCAGTGGTATGCTCATGTCCGACCCCATGAGGAGACGGCTGGGCGACCCCGTCAACAACCCAAGGCTCTGGGCGTGGGGTAGCCAGTCCACAGCTGGTCATACCCTGTGTCTCGCTAGCATTCAAAGTGCGAGAGACACCACGCACAGCGACCCCGGTGGGAAGCTCGTCGATGGCAATGAGGGGTGTCAGGGTGCCGTTGGGACGGGAGCAGAAGAACTGAGGGCGACCAGGAGTCGCCATGGTGACAGGTGCAGGTGTGAACAATTTATCAAAATAGTCAGAAGAAAAGGATGGTGTATGATAATAATATCCTGTCTGTATGATAACAGAAAGATAATACTATCCGAGGTGGAGGAAGATGAGATACGAAAAAGAAAAAGGAAAGGAAGGTGGTGAGAGTTGGATGTGGGAGAAGAAGAAGGTTGAAGAGGAGACAGGTAACAGGTGATCAGGGTGATAAGTGATAAAGAGTAAAACGACAAATCAGGACAGAACAAGGTGGAGGGTATGGAGGAGATGGGGTGGGAAAGAAGTAAATTGAGAAGAGATTGAAGGCCTGGGAAACGAGACCTCATGTATTGGATTACGAGCCTCGCCCTCATGAAGCTTAGCTCCGTCAACTATCTCCAGCATATCAAAGAAATAACCGTTGCCAAAGTCTACATAAGAACTAACTGACATCGTGAAGACTACACAATGGGGATTCGCCCATCCAAAGCTTACGGTTGATTACCCGTAGAGACAAAGACAACATTATCTGTTGACACCGAGACAAAGGCATTGACAAAGGCGAAGATTTGAGATTGAAGGGAACCGATATCTTCAAAGACATCAATGAGCCATCTTAGCGATGAGAATCCATCTGTGCTTTCAGATTTTGAGATGCGGTAGAAGGATCATGGAGGATTCCATGGATGCCCTTGGTGGGTCTAAGCGGCTACCTGCAGTAGGCCTAGTCTAATTCTAAATGTGACCAGGGCTCCCATGCAAAGCTTATATGTACATTTCCCCTGCCAAGGCGAGACTGAGCTTGTATTGAGGTCAAGCATGTTAAAGCCCCAACATCTTTGTCCGTTGTATTGCCACCACAAGAGGGGGGAAAGAAAATTTGAATAAAGGTTAAAAACAGACTCTCTGCGATGTGGTTGAGACAACAACCTTGTGTGCTGAGCTTTCTTTTTTAGCTATTAGCAGAACCACATATACACAGTTCTGATGGATACCTTTAGCCCAGACCGACTCATTCCCACTACAACATCCATTACAGAAAGCACACTAATCAGATATCTTCTAGAGTCTCTACTTAAAATCCTTTAAAAATTCGGCCCAGGTGGTACTCATTGCTTCCCACCTCATGATTTATATTAGTCGCAGGAAAGCATAGACAAAGAGCATTGAACAGGCTACCATATCCATCCAGCATCCAGTCTGCAGGCATTTTGAGGCAATAGACATACTCAAAGCAGTGAGAATGACTATAAAAAAAGGAGAACAGACAGTGAGAGACTTTCCCCTTATTCTCCTTTCCTGCCATGACCGATGCTGTCCTACAGTCGGCGTTGCGGCTGGTCAGGTCGCGTGACTTGGCTTGACCGTAGCATACAACCTCGGTAGAGTTTTGTCGTCCTCCAAGTCTGACCATGAGTGCCTCGTAGAACCAACCTAGCATCGAGTTAGAAACAAATGAATGTGACAAATTTCCCTGGCTCTAGTTCTGCTGGGACATCATTGCGGTCTCGGCCCATGGCGTAGTAGCTCGAACCTTATAGTTCATCTCAGACATATCACAACTTATCTTCTTGCTTAATCTTGGATTCTGTGTTGAGCTTGCTATCCTGCGCAAGTTCATCCTCACGCTTGAGCGTATTCTCTGGCTTGATCTTGTTCTCTTGCATAAATTCGTTCGCTGGCTTAAGGTGGGTCTCCGGTATGATTTGATCCTCTGGCTTGACTATGCTATCTGGCGTGACCTTGTCGTTTTGCAGTAGCTCGTTCTCCTTAGGCTGAATCCCGTGTATGAGCTCATCTTTTGGCGTGCACTCGGGCTTTCTATCTTGCCCCGGCGGACTTATTTCAGTATTTTGAGCTGCGTTCTTCCGCCAGGATTCTTGCTTTCGAGACCTGATCTTGTCTATGTTCTTTCCCTGAGATTCCCTCCTCTGATCTGCGTTTTTCCGCCGATACTCTCGCTTTCGTGAATTAATCTTGTCTGCGTTCTTCCGCCAGTACTCTCGCTTTCGTGAATTAATTTTGTCTGCGTTCTTCCGCCGGTACTCTCGGTGTCGAGACCTAATTTTGTCTGCGTTCTTCCGAAAGTACTCTCGTGCTTGAGCCCTCATCTTATCTGCGTTCTTGCGATAGTACTCTTGCCTTTGAGACCTAATTGTGTCTGCGTTCTTCCGCCGGTACTCTCTGAACTTATCTGCGTTCTTCCGCCGGTGCTCTCGCTGTCGAGACCTAATTGTGTCTGCGTTCTTCCGATTGTACTCTCGCTGTCGAGACCTAATTTTGTCTGCGTTCTTCCGCCGGTACTCTCTCAACTTATCTGCGTTCTTCCGATTGTACTCTTGCCTTTGAGAACTCATTTTGTCTGCGTTCTTCCGCCGGTACTCTCTGAACTTATCTGCGTTCTTGCGATGGTACTCTCGCATTTGTGACCTAATTTGGTCTGCGTTCTTCCGCCGGTGCTCTCTCAACTTATCTGCGTTCTTGCGATGGTACTCTTGCCTTTGAGACCTAATTTGGTCTGCGTTCTTCCGCCGGTACTCTCTGAACTTATCTGCGTTCTTGCGATAGTACTCTCGCCTTTGTGACCTAATTTGGTCTGCGTTCTTGCGATAGTACTCTTGCCTTCGAGACCTAATTTGGTCTGCGTTCTTCCGCCGGTACTCTCGCTTTCGAGACCTAATTTGGTCTGCGTTCTTCCGATGGTACTCTCGCTTTCGTGACCTAATTCGGTCTGCGTTCTTCCGCCGGTACTCTCTCAACTTATCTGCGTTCTTCCGATTGTACTCTTGCCTTTGAGACCTCATTTGGTCTGCGTTCTTCCGCCGGTACTCTCTGAACTTATCTGCGTTCTTGCGATAGTACTCTCGCGTTTGAGACCTAATTTGGTCTGCGTTCTTCCGATTGTACTCTCGCGCTCGAGACCTAATTTTGTCTGCGTTCTTCCGCCGGTACTCTCGTACTTGAGCCCTCATCTTATCTGCGTTCTTGCGATAGTACTCTTGCCTTCGAGACCTAATTTGGTCTGCGTTCTTCCGAAAGTACTCTCGTTGTCGAGCCTTCAACTTATCTGCGTTCTTGCGATAGTACTCTCGCCATTTTGCCCTGAGCTCATCTGCGTTCTTCCGATTATACATCCTCTTGTTTTCGAATTTTCGCGACTTCTTTTGCTCTGCCTCGTCCAGGGTTTCCTTTGGGCATGATGTAGTGGATCTAGGGATCGTTCGATGGATCTCTGAAGATACGTCTCTGTATTCATCGCAGAAACGTGATTTTTCATCTCTTGCCAATCCCACATCCAAGGCATTGTTCAAATCACGCTTTAGTTGCAAGATAGCTTTCACAAGATGACCGGGGAGCTACATCGCGGTTAGCTGGTAACATTCTGTGCCATGGCCAAGGTATACTTACCAGCTCACAAGCAGCGTTCTTATCGGCACAAGTACCACAACTGGAAGGGTTTCCGGGGATGAATTGACAATCTGGTAGCTTTTCGCCGGGGTTCAGCGGCGTGTCCCAGACGGCGAAGCATTGAAAGCAGAGCTGTTCCTGTTCGTCTGCTGTGTCTTCTGGCTTCACGGAGCTTGCCCTTGTTGCATTTCCGGGATTTTTCCTGAAATTGGAGGGTGTGCGCTTGCGCTTTCGGCTAGAGGTACCACGCTGAAGTTTGGATTCGGTCGACTCGGCTTTGACATCCGAAGACATCTTGATATCCGGCGAAGGAGTCCCTGGACTGAAATCTTCTGTAGCAGCATTCTGCTCCTCGGGAGCGGTCATCAAATCAGGGCTACATCTTTCAACCTTGACAGATCCTTCAGCCTTGACAGATCTTTTAGCACTGACGGATGACTGCTGGGCTGTGTGATTGAGACAGTTGTCAATGTCTGTCCTTTGTATTGGCATAGTAATTCTTTGACTGTTCTTAGACCTACCTTCTTCATGATCATTGTCTCCTTCTTTCATCAAGGCAGCTGTAGCTTGAGATACAACGTTCTTTTCCGAGATCATCAGCTCTGAAAGTTCCTGTGTGGTCTCGGACAACTCCTGTAGACTGGCTGTGAACTCTTGGGTCATCTCTGCAAACGCCTGTGTAAGGCGTTGCATTCGCTCGTGGTAATCCTTTCCTGGATCCATGTTGTGAACCCAGCTTTGATGAAATATTGCTTCAACGATAAAAGATGGGAATTTGGGGGGCTGTTGAGGGATGTGTACGAGGAAGAACCACATGGGCCTCTTTGACTCTATAAATATTGCTTTGTCGTACCGTTCGTGATGCAGTTAAATTGCACAATGAAGCTCTGGCTGCTGGAAGAATCCAAGGTTGTGCGACGGCAATTTGGCCCATGGTATTCTCACCTGCCTGTATATGTTCGCTTGTCTATTGGTAAGCACCTAGAGATCGGTGCTAGGCGATAGAAAGTCCATCTTAGTGTCTTCTGGTCAAAACTGACTGGTTGTACCTTCATTCTAGCTTGAGCATAGTGAATTGTTTGCACGCTTTGTCCCACAAGCCTTGAGTGCATCAAGACAATGGGAAAGAATCGCCGCAATGGAACCAGGTGGATGGATTGTGGCAGTCCACATGGTCTGAAGAAAATAATCCAACGTCAAGATAATTCCAAGGTTATCTCCCACAAATCTTAATCTACAACGTCTACCTACATATAGGTAGCTCTACGTAGTGTTTTTCCTCTGGGGCTTTCCTATCTTGGCTGCCGCCGCTTTTATGAGGGCGCTCAGAGTCCGACTCAGTGAGTAAATCTCAGACCGGGCTCAAGCTTAGTGAGCACTCTCAGTGAGTATACCCTCGCTCACGATGCTAGCACTTAACAGAGACACAGGATAAAGCAGAATATCATCACTTATTAATGGGCTGTATCCCTTTAGCCTCCTTTTTTTATCAAACGCCCTAGCGATATTCATAGGGTGCTAGGTACCAGCAAATAGTAAGAGAAAAAGATTTGAACCTGATCGTGATGAACTTTTGTGCCCTGGCAGAACAAGGATCTTGAAGTAGATAATGATGAAATCTTCCGGATTTACGAGAATCGGCTTTCACGGAATTCTCCTGGTCTACTAAGTTGAACTCTTGCTTGACTATTTAAGCCCTCTAACCTTCACCAACGCGTTGATCATCACATGGCTTGCTACTCGACCGTTTGTCTGTCTAAGCTTCATGATCCCCATATCTTAAACCATCATCATAAGCTTACCACTTAGACTCGCTTCTTCGTCCTCGTCAAATCCGCCTTTTAATTTCATTCACTAGCATCGAGACCTAGAAATCCCCAGAACTGACATTCACCACTCGAATCATTTAACCTCTCCTACGAACGCGCTCACGGTCATTTAAATCGGAATCGGAATTCATACTCCTAGCGAGATCGCAAAATCAGGCATTGGGCCACTGGCCGCTTCGCACCTTCGCACCCTGACTATCATTTTCACCATCTTCACAGCCATTCTGCCACTTCTCAAACTTGCTTTCTGCATCTACGTCTCCTCAAAATTTTCCATCACATTCTGACGTGAGTGTCCCCTTCTACGATGATTGATATTGAGCTTCGGGCTTACTTCTGAAAATGGCCTAGTACTACGCATTATGACGTCACACAGCGACAGAGGTGGGTCCGCCCGTCGAAGGAAAGGAAAAGGCCGTGGTAGGCGCGGCGACAGTCAGGAACGAGTTGACGCCAAGAGGACCTCAGCCAACGGAGGCCAGACCGTGGAACAACGGATGCAAGAGAACACCAAGGACCCCGGTCATTTTCATGGTGCCCCAACAGCACGGCATGTGTCTGACCTGTTGGCGGCCATCAACAAGATTGAAACTTCCCATGGCTCTCAGGTCGCGACTCACCGAACGCGCGACGAGCGCAGACCAGAGGCCAGATTCTCACCGATCAAACATGGCAGTCGAATCTGCGAGATTTTGGATGCCTTTGCCATCTTATGCGTTTCAAGCAAGAAGCATGAGGTGATTGCTATCGCCGTGCAGCAAGATAGAAGCCGAGAAATCATCAGGTTCATGGTGGCTTCCAACTCCGATGTGCCTCGCCAAACCGAGAAACACTTCTGTGACATGTGGAAAAAGTTGCAGAGACTCGCGCGACGGTTCCGGGAATCGAGGGGCCCACATGAGGAAAAGATCTCACCCACGGGCCCAATTACAGACACTCAGTTCAAGTCACTGGCTCGTGAATTCTCTCAAATGTGTCTCAGCTTCGTGGCGGGGAGGTTGCAGAGCCGAGTTAACGGGAAATTCTCGCGATTCATGGAGGTCGTGCGAGAGTGCTCCAACCTCGGTCCAAATCACCCTTTCCACAAAGCCGCACAGTCCATCCGAAAGGTGGAAATTCTGTTTACACGCCAAGGGGGCCCCGGGGATCGCGCGGAAATCGGCCTGCCTCAAAATGCCAAGGAGTGCCAGTGGCTATACGATTCCTTGGATGATGCAAGGCGGGACATCAACGCGTTTCTCAGCAGCGATAAGGCTCGCAGAGATGTGAACAGGGCTGAAATCAAGCATTTCCCGGAGCTTGAGCGCTATCTGCACAAGTTCAACTCCATCATCAACAGTATCGAAATTCTTATCAGAGCCACAGTGTCAGTTAAGACCCGGCACCTTCTCTCTTGGGGATTCACCCTCGAGATTCTTCGTGAACAGCCCACGAAACTCGCCAAGGTTCCGACTACCACCTCAGACTGGGAACGGGTGTTGCAGAACGCGCTTGCCTACGTCAATGACCGCAACGATCAGGGTAAGCAAGGAACCCTTGTTATGGACATGGATGAAATCAGAAACGATACTTCTCAAATGGCTAAGAGGGCAATCTCAAAGGAGAACAGTGTTCATTGCGAGGTCAAATTGCTTGTTTTGATCGAAAAACACCAGACGACACCGGGAAGCCCAAAAGCATTCACCTACATTGGTGTCTCCAAACTGTCATGCCACGGCTGTGACTCCTTCATTCGAGCTTTCAACGCCGTGCACGATACATCTTGGGTAACTAAGGGGACCCATGGGAAGTCATACTACCCATGGATGTTTCCGGCTGGCACACCCGCGGAAGAGCTTGTTCGGACAAAGACTTACGCAAACCTCGCTTTCGACTGGGCGAAATCGTATGACGGTTATCGCGAACTGCATGTCTCTTTGAAGCCTGACTCCACGGCACAGTCTGCACAGAGCACGACTGCTTACATAAGAGATACTATTCGCGAGCAGGGAACAGATGCCGAATTAACGGCAGCGTTTGAAAGACGTTCCCTTCGGATGGGTCCCCCTTGAGCAGAAATGTCATTAGCTCTGAACTACGGAGCTTCGTAGAGACCTCAGCTACTGCTATGTGGCTTTTGAATATGAAGGTTATGGCACGGAAAAGCAGCAACCCTCTTCCACTGGCTTATCTAAATGATTCTGTCATTTACATTATTTGCTAGCCGTTTATTCGTTCCTTACTAGTTATCAATTCGAATACACTCTTGTATTACCGGATCCTATCATTAAAAGATCAGATAAACCCTCACTTACGGGGCACCGGCAGATGCCGAATACCTAAGACAGTGCTACCTTATTTTGTAGGAAACGAAAATTAGTAGCGAGAGAGGCGTGGTGTTGTCTAGCACCCCACGTGTGCACGTCCTGGAGGTCGCCCTTACCCGTCTTTAGTAACGATATATAAGCCACCACAGCTGTATCCTCGTACGCCTAGTCTCAGAGTAATACTTCGTACTTACAGATTTGTGTATTCAATAAATGCTAGCTGCCTAAGCTTTTGATCTCCCGAGTCCTAGCTCGAACTGGGGACGTGATAGGACGATTTTACGAACAACAAAGCGCATAATGCACTGACACGAGCATGCTAATAATTATAATATGCTCTGTCCCCCTCAATTGGGATATCCATAATAGGCTTTGTTACTCATCAGTTCCATTAATCACCAATAAAAATTTGGCATCAAAGAGTGGATTGCTGAGGGATGAGTGGCTATGGTCTGGCACGACCACTTCCACTTTCAAAAATATTTTCCTGTTTATGCGCTCATTACTCGCGGCTAAAAAAATGGAAAGCAGACATCATGTACATAGCTTCACTTTGCTGTATGTAATCCAAGGACCTACTGAGCCTCTTACTTTGGATCTGCGTTGATACAGTTTGGGGGCAGATAAAACGAGTTAAACAGAAGTACATGAGCGCAGACAATGATATGGCTTTGGAGATAATATGTATATAGAAAGTATTAGACTCCAAATTGAAATTCTGATGAACTAACACCAAGCCAAATGCGAATCTCCTCCAAGGCCTTCAAGTCATTCTCAGGAAGAGACTGCTGCACTTCTCCATCGTACCATTCATAAGTCCGGCCGACATCTTTGAGGCTTTCTCCTATCTTCCGGCAAGACCCAAAATCGATGATGATTGCTCTATCACCGTCGATCATTATATTGCTTGGATTGATGTCGTTATGAACCAACCCCAGCGAGTGGAGATGCCGGATGCCACTGTCAATGTCCGTGAGAACACGGCTATAATGCCCCCTCGCTTCCCGCGTGTTTCTAAGTGCTCTTTTCATGAGGGCGCCTGGGTTGACCTCTTTCATTAGCGTGCGCGGGTACTTCTCGAGGCAAAGACCCGTGATTGCGCCGTCAGAAACCTGACAACCTAGATAGGTAGCAATGTTGGGATGTGGGTGTATCATTAAGAGTTCGTAAACCCTTGCTTCTTTAAGGACATCCTCCGCAATCGAATTCGGTCGAGGCCCTTCGCTGATTAAATCGTAACTGATCAATCGAGGTTTTTTGATATAACAGCCATTAGGTAGCATTTTAGGAGCTGCGGTAAATCCGACAGAAAAGTTGGGGTTGTAGGCCGAGGCGGGAATTTGCTTCACATTTATAAGATCCTCTGTATTGAGAATCGAATGAGAAGAGTAACGACCTTTCAGCATCGCATGATACAAAAGGCCATTCAGCTGATACACAATCAGGGTACCTGCAAACTGGAAGCCTTCATTGGAGTCTTCGTAGGTCTCCCTACTCTCCAGTAACTCCAATTGCTGATTGGGGATTGGCGGAGTCGGCATCCTTAGATGTACTTTGCAAATGTCAATCGCTAAAATTCAAAGACCGGGAAAAACACTCACCTCGTAATCATATGGGGGAGAACGGAGAAATAATTTTTTGAAACGGCGAATGTAGAAAAGTAGAAGCACAAGTAGGTTGGTCAACGGCTGGAGGAAGAACTATCGAAATGACGGGTTATAAACCCATCACTGGGTTGTCATGTGACGTACATTTGCGGTGAGACCCAAACAAAAGAACGACAGATTGGGGCTTTTGGTTTTCCACTTGCAGAGGTATTTGTGTATTTACTCAATTTACACCTCAAGTAATATAGCATCTCAAATATGACCAGATACATCGAATTTTCAGGCCTGACCGGTGGATGAAATATTTGTTTGCCTAGAAATTTGATTGACCGGATTGACTGCCCCTTATTGGCTGCGTAATGCCAATTGGGTCGCTCGCGCTCTGGGCGCTCTTTTGCCTCCCTTCTTGGCGATTGCCAGCATCAGATCTCCAAAGCCTAACAGGCGATGCTTCTCGATCTGGGTGGCGAATGTCGCTGAAGTCTCTCATCAGAGAACGTGCACCCTCTTGGTTGACGTTCAACTGCCAAGAGCGAAATGTAGCGGGAAACTGGACTTGCTCGAGATCGACAACCATCACTTTACTGCTGTTGCAGTCTCCGTTGTCACAGAACAAGAAGTTGTCCAGCTTCTGGTCCCAGTATATGGCTCCGTAGGCAGATAAAGTTCTGAACGCAGCCTGAAGTTGACTCTCCATCGTTTCCTCGTTGACAGACTTCTTACTGCGGGCGAGATCATGTAAAGTGATGCCAACAATCTCCGAGAGAAAAAGTGACGGGACCCCATCGAAATCACCCCTGCCGAAGAGTTGAGGAATCAACCTTGAAGGTCTTTCATATTCGTATAAGCTTCTGTTTCCCGCTGGAACTCCTCCGTCCACCCTTCTTTCTGTTGTTTAACGATAATAGTTGATGGAAGACCGCTGACAGGTTCAATTGTCACTCGGTATAGTGTGCGATTCGGATCCAGCCGCTCGACCTTCATCACAGGGATAGCCTGGTCGCCTATTCTGAATATCTGGTGCTACGTGAGCGTGGCGGAATCATTAACTCTAAGCATAGAAACACTATCTTACCGGAAGAGACGGCGGGTTTTGAAAATTCATTGTGTCCATGACCATGGAACGCGGAGGAGGACTTGGGGCGTCAACAAAGACTGGGGAGGAAACGAAAGGGATGATGGATAGAGCAAGCTTATGTATGGTTCTGACTAACATACGTGTCATCTGTATGATGTCGCGGTCCTCTTCAGCGACCTCCGTCTTCGTATACTCTGTAAACCCACCGAAGAACCGCTCGGCATACGCCTTGGCAGTTCTCAGAGTTGGTCTTTTGTCCTCGCTGAGCCGGCCCTTAATAGAGCTCACATACGCATAAATTTTTTGACCATCTCGTGACTTGGAGGCAAGCAGTGAGGGACAGTTCTATAATGTTCGAATCCATTCCTTGGGTCTGCCGTGAATCTGGGAGAATGTCAGCTTTTCCTTAACTCTAAGTCCACTCACACTGTCTCGACTTACTCAAACCAGCGATCCAGAACTTCTTGATGTGACTGTTTGGTCCTAGGGAGCTTTTTATCTTTGTTCCGAATCGTATCTTCTTCCCTGTGAGCTCCAGGGACATAGCCATTTTTTGCTCTTAGAAGACAGCGTTTTTCTTAAGCTTTCTGCTCGCGCCTTGCGAAAAAGCCTTTGCGGCCTATACCCGGGACTGATGCCCAATATAAGTCCGGAGAGACAGATTAACAAAAGGAGTGAATCTTGAATTGAGCGACTGGGTTGAAAGGCATAGAGATGGTTTGGTATCAACATGGAGGCGTGACGTCCTTTATATATCTGAGATTCGGAGCTCGAGCAGCGCCGTATATGATAGAAGGAAGGGACTTTCCGCCTCGAAATGAACGACACTCCCCACTCTTTCCCGTGTACGATCGACATGACGCAGTTTCTTGATGAGATAGGGTCCAGGAAAATGATAACAGCTCAAGTAACATCTTTTGACTAACCATCACAAAATAAATGGCTCTGTGGGGCCTGTCCTATTGCGGTATAACTTTTTGTGGGCTGAGCGAATCAGGGTGCTCACTGATTAGTCGCCTACTATTACTAAGGGATCACTGAGCACTCACTAAGCTTCAGTGAGCACGCACTGTTCTCTCACTGAGTATGTCTGAGCGGTCACTGAGCGTGGCCGAGCAGTGGCCGAGCAGTGACTGAGCACGCACTGAGCACGCACTGAGCCTTAATCATCAGTCACATGACTGAACTGAGCGTGGTCACTGAGACTGTGCCTGTGCTGACATCTACTCAGTGATCCCGAGCCTGAGCGCCCTCATAAAAGCGGCGGCATCCCAGGTAGGAAAGCTCCACCCGGCAGACATTATCCTGTGTATATAGGTGCATAGATTCATTCATAAAACAATCATTATAGCTTGGACTATACAACGTAGGTGTAAACAGATCACAAGTTGTAATCACACAATTCTTGGATAGATTTCTATCAACCAAAGAAAACTCGAACAAGGTTGGGTATCATACGCTCACAATGCCCCCCAAATGCTTTTTTTCAAAAAAAGAGACCCCCAACGCCGCCCCCAATGCAACAAGCACATCATACAAAAAAAGAAAAAAAAGGAAAGAAAACACCCAGAACCAGAACCAAACGAAACCAAGCGAAAAAAACAAAGCAAAAGCCGAACCTAAGTGGGTGAAAATTGATCAATTTGCCCCTGCCGGGGCAGGACGGAAAACCGGGGTTGAGTCTCAGGACTCATCCACCTCAGTCAAATCAATGACTGAGGCGTTGCTGTCACCTCGGACTATTTGCTGTCACCTCGGATAGTCCGAGGTGACAGCAACTGAGACTCAACCCCAGCCGCCAGGGCCGCCTTGCTGGAATTGAGGATACCACGAAGGTATCCTCTCGCGGCTGAGATGAGGCCAGGGGCCTCCGCGCTCTTCTCAAGCGCCTCCATCATTCGGGTCACCTGCAGAACTGACTGCAGGTGGGGACAGACACGGCGGGTTCCCAGGTGGGCAAGCCCGCAGAGGCCGCAAAACTCAACGCCTGCATGGTGAAGCGGGCAATTACCAGGTGTGTGACGATTCCGGCATGCCACACACAGCGGGAAGGGATCTTGAGCGCCGTCGTTTTCCATTGGCATGGGCGGGGGCGGCGGCGAA
The DNA here is from genome assembly GCA_030762825.1 of Penicillium turbatum. NCBI lineage: Eukaryota > Fungi > Ascomycota > Eurotiomycetes > Eurotiales > Aspergillaceae > Penicillium > Penicillium turbatum. The sequence continues at coordinate 795,348 of JAUJYX010000014.1, forward strand.
TCAACACGGCGGAATGCACGAACTGCTATGGAATCATTTATGTTAGCCAGCGTACTGGGTGTTTTTTTTTTTTTTTTTTTTGTTTTTTCTTCCATGTTTTTCACGCAGCAACCTGGAATAAAGAAGAGGGGATAGTGTTTGTAATAAGTGGAAGAATCGAAGTGGTGACAAGTTGTGCATGTAATCAGACTTTTTCTTACCTCTCAGTTCCTTGGTCAATTCCATGCTGGGCAAGGTATCTTCTCTGGTATCCATGCTGCCCATCTGGTTCGTTGCATTCATTGTGCCCATTGGGTTCGTTGCGCTCATTGTGCTCATCGGGTGTGTTGCGCTCATCCTGCCCGTAGGGTTCGCTGTGTCTGTCGTGCCCATCAGGTTCGTTGTATCCGTCATGCCAGGCAGCATGTTCCTAGATTGATGTAGCATATGCCTTGCGATCTCATCCGGGCCCTGACCGCGCCGATTTGCTGCGGTCGTCATTTGAGACTGCAAGAGCCTGAGTTCCGCGTTGATCCTAGCTTGCATGGTGTCCGCGTCGCTCATGATGCCCATGGCGTTCATGGTGTCCATGGTGTTCATTTCAGGCTCAGACTCGCTCTCGTCATCCGGGTAGTCATGTGGCTGCGTGAAGTCATCATCCAGATCGTCGGCGCCCTTGCGCTTTTTGGTACGTCGCTGTCGAGTGGGGCTAAGTGCTTCGTCCTCATTGTCGCCTCCTTCAGTGACCATGCTGTAACGGGGTGCACCACGCTTTCGTTTTCCCCGACCAAGACCCTCGGCTTGACGAACGGCTTCCTCTTGAGCTTCACGCTCCCGCTCCTGCAGGATCTGCTCCCATGCCGTGAGATCCGCCGCCGTGTCTTGGGTCTCAGTCACTTCCTCAAGGGTGCCGCTATCTTTCTGCCAGACACGGGCGAAGTTGAACTGCATCCGCTCATTCGAATCCGAAGTTTGCTCGCTAGCTATCGCGGCCTGCTCCGACTGACTCCGGTCCAGCAACTTGTCGATAGAGGGCAGGTCATATACCACATCCGCCGAATCATCATTGTTGAACAACGCCTGGGCACCATGCTTGAGAATGGACTCCAAATCTTCCTCGTCCTCATCGGCCTCCATGCGATCGATAAGCACATGATCAAGAGCCATTTTGTTTTTACCCTTCTGCATGATTTTCTCCTCCACGGACGCGCGCACAACTAGGTGAAATACGAGGACGGTATTCTTCTGCCCGATCCGGTGGGCACGGGACAAAGCCTGCATGTCCTGCTTCGGGTTAAAATCTGGATCCATGATGATGACAGTATCCGCAGTGGCGAGGTTGATGCCAACACCACCGGACCGAGTCGAAAGCAAGAAGGCAAAGAAAGGGGAATCTGGCGCGTTGAACTGATCGATCTGCTTCTGCTTGTCTCCCGACGACAGCGTGCCATCCAGGCGACGGTACTGAAGTCCGATGCCAGTGAGGAAGTCTTCAACTATATCGAGGTTCTCCAAAAACTGACTAAAGATCAGAACACGATGACCACGCTCCTTCAATCGCGGTAGCATCAAGTTGAGCAGCTGAAGCTTTCCCGATGCTTCTACCAACCGCCGATGAGATACTGAATCGTCTAGACTTTGCTCTTCGATATCCCGGTTGTAGATGAACGGGTGACAGAGACACTTTCGCAGCTGTATCAGGATGTTGTTCAGGCTGTGACGCTCTGCTTTCTTCAAATGACCGGTAGACTTCTTGCAGATTGCCTTGATGAGCTGGGGATTCTTTTCAAGAATCGACCTGTACAACTTCTTCTGCACGACAGACATCGATATCGGAATAATAATCTGCACCATTGGAGGAAGGAAGGGCAACACCTCTGCCTTGGTCCGTCGTAGGAGACCTGGTCGAATCATCTCGTGAAGTTCTCGAATGGCTTCCTTGTCCAGGGCTCCTCCGTATTGACCTTCCAAATGCTCGGCATTTTTCTTCGGGTCAATGAATTGAAGCAAATTGAACAACTCCCGGATATTGTTCTGGAGCGGGGTTCCAGTGAGAAGCACCTTGAAATCGAATTTCATCCGACGAAGACGGTCATAGAGGTTGGTCTTGTCATTCTTGAGGCGCTGGCCTTCATCGACAACCAAGCCAGCCCAATGAACCCTTGATAACACCCGCTTGGCCTCATCATCAGCCATACTCTCGTATGACGCAATGACCACATGACAGCACAGAGTTTGGTCCTCGTGGAACATTTCATGATCTACTGCCATCCGGCGAGCGAACGCACTGCCGTAATAGGTGACAACCCGCATCTCTGGCGCCCACCTCTTCATTTCGCGGCGCCAGTTTGGCACAGTCGCATTTGGAACCACGACTAAAAACGGAAAACATTCGAGCTTTTCAATCAGTGCAGAGAATAGGGTGATGATTTGAATGGTCTTGCCGAGACCCATATCGTCGGCAAGAATGGCGTTTCTTTTCTGGAAGAACATGTAAAGAAGCCAGTTTACGCCGTCTAGCTGATACTCCATGAGCTTACCCCCAGTCACCATCTGTGGTTGAGTGTTGAGAAGGAGACTTTCGCCGAACGCCATTGCACGCACGCTTGCGAGACGACTGTTGAGGTCTTTCAAGTTCGGGACACGTATACCTTCGCGGCGCACCCAGTCGACAAGAGCGGTTTGGAAGTCCTCCCAACGAGCAGTGTCATCTTTGGATGGTGGAATCTCCCATACTGAGTCTTCATAAGTCAGGCCTTTAAACTTGACGTAGGCATTTCTAACCATCTCGGCATTTGCTCGATCCGCCTGGGATTGAGGTTCGTCAATGTATTCAACCTCGAAGACATTGTCAACTCGCAGATTCTCTTCCGGAACAGCCTCTGCGGTTGTCATAGCCGGGTTTTCAGATTTGGGCGACTTGAAGAATGCAATCATCGTCGCTGGAGAAGCCTGAGAGTATACCCAATCTCCAGGCACCCATTTGACTTGGAAGTAGGACATTTGTTTCCACTTGATGAGATATTCTTTGTCAATCTCGGGAATCAATTCGACGGACGGCGGCGCAAACTTGACATTGGAACTCTTCGGCCTCCATGCGACCACCACGTGAATCGGGTTGGTAACAAACGGATATTCAGAACATTCGTAGCATTGCCAACGATCGGGACCAAGTGCAGTATAGCTCTCCTCTGACGAGCTTCTGAGATGCTGAACGTGGAAGGCCCGTTTGCAGCCGTGGGGGCCAAGGCACCTGATAAGAAGATTGCCAACATTATTGACATGAGACATATCGATGCGGGTTATCGGATCTACGCCATCATTGGCTTCACGCAATTGCTGCTCGGCCTGAGAAGATAATGTCTTTCGCAAAGGGCGTGACATGGGTCGCATTTCTCTGCAAACGGAACAATGGCCAAGATGTGGTTTCGCATCTTGCTCCTGGTGCTTGATACCTACACAGTGACTGCACTGTAGGATGAAATTCCCTTCGTCAACCTTGGTGACTAGATGCTTTCGGCTGCTTCGTTCGCCAAGGCAAGCCTGATGATAGGATGCGGTACACCCTTGACAGAATACAAAGGCCCCTTTCCCTGGGATATCATCTTGACCGCCGCATTGGGCGCAGAACTGGCAGTGAGCCAGTCTGAATTCATGATCTTCAGGGAGCTCACGAAACTGCTCTCTCGCGCCCGAATATTTTTGCTGCTTGGGCTTTTCGATTACTTCCTCAAGATATTCATCGTCTTCGAGTCGCTCTCTCATGCTACGTCGACGAGTCTGTTGCAGACGAGATGATTTCCGCTGGCCTGTTGTAGTAGCATAAGACTCTTCAGAGAGTTCACGGCGCTGTTGCTTTCGGCCCTTCTGCGCAGCTCTCCTTAGATGACGACGCGTGGTTGGAGGATCTTCATCGTCCTCGTCATCACTGGTCTGATCAGTCTCAAAGCTGTAATCTTTGCTCCGGTTTGACTTGCGATTCCCATGGGTGTCTGAATCTTCTTTGTCTTCATCTTCGTCGCCAGCGCGAAAGAACTGACTGTATGAAACTGGGGTCCCACGCCGCTGGCGGATTCGCGCAATGGGGAAGTCTATGTCCGACTCATCTCCAGCACCATCTCCACCGATGTGAATGCGACTTGAAGTGATTCCATGGTCCAGGTCCAACGCTAGGGGATCGGGGCTTTGCGAGCCAGAGCCGAATTTGATGAATTCACGCAACGCAATGCGTCCATACTTCAGGCTCTTCAATTGATTGACGGTCATCTACCAGGAGAAAGTTCACCATCAGTTAACTTGAATGGGGCTTAAGGTGAATTGACCGTTCATATGCACTCACAGTTTGACATTCACCACTTTTGAGTCGCACAATGAGCTTTGGCTCCTGCATGTCGACTGCAAGAACACGGTGAGCCTCAAAGTGACCTGGCAGATAGTCATACTCCTCAGGGTTATCAACCACTGGGACGGCGATTTCAAAAGACATGATTGCTTCTTCTGAGCTGGGTGTTATCTGATGCGCTGGTTGCGGGGTATCGGTGAGATTCGGAGGACTGACACGGTCCGTACCAGAGATCAAGCTTTGGAACTGCTCCAGTGGTTGCGCAACAACAGCATCAGGGTCACCAGGATCAGAAGAATGATCTTGGGATTGAGACACGGTCATTGTATGATCACGTGAAAGATGGATGCGAGAATGAGGCTGCAGGAACCGCACACACGGCTCCTACAACTGGTTTTGAGAGTTCGGGGCAAGTGAAATGAAGGCAAGTAGGCACGAAATGAATGACGATGATGATGAGACGCTAAGGAACAGCAAGGTTTAAAGAAAGTGAAGCTATTGCACTGAGGGTAAGGAGAAAGAAAGATAAATGAGAATGAGAAATGAGAAAGAAGAGAAACGAAGAGGGATGCTAAGACAAAAAAAATCGAGACCGAGGGCATACAAGAGAGATCGCGTCGCGCGTGGACGCGATAACGATAAGTACGGTTGCGGGTATCGACCAATTGCGCAGATCGATATCTAACTTCTCAGAAGACGGGAGGCAATGGAAAGACCAGGACTTCGCCGCAATGCTAAGTGCTGTGTCAAGAACGAGACTGGAGAGTCGTATTTCAAGAGTTATCAGCCCCTCACACTCAACGATATTGGCCACTCGCCATGCATCATTGAATTCAGCAATTGGCCGGGGGATTCGCAGATCTCAGACAGCGGACAGAGATGATCGTCGTGGCAACGATACTCGTTTGCCCAAACGTGAAGAGAAGTACGACCAAAGGCAATACGGAGCGCGACAATACGACCGATCAAGTGAAACAAACTTCAATGGCCGTCGAACGTACGGGGCACGACAATACGGAGAACAAAATTACGAAAGGTCGGGCGGTTCAAATCCGACTGACCGAGCATACAATTCCAGAGAGCGACAATATGAAGACAAGAAATCCGGAATATCTGGCGGATATGGTCGTAAAGACTATGACCGCCGACAGTCATCGCCATGGAATGACAATAAATCCTCGTTCCCCAGACAAAATCGGGAAGAAGAAAAGTTTGAATCTGGTCGTAAAGACTATGACCGTCGCCAGCCGTCGCCATGGAATGACAATAATTCCTCATTCCGAAGACAAGATCGAAAAGAAGAAAAGTTCGAATTTGACGCAGATGAATTCATTCGTTCCGGTGATTTCAGAGCTCTCCCCCGTGAACATCAATCCCGGTTCCAATCGCGATTCCAATCGCGAACACAAGATAGCACATTCTCACCCCCGGAACGAGGACGGCCCTCAATGGACGAACCGCGGGAGAGGGACTCTACAAAGTCTCGGGTTCACCGGGTGACGCACGGCACACCAGAGCGAGTGAAGGAGAACGTCAAAGTCCCGGAAACGATACCCTATACTACACCGGCGTCGGAGTTCATTTACGGCACCAGCGCCGTGGAGGCGGCGCTGCGCTGCAGCAGGCGTCAGTTATACAAGCTTTATCTCTATCAAGGCATGGATGAAGAACTGAGCCCAGGAAAAGTCATGATTCGCAAATTGGCGTTGTCAAAGAACATTCCAGTCAAAATGGCGTTTGCGGGGTGGTCTAGACTCATGGATAAGATGAGCGCCGGACGGCCTCACAATGGGTGCATTTTGGAGGCATCACCTTTGCCCAAATTACCCGTGCGGGGCCTTCAGGCTGTTCCGTCTATCTCCGAGGAACATTTCCGGGTTGAGCTTGCGCCGCAAACCAAAGAAGAAGCTGCGGTGAATGGCACGGACGATCGTATCCAGATCTATCATCCTTCTCCGACTTCACAGGATGAGCAACCACGTCATCGATACCCAGTCATCTTGCTAATGGATGGCATTGTCGATACCGGTAATATGGGTGCCATCATCCGTTCATCCTATTTCCTGGGAATCGATGCCATTGTCCTAGCTGGCCGCACCTCCGCACCTATGTCCCCCATCACGATCAAATGTTCAGCCGGTGCGGCGGAAAACATGCCTATCCTTCACGTGAAGAACGAGGTTGATTTCATTCAAAGGTCCAAGCAGAACGGATGGCGGTTCTACGCCGCAGATGCACCAGGTCCTGGCTCTGTGTACTTAGATCACATCTCAGCTGATGGCAACCAGAGTGAAATCAAGCTTCCTTTCATGACCGCACCTAGTGTCCTGATGATGGGCAGTGAGGCTTCAGGACTCAGCTCGCACATCAAGTCCCATGCAGATGCAATTGTCAGTATTCCAGGTGCTCGGCATAGTCCCATTTTGGGCGTTGAGTCCGATCCTGCCCGCATTGACAGTCTGAATGTGAGTGTCGCTGCTGCATTATTGATGGAGAAGTTCTTGCGTACTCCACTGGCTGTGGCTGGGGTTGTCAAGAAGGAAAAGAGCGTTGCAAAGGAGAAGATGTGGTAATTGATCTACTGTAATAACTACGATGTATGTACTATATTCTAGCATTCACACCTCATTGTAAACTAGCACTGAATGGAGTTTTTTTGGTTTATTTCGGAATGTGAATTTGTTCTTTGGATTTGAAGTCTACATACAGTCCCTGTCGACTTAGGGTTCGGTTCGTAAGGGTCAACAACCTCATCTTGAGCGGAACAACGGAAAATCCGTCAAATGACGAGTTGCACTTTAGTGACCTATCATAATTCATTTAATCAGAGGTTGAAGTCTCCCGCATTTAAGTGAAACTCCACGTTAACTGATCTCCGGTCGAGATATACCGAAACTCGTGGCCGAAGTTGCGGAGTGTGGGGGAACCCAACCGGGGCTTGCGGGGGAAAAGACCCGTGAACGGCCCCATCGGATGTCAAGTTGAATGTCTCTTTAAAAACATTGAAGTCGCTTCTTCTCAGAGATAATCATATATCATTATTGTCAGCTTGTGTATTATTTGAATTGAAATCTCTATAAGCCTCAACCTCAATCATTCCTCCTTGCATACCAATTGAAGCAATTATTCCACCCCCCACAATGATCCCGGAAAAGCAGATCCCAACAACAGCATTCGTGGTTGAGAAACCAGGAGCACCCTTTGTCCTCCAAGATGTTGTTCTGGATGAAGTGCGGGCAAATGAGGTCTTGGTTGAGATGAAGTATACCGGCCTTTGCCACACAGTATGTACTATCATCTACTTCGCCACTATCCTCGTGCCACCCCAAAACGACGAATCTTACTAAATGCACTAGGATATCGTCGTACAACAAGGCGTAATTCCCGTCGGTGATTATCCCGCCGTACTAGGCCACGAAGGCGCCGGAATCGTCCGCCGCGTCGGCAGTGGCGTCAAAGACAAGTCCCTCCAAGAAGGCGATCTCGTCTTCCTAAGCTTCAGCTCCTGCAGAGGACAATCCTGCACACCCTGCCAGGAAGGCCGAAGTGGATTCTGCAGCCAGATCACGCCTATCAACTTTGCCGGTGCTCGAGGGCTCAGCGCTGCCGAGTCGCCAATCTCTTTCCCTGGTGGAAAGGGCCCGATCCGTGGCCAATTTTTTGGCCAGTCTTCCATGAGCAAGCTGGCTGTGGTTGATGAGCGCTCCGTCGTCAGGTCTCCTTCCAGTTCTGGAATCACGATCGAAGACATGGCGATGCTTGCTCCTCTTGGCTGTGGATATCTCACAGGTGCTGGCACCGTCTTCAATGTCCTTAAGCCTAAGCCAGCTAGTCGCTTTGCGGTTTTCGGTATGGGTGCTGTTGGTCTCGCAGCCATGATGGCTGCTCGGGCTCAGGGCGTTGAAACTGTTATTGCGGTTGATATTGTTGATGCGAAGCTCGAGCTGGCCAAGTCTCTTGGTGCATCGCATACGTTGAACACGAAGACTGTGACAGATCTTGCACAGGGACTGTTAGATATGTTCCCCGACGGTGTTGACTGTATTCTTGATACGACGGGTGTGGTTCCTTTGCTTGACGCTGCTGTCAAAGCTTTGGGTCATGAAGGCACCCTGGCTATTGTCGGTGTGGCTCGTGCTGGCTCCGTCCTCACCATCGATCCTTTGGCCCTCATGATGGGCTGCAAACGTGTTGTTGGTGTCATTGAGGGCTGCGCAGATCCTGCCGTGGTGAGTCTTTTTTGTTCGAGATTTGATTGACTTGACTGACTTTCTCTCGTCTTCAGATTGTCCCGCAACTGATTGATCTGTACAAGCAAGGGAAATTCCCCGTCGATAGGCTTGCTAAGATTTATAGCCCGGATGCACTTGAGCAAGCTCTGGCGGACTTGCACTCTGGCAGTGTATGTACTTCAAACCCAAAATCTACCCGAACAAGCTGACATATATTTCCTGCAGGTTATCAAGCCCGTCATCAAATGGGCAGACCTGTGATCTACAAATGAAGGCGCTTATCACTCGGTGATTGTTGAGGCTGTTTTATTCGTGGTACATGACAGCTTTATTTCCATAATTAAGCAGTGGCAAATCCAATCTGTAGTCGATGAACATGAATGAATGAGTCCACATGACAAGCATTAGATTGACCTTCGAAAGAAGTACCACAGCACAGCCTTGGAGTAACTGATATTATGCTGCCTGACTACTCAGGAGGTATAGAGAGGTTCTGATGCAACTCCTTACGCTGCACAGCACCAAAGCGAAGATTACCGACGTCAAAAACCTAACAGGGTTAGCTACATCATGACACTAACCCAAGCAATGTGACTTACTGCATAGATAGCCTTCAAGAAAGTATCACCTAGAATGTCGAAGGTCATAGTGCCACGACTTTGGATGCCTCCATAAACATAGCCAGACTTAGCCTCAGCGAATCCCAGATCTTCCTTCTGGACGACAAACTGCTTATCACCAACAGCAAAGGATACAACAGGCAACTCGTCAGCCGAGGTATCAGAAGGATAGATCCATCCCTGGCTTTTATCATCATACTCCGCCCCGGGAATAGCCTCATAGATGGCCTGACAGGTCTCATCATCAATCAGCGCCAAGGTAGTCCCCGTATCAGCAATAGCCTTGTTTCCAGCACGGGCGATAGACTTCCCATTTACCAACGCAAAGGTTGAATCGAACATCCAAAATCCCTGGCTATTATCAACAGGCGTGTAGTATATCTCAGACTCCGCAGCTTTGACCGTGTCTTGGTCAATGAATCCAAACGTGTAGAATGACTCGCCCTTATCCGGCTCATCGGTATCTCGCCACGACCCCAACTTCGCCGTGAAGAGCGCAGCTGACTTTGGGATATCAGACTGCGTGATCATGTTCTCCACTGGTGTGCTCACAGCCTGCGGCCTGACGGTATTGGTGTTGCCGAACGCAAGTCCCAGCAGCCCGTCCCCGGTACTTTGGACAAACTGGGCGGATAATACATCAGCTACTTCGACAGCCTGGTCTTTGATAACCAGCCCACCAATATTGACATCGTCGTTGCCGACCAACCCAGAGGCATATGAGCCATCCCCATATGAAATCCGCCACGTCGATCCTCCTTTCTCCTTGTAGGTGCTGGACTTGGACGGGTCGAAAACCGTATGCGTCTTATTCCCAGCCAACGTCTCAGACGACAATTCTGTGGACCAGACCTAGATATTCTCAGTCACCGTCACATACGATATAACGAGGAATATAGTTCTTCTTACCCACAGATCCGCAGACCCAGTATCAAAGTCCAAACTAAGCGTCTGCGCAGGCGTGCCAATGCGAACTTCTGCAAGATACATCGAGTCGTTCTGCACATCGTCGGCGCCGACCTGGCCAACCTGATCGCTGTCAGCGCTCTTCTTCTGCAGGACCTGCTGCAACCGAGCACGACCGCCAATAGGCTTGGTAGTGAACGGTCGGCCGGTCTGCATCATGGTCGTGCCGAGGAAATACGGGCCACCCTTGGTCGGGCTGAAGCGGTACTTGCGCATGGCATGCAAGTACGACTTCGTGCCAGACTTCTGGTAGCGAGGGTTCGCGGTGAGTTTGATTCTGGTCGTCATGGTGGGTGGTTTATGAGGTGAAGTTTGAGAATGGACTTCTTGGTTATGTAGGGCTGAGTTTCTATTTATGTTGGCGGAGTGTTTGGCGGGGGTGTTCAAAAACAAGTCTCATTACGGGTTTAGATATTGTGATGCCTACGTAGGGCACCCAGTTCAGTGATTAGAGGTGAAGGCCAAAGACCTGTATTTCGTCATTGGAGATGACTTGGGGCTAGTGTTGTTTCAGCGGCATGTTGGCGGCAGAAGGTCGTATCGGATCTGCACCGCTGCTGCGGACTCCGGTTTCTGCACATCCATGCAGGGGTGACAGGGATCTATGACAAGCCTTTAAGCCAAGGAGAGAAAGAGAAAGATCTAATTCGAATTACAGAAATACATTGAAGAATCATCTGCTAACGCCGATCCTAATAAACCGCCTTGATACCCGAATCTCTGAAGTCAAGCAACCTAGGAACGTACACACCATCTTTCTTAATTCACATGATTTACCTCTTGCGGGTCTTGGACTTGGTCGCTGCGGCGCTAGGAGCTCGGGAGCTTGCGGCAGAGGCATTTTTGCTGCCACCCTTGGCAGTCTTGGCCTGTTTGGCCGGCTGTAGAAGAGTTAGAATCAGAAACACAGATGATCGAGGCGATGAAACTTACAGCAGCCCCGTTCTTAGCCTTCTTCTTTGCAGGCGGCGCCTCCTCGGTATCTTCCTCCTCCTCACGGTCACGACCGCGCCCTTTGCCCTCACCATTGGGCTCAAACTCCTTCGCCACAGTGTTCAGCAAAGTGGTGCAACGACGACCGATCTCCACGGGCGTGCGACTGAGCATAAAGAAATCGAAACGGAACAGAGGCGAGTCACGAATCTCTTCACGAATGTTTTCATACAGATCCTCACCCTCGACTCCGTACTTGTCCAGCATGATCAACAAAAATCGGTCCTCATCCTCGGTGTAAACCTTTTTGTTGGTGGTGGACACGGTGTAGTTGAGCTTGAGCTGTTGAAGCGGCACACGGTACATCCCCAGCTTCTTGCGGAGCATCTTCCGCTGGTGGTCGATCTTCCGCACCTTCTCCTCTCCCTGTTCGATGACTCGAAGATATTTGGGATAGTCCTGGATCTCCGTGTATCGGCGCCAGAACTCTTCGGCATATTCCTTGATCTCATCGGGCTCCTTACTGTCCACTTCTCTAGCAATGTTCTTATAGTCCGTACGGCCATACTTTGCAGATCCGTTGACGAATTGCTGGAAATCACGTCGATTCCAGGTGGCGAAGCCCTCCTCGGACATGCGAGATTTCTCAGCTTGCTCCTCCTCGGTAAGTGGGACAGCATTGTCGATCATATGTTGCTCAAGATCCCGCTCGGCCTCTCTCTCGCTGAGCTCGTCGTCGGGGCCTTCGGGCAATTGAGCCTTGTACCCAATTTCCTTGTGGAAATAGGCCGTTTCCTTCTCTTGGAGCTCATGCAGACCGGGCGGGAAGAATTGCCAGTCATGAACAGTGATTTGTTTCGGAGCACGCGGGACCTTGGGCTTCGTGTCGGCGGTTCGGCCTCCAGTGGCCAAGGCCTGGCGGTAGTAGCCGTCAATGGAGTAGGCCTGTTCCTTGCGCTCACGCTTAGCCGGGTTGATCCAGCTGATGCCGATATCTTTCTTGCGCTCGGTGAAATCCTTGCCATTCCATTCATAAGCACTCTCGGAAGAGAACTTCTGCAAGTCATCAATTCCAAGGGTCTCATACTTCTTGCTGAGCTCTGCAGTTCGTGATTCACCCTTGCGCAAAATTGCGTCAATATCCTCCTCTTCAAGAGCCTCAGCGGTGTCGCCAGCATCCTTATTGAAGACGTTAGCAGCACCGTGTTGGATCATGCCCAGCAAGTCCTCTTTGGAGGATGCTTTACCGGCCTGTTGTCCAGCACGGCCTTGCTGAATGACAAGCTGATCCAAGCGCAGTTTTTGAGCTGCTCGTTCGAGAACCTTCTCCTCAATGGCATTCTCCGTGACAAATCGGAAAACTTTGACCTGCTTAGTCTGACCAATGCGATGAGCACGGTCCATAGCCTGCAGATCAGCCTGCGGATTCCAGTCACTGTCGAAGAGAACAACGATATCGGCCGTGGTCAAGTTGATTCCCAGACCACCCGCTCGGGTCGTGAGAAGGAAAACAAACTTGTCAGATCCGGGTTTATTGTAGTCGTCAATGGCAGAGATACGGTCCTCGTGTGCGGTGGTACCATCGATACGGCAGTAATTGTAGTCTCGGAAGACACAGTAGTCTTCCAGAATGTCGAGTACACGACTCATCTGGGAGAAGATGAGCACACGACTACCATCCGCTCGCATGCGCTTCAGGAGTTTGTCCAAAATGGCCATCTTGCCGGAGTTGAAGATAAGGTGCTCGTCGGTCGTGTACGGGGGACCGGGCTCAGCGCCCTCAAACAGGTAGGGATGGTTGCAACATTTCCGCAGTTGCATAACGATGTTTAGCAGCCGCGTCTTGGACTCGCGCTTTCCGGCGGCGCCATTGACAGCGTCAATATCCTTCTCCAGAATCTTCTGGTACCATCTCCTTTGCATTTCAGACATAGGAACGTAAAGATTAAGTTCTTTCTTCGGAAGTAGGCTCTTCTCAACATCACTCTTGACACGTCGGAGCAAGAAAGGACGGAGAACGCGGTGGAGTTGCTGTACCACAGTGTCTTGGTCCGAATCTTGGTTAGAGAACCACTGATCGAATGCCTCCGAATCGCCGAAGACATCTGGCAAAAGGAAGTTGAGCAAAGCCCACAGTTCATGCAAATTATTCTGCAGAGGAGTACCAGTGATCAGCAGTCGATTGCGGGAGTTGAACAGACGGATGATTTGCGACAAGGATGATTCTTCGTTCTTGATCCGATGGGCCTCGTCAATGATGATGTATTCCCAAGCGAACTTCTTCAAGTGTGACTTCTCGCGGAGGATCATTTCATAACTGGTGATGCAAACGTCGAACTTTTCCGCAACCAAACGCTCATTGATGAGCTGCTGACGCTCGTCTTTGTTGCCTTGGAGCACCAGGACATCGACATCAGGTATCCACCTTGCGAACTCTCGCTTCCAGTTGTCCAGGGTCGACTTTGGCACAACTACAAGGTGAGGCCCATTGATATCACAGATGAAACGGAGATAGCCCAGGAAGGAGATCGTCTGCAGGGTCTTTCCGAGACCCATTTCATCGGCCAGGATACCGGAAATACCGTTCTCATGTAGCGAAACAAGCCAGTTCAGGCCTGCAACCTGGTAATCACGTAATTCACCATGGATGAATGCTGGCGACTCTCGGAAGATGGTGGTAGTCTCGCCGCCATGCTTCTCATCTTGTAGAAGCTCTGCGTCCTCTTCTTGTTCGGTTCTGCGGCGCCGCTCGCCACCAGCACCTCCGCTGCGCTTGGAGCCCTTCCGGGCCTTCTCTTCTTTTTCCGCATTTTGGCGGTCGATCTCTGCCATAATTTCCTTGATTCTGGGGTTGGGGTTGGTCTCGATAAAGTGGCGGAATAGGTCAGTGAGACCCAGGAGGTATCGGAACCGGCGAATCGAATCATCCTCCTGCGAAGCAACAATTATCAATACAAAGGCCATTGGCTAACCATAAGGAATCATAAATACCTTGGTGTCATCTAGACGCCCATGCTTCTTGCCAAGAATGGTTTTTCTCAAGTTGTTGGCCTCAGATCTGCGCCTACGTCCGTCGGCCGCGTCGCCCGCAACGCTGCTTGCAGTGGTGTTGGGATTTGTATCGGAGTCCTGGGTTAAAACTTTAGCCATTGTTCCTCGTGAATGCACAGCATCATAGACCGAGGCATCATTACCGTGTAATCGGGGGTGTCTTGGTGGCTCTGCATTGCGATAGAAATTAGCACAAGCTCAAGGCCAGTAGATATAATGCCTCTGCAGTAACAAGGCAGCCATTTCTCACGGGCAAGTAAAAAGGAACAAGTACACATACCGTCACTTGCGCGTCAGCACTATCAACGGGGACCGAAGGCACCGTGTCGTCATTTGTATCAGTCATAGGTGTATCAGCCTGCGAGACTGGATCAGACGCGAGAGCAGGAGCCATGTTTTATCCTTTGCGCACGGAAGGATGGTGCATGAGCAGTTATAACACGTCTTTGAGTGTGCGACAAAGAATATCGGAAGCTCGCGACTAGTTGGATCGCGTGGTGCCGAAAGAGAGGAGTGAGAGTTGTGATAAAAGGTTGAGAGGTGAGGACGATCAACTGATCAGAGAGATATATAAACTCCAAAGTCAATACAATTCATTGAACAAGCACTTGAAATGAATGCTATTGAACAATTCTTCAATAAGATTAAGGGTATATCCAAGCGCGTCAAGAAGGGCAGATGGCAAATGAAGACACCGCCTTCCTATAAGATCTACCTTTCGGACAAGTGTTGTTCCGGCGGAAAGTGGGCTTCTCGTTACCGGGCCAGGGCGGTCATCTGCAACAACCTAGAAAGTTCCTCCTCCGCTTGGAAAACATATCTGCTGCCGCTCACTGTTGCACAACTCGGGAAACAACGACTCACATACAGCATCAGCCTGTGCTGGGTCTTATCTCATCTTATATTTACTATTACTCTCTTCCCCGCGCATTCTTTCACCTCTCGTCAAGCTCTTCTTTATCGCCATTCGCCCAACAGGGAACGACGCACGGCATCGGAACCTGTGAACACAAACCTTTCTTCCCTAGATCCATCCTTCAGCACGGGATCAACATCGTTCTCTGCCATGGACTCCATGAGATCTCTCAACACCTCCTTGCCGAGCTCGACCCCCCGCCCGCAACCTCCGGAGCAACTCCTCCAGCAATTCAAGGCAGCGGCGTTGTCCGTTACAAATTTATATAAGAACGCAGTTTGTGAACAAGCCCAGGCAAGGTCTCTAGGTTATCAGGATGCGATAGAGGATCTGCTCCACTTCCTTGATCGCGAGAACCTCGGTCTCGGAGATGGAGAGGGGTGGACTGTTCGACAATGGGCCACCGAGAAATGTGATGGAACTGGGGCACAAAGCTGCGATGAAGATGCAGAGCACGACAAGCGTGACCGCAGTGCTACACCAGCTACTGTCCGCAAGGAAAAGCCTACACCCGAAACAACAGCTCGTCAGCCCCCCACTTCAGCGCCACTAGCCGCATCAAAGCCAGAGTCGGTCACTCCTCCCACACAGCCTCACGAGACACCGTCTTTCACAACACCTGCCGTCTTCACATTTTCTGCTGGTCCGACATACCCTCAATGCCAAGAGCTGGATATGGACGAGCCATCAGACAATTCACCTGCAACTATGCAGGACGGCGCACCTGTCAGCGTCTCTGTGATGCCTCGAAACACTCGCCCCCACAACCGCCACACCCACCACGCACGGCCGAATGCACGCGGATCGCCGCGAGAGTCCCCCGCTAGTATTGGGTCTAAGAGAAAATTCACTTTCCCGGATTTCTTCGACTTATCAGGACTCAACAACGGACGGGATATGTCAGGAGGTGGGAAACGAGGCCGCTTTACCTAGGCATAAACCTAGGTTAAAAGTATATGATGATGACGGAATGACGAATATCTTCTTCTGATTGTCACGCAGTGGCTAGATGAAATTTCGGGTACGAAGGTGCTTTTCGGGTGCATAACAAGGAAGGGATATTTGCATATGGTTTCTTTTCGTTCTTCACTTCTCTTCCTTCGGTTTTCTTTTGACCTTTGCTCTCCAAGTTTTCTGCTTCTCTTGTCTCTATTTTTTTACCCCTACCCTTGTGATATAGCATATAGACGGATATGCCTATGGTGATACTCGATACCCGGAGTGGCAGTTATCATTAGCTTGCAACTAAATAACAATCAATATCTTACAAATCTTCCAATCCGCGCTTCATTATCAAACACTCATTCTGCTCAACCTGGGCCTTAATCACCGACCACATGCTATTGTATATGTGGTTGTACTCAATTGAATGCCCGCCACAGCCCCATTCCCACCAACGTCGCGGAAATTGAGGCGATTCCCAGTTTGCGCGAGCCCATTTTGTATTTCGTGGGGCCTTGCATGATGGCCTTCTCTTGTTTTCGTAGATTGTTCATTCCGGTGTAGTAGCTGTAGACTCCGAGACCAATGAAAGCGGCCGATCCTGTTCCGTGTGTCAATATATAACAAAATATAGTGATATCAAGCCGGACACAGGCTGAAATTACACGTACCGGTTACTCTGCAGGACATACAGTCATCGTACTTGTCCTCCGCCAGAGCCTGCTTGGCGTCTTTCAGCTTGGTATCCATAGCGCAACTATCGGAGGAAAGGACTTGATCAAGGTATATTCAGTATTGTCCGATACAATGGAAGAAAGCAAAAGCGCGCTGGATTACCAGTCTACGTACCGCCTGGGCACGAGCTGACGTCTGTTGTCTCCGAAAGTTATCGGAAGGCGGGGATCGGCGGCAAAACACTAGAGCTATGCAATCTACAGAGTGCGCCGACACGAGTGATTCCACCATCAACCAACTGCCACCATGAGCGGCGAGATTGATGCCGTCTACATATATGACGAGCTAAAGTAAGGTACTCTGCAGGAATTTGCAAGGCAGTACTAACCCCGGCCTCCCCAGCGCCCCTCTCGTCGAACATGTATATCGATCCCGCCCGCCCTCGGCCTCCGCCATCCTGCCCCTCTACCTCGCCCATGCCGCCCCACGCCCTTCATTGCTGTACTTTCCAAGCGCTTCGCCCCCGGTGACAGTCTTTTCGACTGTTGAGGCGAATCTGTTGTTTCTTGCAATAAGCGAAGTCGATACAGAACCGCTTCTGGCGCTGGAGTTCCTGCATCGCGTGATCGACGTGCTCGAGGACTTTGTTGGCGCACCGCTCCTATCAACGAAGATCCAAGCCAACTATGACGTCGTTGCACAGCTTCTTAATGAGATGTGCGATGGGGGAACGGTCTGCAATACCGAACCCAATGCATTGCAGGAGGTCGTCGAGGTTCCTGGGTGGATGGGGAAGCTGTTAGGTGGAATCGGAGTGCCTAGGTGAGCAGTCAGTTGGCTCGAATAGGATATCGAGTGGCACTAATGGTTTATCTTGGAGTTTAGTACATCTACGCCAACGTTAGGATCTGCTAATCCTTTGAAGCAATCACTTGCCGCCACCAAAGTATCACAAGGGCCCGCCATTCCTTGGCGACGGCCAGGTGTACGCCATACCTCTAATGAGTTATATGTCGACATCATTGAGTCTCTTTCGGTGACGATGGCTCCTTCGGGGCGGCTTCTTTCTGCATTGGTGTCGGGGACTATCGCGTTTACTGCGAAGATATCGGGAGTCCCGGACTTGCTACTCTCGTTATCAGCGCCGGGAGGCAAGCATGCCCTTGGCCGCAAGATCGAACTACCAGTGTTCCATCCATGCGTTCGACTGGCTCGATGGAAGGAACGACCGGGGGAGCTCAGTTTCATACCGCCTGACGGAAGGTTTATTTTGGCTGGATATGAAGTGGATCTTCTCCCCATAGATCCCGACCTGGATGAGTCCCCAAGCCATATGGAAAAGGTCTTTCTACCCGCCATTGTGGATATTCGGAAATCACTGGGGCCATCTGGCTCCGAGTTTGAGGTGCGACTGACTTTGAATACAAATTTCCCGGGCCAAAGCTCATCTGGGGCTACACGGAACGGATCCGGCACATCAACGCCGTCATTCTTAGGTGGGGGTGGAAGTGGAAGCTCCGGGCCTGTACTTGAAGAGGTCGTCGTCAGTGTACCGATCTCTAAGTCTGTACGCCATATCACGGACATGCAGGCCAGCCGTGGTGATGCTCAATTCGCACCGTCAAGCGGGCTCCTTGAGTGGCGCATTCCCACCGGAAAGGATGCTGGATCATTGTCTGGCACTGCAACACTACGTTGCAGCGTATCGGGCTACCCATCAGTTGACGACGACTTGGACGAGAGCTTTGAAGATGCCGATGAAGATGCCAATGCCAACCTCCTGCAAGGTTATTACGAGGAACCTACCTCCTACAATGATGCATCCGTTAGCACATCGAAGAAAAGCCGATCCTCCGACCCATCCAAGCGCAAAAAGAAAAAGAAGAAGTCAACAAAAAAGTCTTCTCGCTCCGCTGCCCTGCTACCCGAGGACGTGGAAGAAGATCCCGTCGCAGCTACCATCTCATCCTCGCATCACTCCAAACCTCAAACAACCCCACCTGCTTCCCAAACTCAATCTAATGCCCACCTCCCCTCATTCTTCGCCCCATCATCAACATCCCACCCCGCACGCAGAACCAAAACCCAGATTAACGCAAGCTTGATGCCCAACTCGGCATCAGTCTCCTTCTCCGTGCGAGGCTGGCTTCCCTCCGGTATCAAAGTGGACAGTCTCAACATCGACCAGCGACGCAGTCGCGGTCTGGGCGAGAGCGTCAAGCCATACAAGGGCGTCAAATATCTGTGCGTAAGCAATCGCGGCGTGGAACGGCGCTGCTGATGCGCATACTATGTATTTGTTTCTGTCTTATCTGCCCTGCAGCATAGCATTGGTCTTGTTTGTTCGACAAACCGGACATTTGACAGCGTGAATGACGATATGAATTGGATATCTCTATTTCACAACTAGCACTTCTCAAGGAAAGCCATAAGACTAGGACTTCCCCCAGCAAGACTGCTACTTGCTATACTTCCTCTATCCGGTCTCGAGAACCTGCCAGCGATGAAGTCCACATAACCTCCACACTAACCATCAAGGTAACACAAGAACCATACAACCAAAAACTATAATTCAATCTTAAATCGACTTCCCTGTACCTACGTATGTAGGTACATACTACTCCTAACAGTTCAGATCCACGAATAACCTACACCAACCCAAATGACCAAAGCAACCAAATCCTATTCCAGTATGTACATAGCAAAAATTACTTCAAGATACGGTCGTACAAGCAGAGAGATTCCGAAGTCATCCCCACAAACCAGTCCAAATCCAAATCCAACCATCAATTTCCAATCAAACCAACACAGACCATTCTTAGATTGAATCGCTCAATCCAAAAAAGAAGCGATCAGCACCCCAAAAACTCAAAAGACCAAAGCACGGGAAAACGTGCCCGGCGCACTTGAACCGGATGCGAAAGCGTCGATCAAAACGGGATTTCAATGTCAGGGGCTGGATCACAGTTTCGAGGATCGGCGTTCGAGGATCTGGAGGATGAAGTAGGCAACTATTACGGTTAGATTAGGTTCTTTTTTTCCAGGTTTCTTTGCGGGTTTGAAATAGAGTTTGAATCTGCGAATTGGATGGAATAGCAGTTGTGGAATTGCAGGGGGAGACGAAGACGGAGACGGGAAAAAGAGGTAATTCATTATGATTCACAGATTAAGCGTGGCCTTTTTCTTCGTCTGGGTAATGGTAAAATGTAAAAGGGGAGAGGTGAGAAAGTAAATGGTGATAAGATGCAAAGGAAAATGGTAAGGAGAGTCGTCCTCATTGAGGAATAAACAGAGCTAAGCCGGTACATGAAATGGGGGTATATGAGACGGGGAAGGATATAGTGTTCTTCGTCGTCTCGACCGTATAGCAGGCAGAGACGGTGACGGAAATGGTTTGACGAGGAGTCACCCAGACCTCGGGACTTATTTATCCTCTAGTTCTGGATCTGGAGGAAATAAACGAGGTGAGAAGACTCAACGACCAGACGAGATGAAACGTAACCAGAACGGCGAACAGATGATGTGCAAGATTGGGATGTGAAATATATAGAAAAGATGGCAGAAATATCGGGGAAGATGGAAAAGAGATTTGTTTACTCACTGGCAGCAACAACAGCAGCTCGGCTGGCTCCAGCCTTCGCACTGCCTCCACCCAACGTGAAGAGGCAACGCAGCCAGCCGAGAGTCAGCTTCTTGCCGTTACGGTCAAAGTCGGGGTGCAATGCGCTGGCGGCATTGAACTTGCTGAGCTTGCCGGCGTACGGTGGGTACCGGATAGCCAGGATGGCTTCCAGCCAGCCTGGGCTGGAGGTGATGGGGCGGCGGTGCACCCAGACGTCGAAGCTGGAGCGGCCGCGGTAAGCACCGTAGCCACTCTCACCGACACCGCCGAAGGGCAGGGTAGGGATGTGCAGCGCGGCGTCGTTGCAGGAAACACCACCGGAGCGGGTGCAAGACAGGACTGTAACGGACGGTTAGAATGGCTATTTCACAGTGACTGGAAACAGAAAGCGACTTACTCTTCTCAACATCAGCCTTGTTACCGAAGGGATAGAGACCCAGCGGCGTGCTCTGGACACCATTGGCCAGCGCGATGGCCTCGTCAAGGTTCTCCACAGCCAAGATGGGAATGAAGGGACCGAAGCTCTCCTGGGTGCACAGCGAGTCATCAACCGACTCGACCTGGACAACGGTGGGCTCGATGAACAGCTCCTTCTCATCCATAGTGCCACCCATGAGGATCTTGCCCTTGGTGTTATCAAGCATGGACTTGAGACGAGCGAAGGCGGCCGGGTTGACGATGTGAGCGTAATCGGGCGAGTTCTTGGAACCATGGGGGTAGAACTCCTTATAGGCGATCTTGAACTCCTCCACGACCTTCGCGACGAGCGTCTTATCGACCAGCAGGTAGTTCTGCGAGGTGCAGACCTGACCAGCGTTCATGAGCTTACCCCAGAGCATGCGACGGGCCACAAGTCTCGGGTTTGCGGACTTGGACACGATGGCCGGGTTGATACCGCCCAGCTCGAGCACGACGGGGGTCAGGAACTGAGCTGCGGCCTTGGCGATGATGCGTCCGACGGTAGCGCCGCCCGTGAAGAAGATCTTGTCCCACCGTTCGGCGAGCAGGGCCTGTGTCTCGGGAATGCTACCCTGGATGATTGTGTAGCATGAGGGGTCGAGACTCGCCTCGATGATCTTTTGCATGACAGCGGCGCTGCGAGGGGAATTCTCGCTAGGCTTGATCACTACCGTATTTCCAGCAGCGATAGCACCAATGGCGGGGCCAAGAGTCAGCTGGAAGGGGAAGTTGAAGGCACTGGAATAAAGGTCTTGTTAGCTTTGGGGTATTTTCTGGCGGAGCGCGGGGAAGGATATGCGCGTACCCAATAACCAGCACACAACCCAGAGGATCCTTTCTGATCTTAGGGTTCATGAACTTGAAGGTGAGATCAATTTCTGGCGCCTTCTCATCCTTAGCCCACTTGTGCAAGTTACGGGTTGTGTAAACAATATCGTTCAGGAGCCATCCGCTCTCCGCAACGCCAGCTTCGAACCGAGGCTTGCCCAAGTCCTGGGCGCAGGCCTCCAAGATCTCCTCCTCATTATCCTTGATGCTAAAGAGATGTTAGTATACTGTAGCAACAAGCAAGGATATGCAACACTCACGCCCAGTACAGCTTGCGCAGCTGAACGAGGCGGAACTCGATGTCACGGGTCTTGTGCTCCAAGAAAGCCTTGCGGGTTGTGGAGACGCGCGCGGGGATCTCGTCCAGCGAGGTAAACTTCAACTCAGGTAGTGCGACCATGATGAATATTTTAAAAATTATAGTAAGGTAAAAACAAAGGGGAAAAAAGATCAGGGAGCTCCGTAGGTTCTTTAGTAGTCCACGGGCTGTTTCTGCAAGGGAAATAAGGTCTCCGCATCCACATGCTCCGAGCTCTCGGCTCATTCTACTTTCGGTTGACCCCTATTTTTTCTTAGCTTAAACTGCTTCGCTTTTGCATTATTTTAGAAATACTGAGGATAGAGAATCTAACATTCATGTATCCTCAATCAGTAGAACCTCTTCAATATGTCATTTCGTCCCCGATGTCACGCTACCTCTATTTACATTGTGAGAATGAGCCGCGGCTTCACACGATCTGCGCCCCCCGCGTGAAATGCGATCGACAGTGGCCAAGGTTTATTCCTCGTGTGGGCGAGGCTGACGGCTTATAAATGGGCGTCGCAGGGACGTGCATGGTAACTAATGGGCATTGCTGGGATACTTGAGGTGGCGTCGACTGTTCCCTATAGGTGCATAGTGTACCAACATGTATATATCATGCAGGATCTGACCTTTCAAAATATGCAAAATATGCAAAATATGGGAACTGTCTCCAAACCTCAACATCTGTGACAATATACCTAATATATCTGAAAATGTTTTAGTTAATTTAGTTAGTTACAGAACTAACTACATGTAACTACGAGTAGCTCTCCAACATTTGTTAATCCTTAAATATAGTCACGTGATCCCGAGATAAATCCGCTTCCCCAAGTGATCGGCGCTCTACTCTAATACCCCACCGAAGAAGGTACCTACAACATATGTACAACGGTAGCTTCTACGCTTCGATATGCATCGCCCAAATAAGACGAATATGAATACGGAATGTTCGAACGTTTCCTGACAATGGTTAGGTATGCGGCCATTAGCGACATCGAAGCGTTGGAATCGCATACAACACTACATCACAATATTGGGGGCGTCATTCCCGCGTCATGAAAATCAGCTATTACAACAGTACGACGTAACCAACTTCTGTTTAAGTTCATCTCAAATTCAAAACACGATTCATTCAAGACGATCAATTATGCTTCGACTTCCAGAATGCAAAAGTAGATCGGACCACCTACCCATCCAGCAGGAGGGCAGAGCCCGACAATGGAATCAGATCAAGACTGTATAGAAACAAGAAAGAAAAAAAGTTGTAAAAAATAGGAAACGCCATATAGACAACAAGAACATCATATATAGAGACAGACAGCCAAGACCATCAGGGTATCAACATGAGCAGCACCGAGTTCAAGAAACAAAATCAGTTCTTGAACTGATCCTCAGTAACACCCTTACCCATAGCGGCCGTGCTGCTCACACCGCCGGAAACCATCTTCAGCAGGTTATCGACGTAGTTGGCGCCAGACCATTTTTGGTGAGTGACAACGTCGACACCCTGCTCCATCTCGGGCTCCTGGACCAGCTCGCCGTAGGCGCGCATGCCGTTCTGGGCGTACGCCTTGGCGAACTGGTGGGAGATGAGGGCGGTGGTGTGCAGACCGGCCAGGGTGATGAATTGCCAGGAGTAACCGAGAGCGCCGAGACGCTTGATGTAGGTCTCCTGATCGTCGCGGGACATGGCCTTCTTCCAGTTGAAGGAGGGGGAGAGGTTGTAGGCGAGCTTCTGCTCGGGCCAGACGGCGTGGACACCATCGGCGAACTCCTTGGCCTGCTTGTAGTCGGGCATCTTGCTCTCCATCCAGATGAGATCGGCGAAGGGAGCGTAGGCGTTGGCGCGGTTGACGGCGCACTGGGTACCACCCTGGTAGCGGTAGAAGCCCTCACGGGTACGGGGAGACTCCCAGTTCCAGTAGATCTCGACGCCGGTGAGACCCTTGGCGATGGTGCGGGCCTCGGTGTTGTTCTTGCCCTTGGCAGCGGCAAGGTACTGCTCGATGAGACCCTGCTTGTTGCTGGAGGCACCGGCGTTGATGGCGTCGATAACAGCCTCGTCGAAGAGCTTGAGACCGGCCTGGGCAGTCCACTCGTCCTCAATGGCCTGGAGCTGGGCACCGTTCTTGCCGGCTTGCTCGGCAGCAACCATCAGGTCGTTGAGGGGCTGGAGCTTGGGGTTGGTGGAACCGACGATGAAAGCGTGATCGCGGTGGTCGATGGTGGAGGTGATGAGAGTGGCAGCCTCGGAATCGGTACGGGCAATAGCCAAGAGGTCGGAGCCCATGATGTCAGCCTGGGCACGGATGGCAACCAGACGGTTGATGTGCTCGCTGATGGGGACAAGGACCTTGCCGGCCATGTGGCCGCACTTCTTTGTACCAGGAGCCTGATCCTCAATGTGGATACCGGCGGCACCACGCTCAATGAAGAGCTTGGTGAGCTTCATGACAGCGGTAAGACCACCGTGACCGGTGTCAGCATCGGCGATAATGGGGCGCAGGTAGTCGACGTTGGCGACGCTTCCGCGCTGGTCGGCGGGAGTAGTCAGACGCTCCTCACGCTGTTTGCGGTCGTGGAAGAGCTGTGCCATGAACAACTGGTTGACCTTGCGAGGGACGGTGTCCTATAGCAACACTACGTCAGTATGCGCCACAGTAACAAATTCCGATAGATTAACATACCATGGGGTAATCGGCAAGATCGGGGGAGGGCTCGTCAGTGGACGAAGCGGTAGAAGAGCTCTGCCAGCCAGAAACGTAGATAGTATCGAGGAACTTGCACATCTGCGTGATCATGGTAGGCTCGAGACAGCCGTAGGTGAAGCTAGCCTGCTTGTTCTGTTGGTCGGGTAGAGTTAGCATATTGATCGGCAAATGCAACGAATAATCTCCCAAATCAACTTACCTGGAAGTTGGATTCCACAATGCCCCAGAGCTTCTTAGCTTGCACATTGGAAGGGTAGTTGATCTTCAGGTTACCACGCTTGGCCACAATCTGCTCGGCAGTGAAAGGGCGCTTGGTGTAGCGCCACCGGGAGTCCTTCCACCAGTTCTTGACGGCCTCAACCTCAGCCTGGTACTGGCGGTCCTCATCTTCGTGCAGACCCATGATGAAACTTTTGGTATAATACAAAAAGGGAACAAATGTATAGTGATAGTATGTATGCGTGAAGCAAGTGTCACGTTTTCGTCCAAAGCTAGTCCAAGTATAGACAATGGAACAAATGTAGAGATAAGTATGAGAATGAGAAGAGAAGCCAAGGAAGAGAGAATAGCTATAATAAAAAGGAAAAAGAGAATTCGGATCACAAGCCAGAAAAACCCGGGGTACTTATTTAACCTTCGAATGCGTCACACACCTGAAGTGGTCGGTAAACGCTCGGCTCACCGGGAGTACAGTCATTACACCCAATGCCTAGGTACCTTCGCCCTCGAACAGGTCAGGCTCGACCAATGTTTCACGGGCAAAGCCCTCCGAAAGACGGAAGGCGGGTACAACTGGCTTCGGAAGAGAGGATCCAGCCTCTGATGATCCTCGGTCTAATGGGAACAACCCTTCGCCACTGCTGACTCTTATCCATGGTCCCTAGGTGTTACAAATAATCGGCATGTCTTTGGAATGTTGACAGGAATCTGATTCAAGTGGTTTTATCTCTATAACTTCATAATTGTTCGAGTTGTAGTGAGATGTTCAATGTTCAATGGTCGTTGACAGATTGCCGGCGGATGACGTCGAAGACACATGCCATTACCGTGACAATACACAATACGCCGTAAAACTCATTTTCACGTGCATCAACTGTTTTCGGAGCATGTTCATCAGTTGGGAATAGTGTCAAATTGAAGGATATTCTCCGTAAGATTGAGCTGTACGCCATACAGTCAGGTCACTTGAAGTTTCACATTGATCTCCCTGCGCGATCCAGCAGAACCGACTGTCCGGACCCAAATGTCTGCCTCAGTCATCTCTGACGTTTTGTCATGCCCCGGTATTCGGTGGGTCTCCACCGGGCGAATCCTCTTCAATGTTCTTTTCTGCACGCATTCATTCCAAGGTTCCTTTACATTCACTCGGCATTTCTCGGTCTTTACCTACGATGTAGGATTCGGGATTCAAAACATACATCGTAGGATCTAGACAGAGCTCTTACAGCTGAGAATGAGAAGAAGACAGTTTCTCCAGCATATATTGGCCGCTCGATCCCACCGGTAGCCATCTGCCAACCTACAATATACAACCTTGCATACTCTATATTCGGACATATCGCCGTCCCCAACACTCACGACGAATTCAACCCGGAAGACCTGAGACTCACAAGTCACCTGCACATGTCTATATCCAATCGCAGCAGCTCCACCCTGGTGATCTTAGCAAAAATGACTCAAAGCCACCCTCGAAATTGGACCTCGGCACAACTCACTGCCAAACTAAACCGCATACGGCACCGATAAGGCTGGCAGATCAGGAACATGTATACATCTAGATTGAGTCTGGAAATATGAAACAACGTACCTGGCTTCCGTGTACTATATCCGAAATAAGAACGTCCATCAATGTACATCTGGTATTCTACTGCCTCAAATATAAACTCTACGGCTGAATCGGATCGTGCCCTCTTCCATGAACTCACGGGTACTTTAATCGGACTACCGATAACTTTAACCACACCTCTACCTACACCACAATGTAGATTCAAGAAGAGAAAGAACATTGAAGCAATACAATAAACCAGGAACCTTCAGATACACACGGTGTACCCCAATACCCCAGGTCCTCAGCCCCAGAGCCCACGAGAACAGCCTCGGGAAAACAAGGGATCTCCCAACTCCCACACCCGTCATATTATCGATGCGATCCCAGACGACCTTACAAATGACGCCTTCGGTATCTCTGAACTGCGGACTTTTTCGGTCGGCATTGTACCGAGGCGTCCGCCGGCTTATTTTCGCTTGAGGTTCGGGTTGTGGTTGAGATATACTCCAGAGCGCCAAGCTCATTACGCGGGCTGATCATTTACCAGGGAGCCGGTAGGACAAGCGGAAATATATTGAGTGACATGTTTCATGAAGAAATAATAAACTTTGGTGTCCATTGTTTTTGTCTCGTTTTATAGGTCTTATTTTATGAAGGGGGGAAAAAATTGGGGACAAGTCATAACGAAGACAAACATCGAGAAACAAAGCAACGCTTAGACAGTCAACTGTCTGATGATATCCAAGTTCACCCCTCGCACCCCTTGAGATGCATTTTCTATACTCCGTCTTTTGATTTTGCCGCACGACCCAATCAATAGGCATCCTGAGCCACAACTGCCTTGTGATACGTCTCGTAGGGAGTAATGGTTCCCAACGAGCGCCTCATGTGGGCGTTGAGGATCTCGAGTCCGTAAACATAACTGGCGTTAACCCAACCGAATCTGCGAGCGAATTAGCATCCGACATATACATTAGACAAGATGGAGCAGAAACATACCCTTCACGAGGAGCACCCTTGAAGTCCGTGCCCTGATTGCCATACTCGGCATCAACTCGGTGTGGATCGATAGGCCGGGTAACATCATATTTCTCCACGACAACACCGTTGAAGTCAACGAAGGCCTTGGTGATCATATAAACCCACTTGTACGCAAGTCGCTCAGCCTCCTCCTGGTAGCCGTAGCGCAGGAAGGCCGTCCAGGCAAGCATCTGCTGCGGCGCCCAACCGTATGGGTAATCCCACTGTCGGTTAGGACGCTCCAAGCCGACCGCACCGCGCGACTTCTCGGTACCCGAAACCAAACCACCAAATGCCTCGAACCGGGGCAGGGCCTTTTCAACCATGATAGCAGCTTGAGCGGGAGAAGCGAGACCTGCCCACATCGCCCAGAAGGTCGTGGCGGTTTCGTAGTCTGTGCGCTCCTTCTTGACCGTGTCGTAATCAAAGTACATACCCTTCTCTGCGTTCCAGAGAAGCTGGTCCATGCGCTGCTTGCGCTTGCGTGCGCGACGGTCCCAGACTGCCGAAGACTCAGTCTCGATGTCCTTTGTGAGGGGTGTACGGAACTCATCCGGGATTGGAAGCTTGTCTTTGAAGTGAACGCGGATGATGCGTGCAATATCAACTTCGTATTTATAGAGCAGGGAGTTGAGATCGACGGTGGCTAAATTCCCGCACACGCCCTCTAGACGGTAGCTAGTATCGTGACCGGACTCACGGACGGCGCGGTCGTGCATGAAGTATTCGTCGAGTTTGGGCTCGAGGATCTTCCGGGAATTGTATGCTTCGACAAACTCCTTGAAGCTCATCCCATGCTTCTCGGCATATGGGGTGAGAATGTGCACGAAGTGAGAAGGTTCAGTCTCTGGGGGTACGCCCCAGCCTTCGGGGCGATACCTGGACAGACCAGACTCTGGATCGAGGCGGGGTGCGGTGACCCAAACGCTGTTGTACTCCTTGATGGCAGCGAGGACAGCATTGCGGAGGAACTCACGTGAATCGGGCTCGTTCTTGATTCTTTCGTAGACACGCAACGCCATGTCGGTTAGGAAGGGCGGCTGCGAGCGCGTTAGGTAGTAAGATCGATTGGCGTTGAGGATTTTGCCGTAGTGCTTGATCTCAAAGCAGAAGTTGATGACCATGCCTTTGGCAAGATCGACGCGATCGCTGACAAGCAGGCCCAACGACTCCATGTAGCTATCCCAACCGTACAGCTCGTTGAAACGGCCACCCGGCACCACAAACGGCACGCCGACCAATTCGGTCTCATTGGTTGCTTCATTCAATTTCTTTTGCATAGCCAATGCAAGGAGACCAGGCTTGTCGTTAAGTTGCATCACATAATCGGGCGTGATCTCAGCTGGCAGCATCTGCACATCCAGACGTAGCTCAGGGTGGTCCTTCGCAATCTTTTGGTAGTATTCAAATTGTGTCGGAGCACCAGGGGGGATGTAGATTCGCGGTCGAGGATCCGAAGTCCAGTCTTTAGGGTCACGGCCCGCGATTTCAATGTTGGAACCATCGATACGTCTTGTGAGGGCCTTCCAGAAAGAATTCTTAATCAGACGGGAGAGCCGCGATACTGGGTTCTCGCTCAACCGTGCTTCATCAAGAATAACGTGCTTGCGACCGTAGTCTTTAGCGATGGTAAGCTCTTGAAGGAGGTTGGAGAGCATGTAAGTGCCCCGCACATCAACTCGGTTGTGTCCCGACGATGCCGCAGTTCCGACCGAGAGCACCTGCAACTATTAGCAGTTGTCTCCGGTGATCGTCATTATCAAGCATACCTTGGGACCCATATCCTCGATGGTGATCTGCATATTTTGATCTGTATCTTCCTGCTTCAGGAGAGCCTCGAGCGTCTCATCCACCTCGATAAGGAACTTTCGCGGGCGTCCCGACGCCTCATCTATCCGCTGTTGTCAGCCCTGGCACTGAATTGCACATATATTTTGTTTACGGTAAGCATACCGTGACTACCGCGTCGAGAAGGCAAGGTTCCAACAAAATCACTGATGTCTTCGCGGCTATAGTCGCTCAAACCCTAGATAGCAGTAACAGCATATGTCAGCTCGCTGTACCTGCCACCGCGGGGTACTCCGGACAGATGTGGCTGCTTACCACTGAGAATGCACGCCTTCCGGATCTGAACTTCCGTAGAGTATCTTCATTGCCATAGTAGACATCTGGATTGGAGAAAGGATCAACGGGATTAGAACCAGACCTGGTGTGCCCCTTTGACGAGCTCATGGTCTGTGTGGCAGAGGTAGAAGATTCAAAGGCACAATCCGAAAATCGATTGTGCGTTACGCAAGGATGCGTCCACACCGACTATTCCCCGTAGTTGAAAAACTTTAAACAAACAGCAAGCGCAAACGTTTTAACACGCCCGATATAAGACTTTTTTTTGGCAATTGTGCCCGATGGTGTTGGTGATTTGATCGAATGAGTCACCGGGGGTGTCCTTGTTCGATGATTGAGACAGTCTCAGTTTTGAATGATAGGCAGATTCAGTATCGATGAGATAGTATCTAAGTGAAGATATAGAACCTTCGAGTATGGATACTGGATGTGTTATGAACCTGGCAGAGGAAGTGGGAGAATCTTATGACGGCATTGAACCCGATGATGTCGCCGCTCCACTTTATATGTTGCCGCTGATAAGAGAGATAACGAACATGGGAAGGCGAGGCCCGAGAGAAAAATGGATAGAACAAAAAGCAAACATCAAAAACAAATAAATAATCAATCTCAGTTTGAAAGTGTTTCAAATAAAGATGGTTGCGGCCGAGACCACGGTGATAGCCAGCCATGTACAGGAATGTTGGGTATTTCACCCTAACAAGGGTTCACTGAGTGTCCCATGATAACATTGAAGTAGATAGACTCTCCAGCAGATCATGGGAAGATTTTGTCACACCTAACTACATGTACGTTGTAGGTACGATGTAGTAGGTACCTAGGTACATCTTCCTTTGAGCATACTGGATAGAATTCTACGCAGGTGTCACCGAGAAGCCCAGGTACACAAGATGGCGGTAAAAATAAAGCTCAAACCGGCGTTCAAGGTAGCCCTTCTTGGCAGCCGATTTACCCTCAATTAGCATTGTAATTTGTGAATTCGATAATGTCCTTCTAAACACAGATATCTACAAATGATATTCAAAAAACCTTCGCCCGCACAGATTCTTACAGCTTGGCAGCAATGGCGCTTCCGCCGTCGACTGTGATAGTCGCGCCGTTTACAAATGCACCGGCACGGCTACTCAAGAACAAGCAAGCTCCAGCCACATCCTGCGGGGTGCCGATGCGACCCAGAGGCACACCGGCCGTGATAGTCTCACCGAACTCCTTCAAGGTGGCAGCCATCATTTTACTCTCGAAAGGACCACAAGCCAAGGTGTTAGAGCTGCATACCACATTAGTCCCACATGAAGACCAAAACCATCTCGAAGAGAAGCATAGCAATGGACAACGGATATACTTACGTGACATTGCGCCTGCCAAGGTGGTTGGCGAGCACCCGGCTCAGGTGGTGCAGACCGGCCTTGCTAGAACTGTATGCGAACGTCTCGAGCGAGGGAACACGGAGCCCATCAATGCTGCCAATGTTGATAATGCGGGCGGGGTCTTCGGGCGTAGAGGCCTTTTCCAAGAGTGGTGTGACAAGCTGGGTCAGGTCAAAGACCCGGTGGAGGTTGAGGGTGAGGACTCGCGTGAAGGCCTCGGAGGGGTATTCATCGTAGGGAGCGCCCCAGTTCGAGCCGGAGTTGTTGACGAGGACGTGGAGCTCTAGGAAACAGAATTCTGGTTAGGACTGATGCACTTGAGTCGTCGAATGGTGATGATGTCTTACTGCCTTCGCGCTTGCCCACCTCCTCGGCCAGCTTCTTCACGTCCTCGAGCTTATAGAAGTTGGCCGGGATGGCGTGGGCTTTGCCCTTGCCAAGAGCATTGAGCTCCTGGACTGCTTGGTCGCAGGCCTTTGCATCACGGGATGAAATGTAGACGGTGGCGCCATTTGTAACATAGCCTTCTGAGATCATGCGACCGATGCCTTTAGCTCCGCCGGTGACCAGCACCACTTTGCCCTGCAGGCGCGTTAGGATGGTCGGAGAGATAGGAGTACTAGCGATCTAACCTTGACGTTGAAAAGACTTGCAGAATCCATTGTGAATATGTAAAGTTAGTCTGAGTATTGTATTTCCAAACGAGCGAAGATCAGAGATTACTATTGTTATATTTGTCACTCGCAGCTTTCCCCATTGCACCCCATACCCGAAGCCGAGATCACTTGGAGGCCAGCCGAGGCTTTCGGGACTGGGATATCTTTCCACCGAGACATGCACTAGTCCTATTTGGGGATCAAGTTAGGGCTGTATTGTCAGGGTTTCGCGGGGTCTCTGGTCGAGGTGTTTGGCTGTTTTCATTTGTACGTCCAAAGCATATACCCTCGTTTTGATAGACTTGTTAATTTGTTGTTTTATTCGCACACCTCGAAAATGGAGGAACTTCTGTCAAAGCACCGCAAAGAGCAAAAAGATCTCCAAGGTCGGATTACGCAAAAGAAAAAGTCCGCCACCAAGAAAACTCGCAAGGGAGTCAACGACGAATGTGAACAATGGCAGCGCGAACTGTCTGAACGACAACAGGCCGAGATTGCGCAACTGAATGGAGATCCCGCTGATGGACTTGAAAACCTCAGTCTGGAGGATGGCCAACGGACAGATGACGAAGGTTCGAAAGAAGACAAATTCCCCGAGGAGCCACAAGAAGCACAACCGGCCCCCGCGTCTACCCCAGAGCCATCCTCCGAATCAACCCCCAAGAAGCCGAATCGCCAGAAAGCTCGTCTTGCCCGTCGTGCAGCTGAACAAGCCGCCCAGTCAGCCGCCGCAGCAGAGGAGGCTGCAACGCAAACAAACTACAGAGGCAATGAACAAGGAATCATGGATGCTGCGTTCAAGAAGCTGGGTCTGAAGGAAATAGAGGTGACCCCGGATGGACATTGTCTCTACTCGGCGGTTGCCAAACAGCTCGATGAATCCGGACTCGGCTTGCGGCCGGACCCAAGCCGGATCGTCCTCCAGCCCGCGACACAGTCACGCATTGACACAGTCGCTTCGCCACAGCATGATGGGTACCGAGCTGTGCGTGCCGTGACAGCAGACTTCATTACGGAACATAAGGAAGACTTCGAGGCCTTCATGGAAGAGCCCTTGGAATCGTACACTCGGAAGATCAAATTGACTGCCGAGTGGGGAGGGCAGCTGGAGCTGCAGGCGATTGCCAGAGCATACGGTGTGGAGATCAATGTTGTACAGAGTGATGGGCGGATGGAGAAGATTGAATGTGGTGATGGTGACAAATTCGACGAGGAGGAGAAGCGCAACCGCGTTATCTGGCTCGCGTACTACCGCCACACTTACGGACTTGGCGAGCATTACAATGCCCTCGTGAAGAAGTCCTAGGGTACTCAGACCAATATGATTGATTTCATTTATTGCTCAACCCAGGAAGGGGGAGACTTGACTGTGCATTCTCAGGTCTTTATCTTGTTCTGTTTTGCCAGGTGCTTCTTCAGCTCTTCGGCAGATCTAGTTACGACGACGCCAGATGGAGACCCGGTCGTGGATAACCCCATTCTCTCCCTGGCCTACCTCGTGCGTGCGTTCTGGCTTCCAGTGCGCCACTCTTTCCAGGCCGGCTTCACTTGGTGCCTGCAGTGGATTGTGCTTGACAACACCGTTGACATATCGGACTTCCTCGCCGGGGTGGCTCAGGTGCTCCACATATGCTTCCGACGGGGAGGCGTAAGGGGGTCCCGGAGCTTGAGGATCCTTGTGACGGGGGAACTCGAGACAGATTAAGTTGCCCGCCGGCGAAGGGGAAAGAAGCTGGGTGTGTCGAAGTGCCCATTTAGGTCGCATTGATGGCTCCAGAGCACAGAAGAACTGCATAATAGTCAGTGTGAGAAACAATAAACATAGATACATGTATTTTCGAGGTAGACACAACAAAAGATAAGAGTCTTATCTCCAGTCGCGTGGCTATTTCCCCGCATTGCATGAATATTCCAAACCGGAAAAGGAAAATGCATGCATACCGTGTAATCATAAATAACATCAAACCCATTCAATGGCACACCAATCTCCTTCAACCAGGCATCACTGAAGAAGTCACCCTGAACCCAAGTGACCTTCCCAGTGCCAACAGCCTGGTCCCGAGCCCGGTACCAGTTGGCATTTTCATTTTCTTCCTTCTTGCAAGCCTCGATAGCAGCAGCACTGTATTCAAGACCATAAGCATCGAAACCAAAGCTCGCAAGCAAGAGGACATCAACACCCCTCCCGCATCCAGGAACAAGAGCCTTCCGCCGATACTCCTTGCCCTGTGCATCGGTCGCGACAGCCGCGCCAATAGTCGGACGCTGCTTGACGAGCGTGTCTTCCAAGGCGGGGTTGGGGAATCCGCGATCCCACGGCAGGTTATCGCCCTTATCCCAGAGGGAAGCCCATCCCTCGACGTATTTCTCGCCCTTGTACTGAGACAGGTGGGTCTGGATCTTCTTTTGGTCGATATTGGTTTGAGTTGGGACGCTCATTGTGGCTTTGTGTTCTTTAATTGAGTTCCGGGTGTTATTGTTTGCTTGTTGAGAGTCGAGAGGGACGGCGAGTTCACCGTCTTTCTGCCATGTCGACTCCAGAATTAAGGGCTTATTAATCACCTCCTTGCAGCGCTGGGTTGAACTGAGGGTCAATTCGCGTGCAAAGGATGTTTCTAGATTATTCGGTCGGCCACATCCTCGATGACGACGAATGGATCTGACGGAGATTGGGATCCTGGGGTATTTATTGATCAGGCGGTTTGCCAAGCGCATCTCAGGTTGGAATCTGGGGGTGACAGGGCTCCCAAGTGGATAACACTGGAATTATATAAAGCACTAATGCTAAAGCCAAGAATGAGTCTATTGTGACTATCAAGTACTTGCTGATGCCCATCTAGTGATGTTCTAGAGGGTTTTCCAGGGCTGTCTTGGCCAGTCATCTCCAACCATCAAAGCCTCGGGATGACCCGCGCTCATATTTGCCGACGGAAGACCGGCACCGTCTCGATGATGACTGGCTCTATAGCCCTGTTACTAATTTGATAAGGGAAACTAATGAAAGCAGAGAGAGTGGAGTCTTTGATATGAGCAGTTCATCGGAAAAGTATCCGAAGATTTTCAAGGATATATGTTAGAAGTACACTTTCCTCGGTCGTCGTCGGTTCTTATCGGTAGCAAAAATCCTCAAATGTCTTTAGAAGCGCAAATATTCTCGATCAACCCCCTGATTCTTTCCTTTTCCTAACATACTCGACCTCGGGACGTCGCACGACTTACGTTGTTTGTGCCTACCAATCTTATAGCGCATTCTAGGGAAAGAGGGGATCGGCGCTCTCTTTTGGACGCAGCTACGAAGCCTTCGATCTTTATTCACGGGTCTTCTATTAAGACTTGCTGACTTCATTCATTGCTGCTCTTCGTTTCTACTCGTATACAGCTTCATCCATGCGAGCGTTACTTCTTATTCAGCGTGTTATATATGCTTAATTATTGGACCAGGCCAACCTTTCTTTTCTTCTATTTTTTTCCATTGGGCACCGTTGATCATCACAGACGTGCGCATTCCGAATCAGGATCTAGGTGATCTCGGAATTTGGAGGGGCTCTAATATTTGACTCGTGATTCGGACTTCAACTATCGCAACAGTTCCAGTTCGATAGCGATGCATTCGTCTAATATGCAGGGGCAATCGGAGACACATGGTATCACGACGTCGTCGTTGGGCAGCGAAGAGCAATCAACAGTCGTGGGCGAAACAAAATCAGAAATCGATTATCATGATGGGGCTTCCAGTAACCACACGGATGAAGAGCACGATGACCCAGAAGATATTCGACCTCGCCTCGAGCGCCAGTCAACGGAGCTCGGTGCTCCTATCAAGGTCGCCCGATTGAAGCGCAGAGGATTGTTTGGTCAGTTGGCATTGGTGGCAGAGGTTGAGAACCCGAAGACCTACCCCCGGAAAACGAAATGGTTCATCACATTCATCGTCGCTTTTGCTGGAGCCACAGCACCAATGGGCAGCTCAGTCTTTTATCGTGAGTCTTGAAACTGCATACTTTGGTACTTGTATGATCACATCTGACTAGTATCCCATCAGCCGCACTATCGCAAGTTTCCAAAGAGTTGAACACGACAAAAACCATCACCAACCTGTCAATCGCTTTGTACATGCTATCAATGTCGATATTTCCTTTGTGGTGGTCGTCATTCAGTGAGCGACTTGGGCGACGCACCATCTACTTGGCTTCTTTTTCTCTGTTTATACTCTTCAACTGCCTCTGTGCCGTTTCGAGTTCCATCTCAATGTTGATTGTCATGCGAATGCTGAGTGGTGGTGCTTCTGCTTCTGTCCAGGCTGTTGGTGCGGGCACCATATCCGATCTCTGGGATTCCAGAGAGCGAGGACGCGCCATGGGTATTTTCTATCTCGGTCCACTGTGTGGACCCTTGTTTGCTCCCATCATCGGTGGTCTCCTCGCTCAGCGCTGGGGATGGCGCAGCCCGCTGTGGTTCCTTTCTGCATTTGGCGCTCTCACTTTGATCTTTATCTTGTTCGCCCTCCCCGAGACGTTGACCGTGCAAAAGCCCATTATGGCTGAACTTGAGGACGACGAGGATGCCAACTTCAGTCGGCCTTTGAGTCGAGTCTCGTCGCGACAGGTCGTCCGGGCCACCACGAGGTTGATGAAGACGTTGAAGATCATCTTCATTGATCCACTCAAAATCATTCTCTACCTCCGCTTCCTCCCAGTTCTTCTCACGGTGTACTATGCCAGTATCGCCTTCGGCTCTCTCTATGTTCTCAACATCAGTGTTGAAGAAACTTTCGGAAAAGCGCCATACAACTTCTCGACCATCATTATCGGTTTGCTGTACATCCCGAACTCGCTCGGCTACATGGTAGCCAGTATATTTGGTGGCAGATGGATGGACAGCATCATGCAACGAGAGGCGAGGAAGGCAAACCGATATGACGAAAAGGGCAGACTGATAGTACGACCCGAAGACCGAATGCGTGAGAATGCCTGGACTGGTGCCTTCCTGTACCCAGCAGGCCTGATATGGTATGGTTGGGCGGCGGAGAAGGGAGTATACTGGCTTGTCCCTGTAAGTTGATGGTTCACATAAGCCCCCAGACCTACCTAATGTGTACGGCTCACTAACTTTGACTTGACAGATGATCGCCAATTTCTTCTTTGGCCTGGGCTCCATGCTCATATTTAGTATGGTGACCACTATGCTCACTGAGTTCATGCCGAAAAAGTCTTCAGAAGGAGTAGCTCTCAACAATTTCATGCGAAATATCTTCTCCTGCGTCGGTTCCCTCGTCACAGCCCCTATCATTGGCGGCATCGGCAATGGGTGGCTCTTCACTATTCTCGGCGTCGTCAGCTTCGCAAGCAGCGCCGTTATCTTCTTGATGAGAGTCAACGGCCCCAAATGGAGAAAGACGATGGACGCACAAATGCACTCGTGAGTTTGACTTTGGTCTGTGTTATCGTTGCATATTATTTCTGGCGTTGGAGCCTATTGTTACCTTGCTTTCCTGGCATATTAAGGGTAGGTCTTATATGACATACCATGCCTTCTTGGTGTCAATAGCCGTCTGTCGTTGTTCTGCACATGCTTTTTCTCTACATAATCATATTCATACCCGGTTGTCTTGTCATTCATGTTGAGCCGGTCTCCAGCTCCTTTTTCTGTGTTGTGCTCACGCTCGTTAGAATTGCTTGTTTCTTCTGAGGATTCAGCCATGCTTCATAATATAAAAGTGATACCCGTTCCGCGTTGAAAAGTATACATGTAGTTATTATAGATGTGCAGTACTTCCAAGAACCTCTCTAACTGGGTTTCCATTAGGCCCCAATGATGTCAATATGGAAGTCACAATTCGATCTTCAATGGACCCATTATTGCTGTGTTGGCTGGTGTTGGTGTAGTGTATTTCCCCAACCCCAAGTGAAAACATTCCACGAAATACTAGCATCGCTGGGATCAAGAAGAACAAGACATGAGTGAGACTGCAAGAATTAACCCGCCTGCATGAAATAGCAGGGCAGCCAATCATGGGCTCATCACGCCATGCCCTTGTCTAGCCAACACTCCTAGCGAACATTCGATGCATCCGTGAGGGGTGGAGGGGTGCGCATGATCTTCGACGGGATTGAGGGATTTGAGGGCATTATGCGCTGGAGTCGCCGAGGGGTTCACTTACAACGCGATACATGTTCCAAGCGAAGTTTGTGAATGCTTCGTTTTCTTCCGGGCTATTGAATTCCAGCACTTTCTTGCTTTTTCCGGGATTCCAGGTGCTCTGGTACTTCCGATGCCGGCAACATGCCTATACTATACAACATACTCCCAATCGACCTATCTATTTTCGGGTCGGAATCTCAAATATAGGATTCAAATGAAATCTGTTATCGACGGCGAGGCGTCTGATCTCCGATCGGCACATACCATTTTTATCGCAATAGGTAGCAAACTAGCAATTCAGTGGCGATAATCATGTCCATCTACCTAAGTCCAACTGTATATTCAATTCTGTTGTAAATCACTGAAACCTGAGGACCCTGCCCAATGCTGAGAATAGAAACAAAGATACCAATCTACATACCCTACAACGTGCAACTGTTCCCGAGGATCGCCATCCACCTACAAGTAACACAGCATGGGTACTCGGCCCGCTGCATCGAGTTGGGTACATAGATGACCCAATCTGGCAACCTAGCTGATCAGTCGTATCAGGAAGTACAACATATCGGGAATGATGCGGAAAGCTAGCACCGAGTTGATCTGCTAGAACAGAGCAGATTGGGCTGGGCATGCATGCAACTGTTTTTGGACTCGAACGGGTGTTGGCTTCGATACCTGTCTATTACTCTTAGATACATTGGGTTGACCGGACACATACATCGTGTGTCATGATCTGGGTACAACATAGAAGAGAAAGTGAGGATCCCAGTGACCAATCCATAAACCGAGTGGACACATCAAGACATCGTAGCCGTGGGGTCAGTGGTTTCATACAACATACGCGGCAGATGATAATTGAAGATGGATGCAGGAAATGGCGGACGTGGTGATTTAGGAGTGGCTGGTGTTGATGCGAAGATCCTAAATGATCGACTGCAGGATTATGGGTGGAATGAGAATAATGAGAATCCCGACCTATCGCAATGAGAGAGAGAAATATTTTTCTGAATATTTTCCTGATGTCGTCCAAGTCCAATGTCCAACATCACCTGACCCCCCACCAACACTCGTGTTCCCTTTCATTTTCCCTTAGGAATGTTGTCGATGCAGATGAAGTTTAACTGCATATTTACATCATCATTCTAACTGTTCCAGTACTCCCTTACAGTTTACAAGTGACAGAGTCTCACAGAATACAAAAAAAAGATCGGGCAATTGACTTTTGAAGTGTCGGTGTCGAGAGTGGAGATTGAATTGTCCACGACTCCATCCGCTTTCTCCATCTGCTCCATACAACTCCATTCACTCCATCGACTCCAGCCACCCTGTTTTGCAATTCTAATTATCACAATGAGGAAGACATGGAAATTATTGAATTGGAAGTCCCGATAGTCCCAGCACCGGATCTCTTTCGAGGTTGATGACCCTGGTCTCTCCACCTCACGGTATAGACCTGCATCCTATTTGCCGCCGTTACCGGGGGACGTTGGGCAGAAATGGGTCTGCATCACTTCTCGCCCTTCGACTTTTCGACTAAAACATTGCCTTCGTGGCTTTGTGTACTCTTCATACACTTACCAAGTTCCCTCGGCCTAGCCTATTTCTATACCCTTTTTACACAATGCGTGTTTTGTGTGTGTACGATGTACTTCGTACCTAATTCCCCATTGTACTATCCAGGCCCAAAAATCAAAACAGAACAGACAAAATTCCCAATTCAATTCATTCAGTGGCACCCACCCCACTTCAACAGACCCAGTCTCCATACTGCTGCAGTACTACCTTTCCTATCTTGACCGACGTGTTCCCCGATCCCCAATCCCCTCTCACTATTTACTGCTTGGTGCTGCAGCTACTCCTGCGGGTGGGGATCGACCTGCTCTCACCCGGCCCTAGGCAAGCACCGGCCTCACTAAACCACCATGTCGGCCCTGGAGATGGAGACCCGAGGGCCGACGTGGCCCAATGACAAGAGAACTCCATCGGGCAGTTCATGGATGACGTTCAAAGGCCCAAGAATCGTAATGCAGTTTGTTGTCGTCCCATCCGACCGCATAGGAGAACGAACTATTATACGCTGCCTCAACATGACCGTCCAATGCGGCCTCTGTGTCACCGGAGAAACAAGCATATCCTTCCTTTCCGTTTTGGTCTTCTAATACAGCTGGTACCTCTGCCCAGTCTTACAAGTCCTCAATTTTCCATCTTTTGTATCTTTTGTTCCTCGTTCTTCCTTGCCGCCCCATACTTCCTTGCAGCGAAAAGCCCGACAAGCCGGCTTGTCAATTCCCCCCCCCCCCCCCCCCCTATTGTTCCGAAGGTCGTCACATCACGCGCAACCAGTCCGCCTCGCCCGGCCTCGATATATGATACGTCATTGACCGGGGCACCATGGCGAAGAAAGCGAAGAAGGGAAAGGGCAATAAAGCTAATAACAACAACCGCTCTCCCGTCGGTTCTGCACCACCCCCTGCAACCGAGAATCAAGACATCGTCGACGACCCTGCCCCCGACCCGGCGGCCGCCGTTGTTGAGGATGCCTTTCAAGTATGCTGATGTCCCTCAATACTCATATCAAAATGTCCAACGTCAATACCAGACTTTTGATTTTGAGTCTAAATCTTTCCAATTTTACCCTGTTACCTATTCAACGACCGATCTGACCGAGGGCCAAAACCAGGACAACAATGAGCCCGCCGCCGATCCGGAGAAGGACCCTGCCTCTGAAGAACCTCCTGCCGCTGAGCCAAGTGGTGATGATAGCCCGGCCCCCGAGTCTACAGGTAAGTACTTTTCTCGTAGACGATGATGTGTATCGTCCAAGGTTTTCTCTTCTACTATCTCTAGTGTAAGCTAACATGATGTTCAGATGCCGCGGAGGCTGCGCCAGCCGAGTCTCCACCTGATGAGACTGCCCCAGAGGCTAAGGAGGAGGGCAAGGATGAACCCGCTGCTGGTGATGAGCCTGCACCAGATGCAGAGAATGCCGACGAAGCTCCCAAGGAGGCTCCAGTAGACGACGCATCTCCTGCGGAGGATGCGAAACCCGAAGAAGAATCAAAGCCTGAAGAGGAGGCGAAACCTGAAGAGGAATCGAAACCTGAAGAGGAATCGAAACCTGAAGAGGAAGCAAAGCCCGAGGAAGACCCCAAGCCAGAGGACGACGCAATGCCCGAAGGGGACCCCAAGCCAGAAGATGACCCACAACCTGAAGGGGAATCTAAACCTGACGACGAAGCAAAGCCCGAAGAGGAGCCAAAGCCTGAAGGTGCAGAGGATGCTCCAGCTGGCGATGACACGAGAAAAGCCGACACTGGCAACAACGGTCAGTATGCGAAGTCGGGTCGATCTTACAAAGTTGACACTTCTTCTGCAGATGAAGAATTCCCGGAATTAAGCCTTGACGAAGATCCGGAAATGATCGCAGCAATCGCAGCCGAGAAAGAGGCTGCTGCTCTAGCAGCCGCAGAAGACGCTCTAGAGAATGAGGAAGGTGCACCAAAGCCTGATGAGACTCCAGCAGCACCTGAACCACCCGCGGAGGAACCGAAGGCGGAAGAGAAGCTGAGCAAGAGCCAGAAGAAAAAGAAGAAGAAGGGCAAGGGTGCCAAGGCAGCCGAACCAG
The DNA here is from genome assembly GCA_030762825.1 of Penicillium turbatum. Classification (NCBI taxonomy): domain Eukaryota; kingdom Fungi; phylum Ascomycota; class Eurotiomycetes; order Eurotiales; family Aspergillaceae; genus Penicillium; species Penicillium turbatum. The sequence continues at coordinate 836,629 of JAUJYX010000014.1, forward strand.
CACCAGAACCAACACCCGAGCCTGAAGCTGAACCAGCCGCTGAGCCAACGCCTGAACCTGAAGCCGAACCAGCCGCCGAACCTGTACCAGAACCTGAAGCTGAGCCAGTGCCAGAACCTGCACCGGAGCCTGAAGCTGAACCAGCACCCGAGCCTGAAGCTGAACCAGCCGCCGAACCTGTACCAGAACCTGAAGCTGAGCCAGTGCCAGAACCTGCACCGGAGCCTGAAGCTGAACCAGCCACCGAACCTGCACCAGAACCCGAACCTGAGCCAGTGCCAGAACCAGCAGCCGAACCAGCACCAGAGCCTGAAGCTGAGCCCGAAAAGCCTGCCGACGATGCTGCTGAGGTTCCAGCTGCGGAAGAACAGACACCGCCCGAACCGCCCGCGGAGGAGCCTAAGGCGGAGGAGAAGCCGCTGAGCAAGAAGGAGAAGAAAAAGAAAGCTAAGAAAGGCAAGAGGGCAGCCGATGAAGAACCAGCGCCAGAACCAGCAGCCGAAACACCGGCGGAGCCTGAAGTATCACCTGAATCAACAGAGGGACTACCTCCAGTCGAAGAGGAAAAGGCTCCCGAAGAACCTGCCAAGGAGCCTGAGCCAGAACCCACGCCAACTGAGGAAGCACCTGCTCCTGAACCCGAACCTGCAGCGCCCGAGCAAGTCGACGAGGCTCCTGAAGAGACACCCGTCGAAGAGAGCGCTCCGGTTGAGCCAGAGCCAGAGCCTGTCGCCGAGCCTGAAGCGCCCGTGGAAGAGCCAGTTCTTGCTGAGGCGGTGACTGAGGAACCGGTCGCCGAAGTAGCAGTTGAAGAAGCAGCTCCCGCTCATGTCGAAGAAAGTGCTCATGTTGAGGAAGCTACGCCTATCGAGGAAAGTGCTACTGTTGAGGAGACACCCGCCGCAGAGCCTGCCTTCGCAGTTGAAGAAGCACCGGCAGAGAGCGCGGAAGAGGCAGCTCCAGCCCCTGCTGAGGATCCCGCTGCCGATGAGGAGAGTGCACCCCCTGTGGAAGAGACACCCGCTGCGGTCGAAGAGCCAATCGAGGAGAAACAGGTCGAGGAACCACCTGCCGCAGAACCTGCTGCGGCTGCCGATGAAGCTCCAGCTGCGGAGCCTGCTGAAGCACCAGTTGTCGAGGCTACTCCCGACGACGTTGAAGAAGCTCCAGCTGAGCCAACTCCTGAGCCTGCTGCTGAGCCTGTGGCCGAACCTGCTCCCGAAGAGCCAGCTGTTGAGGAACACCCCGCCGAAGAGCTTGTGGTAGCTCCCGACGTAGCTCCTGTTGAGCCGCCAGTCGAAGAGCCTGCACCTCCTGCCCCGGAACCCGCCGAGCCTGAAGCCCCAGAGCCACCCGTCCCTGAAGAGAAGGAAGTGACTGAGGATGCCCCCGTCGCCGCGGATCCCGTCGAGGAAGTCCCTGCTCCGGCCCCAGTGGAAGAGGCGCCAGTCGAAGAAGCTCATGCTGCCGATCCACCCGCAGAAGCTGCAGCAGAATCGGAAGTCGTACCCGAGGAGGCGCCAAGGGAGATCCCAGAGGAAGCACCTGCTCCCGAGCCAACGCTAGAAGAGCCAGCTCCCGCGGAAGCAGCTCCATCTGAGACTCCAGTACCTGACGAATCCCGAGCTGAACCGGCCGTTCCGGATGAGACTCCAGCTGAGACACCAGTGCCGGAAGAGGCAGCACCCGAAACACCGCCAGCGGAGTCTGTCCCGGAGCCAGAAGTTACCAGAGATATTCCCATCGATGACCAACCAGCAGAGCCAGAGTCAGCCCCCGAGCCAGCGCCTGTCTTTGCTAGCTACGAAGTGGCGCCCGACGAGTTCGTGCCACCAACAGCAGACGTCCCACGCGATGTAGACATGATCTACGCCGAGCCTCATCCGGACGAGCCCCTAGACGAAGCCGGAGAAGCCGCAGCCGCACGACGCAGCTCCCGACGCCGCAGAAAGCGCACCTCCCCAGTCGAGGGTGAACGCCGCCAATCCAAGACATCCTCCGAAGGCCGCCGAGACCAGCCCCAGCGCCAGAAGAGCGACCGAAACATTCTCACCAACCGCTGGGCGAAAGCCCTCGAAGAAGCGCGACGCCAGCACGACGAGAAAGCCCAAGCGCAACGCCGACAGCGCGCTCTCATCGAGGAGCGCGAGCGCAGCGGTATCCCCCTGACAGAGAAACCAAAACGCTCGAGGAGCTCCGCCAAGGAGAAGGAGAGAGAAAAGACCAGGGAACTGGATCCAGAAGCCGACGTCCTCGAATTCAAATCCCGACGCCGAACCTCTGACACACCCTCCGGCCAGCCAATCGAGCGAGCCCGCTCAACTAGAACCTCCTCGTCAAAGCAGATGGCGACGTCAGCGCCGACGCCTCGACCCCGCGCGTTCCTGCGGTACATGACCGAAGGCAAATCCGATACGAACGGCCCTCTGCTCCGTATTAATACGACTAAGGGTTCGCCGCCCGTCGACCGTCCGCGCCGATCATCGACTAGCCACAGCAGTGGTAGCCGCCATGAGCGAGGCGAATATGAAGACCGACAGTCTAATGGTCGATCCAGTTACCGGTCTAGTGGGTCTCGATCGCGACGTGATGAGGAGCCTCGTGTTGAGCGTGCTCGCTCGCGCCGCGAAGAAGAACCTCGTGCTGAGCGTGCTCGCTCGCGACGCGAAGAAGAGCCTCGTGCTGAGCGTGCTCGCTCGCGACGCGAAGAAGAGCCTGCTCGGTTGGAGCGGACTGAGACTAGGAGGTTGCGACGGTCGTCTACGGCTGAGCATGGTCGGGTTAGGGAGGAGAAGAGGGAGAGGGATAGGGATAGGGAGCTGCGTGAGCGGGAACAGGAGGATAGGGAGAAAGACGGGGAGAGAGAGAAGAAGCCTGAGGGATCCTCGAGGCGTTCTAGGGAGTCGAGGGAGGTTCGGTCTCATCGTCGACATAGGCGGGAGGATTCGCCGCCGCGAGAGGAGTCGAGGTTGAAGGGTCTTTGGAGGGCGATTGCTGCGCATTAAGAGTGGTTTCTTTTTTTGGCTTTTCGTTTCACTTTCGACCTTGTCTTTTACTTTTGGGTGGTTTGGGGTCTAAGAGAATGATTGCGAGATGATACAGTATGATGATGAATTGCTTGCATTGGGGAGCGAATCATTGCAGGAGTTGACTTTGTTTATTAGCCAGATTTGTTCAATGTGCTTTTTACTTAGACGAGAATTTTTGATTTTTTGGCTGAAACTCTTTTGGAAGTGATTGATATCCATTGCGTATCATGTAGTCGAAGTAGATCGGGCTATTGCAAGTATCTGCTTTTATGAGTTCCGTATAGTTTCTGTCCATTTTGATTCCTATTCAACCCCATTTCCAAGATATGGGTCAGATGTCTCAAGTATGTTAGTGTGTGAAGCGTATCTTCACGAGTGGCCAAAGTGATGAAGAGCAGAAAAGATGCCTCAAAGGTACCAAATGCAACCATGCAGCATGGAAAGCAGCCAAATCGAAGAGCAATGTCTCCAAATGAGACAGTCCAAGCAAATAAGCCAAATCACCTGGCAATTTCCTCGCTCTTCGCGGGAATCACCCTAGAGCACCAACCACACCAACCACGATATAACCCCTTCTCCTCTCTAACAAGATAATTCCCCGTCTCCCTCTCATCCTCATACTCAACAACACAAGCCCCAACGTTAACCCTCTTCTTAGCCTTCTGCTTCACAACACCCCCTAACCCAATAACCTCCTGCCGGAAATACCCAGGCTCCTCCTCATCATGACTATCCGTCGAGATTCCAGCTCCCTCATTCCCAAATGACGTGGGCGCCAAAGGACTGTGGCCAGTACTACTAGTATCACTCCCAGACCCGGACCCCTCCTCGGTGTCACAGTCAACCTCAAGCTCGATCTCCTGCGCGGCAAGACAGCTCTCGCCGCGCCCACACTTGACACCATGGGAGCCTTCGCCGATTCCAGTACCCAGCCCGCCACCGAGGTAAGTGCTGTAGCGTGTGCGCCAGGCCCAGACGCGGCGATAGGTTGTGTCGTTGCTGCGCAGCGTCATTCCGCACTGCGTGCATAGCCAGACGGCTTCTTCGCAGTTGCAGGGGGTGCGCGAGAACGCTTTAGCCGCGACACTGTCTTCGTCCCATGGGTCGGAGGTGGGGTCTGAGAGTGTGTGGGAGAGGTGGGAGGCGAGCGGAGCTGTGCCGCAGGTTCGGCAGAGGCGACGGATGCGGTTTTTCAGAGCTGTTTGGTTTGGCGGTTTGATTGTGCAGTTCTGTGGAGAGGAATCAGCGACTGGGTGGTCTTGACAATTGTTGGGATGTGGCGGTTTGAACTTACTCTGCACACAACCTTTGCGCAGCGTCGACATTCGCCTACCATGTCGCGCGCGCACTTGCCTACTTTCCCGCGGGTCATGCGGCTCTGCTCGGCGCTAGGACGGCTGAGTAGGCGTATGACTGATTTGACGCTGTCCGGGAGGACAGAGCCGCTGTCTAGCATTTCTGCTAGGGTTTCGATGTATTCATTCTCGCAGCGGAGGGTTTCTCTCGCTAGTTGGTGGCGGAATGGTGACAGGTTCACGTGGAACTGGCGACACGTACTGGAGAGGGCGTAGAGGGTATTCAGATCGATGGCGCGAGCGATTTCCTTGACGATGCTGTGTGGTGGACATGTTAGTTGAGTCGTGTCTGTTGACTGTTGGTAACGACATACGGATAACAACTCAAGGCTGCCGAGAAGCCATTCCGATTTGAACTCGAGCTCTCCTCTTCACGTGTCTCAGATGTAGATGATGGGGAGAGTCCGGCCGGCTCCGACACGATGGGGTCACCCACGGGGAATGGGGTCTCCAAGTGCGCCGATCCATCGGTAAATGCATCGTCGAGGTCGACAAACACCACCATGCTGCTCCATCAGAGGCCTTTCCCGGTCAGCTCATCAGATCAAAGGGGTCTTTATATGTAGTCCAGCTCAGGCACAGGATCTCAGGTCCCCGGGGTGGGATGATGGCGGAACGAGGGGCTCCTCCGAAGATCGGGGGCGGTGAGTGGTGTGATGTTCTTGGGTTGTTTAGTCGCGTGTCGGCTGTCTCTTTTGATCTTCGAATCTTGAGCTGTTTGGATACGTTGTAGTTATTCAAGACTTTGATGGATAGAATGAGTCAAACTACGTCAGAGTCCATTCCCCCTCCTACGGGTATTATCGGCCAAAAAATGCCGAAAACACCGGGGAGGGCTTTTATGCTCCGTAACGACGACTCCATTTGACTCCAATTTCTCCAACGAATGGCGGGGTATCTCAATTTATACTGCATACATAATCTATCGCATATCAATCCCACGTTTGATATCCCACACCTTCTCACCTTCGTGCCTTAGCAAATATGCCGCTCAACGCCAAAGCCGTGTACTCCCGCGCAAATGCGGACTACGTCCCGTTTGCCAGTCGACGTAGTACCGTTCACAGCACCAAGGGCATCGTATCATGCAGTCAACCGCTAGCTGCTGCGGCGGGTCATCGAATCCTGAGCCAAGGTGGAAACGCAGCAGTATGTTCTTCATCCGTGGGATGAAATGGTTTGCAAGAGACACTAACTCGATATTCTCATCTAGGATGCCGCTGTCGCAGTGGGTAAGCCGTGTCTTGCCTCAAATCGCACGACAGGCGATAGCACGAACACTTGACTAATCTCATGCATATAGCCGGCGCACTCAACATGACAGAGCCATGCTCCACGGGCATCGGAGGTGACATGTTCTGTCTCTTTTATAACGCCAAGACGAAGAAGGTGCATGCGCTCAATGGTTCAGGTCGGTATCCCGGCGATGCCACCTTAGAGAAAGTCCGTAAGGACCTTGGTCTGGCTCCCGGCGCACAGGGGACGCTGCCCATGCTCCATGCTCTAGCTGTAACTACGCCTGGAGCCGCTGCTGGGTGGGTGGATACGATTGAGAAGTTTGGCAGCGGCAAGCTATCGCTGGAGCAGATTCTCCAGCCCGCCATTGACCTTGGCGAGGAGGGATTCCCTGTGTCAGAACTTTCGTCAGCGGGTGTAAGTACCTTCTCGTTATACGTGGTCTCTTGGTGAGCTAACCCAAGCGCAGTGGCATGATGCTGAGAACGATATCCGCAACGCATCACCTAATTTCCGTGAGATGTTGAAGAAAGATGAGTCGGCTAAAGACGGCGTGCGAGCCCCGGGCCCTGGCGAGATCATGAAGAATCCCACTCTAGCCAAGACCTTCCGCGCACTTGCTGCAGATGGCAAAAAAGGATTCTACCAAGGTCGTATCGCAGAAGCCATCGTCAAGGTAATCCAAGATCAGGGCGGTTACATGTCACTCGAGGATTTGGCGTATCACGCCGAGACCGGAACCCAGGAAGTCGATGCTATCTCACTCAAGTTCACCGGTCAGGACATCGTCTCCAAGTCGACACCCGGCACAGACGGGGAGGCCAACCAGGGCGTTGAAGTCTGGGAACACCCACCCAACGGCCAGGGCATTGTAGCACTAATGGCACTCGGAATCATGGAGGAGCTCGAGAAATCCGGCAAGATCCCCAAGTTCACCGAGGCTCAGCACAACTCCGCCGAATACCTGCACGCCGTGATCGAGAGTCTGCGCATCGCCTTCGCCGACGCAGCCTGGTGGGTCACCGATCCCGACGTGGAGCGCGTGCCATCACAAGGCCTACTCGACCGCGCATACCTCGCTGAGCGGGCGAAGCTCTTCACACCGGAGCGTGCGACCGACATAATCGACCACGGCAGTCCCGCCCACAACCACTGCGACACGGTGTACTTTGCCGTGACAGACAGCGAGGGCAACGGCATCTCTTTCATTAACAGCAACTACGCCGGGTTCGGATCAGCCATCATCCCCGCTGGGTGTGGCTTCACGCTACAGAACCGCGGTGCCAATTTCTCGCTGCAGGAAGGACACCCTAACGTTCTGGCATCGCGCAAGCGTCCCTACCACACTATCATCCCTGCTCTGATCACCAATGTCGCGGACGGTTCCTTGCACTCTGTGTATGGTGTTATGGGTGGCTTTATGCAGCCGCAGGGCCATGTGCAGGTACTGCTCAATATGCTTGCCTTCGGGTATCATCCCCAGGCAGCGCTTGACTCGCCGCGGTTCTGTATTGCTGCGCCGAAGGACGAGACGGATGACGGCACGATCTGGGTTGAGGAGGGTATCAGTGATGCTGCTATTGAGGGACTGCGCAGTCTCGGTCACAAGATTGAGGTGTTGAGTGGCTGGAAGCGGGCTAACTTTGGTCGCGGCCAGATCATTCGTTCGTACTATGATGATGGGAAGATGGTGTATGGGGCAGGCAGTGATATGCGGGGCGATGGAATGGCGTTCCCTCTGCTGTAAATGTTTTGTCGACAATGATGAGGCTTAAGATTTGATGAGGACTGATCATAAGTGATCCAGCATCGTGAATACAAACTATTCTCTTTCTTTTCTTCTTTTGGGGCCATCTTCAGGCCCATTCGTCTGTTTCAATCTTTATTGGGGTTAAGCAGGCCAACATATACCCAGTGTCCTTTCGTCAACATTCGAGATTTCAGCGGGGTTTATATGAGAGCTACGTTCAGTCGAGGGACGATGAAGTAAAGACGAGGTTTCCATACTGATCAATGCAACAGCAGGAAAAATACGGCAAAAAGAGCACCGAGATGGCGTGGTCTATCTATCGGCGACATGTTTCCGATAGGAGATCTCAGATACAAACCATTCCCAGTACAACATACTCAAGACAGCACAATTCTCATAGATAAACAGCCTGAAAAGTCCTAACACAACCCAGATACAACAAAAATCGATACAACAAAAAGCAAGACCTAGCCCAATGACCCATACAACCACCTATAGCCAGCACCTACAACAAACAAGTATATTGTCAGCATACAACAAATCTACGCCCCAAAACAGCCACCAGAACCACAAGCGCACATCATCACCCAAGCAGGCAGGTCTAAAAGGCAAGGTCACAGCACAGGGTGTACCTAGGCCTGCAAGAGCCTCGTGACACCACAACATAAACCCCCTGATCGACAACTGCCACTTCGACGCCCCACAGACGACTTTGCGACAGCCGGGGCGATTAAAAGAAGAAAAATTGCAAACAGAAATGCAAATAAAATGAAACCCGTATCCAGTAAAGATCTTCCTAGCAAAAGACGTGCTGAGTCGCGTCGATATCATCATCAGTGCCCATTCTGGGAAATAAATCCCGCCGATGGGGAAAGAGGTTGGGTGGCTTTGATTTCCTCCACAGAGACGATTCCAGATCGAGAATTGGATCCACCTTTTGCTTGATCCACCGGTGATAAGGTCACGAGAGAGTCCTGAAGAGGGAGAGATAAGTCGATGATCGTCTTGTTCATGATTCATGTGGTTTAACCCCCCTAAAAGATGTTTCTGGGACTGTGTTAGTCAGTTGATATGTTGTACCTCGACAACGTAGTCTTGACTCTTCACTGTAGCAAATGCACGTATCTGCTAGTTTCACGGTCCTACCAGATCGAGTTGAAATCCAGATATTTACAGTATACGTAGAGTACAACATTAGGTACATATGTATACAACAATAGTGCACCCTCCACTCTAGTTATAATCCAAAGCAAGCGGAGAGATCCCGGACCCATCAATCTCCCCGACTTTCCCAATTGCCAACATTATACTAGTAGACGTAGCACTCCGTTCCGAGGACAGTCACATCCGATCCGAACACCAAAACAGGCCTAGAACCAAAACAGAAAGGCAGGTCACGGCGAGTGGAGATTGCCACGTCTGCCACATGGGAACAGCTTAGGGACAGAACGTGGTTCTGTGGTTAGCTACGTAGTCGCACATAGCACGCTATCCAGCCCGTTTCGTTCTGGGCTTTAGTGATATGAGGCAAAGATAAATTAAATTAAATAGGTGGCGTCGGGCGTGAGATGGTGGAGCTTTGCCTAGAGCTTCGGTTCTGTTCTTTTTCTCTCGCGCTGCAGGCTGCAGCCCTGGAAGAAGAACACTAATGGTTTGAGTGAGGACCTTGTGCTGGCTTCGGTTTCTAGGTTTGGGTTTGGGGTCTCGGGTGGGTTGATCATTCGATGATTATGATGTACATGGATATGAATTCGGGATTCGAATAAGATTTTGATAGGTACTGTACTCCAGGAAGTTTATTCTTTGGTCCAATTCCGTTGGGCGCTTCATTCCGCTTTACATAAGCGGAAGGGTTATCATTTCCGGAGGGAACCATGGAATGTATTTCCGCCCGGGTCGGAGATCGCTTATCTCGCTAAGGGTTGGCTGTTGAGTAACCGAGCCATGGTTCCAAGGTTCCAAGATTGACGGGGTTTGAGGTTCAATAGAGTTGAACTTTATGTTAATATTGAAGTGGAATAATTTTGAAATTTGATTTTCCTTGAAAATTGAACTCATTGATGACATGTCGGGGTATTGTAGGATTTATCTCAAAAAAACGAAGTTGGTACATCTGAATAATGTCCCGCAGGGGTATAGTGAACCGAACGAACAAAGAGGAAAAAGGAAAAGAAATCATGATCATCACAAATTGCACACAAAGAAACACGTTAAACAAAGAAAAAAAACATCAAATCTATCAACTCCTCCCAGACCGAGTACCGAGTCGAGTCTGGACCCCATGACCAGAGAATCCGGTAAGGGACCGATATCGGGAAAGCGCTTGTTATCTTCTAACCCCAAATTGGGGACAACTGGATTAGCCACCATGTGCCGAAGGTGACCGGTGGGTCCGGAGTCCAGACGGTCATGTCTTGGGTGAGAGTGGAGAGTAGCGGAGTGCCGGCCTCATGTGTACGGAGTATGAATGCTCCCAAACCCCGGTGGCTCTCGGGATTGCCGTTCCACAGACCCACATCTGTGGTCTTTGGCACGGGGGTCCAAGGTTGGCGGGACAGCCCATCCAGGGCTGTTGAGTGATCGAGTCCGGTTTCGTGTGAAGGCGAAAGAGCGCTCGAGGGTGTAGTGGCGTGGTCATGAGATTTGGCCGTCTATGCTGAACATGGACCGGCCAAAGACCTTCCATGGTCGCTTCACATGCCCCAGCTCACCGGCTGGAATTGGTGCATGGAGTGGATCTGGTCATCGTAGGGAAGACAGTCTGCGCTGGACCACGAGGGAGAAGGATAATGGCACTGAACGGGCTGGTGCTTGTTAGTCAAGAATCATATTGGAAACGTTACAAGAAAACTCACTGGGTGAATCATGCTCTCCGCCATAGACATGGAAACCAGATGCGACGGAGGCATTCCAGCATCTGTGTCCCAGCGGAGAGAAGTGTGCATCTGAAGCGGGGACGAAGTGGTCTCGATTTTCAGAATGTGCTTGGGGTACTGGTCAATGACCGAGACAGACGCAGAAGAGATGGAGGAGCTCGAGTGAGGCGGGAGGGAGAAAGTCGCATCCGACAGAGGCGAGGGGCAGGTCTCTGCGGGAGAAGAGTAGAAAGGGCTGTCATCCGCAGACTCGGGGAGCTGGCTGTGGAATGATGGTCGCTGCAAAGGCAAGTCGACGCCGCTCCACATCAGGGTGCAGTCGTTGGCCAGGTCGGGGTGAATTCCGGGAGCCACCAGAGAGCCGATTGACATGGAGTGGGCGTGCGAGGTTGCGTTTAATTGCATGCTGTGATCCATCGACATACAGCGCGAGACAGAGGGCTCTGATTTCATGGATTTCTGGATATTGGGTACCCATGAGGACTGCTCTGTTTGCGATTCGAGCTCACTGCAATGAATGTAAGTATGCGCCATATCGCTTCGAGATCCTCGTGGTACTGACTGTCTCTCCATGTGGCGCGCAAGTAGATCCGCGCGGTGGAAGGCCTTCTTGCATTCTTGCGTTGTGCAGCGGTATGATGCCTCGGGGTTATGATTCAATTCATGGCGTCTTCTGTGCTCTGCTCTGGTGAAGACCTGCAATAGGGTCAGTCCAATTCATCTAGTAGGATCATTTGTTGGGTTGTGCCGACCTTTCCACATCCTGGGTACTGGCAGGCATGTACGCGCTTGCCCTTCTTAGCCTTACTGATGCGATGCGTAGTTGGTGTATAGGTGATAGGCACGGCAGCATCTGCCTGGGAATTGGAGCGCGCGTTGTTCTTTCGGCCCACCATATTGGAGTTGGACGCAAGCTGCTGAGGTTCTGGTGAAGGAGAGATGGAAGAGGCGGAAGGCGAGTTTAAGACAGCGATGATATGACTTGAACTGATGCGCCGTGAAGATGCCCTGGTCATCCTGTGTATAACGGATAGAGGGGGAAGAGCAAGTATAGATGGAGGGGGGGAAGGCGTAGTATTTAACAATATCTTCCCGATAAAGTAGCTTGTTTAAAGAGTTGAAGAGATAAGCTGCAGAGAATCCTGACGGAAAGGAAGAGATGAAGAAGAGCGAAAGGTGGATTGATATAGAGGGAATGATATGCAGACTAACAGGGCTGTTTCCTACAGATCTACGAGACGGATTAATAGACTTTGAGTAAATTGAAGGAAATTAATTCGAGGATAAAACAGAAAAAAAAAAAGGAATAATAATCCTAAATCAAATAAAAACCAAATAACCCCAAAATATGCTAATATACTAATAATAATTAATGCCAAAATAAAACCAACGTAAGGCTAACTGAGATTAGATCCAAAACCAACACAGCACGGGCGTGGAGGCGATGATCGCTCTGCGGGATGATCAGAGCATAAGCCGTACTAAATTTACACAGGGGGGGCATTGCTTTAGAGCCAACAAGAGTGCGGCTGAGGCGCACATTTTAGTCTGATTATGACTGGTCCATAATAGGGAAAAGAATATGCGGAATAGCCCGTTGATGCTGGCCTGTTCGCTACCATAGCCCTGGAATGGGTTGCTAATTAACGATGATTTATTTTAGTCTCGGGAGTACAGTAGGTAGGTAGTATAGAGTGTTTAGTGCTCAAAGAGGAAGTTATATGTACCCATGTTCTGAACCCCCATACTATCCCAAGAACAACAGAATGAGGGAAGTCAACCCTTAGCAGTTCTTAGCAGTCTTAGCATAAATCCCTAGTATGCTCAATCCAAATCCCGCGTGGAGTATTCACATCGTAGTCCAAGCTCCCACGGAACGCAACGGGTTTGCCCCACCGGAGTAAAGCTAGATAGCCTGGCTGGTTTAGGCAACTCGCAGGATCAAGCCGCTATACCCAATCTGGCATACAAGAGGCTCGCAACAGGGCTACGATTGGATACCGAAGGGTTCTAGATTTGGATTTCCATTTTAGCTATACAACATTCGAAGAGTTAACCTTGGAAGATACATGGATTCTGGAGATAGCTACCAAGGTTGTTATTGCTTTGTACTCCTATCCTCAGCCCTCAAAAAGAGAGTATCACTAAACATCGTGGATACAAAGGATTAGGATCTCAGAACGGGAGATCCGGTAGATCGGGGCAAAGCCTCAACTCAAGTTGAAGTCGATTTAAACCGAACTAGAGCCCACTATCGCTAAAAAGGCAGTCCCAAATGACAAAAAAAGCAAAGGGAAGTCAGCCTAGTGGAGATTTTGGCTTACTCTTGGCCTATCCTGGACCGGTTAGCCTTGGCATTTGGCCTTTTTGCGCACCTGTTTCAGCGTGCTGATCCTTAACTTATGGGGTGAATGCTACAAACTCCGGTCTCTAGGACGTCAGGGTTCGTCCGGGGAAACAAATAAAATAAAACAAACTGATTTGAGTGGGTTCGTAGATTCCAGATTAGGATATTAGTCTATTACCCGTGGATCTGATTATACATCCATCCACTATAGTGGACTTATTACTATTACCACCAAGATAAACAAAGATAGCATACAACATAGACATCCACCTACCCAGTGACTAAACTCCCTTGCAAACCCCATGCAATGCATAACCGGAGAAATAGCTCCCCTGTCCCCCTCGTGGCAGAGCAAGCATCAGGAGCCGAATCCCAGCCCAGTGGCAAGTATCTTAGCACAACCATATACCCTAGTTCAACGCTATAACCATAATTAGATCCTAATTTACCACCTTTACTAAAACGCGCTATGCACGATATCCTTGATTCTCTACGGATTCTGGAAACAATCCTTCCCCCAGCACCCGCGAATCAGACCACCCCAACAAAAGAACAGGGGAAAAAAGGAACAATAGACTAAACTAATGGATATGCCCATTAATATGCAGGGCACCACGAAGGATCGATTCCACGCTAAACGAATGTCCCGTGCTGACGCCCGTCACTATCGCGACCGTTGTTCTTGAAAAGGTGAAAAAATAAAAATAAAAAATAAAAAACGGAGTAAATACGCAGCGACCTGATTAATCACGGGCCCGGACGGGGTGTCTGTGTGTGTGTGTGGGGAGGGGGGAAGCGCAGTGGGAAAGCCCTTAAGAAGGAAAGGAGCGAATCGGTCCCTCGCACGATCCACAGTCTATAACGATGATTGCTGCAGATTATGAGGATCCACGTCTTTGAGTCATGATCGGGACTGCAAGGCATTCTTGCTGACAAGGGGTTTTCCTGAAACATAGTCTGGAACTTGTACTGCGAATGAAGAGAGATAATATATGCAGCGTGCGGGAACTACCACAGCCTCTTTTCCAAGTTTAGATACAGATGATGCAGGCCTTGCTTTTTACCCTGTCTATATTCATACCAGGGGTGGTGTTCGGGTTCTTGTTTGATCGGCTGCTGCGGTTAGGAAGAGCACACTGTGAAGGTGCGGACTAGTTCCGACACGATTTAATTCTTTTTTTTTTCTTTTTTTTTTTAATCTTAGAGTCTGACCTGTCTTAATCTTGATTATCATTTGCCATCATCGTCCCGTTGTGCATAATCTTGATCTAGGCCATTTGTGGTGTAGATAGATGATATTATTATGGATCTTGAACGGCATTTTGAGCCAATCGTGGCTTTTCTAGGAGATTGTTGACTCCCCAGGGCATTGTCAACGCCGTCCTCTGCTTCATGCTGTGTTTCCCATTTCCTACTTTGCGTATAGGGTGTACTTGTTGGTCGTAGTTCGGTTGTTAGCGTCTGTAGGAAGTTTGGAGATGGGATATTATGGTGTATAGTTGAAGATGTAGGGGCGATGATGTTGCAAATCAGCTTATTTCTATTTTCAACCCTCGTCTATCATTCATTTGTAGCGCTGTTGGGACAGCTAGTTAGTTAGCTCGTTGTCGAAAATACATGTCGACCGCATATTAGTTATACAGGTTTAGGAGAACGTTCCAAGATTGGAATACTAGATGTGTAATAGGATGTTGGAAGGAAACCTCCAACACACGGCAACTGATATCTACCTGCTGTTTTGGGCAATACCCAAGGATCTTCCAAGATTAAAGAAAGCTACCGACTATAAGTCTATGTTTACTTAATATATTAGGATCATCCTTCCCGCTTGAGGTGAAGATCACTCTCAATAGTCTACATTGTATACTTCTACAACAATTATCCAAGAATAAGCCTTGTGCCTAGAATAGCAAATGGCAGTGTCGATTGTCATGAAGAAGGTACCTCGATGATGTACATGCAAGTGCTGACCGTGATCATCAAGAGCATCGAGCGAGTCACAGAGCTTGATTCACTGTTGGTTCTTTTTATAGATGTTTCGAATCCTGCGATATTCCGCCCTAGTCTGCCTTGGGCTGTCAACTACTCAGAAAGTTAGTCTTCCCTCCTGGTGATGATCATTCTTAACCATCTTGTAGTATACGCACAATCTGTCATTCGTTCCTGATCGACAACAGAACCCGAGAATCAACGTTCATGTGGTTTTACGCATTTTGCAGCAAAATGTAGCATAATAATGCCTAATCTGGAATAGTCCATATTAAAGGAAATTGAAATCTGTGTAAAAGATAAAAATCAGAAAATATGTGACGATCAAGCTGACCCCAGCTTCTTCGCGAGGTCCCGACCCTTATAGTTTGAGTATTTTACGCTGTGATCGGACATCCCACGATCGACACGGGCGCACCCCAGGGTACTCGTTTGGGACTAAGTGCACATCATCACACCCCTGGTTGTTTTGGTTTTAAATGTACTTAGACTTCGACTTCACTTCAACCAAGAACAAGCGAGATAACAGACGCAAAAAGAAGGAAAACCAAATCCACAATTGCCTCAAGACACACGCCGAGCATTCGGGTTCGGGACCTATCTTCACTGGCGGCATGAATGCGCCCTTTCCCTTTCCCCACCAGCCCCCTAAGCTTTAGAGGAGGCTCTTGACTCCAATTAATTTCCTTGGTCAAGAGACAAGTGATCCCTCGGGCCTCTCTCGTCCGGCTCTCCACCCCCAGAAAGATCGGTGAACCTCCCTTTTAACTCTGTGGATCACCTTTTCTCTGGAGGAAGGTTAAGCATCGAAGACGAGAGTGGCAAATCCGCCGATAAGGCTGACGGGAGTTCTGCACGCATCGTACGGCTGTCTGATGTTTCAGATCTGACGTGTAATAGCCGTAGCTTCAAATGTACTGTTACGATGAGCTACAGGTAGGTACATACCTATTCATCGCCATCAGGGATTATTCCATGACAATCCATAGCAATCTACGGCGTGTGAATCTCATGTGAATCTCACCTCAGATCCGAATCAGTGGCTTCCAACGTGATTGGTGAATAACTCCTAAACTCCGACGAGGAAGATTGTGTCTGGAACTGCGTACTAAGAAGTAGTTAGCGGAGTGTGGCTTCAAGCCTTCAGCCTCGCTACACATGCTGAAAGTAGTGCAGACAGCCCGATATGGCACACATATTGCATGTCCGAAAAGTCATTTCCCCCTGTTTTCGGGAGTTGTAGCCGAAGTCGCGTATGGAATAGCTGTTCCCGAAGGTTCGGTGTTGAATGTTGTTTCTTGTGACCAGGCAATATAGGGGGGTTTCTTGTGATCAAGCGATATAAAGGTGGATTCTTGTGTTCTTCACCTTTTTCTTTTTTCTTGCATTGAGTGGCAGATACATGTACTTATTCACTCTACAATGTATGTATACTACTGCAGTCTGGCACTATCTAGGAAATATCCTCTCCCATCATCAAGTAGAGCAATCACCGAGAAAAAGGCCAGACCGTTAGGGTTCTAAGGCACCTACCAAGTTGAGCTTAGTTGCACGTGGAATAAGGAGCTAAAATTCTTAGCGCCGGTCCGCAGTTGGGTACATTATACAAATCAGGCTTAGTCCAGGGCCCACTTGATGCACTCTTTTTTAGCGGGTATACATTCTTGTTAGGTCCTGTGATAATGATGTCCTTGATCTTGTCTTGCTATACACCTTCACGGTCTATGGACGATCTTCTGAGGAATCGGCATCTTTTAACACCCCGACTACGTTGTACGTACAACATTGTAGATAGGACTCTCGCCAAGCCTCGAGCAAATCGATCTGCACTGGTCCAATCCTGCCAGGCAGATCATCGCTACATGTATCTATTGATGTCTTTGTTCGCCCGTCGTTATTAGGGAATGTGTCTAGAGAAAGATGGCAGTGCCTTTGCGATTTAGGCTTTGTATGTTATAGAGTACGAACAGGATGTGCACTGCGATGGAATGTAGTATGCCATCCGCATCCGCATACTCTGCAGTGGACATAAGAATATGTGTTCCAGAAGACTGCGTTTCCAGCGGAATTTCGGAATTTCGGAATTTCGAAAGTCGGGAACAACCAAGCGACAACAACTGAGGCATTTCTCTTCCTCTGTCTGTATGCCATGTGCATACTGCCCCATTGTACTGTGCAGCACGCTTGCAGACACGCTTGCAGGGGATAGGCGATAGACACATCAATCAGACCTGCAAGAAAACGGTGACTGGCCATCTGCAATGTACAAAGTCCTTCATTCATGTCCCGGGATCTACTATGCCTATCTAGTGCCATATCATTTGCCAGGATGCACATACTCGGTAATCTACATTTACATAGTCATTAGGAACTCTACCTCTGTTTCCTGGGGTAGGTTCACTTCCGATGGGGCTCAGATCCCGAGTGGCAAAGTATTTGCATTCTAAAAGCCTATAGTCCGAGCTCACTGGTAAAGGTGAAGCGATGGTGTATCGAGGAATTGGAATATAAATGCAATATTCAACTGATAGGAATCCATTTCCCCAGTTTACGGGAATTTCTTCGGGAAAATCTTCGGCGAAATAGAAGTACGTATCTTTTGGTTTCGCTTTTCCTATAATTCCCTCCATGATGGACATACATATTTCACGCCTTTGCAGGGACTCATACCAATAGCGTATAACTCATGCAGGTCCTGGTCTTTTTGGGGCACGTTTCAGATAGGCCCGTCGATCAGGTCATGCCATGTGGCCGTAAATTTGTTATTGCGAGGTACCTAGACACCGCTGATTTCCTAAGCACCGTTGCCTCTATCTAGAAGTGATCAGTACTGAAATGATCTGTCGTTGGGAATGTTTACACCGTACTCTGTGCGAGACGTGGATATGCGACCAAATCCAGAGAAGATTCTCGCAAAGGGCTCCATATATGGAGTATAGCAGAGAATCTAGTTCTTGTTCCTCTGTGGGAAAAATCAACAAATAACCTAAATGCACCTAACTCCCGATGCAAATCAACGTCACAATGTCCCCTGCTAGTTTAAGACGACCAGATCCGACAAAGAAAGGGCGACAAGGACATTGACCAGATACAACACAACCGAACACTCAGCAAACCACCTAATTTCCTCGATTCGCACCGGGCGTGCGCCAAGGATGCCAATCCCTGTACCCCATGTGGCCACAGGATTAGGGATAGACACAAGCCAACTAATCACCGCAAAGAGGAAGAAAAATGAGGACCTAATCTAGGGCACACTACTGCAGAGCCGATGCAAGCTGTGGGCTCCCCTTGACTATTGCCTCGAAGTGGAATAGTTTTAATGTCCTACGTGTTTCATCGTGCTGACCCGTACGGACTTCTATGCGAGCTGGTTGAATTAGGAAGGTCGTCGTGTTGATCGGGAATAACTTTGGTGTCTTTGGACTTATTTATAAACATTGTACCGATGTTAGTCTACTTTTCTTCCATTTTGATTTTATTATGTGATTTCTTTTCTTTTTTTTTACCGATCGGCTCGGGAATATACTATGTTGTATGTAGCTCTCGGTTGATTCTGCATCATTATGGAGTAGGTAACAGCATACATACTACCTTGGTCATTTGGAAGACGCGAAGAATCAACGCAGAATGATAAATCGCAGGTACACGTTTCGAAAGATAGAACTCATTCCCTGTCACCAGTCTTAGTAGTCATTTCTCAACTTCCATCTTGTTATCATGAACGCAAATGTAAATGCAAATCTACCCCGGAAGAAGAAGCCGACCTGTATAAAAAAGCAAGGAAACATGCAAATCACATCCATGAATGAACACTGACAGCATAGGCTCGACGCAAACCAGATCTACACAATTACCCCCTTTTTTTTAATTCTCTATCGTATACAGTAATACGACCTTTGCGAAGACACGGAGCATAACACCCTACGGAGACTTGTATCTTCCGAAGTGCGACGAAGCTAATAATTTCAGAAATTCCCTTTTCTTTTGCCCCTTACATCGCATCGAGACCACATGGCCAACTGTGGACCGCAGATCACCCCAACGTCTCCCCGTTCGCAATGCTCCTTGCGAGGACTGTGTGCTAAAAGCCTACTGTGTAATTATGGAGTAGGGTGGGTATCTTTTAGAGCTAAGCTCGGTCCTTCTGTAGCTCTACCCTTTGAGACTCAAACATGGACTAATTTGTTAGTATGTCTTTTTGAGGGCTAATTGAGGAACATTTACACCGTCTTTTGAATGACCCTAGTAGCGACGGCTGGATTTCCTATTCGTGGGGACGTTGTTAACCAACTACCAACAACCGGTGTATGTTGTACGAGATACACTGCCCCCGTGCAAATAATAGATTCCAATGCACTCTTCCAGGTGTATCTCCAATGATGATCACCATGCGCATGACATCATGCTCGCGGTATTCTGGGGCTGCGTCGCCCTGGTCATGTTTGTTGACGCTGTTGGTTCTTCTGGGGGTTTGATTGGTTCGCTTTCTCTGCAGCTTAGTAGAAGATGTAGTACTTATAATTGTCCGATTGGGGCGATGACTCGAAATAGGAACTGTTAGTGCGTTTTTGGATTGTTGTCTAACCTCTTTTGAGATCATGCAATGTACCTACATCGTGGTGGATTGTATATAGTTCTTTGATCGGCGAGGGTTTATTATCAATCCGGGTATATCGGGTATATCGGTATACTTCCCATGCGTACATAGTGTTTTCAATTATATCGACAGTATGGATATCTGACAGCTTCAAGAATAGTGAGACAAGAATATCTGACTACTTGACAAATAAGCATAGTCTCAATTTATGACTCGACTCGCATAGACAAAGACTAAGAAACCCCGTTCAGTGGCATGTTGCCCTCTACTCCTCCCTAATTTTGCCTAGTCTTGGGCCAAGGCATTTGTATCAAGCGGGAATTAGTTGCCCAGATAGAATGACAAGGACTTCATCCTTCGAGCAAGGGCCACCTGAAATCGACAACGCCTCATATCCAGCTGGAACAGACTACCAACCAGACTAGCATCCTCCAAATTTCTTTTCTCTCTCCTGCAGATCTAGGTCATTGCTAGAGTCACGCCGCTTGGGCAGTCGAGTCCGGGTATATTCCGCTTAACCGCTGTTGGTTCATAGTGTTCATCTGTTTGGATATGTCGATCTTTTGGTATCTGCGGGAGTCGGGAGAAGGCTGGGGCGGTTATGCACCCGTGAGTTGACTGCTATTGGAGCTGTATAGGCAGCCAGCTGGTGGCGATGACCCAAGTGGCTGACTTAGGTCTCTGTGTGTCTGCGGTGCTGATGTCATGGACCGTGGGGGGTGAGATATGCTAGGCGTCAGCGAGCGAATCTGAGGGTTTGCTGCTTGTCCGGTCGAGAGGTGAATTCAAAGTGAGTTCCTCGATGCTCAATGTTCGATGCCACCTACGTATGTAGATGTCTGGTACTCCTGTTTCCAGGTTTCGGCATGACGTGGATGGTCGTTGATGTCCAAACGCTGAGGGACCCAAGGAGACTCCCTGGACGGATGCGCTTCCTGCAGTCCACTATCCTATCATTGCTGACAGGCAGGTGGTCATGGTCTCAATGGTGTAAGCAATTCACCTCTGTCTGGCTATGCATGGCTGAGCAGTAAGATTGGTATGACCCTAAATGAAGGATCCCGAGCCATCCTATAGCACATATCATGCTCAAGATGTGTGAATGGCAAACCTCGAGCTTGACCAGTACTTCAATCACTGGCTTTGTCAACATGTATCCAACATGAGAGTACCGAGATAGCTCCTTCTGCTCTTAGAGTGTCTTCCCATCGCAGTCTTTCTGTCGCACCTTCCTCTTCATGAGCAGTCAGCGGTCACCACGACCTGAGGTCAGTCTCCCTTACACCCGTCTCCGAATGATGCACCAGCAACTCAACCACTCCCACTCCCAATCCCATCTCCTCAATCCTGGAACTCCCTTCAAAAAACCATTCTCTTCCTCAAATCCATCACCACCCCATCAACAGCAAACCTTCCATCCCCTGGAAGATAAATCGTCCTTCCATGCCGACCCAACCCATCCTCCCCATCCCCAACACTCACCAGGCCCTCACAACCCTCAACCCCCACAGATTGGACCTCGCAGCCAAACTCCATATCAGCAAGAACCCCCTCCCAACCAACCAGCAGCGCCGCAACCTCCCCATCAGTAAGCGCCCCAAACCCAAAGATAGCCCACTCATCCACCTCCTCACCTCCTCAGTCCCCAATATCAACGACTTTCAACAATTGGCATCCAAAACAGCGAGCACGCGTTCCTTGGTCTCGCTCAGTGCGCCGAAGCTGTGCTCCCAGTGTCCGATGAACGCTCATCAAAGCCGGGCTTGTGTGTTAGACCATGATGCGGGAGCCGATTGTCACGGGGCTATGAGTTGAGGCGAGGGTTCCGTTGAGACGAGTAGCATCGGCCCGGCTCGAGTAGGCAATTTGCCGTTGAGATAGGGTAGGTTTTGAATTGCGCTTGGGGGTTGGTGTGGTGTGTTGTCGTTCTTGGGCTCTTTGGGAGATGGCATACCCTTGGTAGGGGTGTGGGACTTGGTATCTGCTACTGCTGGTGCTGATGATGCTTTGCATTTGCATAGCATTTTTGTGAGAGTAGATGTAGGGGTTTTGCGGTAGTCTTGAGGATATCTCGCTGGTTGCGTCGGTGTTGAGGGGGCCTTTGGGATAAGGCGTTGGTAGGGAAGTATGGTTCCCAATATGAGGACTCCAGCGTAGGTGAGTCTGACTGTCGATTGCTATGGTAGGGGTTTTCCACGACGCCTTTTACATCGGAGACGAGTTCAGGTGAGCGGTTAGTCAGTCATTCTGAAATAGCGAGGCCTTCGCGGACTTAGTATGTCTCCACATTCCAAACTCCCCGCATACCTAGGTACCAGTCAATGTATGATATAAAGCCGGTGTATGATATAAAGCTTGCGTTTAGCGCAGATTTCCCTAACCTGACTGTTTATAGGAATACTCAAAGGTAATCTACAAGCGAAACCCCAGACTGATGTGCATATCCATTCTCACATTAAGTACAGCTGATTGATCTTGCCTATTTACAGTCACCCATCCGTGAATCAGACCGAATCAGAACGAATTCCAAAATGCAAAAAGCTCATTGTAGGACCGATAGGCAAAGATCCGGCTAGAATCAGGAAAAAAGAGATCAGAAGGGGAAAAAAACAGTAAAAAGGGAAATCACACAAAAAGAATGATGGCTCATATAACGAGGAACGTCGAGCACTGATGGAGCCGAAATGGAAATAAAAACGCCTTTTCGAACACAAGATCTCTATATCCACCGAAATGTCATTATAATTGATATAAGATACAATGACTTCGGCCTCAGCAGAGAAAGCCGGTGGTGCGGATATCTGTCTCCCCGAGGTAGGCCGTGAGGGCCAACGGTTGACACATACGCTGCGCAACAACGCTGTCCGGGATCAAAGTCATCACGGAGCCTGTTGACACAGTCCAATCCAGATGTAGAACCTATGAGGCAGAAATCACCAGCTGTAGACATCGACTCGGGCCAAGTCACATTGCTGTTCGGATAACATAACTCCGCTGAATTTCCCAAGTGAAAGATAATGACAACAGGACGAAGCTCTCATAAAGTCGGCCGAGGTGGGAAGAAGCGCTAATACCGAGTGAAGAGAAGAAAGAGGGGTCGCGTGAATGATGTGGGACGTTGATGTCGGTTTAGCGATCCGGGTTTGTAACCTGTGTTTTAAAGTCAGAATCGGAACAACGAGATTAGGTGTCGCTCATATTTACCTGCAAGATTCGGCGAGAGAAGTCATGGTCATCATCGATGCTGCCATTGCTTTGGCGGCGCTGAGCCATGTAGTCACCATCGAACCGAGAATCGGACATTGATGGCGGGCTGGAGTCACGACCATAGCCGCCAACGGGCCCGGTTGCAGCATTGGTCTTGTTCTTCTTGGAACGCCAGTAGAAGAAGCCAGCACCGCAGAGAGCAGCGAATCCGACTACGCCGACCACGACACCGGCCGCAATTGCGGCGGTGTTCTTGCTCTTAGAGGTCTTCTCGTCTGCGTCTTCGGCAGCGGAACTAGCGCTGGGGTTGGATGTCACAACCTCTGTCTGTCCACCGGCCCCGGTCGAAATGGTGGTGGCGGATGAGTCAGTTTTCGTGCTAGCTTTGTCGTCGCTGCTGCTCGTAGTCGTGTTGGATTGCGAGTAAGTAGGAACATCGTCCTCCAAGCCTGTGGTATACACGGAGTAGTAGCCACCGCCGCCACCTGTGTTGAAAGATGATTAGCAAGTCACTTGTCCAGCCGGGGTGAGCAATATTGACATACACATATCTGAGGGCCAGCCGCTGCACGACTTGCTGCACTTGTCGTTCGAGACCTTCTCACTGGATGGTGGTAGAGTGTCACCGCACACGCAGTCGGAGCCTCCTGTCAAAGCGAAGGCCCCATGTTCCTTGGAACAATGATCCTGACACCATCCGGAACTCTGGTACGTGTAGGACATTGTCTTGCCATACCCAGGAACGCTGTTATAACAGCCGACCAGTGTCGCTGCTAGTTGACCGCGGGGAACCACCTTGAAGTCTTCTGCGACTACTGAGGTGGCAGCCATCAAGACAGTAGCCGCGAGGGCGCCTCGGGTGTTGAAAAACATGATGTATCGGAGGGGAAGGATCGGTTCGAGTTGTCGAAATCAGCGTCGAAAAGTAAACACCGCTGGACACTGTCGCAAGGGTGATTGACGAAGAACTGGGAACGGCCTGCGTAACCCTGAAGGACTTCTGTTTGAATGTATGCCGGTAGATGTCGATCGTTCTCAAACAATCCACCACGTTTGTCTTCGAATTATTGGCTCGAACACTTGTCGTATATTTGACGAGTGAGTCGAGGTTTCGCGGTCGGGATGGAAAATGGAGGAGCGAAGGATGAAAGGAAGGTGGTTTTCGCGTTCTGTTGACGACCCTGAGTCTGTGTAGAGAGTAGAGGTTCACCCTCTACAACTTCGGGAGAAAGTGGGCGACCGTGAACTGAGAGGCGGTTCAGTTGGTGACCCTCAAACAAAGGGTGTAAACGAGCGAGGAAATCGGGTAACGAATGTGTGTTGCAAAGGGGAGAGAATGGGAAGATCAGGAGGAAGTCGAAGGTGACGGATAATGGATCCCTTGGGAAAGGGACTGTTCAAGGGGTCTGTGTTCCCCAGGGAAGGTATGAGGTACTTAAAAAATGGGGGACAAGCCACAATGTAGACGAGTACTGGGTACTTGAACGCAAGTCTTTCCCTGGCTTGTTTCAATGTTGTTTGCTTCATGTATGGTACAGTATCGAATATACAATCTATCCACCAATGATATTTCAATTTATGGTTAGATAATCAGGCACCCGCTCCGACAAACCAGGGGACCGTGGCTGATCGCTATCCCGTTTGGGTCAAACACGGCAGCAAGATGGGACCTTGGGCATGCCGCTAAGCTTCTTTGGGTGCCAAGTGGTGGTGATGAGACTGTTTGAATTCAGTCTAATATTCAATATCCCAAATGTTATGTATTCTCTTACTGAATTTATGAAAGATCGCCCTTGCCACATGAAGAGAGACCCTTGATGACGACGGTTTTACCCCTCAAAAAAAAATAAGTCGTCTATCGTACAACACATAGGTACATACTCCGTTAGCCCTCGGCTAATAATACCTTTTGACTCAAGATCAGCCTCTATTGATTCTGTCTTAGTATAGATGACCCGTCACTATGCCACGGTCCTTCGTGGCTGAGAGATTGCATCCTTGGCTGACGGTCTCGAGTCTGGAGGGGAATTCAATCTCTTCTTTAGCAGTTTCATCCGGGATTCGCCGTAAAAAGAGAAAAAGAAAAAATACCATTTTATCATGGAGCGGGCTCATTTCCCTACAACATAAGCGGAGCCAAGTTCCATTCATACAGGCGCTAAGAACCTCCAGATTCAGTACCACAAACCCTGAGGAATTTAAACATTCAGCCTTACTATTACCCTCAGACCAGTCTTGTCTGACTTCGGAATATTCACTCTATCTCTTCTCTCTTCCTTTTGTTCATACTATATCCCACGCCCCTTTTCCCCTTCCAGATTGTTTCCATGGGTAAATGAGCGGCCGCTCCCGGGGTGGAGCGTACCAAATTGTGATCTGTTCATTTCCCTGTATCGGTTCCTGTAATAAAAAGCCCTGCATCATTTCCACTCAGAGCACATGATAGGTACATGTATCTATGTACATATGTCCACGCAATTTGCACCCTTTGCAATCTATATCACAAAATGTTGGCTCAGGGCTTACAATGTACACTTCACTGATTATGCAAAATTCTATTATTGGAAAGGCTAAGATCAGTATACATCGTTGTAAACACGAATACTTGTTCTCGGCTGATATGCTTCGAAGGATTTACTCGCAACTACTGGATAGGACGATGTATGTGGTGTCATCAGCACCGCCCCCTAGGTATGTTGATACTTTGACAGATATCAGAGGTTATTCAATGGTTATTCAATCGAAGTAGGTTACAGTCATAGGAAAAACCGTCAGCATTGGAACATTTACCGTTTCTTTATCGTACAAGGGCTTCACATACTGGTAGATATGCGGCCAACTGCGCTCCAGATGACGAATGTTTATATCGAGCGCCTGTACATACAAAGCGCATCGTACCTTGCAGGTCTAGTCCCTTGCAATGGGTAATGAGCCGCACCACAGGGTGACAACAAGATTCTTTCATCATCGCAGACAGCTGCCAGTACCGGTCTATGTCCTCCGCTTATCGAAAAGAAAACCCACGATCTTCCGAAAACCAGAGTTGGATAGAGAAATCGCAGAGACTCTTCGGGTCATGCACAATAACCATGGCCAGGACCCCCTACCTTTGTTTGACAATTACTGCGACCAGAATAGTTATTAGGCAACCCACGGAGCCTCCAACACTGATTTTGGCCTATTCGGTCTTGCATTTATGGGCGGTTTGGTAGATTAGGTCGACCACAAAATAGGAGTGCCTTCCGGGGTAGATCGTGACCGCAAGGAAACGAGTCGTATTATTCCTATCGTACTGATGGAGGCCGTCCTGCACCTTCCAGGCAAATGGACGTATGGATTCAAAATAATTGTTCGGATCAAGAATACTATTAGGAGTATCACCCAGTATTCGCATCGTTCCTGCAACAACGTCTGGAGTCAACTCGAATAAGATCCCTCGAATTTGGCCCATAACGTGGCTGCGAATCTGTTGAGTTGAGTCGTCCATAGTGAGGAATAGGAATGATAGTATGTGCGCTGAAAAGGTGTGACAATAAGTGGATGTTGCTGGCCTCCCTGTGCATATGTGAAAAGATGAAGTCTTGATTGAATGTGAAGTTTATCATTACTTGTTGAGCGGAAGGATTAATGTTCTTCCTCCCTGCCTTCTCGTGACCGTCAACGAATTCCCCTAGCACGAGCAGCGGTGAAGGTTGGTCGTCTCAGCGACTGTGTGAGCTCCCACATGAGGAGTTGGTCAAGGAAAGCTTTGCTGAGAACCAATCACAGATTCGAGACCTCAGGGGCCGCGAGAATTGCGACGCGGTCTTCGCCAATGCAGCATCACCGACCACCGCCGCGTTTCAAATGGCTTTTATACTCTTGTCGCAGACACTACGGCGATTCCTATCAGTATGTTCTAGTCTCAAGGACTGGATAGAGATTGCGTTGATTTCTCCTTTGTCACGCCTGATCCACTGGCCCACTTGTCACGATATTGAAGCGGTAAAAGTCGAGCCCGTCCCTTTCTATCGCAAGAGCTTCCTGACCAACTTACATAGGGACCTCAATACGATTACGAAGCAAATGAAACTAGACACGGAAAGGTCGAAACCATTAGCAGAGATGCTCAAGGACAATTTATCTCTGGTAGGCTAACTGGGATTGTGGAACTCCTTGGTGATGGTACGTCCTCAAATCGCCATTTCCTGACGCTGAAATGGAAAACCACATCCTGGACATTGCCAAAGAAGCCAGTATCTATCATCGCGTTGGCCCACATGAAAGGCTGGTACGGATATTGGATCACTCTAGGGATGGCCTTATTCTTGAGTATATGAAAAACGGTGACCTCAAAACCTATCTTCAAGCCCAAAACTCGATTCCGATGAGCCTGAAGTTGAAGTGGGCATACCAAATTGCGCAAGCCGTCTCTCTCCTACATAGTAACGGCA
This sequence comes from Penicillium turbatum, assembly GCA_030762825.1. NCBI lineage: Eukaryota > Fungi > Ascomycota > Eurotiomycetes > Eurotiales > Aspergillaceae > Penicillium > Penicillium turbatum. The sequence continues at coordinate 863,451 of JAUJYX010000014.1, forward strand.
TAATCCACTGCGACATCAAACCGCGAAATTTCCTCTTGGACGCGACTCTCAATATCAAAATCATTGACTTCTCTGGCTCTTCGCTAGACGGGTCTAAACCGGCCTCTGGTGAGGGAACCCGATTCTATCTCCCACGACACTGGAGAGACCCACCTACCGTGGCTACAGATCTATTTGCGCTCGGGTCGACTCTTTACGAGGTTTTTCAAGGAAACAGTCCCTACGAGGAGCTCCCTAGCGATCAAGTGGAAGAATGTTTCAAGAGAAAGGAGTTCCCTAATGTTTCTGCTATTCTATGCGGACAGATTATCAAGCAGTGTTGGTTGTCCCAAGTCGATTCAGCCGAACATGTGCAGGCTTTTATGCGAGATATAATTCGCAGCAAGCTCAACGCCGACTATATCCCTCATCTCGATGGTTTAGACATTGCTCGGGGTATGTTGATTGACCAAGTGGGGTATCCTTAGTATCGGGACAGTCGATGCCGGTTTATCTTGCTTTGAGGCATCGATTGAAAGTTCTGGTCGTCGTGTCGCATGATGTTGGACAGCCACGATAATGCTTGGTGGACACAAGATATTCACACATCCTAGAAGCTGTCAAGTATTGGTGTTTTGCTCCTTTTTGATGGAATACAAACTTTGATTGCACTATTTCGTTGCTAGATAGAAGGGCGATAGAGGATGACGCTGATGTCTGCGCAGATATTAGGAACCACCGCTGTTGAGATAGCCGTCATTTATACTAAAGCGTCTGCCGTCTGGATAGGCGTCCAAAAGCGGGGAATTACTGCCTGGAAGGTTGCTATTTTGCCGCCAACGCGAGTTGAGTATCACATCACATCACACTTTGCTAGTCTATTCACTCTTTCGTGACCCTTGAAGATAGATACTTCCCAATATTCCTGTGTTGGCTGCCGCTTCCAGATTCACACCCTTTTTTTGCCTTTGCCCAGATGAGTCACATGTCTTCTCCTCCCGAGATACTTTCGATGGAGGTATCGAGTAGGGATGACAGCGAATACCGGATTTTAGTCCAAAATCGGGTCAGATATCTAATCATCAGCGCCGGTACATTCGAACGGTCGACGCTTTCCATGCCCCTCAACTCGTTGCCCGAATTTCCTGAAGACCACACCTGGAATATGGCGTACGTCAATCGAGATCCGTCGAGCGGTGAAGTCGCAATGTCACTACAGCAGAGAAACCTCATTGGCATAACCCACCTTTGGCATCCTACGTTGGTTGACTGTCTCGAGTTGAAAAGAATAAAGCAGTTCACCGCTACTACGTACGAAGCAACTTACTCCGGTGACGCGCCCCTGGCTACTATGAGCTCGCCGGTTGTTATTGTCAAAGTTGCACGGTTCGAGTGGGAATTACCTCGTTTATCGCAGGAGACCCTCATTTATAAAAGCCTGGAAGATAGAGGTCTTGCCCCACGGTTCATTGGCCATGTCCACGAGCATGGCCGTGTAATCGGCTTCATGCTAGAGAAGCTTGAAGGGCGTGAAGCAAATATCAAGGATCTTTCGTCTTGTCAATCTGCCCTTCAGCGCCTACATGACAATGGCATCCTCCATGGCGACGCCAACAGATATAATTTCATTATTCAAGACGATAAGGCGCGACTGATTGATTTTGAGAAAAGCCAACTATGTCATGGCTCTACTGCATACATGCAAACTGAGATGGATAGTTTATGTGATCAATTGGTAGAGGACACAGGTCGCGGTGCAGGGTTCGCTCGGTGAAATCGGCCTGATTGAGAAAAACTGAGCTCTAATCGAACGAATTTCAAGACCATACTAATAAGCCAGCTATTCTTTCAGAAGCCTCTTCCGTATGCAAACCCTGCAACCCATTCGGGACGACACTCAGTTCTGCTAGCAAAAAGCGGCATGGGGTGAGCACTAAAACAGAAAGGGAAAGCCAAGGCTTGTCAGACATTATCCTGTCTATATGCAGAGACGGTACTTTTTACAGGTCTGTATATACAAGTCTGTACATACAGGTCTGTACATACAGGTATGTATGTATGTACACAGCCTCGCATCAACAAACACATCTGTCTAGGCCTATGCAGACGGATAGACCGGCTGGGCCACATCTGTAAAGATATTCTTGGACCAGTGGCGTTCACTAGATTAGTTGGATTCTCCACCTGCCAGAGAGATCAAGTAAAAACTCATCCCCCTTGCCGGAATACGCGGCAAGATTCAGAATCGGAGAATAGCGAAAAGGCTACATTTGTTTACTTTGCATGAATCTTTCGTATTTTATCAAATGTCTCGACGACAGTGAACATGAGTTCAATTTATCCAGATTGTGGGTAAGGAGACCCTTCGAATTGGATATCAAAGTGAAACTTGCATAAAACTTAAATCCTGCCTGACCCACGATGTGTTATTTTCGACTTGGGTCTGGCCAGAGACATTATTCTTCGGACTAATTTCAGTTTATGTGTGAAAATTTTTGATTCTGCCCGTGACCTTTTCAGTTCTTCTATCTATCAGATTCTAGACTCGGACTTCACGGCTGACGCGATCTGCCGGCGAAGTCGACCTCATGATTGCTCTGACTCAGCTAGAGGGTGATCCATGATGACGTTGGTCATTCCTCCATCGTGGAGTTGTTATACATGAAGACCTTGAACTCAATAAACTTTGAATCGCACTTTGAGTAAAAGACATTAATGACTTAAACTGACCCGTCCAGCCCAGCAAACCTCAACATCACACCTAGTATCCCCAACCCTCCCAAGGCCAACACATTAAAGCTCAAAAGTCAATAACCAAGGCACAAACTCCAAGCCCCAGACCTAGATAAAAGAATACTTCGCGCACATCCCAATCGTCCGATGAGGAACCCGTCGCTGAACACCATCTGCATCCAGATCCTCCAAATAGAACCCACACCCTCCCCTCGCACAAACATAATAAATCCCATGGCTTGACCCCTTCGAGCATCCCGATAGTTGCCTGCGAGCGTATTGCCCGCAGTCGCAGTGCGGATTCGCAGGACTTATACCGCGTTGGTCGTCGAAGGATATGAATTTACCACACGCCTCACATCTATAGTACGGCCTCCCGGAATTGCCGTTCGGGTTCTCGCCACTGACTGTCCGTTTGATGCCCTTTCCGGGGCATCTGGGGCATCGTGGTCGTTCGGTCTTGGTGATGCTCATTGTGATCGTTGGCTTACTGCGGGATCTGGACTTGGCTTAGATGCGGTCTGGTGAGCTGTGGTGTGGACTTGCCTTTGTTGTTGGTTGCCTTGCGCGTGATGTCTGCTAGGTAGGTATATTGTAGGATGGAAGTCCTCTCTGGAATGACCTAGATAGTAGGTAGGTTTACCTGGTTAATTTGATAATTATGACGGTAGTCGTCGGTAAACATATTGTATGTGTCCGAGGTATCAATTTCGAGGTGATATCCATGGTTCAGCTTGCAGCAACCTAATAGTCAAACTTACAAAAAAAACATTGAAGTATACTATACCTAGGTATTTCTACCCCCAGTATGTCATGAACTGCCCGCGGACCCTAGTATATGTATCCCTCGAGAGGAAGGTTATATATATATAGTATCACGGTCCAATCTCGTCGCGTTGCCACGCCATCATGATTTCTAAACCTGCCAATCCGCCTGTGCTGCAGGACCATGATGCCCTGAGAAAAAAGTTCAGAAAAAAGGCCGACTCCATCGTGGATGGGCTGGAATCGACAAGCCAGGTCTCTTATGGCTGTGATGCCCTCCGTGAACTTGGCGTTCATCTCCAACATATCGATGTCACAGATGACCAAGAGTCTCTCGACTTTAAGCCTTTACCCGAGAAAGAATACAGCACCTACAAAATCGACAGCACTAGGATTCCTCAACTTAAGCGTCATCACTATGACGATTTCGACGTGCTCTTCAATTGGTCTTCGTCATGGCCACTATCGGAGACAGATCTTATGTATGAGAAGGCTTTTCAAATCGTCAGATATATCGACATTCTCAAAGATTATTTTAAGAAAGATGATACCGACATTACCTCTTCGATAGAGCAAAACTCGAACTGGTATCAGATCTTGGCCGAGGATTCCTTCAATGATGGACCACAAGGAATGCTATATGGTTTAGCTACTAGGCATTCGAAACCTCTCGATCTTCCAAAATGGAGAGCCTTAAGTTGGCGACAATGGCAAGAGAACCCTGAGAACCCAGACACAATCCACCCGCATGTTATGCTTATGATATGCACCGGAGCGGTGGCCGAGTCTAATAACCTTCTCCATGGCGAGATTGGGACGATTGTTGATGCAATCCAGTGCCGTCTCTTCCAGGAGGAGTTTAAGCAGACTTCGAGTTTTCCGGTTCTCGTTATCTCGTTGTTTGGCCCAAGACAGGGACGTATCCTCTCTGCCCGATTCAACATTGACGGTACTTTGATTGTACGAGCGTCAGATATCTTCGATTTCAAGCAGAAGAACCAAGAGGGATTTGACCTCTTCATGCGCTACCTACACTGCGAACCCAAAGATACGGCCGTATTGGATTCCATTGCTCCTGTCAACAAGTCTCCATCGCCCACCATCACTGTCGGCCGTACCTCGCAAGTCCGGAATTGATGAGACCTCTATCACGTCATTCTCCCCTTTCCTTGCCTTTCGGTTACAATACTACTCTTCATAAACCCCGGTAACTAAAGAGGGAAACAGATATTCAAATTTGGGAACTCACAAGTGCCGTCATGGTCATGGGTTGGGGGACTACGGCGGAGTTGTTGGATTAGATGTGGATTGGTAGCCCGGTGATAGGGCCTGCGATGTCAAGGAGTTTACCTTGAATCCAGCATGTGCAAGTCTAGGGAACGCTGCTTTACGATATTATTCTCCTTTTGTGAGGAGGGTCAAGGGTCGACCTATATATATTGTGATTGACAAAGGTAAAAAGGTTGGCGGCTTGAGGTTTGTGACATTCCAAAGCTATGCGTGAAGCAACAATGGGACTATGAAAGGATTCTTTTGTACTAAGGACAATTGCATGTGGCGGGCATTGTTGCTGCAGGATGTCTCTAACTTGGATGCTGTTTTTCAGGAGTATGCGATTCAAATCTTACAAGAGAGATAGATATATTGAGTGACTAAGATCAATCTATGCAATCGAAATTAAATTATTCATCCTCATTTTAAGTGTATCGAGATCATGCTATGCCTTGCGAACAAGCAACGGCCATCTCGATGGTTATTTTCAGTTGTCCAAGTTGAAAGAGACAACAGACCCAGGCATTATTCTTTTCCAACTGCAAATGCGCGGCCAAATTTTGGTTGAGCTCATGGCTTAGGAATGTGTATCGTCTTGCTGACCATCATGCATCCGTGCAGAACAAACAGCAGAACAATGGGGTGGAATTCGAAGATAGTACCCTCCGCGAAAAGACCAAGAGGGATGTCCTCGTGAGTCCAGCCTTGAGAGACCCAGTAGGCCATGAAAGCAGCGATCGACAGGGTGGTCGGAATGGGTGTGCCTTCAAAGTACTTGGACTTGCCGGTCTTATCCTTCGGGAGTACGGCAACAGTCACGTTGAACCGGGCGAGGCGGGTCAGACCACAAAGAACAAAGAAGGCGAGGAGGACATGGTCAACAGAGGTTCGGATACCAAGAGCGAATGCGGCAGAGGCAGGAGCGAGGCCAAAGGAAATCTAGTTGCAAGGAGAAGTTAGCAGCGACTTGGTTGAGAGCACTTCCGGAATCATTTACCAAGTCCGCTAGCGAGTCAAGTTCCTGTCCCATAAGAGACGACTTCTTGCGCCATCTGGCAACCTTGCCATCCATAAAGTCGAAGAACAGACCGAAAGGCATGAATGCGAGGGCAGCCCAAAGAGCGCCATACTCAGTTGGCTCTCCGAGGCAGTAGCGCATGGACGAGAAGACCGACATGACTGCTCAACGAGTTAGTTACGGGTCGTCATATCGGTTGGGAATACGAGCTTGCCTCCACAGAAACCTGGGGTAAAAAGTCAGTGAAAGCAATTGATTGTGATATTGAGATCTCTTACCATTCATTTCAGTAATCAAATCAGCAAGATGCATGGCCCTGTAGATTGTTAGGCTCGGCCGAGGTTAAGGAGCGAGGAATAGCACGGCACTGACTTCACGATGCTGAAATGACCGTGGTCTTCGGAGAGAAGCATTTTCTGCTTCGCCTGGCCTGGAATATGTAAGCTAGGTTACCCATGGACGATCGGACAAAGCTCAAACGCACCTCCATCACCTGAAGGTGGGACATCGCTGCTGGAGGAACCGCTCGATGCCATGGTCGAGGTCCGACGAGACATGCTCAAATGGTAATCAAATTCAAGAAGAATGTACGACAGAAGAATAAAATGCTTCAAAGAAATATCTAAGAGGCAAATCTGAGGGGTATGATGGAATAAGAATGGCCGTCAATCCTGCTTAAAGTGTTGACAGACGCACAGATTCGCTGAGCGGTCAACGTCATTCCAATGGGCTGCGAAGCGGAGGCGGTGCAACTGCGCCACATCTATACACTAGCCACATCTCGACCGAAAGTCCGACGATTTATCGCCGAAATCCTAATGCGAGCCTGACCTGCTATAAATCTAAGGTGGGATCGCAACTGCTAGAAGATGTATGTGAACAACAGAAACATTTTTGACTGGTGATATTCTACAGCATGCAGCCATTTAAGTTGCCATTGCGCAGGATGCACAAGAAGACGGAAAGATATTCCTGAAAAAGCTCCCAGATCCCCCAAACGCCATAAAGAGACAGTACATTGGATCAATAGCCACGACCGCGGAAGCCGCCGCCGCCACGAGGAGCGCCGCGACCACGAGAGAAGCCGCCGCTGCCGCCACGACCACCGAAGCCACCACCACCGAAGCTACCACCACGGGGAGCACCGAATCCACCGCGGCCACGGGGAGCACCACGACCACGAGGGGCGCCACGGGGAGCACCGAATCCACCGCGACCGCGGGGAGCACCACCGCCAGCGCGCTTGGGCTTGGCGGCTCCTGGGGGAGGCTTAGGCTTGGGGAGGAACCTGAAGAGTGAGTTAGTCAGAGCGCCCATAAAAAGTAAGATTAGGAAACATACTTCTCCAGAGGAAGCAGCTTATCTCCACCGATGTAGACCTTGTCACCGGTCTTGAAGGAAGTAGCGACGATACCGTCCTGGGGCTTGACGGTGAAGTAGACCTGGTTGATGGGGCCGAGGATCTCGTCGACCTTGCCGATTTGAGTCTATATCAACTGATTAGAATCTGCTTTGCACCTTATATTGTTGAGTGGAGTGGTGGCGTACCTTGTTCTCCAAATAGATAGGAGCGTTGAAGTAAGGAATCTTGGGGTTGATCGACTCGCAGACCATCTCACCCTCGCAAGAGTGCATCACGGAACCCATCTCTATCGGTATGTCAGTGACATGAATCAAACATTGTCGAATTCGAAAGAATAATTACCCAGAACCTGGGCTGGGGGGCCGAAAGACTGCTGGAAACCTCCGCGGCCTGCAACAAAAAAATTTCGTTAGCTCCTTTTGACTTCTTGCATCGCTATCCCAATGGAAAATTCTCACCTCCACGGCCACCACCGAAACCTCCCCGGTTGGCACCGGAAGCATTACCACGACCACGGAAAGACATTTTGTGGTTGTATTGGTGATCGACGGCTTGTACAAAGCTGGAGAAGTTTTCGCTCGGTGGAAACTTGAAGCGGTAAAGTGTCGCTAAGGGCAGTACCAGCACGTGACCATTGTCTCACCGCCCGCATAAAGAGTCATTTTCCCCTCCATGTGAAGTATAGCACAATCAGAGTTCTTGTTTACGGTCCAATTCCCTTGTGTTGCTGCTCCAGGGGTCTCCAACATGGCATCTGAAGCCCTCAAAGATCTCCCCGTGCGGCCTGCCGCTGAGGCACAGGTCAACAACGCCTCTGAAGACGCCGCTGCCCCTCCAAAAGCCGCGAATGCGAACAAAAAGCAGGCCCCGACCCCCGATGCCCTCCCAGAGGTCATGGTCGAGCGAAACCGGCTCTTTGAGGAGCTCTGGCAACAATACCTCGAAGAGACCAAGAACCGTCCCCACCCTGAGATCACCGTTTCCCTTGACATTGGTGACGGCAACCCCCCCTCTTCGGTCCCCGCCAAAGCCTTCGAGACCACCCCCGGATCGTTCCTGCGCGATGTGCCTAAGGATCTGAGTGCCAATATTGTCATTGCCAAGGTTGACGGAGAACTCTGGGATTTGAACCGGCCCCTGGAGAAGGACTGCAGCGTTCTTCTTGTGCCATTCAGCACCCCCGAGGCCCGCGAGGTGTTCTGGCACTCCAGTGCTCACACTCTGGGTGAGGCATGTGAATGCGAATATGGATGTCTTCTTTCCCACGGCCCCCCTACCCCTCAGGGTTTCTTCTACGATATGGCCATGCCCGACGGGTACGTTAATCCCGTTACATGTTCCCCATAATTGCGCCAATGCTAATATCTACGGGGGAAAACAGACGAGTTGTCCGCGAGACTGATTGGAAGGCACTCGACACTCGGGCGTCACGCATTTTCAAGGAGAAGCAGAGCTTCGACCGATTGGAGGTTTCCAAGGAGAACCTCAAGAAGATGTTCGCGTACAGCAAATACAAGCTGCACTATATTGATAAGCTCGTCACTGGTGAGAGCAGCACCGTCTACCGCTGCGGTACTCTTGTCGATCTCTGCCGAGGCCCTCACATCCAGAACACTGGCAAGATCAAGACCTTCAAGATCATGCAGGTAAGCGTGGCTGGTTGATCCTTTCACCGAGGAATGTACATGCTAACGTGTACTCCCAGAATTCATCTGCCTACTTCTTGGGTGACCAGTCCAACGACTCTCTGCAGCGTATCCGTGGTGTTGCTTTCCCCGATAAGAAGCAAATGGCTGAGCACTTGAAGTTCCTGGAAGAAGCCGAGAAGCGGAACCACCTGAAAATTGGCAAGGAGCAAGAGCTATTCTTCTTCGACGAGGTCTCCCCTGGTTGCCCTTTCCTCCTCCCCAATGGCACCAAGATTCTCAACCAGCTCCAGTCTCTCCTGCGGTCTGAGTACCGCAAGCGTGGCTACCAGGAGGTTCAGACCCCCAACATGTACGACGTTGGCATCTGGAAGACCTCCGGACACTGGGCTCACTACAAGGACGATATGTTCAAGTTGGATGTTGAGAAGCGTGAGTGGGCCCTGAAGCCCATGAACTGCCCCGGTCACTTCGTTCTCTTCGGTCACCGTGAGCGTAGTTACCGTGAGCTTCCTATGCGTCTTGCAGACTTTGGTGTTCTGCACCGCAACGAGGCTTCTGGCGCTTTATCGGGACTGACCAGAGTGAGGAAATTCCAACAAGACGATGCCCATGTTCTCTGTGAGAACTCCCAGATTATGTCTGAAGTCGAGGGTCTGTTCGATTTCTTGCAGTCCATCTACGGGCTATTTGGCTTCACCTTCAAGTTGAAGTTGTCTACCCGCCCAGAGAAGTACATGGGTGCGTTGGAGACCTGGGACTACGCCGAGGATCAGCTCAAGCAGGCCTTGATCAAGTTCAAGGGTAACGATTGGACCATCAACGAGGGTGACGGTGCCTTCTACGGACCCAAGATCGACATCACTATTGCCGATGCTCTCCAGCGTGAGTTCCAGTGTGCCACCATTCAGCTTGATTACCAAGCCCCGATCAACTTCAAGCTGGAGTACATGACCAACGAGCAGGGCCAGGCCAGCCTGGAACAGCCCAAGGAGGGTGAGACCAAGAGCAACGAGCTCGCTCCCGGGCGTGCCCGTCCCGTCGTCATTCACCGAGCCATTATTGGCAGTTTCGAGCGGTTCCTGGGTATCTTGATTGAGCACTTCGGTGGCAAGTGGCCCTTCTGGATCAGCCCTCGCCAGATTCTCATCGTTCCGGTGATGCCTGCCGCGAACGACTACGTCGAGGAGCTGCAGCAGATCCTGCGGGGTGATAAGCTCAATGTCGATATTGATATTAGCGGCAACACCATGCAGAAGAAGATCCGCACTGGTCAACTGGCTCAGTACAACTTCATCTTCGTTGTCGGTGCCTCGGAGAAGGAGTCTCGCACCGTCAACATCCGTAACCGTGACGATCCAGCGACTCAGAAGCAGGGTGTTATGGTTTCGTTGGAGACGGTCCGGGGCCAGCTCAAGGCTCTGCGCAAGGAGCGTCGGTTGGAGAACATGCTCTAAGAGAAATAAAAGCATTGACGAAGCGGATGTCGAATCAGATTTATGAAACATGGCATGAATTAAAGTTCTCTTGTTATATTCGGTTGAGAGGTAAATACTGTAAAATCAACCAAGGCCAAGACTGCCTAGATGCCCTTCCAACCCTGTCCGAAATGCTTGGATGGTGGATGTACGATAGCCTTGGTCATCACCACGTCACGTGTGTAAAGTAGACTAGGTACACTTAGGGCTACTCAGTGATCGGCTCACGCTTCACTTAATAAGCTCATGGCAATGGATCCGCGATAAGTTGCGTGTTCAGTAACCTTCAGATCATCTGTTGGACTCATTCCCTCAGTATCACCAGCTACTTTCAACAGCTTTATGCAGGGACGACGAGCCGAAGTGTGTTGTTGGCTCTAAATGGATTGAGCCGAGCACAGGGCCACCATGGGGTGGAAAATCCTGGCCATTGTGTGCACAGGCATCTTCATAAGCCATGCCTTCGAGATAACCCATGCGGCCACGCAGAAGCACTGGGACCTTCAAGCACTGGGATCCCCGGTGTGTCATTTGGCCGTTGGGTAGGATACGCAGGAACAATATGCTGACCCCGAACATGGGCCTGCTCCAACCACCTCGGTCGAGCTTCGGCCACACTCAACAACTTCACATCAAAAATAGTTACAAAGATATCACACAAGATGAATATGATAACTTCTTTCATACTTTTGCTGGATTTTTCCTCCCTCGCGTGTAAGTTTAGTCTCTTCTGGTCTCTTCGCTCTCTTTCTGACCCTGACCTGTTTACCAGCTGCCAACGAGAAAAACATAGCGAATGCCGTCGGTGACGCATTCAATACACATGGGCCCATGGGCCATTGTTTGCCCTTGCCCTCATGGACATAGCCGTTCTCTTCGATTTCCTTAAAGGCGGCGTGAACCTTTCCTGGAGGTGGATCGCAAAGATCGTGAGCGTGGCGGAGTATGTCACTTGCCCATTGTGTATGGTTTGCAGCATGCTAACCCCTAATGTAGGCATGCGACCTGACTGGCAACCCCGGCCCCGGCACTTAGGTGCTGGTGAAAACGCGGGGAAGATGGAGTTCTTTACTTCTATATAGATATTTATCATTATCAGGCGGAGGGAGGAGGAGGAGGGGGAGAGGAGAGCAACGGGGACAGGTCAGTGAGCAGCTCAGAGTGACTAACTCTGTAATCGAAGCAATGTTACGACGTTATGCCGGTTGTAAGTGAATGTCTTGAAGATCGACATGTCCTTGAATCTTTGTTTCGGTTTCATGTTCTTTGACGTGAATGCGTCGAGGCAAGTTATAAGTCGAAAGAAAGAGAAAAAGACTCGGCGTTGAACTCTATGTTCTTTCGTAATGCCCTCAAATAGATAAATATATATCCTTAGACCCTTAAAATAGATCATCTTCTTTGATCTCGAGATCAAGAGTTTAGTCATCTTGTTGTTATTTGTTCTAACACGTTTAGCGCGGATCACCCGCGGGGACTGCGGGGCTCTTGAATTCCATCACATCTTTGACTTGCACTTGCACTTCCCCTTTCTCTCTGTCTTCTCTCTCTTTTTAAAACCTAAGGACTCTCGTTTTCTGCTTGCCCTATTCTGTCACTTTTCACTCCCACTCTCTAATCCCTCGACTCGCGACCCCATTCGCCATGGCTGATTTACAAGGTCGCAAGGTCTTCAAGGTTTTCAACCAGGACTTCATCGTGAGCGAGCAATACAATGTGACAAAAGAGCTCGGTCAGGGAGCCTATGGTATCGTGTGGTAGGTACCCACATACTTGGATGTCAAGCGTGAAGGTCAAACAGGTCAGAGGATACATGTACATGTGCTGACAGGTACCATCAAGCGCCGCGACCAACATCCAGACCGGCGAGGGCGTCGCCATCAAGAAGGTTACCAATGTCTTCAGCAAGAAGATCCTAGCCAAGCGGGCTTTGCGAGAGATCAAGTTGCTTCAGCATTTCCGTGGCCATCGCAATGTAGGCCGCAGCTCATCCTTATCAATGCGTTGACCCGCTAACTCCGCTCGCCAGATCACATGCCTGTATGATATGGACATCCCCCGACCGGACAACTTCAACGAAACATATCTTTACGAGGGTAGGTGGATCTCCTGCTCCTGTGATCGGGATCGAGTGGGACTAACGAATCTGCAGAATTGATGGAATGTGATTTGGCTGCCATCATCCGCTCTGGCCAGCCGCTGACTGATGCCCACTTCCAATCTTTCATCTACCAGATCCTCTGTGGTCTCAAGTACATTCACTCCGCCAATGTCCTGCACCGTGATCTCAAACCGGGTAATTTGCTGGTCAATGCGGACTGTGAGCTGAAGATTTGCGATTTCGGTCTGGCCCGTGGTTTCTCAATCGACCCAGAGGAGAACGCGGGGTACATGACCGAGTATGTCGCGACGAGATGGTATCGTGCACCGGAGATTATGTTGAGCTTCCAGAGCTACACCAAAGCAAGTAAGTACATCTAGACAAACGCCCTGCACAACGTCTCCCCCCGCTGACCCCACGTGTGTAGTTGACGTCTGGTCCGTGGGCTGCATTCTCGCCGAGCTCCTTGGCGGCCGACCCTTCTTCAAGGGCCGCGACTACGTCGACCAGCTGAACCAAATCCTGCACTACCTGGGCACACCAAACGAAGAGACCCTGGCGCGCATTGGATCCCCCCGCGCACAGGAATACGTGCGCAATCTGCCCTTCATGCCCAAGGTAGCCTTCAAGTCGCTCTTCCCGAACGCCAACAACGACGCCCTAGACTTGATGGACAAAATGCTGGCCTTCGACCCGTCCTCGCGTATCTCCGTCGAGGAGGCCCTCGAGCACCCCTACCTGCACATCTGGCACGACGCCTCGGACGAGCCGAACTGTCCAACAACCTTTGACTTCCACTTCGAGGTCGTTGAGGAAGTAGCCGACATGCGCAAGATGATCCTCGACGAGGTCAGCCGCTTCCGCGCGACGGTCCGCCAGCAGTCGCAGGCGCACACGGCCCAGCAGCAGCAGATCGCGCAGCAGACTAACGTCCCCATCCCGGAGAACCACCAGGGCTCTTGGAAGACTGAGGATCCTAGGCCTCAGGAGGCTACCGCGGGCGGTGGTTACGGTAATGACTTGGAATCCTCGCTGCAGCGCGGCATGGATGTGCATCACCGTTGATAGATTCTTCTTCTTTTTCTTTTGCTTTTCTTTTTACTGTCTTGTTGGTTGTTCGGCGTGTTGAAATCCGATCGTGTCTTGTATCGCGCCCTGCATGTTGATCTAATTTAGCCAAGAGATACCATCAGAGAAACAAAAAAGACTGGGTCGATATATATGGGTTTTCTTCCTCTACTCGAATCCGTTGAGGTTCTGTCTCCTGATTCCTCATAACTTGCTTCTTGTCTGCGTTTCTTCTCTTTTAACTTGATCTGCGCTGGTACCACTTGGTGCTATGCATCTCTTTCAAAGTCAAGTCTCCCATTAGATAGATTGTCAATCGAGTCAGCCGTTATCAGCATCCATGCATGTCGGAATAATCCAGACTGCCTTGGGAGTGCAGAACTCTCAACCTAGAAGTGGTGAGCTACAGCATTTGACCACTCCACCTAGGACAGTTCTTTTGTTTCTTATGTCCCTTGGAACATTCAAACTATAAATCACGGTACCTGATATCCACCCGTGGATCATTTGATACCTGAATAATCAGGCAGTTAACACTTTATATCTATATTGGAATCATGAGGTTCCTCTTTTAGGATATGATCATATCAGACGCCAAACCCAATCGCCCCACATGTGGAATTAGTCACTGCTGTAGAGCCTCATAATTATAGTATTACATTCCAGTGTACCTAAGACACACTATCCAAGCCAACAGAAATGTAGAGCCTCATAATTATAGTAGTACTATTACATTCCAGTGTAGACACACTATCCAAGCCAACAAAAATGTAGAGAACATATCCACAACAACACCAAGATATGCGAAGAAAAAAGAAACTCATGAATTCATACCAATGCCAGATCCAACAAGATCCTCGCTAACTACCTAACCCCCCATCAAAACTAATAATAATACCCCCTCCACCAAACAGCCATACAAGCCGAAACAACAAGATCAAGCATCTTAATCCCCTCATCCTCAATAACCAACTTCCCCAACTTCGCACTCTTCCCCCTCAACCCCCCACCAGCCGGCTCCCTCGCAAGCGAAAGATCCAACCGCTCCTCATCAGACTCATACTCACACTCCAGATCGGCCCCGCTACTATTACTCCTACTGCGGTAGAACTGGCTTTGGCGCGCGAAGCGGTGCGCGCGCAGGGATGTCCGGCGGAGGATATCGGAGGGGTTGAAGTTGTTCATGTTGATGTTTAGGCGTGGGTCGGCGGTTGAGGTTGAGGTTGAGGCTTGGGGTGTGGGTGAGAGACCCGGTCCTGACTGTGCGCGGGGACGGGTGTAGGTGTTTGGATTTAGGAGTTGGGAGAAGGAGTTGCGTTTTGTGGATGTGTAGGTGTTGCTGGGGATTGGTGGAGGGGGTCTTGGGTGGTGGTTTCGGGGGGGTCGTTGGTGGTGCGAGGCAGGGATTGGAGTTGACTTTGGGTGAAGGGGGAGAGGTGGTTAGGGTGTGGTTTGTGGGCTGCGTGGTGGGCGTGGGAATGAAGGTTTGCGGCTTGGAAGGGGGTGTTGAAGCGGAGTTCGGCGACGGTTACGGCGGGGGGTGCTTCGGTTTCGCTGGTTGGGTCGAAGCCGGGGGTTGGGATTAGGTGTTTGCATTTGAGACTTCGGCCGTTGACGCTGCTGGAGAAGGTGCAGGTGCCGTTCCAGGGGGATGTGAAGACGTAGTAGCCGCTTTTTAGCTTCGATTGGCTGTCTGGGCCGTGGCTGTTGCTGTGCTCGGTGGCGATGGAGTCGTCGAAGGGCTTTGATACGCAGAGCTGGCGGTGGAATTTGCGTGGACCGGATGGCTGCGCTTTTGGTTGTTCGGTGGAAAATGATTGGGGAAGGGCAGAGCTGGGTATGCGTCCTATCCCTAGTGGTAGATTGACTGCCAAGCTGGATAGTGAAGGCATCTCATTGGAACCCGCGAATCTGCCGTATCCCGGCGTGGAAATTTCGATATCCACGGTATTGCAGTCCATACGTGGTGTCGATATAGTCGCCACGTTCCATTGCGTACCGGATGTGGGATCACGCCGAATAAGTGTGAGATGGAAGCCAGCATTGCTAGGGGTGTTGCCATGTGCATTTCTCTGTCGGTTGGGAGAATGCCCAGGGCTTCCTAGTGGTGATGCAGGACGGTTGTGCGAGGAACGAGGCCGCAACTGTGGCCTGGGAGAGTCAAGGCTATGGCGGCCAGCCGACAGCGCCTCGTACTTCTCCTTCCAGTTTTCTCCCCGATTCTGAAGATGGCCGGCAAGCGCACTCCATCGGGATGTTCGTTTGGACGGCTCCTCAGCTGCTGCGGAGTTGGCCCATGCCTCTTCGCCAGGAGGCAGGGGAGGTAAAGGTCGTCGCGGGATAGCACCCTTGACGCCTGAATCGACTGATACTCCTCCAGGCATATTACTGCCCAAATGAGGCTGCGCATTGGCAACCGGAGTGCCGGAGAAAGACACGTTCTCCGCCGTGACTTGCGGCATAGGCACCGGACGTGGAGGCAAGGCCGGAGGGGCTGGAGGGGCAGCAGCATCCTCTTGAGGCACTGCCGGCAAAGGCTCAGGAGTCACATCCCCTCCTCCGCCAACTGGCTTGCGGCGTACATTGTTCAGCCGTATGAATTCGCGCTGCGCCGGGTCGTCGGCACCCGCTTGCTCGAGGCGCTCCTTGCGCAGGCGGGCCTCCTCCTCGCGCTCTTCCTCCACTTGCTGCAGCAGGGTATCGTCCTCCGGAGTTGCGACATGGAGATAGTAAAGGGAGGCATTGATAGCTTCGGCAGAGATACTAGATTTGGTCGGGGGTTTCAAAGGCGAGAGGAAAATGTCTGTGATGCACATTAGTTAGTTATGGCTTATCTTCATTCAAATGTTAGAACAAGCCGATAAGCGCCGACTATGAACTTCTTCCCAACCGAAGGGGCGAGAGTAGAGCCGTGAACTGGATTGCTAGGAATGGCGCATACCTTTGCTCCCTGGCACGCGCACAATGTACAGAGACAGCGGCTCGTGCTTCTCGTGGGTGGGATTGCGTGGGTAGGCGGGGGGATTCGATGCGATAGCGGTGACCGAGGACAATGAGCGTGCCTCGACAGGACCCTGAGGGACAGTAGACATGGCGGACAGGGCCGCGATCTACCTTGCCCGACTAGAAAAACAGGTATAAAAGTTGATATTGTTATGAGGAGGAGTTTAGGTTCGTGTAGGCAAATAAACAATGGGGCTCTCGGCAGTGGGTGGAGTTGGTCATTCCGCCGGGAGTCTTGTCTATTTCTGTTTTCTGCTTGGCTTTCAGTAGAAGCTGGGGATGAAGTTGCACAAGAGACAAAGGGACGCAAGGGCAAAGAAATAAAAAAGAATGCTGCCTATCGTGGCGCAGTACGTGGCCTGCGTGCGCAGGCATGAACCTTGGCCTCGATCATGGGATCTACAACTGCTCGGGCCCTATAATGTTGGTAATTGAATATGTTGGTATCTTCAAATTGACTACATGTTCCAAGGAATAAAAGTAGAGTGTATCTTAGAAACAGCGAAAAGGGGGATAAAAGGAAAAAAGAAAAAAATTCAAGGAATGCAATCCGGAGGTGATACTCCTGGGGGGTGTCAATAGAAAAAGGACTCCATGCTGTAACGCCAGACATTTTCATTCAGGTCCATGTCCCGAGAAAAGAAGGAAAGCAAAAGAAGAAGAGCCTCGTGTAGACGAATATTAGACGACGGTCTCGGACCGTTCGCCTTCTGCAATGACTGGTACACCCAGACCGCGATCTGGACTCTGCAAGACGAGCTGTTCATGACGTCGTGCCCGCAGGAAGTCGCTGACCGCACGGATCAAAATAAACCATCCAACAATCATGAGGACGTATGAGATCCATTCACTCGTGCTGATACCGGATATAGCGCCATTCCCTCCATCGCCCCCACCCTCACCAACTGAGTTAGGGTCGAAGTTATGGCTGTTAGGGTCAGGTGGAGGAACGTATTCTGAGCCTCCACCGTCAGAGCCGGAGCTGTCGCTGCCGCCTTTCATATAGAAACCGTATTGAACAAGAGTAAGGCCGAGACCCGCTCGGCTGCCGTTCTTTGCGGCATGGGTGGTGTGAAGGAGATAGGTCAGCAAGAAGCCAACAAGCTGGAATGACATTGAGATCATGGCGTTCCAGACGAATGAGAAAACGGATCCAACAGGTAGTCCATCAACGTAGACCTCGTCGGACGAGATACCAGGAGCCACAATGGTGGTCTCCCAGTACGGGGGTGTCGCATCAGCGGCGGCTTCTTCATATGACTAAAAGAACATCAGTAATCAAGGCTTTTGAAAGAATCAAGAGATATTAAATGACTTACAGGAGGAAGATCCTCATTCTTCGCTCCCCGTTCTGGTTTGGCGGCAAGATTGGCAAAGACACCATCATTAGATGGGGCGATCTGCCGACTGCCTCCAGAAGTCGGAGCTGTGAAAGTTGGTAATGCCGCAGGCTGCCTTGAACCCCCCGATGGAGTTGAACCCAATGAATCACCCCTAGCGTCCGACGAGGACGCAGTGGCGGTAGGGCTGTTATCCGGGGGCGTCCGGAAACCGGGGTCAGCTCGCATCAAGCGCTGTCTATCATCCGGCTCATTATCATCGTCAGACTCGTCTTCATCGCCGAAGGCGTCAGCCAGCGTCCGTTCATCATTATTGTGTAGCGGATCATCATGTAATAACCGCCTCGACGACGGAGAGGAAGAGCGGGATCCGGAACGGAAAGAGGGAGGCGTAGAAGAGTTGTGTTCGGGTCGCGTGTTCAACGGATAGGAATGCGGTCCTTCCTCTTCATCATGGGGATTCACCTAGACATGCAAAAATCAGTATACTATCCAGGAGTCACATCCGGGACGCAAAGGATTCCCGATATACGAGATCAGCGGAGGGGAGGCGTACCCGTGAATAGCGCTGCGAGCTCATGGCGAGCTGAGCGGGAAGTGACCGTGAGAATAAACGAAAAGGAAAATGAGACTAGTAGCAACTTAGGTTGAATGCGAAAAAAAGGATATAACGAGAGTACAGGGGGATGGAGGGAGATGTCGGGGTTAATGGGGGAAGGCAACAGGAATGGATGTGGCTGCCTGATGCCTGACGCGCCAGGCCAAAAATCGACCGTTCCGGCTTTGCCTCAACTTTCCTATCCGCTGAAGACATTGTTTTGTTTTCCCCTATATCAAGATTGTCTTCTAATATCTCTTGCCAAACATGTCTAGAACACCCGTGAGTCCATGATCTATCATTTCAACTCCAACAATGCCATACACAAGTCCAACCCCAACTCTGGAATCAGTGTCTAACATCCCATTCAGACCCTTAACCCGAGCTCTCTCCAAAGCCGCCTCAACCACCTCCTTAAGCACTGGCCTACAGACGCAGTTCGCCCAGCCTCAGTCTCTGTCCAATCCTACATCCAATCCCGCCTCCAACCAACAGACAAGTCCACTCCAGCAATCTCCGAGTCCTCCGTGAGTGCGCTCGAATCGTTGCTGAATGACCGGTACGCGCGCAAGTATCCCATGTCGGAGAAGCTGCGCCGGCCGGCCAGTAACCCGGACCACTATGACAATGTTGTGCGCGAGTTTGCAGAGGCGCCGAACCGCGATTGGCTTGGCCGGTTACGGAAGAGACTGGCTGGTATCATCCGGCTGTCCTGATGGCTCTCGCCTTGTTGTATAGGCTTTTGGTTTTTGATGTTGGAAAACTTGGGAAAACTTGATTTATCATTGTCTCGCTAGGTTTGAGTGGGCATTATGGGGTTTCTTTGATGGGTTGCATGATATGTACCAATACCTTTTCTTTTCTATCTATGTTTACTGTATATCTACATGTACTATCTTTTCTACTCAAATCTAAGAATCTATATACAAAGCCTTGTTCTTTGAAAAACAATGTTCTTGATGCATGTCCAGGATATATCCCTGGGAATGAAATTTGAAACCATCGAACTCCTAATTGCTATTTACAAAACGCTTTGACAGAATCATACAGTCTGCATGCAAAATTTACAGCATGGGCTTCAAGTCATCGGCGACTTTGAAGGGGGCATCGGTCTTCGCCTGAACCTCCTCGACGGTCACACCATCGGCGATCTCAATGAGGGTCAAACCGTGAGAGAAGTCAACGTCAAAGACGCAGAGGTCAGTGATGATACGGCTGACGCAGGCAGGGCCGGTCAGAGGGAATTCGCAGTTCTTGACAATCTTGGCGTTGCCCTTCTTGTCGGTGTGTTCCATGGTCACGACGACCTTGGTGGCAGAGGGGTTGGAGACCAAGTCCATAGCACCGCCGAAGCCCTTAATCTTACCGGGGAGCATCCCTGCGAGAGATTGTTAGTTGTTGATCGTAAACGGAGGAGTAGAAAAGAACGTACAGTTGGCCAAGTCACCCTTGGCGCTGACCTGCATGGCACCCAGGATGGTCAGATCGATACGGCCGGAGCGGATCATGCCGAAGGACTCGTCACTGCCGAAGCAGCTAGCACCAGGCTTAAGAGTGACAGTCTCCTTGCCGGCGTTGATAAGATCGGCATCCTCCTGGCCCTTCTTGGGGTAAGGGCCGAGGCCGAGAATACCGTTCTCGGACTGCAGGGTCACCTCGACGGAGGGGTCGACGAAGCTGGGAGCAAGCATGGGCATACCAATACCGAGGTTGGCGTACATGCCGTTCTTGAACTCCTTAGCGGCACGGCGAACGATACGCTCGCGCTTGCTGGCGGTCTCGCCCTTGCCGAGAGCAGAGGTGTCAGCACCCTCCTCCTTGGCGAAGGTGAACTTCTCGATGTTCTTGGGGGCAGTGCTCTGGATAACACGCTTAACGTAGATGCCGGGGAGGTGGACAGCAGCAGGGTCGATCTCGCCGGGCTCGACGATGTGCTCGGCCTCGACAATGGTCATCTTGGCGTTACGGCCCATGGCGCCGTTGAAGTTGGCGGCGGCGTAGCGGAACTGGCAGTTACCGAGCTTGTCGGCCTTCCAGGCCTTGACGAAGGCGTAGTCACCCTTGATCGACTCCTCCATGACGTAGCTCTTGCCATCGAACACCTTGGTGTCTCGGGGCTCGCTGAACTTGGCGACTGTGCCATCAGCGTTGTGTCGGAGAGGCACAGCACCAGTCTGCACCACGGTACCGAAGGCGGCAGGGGTGTAGAAGGCGGGGATGCCCGCACCGCCTGAACGGCACCGCTCAGCCAGAGTTCCCTGGGGAGTGAGCTCCAACTCGATTTCACCTGTCAAGTACATGCGCTCGAAGGTCTTGTTCTCGCCGACGTAAGAAGCGATCATCTTCTTGATCTGCTTGGACTGCAGGAGCAGACCGAGACCGGCTCCGTCCACTCCAGCGTTGTTACTGGCCACAGTCAGGCCTGTGATGGAAGGGTTGTCCAGAACAGCCTTGATCAGTGAGTCGGGCACACCAGATAACCCGAATCCACCGGCGAGCAGGGTCGAGTTGGACTTCATGTCCTTGACGGCCGCATCGGCGGAGGGATAGACTTTGTTGATCTCACATCGGCGAACACTGCTGGAGAATGCGCGGGCCATAAAACGTTGGTGCTAGCAAGAGACGAGACGTGTCAGTTGCCGTCCAAAAATCAAATCATACTACGAGCGTATGAGCCATCAGCGAATCACTTACCTGGGCAGGGTTGGCGGAGAACTGGCGCGCGAAGCGCAGACATGTTGCTACTTGAGAAGGCATGTTGAATAACTTCCAATTCAGAGATTGGATGTTGAGATGAACAAAGTCTCAAGCCGCTATATAAAGATCGGAAGAACAAACGTCCAGTGCAAAGCGGCAGCAGCCACTTTTATATTCCCGACGCGGCAATGAGAGCGGAATCGGACCCGAGTGATATTCGTTTACCCCGGAATTGTGGGTTACCGGACCTTTCCGCCTTCCATGAACTGCACTGAGTTTTCAATGCTGTTAGCTCCTCCACTTGGTGTTTTACGAATAAAAATATCTCATATCCATCTTATCACAGATCTAAATCTTTACCCTTTTTTTTCTGCTACTTAATACCTCCAGAATCCCATCTCGGCGCATCCGAAATTTCTTATTGCCGCTGCCGAAGTTCACAGCCGATCCCCATCCGATCCCCGCGGCATGGAGATTCGGCAATGCTGAGTCAGCTTGTTGCGTTCATCCGGAGAATCACTTCTAAGAGGTTCCTGACTTGATCATAAGAAACTCAATTACCTCGATGTAAGTACATTCAAGGCTGAACTTAGTAAGAATAGCTGTAAAAGGGCTCCATAGTATCTCCGGTGTATGTACCTGGATAAGAAAAACAGATTTCGCACCTCGCAATGCAGGAATATCCACGGGCATACATGATCGGGAAATCAAAAGGAAATCATAAGAAAGTCATGCAATCATGTCCATGCAGTCATGCTGGGTTGGTTTCATAAGGGAACTCAACTTAAATCGAATCGGTGGGCCTGCCTTCGGCGTCTACGCTTTTGCGTTTTAGAGGGTTGACAGCGGCCGCATCAACGGGCGAGGCGTTTGAGGCTACCAATGATGCTCCGAGTCAGTCGCAGGACGAGGGCCAGGCCAGGTAGTGGTCTCCGAATCCGCAGCTTCTAGGTTTCCCGTACCTGATGTTCCATTGAGGGAAGCGGCTTCTTCATAAGACGGAGGCTTCAAGTTCGCGTCTGTGGTAGGCGTGGTGGGCCGAACACCCTCCATGGTGATTGATGGGAGTAGATCGGGAAGCCGATCGGTCATGTTCTCGTTCACCTCACGGCAGACCGGACTTGCCAGACGGCTCTTCATGTCGTCGTTGACGTAGACCAGGAAGTAAGGAGTAGGAGGGTTATTGGTCGAGCCGGGCTTGAAGATTTCGTCCACATTCTGGACCTCAGTGACGTACTCATCGTTGTATTTGCGCCAAATTTGTTTGTCGAAATCGAAGATGTAGATGTAGTAATGGCCGAATGAAACGGATCCGTGATGCACAAACACGGCGTACAATCGATAGGCAAGCGTGCGGAAATCGGCGAAATGGGTAGATATCATGGCCTTTGTGTCCTTAATTTCTTGGTCCAAGGCTAAAAAACGAGTCAACATGGCTGTCAAAGATAAAATGGTGGTGCCATAGCTCTTACCTTGCAGATCGTCGTCGATCTTTTGAGCAAGGCCTTCAAGTCCGCCCGTGAGTTCCGTACCAATCTCAATGTCCAGAGAATCACGTGGAGACCCGGGCGTGGACTCGGACGCGGACTCGGGTTCCTTTCCAATGGCATCCACGTCCTGAAGCACTGTCTTGACTTTGCGGAACAATGTGGCGATATTAACGCCAGCGACATCCTGCCAGAGGTTAGCTACATAGGTCTTCAACATGTTCGTCGTGCAGGTTCCATACCTCCGGCCTGAGAAGTTCTTCTCGGCGAGCCTCAAGCAGTTTCAAAGAAGCTTTCCACTCCCAGATTTGGGCGCGCCTGTTCACAATGTCTGGATTTTTAGTATCCATGTACCGGTCCATGTAGATGGTTTCAAACAACTCGAGATGGTTCGTCGACTTGAACGAAACTTTCTTAATTGGATCGAATTGCACTCGTTGCACCTGGATATGGAGCACTGGTGGAAGCTGGCTAATGGAGGCGTATTGCTCGGCAACAGAGTTGTCCACACTAATATCTTGGATGTCGAATGCTCCATCGATAGCCTCGTAAATGTTTCGGGGTCCATGGGCAACATCAACCTTGATGTCACACCACCGTTCGTCCTTGGACCGTATGCCTTTAGCAGTGGAGATGTAAGAACGCGTTTGGCCATAGAATAAACTGGCAAGTGTCAGCATAAGGGCTTCAATTCCATGATCCGTCATAGCTTACTCTTTGATCTGGTCAATCTGTTCACCGTCACTAGCAATACCTCGAGGCTTGATAGCACACTGGCTCTGGAACAAAACATTATTGATAACTTCAGTGACATCCTGTTGAGCGCCAATCTCGACCTCTTCCTTCAATTGCTTCTCGCGATCAAGCTGCGGGAGGTTGCGAGGAGGGACGGGCGGCGGTAGGTTCGCCTGTTCCGGCTTGACCGATACACTGTTGTCGAAGTTGGTATCCATGTCCACATCGGATCCTGCCTCTGCTTGGTCCGACATTTGGTCCAAGTCGGGAGGATTGTTCTCCTTATCCTCAACGAAGAGGCCAAGCGGATCGGCCATGTTATCATCTTGGACCAACGTCGCCTCGCTGCCGGTATCGTTGGTAGTCAAAGCCGGAATAGGAGCGGCATCGGCTTGAGCGGAAGACGACGCATCCTCCATCTGACCCCCAAAGAGTGAGTGTGGAGGCCCAAGGGGTCCTGAGACAGGAGCACCATTGATTTCGCCGAGAAGGTGGGGTCTCGTAGCAGTGATGGTCGACCGACGACGAATTGCCGCCTCATTGCTTGGACTGATCAAGGTCAAGCGGGCGAGCTCCTGGCCGGGAGTCACCGAGGTCTGAGGCGATGTTATCATGCTACGGAACAGATCTCGAAGCTCTTTCAGGACTATGATTATCAGGTAATAGTTAGTTTGGGTGAGATAAAACCATTGGCGTCGGCAAGAAAACTCACATCGCTGAGATCGCTCGACCTCGTTTTTGGTGACCTTTCGGGAACCAACTTGCTTATTTGCTAGACCTTCCTCGTCATCGAGGTCTACCTGGAAGCGTTCCAAGTCCAGGACCATCTCACGGAACGGACGAATAGAGAAATAAAACTGCAGCAGACTGTTCAGATAGCAAGTATTGCCAATGTTCTGTAGTCCAACTGGCCAATCGTTGATGTTTCGATCAGGACCGCTAGAGAGACCGGTCATATCTTTCAGAGAAGGGCTGTCCAACTCTTTGGCAATAATGGCGAGTGCCTGATTGTATCTCTCCGCGTCGCCTGGGTTCTCATCAACACAGATTGTGTACGCCGCCATGATTGCGCCATCGTCGGCGGTTCGATCGGGAATTTGTAGTAAACGATAGGCGTCCCCAATGTCCATTTCACCTGCAAGCGCCTCTCCGGTCTCAACAAAATGAGTCAGTGCCGCCGATTTACGGGTCTCTGCAATGAGGGCGACTGCGCGTTTCGCCAGCTCTTTCACGAGCGGGTTGTCATTGACCTAAGTTTGAACAACTTCAGTTCGCGACAGACCCATAAATGAAGCAAAAGGGACTCGATGACTAACCTTCGCAGTGTACATGGTCATGACGAAATCATCTGGGGTCTGATTCTCGACCCCTAGGAAGACATTCGCCTGTTCAACAGTAGAAACACCTATTTTCAGGATTCAGCATTCAAGTTTGAAAGTAGCATGGCTTGATCAACGCACGGTCTTCTGCTGCAGACTTGATGGCCTCGCTTGCTAGCGAGTCGCCAATTCGCCACAGCTGTCGACGCGCCTCGACATCATTGTTTGTGGAGCTGACGAAAGCGTAGAATTTGCCGATGATGCTATCCTCGGTGAGGTTCGGATCGTCACTGTGGAGACCAAAGTATTGATATGCGGCGGCAACGTCTTCGACGGCATACTTTCCATCTGCATAAGCTTCGTTGACTGCTACATCTATGAGCTCCTTGTCTTCGTCAACGCGCAAGCAGCCGATAGCCTTGAGAGCACTCAACCACACGGGGAAATTTCCAGGGTCAACGGTCATTTGCCGCTTGTATGCCTCAATGATTATCGAGGAGGACATGTCCTCCACCACCCCTAGGTCCTCGTAGCAACTGAAGAGATAGCTGTTAGAAATGGGTATATCAGTTCCGGAAGAGGGTACACAAACGGAGAGGAGGGGAAGTCGAATTGTTTGAGCCGTTTGGCTGCCGGATCTGTAGCAGAAATGAGTAGGAGCACTTCAAAACTAGGGGCCGCAAACTACGAACAATCTTGTGCTTCTAGCGCACGGGAAATCATGGTGACTGCAGAGGGAGGAATAGCGGGAATCTGCATTCCTTTCCTTTCGGAGGCTGGTCGGAGATGGATCAAGGAGAGCAACTCATGAAGGAGGTCGTCAAGGTAGAGACATAAGGTGTCTTGGTAAGGTCTCTCAGGGTTCGAAACCGGTTTCGGCGGGTGCCATGCTCCAGTCTCCTAATCGATTCGTCAGCGCCGAATCAGGATATCAGGAAGGCGACGACGAGAGTAACTCAGTCGAAAAGAACGCGGGTTAAGGTGCCCTCGCCACTTACCGAATTGTAAATGAAATCTAGCGATTCAAGAAGCTTCTTGCACGCGGCACCTTCCACGCCAAAAGTATGCATGAATCTCTTATTGACCGATGAGATAGGCTTGCTGCGCTGGGGATTCCGCAATGCATTGGTGAGGTACAGACGTAAATTATCCAGCACATTGATCGGCTGCGGGTCACCCATGCCTTCCATGGACTCAGGATATGCTTCAATGGCCTCCTCAGCCCGTTTCCGCAGCAATTCTTGATCAGTCATTAACCGGACGAATTCCGGGCTCAGAATTGGTGATAGAACCCTTAATGACACCATAGCGGAGCATGAGATATACGAACATTGATAATGATATGTCTCTGCAAACTGCCCTCTTTGATTGATTTCGGGAAGCGAAAGGCCGTTCTTTTGCCGTCCCGATTTGTAAACCAAATGATGCAAGTGACCCATAACGTTCTGATTGAACGAACCTAGGTTATGGGCGTAGTTTACAACCACTTGAAGATGACAACGGCACTTTGCGCACATAGCTGAGACCTTTGATGATGTGCCTGGCCTTCTCCGGTGCTCTGTCTCTGCCATGAACGACTGATCTTCTTTCAAGACATAGTCATGATGACATGCCTTTGGCGAGATAAATGAAGGCGGGCCACTATAGCCTTGTGGATAGATAGGCGGGGTCTCTGACAAGAGATTGCGACCTGTGTCTGGATCATGTGCTGGATCATACAGCTGGATATCGAGTAGAAGGCGTGGCGCGGTCTTGCCTATATTGTTCAAGAAAACAATGTAAGTAAGTTGCCAGGTAAATTTATCTTTCGGCTTTGCTAGGCCTAATTATGTATCTTACTTACCAGCCATCTGTACAGACGCCATGAGGTACACTGGTCGGGCCTAAGGCCTCACACACAGTTTAGATCTTTCGCCTTGATGTTGTGAAAAAGATTTAAATCTTTCAAATGCTTGAGGTTTATTAAGCCTCACAGATGCACTCTTTACCAGCTCGATCGCACTGAGTATGTTCGTAGGCGATGGGTTTGCGTAGGTGTATGCGGCGCGACGGCGGGGAGTCCACTGCACTTGGCAGCAAGCGGCAGCAAGCTTTGGATGACGTTCTAACCTCCACGGAAGGGGCGATTTTAGGATGGCTATGCAGTTTTGCCAAGCAAAAATGATCTAAAACGGCAGCATAAGTTGTGATCACTTTCGAGGTATGAGGCAAAGGAAATGTCAATGGATAGATACAATCCTGGGGTATTTAGTTGTAGAGCTCCCAATGATGGTTGGCGAAATACTAGGCGGTCGAGATCGCGGTTAGTCGGGGCAGAAACCTGACCCTCAAATCCTACTGCCAACCACAACCCATAACGGAAGCAGTCTATCCTACTAATCTACACACACACACACACACCATGGCGCACCCCGAGGAAGACCACAGCTATCATCCCAAGGATGCTATCTCAGCAGCCATGAAGGCCACCGCGCTTACCGGAAGTGTCGGTCTTTTCGCAGCGGCGGTACAGAACACGCTCACCAAACAGAACGTCGGAACTCTGGGAGTCTTCGTCCGCGGCGGTGGTACCATTACTACCTTCGGTATGAGTTTCTTCAGACATGAATCAAATAATCTCTCTTCAATTGCTAATTTTGACATGTGAAAGCCGCCATGGGTGGTACCTATGAGTTCTTCAAGACTGCTTCGGCCAACCTGCGCGAGAAGGAGGACCACTACAACGTCGCCATCGGTGGTTTCGTTTCAGGTGCTATCCTTGGCCTCAGAGGTTAGTTTAATGTACAATTGAGGCCGTGGCTATGTATTGGAAGCTAATGTTACTGTTTACCTCAGTTCGCACCTTCCCCGCTGTGCTCGGTTATGGAGTCGCTCTCTCCACCGCCATGACCGCCTTTGAGTACACCGGAGGTTCTCTGTTTGGATACCAGAAGGACAACTCCGTGGACGAGTTCGACCGCCGTACGGCATTGCGCAAGGCTTTCCAGACCCCCGTGGAGCAAAGTGTTGCTGAATTGGGCGAAGGACGTGGTATGTGCTCACTGCCCAATTAGCAATTCCATGCACCGATACTAATGTTGCTAGGTATCTACGGCGCCAACTATGAGGAGAGACGCGCCGGACGTATCAAGGAGGCCTACGGCATTGAGGTTCCCACATCCCCGGTTCCCGCATCATAAGCATTTTCCCACATTCACCCCTCTCGTTGTTTTGTGTAAATTATCCCCCCATATCACGCCGTCTATCGCTCCTGGCCCCCCATGCGATCGGGTTTTCTTTAGTCTCCAAGCAATTAAAAAGGAAAATCAAAACCACACATTTCAAGTTTGGGTCACGGGATTGTGCGGTCTTAGACTTCGTACTGGGGGGCATACATATCTAGCCTGGGCCACTCCAAATGTAAAAGCAACATTTGACTATTTATCGTAAAGCGCAGCCAGGATTGACTCGGAATAGACATGTACAACTCCGATGCCGAACCCTAGGTAAATCCAGACTGAGTCTATCCCGGGATCATAGAGAGCCAATGACAGGGCACGTATATCAAACTATCACAAGACTGCAAGATACGTACCTGGAAGCATAAAGTCTCGGTATAAAATTCCGATGACCTTTCAGGTTTGCCCTTACATTTGCTACAAATTATGTAGAGACAGACATGTGGTTTTAATGTCCGGAATTGACATTAAAGGCATGGGATATCAGGAACCGCCAAGGCCCTGCTGCATCACCATCACGGTTCTCAGATAAGGATATTCAAGTGAACGATCAGTACTAGGTACAACTGACTACGCAGGTACTAAAGAAAAGTGCCCTGTCACACTCGCATCAAATTCGACTACAGCTATTACTTTTTTTCCAAACCTGATTTTGTATGGTTGGTGCCAAGGTGGTTCGGTTAATAGTTGCGATAGGTGACGGAATCAACGCGATAGACCAAGAAAAGACAAAGTACCAAGGTACGTTTACAAGCCGAACCAGATGGAGATATTTCGAATCGGCCGGGAAGAGACTCGGTATACATATGGCCTTGAAAGGAGGCAAGGTTCGAAATACCTTCGATCTTCTTTTCTTCCCCCATATGCCGACGTCATGCACTGCTCATCACTCGACTATCAGGGGGAGGGGGGCAAATATTGAAGTGACAACCAAACCCCCCTTTCCATGAGCCACAGATCTGCAGTGGATCGGATACAGACGATTGACACTCCATTCTATAATCTTATTCCAATAGTTCGAGGTTTCTGGGTTACGGGCTTGGTCAGGGGAGTCCCTCAGCCACTCCCATCAATAGGCAACCACATTGGCATAAGACACTAGGAGAATATGAGGGTCCACGTTGCAGTCAGTGTGGACAACTGATGTACGATGTACGTAGGTAGTTCACAAAGATGAATAGTTATAACTATGTAGCAGTATGTACTAGACTTTTAGGAATGTGAATTTCCCGATCGGGGTGTCGCCGCTTTATGAGGTCGCTCAGGGTCCTGCTCACTGAGTATTTCACAGCACAGGGTATGCTTAGTAATGTGGAAATAATTCCCAAGGTTCCAAAGTTGATCCCCGAACCATCAGGTGGATGCTCGACTACCTGTACCTACTTGTAGGTGTGAGGTATGCCGTGCAGCCTGCAAGATCCCGCCCAAACCAGATCATATGGTTGTCCACGGGTGGATTTCCAATTTGACGGTGCTTTTTATGTCAGCTATCTGGATTGGAATGCATTACTGCCATCGGTGATAGAACTTTGATCTTCACATTGAGGATCGGCGGTATCTGCCCACGCGACCTCGCTGTCTTTGGTATACGGCAGCACTAACGTATGTGAAGAGAACAACTCCTTAAGATTCATTGTTCTGGGTTAGCTAGCTAAATTGCAGACACACTGGTTGGACATATTGGCTCTCTATTGAAGCGCGGCTTTGGGCTGAAGGCAACCGAGTCAACGCTATTTGTCCTGATGTCATGGAAACACCACACCTCACTATAAGCGAATATAGCTCAATCCTTTCCGAAGAGACATACATCAACATGCATATGTGACTGGGATCGTATCGCAGCTTCTTCTATCTGGGATTGATATTGTGATTGCAAGGCAATGCGCGTGGGTAAGGATGAGATGCACTCTCGGTCTCTTCAAATTTCCACAAAGACTATCTGAAACGCCGATGACTTGGAGTGTCATGGTAATGCTGAACCGGTACATCGTTAGGAAGGTAAGGGAATCTATCATCAAGGAAGAGACTCTGAGAACCTCACAATAAGAAGTTGAGCACTTTGACAACTTGAAGTCTCAACGAATGACTCGACGCACCCAAGGCCGGTGGAGAAAATGGCTTCGGGAGAGGTCCCACACACCCGGGCTGCCCCACCTGTCAATAACCGCCCGCCATGCCGGGCTGCAGGTGGACGCTCTCACAGCTACTACATATAGCTACCGATCATGCCTCCGCCTTCCCAATTCTCATATAATCTCAATATTGGACCTTGTTTCATAGACTGGCTTGGTTATGTAGTTTTTGCTCAGTCTTTTGGCTTGACCTATGATTTGGCTTGGCTTTTGTATAACGATTCCATTTCCTGCCCACCTAGCAGGTGCTGGCAATGTTTACATGTAACTAATACGATTAAACTTTACATTTGTATCATGGCTGCAGGTATTTCCCTCTGTACACTTATCTCTAGACTCTTCAGCTTCCCTTCATCGCCAACTCTTTAGCACCTCCACTGTCTTAGTCAAGAGGATTGGGAACACATTTTCTCTACTTTCGGAGCCGATCAACCAGGCCAGGCTACGCTACATCTATCGCTTCGCCGGCTCTTTGCTGGGTTCTGTCTTATGTGCTTCTATCATTTGTTGCCAGAGTTGTAAGATGCCATCTGGGTGACCTTGAACATTAAGAACAGGGATTCACATATCGAAAGGCTACGAGGTCCTTCTCAAGTACGTATCTCAGGCCGTCTGCACAGGAGTGGTCTTTCCACACTACTTACACTTTCAACTGGGATCAAACCATCACTGCAACCAGTCTGATACTCGATCACGTTCCCAACAGCCCAATTTCTCCGGGTCCTGGTGCGCCAGGAAGGGGAAGAGAACGGCCATGGCTGGGCTGGTCCCGGAAGGGCAATGGCAAGGTGGTGATAATCTGGGATCGTGACGGGATCCTTGGACACCGTTGATACCCGATGGCTCATTCGAATGTCCAGAGTGGCCTGCCTGAATACATCAGAAAGGAGCGCAAGATCTCATTCTATCACACGGACCGATGTTTGGCTAGCTGACCTGAACGACACGAGGGTCATGGTCTAATGGATGCGGGAAACCCGAACTTGAAGAGCTGTGAACTACACCGCATACCCTCCTAGGTTTTTGATTTGACTAATCATTCATGTACAGCTTTGAGACAGAAGCTGCCGTCTACAATCGCATATGGACACAGTCAGTTTTGTCGCAGGCCCCGATCCGTCCTATTCAGGTCCGTGGAGGCAGGCGGCGCAGGGAAATAGGGTCCCCAGAACTGATCAACTTGCTAAGTATGTTGCAAGAGGCCAAATTATCTGTCCCAGTGTCTCCCCATCCAGGCCCTTTTAATGATCATGTGATACTCAAAGGCGTGCTCAGTTATACTCGGGGCATGAAAAGTGGCAGGGAGCGAGTACTAAAGCGGAAAGAGCAAACCCACACGGGCTAAAATCCGGTGCTCAATAAGTTGTACCTTATGGAAGGCACCTGGCAGCTAGGTACCTTTAGATCGGTCCTTTATTCCGATGCAGTACGTCAACCAACGTTGAATGATAAAACCAATACCACGTTACTTACCTGAAAATCTGCTCTGCCCTGGAGATTATCGTATTATCGTAATATCTGTTCAATTAACTTTTCCATTCCCCCCTCTTTCTCCCGATAGTCCCGAGTGGTAGGCCCAGTATCTCCCTCGTCACCATTCGCATCTGGGCAGACTCTTTGTAGACGTCATCGTCCATGAGAATCTTCCTTTAATTCCCTTGATTTCAGCTCTCTCTGCCCTATCTTGCGGCCCAATTCTGATCTTATTCGATCTTCTCCTATTCCCTAAATTTTCAGATAGTTGCATGAGTGGGGCCCCAATCTTGCTTCTACTCCCCCCGCATACAATTGCTCCCCGTTCGCCAGGTAACCAGAAAGACGCCACTTTAGGCTGAGCCTTGGAATATCCTTGATTCTGGATTTCCCCTTCACTTTCAATTTCTTTACTTTCAAGTCTTCTATCTCCTATTCTTCTTTTTTTCTCCCCCACTCCCGCTACATTCGATCTCGACTCATTTTAGCTCCCGAACCTGCATAAACCATAAACAAAACCCACGTTCCCGCAAACATGGCGATGGCCGCGCGGCCACAGACGCCCTCACAGGATGCATACATGATCCCGCACGTCAACGACCCGGCCGCTCTGAGTCGCGGATACGGCCCGCGCTCAACCGCCTCACGACCGAGTTCTTTCGCTGGAACCTCATCAGCACACCAATTCGGCTCCGGCGCTCTGGAGTCATCGCAGGTTCCCCACAACCCTCGGTTCAAAGAGGATTTCGATACCGTCAGCCACCGCAGCTCAGCCCTCGACGCCCCCACCGGAATGCAGCGCTCTGCCTCCACGGCGTCACATGTGCGCTCCACCACTCCGTCCCGTTCGGGAACATTGCGAAAGAAGGCTTCATTGAGCAAGAAGGGAAGCTTGCGGCGCAATGGCAGTCGGAGAAGTACGCGCGCGGGTAGTGTGAGGAGTCTCAGCTTGGGCGATCGCGAAAAGTATCACACAGATGGTTCGGAGGATATCAACAGCGCTTTTATGATTCCGATTCCTACCAACGGTAACCCGACCGAGGTGCTGGCAAATCGGTTTGGAGGTTAGTTTTAACTACGTTCTTGTGCGGGCCATGGAGATTTGGATTAACCATTATGTCTAGCTTGGCGCAAGGTGCTGAAGGATTTGATTCTCTTCTTCAAGGAAGTGCAAAAGTCTTACGAAACGAGATCGAAGCTGTTCATGTCCGCCTCCAGTGTCATCAACAACCAGACCCTTCCGCCGGGGTTGCTCGGGTCCACTGGTCTAGCCGAAGCGACGGATATTCTACAAAACTTCCACCGACAGGGTTACATGGAGGCCAACAAAGCCGTCGAGGTGGAGGTCGAGGTGATCAGTCAATTGACTGGGCTGCGGAGCGATCTCCAGAAGAAGACCAAGGAGATCAAGAGTCTTTCGGGCGACTTCAAGAATACCGTCGAGAAGGAGCTCGAGGGCACCCGCAAGTCCGTGCGCAACCTGCACGAAGCTCTTGGACTCGTCGATACTGATCCTTCGGCGACATCGGGTAAAGGAGATCCGTTCATCATGCGCCTGCATGTAGAGAGGCAGGTCGAGAAGCAGATGGAAGAGGAGAACTACTTGCATCGGGTATGTGCTGTCTTTGCTCTATATGCTATGTGTTTGACTAACGTCCATTCTACAGGCATTCTTGAATCTGGAGAACTCGGGCCGTGAACTGGAGGGTATCGTCGTCACCGAAATTCAGAAAGCATACAATGCCTACGCCAACATTCTCCGGCGCGAAGCCAATGAGTCTCTTGACACTGTAGAGAAGCTTCAAGCCGGTCCAATCTCCATGCCCCAAGATCATGAGTGGAATGAGTTTGTCGCCAATACTGACGAGCTCGTCGATCCCCGGATCCCTCTTCGGAATGTGGAGAGCATCACCTACCCGGGTAAGGATCATCCGGCAGCTGCCGAAGTTAGGGCTGGTATGCTGGAGCGCAAGAGCAAGTATCTCAAGAGTTATACTCCTGGATGGTGAGTTTCCTTCCTACCTCTCGGGATTGACGTCATTGTCTAACGATTCTAGGTACGTGTTGTCGCCGACGCATCTTCACGAGTTCAAGTCGGCGGATCGTGTCGCATGGCAAACTCCAGTCATGTCGCTTTATCTGCCAGAGCAGAAGCTCGGCTCCCACTCCCAGGACGATTCGAGCTCTCACAAGTTCATGCTGAAGGGCCGACAGACCGGCGCCATGCACCGAGGTCACTCCTGGGTCTTCCGTGCCGAATCTCACGAGACTATGATGTCATGGTATGAAGATATCGAGGGCTTGATCAACATGACAGGCGAAGCCCGAAATGCTTTCGTCCGCAAACATGTCCGCAGCGTGAGCGGCAGGTCGATGAACAGCGAAGTCCTGGAAGATGATGAAGCGGATCGCACCCCATACTCCGCCGGCTCTGTGGTCATGACTCAAGACAGACCCACGTCCTCCCGCCAGGCCGGAGGAGCGTTCCCCAGCGACGTCCAAATTGACCGAAACCTTCAGGCGCCCTTGTCACCTTCCAGCGGAGACAGCTCCGCGGGCCGAGACATGCTAGCAGCCGGTGGATCTTACCCCGATGGGTCGAGTGCCTTTGATGACACCTCACGACAAGTAAACAACCACGAAGGAGACGATGCTTCCTACCAAGCCTACCGGTCCAACGAGGAGTCTGCCGACAGGTCTCGCCCCAAAGTGACCCCGCATGATAGCTACTACGGCGACTGGATTGGACCATCTGTGATTGTGGCTAAGCAGAGACGGAACCAGCAAGCGGAAAACCAGCAACTGGACAACTTGAACTCGGATAATCGCGAAATTCGGTCTGACGGCGACCAGGCTTCGCTCACCGCCATCGCGGGCGTGGGTATGGCTGATCGTCGTGATCACTCGGCTCCTCCTCAGATGGTTCGTCGGGAGAGTGTCTCCACGGCGCCCACCAACACCAATGCGACCGAGTCTACCAACAATACCAATGCTACCTCGGTAGATGACACTCACGACCTTCACAAGGTCCAGGGTCTTACCCTTCATAATGGTTCTATTAACCAAGCTCCCGTCTCAGTCACTGCCAGCAAGGTTCCACCCGAGTTGCTGCGCCAAAAGACAGACAGCATTGTCGCCCTGGACATGAAGATTCCAGGTCGTTATCCTCCTACCAATGTGGCGGCATAGGAGGTTCACCCTCACTTATTCTCTCTTTTCCCATTTTCCCTTCCGTCTTTCTCCTCATTTTACCCCAGTTCATCTTTTCTATGCTCACCTTTGTCTGTATATGTATCCCCCCCCCCCTTGCCCCTTACAACTCGTCCTCGTTCGGTCAAGGCGGTTTGATCCTCTCGTTGGGACTACCCGTCCCTTTCTCCCCACAGCATACATATCATGCTGCATCGGCGTTCGTTTTATCGGCAGGGTATGGCGCGTTGGAAATATTGTTTCGTGTATTGATTCCCAGTGTTGAGTCCTCAGCACACGTCTTTCTTTTTCAAGTGGATGATCTAGTCGAGTGATTTTATCGATGTCATATTGTGAGATAATGTTTTCACTATACTGTAAAACTGACTTAACGTTGTAGTCTTAGGTAAATTGTTGTACAACGTAGTTTGCCAAAGAAGTAGAGGGCGTGGCATTTTGTTTTTGAGTAACTCCAATACACAGGTCAACCAGTCATGAGTGCAGGTGTTTATGTTGGTTGTGTTGAGATGCACGATAAGTCGCAGATAAGGCCTGGACCCTAGTGTATGTCCAAAGCACAGAATTAACTTATTGCACTAGGTACCTCATACAAGAGTTGGTTTGTGATCTATGTGGAAATAAGGAGATACACATATACCTTTTTCTAGCCTCATTGTTCCACTCATTTTGTATAACTTCGACGGAACCCGGTAGATATAAAGACCAAAAGACTTAACAATACAACACTACGTAGGGTAATTAACTAGTTGCCCGGGCGGTGACTCTTATTTTGCCCGAGTCAAGTACATTATCAGAATTCTTGTATTTTCCTCTCCAAGTTCAGAATTCCCCAAAGTATCCCAACATCAACCCCCCCCCTAGGAACACGTTTGCTCGGCGTTTGTTCCTCACTCTTCTCTATTTCTTCCTCGTCTCTCCCACCCTCGATTCCTCTCCTTCCTACCACGCTCATCCACTATACCTCCACGCCCTTCGTGGAGTTCGCAATCATGGGTAAGTCTGTCAACAGCTCTCCTTGATTATTACAACTTTTTCATTTTCGTATCTTTGTATTACTTGTTACTACTCCTGGTCTTCTGGTGTATTCAGCTTCCCGGTCAATTGTTCTCTATCCATCCAATCATAGTGTCTTGTCTACACCACAAATGTTGAACCTTGACGCCTGATCCTTTTCGAACTTCTCTTTCCCCCTCCCCCGCTTACTCTCCTTTTCTTTCCTAAATCTTTCGCATTGTCTTTCGGTTCCTGGGAATTTTTCCGCTAACAACGTTTCCTTCCTCAGCCGACGTTTATCGACCATCCCAAGTAAGTTCTACCCAGGACCATTTTCCTTGTGTACATTTCCCATTCCGCCAATTACACAATCAAAGCGACCATTGCGCACGATGACCGAAGTCGATATGTGATCAATGATCGCGAGTGTGGTCAGTGCGGGGGCGAGCGCGGAGACATGTCTGTTCTATCAGATATCCTCCGGATCTAGAGATGGGAATCTCCTTGGAACGCAACGCATTTCGTCGCAATCGCTTTAATTATCTTTCTTGAGAAAGAAAATAATTGCGGTGCGCAAAGCGTGTGTGTTGCATGGTGGTTTCCAAGCTCGAAACCCGGGGGTCCTCATTCAAGACAAACACCCCTCAAACCGGTGGTCACCTGACCTGAACCGGTGCCCTGGCCCCCTCGAACTGAGAGACCTTCCGCGGTTGCAACTGCCCTCAGATCACTTTCGCCTCGCTTTCCCATCTGTTTTTCATCAAAAGTTCCGATCTTGCATCGCATTTGCGACTGCCTTTCATACCTATTTAGTTCATGTCTGACCACATACAGCGTGAGAGGTCTCGCTCACCCCGTCGTCGTTCTCGCAGCCCTGCTCGTCGCACTCGTCGTTCGTACTCTCCGCGCAGCCGCTCCCGCAGCCGTGGTGAGCGTGACGAGTACCGTCGCCCCGAGCGTCGTTCCCGATCCCCATTGAGTGCTTCCGGCGCAGCTGGACCCCCCTCCGCTTCTTCTTTCGGCGGACGCAGTGGTTATCCTCCCGCCAGATTCGAGGAACGCACCGGTTCGAAAGACAATATGATGCAGACCGTTCGCGATTCTTCCCAGCAAGACCGCCGGGTCTACGTGGGCAACCTTTCTTACGATGTCAAGTGGCATCACCTCAAAGATTTTATGAGACAGGGTAAGCAGGGTCGCGCGATTGGGACAGTGATTTTTTGGAAGTGTGGAAGCTAATGCGGGTTTTGGTTTTGCGATTTACAGCTGGAGAAGTTCTCTTTGCCGACGTTTTGCTTCTTCCTAATGGAATGTCGAAGGTGGGCGTTTCTAATGTGGATGGGCTAGTGCCTTTCTACTCCCTTGATTTTTTTTTTGTGGTTCGTGAGGGTTGACGGGTGGACCATGGTGTCCTGATATTGTAGGGATGCGGGTAAGTGATGTCTTCTCTCTGTCCAATCTGAATGCTCCCGCTAATTTGTCTACCAGGATTGTGGAATATGCAACCAGGGACCAAGCACAGAACGCTGTGAACACGCTCAGTAACCAGAGCCTCATGGGTCGTCTTGTTTATGTTCGCGAGGTATGTTTTCGCGACTTCCAAGCTCCCACAAGCACGTGAACTCACTTTTCGCCAGGATCGTGAATCCGAGCCCCGTTTCGTTGGTGGTCCCCCACGCGGCGACTTCGGACCCGGCGCCCGAGGTGGATTCGGTGGTGGTGGTTTCGGAGGTCCCCCAGGTGGTGGTGGTGGCCGACAGATTTATGTCTCAAACGTTTGTCTCCCCTTCCACCCCGTTACGCTAAATTCTGGCAGGCTTTGTTGACCGTTGGATGTAGCTTCCTTTCAACGTTGGCTGGCAAGACTTGAAAGATTTGTTCCGCCAGGCTGGTAAGTTCAAATTAAACCATTTCAATGAATTTGGGTCTCTACTTTTCTGTTTAGTGCGAGTGCATGTTTGAATTGACCTAATTTCTTGATTACAGCTCAGCAGGGTACCGTCATCCGTGCCGATGTGCACACTGATCCCTCTGGACGTCCCAAGGGCTCTGGCATCGTTGCTTTTGAGTTCCCTGAGGACGCACGCAATGCCATTGCCCAGTTCAATGGATATGATTGGCAGGGTCGTAACATTGAGGTTCGTGAGGATCGATTTGCTAACGCTGGCCGCGGTGGCTTTGGCGGCGGCTTCGCCGGCGGTCGTGGCGGATTCGGCGGTGGTATGGGCCCTCCTGCGGGCCGTGGCGGTGGCTTTGCTGGTCGCGGTGGCTTCGGCGGTGGCTTCGCTGGACGTGGCGGCTTTGGCGGTCCTCCCGGCGGCTTTGGTGGTCCCCCCGGTGGATTTGACCACGGAGCTCCTCCTGTTCCCTCCGGACCCCCAAACCCATTCACTGACTACGCTACTTCTAACGGCGAGAGAAGCGCTACGATCTACGTTAGAAACGTAAGTTTCAGCCGATCAAAAAGAGCTTGACATGAAATGCTAACTTGCGCACAGTTGCCTTGGTCCACTTGCAACGAGGATCTTGTCGATCTGTTCTCCACCATCGGCAAGGTTGAGCGGGCCGAAATCCAGTATGAACCCCATGGCCGCTCCCGCGGCACTGGTGTTGTTCAGTTCGATTCTCCTGACACTGCTGAAACTGGCATTGGTATGCTTTCCTCCACGGTAGCTACGATATCCACACACTAACGTTCTCTCACAGCCAAGTTCTCCGGTTACCAGTACGGTGGCCGCCCTCTGGGTATCACCTTTGTCAAGTACATGAACCCCAGCGGTCCCGGCCCTGAGGAGATGGAAGGACATATGGAAGGACACATGGAAGGACACATGGAAGGACAGGAGGCCACGAGTGGTCTGACCCAGGATCAGATCATGTAAAGCA
Source organism: Penicillium turbatum (assembly GCA_030762825.1). NCBI lineage: Eukaryota > Fungi > Ascomycota > Eurotiomycetes > Eurotiales > Aspergillaceae > Penicillium > Penicillium turbatum. Next base: position 901,965 of record JAUJYX010000014.1, read on the forward strand.
TTTTCGTCCTTTTTTCCAACCCGGTCTTTCTGGCAGGGGGGCGTCTGGCTTCGTTTCGTTTCGCTTTACTTTCGATGATTCCCTTATTCCCATGTGTATCGTTTTCGAGGCATCGGGCCTCTCCAAATGGGATTCCAGTGCCCGTTTGGGCTGATCAGTCGCTTTCTAGTCAACAATGGAAAGCTTTTCATTGTTGCAACTTTCTAAGTCGTAGTTCTTATCATTCAGAATCAGTGCCCGTGGGATTTTTAGTCTAGGGCTGGTAGTGTAGCGGTCTAAAGTTTCGTATGGGATCAAATAGTCCCTTGTTGGTTCCTGCGCGCGATCAGATTTATTTTTCTGGATTGCTATGTACATCAAAGGTTATGCATACTTGCACGGAAAAAAGTCCAATTTCACAATTTACGCTTTTTACCCTTGCTCTATCTATAGCTCCTTTTCCTTGCGTTTCTTTTGTTCACCGTCTAGGACTTCTTGTTTCTTGAACATTAGATTACGCCGTACATATTGCCTATCAACTGGAGTATATCCCAGTCCACTATGCCGGGTAGTGTCTTTGGGCCTTCTAGTTGGAGTCAGAAAGTGAGATTGATACCTACTTGTATGTAAGTAACAAAGAAAATTGCGGACATATATGTACATACGTATGTAAGTTCCTTGACCCTTGTGTATGTAGCATAACCTTCGAAACGTACATGTAGGGTCTCTTTAACATTCAAGATATACAACGTTGTATATGTACCTCTTTATACATGACCCCAATAAGGTTCAACTCTAACACAAGCTACCAAAGAGCCACCCGACGCACAGACCACCTCCCATCTCCATCTCCATCTCCAACTCCTAACATCCACTTTTCACCTTCAACTTCAGGAACATCCAACACACTACAATGGCACACCTCACCCGCACCCTCCCAAAACGGCTCTTCCGACCAAACCTGAGCCCATATATCCTCCAAAACAATCAATTGAGCACAACAACCCGCCCAACCGCCACCACCGCGCAACGAACAACCCCTCGACCAGACACAACCACAACCCCCCTCCAAAAACAAAGACCCTACCATTCAACCCTCCACCCCCGCCTCCCAGACCGCACCTACACAAACTCCCAAACCGCAATCCTAACCGCCGCGCTCACACACGTTCCAACCCATGGCTTCACGCTGGAGTCCCTAACCCTCGGCGCCCGCTCCGCAGGCTTCCTCGACGTCTCAGTACAACTCCTCCCCCGCGCGGAATTCGACCTAATCCTCTTCTGGCTCGCGAGCCGTCGCGGACTTCTCCGATCAAAGGTCGAAGACGGCGCATTGTTCAACCGCCTCGCCGCCGAGTCCGGTCACGAGCTTACTGTCGAAGAGAAAGTCAAGGCGTTGGTTCTCGAGAGGCTGAGTTTAAATAAGGAGGTTAAGGGGTCTGGCAGGATGTGAGTTACTACTTTTACACTCTTTCCTTTCCTTCTTTACTTCCTTTTTTTACAAAAAAAAAAAAAGAAAGAAATGCGCTGGAAATGTGTCATTTGCTAATCCATGTTTTGGTCCGCAGGCACTAGCTCAAATGTCCCTCCTGGCTAATATTCCGCTTTCCCTGACGGAACTGCATGCTCTTGCTTCGGATATTCTTACGCTTGCTGGTGACGACGCTGTTGATGCGGCGTGGTATACGCGGCGATTGGCTGTTGCGGGGATTTATGCTAGTGCGGAGGTTGTTATGACGCGGGATCCGACTGCGGAGCTTGTCGAGACGGGGGCGTTTGTTGAGAGACGGTTTGAGGATTCGAGGGCTGTTAAGGAGAAGATTGGGGCGGTTGGGGAGGTTGTTGGGTTTGGGTGGAATACTGCTGTTGGGTTGGGGAGGAGTTGGGGGATGAAGATTTAGAAATTTGGATCTGGATCTGCTCTGCCATGCTCAAGTGAGAGGTGATTGAACTGGACTGGGTGTGTATTTTTATCTTAACCATGTGTTGCATGTGGTTTGTCTCTGTGTATACTGTACTGTATTCTACTCTATTCTTGTCAGCAAATACTACATCCTTATACTATCACTTTGTACATATATATTGGAACCCGTGTGTTCATATGATTGAATTCCGGAATGCTCATGCAAAAGAAACTAGTAGAGACATAACCTACCATGTCCCATCTTGTTCGCCTAACAACCACGCTGAATGCCCAAAATAACCTGCAAATGAGCCAGGGCAAAAAGTATATCTACGCAAGGAACGAAGCAAAAAGACCAAATACACAGTTCCAGTCCAGTCACTGCAATGACACGTTTTGCACCGCCTCCTCTACACTGAGCAATACACGACCATCAGCTGGGCCATCCTTGTCCGCTGTATTCTCGGACGGCGAGATCAACAAAGTAGGAGACGTTGGCGAGAACGGGTCCGGTGGAAGACTAGCCTCTAGTGCCTGCTCTTTCTGCGCAGGCACAGAGGTACACGTATGTTCAGCAACACCCGGCTCCGGCTCTTTCGATGGACTAACACTGCCAGCCCCGCTCTCGACCGAGTCACTCGGTCCATGATGTGCTTTGGCACGGCCCGACCGCCGCGTTTTCGGTGGCAGCGGAGCCTGTCCGTGTCGGCCTGTCCCGGCTACTGGAATTGCTGGCCGAGGGTGACTGGACGAAGGGGTGGTGTGGCTAGAGCGACGCGGCGGCGGGAGGGCCGGGGGTGGATTTGATGCGGACCGGCGCGGCTGTGGACATGGGGGTGCAAGGGTGGCACTTGAGCCGGAGTCGCGGCGATCACTGGTGTGTGTTTGGGAGGATGGAGTAGTTGGTGTGCAACTGGCGGTTGGACTGATTTCCACGCCTTCGGGAATGGTATTGCCGTCGCTGCTTGTAGCGGAGTGGTGCTCTTCTTCGTCCACGGCTAGACGGCGGCCGCGCCAGCGGCGGGATTTAGGTGGTTCGGGCTTGATCTTTGGGGCTCGGATTATTGGTGTTTCGTCGGTGAGAGCGGCGACGGGGACGCCGTCTTTGCGGCTGGGTGTGATGATGCCGGGTTTTTCGTGCTGCGCTGCGACGGCTTGAACGCTGAGTGAGGATGCGGTTGCTGGCTCTAGGTTCATGCCGAGTCGGCGGGCTAAGCTGTGTTTTCGGCTGCCTGGTGCGTTGGATGAACCGCGCGAGTCCATTCTTGTTGGTGATGCTGTGTCCGGCGAGCTTGCCATTGTGCTTGCTCGTGAGATCGTGCGAGAAATCTCGAGGGACTCGCCGATATCTGTTGGCGAGGCATGTTGTAAGGATTGATCCAGCACGGTTTCGATTGTGGTTGAGGCTATTTGGGTGGGAGTGTTCAGTGTCTCTGCTGCATCGGGCTGTTCAACATCGCGCAGCCAGTCCACTGACGCACAGCGAGCGACAAGTCGACGTGTTGTCTCATCGACTTCTTCGAAATGTAGGATTTTCTCGCGTTCCGTGTCGCTTCCGTAGGAGACCTGTCCCCGGACAAGAACATTGAGCAGTCTACGAAGCCCATCACGCTTGTAGTGTGGCGGATTGCGTAGCTGTGTGTGAGCTAGAAGAGGGTATAAAACACGCAGATAGGTATGTCGCAGCGCGGATGCCTCCTCGGGTAGATCGAGCAAGTTTCGGATCAATATATCCACTAGAACATGCAGATCGTTCGTGAAGAAATACTCATATGTGCTAGGAGTGGTGAATATGAGATAGAGAAGCTTCAACGTAAGCAACTGTAGAGACGTCTCGGCTGCAACTTTGTCAGTCATGATTCCAATTGAACGGGATCATTGCCGTTACCTTCACGATTGATGAGAAGAATGATATTCTCGCCAAAGGTCTTATACATGCCCCCATATGCCGACAAAGTCTTAATAACCTTGTTAGTCAAATGATCGGAGGGCCGGCCATCCACAGGATCATGAGCTGAAATCATGAACTGCTCATTCAGAACCAGCTATGCAACGCGTCAGTCCAATTCCAACCCAAATAAACCAAGTCGAAGTACCCACCAATACCCGAATCACGGGGTAATGATATGGATCCGTAACATCGTAAGACAGATCCTCAATGATATCAAACAGACAGCGAATGAATTCGTCATCCACGAGAACTGCAAATAGTTCCAAGATCAGCTACAAGCCCGCAAAGCGCCGAAGCACCAGCATACGTGTATTCCAAACGCACCCAAATCTTCAATTTTAACCCTCTGTATCCTCGACATCTCATATACAAGATCCATCAACAAGCGGTGCAGCCCCGCATCGCCGTCAAGATCCGCCCTCCGCATAGCCTGTATCAGCTCCAGGAGACGCGCAAACGCGCCCTCCTCATTCAGCATCTGGAGCACGACTTCATTCTGGCGTCCGTCGAAAAGGATGAATGACGCAAGGAAGTGGAGGGTATCCGGATCGTCATCTTGCAAGAGACCGTAGAGGATCTGGCGTCGCACGTAATCTGCATGAGAGGCGAAGAGACTCGATGTGAATAGCTTGTAGGAGCAGCGCGAGATATCGGTTTCCGACCGCAGGTGTTCGTCTAAGGGTGTGTTAGTCGCCCGTAGAAACAAAGTCGAGGGGAGCGGAAACATGGTAATGCTCGTCGGTGTTGTGATCGGGAGGGTAGAGACATCGTCTCTCGAGTGGTAAGGCGCTATTTACCTTTGTATTGAGTCGTTATACTGAGATAAGCTCGGAGGGCGTCGTCGATCTGGTCTTCGGAGTCGCAGGGCTTGGAGACGATCGTTTGGAGTTCTGCGGGAACCGGTCAGATGTCAATGTCGCGTGTTGTGAATGGAGAATCGATGAGATTGCAATTCACTTACCATTCCAGAACTCAGTCTCCGAGACCTCAGGCTCCATTTCCCGTCAGACTGCTCATGCCGGTTACGTGCCGGTTGAAGAGTTGGAGAGTTGAAGGCGGGGGGGACGATTCCAGTCCCACTGCGGGTCAACCCTACGGTACGCACTACGTTTACTTCGTTTTGATAGACACATTTATGGGCTTTCAAATGGTCTTCTATACATATTTAAAGTCAAGGAACTTTCATTGGTATCAAAAATACAATTGAAGAGGACTATGAGATTGGGCGCAAGAATGGATGCGCTTCGGTATTCCTGAAAGAAAGTCAGCTGTGTTGGTTCCCAAGTCGATTGTTTACAGGCTACGTCAGTCACTTACAGAACATATTTATCCAAGTCCACGACATCAGTGTCGCTGAATAAAAGGTAAAAATACTTTAACGTCTCAGCCAGCCAGAATGACTCCATCGTATCCTTATGGATCGGTTTCTGGGCTGTGACATCGTGGATGGCCGCATGGGCCAGCTCAGTTCGGGTATACTTCGTGATGGCCTGGAACATTTGCCATCCTTTGCGACGCCACGATTCGTCGCCAGTCAGACGGTACATGATAAAGACGGACTCGATGGCCTCGGGCCGAAGGTAGTAGTTCGGCGCCGGGATACTGACCATTCCTGCTGGGAGATGATCCTTGCCAACTTCGGCGACCTGAGGCGAAGCGGGCGATGAGGATGAACGAGGTGCGTCTCGGTTCTGCAGCTCAGTTGCACTGGACGTCGGGGTAGGGCTTGAGGCAACGGAAGATGATTCGGCGTGCTTCCCTACCGCAAATGCATCACGTTTGATGATCACGTCGCTATCGTGCGGGTTTAATGAGCCGGGCATAGCGATTGGAATCTTCCCGCTCGTTGATTCCTGCGGTGCCTCGTGAGCATTCAGTTTCACGCGCTGATCGTATGTACTTCCTCCACTGCGGAACTGGGGGCCTGCACTGGGGTCAACACGCGAGTAGCGTGCCACACCAGCCTCAAAGCGGGCTTGATCCCACTCGCAGGCTGAGCCTTTCTCGCAGGGCAAGAGGCGGAACTTTTCGGGCATCATTCCAGTTTGGGTCGACTCGTAAGCCCAAACACAACCGTCGGTCAGTTTAGATGCAAGTTCCAAATCGCCATCGATGCCAAAGGCCTTTGCTCCGATAGCAAACATACCACCGACGAAACATGCGAGGTGGGAGCCTTCGTACTCGAAATCGGTGGAGACGAGCTCTGCGACCTTCCCGGGTGTCATCGGCGCGGTTGAGGCAATGAACCGGATGTCACGTCCACCTTTCACCATGGGCTGGAAGAGAAGGTTCTTGCGGGCTGCAGTGGCTGCCTTCAAGTACATCTTCTCGTATTGCTCGTTGACACCACCCAGGAGTAGGTACTCCTTAGGCAGGTACTCATAGGTCGAGTCAGCCATTCCGCCCATAGTGTACATATTATCACGGGGCGAATTGGGAAGCCCCAAGCCGCCATTGCATAACTCTGCCGGTACTTGAATTTGCTCGCGCGCCTGGATTTCAGATGCACTCGCAGCTCGGGTATCATTGACAGGTCGGGCGTGTCCTTCCAAACCAGTGTTCGTGTCACGTGGGATCAGGTTCAGATAGCTCTCAAGGTCTGTTGGGGCAGCGTGAGACTTGCGGGTTGTCGTCACGATGGCCTTGGTTGCACTAGCGGCATATTGCTCGCGCTCGGGGGTGCTATCGCGCGGAGTACTTTTCAAGTACTTTGAGCATCCCTGTGCGTTGACTCGTACAGGCCATAGCCCAGGGATACTTGTGGTATCTTGAATCTTCTCCAATTCATTGGTTATCCGTGCGATGGCATCGTAATATTTGTCTTCCTTGGTCAACTGAGCCAAACGGGTAAACTCCAGGGAAAGTGATCCAATCTCAGCCAGGCCAGCTCTGGAAGATGCTCGATGCGGTCTCGCGGCATGCTCTCTATGAAAGCGTGAGTAACTGCACAGATGGGACAAAATAAACTCGGATGTTATGACTTACGGAGCCCAGCGATAGTAAAGGTGCGGCATGCGGTTAGGTGTGTCGAAAGCACCAATGAGAACTTCGGCGAGCTCCTCGGCTTTCTCCAAAAGCACCGAGTATCGCTGTCCAGAGACGTCGTAGGCACCAATAAGACCTCCAAGATAGCGGATAGTCGTCTCAAACACCGGAACATCCGCTCTCATCGACGTCTTGAAATCAATATTCTTGATCGTATCGACAGCCTCAGAGAACTCATCCTTCAATTGCATAATCCAGAGAGTATCAAGGGTATCAACCAATGTCGCACCCCATCCATTGAACGGATCCTCAAATGACTTCGATAGAGGCTTAAGTTCGTCATGTCCCATCGCGTTGTCCTTATAACCCTGCCAAGCATGCTTGAACTCACCCTTGATAGTGCTAAGCCGCTGTAGACGCTCCTGTTTGTCCGAGCTCGACTCATCCTTGAACTTAGCTTGCAGCTTAGGGATTGTTTTCGCCTGTAGCTTTGGCAGCTTGATCACCTCCGCTGCGGGGACGGGGAACCGCTCTGGGAACTTCCTCCATTTGGCCGCAGCAATGCCGGACTCAGGACGCTCCACTGCCTTCCTGCCAGTCCCTCCATTATCAGCCTCCTCCCCACTTGCACCACCACTGAGATCTTCTGTCTTCGGTGGGGGCAATGTGACAGTGTTCCCCACCTTCGCCGCGTCCTTTACGGAGTCCTTTGCAGAATCTTTCGCGGCATCCTTGCTGGTCTCTTTCACCGGCGTATCGGTGTGATCATCTTTGTACCGGGCGGCTTCATTTGTGGCGCTATTGGGCCCCACCGGCGAGCTCGACTTTCCAGTTGACGGTTGTGGGGTGCCGGAGCCGCGGTTGGGATCGGGAAGCACACGATTCTTGCTCCCCTCTATGGCAGCAGCGGCAGCCGGGTTCTCAGGCTTTGTGGTTGCGGGTTGGTTTGTGTTTGGGTTTGGATAGGCAGGATTGGGTGGGTGGATGTCAATGGACTCTTCAATGACTGTGTTTGTCCAATCGCGTGACCGCGCAAAGTGGAAAAATGTGAGGACGAAAGCCGCCGCGAATATCAGCAAAACGCGGTATCGGCGAGCTCGAAACATCGCGAGCAGTCACCCTTCTGCAAGGGTGTGTTTTTTTTTTTTCTTCTTTTCTCTTCGAGATAAACGAAAAGGAGGAAAAAGGAAAGCGAAAAATAGACAGGGAGATTGGCCGAGTCCAGATGAAATCACGAGACTCCACAGGGTAAATAATACATCGATCCACATGCGAGAGCCTTGTGTTCTATTTCTGTCTTTGGTCGTTCTTTGGGATCTTCGATTTCTTTTTTGTTGCGTATATCCTGTCTCTTTGTGCTAAACTAGCCCTCTCTATCTTTCTCTAATTCTTAAACAAGTTAATATAATGAGATGACCTTCATTTTTCCCTATATATCTATACAGAATGTAAACATTGGAGGCAAACCGCGGTTCTCGGGAGCCGAAACTTCGGAAATGCCAAGACCCGCCAGAATCCGGGGCCAATGATCGGCGTTTCAAGTTGCAACTAACGAGACTATTTAATACCCCGATGCAATGCAACCACTGGAGCTTGGGTAGATTGCTGTGGAGCATCGCAATATTTAAAAGAGGTGAATGCAGTTGAGGTCAAATTCAAATTGCTTCTCTGGTACTTTTTAGTACATAATATATACGTTGTATACAATCTGCAATTTTAGTAATGCGGATGGTCTTCTAGCCATTACCTATCCCGTCGCTACATAGGTATGATACGGGCACCTGCAAACTATCGGGGGAATAAAATGAATGAATAATGGTATGAATTTCTCAAGGAGTATGAAGGTAAGAAAGCAATGAAATTTTCGCTAAGAGACTGAACTCCGCATGAAATGGTCATACATCGTATTTGAAACATATAATCTAGAACTTCGTCGAACACCCGCCATCTTGAAGAGCAGAACAAGAGAACGCCTATCTAAATGCCACCATTGGTCCGTCGGCCTTCAGTATTAGCCTTCTGAAATTGCTGAATCAAGCCCAAAACGCCAGCTCCACCAGCAATAGCATCGATGTTCTCATCATCATTGCCCTGGTCGGCATCATCCTCGTTTCTGTCGAGGGGGTTCATGCGCCAGGAATCGCCGAGGTTGCTGTCGCTAGTGCCGGCGCCTGCACTAGAGGCGCCGGTACGAGTACCGGACTGCCGGTTTGCTGAGCCACGGCCTTCTTCGGATAGGGGCTCTTCCTCGTCATCGATGGTATCGGTCGACGGGTGCTGGGAGCGTCCGAGCCGGGAGCGGTGGTGCTGATGAGGCGTGGTGCGGGTTGCGGGGCGGAAACCAGAGGTTGAGGGTTGGTGGTGCGGGTCGAGGAGAATGGATGGGGCAGGAGAGCGATGGTCGAACCCTCCCATTGGCCTCAGTTTAGAGGCACCCATTAGCGATTGAGGACCGAATGTCCCAGGGCGTGTCTGAAGATGGCCATGCCGATCGGGAGGAGCACCGAAGTCGGCTGCAGAGGGCGAGCCAAGAGTAGGTAGGGTAGGTGGTGGGTGGAATGGCCGTCGGTTGGTTGGTGGATTGTTGGCGCCGTAATTATCCAAGAAGCCGTAGTAGGAGGCAAGCATTTTGCCGTTTTTGGTCGAAAAGTAATCGGTTCGTGGATCCTGTTTGGCGGGGCCTCGGCGTCCAGGTCCGGCCTGGGAGAGCACGTTTGTGCCCTTCTTGAAATCGAAAACCGCGAAAGAACAGAGATAGCCGACACCATCAACATGCACCGTAAACTCCCGGAAGAAGTCAATGAGGCGGTCACTGCATTTGGGCAAGCTGAACCACAGGACGAAAGGGGTGAAGATCATGCTCAAGATCTCTTCCAAGAATATCACAATTTTCATCTGATAGAGAACTGCAAATTCTTTCCGCACATCGTCGCTATGCAGGCGTCCTTTCCATCCGGAGGGAAAGTAATGTGTGAAATCAATCAGCTCGAGGAGTGCGTATTCAGGGTCGAAGACATCGGTCTCTTCAGGGGCCAACCCTCGCGCAAAAGCCCACACTGTACCGAAAATACCAAGGTAGAACAAAACAGTCCGATCAGGAGTAATCTCAAATCCAAGGAAGAGTTCTGGGTCGATCACCGAGGCAAGAGCCAACACCGAAGCAAGGGCCCCAGAGATGAAAGCGACAAATCTTGCCACTTGAATAGTCTTATCCTTGGGGAATTGATCAACGTAGCGACTGGCGAAGGGATAAGACATATTGATCCGACGCTCAAAGAGATGCCAGAGCTCATTGAACTCGCGGAATTTCCACTCTGCTAGAGGTGTATATTGGCGAGAACCAATTTGCCCTGGGTTTTTTTTGAACTCGTTGAAGTACCGGAAGAAGTAGTGCATCATGAAGTAGACCACAATGAATGGTGCTACAAAGATATTCATCACGCCGGCGAAAATGAAACGCCGACGCAAGCCATCACTCAACGCTCTTCGATGGGTGTCTTTGAGGAACAGAGTCCGCAATTGGCCTTGCTCGTTGAAGACATAATCCATGACACAAAGGTTGAGGTTCCATTCCATGGTTCGGGAGAATAGCTGTCGATTCTTGAGAAAGGGGATAGGGAGAGTGAGGTCCAAGATATCCTTGTTGACCAATGCAATCATATAGTTCTCTTTGCGCATTAGGCGGTTGGCAATGTCGTGAGCGTCCATTCGCTGCTTCGACTGACTACCCAGGAACCTTCGATGCTTGGGAGATACTGCGGCTGCTGTAGATGGATTCGAGTCTCTCAATGCCATCAATCGACTGACTACTTCCTGCCATGAGATTGTCTGAACCTCGGCATCGGAGACCTCGAGCAGATAGAGATAGAAATCATGCAGGTGTTTGAGCCTGCGAATGTCTAATAGATACTGGAAGAGCTTTCCGATCCAAAAAAAGCTGAATAGCCACAACAAGAAAGTGGAAGACCCGGACATATTTGCTGTGCACTGGGGTACGAGGATTTCGTCCAAAGCTTTGCTCCGCCGGACCTTGGAGTAATCAATACAGTTGGTCAAGAACGTTGAGAAGCCGACGACGAATGCGAAAGTCCTTGTATTAAGTCAGTTTTGTGGCCCGTTTAGGGGAGCATAAGCATGAACATACAAGAGGTTCAGCACCCGGGTCAGCAGAATAGACCAAATCCCGTTCCCTAGAAAGTAGGTATAGACATCCTTCAAGAAATTGTCCAAATCCTCCACGTTTGCCCATCGCCACATTGCCTTTTCCTTGGGGTCAATATTGGCGAGACCGGGGTGTTGCCCAGCGAACCATCTCCCTAATCCTGATAATGGATGGACGCTTTCATCGGGTGGTGCTTGACGTGTTGCTGGTTCATTCCATTGTATTCTGGTAGGATGCGAGGATAATTCGGGTCTAGGATATTTATGTCGATCCGGACGATCATGAGTTTGGGGAGGGGGAGGTAACCGTGATCTCAAATCCTCGTGGTGGCCTTCCACTAGCAGTGACTGAGGAACGTCCTCATCTTGATCATCGAGCTCATATCCGAGTGTTGATTCTTGTGCCATCCATCGAGGCCGGGATGCCTTGCGACGGCGGGTGCTAGAGCGAGGAGCTCGCTCTTGGGGTGCCTTGCCCGACCGAGCTTGGTCAAGTAGTGCAGTACTGGGGCTGATTATTTCACTGTCCTGCGCATCCGCTAGTGCATCCTCCAGCTCTCGGTCACTAAATGGCTCTTGTTGATCTTCCATGACCAGCCCCGCACGCTCTTCGACATCAGAGGATTCGGATCCAGCATCATGTTGGCGGATGGTCTCGTAGACGGATGGCGAGCCCGTCGGGGGCAAGAAGCGTGACAATATGTTAGAGGACATCATTTTGAATCAGACTGAAGGCTGTTGTCAGAACTAATGTCAGATCGCTTATGGCAACGGCTCTACAAGCCCGTTAATGTAATGATGAAATGCCATCCAGCGGGTACTTGATAATGCGGAGATATGAGGATCACTATGGCTCAACGCTGAACGGTAGATCGTATCGGGCTAGAGATAAGGCTCGAAGTGGGCTGTAGATTAAATGTATATGTGCCTGGGTTGACGAGGCAATCCCAAGATATTAACGAACAAGATATAGGCATCTGACCGTGTGCTCGTGATAACAGTCACCAGGAGCTGTGATCATTCTCCAGAGCTAATCGGGCGGACCTATGATGACATAATTTCCGAGCGGTCAGAATTATGGCCTTAGGCATCAAAAGTATAAGAGTCATGTGCCTCAAAGTGGGTCACCGTACCAACAACCATTTCTGAGTCAAATGTCCATCAACTCCAGGGCTACAGTAGTTATATGGCATGGGATGGACAATATATGCTATGACTGATACTTGTTACTTACATGAGTTATCTCCCCTTCTTGTCTGAGTCTCTGACAACCAATGTCCACATTGAATTTCTTCCCATTTGGGCTGAGTCCCCGTGCGACTCCAGGATTAATCCCGACGATGATTTTCTTTCGAACGCTATGGACAGAATAGGCACTGGTCTTTCAGAATGACTCCACTTTCGGGGATTTGCCCTCGACTTGTTCTAGCAGAAGACCTGTTGGTCGAATGACTATCCCAGAGTAAATCATAGGATATTAAGATACTCCATACCTCTCCACCGTCAAAGTTTGTATCCTGCACGATATCCCAGTTTGGACCAGGATCTGCGCCCCGGGCACCGGGTTTGGACTCTTGCATGGCGATTGTGGAGAGCAGGCCACAAGGAAACAATTCTGTATCGATGTAGGCATGGAATTGATGTGCGATGTGCGTTATGCAAGGGAAGTTTTTCAATATCCTACAACAATTGGCCCTTAAATGAACACGTTCTAGTTATATGTTGTACTGTACTATGCACAACTTGCAACTTACAACGGCTACGAATGGCCCAAGAGGGACTGATCGACATGTCTCTCAGTAGTATTACGAACTCTTTTCCTGAGTCAAGGATTACAGGCCCCATTCCAAGTTACTAGCCTCATATAACTAGTCAACTTGTTAGTGTGCAATGTAGGTCAAAAGAACGCCATGCAGTTCATGACTTCTAGAAAGCCTTTCGGCAGTTTAAGACACAACCAGCTCGGGAATCTGAGAGAAACGAACCCCACACTAATCATTCAAAGAACTCATAGCACATCGTTGTGCTATATATCGTCCAGCGACGTCCGTAGACCCGTAGAGTCAATTCACAACCTGATTTTCCCTTAGTCCGATGATTTCATACTATCTTCGGTTAACGGTTGAAAGCTAAATGGCTAAGATTTGAGCCTACTACCACAATATGTACTATATTGTACAATATAATAGTAATACGTCAGTTGTACCTGAGCAAAGAAATGGTTGAACCTCCCTGGATGAATGGTGATGATGTGTATTCACAGAATGGCGATACTAGGTACAAGGTAGGTACAAGGTAGGTACAAAAGTAGTCATGTCATCACCTTCACCGTTAGTAATCCAGAGCCAATACCTAAACCCAGATGAGCCAGTAATACATACCTATGACCTGAAGAAAGCTTGAGCAAGATATGTTGGTGAGAAAGGGCAATCAATGAAAGTGCCGTTCTCACTATTTTCCCCTATACAAACTCAGCTCCATCCGTTATCCACTTCTCCCCTCTCCCACCCCCCCTCCCCTCTCTCTCTCCCTCTTTCGCGACAATCTTCACCGGATCATCCCGTTGCCAATCTTCCAGTCTTTTCCTTGGTGAGAAGATATTTCTTATATTGAGAACTAGAACTATCAACCCAACCACCCCCCCTCATTCTGCCCCGTCCCAAAGCGGCCTACACTTGCTGGGGGATCTGCAAAACGCATATACGCACACAAACACCCTATGGCCCCAAACCTGCAGACACCATAATCAAATCTTCCAATTGTAAAAGGGACTGATGAAGGTATGTGCGCATTTCTTTATCCCTAACCCTACCCTCTCCTTCTCCTCCCTTTCCTTGACTCAATAATAATGATATCACGCCCCTCTCAACTGCCAAGTTCTCGGGTCGCTTCTTCGAACCATCACTGACACTGACAGCGACAATATCGCTTTCTACTGGGAGGATTGGACGCTCACCGCATTCGCTAGGTTCCCCTGCATCTCTCAGACAAACGACGGTGACCCGCGCTTCCTTTGTCCTGGTCTCCCGTTGCTCCCCCCCCCCCCTCCTCTCTTCCGGCACCTAGACCGAATGTGCGACTCCGATACCCAACCCCAACCTCTCACCGGACTCCATGTGGTCTCATAGCAATTTCCTGGACAAAAGCGACCCCCAATTGTACAAGCGCAGCCCTGCAGCATATACGTCTGGTGCCAACAAGCTAGGTCTCCTCACCGGTTGTTTTGAGGGAGGTCGCGTTGGGCGCCATTAGGAAGCGAATCCGTCTCTCCCTTCCTCCTATATTGACGGTGTTTATTCTCGTTTTGTTACATCGCATTTTGAGGGTGCTGTCTTTTACCAAGCGACATGGAGCCCGCTGATTCAAACGCATTCAAGCGGAGCTCGATGCACCAAGCGTTATACAGTCGTCCAGTGGAACGACGTGCAAGCAAGAAATCATCATCTAGGGATCGGCATGGAATGGTCTATCCCGACAGCTTCCGAGATACTACCATTCGAGCTGTGACACCAGAGTCGCACTCCCCCGCCAACCATTCCCCTCTATCCGAACCTGAGCACCTCGCGTTCGGCAGCGCGTCCTCACCCCGAAACACCGTGCGGTCACGGCCCACTGACCTTGAGCGTCGTCGGGATTTCAATATACACTCATCCCACTCAGCTGGTGCAGGCGAAGAAGATATTCCAGTCGAGGCAAAGAACCAACGGGCGCGATCACGGACAACGGCAGCCGACGAGCAACGCAACGACCTCACCTCCCACCCTTTCAACAGCCGAACGCGAGTCGGATCAATTCACACGGCCAGTCCATCTCAACCAAAGTTGCCAGAAGATCCGTCGTCTTCAATTGGGTTTCCGTCAATTGAATCTCCGAAATACAGCATCCAGACTGTCCTTCGGCCTCGACTTAGCAGAGCCGCCGGACTGGTTGCGGGACCACAGAATCAAGATCCATTCACCTCCCCACTTTCAAGTACCGAAGCCACCAAAATCCTACAGTTGATGAAAACTACATGTGGCAGAATGCATGGAATCCTCTCATTCCGAACGGCCCCGACCACTTCCTGGACATCTGGATATTGCGCGATCAACGTCGCTACTGGAAGTCTCATCTACCAAGCCAAGGGGGAGCCAGCATTGGCGAAAACATTGATTCCCGATTTGCGTGGTTGTCGAGTCCGGACATTGTTCGATTCTGACCTGCAAACCACCTATTTGAGCGTTCATACCTTCACTTCTGGGCTTGGAATACAACTACGGCCTCACGTGAACGAGACTTTTGATTCCTGGCTTGCTGCCCTCCTCTGCTGGCAACCAATTCGACCCAAGGGCGTTCAGAACAAGATGACGAAGCCTCAAGAAGTCGTGATTGGAGACCGACGAATTCCCGAACGTCGGCGCAATTCGGAGAGTGCAGCACAAAAGGATGCAACTATCATCAAAGTTGGCAAGATGCTTTTGTGGAATAAGCCATCTGCTTCCGGTGCAATGCCGGTATCGGGACGCCGCGTGTCCACCTATAGACAATCAAGGGCTCTTTCTTCCTCGTGGCAGAAGGTGAGCTGCACACTACAAGAGAACGGCTTCTTCAAGCTCTACACAGAAACAGATGTGTCTCTCCTGGCATGTGTGCAGCTATCTCAATTATCTCGCTGCGCTATCCAGCAGCTGGATTCCTCCGTCTTGGATGATGAGTTTTGCATTGCCATCTATCCTCAGTATACGGCACATCCAGTCCCGGATTCCAACGTGCGACCTATATACCTCGCTCTCGAGAGCCGTGTTCTTTTCGAGGTTTGGTTTGTGCTTCTCCGCGCCTTCACAATCCCAGAACTTTATGGCCCCGCTTCTCAAGAAGAAGATTCAGACAAGACTCCAGAAGCCGAGGGCACAGGGCCAAGCTTGACCAAGGATATGTTCCGAATTGAACGATTCTTGAGCCTGAAAGTTGTTGAGGCAAAGTTATTTCGCTCCAAAGAGGAGGAGAACCCCCGAAGTCGAAAGGCGTCGAGATCACACGGCCAGCCAGTCCCAACTTCCAAGGTCAGCGACTATTACACGGAGGTGCTCCTGGATGGAGAAATTCGTGGCAAGACCGCTGTCAAGTATCGCACCATGAATCCTTTCTGGCGAGAAGATTTCATCTTCAATGATCTGCCACCGGTGCTTTCCCAAGCCTCTATCCTCGTCAAAACTCTCAACCCAACACAGAGGGACTGGACACTTGTTGCCAACGGAACATATGCAGCAAACCACGATGTGAACGTTGTCAACATGCTGGATGAGCTTGAGATCTCCGCAAATGACAGCATCTTTGGGCGGGTAGACCTGCGACTCGAAGAATTGGAAGCCGGCGTGGGTACCGAAAAGTGGTGGCCTATTCTGGATGACCAAGATCAGGCGATTGGCGAGATGTTCATGAGAGCCCGGATGGAGGAAACCGTTGTCCTGATGTCCGAGGAGTACTCTGTGGTATCGGAACTGCTGCACTCTTTCACTAACGGGCTCACAATCAACATGTCGCAGTTGATGTCGTCCGAGCTAAATCACCTAGCTGAGATGCTTTTGAACATCTACCAGGTTTCAGGGTCAACGGTGGAATGGATCTCGGCTCTGGTTGAAGATGAGATCGATGGTGTTCATAAAGAATCCACGACCAACCGGCTGAGGTATACAACGAGGATTCATTCGAACAACTCACCGGAATCTGCCGGCCAAGAGCGCGAGGTTCTTGTCAGAGACATGGGAAGAACCGCCACTGTGGAGGCCAATCTTCTTTTCCGTGGAAACTCGCTTCTGACCAAGGCCCTTGATCTTCACATGCGTCGCCTGGGCAAGCAGTATCTAGAGGATACTATCGCGGAACGACTACGCGACATTGATGAGAGCGATCCGGAGTGCGAAGTCGACCCGTCTCGAGTTTCCCGCCACGAGGACCTTGAGCGGAACTGGCGAAACCTCACAGCTCTCACCACAAGCGTATGGAAATCCATCGCGGGATCTGCATCGCGTTGCCCCCCAGAATTGCGACGCATCTTCCGGCATGTCAGGGCGTGTGCAGACGATCGCTATGGGGACTTCCTCCGGTCTGTGACGTACAGTAGTGTTTCCGGTTTCCTGTTCCTGCGTTTCTTCTGCCCGGCCATTCTAAACCCGAAGCTTTTCGGGCTCTTGAAAGGTATGTAAATGCACTTGACCCTTGATTCTTCTTTTGCTAATTATCACCAGACCATCCTCGTCCTCGTGCACAGCGCACCTTGACCCTCATCGCCAAAGCTTTGCAGGGTCTGGCCAATATGACCACATTCGGCAACAAGGAACCTTGGATGGAGCCGATGAACAAATTCCTCGTCGGTCATCGCTCGGAGTTCAAAGAATTTGTCGATGCAGTTTGCGCAATTCCCGCCGATCGACCGGTTCCTATTGTCACCCCCTCTTACACCACCCCTATCCAGATCCTTGGACGGTTGCCGCCCACGTCGCGTGAGGGATTCCCCAGCCTTCCTTTCCTCATTGATCATGCCCGCTCTTTCGCGAACCTGATACGTGTTTGGCTTGATGTGGCCCCAGAACGACTCGACGAGTTGACCGAGCAGGACATCAACCTTTCTAAATTCCAGAAGGAAGCCCTCCGGTTGCGGGCACGCACTGAGGAGTGCCTCACACGCGCCGAACAAGCTGAGCGACCAAGCGGCAATCTTGAGATCAAATGGGAGGCACTGGTGGACTCGATGGAACGTGCCGTAACCTTCTATGATGAAAGCTCAAGTAAACCAAGCACGCCCGCACCAGAATTGTCAGGACCTGGTACTGGACCAGCCCAAAACAGTCATCGAAATTCGACCGGCTACTTTGGTTCTCGACCTTCCATTCCTCGCCGTTCCACTGACCACCCTCCCGACGCCGAGGAGGATACCCCTCCAAGCTCGTCTTCAACTACCTGGGACCAAAGTCGCATCCCATTTGCCATCCCACGCTGGTCTGATCCACGCGACAGCACTGGAAGCTCCAAGAATTCCTCGACTTACTCACTCGATTTCTCCGAGTCCTCCAAGGCACGCAGAGCGAGCGTCACGAAAGAGTCGTCCTCAAGCAAGTACCGCTTCTTCGACTTTGTCCCTGCTCCCTCCCGACGCAAGGCCAAGGACCGTGACCAGTCTCACAACCAGTCGCGCGAGGATCTGCGCAATGATATATAATGCACGAATGTCTGCTCATGCAACTCTCCTCTTTCATCATTACACGCTTTTTTGTTTTTTACTCTGTCCTTCGTCGCCTACCTCTTTTCCATGTGCTCATGATTTCAACGTTCCTCCTGTCTCCCTCCCTCTATCCCATCTTTCTCCTTCTTCCCTCCTCAGACTATGTTCTTGTTTGATCATCTATATGTCTTTAAAGCATGTGTCATGGTGTTGATACCCATTCCCTCCTTTGATTATGTGTTTTATGGTCCCGCCCTCCCTTATACACGTCTCCCCCTCCCAGCCCGGGTCTGTCTAAGACGAATACGAAAGAGCTTTTCACAAAAGTACGGATCTGGATTTTGGGAAGCGAAAAAAAGAACACGATGATTTGGTTTTTGAACTCGGCTGAGGCTCTTTTGATTATCTTTCTCTGTTTGGTCGGTCCACTTGGGTCTTTTTCTTGTGTGGAGATGGTGGCCGTCGTGTAAATACCTTTTACTCTTCTTATGTTTTCTTTCAATAGATGGAAATGGATTGGTGTTCTCTTCTTTGAACTGTTGGCGCACAATACACGATTGCAATGCCAGCCATCCTGTCCTTAGATAGAAATGAAGACTTCAGATACCTTGATGTTTAAGTGTCTTTCTGTATCCTTTCAGATCAGACATGTATGCGACGATAGCAAGGAGAGAGAGAGAAATATGAAAAAGACTAGCCTAGCAACCGCTCAGAACACCAGGTCCTTACAAGACCAAAAACACATACTGATACAATGAACAGATGAAGCAAGATGACCACGAACTAGAGTAAAGACATAGAGTACATGTAGATGGACATGGACGTCAAATCACATCCACAAGCACAGCTTGCCACTGGCCGTGCCACCAGCAACCCAGTTCTTGCTCCGATGGAAAACAGCCGCAGCAGGTACAGCAGTGATCCCATCGCCACCAAGCTGCGCAAGCTGATCTCCACTGCTACTATAAATATCGACAAACCGGTTCATATTCCCGATACAGAACCGCTGAATCGAAGATTGAGGGTTGAGCTGCCACTGGGGCCGGAGACTAAAAGAAAAGAAAAGTTAGGGCTCGAGCATTCAACCCCAAAACCGGGACTCCAACATACATAGTAACCCAACGTCCAGTCTGGCAATTATGACGCACAACAGTATCAGGGTTAAACTCCTTGTCTGCAAGCTTATGACCCTGTTTCCACGAATCGAAGCCCTTGGCACCGACATCGTAGATCTTCAACGTATCATCGTAGGACGAAGTCGCAATCTGCCCAGCAGCATTGAAAGCAGCGTGAGAAACAGACAGCCGGCTTTCATGCTCAGCGACTGGAGTGGGGTCCTTCACCGAGAGCTTCCGCAAGTCCCACAGTCTCATAAACCGGTCCAGACTCGCTGTAGCGAAGTAATGCGGCTGCGACGGACAAAGCGTGAACCCGCCGATTTTCTTCTCAGACAGTTCCCAGCTCGTCACGTTGCTGTCTTTCCGCGACTCGCGCGTGTCGTAGCGGCCGAAGACTCCCTGCAGGGTCGTCCAGTACAGGGTGTTTGGGTCCTCTGGAGCCATGTCGACTCCGGAGATTGCCTCGTCGATATTTGTAGACTCCGGGGCGTACGTCTCGGAGGAAACCATTTTCTCCAGGTCCAGTGAGCGAATCGAGCTGTCGTAGCTTCCGGTGTACAGATGCGTGGGCTTGGACGGGTTAACCATCATCGCGCTGATGGTACGGGTATGCGGCTTCAGGGTTGTGAGGACTGGGTCTGGGTCGTCGTCGTCTTCGTCGTCATCATTTTCGCCTGCCGCGGGCTTCTCCTGTGAGGCATCTAACATGCCCAGATGGCCCATTTTGTCGCCTGCGAAAATGAGGGGCTTGGATTCGGTCGGATGAAAGGCCATGCTATACACGCGCTCTGGTGTGATCTTGATTCCTGTGGCGATCGAACATGCGTTAGGATTGTGGAACTTCGAGGTAAAATGTGAAGTTCCTACTTTGAGGGTCCCAACATTCCCACAATTGAAGACTATTCATCTCCTTGCGGAGAGCCTTCAGGTCTTTGTCAGTCGTTTTATCAATCTCATCGGCGCCGAAGGTCCTTTCGTAGGGTTTCGCAACGCCCTTGGTGATAACATCGACACTGATCAGGCTGTCTGCGGTGAGCTTTTGACCCGAGACAAACATATCGGCCTGGGTAAATGCATCCGTCCGGCGCATCCTCTTGAGCCTATCCGCCTCGCGCATTGCTTCGTACTCATCGTCGGCCTTGCGCTTCGCGACCTCGCTCTCGGCCGCGATGCCCTTGAGGCGCGATGATGTACGTCGGGGTGTGATAATCTCTTCGTCAGCCTTTACCTTGGGCGCTGCGCGCTTCTTTGACTTCGGCTTTCCCGCATTGCCGCTGGGAGTTTTCGGACTGGCGAAGAGTCCGGAGGATTGCGACTCGAGTGTGAGCTTCTTCAGCAGCGCATCGCGCTCGGCAATGTTTGCCAAACGCAGCTGCTCAAAGTCAGAAAGCTCATTTTTACCGCCGGACATAGTGGGATCGGTATTCTCGGGCGTACTTTGCTCGAGATCAGTCTGCGACTCGAAGGTGCGTGTCACGTCCTCGGAAGTGAAACGCGTGGGCCCCGGACACGACATCATGTGACTTTAGATAGCGGCAAAAAAGTGATCTCCGATTCAACTCCGTGTAGGGAAAGAAAAAGTAATTGACTTGTCCATTTGTTTTTATTCTTGGTTTAGAGTTGAAGTTGAAGTTGCAGATACTGGAGACGTGGAATCAAGAGTCACTCTCGGTTGGACTTACTTGAGAAAGTATATATTGAAACAGCTGCCTGGGCGCAGTCTGAGCATCTCAGCTATGGCAACGAATATCACCCGATCATGCTTCGTCTTCTCAACCACAAGTTCCTCCGCCCCTTTCCTATATCACACTCGAACACTTGCCTCACTCTCGCCTCCCTTCCGAAAACAACTCGATCGTCGCTTTCCGCGCTCCTTTTCTACACAGAACAACGCCGTCGAGACCAACGAAGCAGCGGAGAACAGATCACCCGAGGATAAATCAAGTCAGGATGCACCTGAAGGGTCAAGCACCTCTAGCACGACGAAGCAAGATCCCCCGAGACCGCGCAGAAGCTTTCTGCGCCAACGAGCAGCACCTGAACGGCCTTCATACCATAGAAAACCGAAAGTCACAACCCAAGAACAATTGGTATTTGGATCATTGTTAGAGAAGCTCGGGCTCAAACACGATGGCGAGAGCGCCGAGTTGGACACAACGACACAAATGAGCGAGGAGAAAAAGGCAGAAATGGCAGAGCTCAAGTCATTGTTTGATCCTCTGCTCAAAAACCCAATGCAAAAGAGGGCTGCTTTGAGAGCCGAGGCTCGACGGAAGCGAGAGCAACACGAAGCTTACCGAAGACAGAAGATGGAAGAGGCAGAAGCAAGAGAACTCCTCCGCGAGGAGGACTACGGTCCAAAGCGAATCAAGGTCCGCGATCTGGGCTACTCCGAGCCGGCCTCAAACACCGGAGTCGAGCCCACTGTCACCCTGAGACAGGCCATCAACATCGTCGTTCGCACGGAGTACGAGCACATCGAGTTCCTCCTCTTCCAAGCCGTCGAGGATGGCACGGGCGATCTGGGCGTGTGGGAGGTTTGCAAAGACCGCATCTTCTCCATGCTGAACCACCTGGATGAGAAATCCCTCGAGAAGGCAATAGAGAAATCCCTCGAGGAGGTGATAGACCCCGACTCCGTGAGCACGGAAGACCAGCCCGATGCCACGAGTCCCGGAAGCGGACCACTCCGAGTCCCGGCCGTCGTCCCAGTCGGCGCCGTCGTGGTAGTGCTGTACCCGAAGTCTCTGCTCGTCGCCTTCCGTCTGCTGAGAACTCACTTCCCCAACTCCCCGCTCATCCCGGAGTTCCGCTCGACAATCAAAGAATACGGGCGTGTCTCTGCGTTTCTCGGTGCTTCGTCCGGTCTGTACGATGAATTGATTCACTACTACTGGCGAGTATGCAAGGATCTTCCCGCTGTCGTCTCAATCCTAAGCGATATGAACCAGCTGGGTATCAACCCGGATAATAAGACCCGTAACCTGCTGATCGATCTTATCATTCAGCAACGCCAGGATGTCAAAGATCATGAGCAATCCCCGAGCGGGATGGGGTCTTTCTGGAATTTGCCGTCCACCAAGGATGCATATGACCAACTGACTCGCGACGGTGGATGGATGGATCAGATCGAGGCGCGTACTTTCGAAGACAAGGAACGGTGGTCCAGGGCGAAATGGCCACCTCAGGCCTGAGCTCTTATATCTGGTGGACAGGTTGGGTCCAATGTACAGTACAGTCTACACTCATGTATAATAATAACGCCAGCGAAGCTATTCGCACAAATCTTAACGTCAATATCTTATTCTTCGTCATTCAGCTAGTAGTATGTCCATGTACACAAGCAATGCTATAGAACGCGGCCCACCATCCAAACCGAAGCAGGAGATGAAGTGGTGAAAAAGGAGAAGCAACATACACCTCAATGAAACCCCTACAAACCCCCATGCATCCCCCAGAACTTTTCCGCCCCGAAAGTGAAAGCGTTATCATCCTTCCACAAATCATCAAAAGCAGTAAAAAGCACCAAATCCCCCTTCCGATGATCAAAATTCTTCCTCAAACTCTCAATGGCCATCCTCTGCCCATCCTTCGACGGCACAGCAACCCCATTCGCATCCCCAGCATGCGGCCACCCAGACTCCGTAATCATAGTCCTCTTCCCACCCGCCGCAGCAGAAATACTCCGCGCCTGCTCAAGCACATACGCGCCCGCCCCACCAGGCCTTTGCGTCGCATCGAAGAAGGCATGGCAGTTTGCCGCGCAGTAGTCGGAGACCTCGCACAGCTCCGGGTGATCCAGTAGCACGGAGAAGGTATCTACCGTTACGACGGGGCCTTTATAGCCCTGGGCGCGGAGGACGGAGCGAGCTGTTGTGACGGCACTTGCGACGTCGCTGGGGGAGTTTGTGCCTGCGTTGACGAGCTCGTTGCCAATTGCGATGGTGTGGAAGATTGACCAGTCTTTTTTGCCGTCTGGACTTGTTATGGCTTCGCTAAAGGCGTCGAGGCTGGAGGGGAAGCTGGTTAGGTCGTAGATGCCGGCGAAGACGTGCATGTTGTGGCGGCGAGCGGCGGTTGTTACTGTTTTTGTTTGATCGCAGTCTGTGCCGTAGATGCGGATGAAGGAGTAGGAGGCGAGTCGGTCGAGGTCTTCGTTTACTTCTTCTTGATTCTTGCAGGAGCGGTCTGCTTTGTAGGGTGAGTAGGAGATGCCGAATTGATCGTGTGGGTGAGGTTTGGGGTGAGGTTTGGGGTGTGGTTGTGGATGAGGGTGAGGATGGGGAGCGTGTGGTTTAGGGTGGACGTGAGCTTGGAGGTGTAGTTCCTTCTGTGTGTCTTTGGTTGAGGCAGATTTCTCGTTCAGGTCGTTATCTTTCTTGGACACTGCAGGTGGCGATGCTACACGGGAGCCATCCGTGTCCGGCATTGATACTGGAGGTTGTTGCTCTGGTGGAAGATGTGAAGCGGACTTTTGGACATGATATCAACATCAATTGGTCTCATTCGGATCATAGTCATGTACTAACATTCTCTTGTGGTGAAAGTGTTGAAGCCGGAGCATGGTCTGTATCCATGTTGACAGGCTCTCCATTTTCATTGACCCAGACCACTACCTCTCGGACAGAGGGCGGTTGCGCGAGTCGATCATTGCATTGTCTCTCGACTATACAACCATCAGCGAGGTCCCATGTGAGGATAAACTATGATTGAAGGAGGACGTTCTCACCCTGTGCCTCGGCGCAGGCACCACAAGCGAGCAGCAGTCCGACTAGAGCCTGAGTAAGGCGCTTCATTTTCCAACTGAGTCCTCCCTGTGGAAGCTGACTCGTAATGCCTCAAAAAAAGGTTTCCTGAAGTTAGTACGTGGCGATCATAACAAGAGTCACTTTCCACGCCCTACAGAAAAGGAAAGCAATCCGCACATGGGTGCCGATCACACCAATTATATCCAGAGTGGAAGGCTCGAGCAACAGATTCCACCTACGTGGGCTCAACTAGCGGCGCAGGCCTCAAGGTAAACACAATGTGCGGCCAAGCATAGCGCCACTTTGTGGAGGGGACATTGGGAATGAAATCGGAAAGCTTCCAAGTTTCGAACAGACCCCTTGGCTGGAATCAGGATCCTTTGATGTCTGATTTGCTCTGTGAGATGAAGAGATCGGGGGTGGATCGAGAATGCTTCCTAGTGGCGAGATTGCATGGAATGCGGGACCCATTCTCTAGGGTCGCTCGGAGACACAGGGAACTGCGGTGAATGCGAGGCGGAATGTCGGCGATTAACTAACTGATATCATTGAGTCATTGAGTGAAGATGTTGGAAGGAGACCAAAGGAAGGGGCAGTTTTCGGCTTAAAGTCTAGCCCTAAAGATGCATTTGGCTTCTAGTGCCCGAGGGATTCCAGGATCAAGTAATGAAAAGCCAAGGGCCGAACATTTCATGTCTCAAGTTAATGAAGGTTTAGCCGGCTAGCATTTCATACGACCATTGTAGAGAAGAGACGAAAGCAAAGAATTGCAATCACGAAGCGAGACCGTCCGTTGCATAGAATTTCCCGGGCTGAATGATGTATGTGAAATAGACACGTCCCTAAAGCAAAGAGCCAAGGACAGAAGAATAGTATTAAACAACTAGAACCATGCACAGGTAAAGCATAATACCGCCCGCAAAGAGAGAAAATGGCGGTCCTGTGCAAGGCATGCAATAAGAATGTATATCGACAAGGTTAACAATACACGTATTGAAGGGGCATTAGGGCGTAGGTCGACTGAGAAGAATGAAAAGCGAGAGTTGCCAAGGTCGTAGGGGCGTGAGCAGTCATCGAATGTCTGGTCAGGACCAGAAGCTAGCAGACAAGGGAAGGCGTTACTTCCTCTTGCTCATCACCTTGGTTATGGCATGGCGGATAATTGTTCCTGATTTTTCAATCTCTTTCTTGGTGAGGCCGGTAGTGACGCACACCTTCAGCGCTGGTGGAACAACCTGCTTGGGCTGGAAGTTGTCCTCAAGGGTCTTCAACCGCGTAATCAAAACACCGTTGGCGAGACACTATGAAGAAATTAGAAACGAGCTTGTAAGGAGAAAGACGAAGATAGAAAATGTAATGCATACCTCATCAACAACGTCCTGGAGCAAGAACTGCTGATCAGTTTCTGTGAGCCGCTTGGAGGCCACAACCTCGGGCTTGATGACCAGGATGAGAATGGGGTTCTCAGGCGCGCTGGTGCAGTAAACCCAGTCACTGCGAGGATCCAACTGGGCCCGCAAAACCTTTGTGGTTTCCCGGAGTTGTGACACTGTCTCGGGACTGTTTTGAAGGATGTTGATAGTAGCACTAGCGGTAGTGGAAAGTAGGGCAGGCAGCGCAGCCGAGAAGGTGTAGGCAGCGGCCGAAATGCGCTGATGGTGAACAATCTCCTCTGAACCAGCACAGAAGCCACCACCAGCAACGAGGGGACCAGCCAGTGATCCCACAATCATGTCAACCTCAGCAGCGTCAACGTTCTGGTGTTCCGTGAGACCACGGCCAGTGCGTCCCAGGACACCGAAAGACCAGGTCTCGTCAAGGATGAGACGGAACTTGTACTTGAGTCTGAGTTCGATCTGCGGGAATTGGTAAGCATGCGCCATTCGCGGTTTCGGTCAATGGGGCCACATACGATCTTGGGCAAGTTCGCCATGTCACCATAAGACTCAAATAGACCCTCTGTGATGATGAATCTGCGAGTCAAGGGTTTCCGGGCCTGCTCTTTAGTGACCTTTGCGAGCACACGCTCCAGATCCTCCATGTCATTGTGCTCATACCACCGGACAATGCTTCGAGATATCTGAATACCCTTGCGAATCGCAAAGCTGACCCCCTTATCGGCAACGATGATATCTCCACGCTTCGAGAAGGCAGGAATCACACTGGAAATCGTCGAAAAGGCTTGAGAGTAGATGATACAAGCTGTGGTTCCCAGGAACGACGCCACGTCATCTTCCGTCTTCATGTGAACATCCTGTGTGCCGTAAAATCCGCGGGGTCCACAAGGACCAACTCCGTAAGCGCGAAGGGTCTGAATTGCCTGTTCCTTGAGAGACTCGTTGGTGTTGAAGTTGTAGAAATTGAAAGATCCCAGGTTTGTAACGGTACGGCCGTTGACCAACTTCGATTTGGGGCCTACGGGGCTGCAGATCTCAGTGTCATCCGTCAGCAAAGATGTCCGTGGGGTGTTAGGCAGAAGCAATGGGACAAAAGGGGATTTTACCCAACAATCACTGTTCGCTTATCAACTTCCATTTCTTCCAAGCTGGTAGGTTTCCCAACGAGAGGTTCCGGAGTCCATTCATCCACAAGGTCATCGATCTCATCTTCTGTGAGTGGTACGACACCTGGCTTAGTAGAATATTTCGGGGCTAGCAAATATCGCACGGCGAAGAGGAACAGGAACAGCTCGACGGCAGAGCGAATTGGGTCATCTTGATAACTTGATTTCACGTAGCGGAGAAAGATTGCGGAGCCAGGGACGCGGTGGAATAGATCCGCAAGTTCGTGAAGATACTCGGAAAGGAGACGCTGGGTCTCCTGGAGATCCATGGCGGAGGAGCGGAAGTAGCGCTTCTGGCGTGATTCACCAGGCCAGTGAGATATTGGGAAGAAAGATCGGGAGGAAGATGCGCCAAAAGCCGGTGCTCATTCGTAAAGAACAAGATGAAGATGAAACAGTCTCGGGGCCTAGGAGACTCCGTCCCACGTGACCTGTTAATTATGAGACAAGTTGCTCCACGTTGCAGGAGCTATACTTTTGACGATTCAATTCCACATGCACTACATACTGTTGTTTTGATGAATTCTATTGAGAAATTTCTCGAAAGCAATGCAATTTAATTCCGGTAGAAGTGTAAATAAAACAAGCAAAGAAAGCTGGAAACGAAGGTAAACCCCCGAGGATGACTAGACCCTTCATACAAGCGTCATTCCACAAATAATATTTGAAAGCAACCATTCATTAAGATCAAGTTGTGCGCCGATGAGTTGAGGAAAATGCAGCGACTTTCAAAATCGCGTAACTTTGTACAAACCATTCCCATGTCATTTCGCCGAAGCGATTAAATGGACCACACGCCAGTACCGTCAGATGGTGCCGGAATGCTGCCCGAAGAGTAGCCCTTGGGGATGTTAGAGCCGGTGTACCAGGAGACGGTGTCGTTGAGTCCGTGATCAAGCGGTTGCAGGAGACCAATTGAGTCTGTGCTGGACACACCAAGGCTGTCCCAGATGCCACCCGACAGGATGCTGTCCAACTGCTTGGTGTTCCGAAGAACGACGGGCGCAGCGATAATGATGACAAAGATGAGAAGCATGAAGAAGTAGAGAATCGCGAAGCGAACAACACGTCTCTTGCGAAGCTTGGACTGCTTGAGGGAGTAAATGGGAGGACGGATTTGTCGGCTAGAAGGAGATCTGGTCAGTGACAATTTATAGCGGCTAGCAAAGGGAAAAGTACGTACCTCGGGCGCAGCCAGAACAGAATGACCGAATGGAACTTGTCGACATAGGGAATGGCAAGAATCGGGAGCATGGCAAACAACAGGATGTGGCCCAGGAAGAAATCGTTGGCGAAGTAACCAAGTTCGGTTATCTTGCAAAGGAATTCACGTCCGGGCTGAGACAATGAGTGCCATCCCATGTTGTACCATTTTCCAGTCCACCATGCGATATTAGATTGGTCGTTCTTGAATTCACGGGTCAATGCAAGGGAAATGATGAGCTTGTAGATAAAGCGCTGGAGGGTCATGGCAGCGATCATGCCAGAGATGGTTCTAGCCCAATTAAGGGATTCGAGGAAGAACATGGCCAGGAAGAGAAGTAAAAATGCAATGACGGCGATAGCATGGGCAATTGCTGCGAGAACAGCACCAAACTTCTTGCAGCAAAGACCGAACAATGGGCCCATACAGCAGGCCATGCCGAAGAACATACCTGCGACACCAGCGTTGATAGCGACGGGAGCGAAAGCAACGATCGCCACACGAGCGATGGGGTTCGCAGCCCATTTAGGGTCATCAGAGTACATCGTCCGAGAGTTGATATAGAGGTAGGGGATCAATGTCGCGCCAACACCAAGCAAAGGCGAAATGATCTCGCTGAAGAAGATGTTGGTAATGCGTGCTCTAGGGATGTCACCAGAGCCCTTCTCCGATGGAACGCCAAGGAGTTTGCGTTTGTAGCCAGTGATACGAGTACGCGAGAGACGACAGAATCCAATCCAAGAGGAAGCGTGGGATCGGGAGTTACCGCGGGAAAGCCAGCGGATGTAGTCGCGATAATCGATGAAGAAGTCGGTCCAGGCAAATTGATGCGGATTGAAGAGGAAAGGCGAGATGCACAGCGCGAGCAGGGATACCCAGAACCAGATCAGAGCTGGAGTCCAGACAGTTGTGGTACTGAACAACAGCATGAGCAGGAGACGAGCACCCAAGTAGATCGAGGGAGCGGCGAATCGTGAGTAGAGAACACCGAATGGGATACGGGCTGTTGCGAAACCACGGCCGGTACCAATGTATCGCGCACCTCCGAAGGACAAGTTCTGGTGGACAGCGTTGGCGTAGATCTGGCACACGAACACCTCGAACATGAAGGAGAATGAACCAAAGTGCTTTGCTAGACGGGTAGCCATACGCCAAACACCTCTCTCTGTCAATTCCTGGACGGCAAGAGGGACGAACGAGATGAAGAACACGATGAAGATGGAAATAACACAACGATTGACCCAGTTGAGGACGGGAATCAAGTTCACACAAAGAGTGGGCACGAGAGGATCAGTGATGGGCAAGTCGGAGTTGTAGCGGCACATGATGGTCTCATGCTTCAGGGCACCCAAGTTGATCAACACAAACATGAACATTTGCACCGAAAGCATGATAAACATGTTGTTCAAGTGGAAGCCAGGGTGGGCATAGTAGAACGAGAGGAAGCGATCGAGAGGCAGTTGGGTGCCGAGATAATAGTACTCTCGGGACAACATTTGTTCACCCATGCCAGTACCAATCTTCGTAGTGAAGTTCAGAATGGATCCGAAACCGAGATCACGACCCTTACCGCACTGGTAGTATTCGCAGTGCTTGATGCGACCTCCACGGAGAACGGCGTTCATACCAATGTAAATATCCTCGTTCAGGTGCAGTCCCTTCTGAGCCTTAGACACACCACCACGAGTTGTCATGAAAGTGGCGTTCAGGAAATCAGGATGACCATAATGCAGCTTACCACCAATTTGAGCAAGTGTACGAGCGAAGAGAGTACCGAACGTCTGTTCCTTGGAAGCAGCAACATCACCCAGGACACCAACGCTTTCGGAGAAAATGTATTCACGGGCTCCAAGAATGGCAACAGGGTTCTCGTCAGGGGTAGAAATTCCAGGAGTGTAGGGAGAGACGTTGTCGGTGGTCAGTTCCTCGAACTCGGCCAGGACACTGCGAATCTTCAAGCATTCTTCAAGATAGTTGTCCTGGTTGGCGTCGATAAGCTGGATGTATTCACCGCGGTAGAAGATGATCGCATGGTTCTGGTTGTCAGACTTTCCGTCTCCGAGAATGGGGTTGCCTGAAAGCTGGATTCTGAACTTGGGCTTGCGCAAGTTGTTCTCGATGAGTTCACAGTGACCGTCGATCAAAGCTGAATAGATGCGGGGTTCTTCGCCTTCAGTGACAGGAGGCTCTTCATCAAGGTAAGCAATCTGCAGATCAGGATAAGCGCGGAGCAAGAACTCGGTATTTTCACGTTCGTCCTTGTTGAACTTGGCGTAGCGCTGCATGGAGACACAGATGCGGAACTTGCGGCGGGCCATGCGCTCGAGCTCACGCTCCAGCTTCTCGGAGTTTCCACCAAACATTTGGACAACCTCAGGGTTCTCAACACGGTAGAGCAGCTTGATGGCGCGGCTGTAGTTCATGAAGCCGGACACGGTTCTGTACAGGGTCTGGGATCGAAGGGAGGCCCAGATTCGTGTGCGGAGGGTATATTCAGGAGCGGCAGACTTGAAACCAATGCAGTAGAAAGGCAGATCATCGATCTTGCTCTTGGCGGCGTCCTTCTCGGGCTTCTCATAATCACCATTGAACTGAGAGGTCTCATCGGCTAGAATCTTCGTATCCTTAACAAAGCAGTCCCACTCGTGAGGGTGCAGCTGCTTGAGATATTCAAGCAGAGTGACACGCGAGTAAGGTTCATCTTCACGAATAATCTCACGCAGCGAGAGAAGAATCTTCTCACTGTAGTGGGGAATCAAAACGGTGAAAGTGGGCATGTTGTCAACGGGCAGAGGCTCAGGCATAGGGGTGGAGAGCGATTGGGCGAAGAATGAAATACGGCGCTCTGCCTCACTTCCCTGGGGGAAGAACTCAGTCTTGAACGATTGATCTTCCTGCGACACGAAGAAAGTAGGGGCGCGGAGAGTGCGCTTTCCTTCCTGCTCAGAGGGAACCTGGTGATACAACAGCTTCTGGACGTGATCGATGGCCAGGAGATGCTCGCGGTACATGGAGATGATGATAGCATTCCAAACCTGAGAGATCAGAACCTTAGGCTTGTATTTGATCTCCATGTCGGTAGTAGCGAGCACCTTGGAGTAGATACGCTTCGGCAGTCGGGAGAAAATGTTCCTCCAAGGGGACCAAATTGAGACACCGAGGTAGAACGATCGCGCCACAGAGAAGATCGTGTTGCAAATAATGTACCAAAGGTAACTGTCCAGGAAGAAGAGTGTCAAATCCATGAAGGCCATCAGGCCCAGCAGGATCTGAGGCTGTCGGTGGCAGACTGCGTTACCAATGTATTTGGCACCAGTACACTGGTGAATCTGCATTGGAGACAAGATACGAATGGGATCCTTGAAAGAGAGCGTCAGGAAGAAGTAGGACTCAGCCAACTTCGCACCGAAGACGCAGACCCACATGCCATACGACATCCACATGTCGTTTCCAGAGAGACGATGAAAACTGGCTGTGAATGTCTGACTGGCAACGTATTGACGACCTCCCTTCTTCATGTAGTTGCCGAAAAGTGCGCCGAGCGGCTGAATTGCGAAGAAAGCAGCCGTCAGGATTGCAATGACGAAGTGAACGATACCGAGAGCGAGACCAATGCCATTTTCAGTCTTCTTTGTCATGCCCAACGAGGGCAGGATGCTGAAAATGACGATACCGGGAGCCAGGTTTATTATGAAGACCGCAAGAAGGAAGATGAAGCGCTTCCGCAGGTGCTGAGCACCAGCCCATCGACGAGGAACATACATCCATTCACAGATGGTAGCAAAGATCTGGATCAAGGAGACAAGAGCACCACCAAAACCAACAGCGGCGAGATACTTGGGGGTCTCGGGTTTGTTGTCGAGCTGTTGTTGGTAGTTGATGGTGTACAGGGTCGGGGCGTTGTAGGCAGTGAAGAACCAGAAGGCACCCAGGTGGATAACCCAGATACGGTTGAAGTTGGTCACCATGTGGAACCAGGAGCGCGTTTCTCTGTAAGTCTTGAAGAAGGCCTTCTTCCAGACCACGTCCTTCAATTTCGGCCATCTCTCAGCAATGGGAACATCAACCAACCGAGTCTTGTCCTCAAAGCTGATGCGTTCGATGCCCTCGGGGTACCAGAAGAGCTGGTTCATATCATCGTAACCGATGATGTTATTGTGGTCATTCTCACGACGCACGTACTTGCCGTCCATGATCTCATAACCCTGATCTCTGCAGTAATGGTAGAGAGGAGTGATAATCTCATTGAGGTAGGTGAATTCCTCGACCGGCTCAACGCGGGCCTGGCATTCAGGCGAAGTGTAGTAATCATCGGCACACTTGAAGATGAAACAGATGCACTCCGGGAGGAAACGGACCTGGTTGGCTTCGCCCCAAATCAGAAGGTACAAAGCAATCTGGCGGGCGCGATCGTGCTGGGACATGCGGTTCATGCGTGACTTCCACCGGTATTCCGCGGCTTCCAGACTGTTGTCTCCCTCCAAAGCCTCGAGGGTTTCCTCCTCGTTCTCGGGGTTCTTCTTGGCGGCCTTGGCTGCGGCCTTGCGGGCTTTCCGTGTCTTGCGGTCGGCCTTGCCAAGCTTCATGTTTGCGAAACCGACCGCGTCGTCCAGATCGAGGTGGGCGGCGAAATACCACCGGCGGTAGTTGGCGTTCTGCCCACCGATGTAGTCGGCGTGGATGGAGAGAAGGGCCTGGTTCGGCGTCATACGGGAAGCACGAGAATCCAACATAGTCATCATGTGGTCGTACATGTTCCTCATGCTGTCTCGCTGGAAACCAAACTTGTTGACCAAATCCAAGAAAATATCCTCGAGCTCCTCTTTCGAGAGAGGGATTTGGGCGTCGGAGGTCCAGGCAGGGTAAGGCTCACGCGAGCGCTGGCCCGCAGGAAGAGCATTGCCGTAGTCCATGCCATAGACTGGGGTTGAAGCACCGGATGATCGGTTGCCTCCGTAGGAAACCTGGGAAGACGGAGGACGATAGCCGTAGCCACCTTGGCCGCCGTACTGGCTGTCCGAATAGCTGTTGTAGCGTTCATCTCCACGACCATAGTAATCCATATCTGCGGCACGAGCAGTCTCGGACCTCATTGTGAAATCGCTGAAAGTTTCGGAATCCTCCTCGGAATCGTGGGCACGGCGACCGCGGCCATGATCTCCTTGTCCCTGGTCGTAGTACTGGTCACCGCCGCCGTAGTACTGATCTTGGTGACCAGCCTCATAGTATCCTCCATCGGCGTAGCCGTGGCCTGCATCCGCGTGAGCTCCCTCCGCGGCATGACCACCATCTGCTGCTCCGTAGTAGCCATTACTATAATTGCTGTCAGCCCTCTGATCTATCAGGAAAGAAAGTCTCTTTTATCAAAAATGCTCCTACCCTTGGTCGTAATAGCCATCACCATATCCTTGATTATCGTAATACCCCTGGGCATGTTCGTCCTGGTAGTACGAGTCACCGTGACCATGTGCCTGTCCCTGCTGGGGCTGGGCATAGCCATCATCATAGTGGCCTCCGCCTGCTGCGTAGCCCGACATGACGAGCGAGTCGCGATCGATTTAGTGCTCAAAGCTCTGGAACTGATGTTAGTTCCACCTGAAGTAGATCGAATGCCCTGACCCCGCGGAGTTGCAGATAGGCTAAGATGGGTGTCAATCTCACTTCAACCGCGACCATTCAAAGTAGTATTCTTAATCGGTGGGATGTCGATTTAATGCAGCATCGACGCAGAAATATGGAAGCGACGCGTATGAGAAAATGCGCGAGAACCCAAGCGAAGGTGTCGAACGAGTCTCAGACTCTGTAACGAATGGCAGGTGAGACTATCCTGTCTCACGAAAAGGAAGGTGCGATGGAGAAAATATTTTTTTTGAGAGCAAAGCAACCTCCCTCGAATTCTTCTTTCGTCAAAAAGGAAGGGAAAAAAAAAACGAAAGGTAGCAAATCGAAGGAAAGATGGAGACAAAAAGCGAATGGAAGGGGGTTGGAGAGGGAAGACAAGAAAATGCTTGTTATTTTTGGGATTCGGGGTGGAGGCTGTCTATCGTGTACTGAACAATTTACCGTCATCATACAGGGACAAAGTGTACGTGTCAGATTGTTGGGTACTGGATACTTTCAACCAGTATGAGTGGCCCCTATATTTCCCAGGTACCCATTACTATCCCTTGTGTTGTACAATACGTGGCGCCTTTAGTTGCAGCGATTGACCTACCTCCACTTTAGCCCAGCCTTTTGTGTCTCTCGAATTGTGACTTTTAAACGGTTTCTCTCCTGTGATCTGTCCGTCTAATTTTGAATTACCGTTATTGTCCGACTGTATTTACGCTTGTGTTTTCCTGATCACTTCAATTTTAACTCCCCCATTTTCCCTTCTATCCAATGACAATGTTCCTCAGGCAGTCGGAATCCAAGGGAGTCTCGACGGCCCCTGAAACTTGCCCCACCGTGCCCAGCCAGCATGTAATCAGGTAACAAATAATGTGGTCCAGGGGCGTATTTCCAAAGATACCTCTCTGGAACTGCTGTCCTAAAAATGGCTGTTGATCCGATAGTGCCTTGTTATGGCGACCACTTCGGTATGCAGGGATGGCCGTTGCACCGGTATCGATTGTTTTCCATTCCTCGTTTCCGTGTACGTTGGATACTTTCTCTGTCATTGGCTTATTGGCTCTCGTTCGCTCTTGAGTTTTTCAAGTTCCAGGTACACATGCCTCCATGTATTTTGTATCCATCTGCTTCGGTGGCAACTTACTGTTTCCGATGTGACCAATATCAATTTAAAGCATCCATGGATTTGAAAACACCGTTATAATCTAGACCGATTGATGATTGCTTTCAACGTGATTCAACCCTATTTTTGCCCAAAAAAAGGGAATCCCACTTGAATAGCCGATATCAGATTGAGCTCAGACGGTGAGTGGTTCACGACGTGCTTTTCAGCTCCTGATCCATGGCTCTCCAGCGACAACCTTTCCAGATTGGATGAACCACGCCTTCCTTTCCCGCATTGGGATTATCTCTTCACTTAATACGGAGTAGTCAGTGACTCTGTCCCTGGACAGTGTTTTAATTCTCCTTTTTCCTCTCCACAATCTCCGTTCTTATTTCCCCTTTCGCCATAGTCTTGATCGATCGGAAACTTTCATCGCCAACTTTGTTTCTTAGTGATTCGCCACCGCAATACAAAAGTGTCTCAAATGTAGTCGATCATTTCTGTGTGTATTACATTTGACTTTTCACTGCCGTTGAGGTCTTCTTCAGGTAGAACGTGGCTGGCAAGCCCTCTCCATACACTGTAGCCGATTGTATCACACAGTGGGCACCGTGCCACAGGAAAACTTGGAAGTGCGATCCCCTAGGCCTGTTTAGTCTGTCACCGCCACAAGCTGAACTCGCTAATCCTCAGAAACTCAATTGCCAGGTTTGGTCTATATTTATCCTGGTTTGTCTTCGGGCGTTACTCGGAATATACTCAGAGTCGAGCATTCGGTGCTATCGATTATATCTAGACTTCATCATCCTCTCACACCTATGTTGTATATGTGTATATTCTTAGCATAGGCAGCATTAATTACACCACATCAATGCTGGCTATGAAAAGAGCAAACATTTGATTGTATAACGTATAAGTGCAATACACTAAATAGAATACTGTACATGCATACAGCTAGTAAAGCTGTATTCGAAGATCTCCACCGTTGGACCCGGGATTTCCTCCTGTTCCACGCACTAAGTGGATCGTAGATTGCTATTTCTTGCTCTTTCTGAGAGCCTCGACCAAAAGGCTAGCCCATCCACAGCGAACTTCACCACGATCAAACTAACGTTCACCGGGTATGTCGTGGCACCTTGTGGCAGCTACAATATACATATATGTTGCACTTGCATTGCGGGCTGCAGCAGTATTAGTTTGCAATAGAGTACTTGTACACCTTTATATCCGCAGATGCAGGAAAGGCAGGAACGACACATCAGCTGCATCAAGAAGGCCGATCTTCTAACTCTCAATCTCGTTTGGGTTTTTTATCTCTCCCATTGATCTCCTGTCTACATATGTAGCAGTATGCCAGATTGTAGGCCACGGTCGCGATTTTCCCGATTGGGGTGCCGCGGCTTTATGTTTATGAGGGCGCTCAGGCGGGGATCCTGCTCACTGAGTATTTCACAGCACAGGGTGATCACTCAGTGAGTACCTAGGTACTCAGGGTATGCTTAGTAGTGTTCATATATTGCAGTGAGCACTCAGGCTTGCTCAGTGAACGCTCACGGTATGCTCAGTCATCACTCAGGTTATGCTCACTAAGTACTCAGACTGCCCGGCGCCCAGTGAGCGCAAGGCCTTGCGTCCTGGAAATAAAGGCCAACAACGTACAACAACAACCCGATCACGTGATAGTCGGATCACATATCAGCCGTCAATCCTGTGATACTAGCGCTAGCAACCTTACTAAAACCCTACTCGCAGGCGAAGCAATGGCGGTCCTCGGTAGAAGGCACATCATCGCGGTCATAGGCGGGGGTCACCTATATCAAAAGGATATTACATGCCCAACAAATGAACACCTGTTTAGAATCAGTAAGGGAAAGGGCAGTAGCAGAGGAAGCCATTCAGTAGGAGATGGATGAGAAGGTAGATTTATG
This sequence comes from Penicillium turbatum, assembly GCA_030762825.1. NCBI lineage: Eukaryota > Fungi > Ascomycota > Eurotiomycetes > Eurotiales > Aspergillaceae > Penicillium > Penicillium turbatum. Next base: position 938,421 of record JAUJYX010000014.1, read on the forward strand.
ATAAGTAGTAGGGACAGAGAAGCCTATAGTAGAGGGTGGTGGAATAGAGATGCCAACTACGTAGTTGGTTAGGCGTTAATTACTACAACGTAGTTTGAAGCAGCAGTGAGGCACTAAGGCATATACTGTATTAAAGTAGGAAGGATTACTGTGGTAAAGCGATGAAATTGTGACCTTCCAATATAATGGCTAAAAATCTAGAATAAACATACATAATCGGTTCCATAACTCAGTTGGTTAGAGTGTGGTGCTAATAACGCCAAAATCGAGGGTTATTTCTTGTTTTGTCCTTTCTTCGCTTTTTGCTACTCTATATTCTTTATCTCATCTTTGTCGGTATTTTTGCTTCTTATTCAAATAACAAAGTATGTATATATATATGTACGATACTCTGTAGGGAGCTCGATAATATATACAATTTGTTCCCCTCGTGTCATCAAGTCTATGTAACCAAACTATATAACCTGTGTATGGTATGACAGCACTGAGTGTTGCTGGTGGAAATAAAAGTGTGGAACTGTCAGGTAATGAGAGTAAGTACAAAAGAAAGGCAATGATAGACATAAAGAAAATCTCATACAATTATCTAACGAGCATCTGTCTAATCTTCGGTTGACGAAACACTGAAAGTTGAAGCCAGGAAATCACCACAACCTTCAATTGATGAAGATTAACTTTGCCAGGTTACCGGTTGGACATGGTAACGACAGCCTATGTTGGTATTAGTGATTGGTTATTATTCTTTTCGGTTAATCCCGAGGTAAATATGATCAAAAATGGCATCGTAGCTTGAAGAAGCCTACTTCATTCATCCTTGTACGGGCGTATGGACGCTGCCCTGCCAGGGTAAGTGGGCGGCACTATAAAGCGCGAAAACCCATTTCGAAGCGCATCAAATTACATATCACTATGCTTCGAAATGTCGTTTCCGCGTCTGTATAGTTAGGACGTAGAGGCTGGTTGGTAATAACAAATCGGGGTTCTTTCGGCCATCTTGTCTCTGGCGCTGTTGGACTGTATTTCAACTTAGCTTTGAAAAAATGTGCCAGAGGCAGCCAGACCATGATTGGGCTTTTTTGGCGCAGATTTCGCTCTTCTCGTCATCGCATTGCTGCTGCTCTGATTGGAGGTCTCTCTCTTTCCCCCGCACGTCGAGCACTTTACTTCTTATTGAAATAATAGATCTGAAGAATATAGAGTAGCAAAAAGCAAAAAAAGAACAAAAAATAAATCGTGGTAACCCTCGACTTTGGCGTTATTAGCACCACACTCTAACCAACTGAGTTATGGAACCGATTATGACTATTCTTAAATTTTAGCCATTATATTCGAACGTCGTAATTTCATCCCATTTCTAGTACAACGTACAGTGAAACCGGGTTATAATGAACCCGGATACCCGGATTAAACGATGTTTTTCGGTGCACATATTATTCCCCCAGTCCCTCTCCTATTGAATTCGCTATAAACAACTTGCAACCCCACCGAATCACCTGGTTTTCATCCAAATGAAAGTGCCTTGCCGCTCTATCCCTACCTCCGAGAAGCGTGCGCTCCGAGAGCAGCGACGAAAGCACCCTTTGCTATCGAATATACAGCTTGCTAAGTGGTTTACCGAACGCTACAACCACCGTATAGCGCCATCCACAGTCTCCGAAATCTTATCCCCTCGATATCAAAAACTCGACGGCGACCTCTCAGAACATAACCTTCAAGCGAAGCGCATTCGAGCTGCGAACTGGCCAGATCTCGAGGCAGCGCTAGTCCACTGGATTCGACTCGCTCAGCCACATATCCCTATAACCCAGGAGGTTATACGCGAAAAGGCTCAGTTTCTTTGGAGAAATTTGCCAGTCTATGAGGGTGTCGAAATGCCGGCCTTCAGTAACGGCTGGCTAGCTGGTTTCCAAAGCCCCGAATCGATGCAGTATTCACCATCGTGAAGATGGAAGTACACCCGAAAGCGCAGCCGAAGAAATGGTTCCAATTCGTCAAATGCTCCGTAAATTTAGCCCTCGCGATATTTTTAATTGCGATGAGACTGGGCTATTTTGGAAGCGGGTTCCAGATCAATCACTTTCAACCCAGTCTTTACCGGGTAGAAAGCAAGAAAAGGCACGAATATCTGTGCTTTTTTGCTGTAATGCCGACGGCTCAGAAAAAATGTCACCTTGGTATATCGGTACAGCTAAGAAGCCTCGCATTTTTGCCGCTTCCGGTGTCAATATCGAAAACCTTAACCTTCGGTGGAGATCAAATGGCACAGCCCGGATGGTAGGCGCTATCTTCGAGGAATGGTTAAGGTGGTTTGATTCATCGATGCATAACCGGAAGGTAGCGCTTCTTTTAGACAATTTCTCGGCCCATGAGACTGCAGTGCGGGCTATTAATAATAGCCGTACGCCTTTACAAAATACCTTGATCATCTGGCTACCACCTAATTCAACCAGTCGGTTCCAGCCATTAGATCAAGGTATTATCAAGACGTGGAAGGTGTACTGGAAGCGCCAATGGATTAACTTCCTTCTATCTGGGTTTGAGAAGGGAAATAATCCAGTTCGCTCGATGAATGTCTTACATGCTCTTCAATGGGGAATTCGAGCTTGGGACCTTGATGTATCCGCTGATACTATCAAGAACTGCTTTCAAAAGGGGTTATCAATGTCATTTGGTATGGGTAATAACTCCCTCGGAACAGATACCAGGAGCTTGATAGTAGATGAGATATCATCTGGGCTACAAGCTCTACAAAAATGGGTACCGAATCCAATGGATATTGTGAACTTCCTCAACCCAGCAGATGAGCTTATACACGACGAGTTGGCTACGGTAGATGAGGTGGTGCTTAGTGCATTCCTACCTGAGGTCGATGAAGATGAGTTCATTGTGGAGCAGCCTCGAATCTCGCATCATGAAGCTATCCAGGCTTTGGATACCTTACGGCTTTATGAGGAACAGCAAGATGCAGGTGATGCTCAATTGATAACTACGCTGAATAGGCATGAGAGGGTGCTAATAGCAAGGAAAAAGGCGCTGCAAGAGCAGAGCGATATCAGGAGCTTTTTTGGGGCATGAATCTGTATAATATGTGACAACCTGGAGATTACGAATCCCTGTGTTTAACGATTTTTTTTGTGCATTAATTGATTCGTTATAGCCTGGGTTTACTGTACCTATAACCAGCTAGTATAGTACCGCCTTAAATTCAGGACATCAAGACTAGAGAGAAAAGAAGAAGAGGAAGGGAAAAACAAGCACGCAAACAAAAGAACCCTCGTCTCTTCCATCCCTGCCCTGGCCACATGGCTCCACGTTGTCACTCTTCCAAGTACTTCTGGTTTCGACGCATGACTCGGTTGGAGAGGCTGTAATAGAATTGTCAAAAATTAAGAAAAATAAATACGCTGGTTCCAGAGGGGGTCGAACCCTCGACTTTGGCGTTATTAGCACCACACTCTAACCAACTGAGTTATGGAACCGATGACTGTTTTTGGGAATTTTAACCATCAAATTCTGATGAGCTCGCAGATCACATGATCGCATTTGACGTTCAGAAACCCTACCTTTCTTGGAAGCATTCAGATAAGTGGGGCCCACATGACGTATCTCACATGCGAGTGGCCACCTCGAAAACACATAGTAAATGCGATCTTTTCTAACCTTGTATCTCGACAACCACGTTGTGTTTTTTATTTTACTGTTGTTTGATAGCTATTGATAGGTATTTTACACATTATATCTCAATGTTAAGAAATTTGAAAAGCTGCGTTATCGTGGTATTGAAATTTACATTGCCCAAAGCTATACATAACTACCTAGGTACATATATATATCGGAATCATAAAGTGTTAACAAATATGTCAGTAACTCCTGCGATAATTGGATATCACCTACAAAGCACCGAGTCACTAGGAAAACTCCATATAGACTACCGTTGTTGAGGTATCAAGTTGGATTTACTATGTGTCTACGAGGTGGCCGCTCGCTTGTAGTAGCCATTCGCATGTGAAATAGTTAGATTTTAATGTTAAGACGACATGACTACCAACGCGCTATAAACAAAGAACCCAAGGCCTTACGCGAGTGGTTTGACACTATTTAACGCGTAATCGACGGAAATGGTATTCCCCCAGAAGGACAGGCTTTGCAATAGGCCTTATATCTACGACTAAGATCGCTACACGCGCTAAATACTGTAGTCGTCGAGCTATCTTGCAGTCAGGATTCAGTTCTCCCACGTCGTATGATACTCGACATTATTCTCCTGTTTGCAAGACGACGTCTGTGCCAAGGTACATATCTATTCACATCTCAGGGATCTTCGGCACCTTACCGTATCATTCGGAAACCCCAGAATTACTTCCTTGCGCCTGAACGTCCTCACGTCCTCACGTCCACTGGTAGATTGAGAAGATAACACGAGTCCCCTACCTACTCAACCATATCTTCCCGTCCTGATCTACCACTGTACACGACTTTACCACCTCTGGTACCTCAATCTTTCCCCCGTCGACAGTTATTCTTCCCATCTCTTTCCCCTCTACGTCTACCAGTATTCGTTGCGCCTTGTCCCCTACATGGTACAATCGAATCTCTAGATCAGCCAGGTAATCATACTCCACCCTACTTTCCCCTTCTTTTCCCAGAACCAGTATCGCCCCTTCTTTTACGAAAAGCGGCAGGCCCTTGAAACCGTATCTTTCCGACAACCAGATCGGCCCTTGCACAGTTTCTCCTGCCGTCCCACCATCCTCGGTATCGAACCACCGCGTCCACCGCCCTTTAGGGAGATAATATTGGACCTTGCCACTCTCTTCAAACACGGGTGCCACCAAAAGATCTCCGCCTAAAAGATACTGCCTGTCCAAGAACCACGCCACCGGGTCCTGCTCAAAGTCAACGAACATAGGCCGCAGTATCGGCACCCCGCTCTTCGCATTATCGACCGCCATCGCATACAAGTAGGGCATCAAGCGACATTTCAATCTTGTAAAGGCGCCCAACACCGCGCTCGCCTCTTCGTCGTAATTCCACGGCACTCGATACGTTTCTGAGCCATGTAGGCGGGAATGGGTGGAGAGCAGGCCGAAGGCGACCCAGCGCTTGTACAAGTTCGCGGGTGGAAGACCTTCGAAACCTCCAATGTCGTGAGACCAATAGCCGAAGCCCGAGGTCGCGAGCGAGAGACCGCCGCGCAGCGTTTCGGCCATAGCAACCGGGGTGGACTCGCTATCGCCAGACCAGTGGACGGGAAGCGTCTGGCCCCCAGCGGTTGCGGAGCGGGCAAAAACGCAGGCTTTCCCCTCGCCGAACCTTTCCTTCAAGACCCCGAAGACGGTACGATTGTACAGCGTCGCAAAGTAGGAATGCATCTTCTTGGGGTCGGAACCGTCGTGAAACACAGCATCTACCCAGGGCACATCCTCTCCGAAGTCGGTTTTGAAGGAGTCGATACCCAGGTCAACCAGGGCGTGGAGGTGCGAGGCGTACCAGGCGCAAGCGTCCGGGTTGGTAAAGTCGACGATGCCCATACCTGGTTGCCAATAGTCCCACTGCCAAATGTCGCCGGACCGGCGGCGGATGAGATAGCCTGCAGAAGCGGCCTCTGCGAAGAGGGGCGACTCTTGGGCGATATAGGCGTTGATCCAGACGCAGACATGCACATTGAAGCGGGACTTCAGGTCGGCGATCATCTTCTTGGGGGAGGCGCAGATGGCCGGATTGAAGGTAAAGTCGCAGAAACGGAAGCGACGCATCCAGAAGGAGTCCTTAAGAGATGATTAGAAAGGCGTTGGAAAGTCTCCATGCACCCTGACTTACGATGTGGAGAACATGAACCGGACAGTCCACTTGTTCCATTTTGGTCAAGAATTCGTAGATCGACTTCTCAGTCCAGTCCGTGGTAAAGCTGGTCGACAACCACAGCCCGAAACTCCACGCCGGCGGTAACGGAGGCCTTCCCGTCAAGGTCGTGTATCTCGCGAAGATATCCTTTGGACTCGGTCCGTTGATGATGTAGAATTTCAATCTTTGACCCTCGACACTGAACTGGCAGCGTGCACTGCGCTCGCTCCCGACTTCAAAATCCACCAGCTCGCTATGATCAACAAAAACACCGTATCCACGGTTCGTGAGATAGAAGGGCACTGTCTTGTACGCCTGCTCGGAGCTGGTACCGCCATTCTCATTGAAGATGCGCACCCGCTGGCCGTTCTTGATGAATTCCGTGAATTGTTCCCCGAGACCATAGACCTTCTCGCCAACTCCTAAAGCGAGTTGTGCAAGCATGAATCGCCCGATGTGATCTAGCGAGTGCGCAAGCGTGCGTGTCTGGGTAGGCGGATTGGAATATGCAAAGCCGAGCGACCGGAAGTCAAAGCTGGTCAATTGCTCGTCGCGTCCTTGGCTCCAAAACTGGATGCCGAAGCTATTCGGTGCAGTGTTGACTTTACAGCTCAGGTCGCCAGAACATAACGTGACGTGGTGGTCGCCATGGTCAATAGATGGGATGACCTCGGGCTGTCCGTGGGGATACAGGTCAAAGTGTGGTCCGAGGTCCTGGGCTCCGGCCCAATGAGTAGCTTCGATGGCGATAATACCGGGTGATGAAGCAGAGATGTCGAGGGTCAAAGCCGACACATCGATGGCATCCATGCGATTGCGCACCTGCCTCGTGGGACAGAGAAGATGAACGGTCCTGCCATCGTTCCTGATCTCGGTATTCTCGGTCGACACCTCGGTGGCATACTCCACTTTCATACCCTCTTTCACGAACCACATGCCATCGCGAAACTTCATCTTCGGTGGTCGTCAGCAGTGCGAGTCTGCCAACTGGGAGAGCTAAGTCAAGCAGGGGAAAGCTCTCTATGATCGACGTTGTATGGGATGAAGCTCGCAGGGCCTGAGCAGCTTGAGGAGGTATATGACACGAAAGTTTACAGAGCCCGAAAACAAGCTGGGAGCTGGAATTTGAGCTCCGAGTCCTGGTGCTGGTAGCCCTGCCTTTTCGAATTAGTTTGCACATAATCAGGTTCTGATATTGGGCTCCCTTTACTTGCCTTCCCCATCGGGATGATGTCTCGTCCGAATAAGGAAAGTGAATGGCGAGGTACTCATTGTACCCGGCGACGGCTGTCTGGTCCGAATAGGAATGTCGGCAGCGAGGAATTCCTATCCCGGACGAAGACTTGCCTTCTTTGGTTCGACAAGCGAGACGACTCGGACACCACCCAAATCAAACCGCATGCAGTTAAGAATAGCGAGATGCAGCCTAACCCACCAAATTTCCGGCAGGATCTAGAAAAAAACATAGACCATATTTTCCATTAGGCCCTGTTTACTTGCGTAGTTTGCAGAACAAAGCTAACCCCACGCAGTCTGAGCCTCTGAGACCATCTTTCCCCGCATTTTCTATAGTCTTCAACCCCGTGGGGTACGGTGCAGACCGGGAGAAGGCGACAATTACCCAAACCAAGGGCAACGCTACAACTGCCGCGCCCCCACAACGCCCTTTATACCTTACGCTCTTGCTCTAACCCTAGTCGTCGGCGTTTCAAGGCATATATCATAAACATGGGATCGACCTGCATCTGGTCTTGCTCTGACCAACACCCTCTGTAGTCGAGTTGACTCCTCCTTCAATACTCCTGTTGGGAACCCCATTGGAACCTTTCTTTTGTGGGTACATCATCCAACATTGCAATCATGTCGACCATCGACGAGAAGCTCGGCGGTCTGGAGGGAGAGCATGGCAAGAAGAGTAAGATGCAGGAACTCACAGAGAACAGTCCGAGTGGTTTAAAGGGCTTGATGACGAATCGATATGCCACCACTGTCGCCATCTCTATTGGCTTTGGTGGTCTGCTCTACGGATACCCTTCTGTAAGTGCAATCCAAGGCGGTTGTGATGGGATGTGGCAGCTGACTATTTGTGTCAGGGAGTCTTGTCCAACATTCTCACCAATGAGAACTTCGCCGCCAAGTTCCCCAGAATCTTTATGGACAATGGCTACAAAGGATGGGTCGTCGCATCTATGGAGTTCGCCGGTCTCGTGGGCTCCATCATCAGTGGTCCCCTTGCCGACTTGATGAGTCGCAGATGGTGTTTGATTCTGTCTTTGGCCATCTTCACCCTCGGATCGGGCCTCTTGACGGGCGCTCAGAATGTTTCCATGTTCGTCGGTGGACGTTTCATCACGGGCATCGCGGTCGGTATTCTCGCCAACGTCGTGGTATGGTCCATCCTCTAGCCATCCTCGGAGATCGCGACGATTAATCCTTCTCCCAGGCCATCTACAACTGCGAGATTGCTCCTTCTGAAATCCGTGGCACGCTTATTGCTGTCTACATGTTCTTCATGACCTTTGGTCTCGCACTCGCCTTCTTCGTCACCTACGGCTTCCACTTCGTTGGTGGCATCCGCTGTGCCCCTGACGTACCATACACTGGTCCGGGTGGCACTTTCAACGCCTACACCGACGTTCCGTAAGCGATGCTGAGCTTGACCACATTTATGCACACACACTGACTCCATGTACAGACCAGGGGGCTGCAATGGACAGTCTGCCATCTCGTGGAGAGTGCCACTCGGACTTCAGATGGTCTTCGGCATGATATTTGGCGTTGCAGTCTACCTCGCCCCCTACTCTCCTCGCTGGCTCATGATGCAGGACCGTGGAGAGGAAGCCATCAAGGTTCTTATGGCGTACGTTGGTTGTCCGAAAAGACTGATTACAGCACTGACATGACCCAGCTTCCGCCAACTCCCCAGAGACCATCCCATCATCCAAGTCGAGTACCTCGAGATGAAGGCAGCCGTGGTATACGGGCGTGAAGTCATGGAAGAGAAAGCGCCCGGCAGCAACCGCTTCGTACAGCAGTGGGAGACGTTCAAGGAGTTCTTCACTCACCGCGGTCTGTTCAAACGTCTCTGGATCTGCTGTACTTTCATGGTATTCAATCAATGGGTATGGCTTTCCGTCCCATACCCCCAATGTCCTGAGCTGATATGACTGTACAGGCTGGTATCAATGCTATCCTCTACTATGCTCCCAGCATCTTCTCCAACCTCGGCCTCGACGGCAATACCACCGCTCTCCTCGCCACCGGACTCGTCGGGATCATGTTTTGGCTCTCCACGGCGGTAAGTACCTCTGCGTCCGTCTCTTGCCTTTTCGACGCAAGCTCACGCGGAATAGATCGCCGCTGTCAACCTTGACAAGTTCGGCCGCCGCAAAATGATGATGTTGGGCACCGTGATCATGACCATCGGGCACATTGTTGTCGCCGCCATCATCGGCAAGTACGGCGATATCTTCGACCTGTATCCATCGGCAGGCTACGCCGGCGCCGCCTTTGTCTACATCTACATGATCGGCTACGGTATCACGGCGATCAACTGCAATGTCATCTCCTCCGAGATGTTCCCCAGCCAGTACCGCTCGCAAGCCATGGGCATGATCTTCGGCGTCAATTGGCTGTGCAATTTCGCCGTGGCGTTTGCGACACCAGCCATGTTGAGTAAGATCAAGTTCGGCACGTTTATCGTGTTTGCCGCTAGCTGTGTAGGGTGCTTCTGTTGGGCCAAGTATGTGATTCCGGAGACAGCGGGCAAGACGGTGGAAGAAATGGATCTGTTGTTCAAGGACCAGCTGGCGAGTACGCAAGCGGCACGCATCGCCGAGATCAACAGACGTGTCGGGCTGACCGACTATCACGCCGGGCTTGATAGGTCAACGTCAGAGAAGCACCTTCCGAGCGAGAAGGGCCTGCAGTTGGAGCACGCGGAAGAGGTTGCTTGAATCTGGGACACGGGAAGACTCAGGGCAGGGATGGCGGGAGAGCTTGTTCGAACATATAGTCTATGGGATTATGATGCCCATGTCTGGATCTGGGTTGCGTTTGGGCAGCAACTTGGAGATGGTAAAATATACGCGATAGTACAGAATCTTCTGCTGAAAATCCGACGGTTGGCCATACGCGTTCCGCGGAACGATGCAAGTACATCACAAGTGATGCATCATGTGAGCGAGGAAACCTGTCGTTGTCCTAGAACAAGACCGATATCTCCTCACCGGCGTAGATATTGGATCATAGGGACAGGTGCAACTCTGCGACAAGTTCCAATCTTCTTACAGAGCTCTTACGGATCACGTGTAGTCACCCGATTGTCCGCGACTGTATTTAGTTATCTGCTCCACTACTAGTTTACAATATATCAGGGTAATTTATCCACCTCTCTCATCTCAAGGCATCAATCATCATTTCATGGACAGGTTCCAGAACAGTGCGATGCGATCAAGCTTTTCCACTAGCAAACCCTACTACAGGGAATACCTCATTGCCTGGGTATCGCGCCCGACTTGCCCGCTGAGCACGCCGACCTCCGTCTGTAAACGGCTATAGATCCCGATGGCAACACGTGAATTCACTCCACTCTACCAGTTGCCGGGACTCCAGCTCAAGGTGTCACGCGGTCGGTCATCCCACACGGTTTTGCGAAACGGTGCGTTGATGAGGAGGAACCCCCTTTTGCGGCTCCTTTCACAAGACCCCGGTCTGGGCGACACCGTTCATCATGCGCCCCGTCGCAGTCATCCCGTCACCACCCCTCTCCCCGCATTCCCCATGGAGAACTGGAGATGAGTGGTCCGGTGTCCACTTAGACGTGTTCCAAGGATGACTATCCACCGACATCTGTTTGGTCACTCAATAATTCAGCCCCCAAAGCAGGTCGAAGACCTAGAGGTAGGCAAAGTGGCAGTTGCCACGCTGCGGGAGAAAGAGGGTCATGGCCTCGGGGAATAGTAACCTTATGCGTGGTAGGTTCCGCCAGGACCAAGAAGGTGTAAGCATCTAGAATGATTGGAGCATGCCGAACGAACCATCGTCGCTGTACTTGTGTTTCATAAAGCGTTACTTCTGCTCTCCAACACCAGACACTTCATCCTGTGAATCCTTCAAGATGGCGTTCATTCCTGTTCCCAACTCTTCTGACATACCTCGTCCTAATGTCACCATAATTGACATCAGCGAGGATGAGAGGAAAGCCGGCGTCCCAACCGACGAGACAGTATTCAAAGCCCTCGAGGCTCTCCACCGTGACGGCATCGTCGCCCTCGGCAACGCCGTCGACATTGAGCATGAAGACGCGGTGAACCGCCAGATGTGCGCGGATGCCGACTACCTCAAATCCAAAGACGCTCTCTGGCACATCCAAGGCCGCGAGACCGGCAATGTATCCCTGTCGCCCCCTCTCAACAAGGATCTCTTCTTCAAAGACATCTACGCCAACCCCTTTTGCCTGCACGTCCTGAAATACGTCCTCGGCCCTGCGCCCGAAGTGCGCTTTATCCGCTCTAATGTCGCCCTGAAGGGCACCGCCCGCCAACAAGTCCATTCGGACATGGACTTTCCCTTCCCCGAGATGCCATTTTGCTACACCATTAACACAATACTATGCGACTCAACAGAAGAAAATGGCGCGACCGAGGTCTGGCTAGGAACGCATAAGAACGCGAGTATCAACGAACATGTTGCACCGAACGAGCCGTATATCAAGAAGGAGCTGCTGCAAGCTCGCGCAAAGGTCGTGCCCCCAATCCGCGCCCTCTTGCCAAAGGGTAGCATTGTCATTCGAGATCCGCGCACCTGGCACTCTGGCATTGCAAACACCACAGATGTGCCGCGCGTCATGCTCTCGGAAATGCTCTTCGCGAAATGGTACGGCAACAGGTTGGCACTCACACTTCCCGAGGAGCTGCAACCCACTCTGGAAGAATGGTCGAAGGAAGGCTTGATCAGCTTCCCAGCGCATTTCGTGAAGGGCGCCGTGGATCATTTGGAGTTGTCAGGTCTCGAGGCCGTGACGGGAACGGCAGACGAGGATTACAAGAGTCCGAATAACTTTCCATTCGAGGGCAAAGTGCAGCCGTCCATTCCGCCAGCGGGAGCCGTACTGGGGACGGTGAATTGAAGCATAGTCAGAATGTTCTTGAATGAATGGTACATAGGGTAGTAAGGAAACGTCTCACTTCAGAATTCGAATCTGGCTCTCTCCCGCTCAAACTCCGATTGTTTACTCCGCACACCCCGTCGGAACCATGTGGAGCCCCACTTTTGACCCCACCGCTTTTGACCCCCACGGGTGTGTGACAAAACGGAGGCCCTTGGGCCTTATGTAGGTAGTGTATGGTGATCAAATGACCAATGTGATGTGTTGGGCATTATTGGTTCCCCCGTCTAAGGATGCTAGAGGAATTGCGCGTAATGTCCTCGTACAAATCCATCAATCACGTGCCCTGGTCGCTATAAACCAACCACAATTCAATTCACTTTAGGTACATTGTAGCTGGGTGCCGATATCTCCTGGCACCTACTGCAAAATATAGCCTGAGGATCCATTACCAAAGACGTAGAGCAAAGGAATGCGGTTGAGGGTGAGGGTGAGGGCTGAGTATATACATGTAGGATGCGGTGAAGCAGCGCGCGTACCAAAAAGAGGTAAACAGAAACGACGGGAATAATTACTGTGGTATAATCACATCACGTGACTGGTTGATTTGTACTAGGGCATTACGCCCCTATTGCTAAGGGGGGCTGTCATGTGACAGGGCGCTATCACTTCCTGCAAGTTGATAGGAGGCGTCGACACTACAAACTGCACGTGTCACACTTCCTTCTATTGTATGAATCGGGCTTTGGAAGAATAGCATCGCAACAGACGAGCAGCTGTGCCCTGGTAACTGTGTCTGCGACGAGGATACCGCATCGGGACCTCATGTCGGGCAAATTGTCGAACCATGAGAGGCTGGTGCGTATTGAGATGCTGCGAAACTGTCCAGATTGCGCCCGTATCTGATACATCTGTCTCAGTGTCACCTGCAGAGAGCGCCATATCAAATGTACGTTCCTCTACACCTCCATATGAGGCCATAGCCAACATTGTGAAGGCAATAAGCAGTTGCCCACGTGTTTCCAGTGCCGGAGATCAAAACGAGAGTGTGTCCCGGCATCGCAGGTACCACTGCGCATTTCGTTCAACCCTGGGCAGAAGTCGTCCCGCCTATCGAATGGCCCGTCGGGCGATGGAAGCAAAGACTTCGTCTTCAGCACAAATCAAGTGTGGATTGCCGTACCTGACCATGGTATGTAAGGTAGGAACCCGGAGAAGAACCTGTACATTGGCTAAGGTGGAGCAGTCACGTTTCGAGATGTGACAGACGACGTTGCTTCCTCATATCGGGAAATTGTAAAGGAGACAACGCCATCCGCAGCATCATATGGCCATATCAGCATACTCGAAGGAAACACAGTATCGCCGGTGATGGAAATCGGACCAGACTACCTTGTTGAGCACCGAGACCTGCTGGGCCAGTCTGTAATAGGCTTATCGAGCCCATTGAACGGATCAGCCTACTCAATCAGACAAGCTTCGATCGCGAGCTTTAGCACTTTGTCGCCTGATGGCAGTACTCCCAACTCGCAGAGAGATAGTCGGTATAAGCCCCTTACGGACCGTACGTTTCTGAGTGACCTGCAAGAAGCGCGTCTGTTTCGCCACTTTGGGAGTGTGATAGCACACTGGGTAGATTCTGCCCTCTACAATATTCAACTCGGACGCTGACGATTCGCTGCAGCTTGACGTATGCGATAATGAAAGACACTTTGCTACAGATGTCGTGTCGCGGGCATCCTCTTCGTCCCTCTTGCTCTACGCTTGTTTGTCAATCTCAGCACTCCATCTAGCACGCACTGCGCATACGTTCACAGAGGAGTTGGCAGAATCATATCACGAGCGGTGTGTCGCTATCCTAATTCCTATGCTCAATCCCCTCGACCACCGCCAGGACCTTGATATATTACTTGCCTCGACAGTCATCCTCCGTTTGTTCGAGCAGATGTCCTGTACGTCAACCGGTTGATCTCTGCTGCGGTATGTCGTTGCCATGCTGACTTAAAGAACAGGTAAGAAACCCTCCGACGACTTCCAACGCCATCTTCGCGGAAGTTCAGCCTTTGTCAATAGTTGGGTTGACTGCGCCGTTTCCGGCAACCTGACAGAAGCATCTTTCTGGGTCTTTGTAGGCCAGGATATCCAGTACTCACTATGCGACCAGAGCCCTCTCAGGATCAACTTCCAGTTTTTCAACGAGAAGCTCCAGCAGGTCTGGCAAGCCGAAAGTTCACCACCAGAGCGGAGTTGGACTCGTAAAGCCATATGGCTTCTTGCAGAAACCGTTCAGTACTGCTATTCGGATAACAAGAAGAGTGCAGAAGAATACGAGTCATTGCGGGTTCGACTCGAGGACTGGGAGAATATGAAACCGGACGGCTTTTCGCCATTGTTCTACGCGGAAGCAGATCCGGTAGGGGGATCACCGTTTCCGACAATCTTGTATACACACTCCTGGCATGGTGAGTCAACCAATTACGCTTGACAAGGTGGCCAAAGTTGCTGATCGCCACGTAAAGCTTGCGCAATGCAACACATCGCAATGGCGCAAATATTGTTGATCACTTACGATCCGGGAAGGTTCAGGATGGGACTGGGATATGGAAGAGGTCTCCGAAGACTGCAGGTAATGCTCCATTGGCTAAACATGCGGATCCCATGCTGAAGCGAAGCCAGGCACAATTCGATCACTATGCAAGCATCTTATTTGGTGCAGCGCTTTCTTCGAATGAAGCGCATGTTCGCTTTACCGCATGCCACGCTCTTTGCGCAAGTAAGTCACCTGACTGGACCGGACCCAAGTGGATCTAATAGCTAGTCTTAGGTGGTCCTTGGATCAAAGACCCGCACTGTCAGATGGCGCTCTTGAGACTCATCCGCGAAACGGAAGAAGAGCATGGCTGGCCGTGGACATATATTATAGGAGAGTTGACGGACGATTGGGGATTGAGTACAGAGCAGTTGAACGGACTATGATGATACTGTTGAAGAATGATGCCGTGGTTGCCCTGTCTGTAAGGCATCAAAATGTTTCGGCATCCCTTTCCATCGAAACTACCGTCCTGCATGAAGCTATTTAGAATTGAACCGGCCCGGTCCGAATATGAATATGAAATTATACAGGCTCCTTCCTACTTCTCTCGAGTTTTGTTTACGGTCTTGTTTGGATCACCAAGTTACGGTGAAGGAGAATTGTTCTGTATGCGTTTCCCATGAAAATCGACCTCAAGGGAATAAGGTAAATATCCCCTCAAGAACCCATAAAAAAGAATAGTCAAGCTTCTTAAGTTGAATTTAGAACGTTATGTTCCACGTCTCCTTCGTCTTCTTGGTTATGTCCACATACTTTCAAGTATCTGGAAACCCTATTTTTAAGTGCCATTCGTGCCCATCTTCTTCCTCAAGGCGTTGAAGTCCTGTGTCCCAAACCGCCTGCTCATCTCCTGACCAGCCCACACAGTCACAGCACTGATCCACGGCAAACAAGTCTTATTTCCCTCACCCTTCCGCCTGCCGCCGAACCCCTTATCTTCCGCAAAGATTGGGTCGTCTTCAAACCACGGCGCCAACATCACTCCTTCCTCTTGTAAACCCTCCATGGCATAGCCCCAGCGGAGTCCAACATTCTCATTGCATGCCATGAGCGCCAACTCGGCAATATCGAGGAAGAGAACATCGCCGGTAAGCTGGCTGATCTCGACTAGATCCGGTACGGCGATGAGGCCCATAGGATGGAAATAGCCAGCTCCAGGGGTGTCGCAACCGGCCCAACCGGTCGTGCGGAACTTGAATTTTGCCAAGGTCGAGTTCTTATCGAAGGGAATGTCCCACAGCAAGATCCACGTGGCGCTCAACTTCGCGGCACGGACGGCACCCTCAAGAAAGTATGCGCCGCCGACGGACTTGTATAACGCTAGTAGGGCGCGGCAGCAGAAATAGATAGACTCGTGATCGATCAGTTGGGGCTTGGCATAGATGGAGTCATGGATGCCGCCGTTGTGCCGCACCTTGTCGACGAAGTGCTCGCGGACGAAGTGGCCGGCACGGATGGCTGCTGTACGATACGCGGTGTCTCCTGTAATGTGGCCCAGGTGGAGCAGGAACGGGATGACGGTTGCGGTGCTGGAGCGCTGCTGGTAGTAGGTCTGGCCGAACCAGAAGTCGGGCTCAGTCAGTGGCTCTCCCGAAAGCGAGTACGCGCGTTTCCAAGAGCCATCGGTGGGATCTTGAGCCGAGAGGAGGAAGGCACCGAACTTCTTAGCTACGGCGAGCCAGGATTCTGGGGCGGAAGGTAAGACCGAGTACAGCGTGAGCAGTGCCTCAGTTTCTTCGAGCACGCAGCGGAGGTAGATTCCATGGGTGCCGGCGAGAGCATCGATGATAGGTTTGCGATGCTCATAGAGCGGGCCCATCAGGCGCTGCAGGTCGGACGTGTTCTGCGCGTAGGCGAGTGGGAGAAGCAGGCCTGTCCACCAGGAATCGTGGCGTTGGAGGTCCATGTTGTAAAGGCCGTGAGTGAAGCCGAAGGGGGACTGGGAGGCGATGCGGACGTAGAAGTCAATGACCTTGAGGGCCTTTTCGTAGCCTTCGGTTCCCGGTTGGGATCCTTGCAGCAGGTTTGAGGCGTTCATGATGTTCTGGCCAGTAAAACCTGGATGCTAGTGTTAGCGGCGTTTGGGGGAAAAGGAAGTGCGCACGAACCATATTGGACGACATTGCTCAGTTGTTTACCATCTTGCGGATGGCAGTTCGTGACGAACCCAGCGCCGCCAGAAGAGTCTTCCATGAAATACTTGCACAAGGCTCCAAGGCGTGCGTGCGCAATCTCGTCCAGACTCTGATCCAGTATCACAGGCCGCGGCTTCAGTGCCATGAACTGATCACGAGACAGCTCCCACAGCGCATCATGAGCGGATTGGGCATGGTACAGTCTGATGTTGTAAGACACGGTGAAGGTATCGCCAGACTTGACCGGTCGGAAAGCACCCCAAGGTACTCTCTCCCGTACGAGAAGCGCATTGCATCTATCTCTTTCGACGTATGGGTAGTTCGCTGTCAGGACTGCGTCATGTAGCGTCCCACCGTTCGGCCGGAATCCCAGAGCGCCTATATCTGTGTCCTGTAGGAATGCCAATTGGCCTTTCTGGCGCTGCGGCTGACAATCGTACTGCGGAACATCGGCTCGCGAAAGGGAGATGCCGAGCTGGCGCTTGGGATGAAATGCCAGGACAGAGAGGGAATTGAGACGGTCTTCACGGTAAGACAGGGTTTGCGTGTCGAGGTAGTCACAAACGCCGTCTTCGTTCAGGTCGTTGAGGTTGTAGCAAGCATTCGGGGCGTAGTACTCGAGATCATTGAAGAGCACGCCTTCGGCAAAAAAGGGCTGCACATCAATGCCAACTCGAAGACCGGCATATGATGGAGCCGAATCAACAGTGACGGAGCGAGTAAGAGTGAAGCTACTCGAACTTTCTGTTGACCATGTGTCGGTGACGGTGATGGCCAGATTGTTCTTGTCGGTGATTGATGCGACAGCTGTGGTCGTGTTTCCCTGAATGCCGACTTTCTCATAGCCAACTTCTGTCTTCTCGCCGCCAATCGATGCTGGAATCTCACCGACAGACGTCTCCAAAACTAGGGGACTGGACAAACTAAAGATGCATTCGCTCGGGTCAACGCAGTCCAGAGTCTCTTTCCCAGAGTCGAGCTTGCGCGCGGCCAGCTTGTAAGATGTAGGCATGATTCAAAAGCGCAGGAAGACAACAGGATGCAGTGGAAAGTCAAGAAGTCTGATCACTCCGAACCAACTGAGAGGCAGATACCGGTGGTGATAAAGGATCCCTTGATCTAGACTTACCTTATTGACCCCGAATATCAGCTCCACAAGCCCTAGGTTGGAGCTGGTGTCCAAGAGATTCATCTATCGTATACGCAACCGCTGACCCGAGGTTGCAACATTGAAGTTTTGGCGCAAGTCGTGGCCGACTTCCTTTTCTTGGAATTCTTGCAGCTTTTGCGGAGTACGGAGAAGACGAGGCGTGGGAGGTGGAACGCAAGTCGGGCCGAGTTTCCTCTTTCTCGACAGTTTGAGCCGCTCAATTGGGAATATGAGATCCGAGGACGTAGATCTTGCGACGATACAGAGTAAATATTGGGATGAATTGCATACTTTGAGAATGGCAATAATCTCTCCTTTTGCTTCAGCCATCGATCATGGTGTTTACTCCAGCTCCGCTTCGCTCGGTTGAGCTCAATTCTCCTTTCTACGTTCACCTCAATTCTGTGATACGCCAAACCACATTACCAGCTATCATCCGCTCTCTACGCACCACTGGTCGCTTTGATGCATTGACATGGACAGCAGAGACGGCGAAAGCGAGTCCCCATCCATTCTGGGACTCGGATGTGTACAAGGTGCTAGAAGCATGTTGTTATCATGTCATGAAAGATGATGATGCAGAGCTCAGACAGTTTGTGGATGAAGCTGTAAAAGTCATCATAGCAGCTCAGAATGAAGATGGGTAAGATCGAAGAGTGGATGGACCTCCTTCGTCACATTGACAGTACTGGTAGATACATCAACTCTTACTACACAATCTTGGGCCTACCGAACCGATTCACCAACCTTCGTGACATGCATGAGCTCTACTGTCTCGGACATCTGGCAGAAGCAGCAGCAGCATATCATTCACTCACGGGCTCCAATGACCTCATCACGGTTGTCCGACGTATGGTCGACCTTGTTCGCAAAGTCGTGGTGCCTAAAGGTGGCTATCCCGGACACCAGGAACTCGAGATAGGACTGCTCAGGTTGTACGACATCACAAAGGACAGCGTATTCTTCGACACTGCGGAATACTTCATTCGAGAGCGAGGCACTCGCGACGCAAAAGATGAGATATTCTTCGATCGCGAAGCCTTTGCTCGCGGTGCAGACCCTTACGAACATCTCGGGACGGAATATAAAGCGTGGTTCAGCAAACCGCGCGACTATGCATACATGCAGGCACACACTCCGCTAGTCAAGCAGACCACGATAGAGGGTCACGCAGTCCGCGCAATGTATTATCTCACGGCAGCGCAACATTACACGCTCGTGGGCGAGTGCGAAACGAAGGATATCAAAGACGCCGTCGCGCGACTCTTTGCAAACACCGTCAACACGAAGATGTATGTCACTGGAGGTGTCGGTAGCGTGACACAATGCGAAGGCTTTGGTCCAGAGTACCATCTGCCTGACCTGAATGAGGGCGGGGGCTGTTACTCGGAGATGTGTGCAAGCTTCGCTCTGATCGTCTTGTGTGAGCGTATGCTTCGTGCTGAACTCAAAGGGCTCTACGGCGACGTGATGGAGCGTGCTTTGCTCAACTGCGTGCTTGGAGCTATGGGGATGCAAGGTGAGTTCCGCGTTCCAGCTTCGTGCGTACAAGGCTTATAAAAACAAGGCGATTCGTTCTATTACGAAAACCCTCTTGCGACACGGTCAGGCCACGCCCACAAACGCAGCAAATGGTTCGACGTCGCCTGCTGTCCTCCCAACATTGCCAAGCTGATCGGTCTCCTTCCCACACTGACCTATTCCGTCGAGGGCAAGATCTGCGCCATCCACCTCTTCATCGGCTCAAGCTTTACCACGCAGCTCGACGGACGAGACGTCAAGGTCTCTATGGAGACCCAGTTTCCCTGGAAAGGCATCGTCACTATCACTGTGCAGACTTCTACTCCTCTGACGCTTGCAATCCGCATCCCTTCGTGGGCCGCCAAGTCCTTCACCTCTTCCACTCGCGGAGATGTGCTTGACGGCTATCTCCATCTCGAGATCAAGTCCTCCACCACGCTCACGCTAGAGCTCCCCATGGCGCCCCGAGTCGTCTATGCTCACCCTGCGCTACGCAAAGACGAAGTGGCCATCATGCGAGGGCCGCTCGTGTACTGTGCCGAGAGTGTTGACAACGAGGTCGATCTTGAGCAGATCTATGTGCATACCTCGCACGTGGCTGAGATCAAAGAGATTGAGATTGCTGGTATCCAGAATGTGCCTCTTCTCCAGGTGCAGGGAAAGGCCAGGAACGGTGCCGGCTTCGGCGAGAGTAGCGAGGGACTTTATGGAGATAAACAGCCTGGATGGGAGGAGGGAGAGAGGGAGGTTCTGCTGGTGCCATATTTCCTGAGGATGAACAGAGGCGGTCTCGGCGGAATGAGGGTTTGGTTGAAGGAGCTGTGCAGTGCAGCGTGACTGCGCTGCTTCAAGGCACTTGGTACGCTGCAGTAATGCCCTTTAAACACTCCTTTTTTCTCCACTAGATTTTATCTATAACAAACGACATTCAATAGTAAGCACGAAATTAGCAAGTGCAACCATTTAACGTTCGATTTCGCTCGCCACCATTCAAGCACTCCAAAGCGAGATCTTAACTCTCTTACGGCAATCAGCCTTTCGACTGCTTCGACCGCAGGTTCAAGTGCAATTTCAGCCTCGCTCGCCCTTACCACCATCCTTACATCAAAACGACCGCAATCCAACCTGCACGTTCCGGCATCCGTAACGTAAAAACAAAAATTGGCGTATAGGTACCTACTGTAGTAGGGAGCCAGGCTCTCCCCTACTGTGAGACTTCCCCTGTCCGCTCTTTTAGATTATTGCGTCAGTATTTCCAGGACAGAGATGTAGTACGCAGATAGTGCCAGTTTAGACAATACACTCCTACACCTCTCTGACTTTACTTCTTGGGCGCAAGCTCCTCACTCTCCTTTGGACTTTGGTATGATGCTATGCTAGGTGGCAAGTGCTGAATCGACCCGTATGCCTCAGAGCATACAGCCTTTGAGCGTTTCCTAAAATGCATGCGTCCTATGTAGGTTATAGCAGCAGATAATGGCATGTCTCACCGCCAAGGTTCCATAACTCAGTTGGTTAGAGTGTGGTGCTAATACAACGTTGTAACGCCAAAGTCGAGGGTTCCTCTGGAACCACTTTCTTTTTTTTCGTTTATGAATTTTCATCCATAAGTCTCCAGGCGCTCTTTTTATTATCTGTAGATTTATGCTATCCCTAGGCTATGATCTTTCAGAATTATAGAGGGTTGAGTCCACCTCTACACTACATTTCTTAGACACATAGACAGGCCTTTCACTGGTGTGATGTGCTAGGCCTACAGAGGCAAGAAGCTTTAAAAGACGGTGCATCGATAACTTAACATAAAGAGCTACAGAGAGAGAAAAGGAAGTAAGGCAAGGAGAGATAGCTAAATAGTAGATCGCTCTACTGACCATGAGTCAAGTAGGTTTATACGGCGGTTATTTACCTTCTTCGAGGTTAATTATATAGTCTATATCTAAGTGTTCGGGGAGCGTCCCTACTCCTTCGGGATCGAACACGTCCTTATAGTCTCTATTGTTACGTGCCAAAGGCAAAAGAGGAAAAATCTCAGAAACCGTGCTGTATTCAAAAAGTATCAAGTCTGGAGAAAGAAAGGAGAAGAGAAGAGAAGAGGGGGAGGGAAAACAATTTGAAGACTTTCCCTCACGTCCCTGCTCCTTCCCATCCTGTCTCCTTCCTCAGTAACTATCTACCTACAGCATCACGTGCGGGAAACTATTCGGCTTACACACCGTAGATCCCTGCAGGTGAGGTCCGACCTTACCTTCGCTGGCCAGAGTCTACATATTTAGACCCCCTTTCCCCTACACAACTTCTTTTCCTGATCATGATACCCCGAATCACCAACTGGGATGATCTGGCATTCGCTTCGGAGGAAGTAGATCCTGACTCCAATGAATTCCAGTATACATCGTTTGGCCTCATCGACGACAATGACACCCTCCATTATGGCCAGCTGGGCGCTCCAAAGGCGGAAATCTCGCTCGAACATCTCATGGCTGCTCTCAATACTGTCCCCGACGACGCCATTTTCCCCCCATGGCCCTTGTCAGAGGCGAAACTTCGCAAGGCACCAGAAACACTACCTGCAAACGTTTATATTAAACGTCCCACGCTGGAACTGTACGGTATGCTTAAGAAGCTGGGGATTGAGAAACAGCTGTTCAACGCACTCGTAGCAGAGGCGCAAGTGCTGGAAGAGCTGTCGCAGCGTCCACACCCGAACCTGATCCGCTACCACGGCTGTCGGGTCGCGCGCGGGCATATCACCGGCCTCGTGCTTGACAGACACCCGCACGATCTGCAGACTCATGTACAACACGGATACGAGACAATCGACAAAGCCCTTTTTATGGCCGCGCTCGAGTCTGCGATCCAGCACCTGCATGGACTTGGTTGGGCGCATAATGATCTCAATCCAGCCAATGTCCTAGTTAGCGAGGCCGGCATGCCGGTCTTGATTGACTTTGGGGGATGTCAGAAGCTTGGTACGAAGTTGAAACATATTCGGGGAACCAAAGAGTGGATTGAAGGGGAGATCGGGGACTATACCACGTCTGAGGCGCAGCATGATACCTTTGCGCTTGGAAAGATTCGGGCTTGGCTCGAGGATCCAGGCTCGCAGGAGTGAATGTGGTCTGCTAGGTGCTCTCATCTGTCACCTTAAACTGCTCCAAGTATCATATACACCCCTATATTCGCCTACCATAGCTCAGCTCCACCACCAGGAGGAGCCTACATGGCTTCCTTAATTTGTACCCTGCGCTAAACCACATTTAGCTATCACATGATTCCCAGATGTACCCTGTTTTTTAAATGGTAATCCTGCGTTTGATACGGTTAACGCTAATGTCGGTGGGGCACAACACAGAGCTACAACGTATAGAGGTTCCAAGGTTGCACTTGGAGCAAGCGATAATGTAATGATAAAGATTTCGATGAGGATAATATAACAACTAACTATATAGAGGGACTACGATAGAAACAAAAAAAACAAAAAAACCCTCGACTTTGGCGTTACAACGTTGTATTAGCACCACACTCTAACCAACTGAGTTATGGAACCCATCTGTAACATACCCATGCGTAATTGTGTTGATCAAAGTATACTATAAAATAGCCTGATAGTTACCTTCTTGGAAATCGTGAAACTGCAACTCCAGGCTAGAATATGCTCTGCAACACTCACCATATTCCAGCAGATAAGCCACCAGCAATACTCCCAATGAAACACTTGTTTTGCATCCCCTCCACCCATTCACTGGGCAAGGCATCAAATCCAAAGAACGCACCCGCCAGCCCTCCATAAACAGCACCAGCAGTATCCGAGTCACCACCCAAATTGACAACCGCCAGCGCCCCCTCCTTCCACGAGTCATACCTGAAGTCTTCGCCTTCCACTCCTCAATTGACCGATACCGCAAGATACGCCCCCTAAGCGTAGAGTGCGTAAATGGAAAGACCGAAACAGTATCGAAGATCTGTTCCTTCGTATATCCTACACAACCATCAGAACAAACCTCCAAACCCGCAAAAAGAAAGCACATACCATTCATAACCCCACACACCAACTGCGTATACGCCTCACAAGCCTCCACACAAGCAAGCGAAGGATGCGTAACCCTCCCCTGTTCCCTAGCAACTTGTCTCGCACCCGACACATCCCGCCAAAGCACCAATCCAACAGGCACAATCCGCATCAAGCTCCCGTTCCCAGAGAACCTCTCGTAATCCAGAGCTCGATTGACCTTCGCCTGAGTAGCGACGACATCACTCGTCCCGGAGTCCCGCCAAATCGTCAAGGCATCGCCGGTCGCGTTGCCCATATCCCACGGCTCGTCGGTAGTGCTGAAATGGCCTTTTTCGAGCCAGTCAACGAAGTACCGGATTGAGAGCGTGTGGTTGTAGCGCATCTCGGACTTGAAGAAAGAGCGCGCCAGCGCTAGAGTCATGGATCCGTCGTCGGAGTACGATCTTAGGTACGAAGATTAGTTGTGTTTGGAACATTTGTGGTTGCTGGTATATGAATGTGGTACGTACCCAGCTGGCTCACCGAAAGGCGCGACGAATCTCAGGCCTGTTACTGGCTCGAATGTTCCTGCGTTCATGAATTGGACTGGGCCGCCGAGGGCGTCGGCGACGCAGACGCCCCAGATTGCGCCCTCGACGCGAGATTTCAGTGATAGAGACACGATGTCTGAGAAGATGTCTTTATTGGAGGTTGTTTGGTCCGATCTGGTTTGGGCTGGTGTTTTATCTTTGATCTGAGGAGGTGATTTCGTCTTATTTAAAGCTGACGTCGGAAGAGTCCCCGAGAAAACGAATGTCTTGAACGTGGGTTTAATGCGCTAGGCTAGTGTTTCTCAAAGAACTTCAGCCTTCGAAAGCACTGGGCTGCTACGATATGAATGTAAATGCGTCACTGAAAGCGCGGATCCCACTGTCGTTCTCCAATTGGAGATGTGGGATGGTTGAGGCTGAGCTCGAGTTTGCGCTAGGCATCAGCCTTGCTTCGCCTACATCGTGCACTCTTTGTCCTCGGCTCGCTAGGTCGTGATTTTGCCTGGTCGAGTACGTCGTGAAACTGTCGATAGTTATGTGGGCTTTGTTAGGCCTGCAAGTGCGAAACGACTCCAGCTTCTGCCCTAACCGACTACGTCAAAGCCAGACTCAATACAAAAACTAATTGGCTCAGCGAAGCAAATCATTCTATCAAACACTGATAGATTTGAATTCTTTGTCTAATTCTCTATGTCCAGCAAATATCTACAAGTATTTACTTCGGAGGCCAAACAGTATCCTTCCAAGGCCGTCCCTTTGTCTCCTTCGCCAGATCCTCCATCGTCTTCCACTTCCACAACCGCTGCCCCGGATTAACAAGCTCGTTATCCGATCCAAGCCCATTAACAGTATGATCAATACTCCCATCAGCCATCAAAAACCTCAAATAAGCCGCCGGATCCCACGAAGCCTCCTCAGCCGTCGTCTTCGCCTTATACTCCTCATACGGAACCTCATTCACATCAACCTCCCCAGCCCCAGCATCCCGCATAATCTTCGCAATCTCCAAAATAGACCTCGTATCCCCCCCAACATGCACAATCTCCGGAACCAGTTCCTCCGGCATCGTCGCCAACGCCGCAACCGTCTTCCCCACATCGTCCATCCCCGTAAATGAAATCGGCGCCGTAGGCGGCCCAACACTCGTATACCGTCCATTCTTCGTATCAAGCCCAAACCAAGGCCCAACACTATCCTCCAAAAGCAGTCCACAAAACACACGACAGATCTTCATGTTCGTAACAACAGGCTGTGCATTGGCAAGATGCTTCTTCTTCTCGTACCACTCCAGATGCGCGAAGTCGTGCCCGTAGTGGTCAACCCCGAACTCGGAGGGGAAGTATAGCCGGACATCTGTGCGCGGCAGGGTGGCTGCGATGCGGGTTTTGAACTCGTGGCCGGCCGGGCCGACGGCGTTAACGAGGATGTGCACGCCGCGCAGGGCTTCTTCGAGGTTTGAGGTGTCGTAGCGGCGGGTTGTGATTTTTACGCCGGCGCGGATCTCGGAGGGTTCGTAGATGGTTGATTCTTTGCGGGAGAGGAGGATTATCTCGGAGAATTTGTCGTGGAAGGCGGAGGAGAGGAAGGCGCTCGTTATGTGTTTGCCTAGGTGGCCGGTGGCTCCGGCGATTGCGACGACTGGTTTTGTTGTTGGTGCCATTTTTTTTGTTATTATTGTTTACTGGGACACCGGGTTTGAGTTGAGGGTGCTTATGAGACTGTTTCACGAAGAATTGGGGCAAGGGGGAGGCAAGTTTCGACTTTATACTTCGCCATTGTTCGATGATTGTCTATACGTCATTGGTAGCTTCGGCAACATGCCCGAGGTCCGAACTAACAGCTGTGATTGGTTGATAGTTAAGGTTTGCATTAGAAGCAAACAGCTCAAACATGGGTTCGGCCAATCAGATTAGAGTATTGCATATTGCTCATGCAAGTGTTCGCATCAAAGGAGCTGGAGGTACAGCCTGAAGATCTACAGATATGGGTAAATAATGTGTGATGTACTTGTCGTAGAAGATATATACCCATACCATGTAGTCTGGAAAGAGCGACCTGAGACAATCAATAGAATCAGGTACAGTATCAATTGGAAAGCGCCAATTACCTCGCATCACCAAAATGCCGTTCGTTCGCGCATTAAAAGAACCAAAAAAAACCCGACGCAATGTATGTGACCAAAACCTGAAGATTCCTATTCTAACTGGAAGACGTCCAATATAATGAACTAGCTTGCTTGTGCTTAGTGCACTATGCCAACAGACAACATGGTTTACTTACCATTTATTCCAACATCCATCTCTCGCGCATTACTTTTCCATGCTCATATACTTCTCCTCGGCGCCCTTGATGCACGAGATGTTGGCACCAAGCTTGTTCAGCGTCTCTACATACTCATCATAGGGATCCGAATCAAACACAATACCACCACCAGCCTGGAGGTAAGCCACGCCATCTTTGACCATCATAGTGCGTAGTGCAATACATGTGTCCATTGCACCAGGCATCTCAGCGGAGCCATCGACGTTGGCACGGTTATATCCAAAGTATCCAACAGCGCCAGCGTAGACACCACGCTTCTCGCCCTCCAACTCGGCAATGAGCTGCATGGCGCGCACCTTGGGTGCACCGGACACGGTGCCAGCAGGGAAGATCGACCGGAATGCATCGAAGCGGGTCATGCCTGGCCGCAACTCTCCAGAGACTTGGGAAACCAGGTGCTGGACGTGTGAGAATTTCTCCACGACCATGAGGCGGTCGACCTGCGTTGTGGTGGGGTCGCAAACACGGTTCACGTCGTTGCGGGCGAGATCGACCAGCATGACGTGCTCGGCGCGGTCCTTGAGACTGCTACGGAGCTCTTCGGCCAGGGCGGCATCCTCCTCTGGGGTCTTGCCGCGCTTCACTGTGCCTGCAATGGGGTGGCTGATGATGCGCCCATTCTCTTCCTTGACGAGGAGCTCAGGACTGGCTCCGACAAGCTGGAAGTCTTGGCAGTCGATATAGAAAAGGTAAGGAGAGGGGTTAACGGTGCGAAGGTGGCGGAAGAGGTTGTAGGGGTGAAGGGAGGTGGGTCGTGATAACCGCTGTGATGGCACAGTCTGGAAAATATCGCCCTTGGCGATGTGCTCCTTCAGTCGGTGGACGTGGCCCTCATAACCCTCCTGTCCGATGTTGGATGTATACTGCTGGTTCGGAATAATCGGACCCTGGGGTGGCAAAGGCGTGCGTTCCTGGAGGAGGGTATCGATTGTTTTTTGGATGATGGACTGGCCCTGGAGGTATGAAGCCTCGAGATCGGCATCGGCCGAGGGAATAGGAACATAGGTAATGACCTTCACGACCTGGAAGAAATGATCGAATGCGATGATGGTGTCGAATAGCATAAAGAACGATTCCGGCACTCCGAGGACATCCTTCATGGGCCTCGCGGTCTTAGGCTCGAAATATCGAACACAATCGTATCCAACATATCCGATCGCTCCGGCGGTCAATGGCGGGAGGACCAATCCAGGGACAGTCGCAACGCGGAACTGGGAGAGCTCCTCCTCGAGGTATGGGAGGGGATCCGCTGCTGGGCCATGACCTTCGCCGGTCTTGATAACTTTCCTAGGGTCTGCATGGTAGAAACGAGTTAGCAATAGGATCGGACCGAAGCTCCTGGAATCACCCACCTGCGCCAACGAAGCTGTATCGCCCAATTGTCTCTGTAGTGGCAGCACTTTCATATAAGAATGACAAACGCGAGCTATGTCTGCGAGTCAGCAATCTGTCCCGCCTTATCACCGAATGTTGAAAGAAACCAATGACTCACTTCTCCGCAATCTTTAAATAAGCCAAGGTCGGGGTCAAGAGGTCGGCAGAGATCGTCGCTGTGACGGGAAGTAGGTTGGGAGGAAATTCCGAGTTCCTCGACTTCGAAATCACTTCGCGCGCCGTCTCAAAGGACGGGATGCTGGCGACCTGAGTCATTGGTGTATGAGCATAAACTGAATCTCGGCGCAGGCATCAAAGAGTGGAGAAATACGCTAGCCAAGCATGCCCGAACTTACAGGAGGTGCCATCTTGTTATATGGGTGAGATCGACGATGCGAGTAAATAACTGTAGAGGAAGGATTGATTTGGCGGTGGGAAAATGATTCACTGTGGGGTTATCGACGGCCGCGGGTCCAACAGGAATGCGCCCAGCCCGCACCCTTTTTATGTTGGAGGTTCAACAAAGAAACACAAGATTTTCGAGGTTATACTAACCAAAAAAAGATTCCTCGTAGGATTGCAGACGAGCAAGGCTTAGCGGTCTCACAAGTGTGACTGTGAACTTCAATTATATGCATCCCCAATATGGACTAGCGTCGAGGGGTATATTCATTATCGATAAGACTCGAGGTAGCCCTGGAGGCGCAAACATACAGGTAGGTGAGTGTAAAGAAGTTCTGATTCTGGGAACGGGGTATTTTCTTGATTATCAGACAATAATAATAAGTTTCAAAATCACACAGCCGACCTTTAAATGGGGAGAAAAAGAGGCAAAAGAAATAGTCCACCGTCGCCAGTCCATGTCATTCGCCGTGCCCACCCAAACCTACCCCAAGCAATGCATGTCATTATGCATTTTCTAAATCAGAAAGATGTATATTCACAGAAGATCGAAGATGAAAAGAAGAAAAAGGAAAAAAAAAGAAAATCGGGGAATCCATGAAGGGCAATATGTCTTCAATGAAGGCTTTTCAAGCGGGAGTGTCGGATTAGTTCCAGCAGGGCATGCATGAATCGTGAGTTAAGTGTGGCTGATTCGGACTCTTTCCGTCATCGTTGCAAATTAATGATCGCCAACTTGAGGGAAAAGGCCGTCAGCATGGGTCAATTGAAACAGGTAAATTAGATCAGGGACTGTACCTGTTTGTCGAAGCCGCAGACAAGTCGTTTTCCATCCACATCCCAGGAAAAGGGCCGGCACAGATCCGAATCTGTGTGACCGTTTGGTTCATGGTGTTCATTGTGTCCGTTGGTGAGGCGTTCGCCTTCCTCTTTCTTCACCTCAGGGTTAGGTGCGGTCCAGGTGGAAATGGGGTCACCACCACGCTCGACGTTCCAGATGAAGAGCCGGTCCTTGCTGAACGCACCCAGAGCGTATCCATCGGGGGAGAAAGATCCGGCGAGGGCGGGACTTGATGGATCTAGGCTGAGCTGATGAATGCATGTATGATCCTTGAGATCGAGATCGACCCGCCAAACCTTAACTTTACCGTCCGCCGAGAAAGAGGCAAAGTGAATGCGCTGCGCGTGTGATTGAGGGCGAATATCAAGGCCCGTAATACTGGCATCGTGGGCGTTGGGGATGAAGATGTCATGGGTGGGGATCCAAATCGCACGGGTGTCTTCAGAAGCTGCAATTGCAACTGAATGAGCTTCGGTTTGGACGCAGCGAATCAACCCCCATCTTGCATCATCTCTGGGAGAAGGGAATGTTTTAACCAGACGAATGCTGTTGTCAACTTCAGATTGGTAGATTGTGCTGTCGCCAGCAGCAAAGACCAAGTTGCGTCCACACCACGCCAGTTCGTTAACCTGATCTTCGATTGTTTGAGGTGGAGGGAAAACGTCCGGTCGTTGGGTGTCGTCCCAAAGCGCGAGCTCTGATACATTATGATTCGAGGCTACAACGACCAGTCGCGAGCTGTCCTCTGCCCAGTGCAGGCCAGTAATAAGACGCGGTACTTCGGGTAGTAGATCGACTGCGTCACCGTTGACATTGTACATGGTGATGGTTCCTCTGTCATCAGTACATGTCGCCACGGCTAATTTATCACCAATGGCATCCCAGGCCACGGTCGAGACACTTGTGCTTCCCACCTTGAGATCGAGGATCTTCTTCTGCAGGGGCTCCGACGAGGTTGACAACTTCCATATGCTGCAAAAGAGCTCACCAGCTCCCACGACGATATTGCGATCACGAGGGTGCCATAGAGCACTTGTCACGTGGTTCTCCACATCCACCAAGGCGGTGTCGGGCGTCAAATCGATAGGCTTGGCGGGGGCGATCGAAACGCCGGATATGTGACCGTTCTCTAGGGTGGGCAATTCGGGAATTTCCTCAGCCATGCTAATATCGCCGTCATCGTCAAGACGATTAGGAGTTTCGGGCTGGCTTTCGGTTTGGGCTTTGTCCTCCATGGACTCATCGCTATCAGTTTCATCCCTATCCGGCTCGGCATGGCCATTTACCGGGCGGTCGTGCTCAACCTGGCCCGGCGAATCTGCGTCAGTGCCGACAGCCTCATCATGACTTTTCGCAGAGCCAGTTTCAAAGGGCTCTGGCCCGAAAAAGTAATCAGAGGGTGAGATGTCGATGTGATTGCCCTCCTGTACATTGCAATTAGCGCGTTTCTTAAACCAATTAACCAAAAGAAAGTAGAATTGTCCCCTTTGGCGCGTAAAAATCACGTTAAAATTAGACATACCTTGTCCAATGAGGCTTCCATCTCATGATACTGGAGGCCCTTTTGGACCAGCGACACCAGCGCATGGGTTTTAACATAAGGCGCAAACGGAAGAGTCTGTGGATTAGGATACCATGCGCGTTGCAAAGATACAGCAGCATCGCCATGGCCTAGATTGGGTTAGATATGAGATGAGAGAATGGTGTGAACTCCAGGGGAGAGTTGGTCACCAACCTGCTTCTTGGAGATACCTGTTCAGAATTATCCAATTAGTTCTGCATGGCATGCATGAGCGCATTGTCACTTACCTCCAAATTAAATAGTTAACATGATGCGACGTGAGGTCAGGTTGTGCCATGATTACATGTGCGACCAGCTAAGGGCCGCGGACATGCCAAAGCGGGAAGAGCTGTTCGCGAAAATCAAAGTGGAGGCTTTGATGCGCGGAGACGGAGCTTCAGGAACGCGGAACACGAGGCCGGAAGGAGGAAGGAAGTCCCGGATTAATTAAAAAAGGGGGCGGTGCGCGTATCTTCCGCACAGTACCTAAGGCCTGGCGACTTTAAAGATTGAAGGGAAAGCCAAGACAAGGGAGAAATTGGAGGTAGGGAAGAGAAGAGAGAGGGAAGAAGATAGACTGGGGGTGGTGTTCAAGATCAGCAACCGTGGAACTGATTCCCGCCAGGTTCACAAGTACCGAAATCAAAGAGCTTTAAGAAAGAGGTGAGAAAAGAGAGGGAAGAGCCAAGTGGAAAGTGAAGATCTGAGATTAAAGGATCCAGAATGTTTGAAGTCCAGAGTTTAGCACTAGCCACTTGGGATCCTCCCTGTGGCGCCCTCCACACTTCCCATTACCCGTCTTTCTTCTTTCTCTTGCTCCTTTTCTTTTCTGTTGCTCTTAATTTTGACCTAGCCTCTTTTTATACCTATATATCTTCGATTGAAACACCATAATATCAAGACTGCTAATCCTGAGACACTGGTGCCTTCTGAGACCACCACAGAGTCCCCCCAACCCTGTCAAGCGCGAACAGCCCACGAAAATGGGAACCGTTCTCCACATATCGGGGGATTTCAGCACGAGCACTTTCTTCAAAGTAGTCCCTGAAGTATCGCAGTGACACAATTACTGTGTCACCACTGACTGATATTCTACCTACAAGTATATTCTTATCAGCTCGAACATCAGATACTTGGTTTACCTCATATCATCCTTTAAATGCACCCACCCGAACCTGCAGGCCAATCCTAGATGGTGGATCGTGGCTGGTGATGCCGCGGGTTACCGACTTGACATTTGGATTGGCGCATTCCATGTGTTTCTATTTTGACATGGCCAACACACTTGGACACTTCGGAATCTCCCTGTAGTTTCTTCTTATTCTATACAAATTGCTATGAAGTTCAATCAATGAGATTTTTAATGTAGAGCAACCATTAGCGCTAGAGTGGGCAATACCAGCCCTGTAGGTATTGGCTGCATACATAACCAACAGAGTGCCCTTGTATATCGACCTCATGTACTTACATATGTATGTATGACTTTGACTACCTATATTTAGAAGAAGCATACATAGAGGTAGTTGGATATACTGTGTTGAACCACTGACCATTAAATAACCATGTCTTTCCTATTGCCCACATACATTGTAGTCCCCTTTTCTTACCTTTGGTCTAATCCTATAAATTATTTTAGGAAATGGAAAATTTAAACCAATAGCACGTACCAATAGTAAAGAGAATAAGATCAAAACATAAAACAAAGATAATATAAGCTAACTAGATCCTAGGTACCTAAGGTATGATGTACCCCCCGGGCTGTGCTACATTTTGACCAGCACCTCCGGTAGCGCCAAACATGGGAACCTCCGCCCTCCGCTAAGCTTTCCTACCTCAACTTTCACTCTTTACGGCCTCCGGTCCTTGCAAGAGCTCCACGAGAGCTCCCAACATGTCGCTCCGAATCAACATTCCTCCTGCTACTCGCTTCTGTCTCGTCAGCCTCCTTACTCTCTCCCTACTCTACAACATTGCCAGATGGCGACAGATTGACACCACCGGCGGAACCCCGACCACCTCCCCTCTCGTCCCCTACCTGACTCTCGTCCCTTCTTACTTCTTCTACTACCCGTGGACAATCGTCACAGCCACATTCGTCGAACAAAACATATTCACCGTCCTCCTGAACGCCGCCACCATCTTCTATGGCGGTAAATACCTCGAACGCGCGTGGGGCTCGCGCGAGTTCAGCAAGTTCATCGCCGTCATCGCCGTGATCCCCTGCATAGCAATCATCCCAATCTACCTGATCTGGGGAGCCCTCGGAGGCTCTTCAACCAGAACGTAAGTAATTCCGCGTCCCCCACACAGATCAAACAAATCATCACCACCCCGAAACACTAAACTAACCTCGAAAAACAAACAGCCTCACCCAAATCTGCGGCGGCGTCTCAATCCAAGCCTCCTTCCTCGTCGCCTTCAAACAACTCGTCCCAGAACACACCGTAACAGTCTTCAAAGGCCTCATCAAAATGCGCGTAAAGCACTTCCCCGCCCTCTTCCTCCTCCTAAACACACTCAGCGGCCTCCTCCTCGGCACCGACACAGCATCAGTCCTCTCCTGGCTCGGCATCCTCACAAGCTGGACGTACCTCCGCTTCTACAAGCGCCAGCCCGATCTAACCGGCACCTCGAGCGCCGGCACCGGAATTAGAGGTGACGCCAGCGAAACCTTCGCCTTCGCCTGTCTATTCCCAGACGTGATGCAGCCGCCTATCGCGTATGTCGCGGACCAGATCTACAGCCTGCTGGTCGCGACCAAGATTCTGACGCCGTTCTCGGAGGACGATATCGCGTCCGGCAACGAGCAGGTGCTGGCGAGAGGCGAGGCGGGGTTGCCGACGTTGTTGAATAGTCGTGGGGCGGGCGCGAGGGGCGCGGCTAAGCGTGAGGAGGCGGAGCGGAGACGGGCGATTGCGCTCAAGGCTTTGGATCGGAGGTTGCAGACTGCTACTATTGCGCGTCCGCAGGGTCAGCCGGCTGGATTGGGGGAGCCTAGCTCGTCGCAGGCGAGGCCTGTTGAGTCGACGGCTGTGGCTGGGCAGAGTATGCTGGGTGAGACTAGTTACAACCCTGACCATGCATGAGCTCGTTCTTGGGCTTCTTTAATTGACTCTGGCGTTTTTTTGAAGCGCTCTGGGATTTGGCCTTTTGGACATATTTCGCATTCCTGGCTTGACTGGTTTGTGGCTTGGTTTTTACACTGCTGTTGTGTCTACTTCTGATGATGTATATGATGCATTTTGTTTTTCTTGTTTCGATTATCCTACTTCTGGTTATCAGGCCGGCACAATGCTTATGAGCCTTCCAAGGTTGAAATCAGGTATCTACTTTGAACCGCACCGTGGAGATTCCGTCAATCAATGACTGTAGGAAAATCTCACTATATGAAGTTTTGTATTTCAATTGCTTTTAGTAGGGTATATGCTAAGTAACTCTCCATACAAGTGAGGACCTCGGCTAGTCGTCTTCTGCACCCATTATCATCTCAGCCTCCTCTTCGTCGAGTAATGGCACAAAACGAAAGTCCACAAACGAAACCGGCCCATTATGTCCCTTCACGCCAGCGCCAATAGATCTGCCCACGGGGACATTATGATCATCGAGCTCAACAAGGAACTGCAGACTCAACACTCCCTGCCTATCTCCACGGATACTCACCTTATTAGCGACAGACATAGCTCTCGCAGCCTTGCGAAGCAGCGCAAAGCGATAACTCTGCTGTATTCGATCGCCCATAAAAGCTGGTGGACTGACAAGGAAAGTCTCCGTCACCGTAGGCGCAAGCTGCGCTCCAGTTGCACGAGCCCGGGAAGAGCCATCATCGGCCAGCACCTTGTGCGTGTGGGAATGTGCAGTGCCCTTACCAGGGCCACCGGTAATCTCGTTGTGCTGATCAACCGAGAACTCGACAGTAGATTCGCTAAAGGGACCACCCGCGCCGGAGAGAGCAAAGTACGGTTCGCGCTTGGCACAGGCGGACAATTTTAGGATAGTGGGGGTGGAGGAGTCGAGTTCGGCGATAGCGTTGTGAAGCCAGGCGGAGCGCATGATTATCTTCATGATGATGGCGTCGCGCTGGAACGGGATGTCCCCTTCGTTTTCGTCGGGCTCGTAGGTTACTAACTCGCAGGTTGTTTTTACGCCGGCTTCGGTGATGGTAATGCTGAGAGGGGCGCCGTGCTTGGCATAATGCAGGGTGCAGGAGCGGTGCATGAGCAAGGCGGGCGCGTTGAATGCGCTTGACGAGGCTGTGTTGGTGTGTAGAATGCTGGATTCACGAGGTCGATTGGAGTCTGAGAGCTCGTGGATGCCGAAGATTTTCAAGGTTTCAAGAATGGCGGAGATGGAGACGACGAAATAAGGGTAGGCTTCATTCTGTGAGCCATTGTTTTCTTGGTGTGATTCGTCCTGGTTAGGCTCAGGGTCGGTCGGTGTATTGTACGTGTAGCTGGTGAAGAGCGATTTATCGAGAAAGGCCAGTCCTTGGATTACACGGCCTTCCTCAACCGAGAATCGAATGCCTTCCGGTGTGATTTGGACGGTGGCCTTGTGTGCGAAGCCAATGCAGGATAGCAGCGTATAGAGATGGTGGGCGTTGCTGGAAACTGCAGCGAATAGGGGCTCCATTTCGTCACGCAAGAAGCTAGCTGGAGATTTCCAGGCGCGATACTGGCACAGAACGAAGGTCTCGAGTCCGAAGATGCGTGATGACTTTGGATGGTCTAGTAGTACATGCCCCTCTGAACCCAGCGCTTATGGTACATTTGAGGGACGAGTTATAGGTGAGGTAGTTGATTAGACGTAGACTCCGGCAGCACAGATCATGAACACGGCTCCAAAACTACACATCCAGATCATCCAATCAGTATGTCTATCGTATGAGGAAATATCCCCAGGTGGGACGCAAGCTGTACTAACCCAAAAGCCAATGCGGCGGGGACACCCAAAGATATGATACCGAGGAAAGACCGATCTATTATGATTGTCAGGGCGGGCCCATATTTCCAAGTTGGACGACTGGAGCTTTGTTGTACTTACTCAGTCCGAAGAGTGTGGCAGTAATTAATGCTATAAACGTTGTTGAGAAGCTGGTCTCTCTCAAAGCTGTAATAATAGGTAGTCAGGAAGCTTACCGACAAGGAGTAAGTTGAAGCCGACGGTAAACTGGTTATCCTTGCTAATAAGAGGGACAAAAGGAGTTGCGGAGGCTGCCTCCCAGACTTCGTTCAGAGACATTAGGAATTGAGAAGTGAAGAAAGAAAAGAATGTAATTGACAATGAAGTTCGAGGAAAGAAGAAACGTTGAATGTAATCTCAAGGCAGGAACGTCACCCGGCCATGTGATTGCCCGCGCGACTTATAGATCGTAGATCTGGCCCAACCGGAACTCGGACTTTTATTTATCCGCACATCTCCATACCGTCAACCCTCCCACCTGCACGCAAGGTACTTGAAGATAAGCACACAATGACTGTCGATTCACCGAAAAGTAAGTTATATCTGATTGTCTCAGCCTACTTTTACTTTGGAGCAAGCATCTAATAACTCGAAACGCAGGTTTTAAGCGCAAAGCCTCTGAGGAGATAGCTTCCCCGGAATCTGGGCAGGTGGCCAGCAAGAAGGCGCGCACAGATTCACCCACGAAAGAGGTAAGAGCGATCCTCATGATTTAAATCACGTCGCGTGACATGTTTGATCTAACTGTTATTGTTATTGTGTATAGGAAGATGCAGGCGAATATCTCACGAAGGCTCCTCTTCGTATCGTTCCTTTTCCTGAGAAGGTAACTTCCTTTTGCTACCTCCCCTCATACTCATGCCCATCATGGATTCTCAAGAAGCTTCATGCGACTGGACAACGGCTGACGATTCCCAGCCCGCCGTGCTCGAGGAACGCCGTGGCGATATCGAGTTCCGTGTTGTGAACAACGATGGCTCCCATGATAGCTTTATCGTCCTTACGGGCTTGAAGAATATTTTCCAGAAACAGCTCCCCAAGATGCCAAAGGACTACATTGCGCGCCTTGTTTACGATCGATCCCACCTCTCCATGGCCATTGTCAAGCATCCCCTAGAAGTTGTTGGGTAAGTCGCAAGTCACGTCTTGTTGAGATTAGAGAAATGGGATACTGATCCAGTACAGAGGAATCACCTACCGTCCTTTTAATACTCGCAAGTTCGCCGAAATCGTGTTCTGTGCCATTTCCTCCGATCAACAGGTCAAGGGATATGGTGCCCATCTGATGTCCCATCTGAAGGTACGCTTACAATTATCCAATTTCCCAGCGCATACCTGACTCACTTGCCATTAGGACTACGTCAAAGCCACTTCTCCCATTATGCACTTCCTCACCTATGCAGACAACTATGCCATCGGATATTTCAAGAAACAGGGTTTCACCAAGGAAATCACCCTCGATAGATCTATCTGGATGGGCTACATCAAGGACTACGAAGGTGGCACACTCATGCAGTGCTCCATGCTCCCTAAGATCCGCTATCTCGAGGTGGGCCGCATGCTCACCAAGCAGAAGGAGTCTGTCGAAGCCAAGATTCGTAGTTTCAGTCGCTCGCATGTTGTCCACCCGCCTCCAAAGGAATGGAAGAACGGGGTGTTCCCGATTGATCCCCTCAGCATACCTGCCATCAAGGCATCTGGATGGTCTCCCGACATGGATGAAATGGCTCGCCAGCCTCGTCACGGCCCCAACTACAACCAGTTGCTGCACCTTCTTAATGACATGCAGAACCACAGTGCAGCTTGGCCGTTCACTCAGCCTGTGAACCGTGACGAGGTCCCGGATTATTACGAGGTCATCATGGAGCCCATGGATCTGTCCACCATGGAGGAGAAGCACGAGAAGGACCTGTATCCCACTCCCCAGGACTTCATCAAGGACGCCATGTTGATCTTCGACAACTGCCGTCGCTACAACAACGAGACCACTCCCTATGCCAAGAGTGCCAACAAGCTCGAGAAGTTCATGTGGCAGCAGATCCGGAACATTCCGGAGTGGTCGGTAAGTTTTACTTTACTTCTCAGTCAAATCTGACAAGGCAGACGCTAACTCTGACTTGTAGCATCTCGCGGACAACCATTAATTTGGTGACCGCAGATCCGAAGCAATTCGGAGCGGCCGGTACGTATTTACTTCTGAGGCCTATCTGTGGCTTATAGTGTGACCTTTGGTCACATATTTTTACTGCAGAGCGAGGGCGTTTTTTTTCGGGGGGGGGCGTTAAGGGGGCATTACATGGTTGAATTTCGATGCGAGATACCCTGTTGTTAGATTATTACAGCATAGCTGTCACGGGCCAATGAAGCTTTGATGATTGAAACTTCTTCTTGCGTCGTAGGCCCTCAGTGGTGCATAGCGTACAGCAACGTAGTGAACCAACAGCAACAGATTGCGCTGGCTAGACTTTCGTAATGCCTCTCATTTGTGCCATCTATGCTTGCACTTGGAAGATACTCAATAGGATGGCTCGATATGGGATTCGCTTCATAATATAGGCTCGACAGCAAGATGTCGTTCGTCTACTGTCACACCGGCCATCAAACTATGATCAAACTACGGAAGAGCAGCTCCAGTTATTCATCATAAGCTCAAATAAGTGCTCCATCGGGTGCTCTTTGGGTGCTCCATTGAGTGCTCCCAAGGTTTGTCTGCCACTAAGAACGTTATGGCTCTTATCGATAGTAGAAGGTGACTCCAACCACGTGGACCATTGTCTGAGGCATAGGCTGAACTCTCAATGGCACAGCGGCAGAAGTAGATGACCGCTCGTAGACCGATATAGCTGTCTGATCAGGCAACTATGAGGGCACGTGGTCGAGGACATGGGAAAGATCTATACATCCCAGCTCGAGTCTGTTCCACCCGACCCCTTCTCTTTAATTCATTGGTCTTCATCAGTTTTCACCATGGATGACGAGGAAACTCATACCGTCCTTCGCCTTACTAACAGTGACTCGTGGAACAGCCTGACCGAGTTCCGCGAGCCTCGACCATGCGCCGGAAAAGGTGAAGTCCTCGTCAAGGTCCGAAGTGTGGCCTTGAACTTCCGAGACATTGCCATTGCCACCGGAACGTACGAATTTTGTGTGAAAGATCGAGTCATCCCCTGCTCTGATGCGGCTGGAGACATTGTCATGGTTGGAGACGATGTCAGCGGATTTGCCAAAGGTGACCGGGTGGTTATCGCCTATGACCAGGAGACACGCATTGGACCAATCAAGACTTGGGACCATGGCCTAGGCGGTCCAATCGACGGTGTGATGAGGGAGTATATCTCCGTTCCTGCGCATGCAGTTGCTAAAATCCCGGGATACTCCCATCTTTGCTATGAGCGATGGGCTAGTGTGGCCAGCGTTGGTGTCATAGCTTGGAACGCTTTGTACGGCGATGTGCCAGTCAAGCCTAATCAGACGGTTCTGTTTCTTGGTAAGTAACCTTCATCCTTTCGATTGCCTCACGTCTTGATGGGCTCTAGGCACTAATGTTCATGTAGGCACTGGTTGCTTGTGTATTTGGGGCCTCATGCTAGCCAAAGCTGCTGGAGCGAGGACAATCGTTACCTCCTTTTGTCGAGACCAACTGAGATACATCAAAATGAAGTTTGAACCGACTGACACGATTCTCTGCACTGACAAGAGAGACTGGGCGGTGGAGGCACAGAGGCTCACCGCAGGCCACGGTGTGGATCACGTTTTTGACATTGGCGGTGCTGCGACTATTGAGAAGTCGATCGAAGCTGTTGCCTTTGGCGGAGCGATATCTTTCTTTGACTGCCTTTCCCCAGACATACAAGACAGGATGCCTAACGTTGTGCAACTTGCTCTGAGGAAGGGTGTGAAGATGCGCGCTGTTTTGCACGGCTCGAAACAGCAATTGGATGAAGTGATTGGATTTATCGCAGCGCACAACCTTCGAGTGCCCGTTGAGAAGACCTTTCACTTTGAACGTGATCGGGTGGTTGAGGCGTACAGTTACCTCGCCGACGGGCAGCACATTGGAAAGGTGTGCATTGAGTTTTGAAAGTCTGGATCAGTGTCTAGATCACATCAATGGATAGGTTAATGTGCTGATCACTCCTTACGCCAATCAAATCTATAGATGCAGTACTTCAGTAGCTTCTTGTGGGGCTGACATCTGTTGACATCTGTCAGGCCAAAGTGAGTGCCCCATACTTGAAATGAAGGCATATGTAGAGAGTAGATGGAGTATGAACTGAGCGTAGATATCAAAGTGAGGCTCTCACATCTGATTCATGGCATGTATGATGAGATATGATGCAATAAACTACAACTCCCAGGTTGATCACTGCCCCTGACGGGTAGACCCCTAATCTCGGATTATCGTTACTCCGATGTTGTTTCAGTTGAAAGAATGCAGATGGCTGGAATAGCCTCACGGCTTCACCCTTACCTTGGTCTTTCATTTCGTCGCTAAACTTGCGTTTCTTTAGGTCCCTTTTCTTTTTTTGCTGTTGCTGAGCAATTGTCGAGCTTTTCGCGTTATCACAACTCTCAGGGCTATCACGTCCATACCTCTCCCCGATCACGCAGCTCTTGACGCGGAGTTCAATTCTATTCAACGACCCCTCCTTTCACTTTCAATATCGTATCGTTAGTTTCTACGCACCTACGCACGTAGCTACGTGTTACAACTTGCATCACTTAGGCTGCGTTGACGTTGATCACTTTTCGACGTGATCTTGATCACCCGCCCCCTATTACTTCCCCGCCTTTGCTTTGAATTTTCGGTGCTGGTCATTTCACCGTTGCCAACGTTCGACAGACTGCCAATATGTCTCACCATGATTTTGTCGATGCGGAGTCACGTAATCGACTGCCGACCCTCTTTGAGGTGCTGAGCCGCAGAACCCTAGCACCGGTCGACCTCTTTTCGTTCTACATTTACATGCGCGATCAGCAGCGTTCAGTGGACTATCTAGATTTCTGGTGAGTGTGAGACCTATGTATAATGGCCAATTGAATACTTACCAGTTCCGCAGGCTTGATGTATCGCAACATATGCTGCTATGTCGACACTATGTCCGTGAACTCCGCCGTTCCGTCCTAGTTGCGACCCCGGATCTAGAAAGAGCTGAGAGTAAACGATCGTCGGCTATGCTAGACAATTTGGAGAACCTGGGCGACATCCCAATGACGGAGGCTGGGCCTTCTCGACCGCGACACGGATTCAATGAGAATGAGAAAGATAGAGATGCCGACCAACGTCTTTCGGCATTCCTTCGCTCCGAAGGTGCGACCACGTCACCTTCCCGGCAAAACAGCCTGAGATCTTCCAATGGTTCAGCAATTCAAGTAAACTCGCACGAAGATGGCCGCGATACTCCCGATTCCCGAAATAACGACTCCAACTCCCCTGGGCACACTGTGGCCCGCAACGACATTCGCGCCAGTGCTGAAAAGATCCTGTACACATACCTTCTTCCCGGTTCTGAGCGCGAGATCATGCTTCCGGAAGCCATGGTATCGACAATCATCAATTTGGTCGAAGACGATGGCCGAGACGACCCCGAAGTGTTCGACCCCGCCAAGGACTATGTGTTCCAGGCCATGGAGCGTGATGCATTCCCAGGATTTTTGCAGGCCAAGGCTCTTGGAAACATGGTTCCCTTGAGCATCATCCTGCGCCTTGCCTTTGCTCTGATCAGCTTCGGGGGAGGCTTCTGGGCCGCATTCTACGTTGTCTTGAGGAATAAACCACGAAGCATTCGCTGTTGGGTATGTTGACAGTCTTATTGAAATACCGCAGGACCAGGCCGCTAACTTTGGTGCAGATCATTCTTCCATTCGCTATTGCTGCCTACTTCATTGTCTCCTATCAGTACAAGATCGACCCCGTCATGGCGTTCTTAGGGTACAGTGAATATACATTTATGAACTGGGCCCCGATTCGCGAGCCCTATGTCCGAAAACTGCTGAACAAGCGTGCCCTCGTTACTGCAATGATCGCCTTCTTAACAGCAGCAGCTTTAAGCATCTTGTTCATTTTCGTCCCAGGTACCATGCTATGAGCCTTTCGCCGCGTCCAGTTTTCGCCTAATTCAAACTACCAACAATCACTCTCGGGAATTTCGTCCCTTGATAATATCCACTATGTCTGCACGTCGCTTGACATGCTCAAGGCACCTTTCCCTTCGTGCCAAATCTCGAGGCTCGACTTATATTCCTGCGAAGACCTCTGTCCAAGCTCTGCAGCCTATTCTCATCCGTGGAGCCATCGGAAGGAATTTGGGTCTCAATTCGGGTTTCGTTCATCCACCCTACCAACCCGCTTATCAGCGGTTCCATCTACTTTGTCATGTCCATATTTACTGTGCTTGTCGTTTCGCTGTGGTTTTTATTCTCTTCTACCAATACCCCTCTTTGACTTCCAAAATTTTGTACTGTATTTATGTTCTCATTATTAAGCGCGCCATCAGGGCTTTACGAATGCAATTTGCTGCTGTTTAATCTTCACATACGTCCGAATACGTTAAAGCTAAACCATAATCAAGTCATTTCTTATCATAAAGTTGTAACGCCTAGTATGATCGTCTGAGCCACATAGCTGTGAGCAACGAAAAGATAGTATCCTAGAAAAGCCTTAGCACACCCGCACTTCAAGACTTCCGCCCCAACACCCTCTTCGGTTGTCGACTATTTCCCGCGCGAGCACCAGGCGCCTCATCGATATCCATCCGCGACCCCTGCTCACCATCATTATCAAAGAACCCATCATCCTCATCAATATCATCCGCATCCCTCTTACTCCCCCCACCAACCCGACCAATACGCCGACCACTCTTCTTCCCTGCCTCCGAAGCATACTTCCTGTCCACAGCCTCCGCAAGCGCATCACTGTGCGCCTTTTCGCGCACAGCGCGCTTCACAGCCTCGCTCTTGATGCGCGCGATCTCCGCTTCCAGGTCGGAGGCAACCTCTTTGCAGCGCGACTCCCACTCCGCCATGTTGGCGATCATCTTGGGGAGGGACTGGTGCTGGACGTCGCGGAGGGGGGCGACGGCTGTGACGTTCACGGAAGGTGGGTTGGATGCTGGGGAGAGACGGGCTGTTATCAGGGAGGCGTAGATGGCTGTTGTGACGAGGGATTCGAGTTCGGCTTTTGTTGGCGTGCTGAGGGCGATCATAAGGGCGTTGTAGGTGAGGGGTTGGATTGTTGTTGAGAGGGTTAGGAGGGAGAGCAGGCGGAGTTTGAGGGTTTGTTCAGTGTTTAAAGTTGGGAGAGAGGGGGTTGCTGGTGCGGGGTGGTTGTTAGCTTTGGGTCTGATAGCTGGGTTTCCTGGTATTGATGGGAGGGTTTGGGTTGCGATCGGAGTTCTAGGGTTCTGGGCTCGGGGTGTATGCTCGTACTTTGATATTCTTGCCATGTTCCCCATGCGAAGATCTCCAGTAGCTTCAGATAGCCCTTGAACTCGGCTGGGGTGTCTGGTGAACGTAATGCCTGGACTGTCGGTAGCTCCAGCAGCTCTGCAAAGACGTAGGTATGCGGGTTTGAAGTGGCAT
This sequence comes from Penicillium turbatum, assembly GCA_030762825.1. Taxonomy (NCBI): domain Eukaryota; kingdom Fungi; phylum Ascomycota; class Eurotiomycetes; order Eurotiales; family Aspergillaceae; genus Penicillium; species Penicillium turbatum. Next base: position 981,355 of record JAUJYX010000014.1, read on the forward strand.
TTGTAATCAGATTGGCGACGAAGCGAGGCGAACTTGCGCTGTTGGAGCGGGCCAGGTGGATAAATGGTTGGAGAGCCTCTAAGGCTTTTGTGTGGGTTTGATCCATTGGAATGTCTACGTGTTGATAGAGACGAGATCCAATGGTTGAAGATGTCGGGAGTAAGGTGTCGCAAGAAAAAGAGATGTCATATAAGTGGAGTGGTAGCTAAGGTCGAGATCAAAGCATCGAATGTCGTACACAGTCCAGGCGGAGATACTTGTTTGCACCCCATGCAAACATACCTTATCTGATTCAAGGAGATTGCCCATTGTCGCTGTTCTTTAATTTTACTTTATTTATTTTTCCTCCATTCTATAGATCATTGTATTTCGAGAGATATTCCCACAAATATTCAGCCCTTGAGGCGGAATAATCCCCGTGTCAGCAGCTGTCAAGTAGAATCATCATTTTCAGGGTCCCAGGTCGATCAGTACGGGCGCATTAATCAGCCCATGCAGTGTCACCAGGTTCATCTTTGTAGATATTTGAAACCACCGAAACCACCAGCTGTTTGTAGTACTGCTTAGTCTGTTTCAGACCTTTCAGGACCCCAGGGCTGACATGGCTATTGAGAAAAAAAGAGACTGAATTAATTGAGAACACAACCATCCGATCAGCTGCCCACGCTTATATCGCAGACTTGATATGTACATTCCGCAGATGCGGTCCACATCACTTCCGAGGCCCCCTCCAATGCCCCATGCGTCCTGGCGAATTCGCCCTTTTCATTTGCCCTTGATTTCGTCTTTCGTCCAATTTTTGATCGCATCTGATCGACGTGGCCTTCTGGGCAGTACTATCTCTTTTTAACTTCTGCAGTTCTCTTTGTTCTACTCAACAAGGGAATGATCTGTAGATCTTGGCGCCCATCCGAGTGCATCCGTCCCTCATCACGCTATCACCCTCTGCCATCGCGTCGTAGGCAGTTCGTCGATCATCGAATCCTTCCATATGCTATAATCCGCTGTTTCTCGCCGTGCTCGCCTCGCGCTCACCGTTGAGATGCTATCTCCGATTCCAAACGCCGGCGGGAGCACTCCAGCCGCAATGGCGACCACCACTGTCAAGGTTGACGGAATGACCTGCGGGGCTTGCACATCTGCAGTGGAGGGCGCATTCCAACGAGTAGACGGTGTGCTGGATGTTTCCGTCAGTCTCATCATGAACAGGGCCACTGTACAACACGATCCGTCAGTGATAGAGCCTGCGAAAATCGCAGATATCATTGAAGACTGTGGCTTCGATGCCGTAGTTCTGTCAACGGACGAACATAAGATCCCCGACGCTGCTGCTTCTTCTATTCCGACCCCGCGGTTCTCGGTGACCAACCTGGCAGTCGAGGGTATGACATGCGGCGCATGTACATCTGCAGTGGAAAGTGGGTTGAACGATGTTCCCGGTGTGAACTCAGTGGACGTATCACTACTTTCCGAGCGCGCAGTCGTGGAACATGATGCCGACATCATCACACCCGAACAGATCGCAGAAATCATTGAAGATCGGGGCTTTGGAGCGCGGGTGCTGGACACTTCCCTGCTGCGCTCCAAGGAGCCTTCCACGCCGGCTGAACTGGAAAATAAATCCGGACTTAGAGTTACCACCGTCGCAATTGGCGGCATGACATGTGGCGCTTGCACGTCGAGCGTCGAAGGTGCCCTGGGGAATGTGGAGGGGGTGATCCAGTTCAACATCAGTCTTCTGGCTGAGCGAGCGGTGGTTGTGCACGACCCGACAATAATCCCCGCCAGCAAAATTACAGATCTTATTGAAGATGCCGGTTTTGACGCGTCGGTTGTGTCATCGGAGACGCAGGCGTCAATATCCAAAAAGACACAACAAGTCAACTTGAGCCTGCATGGTCTGCGGGACGGCACTTCTGCTACCGCATTGGAGGACAACATATTACAGCAACCGGGTGTACATTCTGCATCAATCAAAATGGCTACCTCTCATATGACAATTGCTTTCGATCCATATATCATCGGGATCCGGTCTGTTGTGGAAGTGATCGAGGCTGCTGGCTACAACGCCTTGATAGTTGACTCGGATGATACCAATGCTCAACTACAATCATTGTCCAAAACGAAGGAAATCCAAGAATGGAAACGGTCTTTCATTACTGCGGCTTCCTTTGCGGTCCCTGTTTTCCTCATCAGCATGATCCTTCCGATGTACTTGCCTGGGATTGACTTCGGTAGCTTTGAATTGCTCCCAGGTTTATATCTTGGAGACCTGATCTGTCTCTGTCTGACCATCCCGGTGCAGTTCGGCATCGGCCGGCGATTTTACGTGACCAGCTTCAAGTCCCTCAAGCATCGGTCCCCAACGATGGACGTTCTCGTGATGATGGGAACCTCAGCTGCCTTCTTCTACAGCTGTTTCACCATGCTCATGGCGCTTTGCAGTATGAATCATAGCCGTCCCAGCACCGTGTTTGACACCAGCACGATGCTCATTACATTCATCACTCTAGGGCGTTGGTTAGAAAACCGCGCCAAGGGCCAAACATCTGCTGCTCTGTCTCGACTCATGTCTTTGACTCCGTCAATGACAACCATATGCGAGGATCCTATTGCAGCTGAAAAGTTGGCCGAGCGCTGGGACTCCAAGCGTCCGGCTGGTGCACCTGAGCAACCTGCGTTTTCTGAGGACATGACAGTGACTCAAAAGAACATCCCCACCGAGCTGATTCAAGTCGGCGATGTCGTTATCCTCCATCCTGGAGACAAAATTTCTGCAGATGGTGTGGTCATTCGGGGCGAAAGCTATGTTGATGAGAGCATGATCAGCGGAGAGGCGCTGCCAATTCACAAGAAGAAAGGCAGCCAGGTCATTGCTGGCACTGTGAACGGTACAAACTCGATCGATTTTAAAGTCGTTCGAGCCGGCAAAGATACCCAACTGAGCCAGATCGTGAAGTTAGTTCAGGACGCGCAAACAAGCCGTGCTCAGATTCAGCGCATGGCTGACATCGTTGCCGGTTACTTTGTCCCCACTATCATTGGTCTCGGTCTGATCACGTTCTTTGGCTGGATGTTCCTCAGTCATGTACTGCCTCATCCGCCCATGATCTTCGAAATGGCCAACAATGGCGGACGGGTCATGGTTTGCCTGAAGCTGTGCATCTCCGTCATTGTCTTTGCATGCCCCTGCGCTTTAGGTCTAAGTACCCCAACCGCTGTCATGGTAGGTACCGGAGTTGGTGCGGAGCATGGCATCCTCGTCAAGGGAGGTGCCGTGCTAGAAGCCGCCACGAAAATCACTCATGTCGTTTTTGATAAAACGGGCACTCTGACAACAGGTCGGATGAACGTTGCTCACACCAGAATTGAACCTCAATGGTCAATGAATGACTGGCGCCGTCAGCTCTGGTGGCTTGTCGTCGGCCTCGCGGAGACAGGCAGTGAACATCCAATCGGACGAGCGATTCTTTCCGCGGCCATAATCGAATCAGGTCATCCCGGAGCAGATGGACTACCAGGTGTCATGGGTGATTTTGACAACGAAGTTGGCAAGGGTATCTCTGCCGTCGTCGAACCTGCATCCAGCGGCCAGCGCATTCGGCACCATGTGCTGCTTGGCAACGCCGAATTTCTTCAGTCCAGAGATGTTCCTATCCCCGCTGATGCAGATCCCGACTCTACGGTACCCGGAGACTCGGAAGCCAATGCCCCTAAGCCCAGTAGCACATCATCTGGAATTACACGCATCCATGTAGCAATCGACAACAGCTACGCCGGAACCATCTCCCTACAAGACACGGTGAAGGAGACAGCTGCGGCGGCAGTCGCGGCTCTTCATCGCATGGGAATTTCAACATCTATGGTAACAGGCGACACTCTCTCAACCGCGATCTCAATCGCCACAGTAGTCGGTATCCCAACCGCCGCAATCCACGCCTCCGTCTCGCCATCAGAGAAGCGATCAATCGTCTCTGGCCTTCAAGCTGAAGGCGAGCTCGTTGCCATGGTCGGCGACGGCATCAATGACTCTCCGGCGCTAGCAACAGCGTCCGTCGGAATCGCCCTCGCATCCGGCACAGACGTCGCCGTAGAGTCTGCCGACATCGTCCTCATGCGTCCGGATGACTTGCTCTCTGTACCAGCCAGTCTCGACCTCTCACGCTCAGTCTTCAGGCGCATCAAGTTGAACCTCATCTGGGCTTGCATGTACAATGTCGTCGGCCTACCCTTCGCCATGGGTCTTTTCCTCCCCTTCACTGGATTTATGCTACCCCCCATGGCCGCCGGTGGTGCCATGGCTCTTTCAAGTGTCTCTGTCGTTGTCAGCAGTCTGCTGCTGAAGTTCTGGCGTCGGCCGGCTTGGATGGAGGTCGAGCGTCTTGAGAAGGAGCTTCGCTCCGGTGCGATCCCGGTGCCCGGCCTGACGCGTCGTGGTCGTGGCCATGCTCGTAAGGTCAGCTGGTGGTCTTCTGCTATCATGATCTCCACCAGCCCGCTCTCTGTTCGTCGTCGTATCGGGCGTGCTGTTTCTGCGCTTTGGTCGCTGGTTTCTGGTAAAGCACCCAAGCCGGTTGTTGGGGGTGATGAGGGTTATGTCCCGCTGCAGACGATCGACTCGCCTGTTTAGTCTCTTTCTTGGTCTGATATGCTACGCACTGTCTTGGATGGTGTTTATGAAGGCTTCGTTTCCCTGTTCTCGGGTTTTGTATTGGGCTTCATTTTACGATATGATACCTCTGTTTCTAATGGCATTGATGCATTTCTTACTTAATACTCTCCACTTCTATATGGACAGGAACAAAATAACAGAATAATGGGGGGCAAATAAAGTGGTTTCTTTTTCTTTATGATTCCCAGCAGCATATGGACCTCTAGACCATCAGGCCGCGAACAGCCTTCCTAGGAAATGCAGAACTCCCAACCTAGAGATACCCGTGAACTACAGCATTTGACCCTGCACCACCTGTGTCTTTTTTCTTATATCCCAGAAAATGAGGCAGCACCGGTCAGATCACAAAAAATTCCTACGCAAGACTTACTTTAGATATATATCTCTACATGTAACAACCTAGAAATCATGTAAACAAACTACAAGGTAGCAGGCAGTATGAGGCTATGATCTCATGAAGTATGTACGTTGTAGATGGGATTACATGTAACTAGTATAGGGCCGCATGGAAGTGATCTACAGGGTCCACTATTAACTTGGTGCTGATTGCCTCAGGCATCAAGTTGGACCGGACCAAAGTGCAAACAATGCAAACAAGTGGGCAGGATGACTCCGCGGCTTTTTTGTGCTCTTCTTTGATAACAAGATTGTCGCATTTCTTTGGTGCTATTTCTGGAGACGCTCTTTCGAAGGCCTCCCTTGTCCTCCCTCTCACTTCGTTCCTATCAACTCTTTGCTCTGCGGGTTGTTGATACATTCAAGGTACGAAAAAGCCCTGCCGCTTTTCACGGGCTCTTTATGAGAATCAGTTCTCCCGACGCTCCGCTCTAGCTCGAAACAGAACTTGTTTCTGACACTATCCGCAGCAATGGGTCCCAAGCAGAAAGGTGGGCAAAAGCCCAAACAGAATACGGCAGAGGAAGTGGAAGAGACCTTCCAGGCTGTGGTATGTCTAGCTCGTTGGCAAACAGTTGCGTGACTGTTTCCGAGGAAGTCTTCGCGATTCACTGTCCATGTTTGCTAACGTTTACTTCTACTTAGGTGCTCGCAGATACCTTCGAGACGAGATTTGAGCCCTTCACCCGTGACAAGCCTCGCGTATGTCCGCCATCCCAACGAAGCACCCATGATCAAGACCTTGGAAATAACAAACCATTTACTACAGTGCCTTCTGCCTCTCGCAAACACTCCCCTGATCGAATACACACTTGAGTTCCTGGCCAATGCAGGCGTGGAGGAGGTTTTCCTCTACGGAGGAGCGCACTCGGATCAACTTGAGAAATACATCAAGTAGGCTCAACCCAGGAGTCCGTCTCATACGCCAGAGCTGACCCATATTGCTAGCGCATCGAAATGGAGGGCGCTCTCTTCTCCCTTCAAGCAACTGACCTTCCTTAAATCGACCTCTACCTCCGTCGGTGACGTTATGCGCGACCTGGACGGCAAGCATCTCATTACCGGAGACTTCATTGTCGTAAGCGGCGACGTGATCAGCAACCTGCCCATCGAGGGCGCATTGGCCCAGCACCGGGCCCGCCGAGAAAACGATAAGAATGCGATTATGACCATGGTCCTAAGGGAGGCTGGCCTGCAGCACAGAACCAAGTCATCTTCAATTTCACCGGTCTTTGTCATTGACCCCACCAAGGACCGCTGTCTCCACTACGAGGAGATTGACCGCCATGCAGATGGAGAGGAGCTGTCTCGTCTTAACATTGACGCCGAGATTATCCTTAAGAACCCGGAGCTGGATATTCGCCAAGACCTTATCGACTGCAGCATCGATATCTGCACTCCAGACGTACTGAGCCTGTGGTCTGATAGTTTCGATTACCAATCGCCACGAAAGCACTACCTGTACGGTGTCTTGAAGGATTACGAGCTGAACGGCAAGACACTACACACATACATCATCAAGGACCACTACGCCGCCCGCGTGCGCAACCTGAAGGCGTACGATGCCATTAGCAAGGACATCCTCTCACGTTGGACCTACCCCTTGTGCCCGGATACGAACTTGCTCCCTGGTCACACATACACCCTTCGGAAGGGCAGCATGTACCAAGAAACCGGGGTGACTCTGGCACGCTCTTGCGTGGTCGGGCGCCGCACAGTTATCGGAAAAGGAACGAGCATTGGAGACCGGGCAGAGGTCCACAACTCCGTTCTCGGCCGGAACTGCAAGATCGGCCGCAATGTCAAACTGGATGGTGCATATATCTGGGATGATGTCGTGATCGGTGATAACACAGTTGTTCGTGGGGCCATTATTGCCGATGGTGTGGTCATTGGCAAAGATTGTACCGTTGCGCCAGGAGCACTTCTATCTTATGGTGTCAAAATTTCAGATGGCATCTCGGTGGAGAGTGGAAAGCGCATCACAAAGACTCGGAACGATGGAAGCGTGGGGAAGAACGACCCCGAAGTGGTGGGCGAAGAAGGCGAGGGCTACGAATTTGTTCACGGTGAGGATGAAGAAGACGAGGAAGATGATGTGAGCGTTGCCTCATCAGGACTTGGTATGTTGTCCCCTAATGTGTCTTCAGAGACTAGAGGTCAGGTCACTAACGTTATGCCATCTACAGTGTACCGCATGCCTCATCTCTCACTTTCTTCCGCCTCCATCTCAACACTGTCATCCGAGATCTCGAATACCTCCTGGGCCCACTCTGAACGCAGTAGTTTCTCTGCAGACGAGGAGTCGGATAACTTCCACCACGATGCATCAGTCAGCTTGTTTGACAGTCTACGTGAAGGTGTTGCGGCAGATGTGGTCCAACTGGAGCTGGTCACTCTGCGCATGACCGCCAACGCCTCGGACACCCAGGTCCGCCGTGCCATTGTGTCATCGTTTATGAAGCATATCCAGCAGCTTATGGAGGGCGGCAAGGGTGCTGGACAGGCAGTTAATGAGGTGTTCACAGCATACAAGGAAGTCGTTGAGCGCACTCTGTTCGACCGCAACAAGGAACAGAAGAAGGACCAGGTTGATCTGCTGCTACTGCTCCAACAGGATCTCATCCACCGCAACAAGGGCGACACTGTCCTTCTATTCACTGCCAAGTCGCTATACGAGCTTGAGCTTGTTGAAGAAGAGGCTTACGATCAGTGGTGGAATGACGAGCGCTCTAGTCAGACTGAGGAGATGCGGACTGTCCGCAATCAGACCAAGCAATTTGTTGATTGGTTAGCTGAGGCCGAGGAAGAGGAGAGCAGCGAGGAAGAAGAGTCGGAGGAAGAAGAGTCAGAGGAAGAAAGTGATGATGAGTAGATACCACATGATTGCAAACAAAATTTCAAGCCTTCTTTTTTTTCCATTTCAATCTTCTTGTCTTCTGCTGTGTAGTTATGGCTGCGGTCCGGCTAGGTACGTCATACGAGCCGTTTCTGTCTGTGACATTGAAAGTGCGTTTCCCGCTAGGATCTTCGAATAGTTCAGGCGCCAGTCCTGGCTTCCACTGTCTTCTTTTGGGAGTCAAACGATCTTGTCCCGAGGTCCTAGTATCAACGTGCATAAATTGATCCGTATATAAGCCACGGTGGAAGCCTACAGCCCAGCCAAGACAAACAAGGCTAGCGGCCATACTTCAGATGCTAGGTAACGAACGCCAATGACTCAGATATGTGTCAACGGGCCTTGAAAAAGCCGAAAATTATAGCATCTGGCCATAGATCTTGTCCGTGCAGCGAAAGCGAGATTCCCCAACGCTATAGAGACATAAATAATAGCGTAGTGACTAATGAGCCCGAAATTCGCACCCGAAATTTGTTACGTCCGGGGCTCGAACCCCGACCGCCTCGGGCTCTTCCAGCCGGCCAAAGCCAAACAAAAGTCCCCGGAGCTCCATCTCATCTTTCCCCACTCTCTCCCCCTCCAACCAGTTATCCGTGCCCGTCACAGGTTTTACTTAGTGAGCTGTGGCGCCAAATCCCTCTCAACCACCTTCTCGTTTGTCCCTTCCCCCGGCATCTTTGCCGTATATTCGTTCACCACGCCTCCCCAAACACGAAAGAGAAAGGCGGCTGAGGCGGCGATTACGGACAAGGACGAGCCACTGCCAAAAGCCGCCCACGGCTCCCGAAACGCCACTCTTGCGTTCTCCGATAGACGGCGTCCACGCCACGAGTCAACAACTGAAATAGAGACGACTGATATAATATCTACCGCCAGTTTCAACGGCCAGGTAGACAGACCCTCCGCGACGTCTGCGTCCACGGCCGCCAGTATGGACTCCGATGATGAGTGCATGAGTGACGTCTCCAGCCAGGAGGATTTCCCGGATACCGAGGGATCCGATGATGAGAGCTTGGGTGAAGGTATGTGTTCGTTAGATCTTGGATCTTGCGTCTTGGATATCTGCGTTGCTTTTCTTTGTATGGTATCGGTGACTAACAAGATGTTCCTTCCATGCGAGTAGACTTCGATGATCTCGATACTGGGTTTTCAGACGATAAGGATCTCATCAAATATAAGAAGAAGCCATACGAAGTCGAATACAAGGTCCTTGACCCCTCCGATATCGACCACGAGCAGCTTGGTCAGGTCAACGAGGTTTGCGCCATCCTTGGGCTACCGCCAGAGTCGGTTGCCATCTTGCTGCGGTTCGGACGGTGGAACAAGGAGAAGTTGATCGAATCGTACATGGAGCAGCCTGAGAAGACCCTGGAGCAGGCTGGTCTTGAGACGGGCCCTGAGTGGACTCCCAAGACTGAGATTGTCCCAGGTTTTACCTGTGACATCTGCTGTGAGGACGGGGACGACCTCGAAACGTATGCCATGCGCTGTGGCCACCGATTCTGTGTCGACTGTTATCGGCAATATCTGGGACAGAAGATTAAGGATGAAGGGGAGGCTGCTCGAATTCAGTGTCCAGGCAATGGCTGTAATCGCATTGTGGACTACAAGTCGCTGGATTTGCTCGTGGCAAAGGATCTACAAGGAAGGTGAGTGTCCGTCCTGGGGGGAGGCTGCCATGGGGTTTGGGTTTCTTAGTGTAAAGTTGGCTGACACGTGCCCTTACTTCAGATATCGCGAACTTCTCACTCGGACATACGTTGATGACAAGGAAAACCTTAAGTGGTGTCCAGCTCCAAATTGCGAATATGCTATTGACTGCGGGGTAAAGAGTCGCGACCTCCGTCGTATTGTTCCCACGGTACAATGTGCCTGCAAGCACGAGTTCTGTTTCGGTTGTTCTCTCAACGACCACCAGCCCGCTCCATGCAAGCTGGTCAAGATGTGGCTGCAGAAATGCGAGGATGACTCAGAAACAGCCAACTGGATCTCTGCCAATACCAAGGAGTGTGCTAAGTGTAATTCAACCATCGAGAAGAATGGCGGTTGTAACCACATGACTTGCCGCAAGTGCAAATACGAATTCTGCTGGATGTGTATGGGCCTCTGGTCCGAGCATGGCACCAGCTGGTACAATTGCAATCGGTACGAAGAAAAGTCCGGTGCAGATGCTCGCACTGCTCAAGCCAAATCGCGTTCGTCCCTGGAGCGCTATCTGCATTACTATAACCGATATGCGAACCACGAGCAGTCTGCCAAGCTTGACAAGGATTTGTACTTGAAGACCGAGAAGAAAATGACAAGTCTTCAGTCGCAATCAGGTCTCTCGTGGATCGAGGTACAATTCCTCGACACCGCGTCGCAGGCGCTGCAGCAGTGTCGCCAAACTCTGAAGTGGACATACGCATTTGCATTTTACTTGGCGCGCAACAACCTGACCGAAATATTCGAAGATAATCAGAAGGACCTTGAGATGGCTGTCGAAAGTCTCAGTGAGATGTTCGAGAAGCCTGTTGCTGAGCTGGCAGATCTCAAGGTTGATATCCTCGACAAGACCGCTTATTGCACTAAGCGCCGGGTTATCTTACTGAGTGACACCGCTGAGAACTTGAAGCGTGGTAAGTACAAGGTTCAAATCTGGGTTCATTGTCGCTAGCTAACATGCCTTTCTAGGAGAGTGGTCATTCAACGTTGAGTGGTAAACCACCACCAACACTCCTAGCTCTTCGCTCCTCCTAGGTTACGGACGAGCTTTTGACGACGTGAACGATGCATGTTTCTTTTGCGAGAAGTTTTGACATACCTTTTTCCTTTCCGCCAATTGACCGAGACCATCAATTGGCCTCGAGCCTTTGTGGAGTCAAAGGCTGCCAGCGATAATGGTTCATATTCCAATCATCTCCGAGGCTGAAGTGGTTCACTCGCCTCCTGGAAGTGGTTTACTCGCCGGGAGGCAAGTGAACCCAATGTGAACTCATTTGCTGGGGGCTTTTTTATCTATCGTATTTGGTTATGTGAGCATCTTCAAGGTTACTAGGTACCTGGGAGCTGACAGTCATTTTTACTTTGAGGTCAGGCGCAGCGGGTGTTTACTGGCATTATTCTTAGTTTCGAGAAATGAGATCCAACATAACCGACGATGTATATCGCATTCGACATCGATGGACACTGCTTGGCCCTTACATAAAATTCCATTCTGGATGGATTGCTTTGAAAGGCTTTTACGAGATATAAATGTTAATTACATATATTGCTTCAACGGGCAATATCCACTCCGCAGAGGCGTCGGTCCACGGCTTGCCCGGGCCTCGGCTTGTTCCAGTCAAAAGTCGCATGTTCTACCTCGCCTCAATGCCAAGTGCAGTTAGGGAGCTTCCAAGTCAATGATCTACGAGATATGTTGAATTTGAGAGATGGTATGTATAGGTACTTTTGTGTACAACTCTCAAGGATATTAGCAAGCTACATAACTACATGTAGTTAGTTAGTAGTACCTACAATGTACGTTGCAAGTACCATCTTTCACCTGAAGTTAGAACAAAAATCTCAAAGACCGGAAGAAAAGAAGCCGAAAGGGGGAGTCGACACTCCACTCTATGGAGTTAGGCGAAATGTGGTCAAGGGCGAGCAGATGGCTTTTCCCAGGGGTCTTATCTGATTGATAATTTTTTAAGGATGTTTTGTACCATTTATGTACCTGTACTGTCGCTGGATTATGTTGGTGGTACTTCTGTGGTACTTTGCCGAAGATGTGTGGTCCCTTAAAACTCCGTCATCGGATGCTTCGGAAACAAGCCACAGATGTGTGTACTGGTACTAAATTACTCTTGCGGGAATAGGAGGGTTGTACTTGTTCGTAGAGTAGGCCCTTAACAGGTCGTTGTCCCTATACTTTTTCTACACGTATTAATGCTTCATAAGGTACATTTAGTTATGCCAGTTCCTAAGTCTAGCCGCGTCCTCTGAATAAGCGGTCTTCGATATGGACCATTCAATAAGGGACACGCATTAAAGCAAGGAGAATAAGCTGAAAGAATAAGGTGAGAATTCGTAGAATAACACCTAGTCTTATAATATGAAGTAGACAATTCACATATTCCCCTAGTAAAGAGCCGGAGTTAAGTTCATGTAGACTAAGATAACCTTGGGAAGCCAAGGTCGGCTTGTGAATAATTTCAGTCTTAGCGCCATTTCCCAGGTTTTTGTCTCCAGCCAGATTTCCAGTCTTTCTTCCTGGGTATTTCCGGGGAAAAATTTTTAGAGGGTTTCTTATTTTCTTATTTTCTCATTTCTCTTCTTTTTTGCTCATTTGACGTGCTTGGTGATCTGTTGCTCTGTCATCGGCAACCTATTTTGCTCGGTATCTCCACGGACAAACCCAAGCCCCGTTTATCTCATCTTCACTTTTACACCCATCGCCTCGGTCTTAATCTCACACCTCCTTTTCCCTTTTCGATCTCTTCAATCGCAACAGCTGCGCCTTGAGCTAGCGGAAGCTCCATGGCGGCTTCCGACAACGAGGAATTTGAGTAGGTGGCTCTCCGATGGACTTTTTTTTCCCAGGCGATTGAGCGGACATCGGGAACGCTGGGAGGAGCACAGGGATAGGGAGATCTGTTGTGTTTCGATCATTTGCAGGTCTATAACTGCTTGATTGTCCTTGTTGAACGACCTGATCTCTCGATCCGCTTTGCCGGCGCTCTTTGGGATGCGATTGTGTGGCTCGAGCTAATCCGATTTGCCGTGTTTTAGCTATGAGGCCCTCCCCTCCAACTATGGCCTTGGTCGAAACATGTTAGCCGGTGCTTTCGCAGGTATCGCGGTATGTCGACGCGATTATGATGTGGTTGTGAGGATTTCGGCTGATCGGATAAAAGGAACACTCGGTCATGTACCCAGTTGACTTGCTTAAGGTATGCTTTGTTTCTTGGTAAAGACAGCATTGGGATGAGAAAGGGAATGTCGCTGACAGTTTGGGCATGGTTAGACTCGCATGCAAATTCTGACCCCTTCTGCCGGTGGGTTATACACGGGATTGACCAACGCGGTCTCCACAATCTATCGGGTTGAGGGCTGGCGGACGTTATGGAAGGGAGTTTCGAGTGTGATTGTTGGCGCGGGTGTGTATACACTGGGAAGCCTTAAGTTGATGAAAGAAGGCTGATTCGTGACGTTAGGTCCGGCACACGCGGTTTACTTCGGCACATATGAGATTGTGAAGGAAATGGCTGGTGGCAACGTCGACGATGGACATCACCCCTTGGCTGCTGGTAAGATCTTATGGACAACTCTCGAACCAATCAATTCGTGCGCAAAATAACTGACGGGATCCGGTACAGCTATGAGTGGAGCGTCCGCGACTATTGCCAGCGATGCGTTGATGAACCCATTCGATGGTAAGTGGCCGTGTAAAGCAGCAAATTAGAACGAGCTAACTCATCCTTCAGTAATGAAACAACGCATGCAGGTTCACGGCTCAGTTCACAAAAGTTTGGCAGAGTGCGCCAAGACCCTCTACCGTACTGAAGGTCTCCAGGCCTTCTACGTCTCCTACCCTACCACACTTTGCATGACCGTGCCCTTCACGGCCACTCAATTCGTTGCCTATGAGTCGATCTCAAAGGTCATGAACCCCAAGAATGAATATGACCCGTTCACCCACTGCATCGCAGGTGGTCTTGCCGGTGCCTTCGCAGCCGGTCTTACCACTCCTCTTGATGTCGTAAAGACGCTTCTTCAGACCCGTGGTCTCGCCGAGAGCGAGGAGGTTCGATCCGCAAAGGGTCTTTTCAACGCCGCTGCCATCATCAAGCGCAGATTTGGCTGGTCTGGCTTCCTGCGTGGCATGCGCCCACGCATTATCTCCACCATGCCGAGCACCGCAATTTGCTGGTATGTGCCTTTTCTGACATTCCGTTCTCTTACTATTCGGAATCTTTACTGACTTTCTTACAGGACATCCTATGAGATGGCAAAGGCATACTTCAAGAAGCACCTCGACTAAAAGCACCTTTGACTTGATCCTCTCGCACGACCACTTGCAATGGGTCCCATTCACCCATCCTTGTTCTACTTGTTCGATATACCATGTTTGTGTAGACATCATAATCTTTTTCTGACCTCCTGAGGCGACGTGGGTGTTTTACTTTTCTGCGATCTGTTATGGATCTTGGGGTTTGGGCGGAGCCCAACGACCCTCATAGTGGCGCATATCGGGCCAGAAGAGCCCGATTTCAATTTCTTTGCATGTTTATGGCTTTTTATGAAGAGCGTTTGCGGCAATGTACAGTTTTGAAAAACGGGGGTTCACACGGCCACAGCCGACTCGGGGATCAAATCTGGTGCCAGTTCTTTTCTTCTTCTGCTTCCTTTGGACACTCTGATCCTCTTCCAAAGTTTCTAATACTGTGACCGATGCTGGGATATGGAATCTCAGGTTAATATCGGTTCCCTGAGAGGGCTGGGTTCTCTGAGGCATCGATATCACTTATGTTTTTTTAGTGTCAAAGTTGCATGTACCGATAGACGTCAGGAATATTAGAGTTGATGATCGAGTTCAGTGTGCTATAAAACGATTTAATTGTCTAATGAGGGAAAGTGTTGTCGTGTTTGTCTGGTCGATCAGTATGGTCATTGAGTGTACATGTATGAAGAGATGCTGAAAGACGCACAGGAAGACCTGGTGGAAGACATTACGACAACCATAATAGCCTTACCTTTATAAACGCCTCTACTACACTATCCACAGAGCGGTATCTAGTCTAAATACATACAAGCCCTTCAAATCATAGATATAGTCCATGGCTCCCACATGCTTATGTGGACGCATGCAGTAATTCCCGAACCGACGACGTCACGCGAAAAATCCTCCCCCTCATCTACGGGAGATCATCGCTTTCACCAACTCCACCAACTTGACCTCAAATGGATGCAGGCGGGCCTGCTTATTCCCAATGATGCGCCCACGGCCTGCGTCTTCCTTGCAGAAGACGTACGACGAGTGCTATCTCGCATGCTCCACTGCGGTGTACTTTGAGGGCCAGGTAAGTGCGCTAGTCCCCGACACCGGTCCCCCAAAGACTCATTATACCAGAACAACGAAGAGGAAGCATTGCGGTCCTGGCGATCCGCTCTCGAGGTTATCTACCATCACAATGCCCGCCGCGTACCCTCGAATTACACCCCGAAATCCGAAACTGAAAAGGCCCTGCAAGACTCCATCCGGGCGCTGGAGGTTCAATGCCGAGAACGGGTCGATCTGCTCGGCGCTCTCCAAGCAAGCAGGAAAGAGGTTGTAGACGCAAGTGGCAGCAAAGAAAGCGCTACTCTTGTCAAGGGTAAAACTCTTCCCAGCATATCGCCACCATCCTCCAGCAACTCGCCCGGCTGGATCGGAAATGGAACAATCCCAGCCGTGGGCTACACCGACCTTTCCAAACCCGCCGCTATACCCGGCCGCCCAGCGCTGCCACCGAGACACAGTCATGAGTTGCCGCCCTCCTATGATGATGCCGGTCCGGCGGCCATTACAATGGCTGGTGCGCCTGCGCTGCGTGTGAACTCAAATTCTTCAGGCAAATCGAAATCGCGTGGATCCAGTCCTGAGCGCCGGAAACCTATGTTGACAACTCTGCGCAGCAGCGATGGCAAAAAAAGTAGCAAGAAAGTCAAGGTCGCATCGAAAAAAGAGAAGTCAAAGCCTGCTGCTGCTTCCAGAGCAGCGGGTCTGGCATGGGGTAGCATATATCGCGTTGCCTCGGGTGAAAAGCCTGTCAGCGAGACAGCTTTGGCCTCGTCGCGTCAAAGCGCCGCCCACGATCCCAGTTTCCGACGAGAGCCAGAACCGCGATCTAGCCCCGGGGAGGAAACTTCACAGGCGAGAACTCGTACATCTCGAGATCCAGCGGGGGATCGAATCCCTGCTGCCCATTGGCGAGAGCCTCTACAGCCGTCTCCGAAAAGATCCTCCCCCCAAAAGTTGCCTACTCAGGCCCCGACTCCTCCCCGTGGTCCTCGACCTCCACCTGACAGCCCTAAACTACCACCTCCGTCTCCTGCATTGTCCATGCCGAACCCGGCCGACTTTGCGCCTCAGCCCAAACCATCCGTTAAACCGAAGCCTGTGGCCTTACGGTCTTCTCATCAACCGTCAAGCCATCCATCACAGTCTCCTAAATCCGAGGATACCTCCCGGACAGTAACGCCTCGGCGTGACCTCACAAAAAATTCTCCAATCGATAAACCTCGAACAAAATCTGCCCCTCGGATCTCCAAAATTGATGCAGATGCTCGCGTTTCTCCTCTAGCTGGCAGTAGTGATGACTCCCATCGCGGTGTGACCCGGTTGGCTATATCTCAGAGGAATGGGGACAGTACAACACGTCGCAAACCTACCCCAACAAAACGGCGGGAAACACCCCCGTCAAGCGAGCAAGAGTCCTCGGATCACCGGACGACAGACAGCGACGCAGAGGATGAATCTGAAGATGACAGTGACATTGTGAAAATCATGGAGAAATTGCCCAAGGGCGTTGATCCCCAGTCGGCAAAGCAGATCCTGAACGATATCGTGGTACGAGGTGATGAAGTACATTGGGATGATATAGCAGGCTTAGAAGGAGCCAAAAAGGCCCTCAAAGAAGCAGTGGTCTACCCATTCCTCCGACCCGATCTCTTCTCAGGACTTCGCGAACCAGCTCGTGGAATGCTCCTCTTTGGACCCCCAGGGACAGGCAAAACCATGCTCGCACGCGCAGTAGCGACCGAATCAAAATCGACCTTCTTCTCCATCTCCGCCTCAAGCCTCACATCCAAATGGCACGGCGAAAGCGAGAAGCTCGTACGTGCCCTCTTCGGACTCGCCAAAGCCCTCGCCCCATCCATCATCTTCGTCGACGAGATCGACTCCCTCCTCTCCGCTCGTTCATCCGGCTCAGAACACGAGGCATCCCGCCGGTCAAAGACCGAATTCCTAGTCCAATGGTCCGACCTCCAGCGCGCAGCCGCAGGCCGCGAACAAACCAGCCGCGAGAAAAAGGAAGGCGACGCAAGCCGTGTGCTCGTCCTAGCTGCCACCAATATGCCCTGGGACATCGATGAGGCCGCACGTCGCCGCTTCGTCCGTCGCCAGTACATCCCCTTGCCGGAACAGCATGTCCGCGAGCAGCAGCTACGCAGGCTGATCAGCCACCAGCACCACGAGCTGAGCGATGCCGATATCCAGGTTTTGGTCCGAGTAACAGAAGGTATGTTGTGCTTACTTGCTGATCAACTTTAGTTCCTCGTTTGATTAACAATCTCCCAGGCTTCTCTGGCTCGGATATAACCGCCCTCGCCAAAGACGCTGCCATGGGTCCTCTACGCAACCTTGGTGAAGCCCTGCTCCACACGCCTATGGACCAAATCCGGGCTATCATATTCCAGGACTTTGAAGCAAGTCTGTATTCTATTCGGCCTAGTGTGTCTCCTGATGGGCTACGGAAATATGAGGATTGGGCGAAAGAATTTGGTGAGAGAGGTGGATAGAGCATGTAGATTTTGAATTGTACTCCACTTGTTCTTTTTGGGTTTCTGTTCGATTACCGTAGGTGACTGTTGGATGTCTGTCTTACATGTTACATATGTTCAATGGGATTGTAGGTACGGAATAGTGATCATGTTCTCTCTCTTCTATCTACTCTATCTGGTTGCCCAGGTGCATCCATTCTAGAGTAGAATCGACTTGGTAGATCGCAGAGGTTATAGTGTGACCCTGTCCTCGATATGTAAATGGAACTACCTCCGTAGATCACTTTACATATATCCACGAGTACAGTTGAACCAACTAACCTTAATGAATCGGTTTAGAGCTATGATCTTTTGGGCTAACGGCAAAACCGCAAAGCAGTGGCCATAGTATCTCACTAGTTCAGCTGAAAGGAAACCCCTAGAATATCTATAAAACCACACGAGAAAAGAGAATAAACATGCATATATACAGCAATGAAACAGATATAATGGATATGGCGTTATCATGTACATTTGTTCAACAAATGTAACAGAAAAGGAACCTAAGACCAGGCCAAAGTGACTCCCCACACCAGGTGGCCTAGTGGTAACATGCTCGCATGTGTACTACGAGGGAAGTGCCGAGGATCTTCCACTACTTTGGTGTCCGGTTCGACTCCGGTCGTTCTCGTATTCAGTCACCCTCTTTTTTGTCTTTTTATTGATGTCTATCAATCCCATCCGTTGATTCTCTAGAAAAATAAATTTATACGATTTCGGACATTTTTTTTATTGTGGGTCCCTTCAGAGCTGTATAATTGGTGGATATCATGTAGGACAGATCCACACAGATCCGCGTACAGTGGTGGTGTGCATTAGTGCACGGGTGTGGCACAGCTTTATTCTACCTTATGTGCGACATCAGAACCTTGGAACCCGACATTAAAATCGGTATTTGTAGGCTTCTTATTAGAGTGTATCGGAGATCAAGCCTCAGTGTTATTGCGGGTACTTTTCTACGTAGAGGAACTTACCAAAGGGTAACAGATAAGAAGATTAAGTGCAAGTTGACCAAAGTTCCCCACACCAGGTGGCCTAGTGGTAACAGCATGTGTACTACAAGGGAAGTGCCTAGGATCTTCCACTACCTTTGGTGTCCGGTTCGACTCCGGTCGTTCTCGATTCGAGCTACCCTTTTTTTTTCTAATTAATCCTTTCCATCTTTTAATGAAGGGAATAAATTGTAGCATCACCTCAAATTTATTGGTGACAGTATCCTCTTATTGGTGGGGATGCTGTAGGTCATCTCCACTTTTGGTGGGTAAGTGGGTCATTGTGGCACAGTCGGTCCACCTGACATCTCCAATCGTTCATGGCCCTGCACATTTATTTCTACGGAGTTCATTTGGTGCAATTGAAATCTTGGGAGAATCTTGGAAATGCTATCTCGCAAGTCATTGGCTTTGTTGATTGAAATACATAGTGGTATAGATTAAATACAGACATACAGCGGATATACAGGACAATCACCAATCAACTCAACAACACCCGGATCTCCCCTGTCGTCCGGGGGAACAATGATCTCAAACTCCATTGTTCATCCTCGTCCTCTTCCTGTTCTTCGTCTTCCTCCTGGCTCGCATCTGCCTTGCCATCCAGTCTGCCACTGTCCCTAGTGCCAGTGGCTGCGTTCGCGGTTCCTCTCGTCTCGTCTGCGGCAATGATCATGCCTTCGACGAACTCGAAGTCACGGCAGAATGCCTCGACTGCATCTTCAGTCACGCTCTGAATAAGGGAGACGCTTTGCACACGCTTGAGGTTGTCGGTTGCATCCATCAGTGCAGATGGGAGGAAGTCGTCGAGCTGCTGGCTAGATGTAATCAAGGCCTCTGGTTGGAATGCAGAGAGATTGATCAGGTCGTCTAGGTGCTGTTTTGGCTGATCTGACTTCTCAATCGTGTCTCCGGTGGTCTCAGTGTCCTTGTTAGGTTTGGAGAAAGGTTTCAAGGCATCCAAGAGCGTTTGGAGGCCAGAATTCTCGAGCAGGAATTGGTGTTGAGTAGCGAGGAGGTCGTTGCGTAGGGTTGATAGCGCTGCGGATAGAGGAGGAACGTGCGTGGAACTGGCAAAGGGGAAAGATGACACAGCTTCACGGGCTGCAAGGAGGATGTTGGTGCGGTAGATGACCTGCGCCGTAGTAGTTTCGAGTTCGTCGGACGAGGACCGGGCTAGTGTCAAGAATGGGTCGAAGGCGGCCCGGAGCACAGAGGTGAACGAGTTCTCTTTATTCTCGTCCAAAGCTGTATCTTCCGGTCCGACCGACGCTTCATGTGTCTTCATGAGTACCTCCAGGGTTTCCAATGCATCTAGCAAGAATTGTGGGGGTGAGAGGTCATCGGGAGGAGTCAAGGCAACATTGTCGCCTGCTAAGGCGCTGATTTGGTCGCGCATCAAAATTTCAAAGTGGCCAAGCGTGAACTTCTCTAAGTTCTGGATCAAGTCTACCAACTGAGAGCGTGCGCCAACTAACTTGGTGAAGGTGGTGCGGTAGAAAGACAGCAAGTTCACCACCTTGTAGCAAGTAACAGGATCTTCATGGCTCTGAATGACAAGCTCAATTCTCTGCCGTAGTGATCGAGACACTCCTGTAAGGTCACGGTTAACCAAGTCACTAAGTGCCTTTTGCCCATCAAAGGTGACCTCTTCTTCCTCATCGATGCGCGACCAGGGCTCGCTACTCAGGCCGGCCTGTATTCCCCGAGCGAGCTCGTCCCCTTCATCCACAAACAGCGATTCAAGGGCCTCTCGCTCCGACACAGTTGTAGAGTGCACCCACGCAAGCATGTCACCAATATATCGAAGGGGATCATGCGCTGAGAACTCAATTGGTTTGACGGTACGATCACTGACGTTAGGTCCATTCGACCCGGAAACTGCGTCAGTCAATGCATAGTGGAAAGCATCAGACAGCACATAGTCCCGAGCTTCCGCAAAGAAGTCCAGGCAGTTGTGGAAGAGACTCGGGCGTTCAGCCAGAACCCGCAAAGCGCGGCGGATTGAACTGCTGATGCGAGGGTCTTCAAGATTCAGAGATCTGAATTCTTTCTGGATCCACCGGTAGATTTTCTGGTATGCTGAGTTGAGATTTCGGGTACTCAGTTCCATAACTTCCAGGCCCAATCGCTGGTTCTCACCACCGAGCAAGACTTCGCAATCGTGGTGCACTTGCTTAACGCGAGCTAGCACGTCAAAGAACCGCTCGTCAACGGGCTCCTCGGCCGACGTCAATACCAATATATCCTCCTCGGGAACCAAAAAGTGTTTCGAAAAGGCTTCCAGCAGCTGCTGTTTGGTCTCGGTCTCTTTCTTTTGGGCCATCAGCGCGCTGGCTTCCTCGAGCACCGGCGTCGTATCCTGCTTCGCCAGGTTGATTCGCTTGCGCATATCGTCGCATGTTTTATTTAGGGTTGAGACCACCGTCCCGATCCGTTGCAATTGCTGTCATTGGCGTTAGTGATTGGAACTCCGATTCAAATCTCCAAAGGAGAAATAGAGGTCTCACCTCTGCCACTTTCCCAAAGTCCTTGACAATCTCCGCATTGCAATCAACGACTTCTTTTTGAACATCAAGTCGTAGCTGCCGGCGCGTTTCTGCAGAGTTGTGAATGCCCCTCAAGCTCAAAGTCTCGAGGGAGTCGCGAATGTCCGAGTCCGCATACGACGCCGACAGAACTGTCGTCAGCCGATTGGTGAGGGCGGTCGAGCGCTGCGTTGGCGGAGATAATGGCGACGACACGGTCGGGCTATTGGCACCATTGCTAGCGCTGCCGCTTGGTGGAAAGTAGCTGGTCATTGTTGTTGGAGTGACCCCCGTGGAGTTCAGTGGGGGAAGTAGAGGACAAGCTCGCATCCACCGCCTTCACCGTATCTTATCGCCAACACTACTCTGTTTATTTTCCTCCTCCTGGGAATTGTTTGAATTCGTGCATTGCCGGAATTACATTACTGCTTGATCTTATGGACAGCCCACTTCTATCGCCGGCTAAGGCCCGTCAGGCTGCAATTCAAGCCAAAGATTGGGCTTACGTCAACTCCTGGCTCAGCCGACAATATGCGCCCAAACCGGTCCCCAAGTTCGAGCGCAACGAGGATACTCTCCGTGTCCTCCTGACGCTGGCTGCAGCAAACGATGCTGCAGATGATGAAGCCGATCTACAGCAGAGGGCGCGTGAGGAGGCTGTCCAGGCATACAAAATACGGGAGGAGTTTGAGCGCAAAGATCCGCACGAGCAGCAGAAGAATCAACTTCTTGATGAAGTGGAGATGTGCCTAGACGATGCAGGAAGGCGTGATCTAGAGGACCTGGCCGACTCCGCGGCAGCTCTGGGAAATACTCTGGATCCGAACCCGGGAGATCTGGGGCAGTCCATTGTGGAGCTCACGGTGGAGGAGTTCGAGGCCCAGGAACAACTTGCAAAGGTCGACGCATTGCATCGATATCTCCAGCAAGAGCTGGTGCAGCTTCAAAGCGAGCTTGAGGAGTTGAAGACCGACGTGGCATACGAGACACCCTCCGACACACAGAGCTTAACGTCGGAGTGGACACGCGGCACGAAGACCCTTGCGATCAAGGTCGGCGAGTACCAAGATCGCATTGCTTCGCTGGAAAAAGTCCAGCCCCGGGGACCGACTATTGAGGAGCTGATGGCGGAGGAGGAGGACGTTGTCGGCATGCGAGAGACGGTCAAATCGCTGCAGGACCGCGTGAAAGCCTTCCAAGATCTGCCCAAAGATACCCCAGGAGCACGGTCAAAATATAAAGAGCTAGAGCGCGAGCTTGGACGGCTAAGACGACAGCGAGATTCAATGGTTGGCAGTATAGTCAAGCCATACTGATGCCTGCTCTTATTTCGGCGCTTGGCTTTCGTTTCCAAGCCGCTGGCTTAGCTCTCCTGCAGACAATGAGCTTGCACAATTCAAAGAAATTCTGAACGCGTCTTGAACAGAAGCATGAGGTTTAGCTGTATACATATACAGTTGCAGTAATAATTTACGGCTACATTCTGTCTACGCGGTGGATGAAAGCTCCTTTGAAAGTATCAAATTCCTGGGATGACTCTTCCCGGTATGAAAAGCAGATTGTATCATCAAGTCATGTCTCGTGAGGGCAGCACTGCCTGCGGAACTTCTGAAATGTCCATGGTGGGATCACTCAGTTCGAAAAGAGACTGACCATCTTACTTGCCGCCGAGGCCGAGGGCACCCTTGACCTTGTCACCACTGAAGATATTGTTAGCATATGACACTTGGTTGTCGGCGACAGCGTAGCTTACATGGAGCTGGTGGCATCGCCGTGGGCCTCGTTGTCACTGGCGCGCTGGGTCTTGTCGAAGGCCTCCTGGCCAGCACCCTTGCTGTCATCGGTCTGCAAGCCACGGGCAACGCGGTCACCGGTATCGGTCACAGTCTCCTTGACCTTTTCCTGAGTGGACTTGGTGGAGTCAGGAGTGATCTCCTCCTTGGCCTCTGTGGGAAGAAATGGTTAGCAACGATGTTTTGACAAAGCAGTGTCACATACTGGTTGAGAAATCCTTGCGACCGGCGTCAGACATGATGAAGGCTGTTTGGAAGTTGTTGGTTGAAAGTAGAGTCAACTGTGTGGGTTGATCAATGAAGTAGAAGTTGTTGAAGGAAGAAGAAATGAAAAGGAGAGAATAGGGATTATATAGACCTGTTTGGTCTCACTGTGAGCCCTCAAAGGTGACATGACGTCGTTCCTCTGTTTGCTATCGTGATCAATCTCCTTTATTGACAATATGGAGACCACCCATGTTGTAGGCGATGTGTAGATCAATGTGTACTCTGGCGACGTACAACGTATAGATCTACCTACGATGTACTGGGCCTAGGACCGCAAACCAAGCACAGCCTCCACTCTAAGCAATAGTTCCGCCAATCATTGTAACTCCTGCCAATTGGCTGCAGATGGCATTTCTAAAAGGGTGTGGGAGAAGGGACTGTGACGCCTCATCATGCTGGGTTTCGTGCTTGATTGCGTCTCCGGGGATGACGTCGCCAATGGTTATTTGATGCCATTATCTTAAGGCATCAAGGGCCCAGGATTGGTGGCAATCACATGACTGTTCCTTGTTCTAGGATTGTCATATGATTGCATCTTATCAGCCTAGTTTAGATAAGATAATCATTGCAGAATCCCTCACCGCCTGTTGTCACCTTTCGGGCTTCGGGCACTGGGCAGTCAGTCCATCTTCAGTCAACTCGTTTACTCCCTTTCCGTATCCTTTCGTTCTGACTCACGATGTGGGTAAGATTCGTTCTCCTTCATGCATCATCATCTGATTCTCCATGATCGTCAGCCCGAACGTTATCTTACCAAACCCGCATCTGTGTCTCTCTTCCTTCTATTTGCCTCATTCCGAACACTGCGTCACAAACCCGTTTCCCACTTACTACCTCTCTCCCGATAGCCAGCAATGATTGCATCGGATTCACCTGTACTCTCCAACTGGGACTTTTCCCAGGTACACGACCTACTGAGGTCGCCCACCTACAAGGGCACCTCCGAACGTTTTCGCCACCATGATGATTCCACCCCGTCGTTTCCTGATCAGGAAACCAAGCAGCTCACTTGCCATACCCGAGAACTTATGCCGCTTCCATCGCAACGAAGCCGTCGCAGGCTAGGTGACTTCAGCGCAGTTTGGGAGCTTTTAAACGGAGAACCTGCTCCTACGAGTGTTGCACCAACTTTGGTGACCACCAAGTCTGAGCTGGAGATGGTTCAACCACAACTTGATGAAGCCCCTTCTGCCTTAGTTGAGGAGTCCAACAAAAATGCCTCGTTTTCTGGTCTCCCCGGCCTTGTGTCCACTGTCCCATCAATTTCTATTTTGAAGCGCATTTCAGGCCACAGGCCTCTTGGAGAGAATGCCAAGAATACCAGTATGAATGTGTCATTTGATATTCCACGAAACCCCACGAAACCAATTGCCGGAGCCGGTGGTCCAAGTGATACACCCAGGGCGAAATCCAAGCGCCGGTCCCGTGGAAAGACTCTCCGAAATGATCCGTTTTCTTCAGAAGGTAGTGCCGGTGTAGACTCGGACACCAGCCTCGTCTTTGATCCTTCAATGTGTGCGACAACCGATGCATTCGCATTCATCCCTGCCCAAGTGGGCACCCCTGAAGCGAAGCATCACCGATATGATACCCCGCCTTCTTCATACGATGACTCAGACTGGACACTGAATGCCGACATTATCGAAAGCCTTGCTTCTGGGGGCACTCGTGTTCGGTCTAATCTGTATAAGTCATCCATCGAGCGAAGATTCGCTTTGATGAACAGACTCCTCGAGGATTTCCCTGAGTATGCCACACTCGTCTCTCGTTCGAAAGAGATCTTGGAACTTGGTCCCAGTGAGGGCATTGACTCACATCCCATTCATGTCTTTATTGACATGTCAAACGTATGTTTCAATTTACTCTATTTTGCTTTACTTCACAGCTAATGTATCTCAGATCCTGGTGGGATTCCACGACGCTGTGAAAGCCTCTCGATGCATTCCTTCCTCCACTCGCATCCGTCGCATCCATATGTCCTTCGCCAATTTGGCGCTAATCATGGAACGCGGTCGTCAAACCGCCAAGAGAGTCTTGGTCGGTTCAGATCGACTTCCCTCAGTCAACGAAGCCGAGAGTCTCGGCTATGAGACAAACATCCTTGAGCGTGTCCAAAAGGTGAAGTCCGGCACACCTCGTCGAGAGAAGTTCCGGAAAGATCCTGGCCTCGCCACCAAGGGGGCATTCGGCGGTCCTGAAACGGTCGCCGCCCATGGATGGGTCGAGCAAGGTGTAGACGAAATTCTACATCTCAAGATGCTTGAGAGTCTCATTGACACCGATAAGCCAGCTACGATTGTTCTGGCGACGGGGGATGCGGCAGTGGCGGAATTCTCCGAAGGATTCATGAAGATGGTTGAGCGCGCGCTGCAGCGCCGCTGGAAAGTTGAGCTGGTTAGCTTTGCTCATGGTACGAGTTATGCGTATCGCAATAAGGACTTCCGAAAGAAGTGGGGCGATCAGTTCCAGCTGATCAAGCTGGATACTTATATCGAAGAGCTATTTGATTGATGGCTAAGATGAAACTCAGAAGTCCGTCATTCCAGATAACGGATACCTGCCGTACAGAGAAACAATTTCGCTTCCCGGACCAGTGCTAGAGTTCATCGATCCACCCGCCAAGTACCCTGATGAAGGCATCGTCGTTTTTAAATCCGGACGTTCCACAGGGCGTACCGAGGGACTAATAAATTCTGTGCACGAAGTCCGCCTTGTCTACGCCAAAGACCCTAAGACTGGTTCGATGGAGAAAGTGGCAACCTGGACGTCTTGCCATGAAGTTACCTGGTTGATTCTGCCAGTAGTCATATGCTTGTCTCAAAGATGATCCGTCAATTCATCATGAGATCACACATACAGACGTCGAAAATTGCATGATGATGCGCCGCTTTTGAATGCGACTTTCGAGAGCCCCATGAAGGAAAACGACCTAACTAGTTGCAAGACTTTGTCTCAGTCGATAGCTTGAGGGTTGGCGTCAATGTGTATATGAACAGCCCATTTGTTGGTCATTTTGAAGGTACCTATGGACCTTAGGACCGGCTGCGAGTTCCTTGCGATCAGCTCTGTCTCCTCCAATACACCTCTCTCCTTCTTTTTTTTTTTTGCCTATTTCAACATTCAAATGAATGAAAGACACTCTGTTAGAGTCATTTCTTTGACTCAAATAATTCACTATGAATCAAAAACTCATTGATCAATGTAGCTCGTAACAATTGTAGTTGGTATCAAATCTTTTCCGAGTCAACACCCCACCAAACGTCATTGGGCGGAAACACCCGCCCGCACTGTTGCCTCACTTGAACGTCTACCTAAAACTGATCGGACATTGAGAACTACAACGTATATATATGATCCTGTAGTCTGTCTTACTCTCTAATATCGCCTTCATCCTCTTCTGTCTCACCCTCAACCTCCCTCAGCAAAAAAAGAAACCGGAGAAAAACTCCGTTCTTGGCAATTTATCTCGAAGAGTTCGCATTCACACGACTTGTTATACAATCAGCGCAACAGCCCTGCAAAAAAGAAATCATAAAGCAATACCCAAGTCGCCTTCTTACAGTATACAACCTAAACAACACATCGAATCCACCATGCCGCAATTCACAGAGCAAGACTTCTTCGGCGGAGCCATTCGAGGTATCGTGCCGCAAGGCTGGATCGACTCAAGGTCAGTATAACACTTTACCATGTATCAATCTTCCTATTCTGCATCTCAACCAACTACAAAACACACCCTACAAACCAATAGTAAAAAATCCAACTAACGACCCCCCCAGCACCCTCCGCGAAGTCCCAGACCACCAAGAACTCTGGCTCTCCCCAACAACCCTCTCAAGCCTAATCATCGAAATAAACCAGCGCGTCCCCCAAGCCGAAGCCCTGAAAACTTACGCCGCGCTAAACCACCACCAACCAATTGCCGCCCCCGCAACAGCAGAAACAATCGACCAAGCAGCCGCCCTCTACCACCTGCACGACCTCTGCGACGAAGGCGATACCATGCAGGTAATCAAGTCACCGCAGCTTGTCGATGTCCGGCTCGCTTCGTCGGCGCCTTCGTCTGATATCAAGGCGTACCGCGGGATTGTCTCTTTCACGGCGCCGGTGCGGGGTGCGGAGGCTCGTATCCCTGCTTCGGCGGAGGGGGCTGCGGCGGGTCTTGCGGAGGGGGAGATGCTCGGGGCTCGGGCTCGTGGGATTTCGAGTGGATTGCCGCAGGTTTCGAAGTTGACTTGTCATTTTTTGCTTGTTAGACTTGAGGCGCAGGAGACGGATTTGTTGGTTTTCTTCAATGTGCCGCATGAGGAGTTTGATAAGAGTGGGGATGCTAGGGGATTGTCGGGTGAGGAAGTTGTTGCGGAGGAGACTGTTGGGGAGATGGTAGGGAGGTTGGAGGTTCGTGATTGGGGGTTGTTCGTTTAGAGGGAGGTCGAGGTTTAGGCTTGGGATGGGATCATGTTGTTTGTAATTTGTGGCGAGTAGATAGAAATGAAATCAATCGACTCCAGGCTATGTTGCGTGTATAGAAGGAATAATGTATGGTGGTATAATGCTATATAGTGCTGTATATAAATTTCTATCAAGTCATCTCACATATAAATCTCATAAATCCATCATCGGCATGGCAATCCATTCCGATGTCTCCTCCGGCTCTTCAGAAACACATCTCTCACACTGACAGACAAAACGGAACAATTCACGAAGACGCTCACGACGAGAAGTCACATCCGTAAATTCAGCCAGATCAAAATACGAGATGCAACACTCCTCACCGGGAAATATATCACGAGACGCAGTGAAGACCATATGTCCATTCTCATCAGCTTTATGAATAATCTAATCACAGATCAGCACAACTCCGATTCACACATCTCGAGGAACAATATCCACATACATTCGGCAAACACGAATGATTCGCCATCGAAGCCGTAGGATAAACAGCCCCAGCATACTGCACCCCCCGATCAACAACCGGCGTGGGCACAGGGAACTGCCCCGTCTCCCTCGGATAAAGACCAAAAGAATTCGCCTCCTCCTGACAAATAACATGCAGCACCTTCTCCTCACTCAACCCATGCGGCAGCAGCGGCCCATCCAGCAAATACTTCTTCACAAAAGCCCTCCAAGACCTAACCATATCATGAGGCCAAGTCCCCTCCGACCCGCAAAGCGACTCAATCGCCTCCCACCCATACTTCCACTTCGAGCCCGAGCCCGAGCCAGCATATGCCGTCCCCCGGGCACGCTGACAATGCCGCGAAGCAAGCAGCCGGACGATAATCCACAACATCCCGAAATCATACTCACTGTACTTCGCCCGGATGGGCGCGGCATACCTCTTCAACCAGGCGCACTCGAATCCGTGGCGGATGCTATCTGCCTCTCGGCAGGGAGGCCCGCACCATGCCACGTCCGCGACACAGGTATTCGGACATGTACTCCGGTGTTCGCAAGATGCGCGCCGGTTACAGGCGGGATTGCTGCAGATGAGGTCGTTGTTTGTTGTTGGGTTGTCGACGACGGGGATGATGGAGTACGCGCGGTCCACTAGGAGACGGGTGTTTTTTGGGATGGGAGCTGAGACGCGGAATTGGCGGCCTTTGACAGGGTCGGAAGTTTCAATTAGGTGTGGATGGATCCAGTCGGGTTGGGTTTGGTTGATTTTGTCTACGTATGTCTGCTGTGAGGGTTCGGTGGTGATATATACGACTTGAGACATGGTTGCTTTGGGGGTTGATGGAATGGGAATGGTTTGATGTGGTTCTATCTGACTACAAAGCGTTAATTTCGAATGTTCCTTTTTGCCTCGCATTTTTTTTTTGGTAATTGAGGATCCTCCTTTCGACTGGGGCTTTTGTTTGGTTCGGATTTGGTTCGGGGGAGTGGATCGGGGGTGTTTCGCCTCTGAGGTAAGGGCAGTGAGGCTATCCAAGCGACTGTGAGTGATTGGCGTCCCACATGGAGGAATTGGGATTGTTCAATTGGTTGATCTTGTTTTTTAAACGGAGTAGTTTATTTGATCCACTTCCTTTGCCGAATCCACTGGGACGGTACTTGGGTTTGTATATGTTGTATGGGCTATGCATTGTGCTTCGTAGCCTGGGAGACACCTCAGATATTGAAATATCCAACGAGACAAATACCACTCAATTCTTCTCTTGCCACCTAGATTCCAAAATCAGAAAGCTAGAAATTGAAAAGTTGAAGGGGACATCAGATCCCCATGTCTGCATTTAGTACTGCAACAAAAGATGGTACTCCCTTCATCAGCACTTCCAAGCTGTGCCTCCGACCAAGTCACATTGGAATTTGAGCACTGCGGACATTCCACGGTGCTAATAGGACCGTTCCCAAGTTCCTTTTGTGAGACGACCTGGGTCTGGGAAAGGAGCTTGGTCCGAAGCCTCGAAGGGAAGTTGGACGATGAAGGTACAAGTACATTAGTAAGCATTTCATCTGGGATCGTAGAGGTTCAGCTCGAGTCCACTATGTCTTGGTTGTTGCACCTACTTTTCCCGTATCCGCATAGATCGCAGGTAAGCTCTTCAGCTGATGATACTGGGAGAAGATGACCGCAGTCTTCGCAGATTGAATGGCCATTTTAGACGGCTGTGTGTTTCATAGATGATTGAGCAGATAGCCCTAAGGTAGCTTCAGACGTTAGGAAGGTATTCAAGTCAACTCGGCTTGCTTTTCAGTTAAGCCCCTCATCTATTGTCATGATCCCTGAAATCGCCTAGGCGAGCAGCGGTGTAGTCAACGGTCTCTCAGGTGACCAAAGGCCATTCTGCATCAGACGTATTCTTTGGTATTAAAGCGCAGGTCAACATAAAGGTGGAAGAAGAAATGCCAACATGGTTGAAGAGAAAAGACAGAACACACCACCTTGTACATATGTCGTAGCGAGAAGCGACCACGTGGCTCTATTACTCTGAACAACTCAATTAACACAGACAGACATTAAAGTATTCATTAAATCGGGCTATGCTCATACAAGATATATACAAGCACAAGCCCAGTCATTAGATGGCAAAGCCAACATTGCTCCCCCCCACATTCGAGCCCAAAGCGGCAGCCCTACTCGGCGCAGCCCGAGGCACAGGCTTGATCTGCCTGAGAGTGCCTCTGCATCGGCCGCAAAATTGACGAGTGGGATCAATGCTCTTGGAGTGACGCCCGACCTTGAACTCACAAGACTCGGCCTCGCAGGCCCACACATACTTGTGGTTGATCTCATAGGTATGTTTCGTCGTAACCGCAACCCGGCCCCCGTAAATCGGGTGGTCGTCCAGTGCCTGGACACATCTAGCGCCCCATTGCTTGAAGCTGGCGCCGTGCTGTGATGCACCTTTGCCTCTGTTCTCGGTGACTAGCATGTCGAGAAGGTGGCAGTACTCGTGTGTCATGGTGCATAGGATCTTGTCTTCACTGTCTAGGACTTTCTCGGACAGTTCAATAGTAGCATGGTGAATTCGTCTTCCGGTGTTTTCGATGCCGGAGGCACCTGTGAAAACACGTTCTGATCGTACGGTTGCCCGGCCGGCGGTGTTGCGGAAATTCTTGGTCCAGATAACTTTGATGCCGCCGGTTCCTTCTGTCAAGCGAGTGATCTGGTTATCGAACATCATCTCCAGATGTTGGAGGAATTTCTCGGCGAAGGCAACTTTGTTCTCGTTGAAGGAGGCTATTTGAGCGCGAAGCTCGCGTTTTCGCGCTGCTTCGGCTTTCTTCTGCGCCCTGATTGTGGTGGGTACGTCTGTGCCTGGTGAGGAATCGTGAGGCTTTTTTCGAAGTGGCGTCATTGGTGACGGCTTTCTGCGAGTAAATTGAGGTTGTAATGAGGGTTCATGTTCTGTTTCCGAACTGTGAGATGTGGTTTAGTATGAACAACTTCTGATGAGATGAAGAAAGTGCTTATACGCGTAGTATACCACTTACCTGTATGTTTCTGTTGGTGGAGATGTAGAGTCATTGTCGCTGTCCAGACCAAGGTCCTCAAGATGTTTGATAAGGTCGTTGGAGTTGTGGTTGTTGATACAAGGAGAATATGTCAAGTCAACATACGGCGCAGGTGTGTTTGGTTCATCGTCAAGGGACGTAAGATCAAGATGCGGCCTGCATTTCTCAGGCTCAGAGGTGACCGCTTTTGGTTTCTCGATATATAGGTCCTCTACATGCAGCTTCGTCTCTTCGGTTGGTGGCTCGTCGACTGAGATATGAACCTGCTCTGGTTCAGGGGCTGGTTTTCTTCCACGCAGGAGCCTCTTCCGTGGGGATCTAACGGGGGACGGCACCGGACTGGGCTCGTCCTCTATCTCGACTGTCTCGGTATCCGATGTTTCATAAGAGCTAGGCTCTTCATTGTCACTGACAATAAACCCATCTAGTGAATCAGAGCTATCACCTTCTGTGAAGCTAAAGGCTTCATGCTCCTCCTCTTCTTCCTCTTCTTGTTGATGTGCAATCACGGGTTGTCGTATGATATGGTCCATTCTGCTTCTTGCAGGAGCTTGCGACGCGGTCGGTCTTGTTGGTGTTGATTCTGGAGTTCGATGTCCATCCGAGGCATGTTCTGGAACCTCGTTCTCCTTGTCATAATCTTCGGTCTCTCTGCGTATGGCTGGACGCTGCCTCCGCTTCGCAGGTAGGAGCAACGAGTTCACTCTTGCGAGTCCTAGTGTCCTTTGCTTTTGCTGCTTTCCGGCAGACCTCTGCTGGCTTATTTCATTGTCCGATGCCAGATCGTTGTCGGAAAAAATCTCAAATAAACCACTCGAGCCTTTCCCTTGTCGTCGCGGTTGGCTTTGTGGCTTTTTGGCCGGGCTGTGCTGTGTTGTGTTTCTGAAGTTGGAAGATGACTCGTTGGAGCTGTCGTGGTGTATGCCAAAGTTTCTCGGTGAACTTTTGGCAACCTCGGGCTCCTTGCGAGGGGTGCTGTTAACCAAGGGGTTGGCTGTGTTGAGCCTCGCCATGGTCGCGATGTTATTCGGACGGTCTCAAGGAAATGTCCACGGGTGCAGATCCCGTGGGGTTTTGTGGGCGGCCAATGAGACTGTATGGGGCGGTGGATATGACGAGGACGAGCTCTCGAGTTTAGATGAAAGATGGTGTTTGCGCTGTCAGATTTGGTGCTGGTGGTTTTGTTCTTGAAAGTTGGTTCAAGGTCTTGTGAGCTGTCAACGGATCCGTTGGCACGGCAACGCTGCGACTACACCAGCAAAATTGAACCTGCAGCTTTTCTCGGGCCATTTGGAAAGATAACATACATATGTCTAGACATACATGGATATATGTAGTGCTTCAGGCTTGTATTTGTTGTCTTCACGCCAATTGCAGAAGCATATCCCCGGTGTTTTTGGTTGTCTTTCTTGTTTCATCATCCAATAGAGAGAACACTGACTATATATAACATGACTACAACTAGCCCTCGGTCACTTCGATCCCTTATAACGTTATTTGTGGCATATTCTATACCATTCTGAAATCTAAAGCAAACCTCCATTGGAAATTTGAAGC
This sequence comes from Penicillium turbatum, assembly GCA_030762825.1. Lineage (NCBI taxonomy): Eukaryota > Fungi > Ascomycota > Eurotiomycetes > Eurotiales > Aspergillaceae > Penicillium > Penicillium turbatum. Next base: position 1,013,967 of record JAUJYX010000014.1, read on the forward strand.
ACATACAATACATACACAATGCCTAGGTTTATCTAAAGGTGGGTTGGTGTTATATAATTTCACTCCCGCGCCAGCCTAATACAACCTTGGAATGGGAAGTACTTTTTCGTTACAAACCATAATGTAGCATCGTTTCAATTAGCCGCAAAAGAAACAAGCGACAACTTCTAGTAAAATCTTTTAAGAAAAGCAATGAAACAAAAAAAAGACAAAAAAGATAACAGGCCCGAGCCGCGGATTGAACGCGGGACCTCGCGCAATAATGCTCAGGTTTTGAATACCCTAAGCGCGAATCATACCACTAGACCACCCGGGCTGTTGTTGTGAAAGGTCACAAAATTTATGCCTTATGAGCCAAAATCCCGTTCCACAACTGCAATTACACGTCGGTCATGATGTATGAAACCTCGCGGGAACCCATCTGCCAAGAAAATTACAGAAGGCTATGCAGAAAGCTATGCAGGGATATTTTCCAGTATAAGGCCTACACATCGATATAACTCTGTTTTGTATGTTCGTATTCACTCCATGCCATGCTGCACATGATCTTCCCACAGATTAAGATGGCGTAAACTCCATCTAAGATCACCTGAACATCGGGGTTTGAGCATTGAGCCGACACAAGCAAGAAACAAAGCCAGAGAAAACACGGCCTCGTATGGAATACAGGTACAACTCACCAGTACGAAAATTCCGCATGGCCAATCCCAGGGGGCTGAAAACCATGTATCCCGTCCAAGCTGCTAGTGTACACCATTTAACCGGATGGCTAGTGCCCAGCCGACTCGGGTAGCATGTCCACATCCAGGGAAAACTCAGAAATGAAATAAATGGCAGCTTCGGGCTGTCCAACGCGAGGATGGTACATGGACCCACGGAGATCTCACGCATCGTCACCGCTGAAGCGAAGCCGATCCTCCTTGCTACAGTAGTGTATTTCGTACCTAGCGGGTAGCCGTGCGATGTATGTTATAGGTACAGCCTCACTCGGAAATGGATGAACTTGCCGATCCAGGCCGAGGAATTGCCTCATGGCTGGCAGTGTGCTCAGGTACGAGCTTTGGACCCCGGGTAACCTGGTGGATCGACACTCGGCCGATGTACGTTGCTTACGGTTTAGGCACATTCCATCGCTGTGCTAGTGGAGGTCTATACAACGTACACAGCAATATTCACCATGATATGTATGCTACACTGGGACACGCCTGCCGGCTAGTGATCGCCGACTAGGCCCATCAAGACCAATTTCTCCGTCGACAGGTTATTTTTTGGCATATAATGACAACGGCCGCTATTGAATTTCAAGATGTCAATATATAGCTCATGTTAGTATTTGTAGATTGCCCATCAAGGTACATTTACACTGGATTTTAGGCCGCTTCAGTGCTCACCCCGTGCCGCTTTTGCTCACTGAGTAGATTGGTGAGGTTAGCGGAAAACATTAGCGACTTCGTTTTGCTAGGGGGCTACATAGTAATAGAAGTACCCTATCGTTCCCAACCGGCAACGCTGTGAAAGATTCATGCATTGTTACCAGGAGAATGCATTGGAAATACAATCACTGCAAGAGGCCTCAATAGGTTTGGCGAGTGGAGAAAAGGTCGAATAAAAGCTCGAGGGAGTCCTTTTAGGATAGCCCTAGTTTTATTCGAATTGAAGCTGGGTGGCTTGTAAATCGATCTATAGATTGTGATTTGGTCTGGTTTCGGGAGTTTAGGCTCATAATCGTAATATTCCAAAAACAGTCATAATCGGTTCCATAACTCAGTTGGTTAGAGTGTGGTGCTAATAATAACGCCAAAGTCGAGGGTTATTCTTCTTTTTATATTTTTTATTATTATCTTTATCAGGCTCTCTAGTTTCGCCATTTCTCATTTTAAGAATACTTCCAATATCTCGCATGCTATATCCGTAAATAGAATGAAATACCTTCCATTTAGGGCCACCAAATATTAGGGCATGATTGTAATCCCGTAGCCAAGTATCAACAGTGAAAAGGCTAACCAATGGTTGTGTGCTTTCTTTTCTTTGCTACAAACTATGTGGTCACCGCCGTGACCACTCAATTGCCGTGATCGGAGAATGTTGAGCTTATCTCGGCGAATTGCTGCATGATGAGATCGCTCGGCCATTGCTCCCTCAAATCCTCACGTATCTGACGGATGGTGGGCACTTCATCTCCCAGTTGGTGAAGTAGTAGAGCAAAGCAGAGCATGGGCTGAGGCTTCACGTTATACTGGGCCAGTGATTCGATTTGATGCTGATAGGACATGATGTACTATGCAGCTATGGCTAAGTCTTCCTTAGCCTAAAAAAATAGAAGTCTTATACTACATCTGATGTGATGGCCTAATATGGTTTAGCGCCGGATACAAATAAACGCAACCTAAATTAAAAATAGTATTATATAAAAGAGAAAAAAAAGAAACCCTCGACTTTGGCGTTATTAGCACCACACTCTAACCAACTGAGTTATGGAACCGATTATGACTGTTTTTAGAATATTACGCTTATGAACCAAAACACAGTACCTAGGTAATGAGGCCTGAATGTAAGAACATTTTAACGTACATTATGTCTGAGCCGGGTCCCAATCGTATTACGATTCCGGAGCCAGATGACCAAGCCTTCGAATTACCAGAGAAGGATAATATCAAATCCCAAAGGGCGGATATTCTTGGATCATTTAATTAAAGTTTCGAGCGCTGGTTCGATACAGTGCGATTCATTCTCTCTCCTCTGGGAATCAAGCGAGTCATCGACCCCTTAGAATACACTAGACCTCCCACGACAGACATGAGATATACGTGGCGTTATTGGTCCTTAATGGCAGCTGGTTGGCTCTACTCTCGTATTGACGATGAATTGAAGGACCGTTTCAAGGCGTCTCAGGGTCATAGACGAGATCTTCGCCGATAACATTGTCACGGAGCTTATGCAGATGATGGGTGGTGATCACAAGGCAAATCAGTTTTGGCTTAAAGTTACCAGTTTATATAAGATAAATCGGTTGAGCTTCATCTCAGCCAAGGAATTCATGATTAAGTATCAGAGCCAGAGATTGAACCTTGATTTGTATAGTATCGCCCCAGCACCGTTCTACTCGTTAGTCTTAATGTTGAATCAACCAAGATCTGAATAACCGTCCATCTCATTCATCGAGGAGGCTTTGAAGGACAAAGATGGCAAAGATGTCACTACTAATATGCTCAATCGCAAATTGCAGTTCGAGTCAGATCATATTCGGAAGAACAGTGGACAATCCAGGACAGCTCCACAAGCTAGCAGGAAGCCTAAAGCGAAACCAGCAGTTACTACCCATGATCCAGCAAATTGATCAGCTCCTAAAAAGGGGGCTCCACCGAAGGAAGAACCCAAGGCACCATCAACATATGGGCCAGGGCTTCAGGGTGTTCCCCCGAAGGGCATTCTAATCCGTCAACATACAAAGCACAAGCGTGGATAAGAACGACAACGTGATGAACATAGAAGTTGCAGTAACTACCGCGCTAGTCCTCATAAAGCTAAGAGATGTGCCTATGTTAGTGATGGATTAATCTACCCTACGTGGACCCTGAATCCAAGGATTTGGCGTTAGGCGAAGGCCAGAGAGGCAGAGGCAGGCACCACCGCGATGGCTTAGGAACTGCCATTAATGTATTTAGGTGCAACAGTCGATAAGAGATGGTTACACAATTCAGGTGCTCAGGAATCGATTTCACCGTATTTCAGTGATTTTACACCTATAAGCAAATTAAGGATCTATCGAGGGCATATACCTATCAGTTTTACACGGTTGAGAGAGTTGTTACCCAGAGTTCTGGAATAATGATTGTTCAATCGATCATCGATAGAGTTACCAATACTGTTTTGATCAAAGGATATTATAGTTCGTCGATGTCAGGAAGAATACTATCTACTGAACATTTGATCGATAACCTACAAAATGTGTACGACATCATCAACAAGAAATCAAAGCATCCTAATAGGAGCATTTCTGCCCACATTGATGGACAGCCAGTTGTTCCATACATCAACAAACTCCACATTAACAGTCAACCTTTGAAGCCTCCTAGACCGAAAGGGGAAGTGATATAGATCCCATTCTTGATAATACAGGTACCTCTAGCTACGGTCATAGCTTTATAGCCAATAGCAAGGATGACGTTTCTCCGAAGATGATCGCCTTGTACAGAATAATAAAATTACAAAAAAGGCGTTATCCCGGATTCTAGCGAGTCGACGGTAAGACAGATGTCAACGGTTATACCCCTTAGGGCAAGGAGGAAGGCATGATTTTCGAGATCACCCCTTTATATACTACTCGACCCAATAGGGTCGCTGAACGTTATAATGGATATATAAATAACACATTTTGTGTGCATTGACCCATATTGGGCATGACCCCAATCAAATCCTCGGCCCATTCGTCGGAGGAGTTTCCATTGCTCAAAAAAAAAGTAGCCATTTTGTTGCCGACAAGTCGTGTATAGATGAGTGACCCCTGTATATACACAGTACAACATAAAAGGCCGATACCCTGTGGACCTGCGATCGGAGCGCCAAGAGTGTCATGGACTTTCTAGAAAAGCAAGATGACGTAGCCTTATTCTCCCGAAGTTGAGCTATCACATTGTGTAAGACGCGAGTGATGCATACAGAGTTGTCTGTTGCATACATCGATTGAGGTAAAATCCCCGCACGGACAAATGCCATTTGACTGCTGCCTGTGAGCCCACCGGACCCAAGGTTTTGGCCTCGCCACATGTGGCGGTGGTCAACGTGCGATATTTACATGTACAACAGTTATTGCAAGATCAGGCATTGGCCTGGGAGATTGAGTACGAATCACCTATAGGGTCTAATATAGCAAGGCCTTGTTCTGAGCTATTTATGCCCAATCATATGGGGGGAAATTAATAAGATTAATATACGGTGGTCAGACCGGATCTCCGGCCACGAGGGTATATGCACTAGAAGTACTAACTATCTGTACTCGAATATGGATATATTTGAGATATTTGACCTCATTGCCTTTCTGTTCCTAACTATAGCAGAATACATGAAAATGAAATAAAAAGAAATCGCCATGAGAGAGTGCAGTCAGAGTGTAGATCTCAACAGTGCCAGGTGTATAGTTCGGCCGGGACAAACTTGCTTCGTCACTGCCAAGCCTCGGGCTTCTTCCCCCCCCGTTCTAGCCACAGTCCCCTCTCCCTCTCTTTCACTTCTCACTTTTCATCTGTCTTTTTCATTTGCCAAAAGTTGTCAAGCAATCTTGACCTCAATTTCCTGCCCCCTCACACCAGTTTGTGGACTCGTTCTCTTCGAAACGGGAGGTGCACACGTAACGCGCTTAACAACCAACCATCTTGGGCCGCGACACGGAGAACGAGGGCTGTGGGTGCTTGACAGTCTGATACTGATCATTTGCGATAATCCTTCGCACTAATAAGTCGCTGCTCGCCCGGCGATTACGATCAATTTCATCTACTTCAATACTGCGACCGTCGCATCATCGACAACATGTCTAAAGTCGTACGGAGCGTCAAGAACGTCACAAAGGGATATTCCTCGGTGCAAGTCAAGGTTCGAAATGGTATGAGCAGATTCTACTTCGTTCATTTCCCCTACTACTATCCAGTCCGGGGCGCATTGGCAGAGCGGCTCCCGCCATGGCTTGCTTCCCCTGTCTTTCGGAGGGTGCCTTCTGCATTGCGCCCATGCACACTACATGGGTAATGATCAGGATGCTAACTTGCCTTTCTAGCCACAAGTAATGACCCCTGGGGCCCTACGGGCACCGAAATGTCCGAGATTGCCGCCATGACTTTCGGGAGGTGGGTTGCGGACTCTGTTCAAATTGTGTGGATATCGCCACTGACAATACTTGCACGATAGTCCGAACGAATTCTACGAAATCATGGACATGCTTGACAAGCGACTCAACGATAAGGGCAAGAACTGGCGCCACGTGCTCAAGTCACTAAAGGTCCTGGATTACTGTCTGCATGAAGGCTCTGAGTTGGTGGTAACGTGGGCTCGCAAAAACGTCTACATTATCAAGACCCTACGGGAGTTTACATACGTTGATGAGGAAGGAAGGGATGTCGGTCAAAATGGTAAGTCATATGCGGAAGATCGGAAGTATCACAAAATTGACCAAGTTGGTGTCCTCTAGTCCGGGTGGCAGCAAAGGAATTGACCGCACTGGTACTGGATGAAGATCGCCTGCGCAGTGAACGGTCCGATCGCAAACTCTGGAAGACTCGTGTTAGCGGACTCGATGAAGGCTACGGAAACTCCGGTGCGGAACCGCCGCGCAGAGAACGACGCCGACGTAATGGAGATGACGAGTCCGACACCGAATACCGCTTAGCTATTGAAGCCAGCAAGGCCGAAGCCGAGGAAGAGCGCAGGCGACGGGCCAAGGAGTCAATGGCAAACGAGGATGACGAGGACCTTGCCAAGGCCATCAGGCTAAGCAGAGAGGAGGAGGAACTCCGAAAGCGCGAATTAGAGGAGAGCAACGCTCAATCTCTCTTCGACGACACCCCAGCTCAAGTCCAGCCAACCGGATACAACCAGGGCTACCAACAGCAAGGTGCTGTGGATTGGTTCGGAAATCCGATTAATGTGCAGCAGCCCATGACGACTGGCTATCTGAACAGCCAGTACGCTCAGCCGACAGGATTCCAGAACCAGCCCACCGGCATGAACAACCCCTACGCCAACGGTTATCAGACACAGCCTTCGGCGTTCGATCAGAACCCGTATGGTCAGCAACAGAACAACTATTTGCAACCTCAGGCCGCTCTCCAGCCCCAGCAGACCGCGTTCAACCCCAACAACCCTTACGGAGGAGATATATTTTCGCAGCAACAGCAGCAGCAACAACAACAGCCCCAGGAAAACTACCAGACAGCAGGAAGCAACAACCCTTGGGCTGGAAACCAGACGCAGCAGAATTTGCAGCCCGCGGATGCCCTCAAGCCCATGCCGACAGGATCCAACAACCCCTTCGCTCAGCGCCAACAAACACAGTTCAACAACCCTGCACCAACAGGACCACCCACACTCAATGCCTTGTCAGAGGACCGTGCCACGAACCAGTTCGCCCAGAACAACTCTCAGCACGGCCAAAACTCACTGTTCAGCCACCCCACTCAGCCCAACCCCATTGCCAACTTCCAAGCCCCACAGCCGCCAAAGAGCACCACGCCACAGGACCCTCATCGTGCCCGTTTGAACGCCCTTCTTTCGACGGGCGAAGGCCTGGATACATTCGGCAATGTTGGAGATCTCCGAATCCCCGCACAGCACACAACACCTGGCACATTCGTCAACTCTGCCGGCCAGGGTTTGGACCGCCTACACGCTACTCCGACCGGAAACCCATTCCTCGGTCAGCAATTCACAGGCATGCCGCAGCAGACCGGCTATGTGCAGCAACAACAGCAGCAACAGCCTGCTAACAACAACCCTTGGGGAGGTCAACAGCAGCAACAGCGCGGGGGTAGCTTGATCGATCTGTAGTCACTTCGCGGGACTATTCTCTTTCTTGATTCGTTCTTAACCTCGCTGCCACTCACGCGGATACCATCTATCTCTATATTTTCTTCTCTTTCTGTTTCTTGTTCAGTCATTCGGGGCTTGGTCGTCTGGTTCTTTTACCCGGTCTCACTGTTCTTCACTATTCGCTTCTCTCACCTATCGTTACTCGAGACTAACCACAGTCTTCTGACGTCGAAGAATTGTGGGTTGTCGATGCGGCTAAAATCACTAGCTATTGACTTTCTGCATCGCCTCGACAATCTACATTCCCTCGATGTTTGACATGTGCTCTTCATCCTGTCTTGTTCTCTCCTGCCTCAAGACCCTCTCTTTTGTTTTTGTCATCGTCTGCGATTAGGATATCCTTCTCATTTCAAACAAGTTTCTTGAGATCTTATCAGACTCTCTCATACTGCATAGTTCTAGTTCATCTGGGTTGCAAGTCTAGTCAATTGATTTCACGTCGAGTTACATATAGTATTCCGCGTGTTCAAACGGCACATGCCTCTCGTGTTCATTTTGCGCAAGCTGGGGGTTAGATAGAACCGGACATTCAGAGCTTATTGTCCCTCATCCAACCCAGACTGACTTCCAAAAGCACACCTTTGCTCGTCAAACCAACCTGATTTTTTTCCCCAGCGAAAGAAATAGTTCAATCCAAAACGCACAAGAAATCCCACCTAATTCCCCCGCCAAATCATAATCCCATAAGGATCCCGATCAACCTCACTAACAGAAACCTCCACCTCCCCCTGCTTCGCAAGCTCCTTCACATCCAACACACTCGCCGAAGGCTTCCCATCAGACTTATCAAGCTGACCAATAGTCTCACCGGACTCCTTCAAAGCCCCATCCCACTGCTTCCTCACCTCACCCAACAACAACGGCTGCATAACAGATCGCAAGTATCCGCGCTCCGAATTCGTATGCGAAAGCGAAATAACAACAGACCCCTGCTCCGTAGCAGCCAAAGCCTCATGGTGACTCATCTCACCAGTAAGCAAGAGATCCGGAAGCTCGCCTTTCATCAGCACGCCCGATCCCGAACCAGGACACATCCCCACCGTCCGAATGGAGATGTTATCCACAGACGTCCCCTGCGGGATGGCGATGGGGATACCGCCCGGCAACCCGATGCCGGCGGCGATGTTGTCAATGAGGGATGTGAGCGGCTGGCGCTCGGAGAAGGAGACTAGTCTTCCTGCGCCGGCGGACTCGAAGCCTTCCGGGATTGAGGAGGGCGGGGAGGGGTGGATTGTGCTTCTTGTGTGCTGGGGGGTTTCGCTTTGGTTGGGGTTGACGGATGGGATGGGCGAGACCGGGTATGTGGGTGCGGAGTACATGGTTGAGGTGCAGGAGGTGATTCTGGGGGTTGACTGGGTCGGGGCGAAGGCGCCGGTTACGACGTCGCAGAGCCAGTCGGCCATGCCGTTGGGAACGGTGTCGACTGCTGTGTGGGGGGAGTAGACGCTGATGCCATGTTGAGCTAGGCGGAGGAGGGAGCGTTGTTGGGTGTCGGCGAGGGTGAGGGATTTGAGGCCGCGGAAGATGATGGGGTCTGTGTTTGTTTTGGTTAGATTGTGGGCTATTGGATGTGGCCATGGAGAGGATAGATGAGACGTACGGTATGCGACGATGACCGAGTTACGGTTCGCGATGGCTTCGTTTGCAACGGCTGTGGTGAGGTCAATGGCTAGGAGAACTGAGTTCTTGTTTGCCCGGGACTTGTCGTAGGGAGCTTCGAGGAGCACTATAAGTCGGGTTAGTACATGGCCACAGCAACTTGGACTATTACGACGAAGATCCAAGCTTACATCCAGTATTATCGAAGCTCTTGTCTGCCAGTGCCTCCGGATATCTGCATATAAAATTGTCAAACAAAGCTCTATCGAATGCGGGGAGCTCAGTAACGAAGCGGGGGGAGAAATTACAGCTTTCTCACGGAGCTCACGACGATATTCGTAAATGGCGAGCATTCCGACGGTTTCAGCGACTCAATTGAAGACATGACAGGGTATCGACGGACAGCAGTACGAAGAAAATTCATAGATGACATCCAAGTCCAAATTAGCAAGATCCAAATCCAACCAAGCGATACGGGAAGCCAGCAACACTGCGCCACACACGTGCCATGCATGCACCAGCCACAGGAGCCGACCGGAGGCTCTGAATTTGTAATGAGGGCGACACCTCTCCCATACTTCGCGATAACCTCGAGCACCTTTATCTCGTTTCCTTGCTTCTTTTTTTTCTCTACCTCCCACCATACTTGATGTTCTCCCGCGCCTCGCCGTTGACCGCACTGAGCAGAAGCTGTCGCTATCTCCTCCGCCCGAACAATCCGATCCAGCGGGCTCCGTTTTCGCTTTCCGCGCGCTCGTACGCCGCCATCAACGCTGCTATGGCTGACACATCTGGTATCACTGCGGAGTCGCTGAAGAATAAGTTGACTGAGACGCTGCAGGCGCAGCATGTGGAGGTTGAGGATTTGTCAGGTATGAGAATTGAATGGGAATGGCGCTATGACGTCGAAAACGTTCCCTTTTTTTTTCTTCTTTTTCTTTTTTCACGTTATCTGTTACTGATGTTTTGTTCTTTTGTTTGGATTAGGCGGCTGCGGACAGGCATTCCAGGCTGTGATTGTTTCCCCTCAGTTCGAGAGCAAGAATATGCTTGCGCGCCACCGGCTCGTCAACTCCGCGCTCAAGGAGGAGATCGCTGCTATCCATGCTTGGACTCCCAAGTGCTATACCCCCGAGCAGTGGCAGGCGCTGCAGCAGTAATTGGTCTCTCTGAGCGGCTACTTCTAACACGGTTTCTTGCCATAAATATACTTGGAAGAAAGGTGGACTAAAGAAAGATTGGAAATTCAAACTCGGTTTGGGAATGAAGAGCCAGCCATTGACCACGGATGTTGGATCTACTCAACTAAGAATTTGTCTTTTCAATTCCGACATCGATTTATTAGGCGTTGACCGGGTTGGCGAGGATGGAATATTTGTACATTAAAGTCCTGCACTACGAAGTACCGTGTAGCAGGAATCTGAAGTGAATTTGTGCCTTGGGCCATGATGCAGTTTTCTATGTGCAAAAGGTACTAGAACTCTATATACAGAGGTCTTTAACCGAGCACCTTCTCGGCGGTGGAGACTTCAAGTGACGTTAGCATATATGATGTGGTGCTCAATAGGAAGGAAGTCTTACCGTTGAGACCAGTGTTGTCAGGCTCGACGAAAGCCTCCTTGACCTTTCCATCCTCGACGAGCAGAACGTAGCGCTTGCTGCGGTCATTACCGAAGATAGCGCTGCTATCGAAGCTGAGGTCGAGCGCCTGGGTGAACTTGCCGGAGGGATCACCGAGGAAGCGAATCTGCCAAGACGAATCAATCAGCACATGGTAATCCAATTCGAGAACAGACGATACTTACGCCGCTCTTGCCAGAGGGATCGAGGGAATCAGCCCAAGCCTTGGTCCTGTATGATAGCTCCGTCAGCAGATGGTCCAGCAAGCTGGCGCGCGGGTAACAGCTTTAGCTTACACGAAGGGGTCATTGACGGAAATGACGAAAGCCTGACCAGCTTCCTTGAGCTTGGGGTGGTTAATGAAGCCGGGGACATGGGTGGCTGAGCATGCAGGGCCTGGGAGAATTAGTGTCAGTCCCGAAATCGGAGTGTTTGTTTTCTCAAGTTGGAGGATTCACGCACTGAAGGCGGCGGGGGTGCCGATGATGACGGCCTTGTTCTTGATCTCCTTGGCGAGGTTGACCTTGTTGCCGGGGGAGTTCTCGACCAAGACGTCGAGATCGGGGATGGCGTCGCCCTTTTGCACGAACGCGGGCGCGGTGGTGTGGAAGAGGGAAGCTTGCGCGCGAACGCGGGGGAGGTTGGTTGCGAGACGGCGGGCGGCGAACATTGTGATGGGGATTGAGTGAATTGGTTAGAGGGAATTGGATATTTACGTAGGATTGGAGATGTTAAAGAGAGGAGTGATGTGGAAGTAATGAGGAGAGCAAGGGCGGTAGATCGAATGTCCGCAATGGAGCTTGGAATTTCGTCATGGCCATTTTGATCGACTCTTTTTTCACTTCGCTGTTTACTTTGTTCCTGTGAATATTTCTCTGCTTCAATGTTCAGTTCTCTGATACAAGGTATTCATCTGCAGTTTTCATGCAATTGTCAAATGAGAAGTCATACTCGCAATTGGAGATTCCTCCGATGTGACATGAGACTCTACCGCAGGTACCGCGATGAAACCCCTCTGAACCCGTCCGTCACATATAATAAGCCCGCTCAGTTAAGGACAGGGCTGAACATTCATCTTCGAATCGGATGATATGAAGTCACATCCTATTCGTTTATGACGCAACATATCCTTGTCTTGTCACACAGTTGATCGTCGAAACCCTCCCTGCTCGGAGAATGCAATTACCTTCTAGTTCAACGTGAGTTTCGACGCCAACACAATGTGTTGCCGAACTAGGGTTTGACTGGCGGGATGCAGGTGGTAATAGGTGATTGTACGTTTTGATTCTTGACGACAATGTGCCACCGGGGAAACTTGTACTGAGTGGGTTCTTTGTTCCAAGGTTGGTATTTGAACTACTCTGGCTTCTAGACCTTTTCTGAGTGACGAGGTACATTTACAGATGTAGGTCCCTCAGTGCACCACGTTGCATATGGTTATGAAGCTATTGACCGTTTCAATATATGAGTGCACTGGGATGTACAAGTTCGGATCTTTTCCTACCTTGTACATCGTATGGCTAAAGAGTATGTCGACGCCACACTCATATCTCTAACGTGTTGATATCCGAACTTCTACCTACCACATACACAGTACTGTGTACTTAGGTGGGCTCATAAAACGGTCGAACCTGTTCAACCACCTCAGTGGCCAATCTTAGCCGCCAATCAAGTCAACCAGGTGGGTTGCTTTGAGACAACCCGAACCATATCAAACCAGATTCAAAAGGCCGTTATGCTTATGCTTAATGAGAAACTTGCTAATTCCGTTACATTACACGAAAAAAAAAATATATACTGGTTGATATCTCTTGATATCTCTTTCTTACCTACATAACCTACCGTTATAGGTATTATTCGAATCCACTGGGTCTGCGCTAATCGAGTGTCTCACCATCTTCCATGAGTTCATTGGGGGGAAACGTATTGCGCCCCCTCCATCTCGCGCGCACCGACACGAATTCCCTCGTCATGACAATGCTGCATCTCGCAGTGTGAATGGCGAATAGAATTCTACTTTGTCTCTCTTTTCGCCCTTTCTATTTTTCAGGATGCTGTACTGGTACTTCCCATGTATACAATACTGTAGTAGTACCTCAGGTCTAAGAACCTGGGAATTCTGCCCCTCGTTATTCCCTGAGTTCCTGGATTCAAGCTTAGCCTCCTTGCATTGGGAATGTCATTGTAATTAGATATAAGAAGAAGTCTGATTAATATATTATCTCATGATATATCAAAAATAACCCAAAACCTGAGTATTAAGCAGTACCTCCACAGTAACTTTGGTACTTGGCTCTACCGCTAATTCCCCCCGTTATTATTTCCCAATTTTTCCCTCTTCCCACCCTCCGAAAGAAAAAGGTCTGGTGATTCTCCCTGGCCCCATTTCTCATTCATCTGCTTGAAGGTATCCGGTTCCTCTCGTTATATTTACAAGTCGATCGTTGGGACGAGTCCAGACCTGCTTGTTCGACCGGTCGCGACCCGTCTAGCCCAGCATGGACGGTGGCCAGACCTCTTCCAATCCCGCCCCCGCTGGGAACTCCAGCGACTTTGTTAGTGAATTTGATTCTATACCCTGACCTTGATTCAATATGCTAATGAAAAATGAAAATAGGTACGCAAATTGTACAAGTGAGTCCTGCTCTGATCTGCATCGTCAACACTACCTGCCTTCCCAGTTACCGGCCCATTTCGAAGATCTGACCCGATGTTTCCTATAGAATGCTGGAGGACCCAACCTATGCGTCGATCGTACGCTGGGGAGATGAAGGGGATTCCTTTGTTGTATTGGAGGTAACGCGCCCGTGGCTTTGTGCGGTTCAACTGTCTCGTCGTGCTGGGGGGCTAACTCGATTGCCGACAGTGCGAGAAATTTACCAAGACCATCCTACCAAAACACTTCAAACACAGCAATTTCGCCAGTTTCGTCCGCCAGTTAAATAAATATGACTTCCACAAGGTCCGCCAGAACAATGAAGAAAATGGCCAGTCGCCATATGGACAGAATGTAAGCCTCTCCCTATCCGCAGGTCGATCGGGCCGAGGTCTCACACAGAATCCACAGGCATGGGAATTTAAACACCCCGAGTTTCGTGCAAATAGCAAAGAATCCCTCGACAATATTCGACGCAAGGCCCCCGCGCCACGGAAACAAACCCAACCCAACGATGAATCCGTACCCACCCAACAGATCGATCTGCTTAACCAGCAGATTGTTGCCCAACAGCAGCAGATCCAACATTTATCAGATCGCTATGCGCAGCTCACGGTCGATCATTCGCTCATGCTCCAGGAAGTGATGCGAGTGCAGAAGACAGTATTGAATCACGAAAATGTCATGAACCAAGTGATGACCTATTTGCTCTCGGTGGATGCGCGCCAGCGACGGGATAGCAAGGCCGTGTCCTTCCAAGCGCCCGGAACTACGTTGAGTCCTTCTCAGGTTGGCACAGTGGACGATGAACCTTCATCGCCTCTCCAGCAAGCATCGAAGCTCCTGAATGACATGAACGCCGAACTCCAATTCAATATGAACGGCGTCGACTCGATGAACGATCCCCAGAAGGCCGTCGGTTCGACTCCCACAATGGATCCGAATGCGCGAAACGGTGCAATCCGTCCCCCAACTGCCGCACCCCCGAATCCTGCACTCGTATACCCTAAAATGGCCGGCGATCTGGAACAAGTGGTGTATCCTGTGGGTGCCACGAATGGCATCGATCCCATGTACAGCGAGCATATCAACAACGTTCCATATCCGATGCCTGCGAAGCAAGAAATTGATTCTGCAGATGCTCGTCGGCAATTCCCCGATAACCGAAAGAAAAGCACGAATGTGGACCCTGGCTGGATGCGCAGCCCGCAGATCCTCTTGGTTGAGGACGATGCTACATGTCGGCAAATTGGTGGCAAATTCCTTTACTCTTTCTCATGTGTTATTGATACCGCGGTAAGTTTGTGGTGGTGTTCTATTGACCAGCACAGCCTTGCTGATGTCTCAAATAGTTTGATGGTTTGGAGGCTGTGAACAAGATTCAGGGTGGTTCAAAATACGATCTCATTTTGATGGATATCATCATGCCAAATTTGGACGGTGTATCGGCATGCCATCTCATCCGCCAGTTCGACCGCACTCCTATCATCGCCATGACCTCGAACATTCGAAGTGACGACATCCAGCTTTATTTCCAACACGGTAAGACAGAACATTACCCCCGATGCCAAAGGTCTTCCACTAACTCGTCTCAGGAATGGATGACGTGCTTCCGAAACCATTTACTCGCAAGAGTCTACTCGAGATGCTTGAGAGACATCTGGACCATCTCAAGCTCTCTCCCCAAAATCCCGGAATGGAGCCAGTACAACCTTCCGCAGCCGCCGTGACCATGGCAGCTGCAGCTCAAAATTCAGCCACTCAGTCAATCAAAGAAGACAGCTCACCAGGCCAGTCCCCCGCTGGCTCAATGACCAACTGGCAATCCCCCGGCCAATTCCAGAACATGCAGGCCGTGCCATCAAACATGCCCCCAGTCCAAGGACCATACGTTACAGCTCAACCGGCTGCCTACACTGTTGATCAGAACGGCGTCCAGTACCCAGCACCACCACCCCCAGTAGGAGTCCCTACGGCAGGGGCTCCCGTCCGCCCCCCACATCGCCGCCAGATGTCAGACATGTCCAGCGCCACCGACAACCCCAACATGCCGAAACGGCAGCGCATGTACTCTCAACCTCAACAACCAATGCTTGCTGTGCAAGCTGGTCGACCTGGCTAAACCCAATATCCGGTCCTTCATTTCGCTTTCCTTTATTAACTCATACAACCCCTTTCCGCCTGTCTATTGACTCACGATTCCCACTTGTCTATAACGAGGTCCCCAAGTTCTCAAATCGTACATTTTGCTTTCCCCCTTTCGTGGGATGTCCTGAATCGCGGCTGATTTACCCGCCTCTTACCGGTTCTGGCGTTGGCGGTTTGTTCTATTGACTTGGAGGGGCAATTCTTTTTGTGCGACTTATACTCGTCAGCTATATCCACCGTGGATCTCAGACGATCTCAGACACCGCTGAAGAGACTTTTTCTTTCCTCAGGTAAATATCTACAAATATACTTTTTTTTATACATACATTCTATGTGCCTGTGTACAGGCAGGGGTCGAGAATAAGCCAGTTCTAGACCGAAGTCCCGGATTCGAGGTTAATATTAGACCCTTGAAAGGAGGTCCAGGAGGGCCCAGACCTTGCGGGGAGTTCTGGGCCCTTGGTTCTTGAGCTGGCGTGACTTGTGGCTGATGCAGACTTGCGCCACATTCTAGTGCTTGTTTTTGTTTGCTTTGTTTGCATCGCTGCTTCAAGCTTTGTATGTGCCTTTGTATAATTTGCAATTGAGTTTGATATGTCTTATGAACTATACAAAGTTATGGCTATGTATTGTGTGATTACTGAGGGGATGTCATAGTGATTTAAACAGGCGGCGAAAAATGATGGTCAAGAAGCGCCATACATACCTAAAGTACGTAGTTTGAATGGGTATGTAGATACATGTAGTAAAATAGTGTATAACTAAATAGTAGTAACGCTCGTTGTCCATCGGTGAGAGCCACTTTGGAGCACCTCGGACTGATAACTTTCGGTCCCATCACTAGCTCGCTGAGCACCAGACGTTTACTGTAGTCCATTCTTCCGTTCACACCCATGAGATAAAGTGCACAAGGTCAATCTGCTGTTCATTCATTGATGGGACGAGATGAGACACGGATGGACTGAACCCTGGCTGGGACTAGCCTGTCTTTGGGAAGTCTGTTAATCGGGCTCACTTCAACTTGTGATTCGGCACAGGACCCAACAGGGATATGGCTCAGAGGTAGCAACTTTGAGGCATGTCTGAACCTGGTAGCTTTGCGAGCTAGCGACCGTCGCTGAATGAAGGTGCCATAGTCGGAGCTTGGAAGTATTCGAAGTAGCATTTGGGTAGGTTTCGGCGGAACATGTCTTCATTTTTGTTGGCGTTTGGGGTTGGAACGGCTACGCACAAGCTACTCGGGGTAGTCGATGGGGGAAACAACACGCGATTCCTCTTGGATGCAAAAAGTATGCCGCGACGAACAGAGACTTCACGGAGGGACGGCTCCAGAAGAGCATGCATCATAGCTGTCTGCGGTTATTACCGCCTGCATGAATAGATCTAGTTGTTAGCATGAGTTGCGGATTGTTGTGATCAGGTATATCGAGGTGGGACTTACTTGATACGGTAGGCGAGAAAGTAGGAGCAAATGTATGAAACTTATGGTGAAAGGTATGAGAATGGATTTGGTGACAGCTTGACTTGATAGGAAGGAAAGCTGTGAATTGTAGCAGACACTGCGTGGCTGCCTTTAATCCCACTTGCTCGGTTCTCGAGCTAATTATGAAGAGCCAAAGAAATCTGCACACCAGTCCTCTGAGCTCTGGTTTACCGACACAGGGACTAGAAAAATGCATGTCTTCAGCCTCGCAGTCTCCACACTGGCAAGATCTGTATCTGAGTGGCATAGGCCAAGACGACTCAGAGGGGTTTGGAGTCAGACATTGCTTGGACAACATGCAGTCTCCAAGCTCCCCGGCCCTCGAGCCTTCAGCTCTTGATCATCTGCCCCATCGATGCGATCTCTTCGGGATCTTTTTGGGATATGCGCGCACCTCCTCTAAGTGCATCATCCAGGCTGACTCTAGCTGGCAGGCCATGTGATTCTGGTCACGAGTCACGGGAATCATGTTGTGATTCGCCTGTCCCACTCATACGCTTCCTCGCGGCATAGCAGTGATCCCCATTCCAGATCTATGGCTTGTTGATCATCTCTCTTGACCAGGTAGAGAGCATCACTTGTGGAGGTACCTAGGGTAGTGCTGCTACAGCAATCCCCTTGTACCACTGCCCGGTTTCTGGTTACTGCTGTTAGTCTAAATTTTGGAATGACTTGTCAACACTATTAGAGGAATCGTCTTGACTCACGATGCTTTGGGATGTCGGTTTTGATAATCCCCTTTTCTCATCTCCAGTTCCCAGGCCCCATGGCCAATACGATCCGAGCGAAATGGTAGTCCCCCACGAATCGAGATGTCACTGTGGACAATTAACCAAAGCTCACGGATGGAAGAAGTATCAGTGATTTTCGCTTTGTGTCCTTATAGATGGAGGCAGTCATGAATGGA
This sequence comes from Penicillium turbatum, assembly GCA_030762825.1. Classification (NCBI taxonomy): domain Eukaryota; kingdom Fungi; phylum Ascomycota; class Eurotiomycetes; order Eurotiales; family Aspergillaceae; genus Penicillium; species Penicillium turbatum. The sequence goes on from JAUJYX010000014.1 coordinate 1,031,958, forward strand.
AGAAGAACTGTCGATTTTGGCCTTGTGCCCTTCGGGAGGCTAATGCCATGGTACCTGAAGTCGACGCTATCTCCAAGATCGCGCATATCGTGGATCCAGCCTTGAAGTGAGACTGGATTTTGAGGTGCAAGAGTGGAGCCAAGAAAAGGGTTGAAGAGAGAGACAAGAGCTGACATCCAAGGAGTTGTTAAAATGTGCACATGACGAGATTGCAGGAGTTGCCCGTGGACTGCTTGCCCTAGTTCACCTAAACTAGCCCTTTTGGGTACGCCAGCCCTACCTACTACAGAGAAGCAAACAACCTGATACTTACACTCAAAGGGCATACTATAGGAGTAAATATCTACATTCCAAGGAGGTTACAGAGAAACATTGCAGAAGGCTCTCATTGAAAAACTGATCGATGTAGTCTTGTAGGTCGTCACTCATGATGCTAGAAACCAGAATAAAACAAACCGAGAGAATTAGAAGAAACAAAAGCCAAATTGAAAAGCCAGTATCTCGCTTATGCTTTCTTCTCGTCCTCCGGCGCTTGGGATGAATCGGCAGCCGGTTCAGACTCTGCATTGCCCGCTCCGGTCTCTGTAGAAGCCTGCTCATTCTTAGCTTCTTCGCCTTCCTTTGGTTTGTTCTCCTCGAGCACGATATCACCATCCTTGTCGGAAATTGACTCCACCTTCTTCTCCTTTCCCTCTATTGCCGCGGTGGCGGCGACTGCAGCTGGAACGTCAGCGGCACCGTCTGTGCCAAGATCCATCTCTACGCCTTTTCCGTCTTGCAGACCCATGTCTTCCACGCCGAGGCGGATCGGACCACGGGCGTGAGGTACCTCGTCAGATGGCTCTGGTGAGGCAGTAGGAACCCTCTCTTCGGTCTCGGGTAGTGCCTGGATCGTTAGGCCCGGTTGCTCCTCGGGTTGTATGGGTAAGGCTCCTCCCGTGCCTGGAAATTCATGTCAGTGGAAAGGGAAAGGCTGATTATATGATGGCGGATGAAGTACCTTCGACTAGTACGTCAGCATCTCCGTTCGCATCATCGCCGTCGAATGGGACATTGCTTAACCACGGGATGGGAGTAAGTAGGGCACCGCCCAAAGACTCATCACTCCCAAAACAGTGGGCATAGTCCGGGGTCACATAAGCCCCGCCGTTATTGCCAGGATGCAGCAGGCCGTTAGACAGAACGTCTGAGACAGCAGGCGTCTTGAACGGGAAGATATCTGCAGAGCTTGTCACCGAGACAACGCGATCGACAGCACGTAGATATGCGGGTAATGTTCGATAGTGCTTGGTCGGGTAGAGAATCAGCTCTGCGAGTCTCTGGATGGTGTGTGGAGGTTTCTCCTTGAAGAAGGAATTAATCGAGGAACGGATGGCGCTCAGAAGAAATGCGAGCGGCGGTGGAAGCTGGCTATCGGCGCTCGCGCCAGATGGCTGGGGCTGGGAGTCTGGCACTCGCTCGCTCGACAGGGGAGAACCGGGTATCGCGGGTGGAGTCATGAGGTCGGACGAGGGGTTTTCTTTATTGCTGATCTCGGATGGAACGGTGTTTGCCTGGGGAGGATGGCTTGGGAACGTTTGCTGGCCAATATGTTCGGGGCGCACTTGAGGCATTGGGAACACATTGTAGACGATCTGGAGCTACAGGTCAGATAGGTCGGTCACGGGGATCGATGTATAGCGCACATATTCTAGTCGCTCAATCAGCGGCGCAGCCATACCGTTCCATCTCTCACTGTATCAGCGCGTTAGTCTCACAAGCGATCATGTATCTTGGCACAGCTTCACGTACAGATCTATCGGGCCGCCATTGGCGGCTATTTGGAGAGCTTCCTCGTCTGTAACCATAATTTTAGCGATGTCCATAGTAGCTCAGACTGAGACTGCAACTGTGATGATCAACCTACCCAGAGCCATTGTCCAGTCAACTGTGCATGGAGAAGCAGAGAAACAGTTGAAGCTGCGACAGGCGCGTGAGTGGACATCGGTGATTGGCCCGAGCTTATCGATAGCAACACGTGACTCTCCGCGAATTTTCGGAGTTGAGGGGCAGCGGCGATCTCTCGATTTTACATACCCCAATCAATTGACTCATTTATCTTCTCGATCGATATCATGTGGAACTCGCCCAAGGTTGGAATCCTCGGCGGTGGCCAGCTTGGCCGCATGCTCGTCGAGTCCGCCAACCGATTGAACATTCAGTGCAACGTCCTGGACGCCGATAACTCTCCGGCCAAGCAAATCAGTGCCCACGACGGCCATGTCACCGGCTCATTCAAGGAGCCCGACGCTGTCCGCAAGCTAGCAGAGACCTGCGATGTTATTACCGCTGAGATTGAGCACGTTGACACCTACGCTCTGGAGGAAGTTGCGTCGAAAGTACGGGTGGAACCCAGCTGGCAGGCTATCCGAACAATTCAGAACAAGTTCAACCAGAAGGAACACCTCCGCAAATTTGGAATTCCCATGGCCGACCACCGGGAGTTGGTCAACAATACCCCGGAGGAACTCGCACAGGTTGGAGAGCAATTGGGCTACCCCATGATGTTGAAGTCGAAGACCATGGCATACGACGGACGTGGTGAGTCACTTGCGATATCGGAAGGTTATACAATTTGTTAACAGTGTCAAAGGAAACTTCCGTGTGAACTCCAAAGAAGATATCCCCGAAGCCCTCGAGGCTCTGAAGGACCGCCCTCTCTATGCCGAGAAATGGGCCTACTTCAAGATGGTGAGTAGCCCACTGTCGAAATCCACTTCTTGCAGCCCTCTAATATACATCACAGGAACTCGCCGTCATGGTAATCAAAACCAAAGACGACGTCCTCTCCTACCCCACCGTCGAGACCGTCCAAGAGGACTCAATATGCAAGCTGGTGTACGCGCCAGCCCGCAACGTCCCCGACACCATCAACCAGCAAGCACAAGCGCTAGCCCGCAAAGCCGTCTCCGCCTTCTCAGGCAAAGGCGCCTTCGGCGTGGAGATGTTCCTCCTAGAAGACAACAGCCTAATGCTCTGCGAGCTAGCCAGCCGAATCCACAACTCAGGCCACTGGACTATCGAAGGCTGCGCCCTATCCCAATTCGACAGCCACATCCGCGCCATCCTCGACCTGCCCATCCCACCCAAGAGCCTCGAACTCCTTCAGCCCTCAATCATGCTCAACATCATCGGCGGCGCAACACCAGACTCCCACTTCAAGGCCACAGAAGCTGCCCTCTCCGTCCCAAACGCCAGCATCCACCTCTACAGCAAGGGCGCCGCAAAGCCCGGCCGCAAAATGGGCCACGTCACCGTCACTGCCGCGACAATGCACGAGGCCGAGACTATGATCCAGCCGCTCGTCGATGTCGTTGACAAGATGCGCGCTGAGCGCGCAGATATCAAGACCAAGCCTGCCCAATCTGGACCCTCCAAGCAAGCGCCCTCCGTCGCCGTCGTCATGGGCTCCGATTCCGACCTGAAGACCCTCGTCCCGGGTCTCAAGCTGCTGCGTGATTACTTCGGTATCGAGCCCGAGGTCGAGATTACCTCTGCCCACCGCACGCCCGATTACATGGCTGAGTATGCAGGAAATGCCGCCTCGCGCGGTATCAAGGTGATTATCGCTGCTGCCGGTGGCGCAGCTCACCTGCCCGGTATGGCAGCAGCTCACACTGCCCTCCCTGTTATCGGTGTACCGGTTAAGGGTAGCTCTCTCGACGGCGTCGATAGCTTGTACAGCATTGTTCAGATGCCGCGTGGTACGTTTGACTCTATCTATTCCCTACACCCAATCCTTTTCACACTCCTATATTCATCACCTGGTTTGTCTGATAATATCTAACATCTCATACAGGCGTCCCCGTCGCCACCGTCGGCATCAACAACAGCATCAACGCTGCCCTCCTGGCTGCGCGCGTGCTGGGATCCTTCGACCCCTCCATCCAGCGCAAGGTCGAGTCCTACGCTGAAGCTGCCCGTGCCGAGAACATGGAGCTGAAGGGAACCAAATTGCGCGAGTTGGGCTGGCAGAAGTATTTTGATCAGATGTAAACGGTCAAGACGTAGACCTCTGGTATTTGGAAATAATGAGATGAAAATGTTATACGAAGCAGATGCTAAAAAGAAGAGAAAGAAATGTGTGGGGTGCTAGGTTTATCTGCACTGGGCTTCTTGTATAGTGAGGTTCAGATTACCTTTTCTTATAGACGACAATGAATGTGAATATTTATCCAGCTCATTTGTGACTTCTACCCCAGCCGAGCTATTTTGAATGTTCTAGATGCTCCACATTTCTCTCTACTACAGTGTCGAATTTACTGTGAATGTGATCAACGCGAACAGCGGTGGCATTATGTATTAGGCTACCGACAATCCATACTAATACAAAAAAGAGCAAGTCGTAGTACACAAGGGGAAATCATAGCGAGATATCACGGAAAAGCCAGGAAACACACGTATCAAATAGCAAAGACATAGGATAGTGACGTTGGACGAATGTCATGAAGATTTTGACCACAGCCGCCCAATTTAGGCGGTGGTTCCGTTGGTGTTGAGGGGAGCAGTGCCACTGCCGACGCCGGGGACGCCGTTGGCACCGTTGGCACCGTTGACGCCGTTAGTGCCAGTCTTGATGCCATCACCCAGATTCTGGGACTTGCCATCGACAAAGGCCTTGTCAACCTCATCGGAGAAGCCACGGGCTGGGTATCCCGAGACATTGTTGCCATTGGTGGCGTTGGCAGTGCCGGAAGCTGCGTCGGTGGCAGCGCCCGAAGCACCTGCAGCGGAGGCAACTCCGGCAGCGCCCGCACCGTGGGTGCTGGCGCCGTGGGGCTTGTTAGTGATGGGACCCGCAGACGGGATGTCAGTGGACTCGGGAGCATCGCCAAGGCTGAAGATAGGAGACTCCCAGCGCTCGCCCTTGGCGGCCAGTTCGACGTACTCGGTAGCCTTGCTGGAAACACCGCCGGGAAGCTTGATATCTGGGAAGATGGAATCGTGAAGAGTCAGAGCAGTCTGGACCTTGGTGTCGCGCTTAGCGATAGCCTCGGCCTTCTTGGCCTTGGCCTGGGCACGAGCCCGGATGGCATCAGCGTAGCGCGAGAGGATCGTGGGGGCGTTCTCGGGATCTTCACGGGCAGCCTCCTGGGCACGTACAGCCTCAGTGTGGATATCCTTGGCGTAAGCGTCGCCCTTTCTGAAGGCCTCACGGAGCTGTTCCTCGACCACCTTCTGAAGGGCGGGCTTCACGACACGGAACAGCATGGGCTTGAAAGTGTTGAAGAGGATCTTGTGGCTAGATTTCTTCAACTTGATATCCATGTTCTTGATGCTCACAGACACCTTGTCCAGCTTGACAAAGTTCTCCTTGTCGTTCTTTTGAGCGGTTGAAGCAGCGATTTTGATGCTGAGACCTTCTCCGCCGAGGAAGATGTCCATAACACCACGGTCAGTGATGGCGGGGAAACCTTCCTTCTTTTTGATGTAGAAGCTAACATCCCGCAGATCAGCCTGGATGCCAGACATGGCAATCATGATCTTGTTGTCACGCTTGTTGGCGATCTTCTTGCGGCCCCAACGGAAGTAGTTGTCACTGCCGAACTCGACGACGTTGGGCATCAGGTTGTCGCTCTCGATGGTCAGGTTCTCAACCACGACATCGATCATGGGGTCCGAGACTTCGATACGAGGAATAGGAACGTAGCGAACATTCTCGAAAATGCTGGGGATGATGATATCGCGGAGATCGCGAAGGAGGTCCGGCTTGAAGGTAACCTTTCCGTCGGCGTCACGGCCCAGGTCCTTGAAGAGCTTCTGGAACGCTCCAGCAAGGGCCTGGTTCTGCGGGTCACTCTCAAATTGGTCGGCCAAAAACTTGACCTCATCGAAGACACGGTCGGAGTGGCTGCGATAACGCTCACGCAGGAGGTAACGGCCCTTGTCGTAGAGCTCGTTCCACTGGCGGTTGCACTCATCCTCCATGATGAAGCCCTGCTCACGAAGAGATTTGCTAAGCTTGGTCAGTTTGCATTCTGATATTGTTCTTGACGCTTGGAAGCACATACCGAATCAAGGTGTCGACATTCTTGAACCAGTTGCGGAGTTCGGGATCCCTCTCGGCATCACGGTAGATGGTGTTCAGCGAGTCGAAGAAGGCATCCAGGGAAGTGTTGTTGGCAAAGCGCTCGATAAGAGTGCGCAAGTTGTACTGAACGGCCTTAACACTATCGGTCTTCAGAACGCCACGGGCAGAGCTGCCGCCCTGCTTAGTGACTTCCTTGGTGTGGCCAGCATACTGCTCGGCCATGGTCAACAAGGTCTCGACGGCTTGCTGGTCTGTATTATCGATTAGCAAAAATTTCTCATTCATTGAGTGGTTATGGTTTGACTCACAGTCGGTATGGCCCTGGATCTCGATGATCATCTTCTTCAGGCGCCAGACAGTCTGCTCACGACGCTCCTTGGGGATCTTCTCCGACAAGTAGTTCTTGGTCTTGTCGGCATACTCCTTGGTTTTGCTGTTTGACGAGACACCGGAATCCTGCTCGGCGACGGTAGCCTGAGCAACATTTTCCTTCTCCTGGACCAGTATTAGCAGGCGCAATCATGAGGTGTATCACAGATACATACAGCCTTGGCCTTCTTGAGCTTGGCCTTCATGTCCTCCTTGGAGATGTTGGGCTTCTCGTGCCACACATTGTCCTCGGCGGGCTGATCAATCTGCGCAAGCTCCTCCTCAGCGGGGCGGACCTGGTTGGCAGCCTTCTGAGAAGCATCGGCAGCAATATCCTTGCCAAGAGTCGTGGCATCACTTACTGCGGGTCGTTAGAGATTGTCTATGATGTAGACAAGGCATTACTTACATAGCTTTCTGAACTCTCCATTGGTGATCATGAGTGTGCCCAGAGTCTTCAGGCCTTCCAGGGCCCTCTCGGCATCCTGCTGGCCGGTCTCCTTTTTGACGGGAATTTCAGGGCGCTTGACATCAGGGGCGGAGATCTTCGTGGCTTGGTAGACGAAGTCCTGGATCAGTTCACCCTCGTTCTTGACCAACAGCATTTTCTTGGCCGCGTCAATGACATCGCGCAGGTCTGCCACAAGGGTCTTTCCATTCGCTGAGAGTTCCCTGGGAGGAGATGTGAGGGTCTTCGAGTTCAAGGCAGTGTTCAAAGCAATGTCGCATTGCTTGTTCTGTGAGGTGAACCACCGAATTAGTATTCGTGACAATGGACAATAGGATAACTAAAGTAGACGAACCGATGGAAGCTTGTTGTTCTTGAAGGCTATAGTCGAGATAATTAGCACAGTGACCAGCGATTGGATGACGCGACAGTTGACATACCATGGTAAATACCAAACAATTGAAGCTTCTGATTGATATCCTATAGGAAACACGTGTCAGTGACTGTGGAGTCTCCAGCACACATATGTTCATACATACCTTCTCCTTCTGCTTGGGGTTTGTGGGAACGTTGACAGACATGATGGAAGTGCTTGTGTATCAAAGACCAATGATTGAGGGGATTGAGTTGAGGTAAAGAGATATTATGTATGAACTAAGCAAGGGCAGGTTAGCCAGAGTTTGCACAAATGACAAACAAGGGTGACACACGCAGATAATTAACCTGTGTATAGGTACGAAAGCAAGGGGTATCACTGGGGGAATGAAGGAAAATATGGAAGGAGGAAAAAGATCGAGGGAAGGAAAGGAGGGCATATAAAAGGAAAGCCAGATATAGCGCCATTATGATCCAAGAAGCAGGCAAAGACCCCTACCAGAAGGAGCTACCCAAGAGTGTTCCTTCCTTCTATGACCTGAAAAGCTACCAGTCCACTTGCTTTTTGGCTCTATACCACGCTAGACCACAGTCGGTGATCATCCTATGACGTCATACTGTGGTGGCACCTTGTCTGGCCACTATGAACACGGAAGTCTGCTCCCTGTAACTAGTTTGCACTTTTGGTGAAACATTTCAATTGGGAATAATTATGTTGTATAGGATGTATCAATGTGTTGTTATGTGGTTGATATATTCCCCCCGAGGATATGACCAGGAGCTCCAGTATCTCCAGTATCTCCATGAACTCCTTAAGCTCCATCGACTCCATCATCTCCATAAGACGGCTATATTTTTATGGCACTAAAGTCATAGCTTCCAACAAAAATGGCCCAAAAAGGTCCAAATGATCCACAAAACTTGTCCAGATCGAAATCTTGGCACACGCGCTCCATCATCATCATCCACGGTCCACGTAGATGTGGGGCTTTATTATCAGACTCTGCTCAACTTGACGTCAACATTTTTTGTTTTTGGGTTTTCAATATGACATATGTTCTTAAAGACACGCTAGACTGAATAATAGTGTGGAACATTCCTGCGTAGCCTCTATTAATATTCTAATGCAACCTGTTGATCAATGGGATATGACATGCTAAGCATGTGAGATCGGTCTTGGTCATTCTGGAAGCTCCCGACCAAAGCTCAAGCTCCGATCTCTCAGCCACCTCCTCAGAAAAGGGGTGTGGCTTGATCGGGGCTGTACATCCACTCTTTACTACATTGAGATTAGTGTCTCCATCGGGGGTTTCCACATTCGTCTCTATTTGGAGTCTGATCGAGCTTATTGAAAGTTCAATGAGATTTCAAATAATCGCCCAGTGGAGGCCCCATTCCCGGACCTGATCGACCACCATTGTTCCCCTCGGGACGCACTAAGAACATGTGCGCTTCTGCGCGATACCAAAAAGGAAGGGTCCTGGCGCATCCTTTTTCCTAGCTATTCAATTCGTTTCAATTCGTCATGCAGCCGCGATAATGAGGAACCGGAGCCTTGAGTAGTCCCTGCCAACCCCATTTGGAAGAAAATGACGTTAACAGGATGGATACAATACCTGCCAGCCCTGAAACTGTCGAGTATAACATAGTATGTGGCATTGGCATAGCAACTTATCCTTACGTCCTATCACCACAGCTACGGACGACTCTCGTCTCTCATAACGATGCAACACCAAGTTACAAGGAATATACATATCCAACCTTACGCTTCTCGAGGTTTATCCCAGGAGCCTCTGACACTCCCTGCCTCCCCTACAGCGGCCAACCATCCCCACAACCGTCCACTCCCACTACTCTTGAGGCAACAAGCAAATCCATCGTCACACTGAACGCTTAGTCCTTGCGACGCCCACCTCAACGCGAAATCCACCCGCGTGCCCAGTCATATCTTTTCCTGCGCAATATGGGCAAGCCCGCTTTCGATGCGCCAGATGCGCGAGACAGGGTTTCAGGAGCAAAAAACAACAACGGGGGCTGGCTATTGTGTGCAGGATCTCTGCAAAGGGTCGCATGTTGTGGGGGCTTTGTGATTGCGTCTGGTGGCTGGGGGGAGGAGGCGAAGAGGCGAAGAGTTGAGTATTGAAGGAGTCAGGGCTGTTGCTGCATGTGGTATATGAGGGGTCGTGACCTACCTGCCATGTGCCTTGGATATATTGAGAAGGCGGCGGCGGTATTAATGATGCGACAAAAGGCGTGAGGGAGAATGATCCCCTTATCAGATGTGACCTGGGGCATTCGGCTGTGGAGAAACAGAAGAGTATGTGCATTATTATCAAGTGGTGCTATGTACGAAAGCATCGAGAAAGAGAAGGTCATTTTTTACATGTAGTGTCGTCAATAGTCCGGGTTATTCAAACTCGGACTGTGGGCAGCGGAGATACTCTGTCTTAGCGGATCAGTGGACGAGCCTTTAGAGTACCCTCGTATACGAGTATGCTCTGGATTCTCCGTAAACGCGTCCGAATCCAGGTGTTGATCGCCAGTGTTATGGAAAGCGAGGTCCACGAAATCGGAAAGGTCAGTGGGGGCCGAGTTACTACCGCCCATCTCTGTGATGACCACTAATTTGCCCAAGATCGCATACTCCAGCTTGAGCTTGACACTGTAGACAAATGCCTTGAGGGTGACATGGACGTCGAAGAGGCCCGAGTACTGCACTCCGATGATGGCAGCGTCCATCATGATCATGACGACGTTCACGATCAAGAGTTGGACCAGTGTGCCTCGGTAGTGGCCTCGTGGGCGGAGATTCAGCAGTCGCACGGCTTCATAGGAGTAGATGATGGATAAGATGGTTTCTTGTATGGAGAATCCGATCAATTGGATACGCTCGAAGATGTTGAAGCCGTGGATAAAGAGGTGAGATTTGTTCGAATGGCTGCCGAGTTCGAGGACGCCGCCGGGAATGTGTAGGATGATCGCGTTGACAATGATCATGACGAGAGTAGCTCGGAGGACGCTTGGGTTATGGCAGACAAGGTGTAATCGAGACCAGAGGACCAATGACTGGCCGGTTACCATTCCCACCCAAGCGACTAGCTCCATACCCACGGGGAACATGTTGGTATAGATATTGAATATGAGGAGAAGATATCCCAGACCAAAAGGGATGATGCTGAAGGATGATATGAGGAGACACCAGAAATAGCACCCGCCATATCGTTTGAAGGTGGTGAAGCACAGAACGATCAATTCCAAGGCATTGTACCAGGCAATGCCGATGAGACAGGCGACTATGGTACGCTCCGCGAAGGAGTCAACTGTAGAGCGATCAGCAAGGGTAAGCTTGCTGCCGGGTATGTCGGCATGCGACATGAGGACATTGCCGTGTGTGCTGGGACGGAAGTGATGTTGTAGTAGTCATAGAACGACCATCGGAGGGAAAATTAAGGAGGTGATGATAAAGATATGTCGAACATGTATATGCACGAGGCTTAAAGGAACCTCTGAAGGGATCAGGAGAGAAGTATAGGCAATCATGCGACTCCCGAGGGAGATACGAGGGCAAAGATGGAGGTGGCGGCGAAAGTCAAAGATAAGTGTAAGATTGAACACGATTGGCCCCTGACAAAATAAAATTGGAGCCGTTGGAGAAGCCCCGAGGGGCGCAGATTTGGGGGCAAATTGCTGATTGGCCAATTGTTCCTCAAGCTCGGTACTATGAAAGGTTATTGGTTCCTCCGAAGTGCCCCCGTTCCCCCGGTTAACGGAGATAAGAAGGTGATTTCTAATATCCAGACCGAGGGTCAATGAGCATGCGATATATAACGTAGTTACAACGTACATCGTATATGAAGTAGGTTACTGGTATGAATTCTCTGTTAGCTGTGGCTGCTGTGGCCGCTCTCACAAGGGTTTTAGGGGTCAATCTCACTCAGTAAAGTTTGGCTTGGACTCGGACGTCAACCTTGGAAAGCTTTCTCCGCCTGTGCGAATTTTGGTACACAACTAACTGGACAAATGAGTGTCGGCCAGCTGGTCACTTTATGGTATCTGTCCCTGATGTCTCCCCGGGTTCAGCGTCGTTGGCCTCAGCCTCCAGCTCAGCCTCCAGCTCAATCTTGCGACCATCATTTTCCACCACCCGGTAACGTGTACTCATCCGGGTCCCAAGATAAGACCCTGGTTTCCATTTCCTCCAGCTTCCGAGTCACCGGCTGTTCCATCTCACCTTTTACCTTCTCGTCCAGCAGATCAAGTCGTTCTTCCCATGCTCGCTCGGGGTTCTCAGCAGGCCCGAAAAAGCGTGGGTCGATATTCAGCCAGTAAATTTCATCAAAGGCAAAGCTGTGTGTCGCTACATACATGATCCAGAAGTCTCCACTCTCCCAGCTCTGGCTGCATGAGACCGGAGAGACGCTGGTCCTCTTGCAAATGACCCTGTTAGATCGCTGTATCTTCACAACTCCTCATTGCCTTGAGGGACGTCTTTAGACGATGATCAAATACCCTTGTCTGGTTTTCAATGCCCTTTGGCCAGGATTCAAGCTTTTAAATTCGCAGCCACCAGGACGGCGCATAAGAGAATTCAGTTGCTGCGTATGTGAACTCCCAGTCAACTACATCGGCAATTTGTATATCCTCATGGAGAAGCACATTAGCTGGCCGTAGATCATCACACCAAATCTTGAAAGGCTCTTTCTCGAGTAACGGATCTGTGAGTCGCTTATTCTTGGCGAGCCGACGAAAAAGCTGCCGTGCCACAAACTTTCCCCGACAGTTATCTGCGGACTGTACGGCATAGTTTCTCTGGTGGTGCAGGTCCGCAAGGTTGAGGTCCGTCAGAGCTTCGAAATATGACGAAGATGTGTTGGTTGTAGTATGTATATCGCGGATTTTCGAGCGCGGTAATCCTCCTATTCGAATAAGTTCATTTATGAGTATCGTCAATGGCCGACGCGTTACTTCCCAGCTAAAGCCATCGATCTACGGAAAAGATCCTATACGAGGCAGAGAGGGCGCGGAAAACCGAAGCAAGATATCTGCTAGCTGTCCCAGCATTTCAAGTTTATTTTCGTCGATGTTGGGGTCCAGCATACCGCGCTCTTCCTTCGGGGTTCCGCCGTAATAAGAGCATCGTACATTTTCGTCTCGTGCTCGATGTAATCCATGGAATTTAAAGGACCCAATTCGAGGGGACACTCTTGTTTTGGCCCTGGGGGATGGATGAAGCGAACGGGTATTGTGGTCTGATCCGCGAGAAATCGCATCACAGCGACCTCATTCGCGACTTTCTCCTCAGGGAAGAAGACGGCTCCGGGCTGGGACAGGCGTTTAACGACAGCACCAACTTCGTACTTCAACCGCAAGGAAATATTATAAGAACCCTTTCGGAGTATAGCAAATTCGGTAGCGTCGCCTCTGATGTGTCCGAGAATGGAGTTTGCTATCGGTTTCAAGGTGCCAACTTCGAGAAACTGGACGAGCCAGTTATCAGATGTATCCTCGGCCTGTTCCCAGGCCACATCGTCAGGGTACAGTTGGATTTGCACATTCGTGTAAGCGGTATAATTCAATGAGCAATGTATCACAACAAACTGTGAACTGTCTAGATTTTCTCTATGACAAGGCGTATTTCAAGCGCGGGAAAAGAGAGGTGAGGAATCATAGGGTTCCTTTGGGGGCTCGACCACATGACTCTTTCGCTGCCCAATGATGTATGAACATTCTTAGCCCAAATATGGGCTCAATTGTGAGTTCACGAGTGATATCTTTGCCTCTTTTGGTCATCTCAAACACGAGGGCGAGATCTTAGAACTAGACATTGTTGCTATAGTACTGGTTCCTAAGGTATGTACCCGTGATCCACTTATTTATATGTCCAAGTCTGTGGAGTTTTGTATTTCTTTGAGTCTACCTCTAGTTACAGCCTTGCTCTATTTCACTTTTCTTTTAGTAATATACCAATGGATGGATTCTATAGCATCGCTCCTCAGTTGTGAACCCTGACACTAGCGCCAAGATATCCAACCGCGCATGCGCTACGGATGCCTGCAGCTGCAGAGTGCCGAGAGTACCCTAGTTACTCATTCCACCTCTGTTCCCCCTTTTTTTGCTCCTGGAGCTGCTCACACTAAATACATATCTAACATACTCAAGATCCCTCAAGACATTAGGGCTAACAAACTGGACGCTGTGCAACATCGGAAGCAGGCAACGATTGCGCGTTGTCTCATGCATGACGAGGAGAACAAATGCAATATCCCGCTTGAGGAAGAAATGGTCCTTCTGCCAGCCTTGATCCATGATAAAGCGGTATATGACATTCCATGCCGATGTATGTACAACCGGAGGCTCATTTGACATGAAAAGCGTGGATACTCGGCGGGCAACTTGCGATAACGACGATATGCTACATACATATACCCCAAGCCTCCAGGTCGAATCGAACATGCTACGGAATACGACCTTCCTTAAACGAAGTGACGTTTTTAAAGCTGAAGCATAAGTGAAAAGGCATTTCATAGGTCCTTGCATTACATTAAAATGTGATAATGTCGTAGATCAGAAAGAGAAGCAGCGTTAAGTGTGGAAGGCGAAGAAGATCTTCAAGGTTTTATGCACAAAAGGCGCCTTTACATGGGATATATGCGCCGGAATAAATGTATGTAGAGAAGAAAAGGACCTCAAAATGCTATCCGTCGCTGCATATCAAGAAGAACACTCCGATCGAAAAAGTATCGACCAGGGCGGCATCAAACCTATAAGCACTTTACAGGTTCTGAGCGACGGTGGTGAGGATGGCACCGAGAGGGGTGCCAACAGTGGGGAGGCCAAGGCCGGTGACAAGCTCAACAACGTTGGGGGACAGCTTGATGAGGAGATGCTTGCCGTCCTTGCCGACGATGTGGAGGAGGTCCTCGATGGGCTGGGAGATGTCCTTGACGAGGTCACCGAGGGCAGAGGCCTCAGCAACGATGGAGCCAATGGGGCCGGAGATGGTGGTGAGACCGAGGCCAGCGACGAGGGAGGTAACGGAGGGGGAGAGCTCGATGAGGACCTGCTTGGCGTTCTGGCCGGTGACGATCAGGGTGTGCTGGACCTTGGGGGCAACGTCCTGGACGATCTCGCCGCGCTTGACGTTCTTGCCGAGAGTAGCAACGACGGTACCGACGGGGACACCAACGGTAGGGAGACCGAGGCCGGAAACGAGACCGGCAACCGTGGGGGAGAGTTCGATGAGGAGAGCACCAACGTCAGCGCCGACGACGGTAACAAGGTTGTCCACGACGGGGCCGAGGCCGGTGACGAGCTCACCGAGGCCGGAGGCGGAGGCGACGATGGAGCCGAGGGGAACGCCGAGGGCACCGAGACCGAGGCCGGAGACGAGGGAGGTCACCTCGGGGGAGAGCTCGATGAGCAGGACGCTGGCGTCAGGGCCGACAACGGTCAGGATGTTGTTGAGCTCGGGGCCGAGGTCCTGGACGAGGTGGCCGCCGTCGAGGGAGGGGACGCTGCTGGCAGAGGGCATGTCTCCGACGGTGGGGATGCCGCTGGGCAAGGGGAGGTTGCCGGCGGAGGGCAAGTCACCGGCGGAGGGGATGCCGCTGGGCAAGGGGAGGTTGCCGAAAGAGGGCAGACCGCTGGGGAGGCCGTTGGTGGAGGCCTTGGAGGGAAGGTTGTGGAGAACCTCAGTAACCTCACTGATCTTGGAGACCTGGGGGAGCTCGTTGAGCTTGAGCTCCTCGGCGACGTTGCCGATCTTGAGGCCCTTAAGGAAGCCATCAATACCGGTAGCCGGGGTGGGGGCAGCGAATGCAGAGCCGGCCAGAGCGGCAACGGCGGAGATGAAAGAGGCCTTCATTGTGAGATTAATGGGTATATAGAACTTAAAGAGTGACTGTTGCTGCTTAAAGAATGACTGCAGTGGGAAGCTTGGGAGAAAAAAGAAACACCGAAAAGCAGAGAAGCACTGTATTTATACACCGTGAGTTGATCATGATCTACAGGTACGATCTTGCTTGCTCTTTGCCCCTGGCCAAAAGAAATTTACTGCTTGTAAATGAGAAAGCAGTAACCTAGCTGGCGGGTCAGCTCCATAGCTGGTGCTATTCCGAAAGAGTAATTATAATGGACACTTATGATGCACAGAGCTATTAAGTGGGACTGTTTATCTCCATTGAGTCGAATTTATCGCCACTGCACCGAAGCAGCTGGAACAGGGTTAGCACAGGGTCCTCCTCAGGTGTGGACTGTCTGTCACCTGGGTCTTGGAAAGTTAAAAAGATATTAGGCATTTTATCAAACCCCTAATTCTTGTAGCTGAAGCAAGATCTTTGTCATATTGTACAGTTTTTTTTCCTTTCCCGAGCTCCAGAAACATGATTACACATGCTAAGGCATGAAGTCATAAAACCCCAATAGTGCAATATTCAAAATCAAAGTGTCAATTCGGCGACAACCGGATGTGAGGTTCAAATTAAGATCTGCGCGCCCATGTTTAGGGTGCATGGAACCAGAGGTCTAAAAGGCCTTAAATCGGGCCCTAGCGCAGGCTAGCGTGGGCTTATTCTCCAGGGCAGGGCGCCCCCGAGAAACTCCGTGACACATAAAGTTTAACCATAAATCCTATTTACTTTCTCCGCTTGGTACAGGAGATCTGGTTCCGCTCTCCCGTTACGAACTCTTGTTCCAGTCTGTATCTCTATCACCTCAATAACAATCAAAAGCTCTGATATTCTTCAACCCACTTTAAAAAGGGGATGGTCTGTCATGCCAGGGCCTCCGCCCGGCCATTCATTGCCGTACCTTGTTTTCCGTGCTCTGATGTCATTCTAACGGAAATTAAAGTGGAACTCCACGACTAACAAAGGATGATCTACAGCCCAACGCACACTCAGGGGACTCAAAACAGTGACAGAGTTTATAATATTATTTCCAAATCCAATAGCGTGGGATAATATCGCTGTGCTCCACACCAGCAATGACGGATGTGCCGTCATTCGTCCGTTATACTTGGTAACCACAATATAAACTTCCATGTTGTATGTTGTGGGGACTCCCTTTCCGTTTCCAATGCCTCAGGACCATGGTCCACTTGCTTGTCTCCAATGACCATCCTGACCATCCATAGGTATGGCCGTTGCCAGGGGTTTCATTGGTTGATCGAAATCGATTGACCGCTAAGACCGCCACGATTGACCGGAAAGAAGGCGATGGTTGAACTCTACTCAACTGGATTTATCCGCTATATGTAGTGTACGGAGTACCTATCGTCCGCTACTGTCGGCAGTTAGGATTCAACCTCGTGTTGAGAAAGCTTGGGTGCCACCAAATCTCCAAGGGGATGAGGGGTCTTGGGGTTCCCCCCAATTTCTGCAGTGGGATTTGCCGGAAGTCTGATAACGCATGGGAAGTCCAAGATACTCGTCATATTTTACAGTGATACAACATATAACTCAACCTACGTACTTGGGGATAGTTAGACATAATTACCTACGACATAGGTACTTGTCTGAAACAACTCTGCTGATCTTTCCATATTGGAATGCTCCGAAGCTGTTTGACAGCAGACTTGCATGATGCGCGGAACATTCTATTTGCCTGCCTATTCGGTCAGATCAAGTAACTTATAAGGTTCTGTCGACCCACCGGTGGACTTCGGGCGTGCCCCGTTTACACTACCATGGACTAGATTGGACAACCCCTGCTGCTAAGAGGACGATCATTATCTTGATTCTTTTCATCCTGCTGTTCGGGGTATGTAGAACAAGGCAGGCCGAGATGAGGAGGTGAGGATCCATTAGCTTTTCCACGCGTTCAATTGCCGGACCCATGTAATGTGCGTTTCTACGGGACACATTGGGCAGATTATGCTGCAGGCGTATATGTGCCGAACAAATTGAAGATGAATTCAGCAAGCATTCTCTGTTTAAACAACCAAGATGATATGTTTGATATCCCAAATTCAGAGCCCTATTATTACCATGGTTGAATCTACATAGCTGATGGATACGGAGAATATCCTTCATCCAATCAAACAGTCTGTAATGAAAGTTGCGATAGCTGATTTCTTGATGTTTGGGTCGTGCTGATCATCTCATACAGCACCCACTTGGCCTCCGGGTAGCTTCTCTTTGGCCATGGAGGGTACTGTATCAGGGTGCTGTCCACTGTGCAAGGTATCCAGCCCCCACGAAGCGCAGTCTGGACCTACTCACTGAGCCTGAACGGTGTAATGTGTAATTCCTCAGACAGAACAGATTTATGTGGGATTTATCCCATTGTACGAGCTGCATCGCCCCAGACACAGTTGGGCAGGTGCACGTTCGAAGACAATTGACTAGCAAACAGACCGGGACCTATTGACACTACATCTGCAGATGACTTCTTGGCACTTGGTTCGTATACAACTTGGTTATATCTGAAGAATACAATATTGGGCGTTGGGCAGATGAATCATGTGGCCAGGACCTGCACATGTATCAGCTCGTGGTGCACCAAATGGTAGTTCCATAGCATGAAGATATGCAGCTTCTCTCCCGACTACTCACTCTGCACAACTCCGCCCTTTGAAGAGACTCCGGGGTTGAAAACAGATCACACTGCTTCAGCATACATACAACATGGGCTAATCCGTTAACGGGATGTGCCGCACTGCATATTCCCGCATACAGAGTCAGCCCAGCTTGTCACAGCCCATTTCCGCATCAAATGACAAGAGGGGTTGGGATGGGTCTGCCTTTTCTCCACAGTCAGAATAATGGAGTGGAGGCAAGATTATAAACTTTCTTCAAGAAGCAGCTAGGACTTAGTGAAAGCATATGTGAAACTCAATATCGCCCCTTGGGACGCCCGGCACAGTGCTCAGGTCTGCAACAACTATGGGGTTCGTGCTTTGTATATTAAATGTTCTTCCCCAGAGGGGATTTAATAACGTTGGCTATAAATGGCTCTGTGGGGTTCATTTGGGAGAATTGATGGAGTCCAAGCATTTGACTGTATGCTATATATTCTGTATGATTGAGTGTTTAACTTCTATATTGTCAGAAAGTGGTGTGGTTTGTTCCACGCACACGTTGTCCGTCTGGTCCGTATGGTCGAAGCTGAAAGGTCCGGTGGCATCTACCCCA
This sequence comes from Penicillium turbatum, assembly GCA_030762825.1. NCBI lineage: Eukaryota > Fungi > Ascomycota > Eurotiomycetes > Eurotiales > Aspergillaceae > Penicillium > Penicillium turbatum. The sequence goes on from JAUJYX010000014.1 coordinate 1,050,352, forward strand.
TGAGGCAAGAGTCAAAATGATAGCGCGGCGATTATTGCCATCCCAACGCTAGTTGATGGTTATTGGGAGATTAGCACTCCTGTCTACAACATACGGGGGCGCTCAGGGGTCAAGTTCTACATGGGTACTTGTAGTGCTCGGACGACGCTGGTGCGACAAAGGTCCCAACATTGGAAAATGCCGTGCTGTTTCTGAGCTGCGTGGCTGCTGGGCGGCCTTCTTGCTATCTCTTAGAAGAATTGAGAGCTACGAGGTGAGTGGGAATCTGCCGACTCGATTCTCGTACAGTATGCCCTGTTTCTCACAATGTGCCTGCGAAGATAACCCCACTAGTTGAAACAATTCGCGGTAAATAGTATTATTCGTCATGCACAGCATGCAGGGGTATTTCTCCATATTTCTCCATATCCATAATCCGAGACGCTCGTTTTCTTCCCGAATTCCCATGCCAAAATGTTACACAAATAAGAATGATTATAAACCAATCTGATACCCGCCCGAGTATGCATCGCCGGCCAGCGGCATCCCCGATGACGGGTCATGATTATAGATTCCCTGGTTCGACATATATCCCATCGAGCCATCCATGAGAGTCTTCTCTATCGACGCAGACTCGATCTCGAACTGCTCTAGGTGCCCGTGCAAGTCCCACTTTCTGGCGCAGTACTTGAGCAAGTCGCGGATATAAGAGAGACAGCGGATGGCGCGGGCGTGGCAATTGAACAGGTCCTCATCGGCCAGTACTGGTGGGTCCGGAGTCCCGGCGGGGACGGGCGGAGGTGCTGGGACAGCGGTGCTGATGAGCTGGTCGTAGTTCTCGGATAGGACATCAACGAACAATCGACCGACCTGGTGGACACGCTGGATGTCTAGGTATGTCAAGAAGGGCAGAGCGCTGGGATTTTCCAGAACCTGGTGAATCTGGCTGATATAGTCCATACAGCGGTCGAAGAGGAGGGCTTTGTTATAGTCGTGGAGGGCTGGGTATCGATGCGAGGGTGAGAGCAGGATAATGATGGTATATAATAATTCGAGTCGGTACAGGAGTGAGAAATGGTTGGGGGCGTTCTTGGGGCATTGGTGGAACCACTCCCGTGCTCGCCAGCACAAAGTCCAGATGAGGGCCAGGGACTGCGGTGACGGATCGCGCCCACTGCAATGCATTTCTTGATAGCCCGCAGATAGAATCTGTCGAATCTTGACAATATGCAAAGCAGGTGCTGGACTGCGTAAGAAAATGTGGCTCTGCTCTATGGGCGCACCCGGTGATGTGGTGATTGATGGCAATGCAACTTTTACAGATCCATCCGAGAACGAGAAGGTTCTCTGCTTGGCAGTACTCAATCCCCTGGAAGACGGGTTAGTGAAAATAAGCGATCAAAAAGAAGGAGGAGAGCGTACCTGTCTAGACAGTAGATGCAATGGAACACATGCCGACGAATATCAAGACGATCGGCATCAGTCGCAACCTCGGTAGGAGGGTCCTGATGCAAGCCTAAATCGACAGCGACTTTAACAGCCATCCCAACTAAATACCACGTCCGAAACCGTGCTGGGTCAACCAATGAGTACTGTGCAAGCAATAGGATCGCTTGGATCCCTGCGATTGACCCGGGGCGAAGGACTTCCTCGGCGTATGTCAACGCGTCCGTGACGAGAGCCCATGCCCTTTGCTGGCTCTTATCATTGGAATGGTATGACACCGATGCGGAAGCGATGGCGAGAACCATGCGCAACATCCAATGGTCAAAAGGTTTGGCGAACCGGCCGCCTGACTGATATACCGCATCTACCGAGGTCCAAAAGCTCGTTTCGACGAAGAAGGGTAACTGAACAAAAACATTATCGAAGTAATGTTGCAGCAACGGGGTCGCCTCGTGCCGCGCAGGTAGAGAGTATGAAGAGGATGGTGGAGGGGAATCGGCTAGGGCGACTGATAGGAGGAGGTTGGCGAAGGAGGTGGTCGAGGTGATACCGTGGAAGTCTCGCGAAGTCGCATTGACCGACCTAAAGCAATACCAATCAGCAAGGCCGGAAAGTGTATTAGAGGAGGACTACCAACAGGAAACCAAAATCGCCCACCAAGTCATCAATGTCCGAGACCTCTCTGCGGTGTGCAGGACCTAATGGACCTTCGGACGAGGTCGAGGTGATCGACATCTCTCGAGCGATCCCATTCCCCTCGACGGACAGCGAGCTTGACCGGGCGCGCAACTGACCGATCTTCTTTTCCAGCTTCTCACAGTATCCTTCCAATGATGCGACATAACTCCGCTCTTTTCCCTTGGCGAATTCATCGCTCGCGCCCGAGCAGGAGCTCGCCTTGTTCACCCTTTCGCAAGCCGAACATGCGGGGAGCTTGCCATCACATCTGATCTTCGCAGTCCGACATCTCGAGCAAGCGGCCACTGGTCGACTCACTTTGAGCAGGGGATTATCCAAGAAACTCGTGGCTGCGACGGACATGTCTGCTCATTATACTAGAGATATACGGTCAGCGCAAATTGAGGGTCATGGATGGGACCCCTGCATATCTTCCCCCTCCCCCACCGTGGGCTTGAGCACCGGCCACAACAAAGATAGAGAGACATAGTCCGAAACGGCAAAGATACTCACATGACTGAGCCGAGAAAAAATAATAATATGCTTAGTTCCAAGCATATAAGGAGCAGCGTGCGCGAGCTGGGGAAGAGGTTAACTAATAATAATTGGTGGTATTAAAGGGATAAGCCATACCCGAACGTTTAAAAGACGTTGAAAGAAGACACTCCACTGGGAATTCCGAGGAATAATAGGCAATGTGTAGTGTGCTAATATAATAGCTAGTTATATGAACCTATAACTAACTACTGTGTATGTAGGTAACTAATTAGAGAGAGAGAAATTGGGCAGATCTCGGTGGAACCCGACGTAGTTTAAATTGCATTAAAAGGCTACTAAATTCTATTTTATATTCTAATCCTCTTTAATTATGTTTTAAACTGACTTTATAACTAAAATGGCTGGTTTATATTCGTTTTAGATACTCTGCGGTATTTCACTGACATACAATTCCCCTCCCCCCTCTTAGTTGAACTCAAGCGACCCCAACGTCTTCCTCTTCTATACACTCGCCTAAATCCAACCCATATTGATTTTCAGCTCTGCCACATTATCCACTCTCCAATAATTTCCTCCACTCGTCTTTAACCCTTTGCCAACGAGAGCCCCCGTCGCTTCCAAAGTCTGCGAATTACGTCTATCCAGATCTGGACCGAGGCCCCCTCTCTTTAAATCTATCTCGGTGGCCCCATTCCGGTGGTACACAACTTCCCTTACCTTTCTGAAAGAGAAAACTCCCCCCTTGTTAAGGCCCGGCCCATGAGCCTCAATATCATGTCGATTGTCTTCCAGCTCGTCTCTCTTCGAGCGAAGGTACCCTGGCTATAATTTCCCTGTATAACGGGGTTTGAAACAGTTGCATGTGATCGGACCTTCTTTTTGACCTTTTGTGTCTTAACATCCTCAGCCTCTTTTTGCTGTGGCCCACCATGACCTCAAGCCCGGACTACTCCTCCGCAGGGCTGAAGTCGCCGGAATCACACTCTTTAGAGCCACCAGATGGTCGCATTGCTCACACATTAACCGCTTGCACCAGGTGTAGACAGGTATGATGCGATCTCGCTCCTTCTCCACGTCTCTTCCCCCGCCATCTCGAAACATTTTCCCCTCTGTCCCTTGGCACCGATGACTTCTTTGGATCTTATTTTCTTTACGGTCTCGTCTCCGACTGACCCCACCCTCCGTGTAGCGAAAGTCCAGATGCGACCCCGGGATTCCACGATGTGCGCCCTGCGAACGAAGTAATGCCAAGTGTGTGTATTATGACTCGACTCGAGATTCCACCATACCTAGAACCTATATCGTGTCGCTCAGAGAGAAAGCCCGGGCGCTAGAAAGGGAGCTTGCCAAAGCTGAGAAGGAGATACAACATGCGGCAGATGCCGAGTTGATGGTGCGTGGGGCCGGGCGCATCCGGTTCAAGGAAAATGATGAGGCGCGATATCTCGGGGCTTCGAGCGGAATCGCGATGACCCGCTTGGTAATGGAGATGGCCAAGCAGAACACCGACTCCAAAAGCATCAAAGATGTGGTCCCCGAGTTTACGGCGCAAGAGATCAAAGAGGCGTTTGCGCAGGAAGATTCGAAGCCAACGTCCAAGATCTATCCCATGATAAGCTCGATTCCACAGGCCAACCTACCTCCTCGGGCACTGACCTATAAACTGATCGACCTCTTTGTGGCTAAAGGTATCTCGACCGCCCTCTCGGACTTATCCTTTCTAGCTCGTGTGACTAATTCGGTATGTAGCACAATCAATGCTTCCGACCCTACACGAGCCCACCTTTCGGCAAGAGGTAGAGGAGGTGCTCAATGGCTCCACAGACCCCGGTCAAAATTTCCAGTTGCGAATGGTCATCGCTATCAGCATGCAGAAAATGAGTACCGAGTATGCTGGCCTCGCCGATAGTTATTATCTTGCGGCATTGCCCTTCCTGGAACCTACGCTCAAAAGAATGGATTTAAGAGCTCTACAATGCCTTGTGCTTATTGCCTCGTATTCAATGTTGACACCCACCCGCACAGCTGCATACTGGGTCGTGGGGACCGCGGCCAAACTTTGTCAGGATTTGGGATTGACTGAAGAAGCCACCATCACAAAATCGCCTTGTGGGAAATGCTTAAATCCCTTGGAGATTGACATGCGCCGAAGATTGTTCTGGATCGTCTTATCCATGGAGCTCGGACTTTCTCATAGTCTGGGTCGATGCAGCAGCTACTGTGTCAGCCACGATCACATCAATGTGAAGTTCTTTGAACTGGTGGATGACCGGTACATCACCGCTGAGGGTGTGACTCCGGGAGCGAAACCCATTTTATCAAAGTGCCTTGCTGTCCACTTCTTCAAGATGCGATTGCTTCAATTGGAGCCGAGGAGAGTACTCTATTCGAACAGACGACCGACCCCTTTGAATGATCAAGATCCCTGGTTTACACAAATGTTAGCCAAACTGGATCACTGGATGGCCACTACCCCTAAAAATGACGATGGAAGTGGCCTCAGTGTGAAATGGTACGTTGATGGTTTGGGCTACCAAAATGCAACTCCGCTGACAATGCTATCTGCAGGTTCCAAGGGAGACGCAACACAATCCTTGTTCTAATGTATCGACCATCGCCGCAGATACCCGAGCCAACCGTTAATGCCGCGAAAATCTGCTATGACGCTGCTGTCTCCAACATCGCCATGCATAAAGAACAGATGGTCACGGGTTCTGTCGATCTGACATGGATCTTTGTGCAAGCTCTCTTCATGGCTCTCAACACCGTCCTTTGGACCCTCTCATATCCTGAAATTCGAAAGGAACACACTATCGAAGAAGTTCAAGGGCATTTGGATATGGCCCTAGAAGTGATTGTTTATTCCGCCGAGCGTTGGCCCGGTGTCCAATCTGCCTTGCTTCTATACAAGCGCCTTGTAGCGGCATGTCTGAAAGCTTACAGAACGGAAGAGTCCTTTGTTGTACATTCGCCTTCCAACCATCCGACGCCAACCTCCTCGCAAGAGGTCACGACTCCCCCAGCGATGTCCAGTCCATCAAGCAGTACGACTGCCTCCTATTATTCTCACAATCACCGTGGCCCCAACTCATCCATCGGCGATACTGCCTCCAGCGGCACCTATTCTAGGGGACAATCTGCCGATCCTACTTTTGGCCAAGTATCAACACCACCTGCAGTGGCCCCTGGACCTTCCAAACAACCACAAATACCATCTATTTCCTCGACCTTTGACATGCAGCCGCCTCTTACAGCGCAGAATGTGGCAGCACAGTATTCACCAGAAACCTACCCTGCGCCGACAACACTCTACCCCGATGTATCTGTCGACCCCAACACCCCTTATAACGCGATACCCTCAGTTGTACCTGGCCTGCAAGGCTGGGACCCCAACTTCTCACTTGCCTCAACGACCGCTGGTCATTTGGCATATGTTGATGCGACTGTCGATCCCATGAACTGGACCACTTCCATTGGAGACCAGTATTCTCAGTTCTTCAATGAGGCATTTCCGGTACCTTCGTGGCGGGAGCGCACACTCAGTCAACAAGAACAAATCGAGCTTTTGGCCTCCCTTGAAAACAATATACCTGATGTGTCTGCGCAGTTGGTGAATGAGTACAATGCTTATTATCAGTCATGAGATCTCATTTTCTGTCAGCACAGATGATTTCAGACTAAGAACTGTGGTACCACATGCGAAAACCTCTGCTTTGATCCATGAGAACTAATGCTATCTGGTCTTGGACTGAGCCATCTTCTGTCTGACTTCCGTAATTTATCTGCTTCATTGGCCCGACCCAGTTTACCCTCTGTAGTCTATTTTCCATCTATGACTCTATGCAACATAGATGATTTTGTTACTTGCTCCTTTTTTTCTCTCTGGGTCCGTACCTTCCCTATTGTCGTACCTTCCTTATTTGTCGTTCCTCCCCATTTGTCGTTCCTTCCCCATTTGCCGTTCTTTCCCAATTTGTTGTCCCTTCCCTATTTGTCGTTCCTTTTCCATCTCCAGGGCTGTCCTTCCCATGACTTGATCCTTTGTTTCTCACTCTGCATTCCCTGACCTCACTCCTCAACTATTGCAGAAATGTCGTCCCCAACGACTGACAGCTCTGCGGACTTGTATACTATGCGCAGATAAGACTTTGATTTTATCTGCTCCACCTGAATCCGATCCTCGAATCGGCGCTCGTACATATTCTATCATGAGCTACCTTCCAGACGGGCATCAATGTCCGTTGCCTTAATCAGATCAAGCTACTGCAGGTGAGGCCAGCCGCACAAATGACTCATCGATATCCTCCGGGCACCTGCAGCCAGATATCGAATGGAAGTCACCTGATGAACTCAGTCTTGTCATCCTGGGTCTGTCCCGATTTCCATCACTCAAGCACGCATCTTCTTGGGGGGGATCAAAGATCGGTTTACATGGGAAGGCAGTACTGGACCCCGGAAAATAGTCCTTTCACATGGACACGATTCGATTACAACAGGACAGTGGCTCTTGCTCTCATCGATATGGGCCTTCGGTCCATGGTCCATAAGAAGCAGAAGCGAAGAGGAGACGAAGTACAGACCCGCTGTGATGAAGGGAAAGCAAGCAGACTGGGAATTTTCCCGCTATCTAGGCGCCTGCGCGACAATCGGCATACCAAGTCGTTTATAAATGGGGAAATTGAAGGAAGGTCAAGGGCTCAGTGGCTTTTCATCCTGGGTCTGTCCTGATCTTCCAGCGAAAACAACCATTTGCTTGGGAGGGATCGAATCTTGGATTACATGGGGAGGGAACTACTGGACTCCCAAAAGAGCGTCTTTATCTCGACGCGATTTGATAACCGATCGAGTCACCGAGACAGTGGATCTTGCCCTCTTGAGGTGGGACTCCGGTCCATAACCAGCAAAAGCGAGGACGAGACGACCTACAAGCCTACTGTGATGGAGGAATAGCAAACGGGCTGGAAATTTTTCCGCTATCTCGGCGCCTGCGCGGCAGTCAGCATCCGAGGTCAAAAAGGTCCTGAATATGGCCAAGGGATTCGGATGGTCATTTCATCGGTCGCCCTCTGGAGCGTCAAGAGATGTATCAAGCAGATGGGCTGTACTGTACACTGAGTCGTGTGCAGAGAGTGCTGGCGTCACTGACGTCACCATTACCACCGCACCTACCCATCTCGGAGGACCCGTTCCCGCCTTCCTGGCCTATTGACCGGTCCGTCCTGAATAAGGCAGTGAAAGATTTCCTTCGTCTTTCCTCTCATCTCCTATATCTCCCTCCTGTCGTTTCCGACGCTTCTGCACCGACCCGACCGCTAGGCAGGCCGAAGCCAACAGCTACCGGACCGTCTACAGCCGCAGGACCTACTGCTCCAGCCTCGCTTCCACAGGAAGCTATCCCTGCTACTCTCCTGTTACCTGCTCGACAACCACCCTCGCCGCAGGACGCGATCCCGTCTCAAGGACCACGAACCCCCCCCCCCCCCCCCCCCCCCCGCCCAGGCATCTGAACCTGTTCCCGCCGCAGCCCCCCAACATCACGCGCACTTTCAGCGTGATATTATAACCCGTTCACAGCCTCGTTTCGCTGTGAACACCGCTGAGAACGACGTTAAACCTGCCACTATCACTGCCACTCCTGAGGCCAATCGCACCGTTCTTTTCAGCGAAGTCGCTGGAATCAAACCTGTCGAAACCGTTGGCTCTCCTGCTGTCGAAACTGTTGACTCTCCTACTGCTCACGCCCCATCTCTTGCAGCCGAGGCTACTGCCACTGTTCCTCCGGCTACCCCTTTCGTTTCTCGTTTGTTTCCTCTGCTTCGCTCGCCCGGAGGCCGAGCTTTTCGGGGCCCGGCAGATGTTACCCACCCGAGGAGGGTGATTAGTCATACTAGAGTATAGGTAGCTCTCCCGTCATGGGACCAATACATCAACATCATTCCCCCCAAGCTAGCAACATCGGTGTTCCGACTCTGCGTCCGTATCATGCTATCGTTCGTTGCAGTGCATACAAGATAGACCACCGGTACCGTGGGAGGGAGGCATTGCCTTTACGGCGCAGGACTTCCTGATAATACCATTGACCTGGCTATTCTCATCTGAAGGGAAGGAAAAGTGGAAAACGAAAAAAAAGATGATGAAGATGTTGCGTCAGTATTCTTGAAAGGCAGGGATGGCAGAAAGGTTTGGAAAGCGGTGAAGGCCCTTCGTTCTTTCTCCCACCCCAACTCAGTTCCATGTAGATTCTACAAGCAATCAAGTACCAGTTTTTTTTTTACAAGTTCATCGGTTTCTCATCTCGATCTATCGATTTGAATTTCGGGAATAGCTGTGCGACTTCGTAGACTTGCCCTCGGCACCACTAGTACTTGAAACCGGATCGATCTGCAGGCCAGCAAGAGTGGGGCTGATTTCGTTCGGTCAAAGTGGTGGTTCCAGAGGGGGATGGATAGGCAGTTTCGCTCTCAAGATATCTACACCATGAGATCATTGCTTTTCAATATACCATATCCATGAAGAGCGGGAGTGAAACAGGGCTTAATTGGACAGCCCTGCCACGTGACCTCCGTGCCTTCTTAGACAGTGTAGTTAGCAGAATGAGACATCATTCTCCCCTCTCCTCTTTTCGGTGACAAGTTGGTTGTTTGACGACTACAGCCCGTCGCCAGAACGCCGCTATGCCCCGGACGAGTTCGTTTTGGCGTTTGTCGATCAGCATTCGGCCGTTATCACGACCCCCCACAATCTTTCGGGTTTCCATCCTGCGTTCTCGTTCAACAGCAACATAGTAGTGCCTAAGCCAGCGGAAATTACTAAGACCACATGGAAGGACATGGCGAAGCTGATATATGATCGGTCCATAGATGTGCACCCCGTCCGACAGTCAGCGTGCGTGGGTCAGATTCCCTTTCATGCGGCTATGGGTGGAATCATAGTTAACAACGACATGGATACGTCCCCCGAACTAAGTGGTCCACAGGAATCACTACAGAATTCCGATGTCCAGGAACCCACGCAGAACCCTGATGAATCGGTAGGAGAGTTCTGGGAAATGATAGAGAGGAGGGAGGAGGTTATGCCAGGTGCATGGATAGATTAGCCACATTCAGAGAGCCTTGGTCCTGCTTCTCTTATGTGACTATAGACAATACTACTGGGCCTGATCAGGACAGAGATCCATATCTGCTCAGTAAATCTGACTCTGAGAGCCCTCATAAAAGCGGCGGCAGGTAACTGCGCAGAGCTACCTAAGTAAGTAGAGCTTTTTCATGCCGAGAAAGATAGGCTAGACCATCTGACATCGTGTAGGCCGCTCTAGATGGCCCGGCAGTCCGTTAATTCTTTGTATACTCTGTACAATACTCTTGACGGAGCAAGGAGCGCTGCATCGTCACGTCCAAATGGCCATGATATAGATACATGTATCATAGGCAAGTTCCTTAGGCAAGTCAAGGTGCTGGCTAGTTGTTACATGGGGCGAGGTTCAATCTAACCTTGGAAATCTTCCAACAACAACCTTTGCTTGACATTTTACCGCGGCAGGCAATGCAAACATGTAAGCACGAAATCACGAATGTAAGACCACGTTACATCGAGTACAGGCCCAGGCAGCTGGGAGTCCAGGCACGACCCACTAGGCCGTCAGGGCCCGCAAGCCCGGACAACGCTAAAGATGTACCCAGATGAAGCGCAAACTGAGACTCTCTGCCCTTCCATCACTCTGCCACTTCATACCGCGATATCTTATAACTGGCTTGGCTGGTCAACGGCCCTTGAATATCGCACAACATTCATAAAGAACATACAAAACTCAAAGGAATCCTTAAAACCATCTATCCTGTAATGGCCTCCTCAACTCTTTCTTACAACGGCCGCCTTGTCAACATCGGCACTCACTCTCTGTCCCTTTACACTCACGGCCCAGAGCCCAACAGCTCCAAAGACCCCGTCGTACTATTTGTCTCGGGTGTGGCAAGCGATGCCCTCAACTGGCAAGCCGTGGTGCGGCTACTAGGTCCCTCGCTACGAAGCTACACTTACGACCGTTCCGGCTATAACAACTCAGAGTCCTCACCTGTCGCTCCCTCAGCCGAGAACGTTGCTCTAGAGCTCTCCCTGCTGATTGAAAAGGCGCCCATCCCGAACCCTCTGATCCTTGTGGGGCACTCCTGGGCCGGCGTGCTCACGCACGAGTACTTCGCTCTGAAAGGAACTGATCAGCTCGCTGGTCTGGTGCTTGTGGATGCCAACCATGAGACAGCGCCACTGGTGTTGAACGTCAACGATCCAATTCTCTGGACTGTTGCCGCGGGTGTTGACCCATACTCCGCCTGGGGCGTGGAGGCGGGGCACAAGTTAACGCAGGAGGAGTGGGGCGCGTTTAAGGCGGCGGAAGCAACTGAGAAGTTCAAGCTGATTGAGCGCAAGGAGGATGAGAACTACATGCCCAGTTTTGAGACGCTGCGGAAGAAGGAGCTAGGTAAGAAGCAGCCGCTGCTTGGAGACAAGCCGGTTTATGTGATTGCGGGTACACGAAGTAGGGATTGGAGTGGATTGTATCAGGCGGGTGTCGCTAAGGGGAATGGGACGGAGGGGCAGAGGAGCCATGTCAGAGAGATGATCAGGACGGTTGATGCTAAGTGTGAGGGTCTCATGAAGGAATTCTTAGAACTTTCTACGAAGAGTGAGCTTGTCTTCGCCACTGAGAGTGGACACTTTGTTCAGTTGATGCAGCCGGAAGTTGTTGTTGATGGGGTGAAATGGGTCCTATATAGCCGACGAGCATCGTCTTAGTCGTTGAGATGACTGACCCGATATCTTGGTAAAATGGGAGCTTAACCCGGCATCTAGTGTGCCATTTTTGGCAGCTGATTTACCGTCAATTGGCATTGCGCTATAAGAGAGTCAAGGTCTCAATTGTATCGACTCATATTCGTCTCATTCTCGGCGTTTTAGGGGATGGACGCGAATGATCGCCGTGATCCGCCACCTGGCCCTATCGCCGCATAAACTCATTATGTGCACTGGATGTGTTCAAGGATAGCAAAAATTGATGATTACCAGGCAAGTCCTTTGCAAGGTAGTCTACAATTGTCTACAGATGTTAGCTAAAACCGTTGTGATATGGTTGGGACTGCGATATCGCTCCAAGATAATGAATATTCTTGCCATTCATTCCAAGGTTTAGATTTATGCTTGTAGTCTCTTAATAGCTTGATTCAATCCTATTGTAATATATTAATAAAAGAATAAAAGAAATAATCAATAGAGAGAACGAATAAAGAGAATGGAAGATTGTATTGCAGGCGCCAAGTCCATCCAGCCAAGACCCGTCACGTGCGTCTCCCAATTCGCCGTCATCCTCGCCGGCTTTGACCACAGGATCGTCTTCTTCATCACCCTCCTTCACCACAGCCACTTATCAGCCACCCAATTTGCACTACCTCTTGGGATTCAACTTGGTCCCTTGGAATGCAAATGATCGAGGTTGCTCGTTAAATGACCTGCTCGTCCGCTTGAGCGACCGATCGTGACCGGGAACCCCCTCTCTACTGGATTCAAAGTTTGCGATTCGGACCCAGAGCCGCTCTGGTCAATACCGTCTCTGCATGCTGAACTCTTCCTCGGGCTCTCATGTCTGATCGCACTCACCCCTCCTTCCAAGCCAGACCCCCCTCGCCTTCCTCGCCCGCGGCCGGGTCCCTGAAAGAGAACCATCGGCTGCCCATCTCCTCGGACCACATCCCCCAGACACCGACATCTCCTCCGTTGATGTCGGTCAGCGATCAAAGTCATGCCGATAACTTCACATCCTCACAAACGTCACCGAATCAGGCGACGGTCCAACCTCCGAACATCTCCTCCCCTCCATCATCTGCGCCGATGTCTACCCAAGTCTCCCAACACCCCTTAATGAGCACCACAAATTCATTTCCCACTCCTGCCAGCAGTGTCAGCGGCACTCTTGCGAATGCGACTTCTGCGGAGGATATGGACAACGGTGGAAAATCTATCAATCTGGGGGCACAGGATTCGGCAGAAAACTCGGGAGCAGGTCCCGCTCAACAATCAACTCAACGCACACCCACCGACCACGCTCGGCAGTCTTTCCAAACAGATAGCACTCACAGTTTTGCCTCCGCGCAGGGACAGCAGTTGACGAATCCTGACGCTATGGATGTGGATACCCAGCCTCCTCGCCGGGCAGATCCCCTTGACCTCAGTTTAGATTCTCTTCAGAAAGAGCTCACATCAGCTTTTCATCTTTGCAGGAGACGTAAGATTCCCCAAAATAAACCATGGCGTTCGCTGTGGGCAGTTGCGTGAACGCACTGATCTTGCACATTCTGGGAATTGAAGTTATTAACATTGTCTTTTACTCCTTCACAGCTTCGGTCGTTACTGGTCCAGATCCTACAGTCGATCTCGTTTCCCTCTATGGGTTAGGACCAATCGCGCACTCGGTAGCCCGCATGGATCCCGTGACAGGAGAGAAGATCAACCGCTTGAGGAAATCATACGAGGGAAAGCTGAAAGGACTGGGACTTGCAGGCCGGAACAAGTCCATGAAGCAGGAAATTGGTGCTCCTGGTAGTCTGAGACACATGACTCTATGGCCCGAAGAGGAATGGCAGAACCAGAAGGTGCATGGCAAGGCTATGAAGGTGGCAGACATGGACTCCGCGCTACAGGCTCTTCAATCACGAGCCATGCAGATGGAACCAGGACCGGTTCCCAACAATGATTTCTGGGAGGATATCTTGGGTCATGAAAAGCCGGCCAAGCATCAGTCACCTAGCGAGACTGGCAAGAAGGCTGCTCCAACTCCCACGGGTCGCCCGTCTACTCAATCCTATGCCGCATCTCCACAACCACAGGAAGCAGAGCGGGCACGTCCCAGCAGGGGTCGAAAGAGACATTACGATGATAACAGTTTTGCCGGCTATGGCGAAGGGTTTTTGGATGATGATGATGACCCCGGATTCTACTCGAATGGCGAGGGAACCGGAAAGAAGAAACGCAAGAAGGTATCACATTCCTGAGAACATTGACCTTCTCTTCATCATCAATTAATGACATCATCCAGGACCATGTTGCTAAGGTGTCAACCCCCATGTCTGAAAGAAGCGGTAGCTACGGGGTAGGCATGTTTGGCATTGGGGCCAGATGACGAAATGGGTCCACGATCATTTCGAATCAACCAAAAGCTGTTTCTGTTACTTTTTTCTTTCGATGAAAACCAAGTTTGCCCATATCAATCTAGGGAGGGTGATGGGTTTACCCGCGTCTTGCTGCTGTGCAAGGCTTGGAGACCTCGATGCCTACTTGGCTGCCCCCCTGATCCCTTTTTTTTACATTCACAGTACATGTTGCATCACGGTGCTGGATATACCCGGCTTCATCACTCGGACGGCGTTTTGGCAGGCGGGAAACAAAGTTATCCAAATGGATATGATCAAATGCTTTTACTTCGTAAGCTTTGTTTCTCCCCTTGTGCTTTTTTTCCCTCTTTTCCTTTCTTTTTTTTTATATCGCGCACAGCTATTCGACATCTTCACTGCTGTAATGGTTGGTCATTTTGCCTTTTTTTTGTTCCTGCAGACGGTGTTTCATGCTTTCAGCTCGTTTTCATGATTCTTCTGCCCTAGTCCAGCCGATCTGGATGGTCTGCTGTGTTCATTCTCAACGATCATAGGGATGTGTGCATGACACTCCCTTACATTTTTTTTAACATTCATCAGTCTTTGGTGCCTTGATCTTGCAGCATGGAGATATCATTCTACGATGGCAAGACAAGGGCGGCTGCAGAGCTAGTCAATCCATTCACTTGATGACACGATTTATTCTTTGTAATGTCGACGTAGGCCTTGTAGTCTCCTGTAGCTTATAGTTGATGTGCTTATAGTTGATGTATCTGCACAAGCAGCCGCATGATTGGGACCGTCCAATCAACAGATCTATCCCACCGTGGCAACCTTCTTCAACCAGCAACAGCAAGATTAACTGATTCCGCAGCCTGAACTGTCTTTGGGGATTCGGATAGTGAAGCCAGAAAATCACTGTCTCGCGACTGCTCCCAATTGGCTGTGGTTTGGGTCGTTAGGTAGCCGATGGTGCCTGTTTTTGTATCAGTGAGTATGATCTGGAGCTGATAGAGACTGTCCATGGTTGAGCAGTGAGTATAGGGGTGTGCATGATCTGATGCCAATTTGCCATTGCCGAGAAGAACATGGTCTTTACATCGGCATGGGCTCGAGGGACAGCCGGACAGATCGGAATGGGACAGTTGAGTATGAGAAATACATGTATAGATGTAGTTATATGCTGGTTGATACCAGTCGTTACAGGTATCTGCCCCTGTGTACGAACTTGCTTTCTGATGGAGTTTCTCTCGCCATGTAGCTCTGGATTTGGTCAAGTACTTATATCTTCGCTATTGGTTTTTATTGAGTTTGGTGTAATTGCTCATGCAGCCTGAAATTTTCTATATCTGTGGTGTACATATGATCCTCGTATAGAAGCTTGGCGAGGCATAAGCATAGAGAATTCCTCGCATAAATGGTCTGAATAGTCAAACAAATTTGGTGGTCTAGGGCGAAGTACTGGTGTGGCAGGTTCTCAGTCACATTCCCCTACTCTTCTTCTGTGGTCATTCTGCACTTTGCCAGGAAGCATTTACACAAAAGCAAAGTGAGTCCTAAAGTACCATCACATACATAATTACCGATCATATGAATGTTTCAGCCATTTAATGGGACAACTGACAATGCATGCAGCTCTCGCAGTACGGACATTGTGCATATCTCATTTCTTCTTACAGAACCAATTGGCCGAGAGATGTTCAGCTGGCCGGGCATAATGTCACCAAAAAGCCGATGGCTGCTCGTGAGCCATACAGAATGCTGACATCTTAATAGTCATGGGGCACACGAGGGAGTCGCAATCTCCTGGCTCGTGCATTCCATGTGCCCTGCCCGCTTATGCTCTCAATAAATGAAGCTGAACTGCCCTGATTCTTCCAAAATTATTGTCAATGCCACTCAAGTCGCACTTGGGCTATTGACAACATGCCTTCGCCTATTCCACAGCCAAAGGGGTTTCCCATCGTTGGAAATCTCTTTGATATGATCCCCGGCAATGTCTGGGCTTCACTGAACAAGCTGGCAGCAGAACACGGCAGTGCTGGCATCTTCAAAGTCAAGATTCTCGGAAAGCAACTCGTCTTCATTACGAACGCAGCTCTCCTTGAGGAGATCTGTGACGAGAAACGCTTCCGAAAATGTGTCACTGGTCCAATTGTCGAGATCCGTCACCTTGCCCATGACAGTCTCTTTACTGCTTTCCACAACGAGGAAAGTTGGGGTATCGCGCATCGCATCATGGCTCCTTTTGTTTTGCCTGAGGCCGTCGAAGAAATGCACAGGGACATACAACTCACAACAGATGATTTGATCAAAAAATGGACCTCGACAACCGGCACCAGGCAAAATGTAGATGTTTCCAACGACCTAGACCGTCTCAACCACGCCGCCAACATGCAATGCTTCTTCAGCCAGTACGTAGACTGCGTTCTCGGTGAAGAACCCACCGTCATCAAAGCAATGACCGACACAACCTTCGAAGCCGTCCGTCGCCCAACACGACCCAAGCTCCTCACCCGACTCTTCTACCAAAGTACATTCGACAACGACATCCAAACCTGCCGCGACTATTGCGCCCAGATAATCGCCCACCGACGCAAGAACCCAATAGACAAGCGAGATCTCCTCCACGCCCTCCTCTACGAAAAAGACCCCGAAACCGGAGCATTCCTCCCAGACAACCGCATCATCGACGAAATAATCAACATCTTCATCGGCAGCGCAACAGCCCCAAACCTCCTCACCTTCACCCTCTACTACCTAACCAAGAACCCCTCTATCATAACCCGCGCCCGCACCGAAATCGACACCCTCCTCGGCACGAACAACCTCCAACACTCCCATCTCTCGCACTTACCCTACTGCACCGCGATTCTCCGCGAATCCTTCCGTCTCTGCGCCACAGCACCAGGCTTCAATATCGAGCCTTTGCCCGCTAACGGTCCCGTCCTTCTCGGCGGCGAGTACGAGATCCCCGCCGACCAGCCGCTGATCGCGATCCTGGCGGCTGTGAATCGGGATCCGGCGGTTTTTGAGGAGGCTGAGGCGTTTAGGCCGGAGCGGATGCTTGGCGAGGCATACGAGAGGCTTCCTGGTGGTGTGAAGAAGGGGTTTGGGAACGGGAAGAGGGTTTGTTATGGGGAGCGGTATGCGTGGGAATGGGCTTTGCATGTGCTTGTTCGGATTATTAGGGAGGTGGAGTTTGGACTGGTAGATGGCGGGTATAGTTTTGATATGGAGGGGAGGAATTTTAATGGGGCTTTTAGTGTTAAGCCTTATGGGATGTTTATTACTACGAGGAAGAGGGGGGGAAGTGCAGTGTGAGTTGATTATGTTCTATGTGGTTTTGGCTTGCGATATTGCGTTCTTGGTGGGAGCTACTTATTGTGTAGTTAGTTAAGTCTGGTTATCTTGGGTTCGTACTTAATTGAGATATATTTATGTACTATCTGCAGATACACGGCGTAGAACTCTTTCTCGGGGTTCCGTTTTTGAAGACAATCCCTAGGCGATTACTACACCACAACGCTAATTGACGGTAAATCGGCTGCCGCAAATGGCTACCTTGGACGCCGGTTTAAGCTCCCTTTTTACCAAAATCTTAGTCATCATAACGTCACGTGCGCATAATATACTTTTGATCACTGAGCAGTGCTCGGTGCTCACTGAGCACTCAGGGCTGCTTAGTGATCTGCTCACCCTTCACTCAGTATGCTCAGGGCAATTGATCAGTGATGACGTGATGCTCAGTATTCTTCAGTCCGTTTGTAGCCGCTCCAGACAAAGATGATAAATCGTCTGTCTTGCGGAGCCATCAAGACCGGTTCCCAATATTTAAATGGTCGCCCCCCTCCCTATCAACTTGTAGTGTAGCCTTTCTATAGTCGAACTCACCAGCAACAGTCTTTCTGCATTATATCTCTCCAACCTTTCTTCTGGGCAACTGTCATTATCGCCATACCAACCAGCTTCTTTCCTATTCAATTTCCTAAAGCGTGCCACTATTCTCTGGTATCTACTAGGCTTATTGCTACCTAAAGCCATAACTGTTTTAGACTCTTACGCTTCCTATATTAAGGTAAAGATAGTACCTAGCCCGGAGTATTATATTCAGCGCCGCCGACAACTAGAGACGAGTATAATTTAAAAGCGACATACTATATCCACGAAGAACAATATTGAATATATCAAGAGAAGATAGATCAAGTAGGCGCCCGTTTCTATTATATCTAGGAGTATCGCGCTGATCAAAGCCTAGGCATTGTGACTTTCTAGGGAAAAAGGAGTACTTAAAGTCTCTCCACGTAGTAAGGAAAGAGGACGTGATAATATTTCTTAAATAGATCCTATATAACTCTAAAATAAAAAAGTTCAGTAGCCTATATAAGAACTAGCGGTTATAGTGTTAGCTCTATTATAAAGCGGTAGGGCGTAGCCTCTACGTAAAAAGCTACTAGGATATCAATAATATAGGTTTTTCTTACTCTCTACTCTTTTTAGTTTCTAACGGAAGGGTGATAGTATATAAATAAAGACCTAGTTAAACGTTTTAATCTAGATAGGTCTATTAAGGAAAAGCCTATTATAAACGTCGATAATTTATATATTGTGCTTTATTACCACTAGACGAAAGATACTATACTATATCCGGACGGCCGATAAATTATCTAGCTCGCTTTCGTTTTACTTATATCGGCTTATACTATAAGCCGACCGGGGGTATTAGTATATATTGAAAAGAACGAGTAGACTAATATCTAGCACTTCTTTAGAAGTATAAATAAGGTTAACGCTACTAAAACCGATAAAATAGATAAATAGGATCTTAGAGATAAGGATCTAAAAACACTTTACTATAGCTAGATAAGCCTAATACTTCTACCGAATCCTAGTGGTATTTATAATTATCTTATAATAGAAGTTGATTTGAAATATACTAAGGGCTATAATAAAAGACTAAAAAAGTGAGTATAGATCTATTAGGTACCCTGCCTTTCCTATATAAGGCTAATCATAAGGTAAAGGAAAATATTCTTAATATTTAAAGTAAAATAGCTATTCTTTGATATTATCATACTTATAGTCGCTATAGCCTTCCTCGATAGAGCGTTCGAGAGTAAAATCCGCTCGGTCGAGGATATTTTTACCTCCTAGGTAGAACCGCCGCGCTATTCTTTATAGTTAAGGTTTATAAAATAAAAGCTTAATATACCTATCTATCGTTAGCCGATATCGACCTATTATAGTATTAGTACCTATAAGATTAAACCCCTAAAATACTATATATATCTATATTACCTTAAAAGGTTAAGTTTTATAGTAGGTATACCCCGTACTATAAAACCTTATAATCTCCGGCGTGGCACTAGTAAGGCTATTAAAAGTAAGTTCCGATATAATATATATTATAATTCCTAAGCTAATATAGGCACTCTATTTAGAAACTATACCTCTTCCTTTACTCTAATAGGTAATAGGCTATATATATACTAGTACCTTTTAGATATATATAAATCAATATATCTAGTCCTATATTTAAGCTATATTTCTTAGAATATCTTCGGAGGATATATTAATAAATATTCTAAGTCACTAAAGCCGCTATATCGACCCTTAAGCTCCTTCTTATTACGACGATTTACCTATTACTACGCGAGCCTTACTTTCGACTTACCCTAAAATAGTTAGCCTATAAGAAATATATAATTCTCTTACTAAAGAAGCTAAAGAGATATATAGATCTATAAAGAACGTAGCTAGTACTAAAATTAGAGAGTTTAAAGCTAAGACGGAAGCTATATTATAATATACTAAGGTAAAATTAAAGAAAGATATATTTAAAGGAGCTCGCGGTAAATTCTTTTCTACGATTAATACTCTTAAGATTAATAGATAGCTCGATCCCTCGCTTTTAGATATTAATAAGTAGGCTTATATACCGAGAAGATCGTTTATCGTTTAGATAAGCGTCGCTAGGTAGCGGAATTAATATAAATCTCTATATAAGATCTTTTAGAGAAAAATAATATAGTATAGCGAGTCACTCTAGTTAATACTCTAATTAAGCTTAGCTATATTTAGAAAGTACTACCTAAAAGGTTAAACCCTAAGAGATAAATCGAATATACTATTAGTAGTAATATAGTTTCGCTACTAAAAGAACTACCTTCGGCGGAAATAGAGTCTTCTTTATTACTAGAACCCTAAGGCTATCCTATCTTACTTACTAATCGATATTATCTTTTCTATATTTTTAAACTATAGTACTAGTACTACTTTACCTTATCCTAGAAAGCTCGAGAATATTTCGAAAAATATCTTCGGAAATATAAGCTAATTAAGCCTATAAACTATCCTAATAGATATTACTAGCTTATATTAAGTGGATATAAAGCGCTTAAACGCTATATAGAAGATATTCACTATATTCGTTACTTTATAGAGGCCTAACGTATTTAGGTAGGTTTCTAGGTCTTCTCGGGATCGAAGAAAAAAAAGCCTTTAAGTATACTTTACTAGGAAATAGCGCTATAGTATAATTACTTTATATACCTTTTCTATTTAGTTTATAATATATATCCGATAATTTCTCTATAGATTAGGGCGTAGAAGATGATTAAGTAGTAGTATAATATATAGGTTTTAGTACCTTTATTTAGATTCTACCTAATCGAAATACCTATATAGTAAAGATATTCTAGGTTATCCTTTTCTTACTCTCTAGTCGACTATCTCCCCCTCTAATAAGCCTAAACCCTTCGATTAGAAAAGATATAATATAAACTAGGGGTATATAGTATATCTAAAATTCCTTATAGATAATATCAATTAAAAGTAGAAATAACACTATATACAATTACACACTTAGATATTGTAGAAACCCTAATATAGCAGACCAAATATAACTTACGATATATTTTATAGATCGATACAATTTTGCACCGCCACAGCCACGATTATATAAGAGCAAAGAAAATAACCACAGAAGTAAGGTAATGTACACATTGGGTTCAATACCGTATCATACGTCGTTTTAAAGGCTTTGTGTAGCCAGGCATTTAGAATTCAGCATGTTAGACCGCTTTTTTTGGCTTATAGGCACATTACCAATCCTCTAAGAAAACCGCAGAACGAACGACTTTTGACTAGCTGATCTCAACACTCAATAAGACTGATATAAAATATCACCTGCTTTTGGTATCTACGAGAATCTAATATATACGCCTTATTGACTTAAAAAAACCGTTGTTCAAAGTAAAGTGATGATGGGAGGTTTAAACGGGCAAAAAATGTAATTGATACAGGTCAAGAACGCAATAGTCACAGGCTTATCCTAAAAGCTGCGATTTAATCATGGCCAGTACAGCGATTAGAGTCGCTATCCCAACCATCTCATTTATTTACACACCGTGCCACCCAACCAACGCAGTTAGTTAAATTTTGACCGGCTTTATAAACGTTTTGCACAGCCTCAACGTCAGGAATTAGCCCAAGCCTCCATATGATTTCAAAATATACACAAAATCCCGATGACACACAGCTCTCTACGAAGGGTGCCTCGTATAGTGTCAGAATATACCATGGCTCCTGGGCTTCGTATAATTACCACCACCAATTCACTTAGTGTCAAAAACTCGTGGAGGGATAAACAGGGGGTGTATAAACAAGAGGTGTATAAACAAGAGGTATATAAACAAGGGGTGTATAAACAAGGGGCGTATAAATAAGGGGTATATAAATAAGGGGTGTATAGATATAGATTTTTAATATCCCCGAGAATAGCTAAGCTTAGGGATTTCCTCTAATAAGGATGTTTATAATCACTGAACTATCTACGAACGCGTATATGAACGTTTACCTAAGCCTAGAGTGCGTTGGGACCGATGGGTTAACCGCGTTGAACTGACGATGTGGATCTAACGGCGTTCCCCGAAGCTCGAGTGTGGTGAAAGATATAAGCACTCTAGGGATTGGTATATAAAAAGATCTAGGCTCCGGTGGTATATATATACGTTCGCTACTCCCACTGAGCCGTGGACTAAAACATAGGAGCTACGTTCGGAGAGAGTGGTTGAGAGAGAGCGGTGATAGGGGAGAGTGGTGAATTAGGAGAGAGAGCTTAGCCGCTTTTTAGCACTGTAGACCCTACTATATCGCCTATAAAGGTGTAACTCTGCCTTAGAAGGAGATATAATAAGGGACTTTTTACCGTATTCTGACTCTCCATTTGGTTTATTTATATTATATATAAATTTCACCCAAAGATCGAAATTATATCTCGAAACCCCTTTCGTACTTGGACTAGCCACTTTAGTATCTACTCTGTGGTTAGTTACTTACTACTCTATAATTGATTATTTAGGCGCGGGAAAAGAGGTTAGAGGGTTCGA
The DNA here is from genome assembly GCA_030762825.1 of Penicillium turbatum. Classification (NCBI taxonomy): domain Eukaryota; kingdom Fungi; phylum Ascomycota; class Eurotiomycetes; order Eurotiales; family Aspergillaceae; genus Penicillium; species Penicillium turbatum. Next base: position 1,072,481 of record JAUJYX010000014.1, read on the forward strand.
AGCCGGGTGCTAGGCTCTGGGAACCGGTACCGAATCGGTCAAGGTCTCTACCGACAGTGGCAATAATATTATATTAAGCACGAGTAGTAACTATAACCCTCCTTACGAGGATATTATTCCGAGTGAAGTAACTTGGCATCATTCATAGAGAACTATTTCCTATATCTAGGCTCCCTATTCCAAAGAAGCAGACAGAGGTCGCCAATCTGATTGCCAACGATCTCGCCTAGGAGTTCTCCTATAGAGCTGACCTCATATTTATTACCATGGAATGGTCCAGGCGACCCCCCCCATTCCGTATCAACCTATTAGATTACTCAATTGATATAGGTTTCGAGTATTCAATGGGACCGGTTCAATAAGCCTTCTCAGTGCCAGTAGGTCTAGTGTATCTGGAAAGCCATCCGGTGGATAGTTATCTGGGATAAATGGCTTAATGTCAATATCTGAGGCGTGGCGAGCAGCGACATTCTTGTCACACGAATAAGAAGTGTCTAGCCCTTGTGTCGAGCTCTTGGATTCTTTTTGGTTATCACAAGCGGCGTGTAGACATTGTAAGCACAAGTAGACACTGTGTCAATCGGACGATGCCTACCGGCCGCCAATGCCACTTCAGTAAGCCACCTAGCGTCTCTAACCCTCACTGTAGAAGGGTTGGCTGGCTGATCCCAAGCACACCGCTCAGCTATAGACGTAGACTATACCACAAAGGGATACTTCGTCGTGGATCTTATGATCGGCGAACCGCGGGACACTTCGTTTGTTGGCGTAAGCTATGCGAGATAGAAATTGTTGATCTGTTCTTTCTGCCGGCACTATATTCCGTCCTGGATTCAGCGTGTGATTGATGGCATTATGAGAGGAGTCACTTGGACAAAACCGATAAAAAAAATAGAAAATGGAAGAAAATAAAAGAAATAAACACCTGGGTGCTTGCTCTTCGCTCGTTCAAATAGAGCGGCTTAACGCGGTGTACTACGTGGATTGACCTGTTCAGCTCGAGCTACGGGTAGAAGGCTAATTGACCAAAATCTTCTTGCAGGGACATAACATCCAAGGGCTCGATTGGCCAACACCAAAAACCCACAGTATGCAATCCCATAACGACTGCCTGTGATTTCTGTTTGCGGTGTTTGCACTGCCTCATGTTTGCCCAACACCTGTAGTTAGTTGCAGATAGTTTTTGCTTCCTCTCTCTCTCTCTCTCTGACGAATCAAGACTTTTTCTGCTGCGCCCCTAGTATTCCAACAGGTTATCAGCCCTTTGTTTTTGGCGCTATACGCGCTATCCCCTATGCGAAGGTGTCACGTCCCACCTTCTTTCTCGGTATTTCCTAAATAGGAAGTATTAAAGCGTTAAACTACTCTCCGGAGCAAAATTACGCGTTTTTTTTCGGTGTAAAACTGCTATAGCAAAACTACGCTAAGATGTCTACTAAGAAGGATATCGCTAATTTCTAGCTCGATCGTCATAAGTAGGATATCACTACGCTAGTTCGTAGTAGTTCCTACGCTGAAGGGACAGAATAACTAGCGAGAATAGGAAGCTAGCTTTTATCTAGCACTTAACGCCTAGAATAGCTTTTACGTGTATATAATCTAAGGTTATATACCCCTCCTAGGTAAGCCTCGACTCTACGACTTAATACTTAATAGTGTTCGTGCGTTATATAGCGAGAATAAGGTTCCCTCGAATAATGCTATAGAGGCTCGTTTAGAGGACTAGAGAATCCGAAATAGGACTCGTAATAAGGAATATCACGAGGATTATAAGAAATGGTATAAGTGTAATTACCGCGCTAGAGCTCACCTTACGGCTACGGTTTCTCTAGACATTAATAAGTCGATTATACGTATCTTAAATGTTAGAGAAGCGTATTAGGCGCTATAGAAGCTATATATAAAGCTATCGTATTAAGCGGTTTACTAAAAGTTCGATAAGCTTATTAATATAAGGTATAAATTAGGGTCCGCTACGGAGTTTATACGTAAATTCTAGGATACTTTTCGTGAGCTTATCGAGGTTAGAGGATCGATACTAGACGTTATCTAGCTTTCTTTCTTTAAGAAAGCTATTATCACTAATCCTCGATACGCGTTATTTCTTTAAAACCTTAAGATCGATAAAAAGAAGCGAAGCTTTATAGACAACGTCTATATCTAATTTATCGCGAACGAAAGCGTGAATAGGCAGCTTAATTTTACTAATCCGACTACCGACTACTCGGCTAATTTAATATCGTCTAGCGATAGTAAGTTAAATAAGAAGAATAATAGTAAGTTAAAGGATAAGAAGGGCGATAGTAAGGATAAGAAGTAAGATAAAGATAAGGATAAGGGTAAGAAAAAGGAGTATCGTGATTATAACGATATTTTTTATCGTTTCTATAATACACCACAACGCTAGGTAACGGTAAATTCGATGCCGAAAACGGCTACTCTTGACGCTGTTTTAAGCGTCCACTTGACTCTGGATTTTCTCCAAGCTAGATTATTGCACCCCATAGTAGAGATTACGTCATTTCCTTCCTACTATGCTCCTCTCCGCTCTATTTACTGTTGAGTGAATTGCGCCTTCCTGTTGTTGATAGCCATTCGAGGAAAGTAATTTCGAGGTTTAAGAAGCTCCAGCATACTTGCAATGAACTTAAGTAGAACAAGTTCACGACTTGAGCCGCTTTGCGCCAATATTCCTTGATTCGTTCAAGTGTTAACTGACTCACCGATCCGAACGCCCCTCGAGACCCCCAGATCTACCCCCGACCGAGCCCAAAATGCCCTCAACAGATGAACTGGAATTGTCCTTTGGGGACCTCGAACGAGATCCTCAAGAGCTTGTTGCTGCCGGTTTTCGTCCCGTTTGGAGCTTTGCGGACGGCTATCCTGGTCCGCTGCCAGCCGACATCGCAGAATGGATCGATCCCGAGCTTGGAACAAGTTCAAGATTTATTGGACCAATGTCAAGCCTATTCTGGTTGGCAGGACTCGATGATCTAGTCGCCGCGATTGATAACCCGACTTATACTATGAGTGACGAGATTATCAATATTCCCTCGAATGCCACGATTCCATTTATGGTGAATCTGCTTTGGGAATATGGAAAAATCCCTTCCGTCGTCTACAACATTCAATTTGATCTTCCTCAAGGCCCTATTGTGGCTCGACCTGTGAGACATGAGATACCATCGATTGTAACGGGTTCTCTTTCGTCTTACAATCTACTAGAGCTTTTCCCTATATGTCGTCAGCGAGATCTCCCTCGACAAGTTCATTCTGCTCGAGTCTCCTGGACCAAGAATAGCGCCCGACTAGCGCGAGACATTGAGCGTGATTTTACTCGCGCTTTGGGGGGGAATCTGCTTTACCGAGCGCTGCCTACAGAGTCTTTGTTCTCATCAATGCTTTTCTTTATACCTATAATCGCCTCGTCCAACAACGATAATGAATTTAGGCCTGGAATTTACACGATAACGTCTCTCGAGCATACTCTAAACTATACTACTATCTAAGGAGCTCTCATGGTTTTTCAGAATCCTGAATTCCGGAACCTCAATGTTTCGGAACTCAGCGGAGACGATTGGACTTTCATCACCAGTTATTTCTCGAGGTACCCAACGTTAAACGCACGAGAACGACTTCCGTCTGCTTTTGATAATACGGACGTGATTAGAGGGGCGATATCCACAGCTAGACGCGGGAAAGGCGCCGCCTATATCCCTAGTCTAGAGACATAGTTAGTCGCGGTTAGCTATACAAGCTGTGGTGCATTAGCGGCGTCTTTGAGAATGATCATTTGGTTCGAGTAGTGGTCGCTCAAGGAATTAAGTGTCTATCTGGGAATGTGTCGTCCGAATACCTTTATTGCTACGTTTATTGCTAAGAGTGGTCGCTTAAGGGATCGAGTATCTGCCTTAGAAAATGTCGCCACTCACAGAATTCAATGCTTGCTTAATTCCCCCTGCAACGTTCCTACCTAAATCACTAATTACAGCCATTTAGAATCACAGAAATTTCTTCGGTTCTCTTCACAATGCAGGCATGACAAAGAAGACATTGGCGGAGCAAATTCGCCGTACTTTGCAGCCAATCGCCAAGCCATTCGCGGCGTTAGGAGAATAGCTGTAGAGCGAGTTCCCAGGAGTCTGGCTTAATTCATTCACGCTCTGGCGGATCTCTTGCTCGAGGCCATACTAAATCTGGCATTTTAAGTCGCTGTTTTACGTCACGCGGTGCAGCGAAGTGTTCCAGACCCATTCCAGAGCTCTAAAAATACGTTCCCTAGGGTCCCAGGAGCGAGTAGGCTGCAGCGCGGTTACCATCGGAGCAGGTAAAAGGTGGTAAAAGGCCAGAAAACAAGATTAGGAATGAGCGACGGGGTGAGCGCTCAGGGTGCTCAGTGAGCAACTCAGGCCCGCTCAGTGAGCAGCTCAGGGTCGCTCAGTGGGCTGCTCAGGGCGGCGGCCTGACTAACTCAGTCTGGGCTCCGGGAGCCGATCGCTTCCCGAGGCGGTAGCCTTACCGTCACCAATATTACAGTTAGGAATTTACATAGTCGAATCATTCAGGTAGTGTTAGGTAGTCTGGATGCCTATAAGCTTTGAATTCCTTAAGACACATCTGCGTATATATTTAGTACCGCCGAGCCGGATCCGAGTCATGTAGATTTGGGGAAATTCTCCGATGATAGAATGCTTGGTTGTCTTCATTCTGGCAGTTCAAGACGTTTGATAGTATCGATATGATATTCTCAAAAGCAATGTTGATATTGTTCTAGGTTTACGAAGTATAGAGCTCAGTTCCGTACGTTTGGGTGATCCATATGTGTTGTAGATCTTTACGCTTTACATAAGAGAAATAAAACTCGCAAATTACCATTAATCTTGCAATTTCTGAGGAAGGATAATGTTCTTGGTCCGCTATATATATTGCGAACCTACGAGTCCCTTCCGTTATGTCTACACATATATGACCTTGTAAGCCAATCATACTCAATGCCCTTATATATATATATATATATTATTCGAATGAGATCAAGTAATCATGAAAAGATTAGTAGGTAGATAAGTTCCAAGAATATAATGCATGAGTTGAGCGTAATGAAAAAGAGACACGGTGCCATAAGCCCAATCCGAGATCAACCAGAATCCTCACAGGTACCCTTGCCTTAGGGGAACTCTTCAATCTTGGCCGGGTGGGTTCTTAAGTTCCGCAGTTCCAAGGTTGGTCAGTGGGACCAATTAAGCTTAGACCCGAAGCCCTAACTTGATGATCACCATTGCAGTGCTTTCTGCTTTCCTGCTTAAAATTCCATATACGATAATGATTACAAGTCAAGAATGAACAGTAGGGTCCTCGGAACTAAGAGTTCCACGCGAACAAGAAACGAACAAAAAAGAATTTGAGCAGACGTCAATGCTCTACGTAACTTTCCGAGCACACCCCAGATCAAGATAGGATACCCTGTCGTGATCGTCATTTTTACATCGTCGCGAAGTCTATTCTCAATCTGCTTGGACTCTCCGGACAGGGAGAGTCCGTAAGCATCGGAGATTAGCTGGTGAGCTTTCCGATTGGTGCCATGAGGTTGTCCGCGTCAGAAGCTCAGTGCTATCATTCCATGCCGTTATGACTTCCTTCTTCAGGACTCTCCTTGATCAGACAGCCTCAATCAAGTGACGTCGTCCTGAAAAGCCTTCCCTGAGTACGCGCTCACCAAGCAAAGACAAAGGATAGTAAAGGAAGGTAAGCCTGCCCTCCTCTGCATTCGAGCTTTTTCCTTACAGCGTTTCCCCAGAGACAAGCTCCCCAAATGTTGGCTAGTCGATCTATCGCGGACCGAAAGATCAAGGGCACCCATACGCAAGCTCTAGCTAAATATATCAAGCTAGACTTAGGCAACTGCGGAAACGATCCCCGTAGCTAAAGGTGAGGGAGGGGAGCTATGAGAGCTACGAACATTCCTGAAGCATCCGAGCTACCCAAGACCTTGGAAAGCTCTTCTTCCAATCGCGTGTTTTTAGCAGGCATGTTAGACTAACGTGTGCCCATGAAAGCTCTTGGGACGATAGCAGATTAAGATAAAATGTTCGGTGATCGTATCATTTGACTCTCTCCCTTCATTCCAACTCCTTAGCTACAGCTGTAACCTCGACCGCGGAGCTCGAGTCCTGGATAAACGCGAGGAATGTTAGCACAGATTACCCTTCGGAGGATTTATTTTACCAATTAAATATTTAGTGTTTAAATAAAAAGAGGCGTGACAGCTGCGATGTCTAAGATTTCGGAAAATAATCCAGCTTTTTATCAGTATGTCGACAAAGATGGCGTCCAAGGTGATCCTCTCCAACAACACCCACAGCAACTGGATGAAAGATCCAGGATTGCGGAGACTAAACCTGGGGATCGGGTTTATGCTCTCTGCATCGGCTACTGCCGGATATTGTGCGAGTATGATCAATGGTCTGCTAGTGCTTCCCGAATGTAAGTTCTACATATACAGTTCCTTCGACAACCAACAAAGCTAACAAGATAGTTTCAAATTTCTTGCAAGGCCTCGACACAAACGGAAGAGGCCTGATCATCGCAGCTGTCTCGCTTGGCTCTTTTAGCGCATTCATCCCCGCATCCTACATCGCCGATAATCTGGGGCGGAGGATCTGCGTTCTCATCGGCTCCACGCTAGTGATCATCGCCTCGATCGTTCAAGTCGCCACACAAAATCACTGGACTTTCTTCGGCGCCCGCGTCCTCGCGGGAGTCGGCGTCGGCATTTCACAAACGGCCGCGCCCTTGCTCATTACTGAATCGACACATCCGCGTCAGCGACAGGCCTTTACCGGCCTCTACAACGCGCTCTGGTTCATTGGGTCCATTACGTCTGCTACTATTGGATTTGCGGGACTCGCGATTGTGGGGAGCTGGTCATGGAAACTCCCTTGTCTAACACAGGTGTTTTATCCGATTCTGCAACTGGTTGGACTTTGTTTTGTGCCTGAGAGTCCAAGATGGTTGGTCTCTCGGGGGAGGAAGGAGGAGGGAATGGCGATCTTGGCTAAATACCATGCTAATGGACACGAGAACGACGAGCTTGTTCAGGATGAATTCTATCAGATTTGCAAGAGCATTGATGCGGAATCTGATAAGAGCTGTCGACAGTGGAGCTCTTTCTTTGCGACTCGCAGCAACATGCATCGGCTGGCGATTTGCGTGCTGCTGGGATTCATGCAGGAATGGTCTGGAAATGGTACGAGACAATCTAAACGACATTCCTGAGCTTTTTATTCGGGATGCTAATTTTTTCATTTAGGTGTTGTCTCTTACTATTTAGCCCCAATCCTGGAATCAGTCGGTATATATCACGCCTCCCACCAGGCCGCCATCAACATCAGCCTGCAAGTCTGGAACCTGATGTTCGCCGTCGGCGGAGCAATGGCCGCAGAGCGGTACGGACGACGAAAACTTTGGCTAACCGCAACCACCCTGATGCTGATCTATCTCTCCGCCGCAACCGCCATGTCAGGACTCTTCCAAGAGCTGCACGTGCTGGAAGCCGGTATCGCGGTTGTCCCGATGCTCTTCCTCTTCTGCGGTGCATACGACATGGCCTACATGCCGCTGTTCATCGCCTACCCAGCCGAAATCCTGCCCTTCCAGCTCCGCGCCAAGGGTCTCGCCATCACATTGACAACCGACTCGATGGCTTGTTTCTTCAACCAGTACATCAACCCGGTGGCATTTGCTGCTATCCACTGGAAATACTTTATTGTTTATCTGGGATGTCTCGTCATATTCCTGGGAACGATCTGGCTGCTATTCCCGGAGACTAAGGGGCTGTCTTTGGAAGAGGTTGCCAGGATCTTTGAAAAGGACAAGACTTACCAGGTTGAGACGCCTAATTCGGATGTTTCGCGGGAGCTGGTTGTTTTCCCGAAGAAGAGCAGCACTTCGTCGTGACTGTGACTGCATTATGTTTTGTGCGGTTGCGTGTTGTACTATATGATTACGACAGTGCTGGGTTTATGAAACAGTACCTCGCAGGCTAATCCCCGCAGGCCGGAGACTGATGATATCTAGGTGTTTTTTTTTTTTTTTTTCTCTTTTGCTGTTTGTGCAAACTGTGGAATAGCAGATACTATAGATAGATACCTATGTAGAGACTATCCACCATTGTCTTGTGGTCCAGGTAGTCTAAACCTGAATGAATAAGAATGAAGATCCAACAATTAGGGCTATTTACAAATACTGCTATGTATACTCACCTCATTTATACTCACCTCGCCATCCAATCAGAACCATTCAGTTACCACCCACACTAACCCATATCCAGTCTAGCTCCAAATCTTATCCCATTCCGCATATCAATCGCCTCAAACAGCTCTCAAGCACATCACCAACCCCAATTCACTCCCAGACTTATTACCCATCTCACCAAACCCTCAAACACAACACCACCCACCTCCAATCTACCTACCCAACCCCTTCACCAAAATGTCAAAATACCAAACAGCCCTCCAACAAATCGACGCAGCCCACTCCGAAGACCCCCGCCAAACCCAAACCCCAACCGGCCCAATTCCCTATGAACTCCACTACGCCCAAAAAATGACCACCTACCTCGAAACCCTGTACCCCCAAGCTCCCGAACTCCTCCGCCTCGCCATCCGCGCCCAACACCTCCGCCGCTGGGAAGTCCCGCGCGACAGCTACCCCGCCACGAGAATCGGGTACCACGCGTGGCGCTCGGGGTTGCAGCGGCGCCAGGCTGCGCTGGCAGAGCAGATATGCGTTGAGAGTGGGTATTCGGCGGAGGAGGCTGGTAGGGTTGGGGCGCTTGTGAGGAAAGAAGATTTGAAGGAGGGGGATGCGGATACGCAGATGCTGGAGGATGTTGCTTGTCTTGTTTTTCTGGATGATCAGTTTGATAAGTTTGAGGCGGAGTTGGCAGATGAGGAGAAGATGGTGGGAATTTTGAGGAAGACTTGGGGGAAGATGTCGGAAAGGGGACGGGAGGAGGCGTTGAAGATTAGGTTGTCGGAGAAGGCGGAGAGGTTGGTTGGGATTGCTTTGAGTGGGTGATTGTTATTCTTTTTGTTTTATATACCGTGACCGTGTACTCTGGGCGTAATCATACCAGTGCTCGTGTCTTTGTTTATTTAAATCTTTATTTAAATCAGATGTTGGTATGTGAGATGAGTTATTAAATTTGTGCCATGTACACCGTGTACATACATAGTGGCCTTGGCTTTTTCCGGAACGCCCGCTAATGAACCCATGGCCGATGGGAGTGAAGAGAAAAAAATAAAAAGAATACTCCGGAAGTTGCAACGCACGAACGCTCAATGCAACGTAAATCGTCAAGACCATTACCACCACGACGATCAGTTCATCGTGGCACTGCTCGTGTCGATCAATTGGACTAATCCGATCGCCGCACCAGCCGCAAGACCTCCAACGCAACACATCTGCACACCTCCCCAAACACCAGCCATGACATTGCCCCGGCCAGACCAGCCGCGCACAACGCAAGTCTTCACGTACCCGAAGACCAGCAAGGTGATCGCCATAACCCCAGCGCTCCAGTAAAGTGCGTCCATGACCTGCGACACAATGAAGTACGGGATGAGAGGAATGAACCCGCCAATGAAATACCCGAGAGCAAGGGTAATGGCCGAGGTCCAGGCCTGGTTACAGTCTGGCACTGCCTCGCGATGGTGGAAAGCAAGAAGGAACCCAAGGAGTCGGTCTTGGGATGCATGAAGGTCCTGCGTGATATCCGCAACGGCTGAGTCGGAGAGTCCGTACGGAGCGAAGGTCTCGCGAACCATGGCGTGGGTCTCTTGTGGGTCTATTTCGATGAGATGCTGTGTTTCACGGACTGTCGCTTCATAGGATTCACTGGAAGAATTGTTAGCGTCTTATGGCTTCTTATGGCCAAGTGGCAATTGCTCGTCTCTGTGGTCAGACTTACGCTTCACTCTTTGCGCCGACGTATCCTCCGAGGCCCATGGAGATGGCTCCGGCTGCCAGCTCGGCGAGGCCGCCCAAAACAACGACTTTTGTGTTTCCGAGAGCGGAGAGACCGGCGCTCAACGCAAATGGAACGGTTAGACCGTCGGAGAGGCCGAGAATGGCATCTGAGATGATGCGCGGGTTGATGCGTGCTCGGGTGCTGCTGTTGCTCATGGTGGTTGTTGTGGATTCGTCGTTGCTAGGGCGTCGTCCGAAAGTATCATACGAGCGGCCGCTCTGGGACTCCAGGTCTCGCTCGGAGCCTCCGATGATCGTCACGTCGTCATCCATTCGGGAAAGAAGCGGTTTGCCTGGAATTGGTGTGTGAGGATACGCCCCTCGTTTGTTATTTGATTCTCGGCGGACACCTCTTACCTGAGGGAACTTGGTCCGATTTCCTGCTCGGGGAGAGCTTCTGCTTGATGAAAAGGAACGCCATGTTGTTGACTTGGGAAATGAGTTCTCAATGTCAAAGTAGGTATTGTCCTCGTTATCTCCGAGCGTCTTGAGCTATCTCCGAGATGAATTGGCCGACGACAACCTTGGAATACCCTCACGTGATTACAAGTCGACGAGGAAGTAAAATATGAGGCTATCAATGCAATTCCGAAAGAAGCAATTGCACTTTATTTAGCCGACCGGGTTGATCAAGAATGGATGTCTGAAACCTAAGTCTCAAGATGGATATCAACAAAGACTATGAAATGCAACCTTGAAGAAAGAAGGGAAAAAAAAGACATCTATGATGGTCGGACGCGTCCAACCCCTTTAAACACGCAGATTGCCACAGACTTACACCGGTCTCAGCACCGCAGACTCCATCACAAAGGGAAAAAAAACACAAAAAGCCCACAGTTCATGCAGCCAAAACAGGAAATTATGGAAGATTGATCGCCAAGACAGCAGCTGGGTCCAATAACAGTCTCGTTGATTGTCAGCTTGGCCCATTGTGAACATCAGAGACTGCAAGGCCAGACAATCCTGGCCCAAAGTCATCAGAAGAAACAGCCCAGTCACTGCAAATCCAACACTTGCCATTGGCGAGGCATGCAGTGATGACCTTTGGTGATGAGGTGATTGGCTGCACGCGGCAATCGATATGTTTGGGATCCACTATGATCCACTTAGGGCCCACTGTGGCACATTTGGAGGGTTATGGTTGGTTGGATTTCACTTCCAAGGGATTGGAACGATCGCGGCTCTCCCCGTCTTTTATGTACAACATCTGTTTAGTGCTTCAGGATATTAACAGTTAGTACTCCGGGGCTGCTATTATTAGGTGGTAATTTATGGGTATGATTACATTTAGACAGTGTGATATGAATAGTCGAGTGCTTGAATTTCATATTTGGATTAGGAAAACCCAAGGACACTTATTTCCGAGAATACGCTCGGAGATAGAAACAAACCATTCCGAGATAGGTAACTCCGGCCGCACCTGCGATATTTGATACCGGAAAGACGAACTTGCATGTTTGCTACGGTAGTTGGGTCTTCATCTAAGATACATCCATTGTAGTGATGAAATGTGGCAGATTACATGCGGTTTGTACAGAATGAGAGAATTGAACATTCAAGTTTGTTCATTGCTGATGGAAGCATCCACAACCAAAGCTTGATTTGAGACAGTTGGGTTAGACCCGGCTTTGGATACATAGAGAATATTTCACAAAGAAACATGTTATCTTTGTTTCTTGATCATATGAGCAGCGCCAATGGCTATGTTCACCGGCCCTCTGCACGTTCCACTAATTGATCCTCCAGCCCCATGGGCTCCCATACCTCCTTTGCCTTCTTATTTTGAACCCATACCACATCTCCCTGGACAAAGGCCACGACTCCACCCTTGCCTGTAGCACTGGCCGTGATGCGGAACAGCGGCTGGCCATTTTGGGGATGGGCCTCGCGTAAGGGCAGCATGATGAGTCCCTGCTCCAAACACCAGCCTTCGAGGATGTCTTTGAACGCAACCTCCTCCAGGGCTGCGGGCTTGGCCCGTGGTTCCGGAGTAACTGCGGCGGCGGCAGCAGCGGCTTTCGCCACTTTGTCTTCCCGCGTGGGAAGTGTCGTTTGTGCTGCAGTGGGACGTGGGAGTTCGGCAGCGGCACGATCGCCCAGCTCCAAAGCAAGGTTCATAGTCTGCAAGCCCTTGTTCCACTCTTCGTCGACGATGACAAGCTCGTTGACCGCCTCTGGAATCTGAGTGCGCCACCATGTGTACCAAGCACCGACCTCCTCGTAGTTGGGGTCGTTGGTAAGCCATATGTAGAGGACTTCATGCCACTTTGGGAAGAAATCGGAAAGCAATAATAGTCCCATGACGTTAGGCTTGAAGAATGGCGTCCAGCGGAGGACGTCTTTGAACGCTGCGAGATCTTGGTCTTGCGGGTTCACGGTGAAATCCTCGCGAAGATGGCGCGCAAGACGGGGCAGCAGGTGGTTACGTAGACATACATCGAATTCGGACCCAAGTGCATCCCGCCAGATCTCGATGCGATCGATCAATCCCTTGCGCAGACTCCATGTGTCGAGTACCGAGCGGAATTTCCTCTTCGCGTCAGACATGAGACCAGTGGGCTGTTTCGGGTCGGTGTGTCGGTCATCCAAGTATTGAAGCCACGAGAACAGCCACCATGGGAACTTTCCATCTTGCTCAGAACCGGCTTGTCGTCGGCTGCTTCGAGGTCTCCAGTTCTTTAGGGCAACGCTCAGCTTGGGAACGATCAGCTGATTGAGAACGTTTGCATAGACAAATGGTGGAACAATCGCCTTCCAGGCCACGACCAGCGCGGTTGCCTTGGATGGATCGTAGACATCCCAATCATTCAGGAGTGCGGAACGCACTCGTGGGAGCCAGAGGGTGTAAATCATCGTTTCGTAGGGTGATGTAGATGCCCGTTTTCGAGGTTCTTCTAAATCGTTCTTTTGAGACAAAAGAGGCTGGAGACGAATGAGATTGGACACGAGGAACATGGGATCTTGGAGAGGCTCCCATTCTTCCATGGCCTGGCGAAAGAGCGGGTGCAGAGCCGCGACTGCAGTCTCGGGAAGTCGGTGCTCATCAGCGACATCCTGATATTTCGATGCCATAGCTTCCAGCTTGCTAGTCATTTCGTCGAATTTCGTCGAGATATTTTCGTCGTTCTCGAAGATGTCTAGTTCTTCCACTGCGGCGATAAGGCCAGTAAGATGGTTGATGCGGGACTGATATGCATCCAGTTCGTCCACGACCTGAGCCTCTTCCAACTCAATGTATTCTCTTCTTTCCTTCAAGCCCTTCCATTCATCCGCAAAGGCTTCAAGGTCATTTCGGGCCCGTTGAGCAATCTTCAACGCCTCTCCTTCTTCCGGAGTGACGAATTGTTGTGTCGATAGAAGGCCAGCAGTGGAAGTGAGAACGCGCTGTTCCTTTCCAGTCGCGTCGACGAGTGACTTGAGAACATTTGGCACTTCCAAGCCTTCCATATCGACCTCGATTTCACGCGCTGTCCTGAATTTGGGCTTGGCGCGCTGGATCGGTGTGCCCGCGCCGCTCCGACCCTGTACCTTGCGCTCCTCTTTCTTCTTTTGTCGTGTGCGTCGTTCATCTTCGGAGCTGTCTTCGAGAATCTCGCCCTTCTGCGCAGCTGCCCGACGCTCTTCCTCGCGAGTTTTCTTCGATTTCTCGCTGACTGCGCCTAGGCCTGCACCCTGGGGTCGCGCCTGTACCTCGATTGGGTTCACGATACCCTGGCCAGAAGTTCCGAGACCCTGTCCTTCCTTGTAGCCCATCTTCGCCATCATGCGCGCGGCGAAGCTGTTGGGTGCTCCTCCCGCGCCGCCTCCCATGCTTTTCCCGCCCCTCGACGATCCTCCTCCTGTGAAGCCGGCCATGTTGTTCTGATTTCTGCGCATACCGCTCCCCAGGCCACTCATCACGGGGGGCGATATGGATCGAGAGGCAGCCCTAGCAAATCCCTTGAAGCTGGTGGCCGGGCGCGACTCTTCTTCATCGGAGCTCATATTTGCGACCTTGCGCTTTTGCCCAGCGTACGAAGGCGAATCCATCTTTTCAGAGAATCATTGGCAGGTCGTACCCAGAATGACTCACCCCAGCAATTCTCAGCAACGAAGTGAAAGTGAAAGAGAAGTGTAATCTGAGAAAGAGCACTTCGAGCCCAGCAAATTCACGTGGGGAAGCCCGGAGTAACGGACCTATGTATATCCGGACAAACAAGATGACGTTACCGTCGGTTACTTCATAGCTCGGCTGCTCGTCTCCCTAAGCTTTTTTCTTTTTGACATTCACTAGCTTTTCTCACAATTGAAGCTTTCTTTGTCCATTCACACCACAAAACATCTTCATACATATCCTCATAATGGCTGCTCTTCTTAGCAACTCGGCTCGCGTTGCCCTTCGCTCGGGAGCTTCGGCTACCTCCAAGGCCGGAGTCGCGGGCTTGACCTTTGCCCGTGGCAAGGCTACTCTGCCCGACCTCTCCTGTAAGTATAATATTTGATCTATACATCGGTCGTGGAACATGTCAACTGACAATGGATACAAGTCGACTATGGCGCCCTGGAGCCCTCTATCTCCGGCAAGATCATGGAAATTCACCACAAGAACCACCACAACACCTATGTGACCAACTACAACAACTCCCTGGAGCAGCTCCAGGAGGCCCAGGCCCAGGGTAACATTGCTGCTCAGATTGCCCTCAAGCCCGCGATCAACTTCAACGGCGGTGGCCACCTTAACCACTCTCTCTTCTGGGAGAACCTTGCCCCCAAGAGCGCCGGCGGTGGTGAGCCTCCTTCCGGTAACCTGTCCAAGGCTATCGACTCCACCTACGGCAACTTCAACGAGTTCCAGTCCAAGATGAACGCTGCTCTTGCCAGCATCCAGGGCAGCGGCTGGGCTTGGCTCGTGAAGGACAAGCAGACCGGCCAGATCGGCATCCGTACCTACGCTGTATGTTCTTACTGGTGGTCCATGCCTTGTGACTTGCAATGTTCTATTTACTGACTCCTCATAGAACCAGGACCCCGTTGTCGGCCAGTTCGAGCCTCTGCTCGGTATTGACGCCTGGGAGCATGCCTACTAGTAAGAACACTCCTCTGATTCTTACTCACTTGACTTGTACTGACAATCTTCTAGCCTCCAATACCAGAACCGCAAGGTCGAGTACTTCTCTGCCATTTGGGATGTCATCAACTGGAAGGCTGTTGAGAAGCGCTTTGCTTAAATAGGCTTTTTATATTTGTACATGCTACTATGATAGATTGCGCTTAATTACCCCTGTATTGTAGCATGCGATTTTCACAACATTATCCCACATATGTCAACATAGGAAATCTCTCGAACCCTAACTTCTTATTTATTTTGACGTACAACGTAGTGCCGATGTTCCAGGCCGGGCCGGGCGGAACGCGTCATACACAACAAGAAGATCAACCGCAGACCTCCGGAAATATTCAAACCTGACATTATCCCTTCGGACCTCTCGAATATTGCATTGCTTCGCGGCTTCATTATGTCGGCAGAAAGTCCCGGCCAAAAGAGTGGCTTCAAGTCATTTTTCTCCAATGTATTGCGTCCTAAGAAATCTCGCCAAACCCTGCGCAAGGGCAATAGATCGACCCCCGACTTGCGGCTGGCCGCACGCTCCAGTGTCGATGCAGCCCCTCCAATGCCAGAGCTGGCGCCATTGCATGCCCATCGGTTAAAATACAAGGAGTTACATGCAGAGGTGGACTCTCAATTGGGCGAGCGCAGGGACTACACCGAAATCATCCATAGCCTGGGCACGCTTGACGTCAACGAGATCAGTGCTCCAACATACGAGCACAATGACACCCGACCCCCAGGCGAAGGTGACATAGCCAGCCTCCCACCAAAGCTCTGGGAACGAATAGCGACCTACCTGAATCCAGCGGAAGCAGCAAGCCTAGCAATCGCCAGCATCACCTTATACCGCCGTCTAGGCCCAAAATATTTCCTAGCTCTCGACCACCCCGATAACCACACCTACAAAACCGAATTCCTAGCTGGGCTAGATATCTCCCTCCCCCACCACCTCCTCTGCTTCCCCTGTACGAAATACCACCTCCGCACAAAAGAAGGCACCGAACGCCTCCGCCCAAGCCATGTCCTAAATCCGCTCTTCAACTGCCCAAACTCCACAAACACTCTTAATCCCCCGCCTCGGCACCGCATCACTCACGGCCGCAACCTCCCCTTCACCTTCGTGCAGCTAGCAATGCGCGCCCACCGCTTCGGTCCCAAATACGGCCTTCCAGTAGAGGCTTTAGGCCGCCGCTGGCAGCGCGACGACTGGTCGCACACCTCCCGCTTCCACATCCACGCCGGCCGGCTGATGATGCGCGTCACGAGCCAGACCTTCGCACCGCCAGGCCTCACACCCTCCGCACAGCGGATGCTACTCTACTCGCGCGAAGACTACTGGCCGTATTTCAGCGCGTGCGCGCACTGGCGGGATGGAGAGTTGATGCCCGCTTGCAAGTGTGCGTTGGAACATATCCCGCGACCGCGGAGCACGGGTGGACTGCAGGGTCTTGAGAACAAAGTAAAAGACCGACTTGCAGGGCAGGTGTTTGACCCCAATGCGTTGACGACGCTTTGTGGGTTTTGTCGGCCTATGCGGCGGTGTCCCGAGTGTCCGACGGAGTACTTGATTGAGGTCAAGTTGACGGAGGACCGAGCGGATGGCAGGTTCAAGCAGGCTATTGTTGTTACGCGGTGGAGTGATCTTGGGGATGGAAGAACGCCTGGGGGGATTGAGTGGGCGGCTATTAATGGGGTGGGGGAGGATTATGATTCTTTTGTGCATTACGCGAAGCGGGGGATTGCGAGTATCTTTGAGGCTGCTTTTACTGCTGATACGCTTCCTGGACAGCGGGTTGTTTCGTTAAATCCGAAGAAGAAGAAGCTTGGCGAGGAGGGAAATCAGTGGTATTAGGGCTAACTATGGTTCTTCTATAATTCGGTATGAATCTGGGCATTTTGATATTGGAAGCAAAGCTGGAGTTTAGGCTGATATGGACTAATTTAACTGACCTGGTACTGTTTGAGACAAGAATGACAGAATCTTCGAATCCGACTGATGTTCTTTTCCCCTTGGTCCCTTTGATATCTTTCATCCTGATCCTGAAGAGATGCTGCTGTTGAACAAAGTACCCTCTTTCTTCTCTAATTTGAACGCCAACAAAGGGAATCAACTTCTTTACTCTTTCATCTTTTTCTATTTTTGGCCTTTCGAGTCAATGCCTTTTCTCTTGTCCTATTTAAGTCTGAAAGAAAGTTCTATTTTGCAGCAAAGGACGACTCAAATACTCGATTGTCTACAATCCCCTTTATTCCAGGAGAGATACAAAGACATCAATGAGATGGTTATTGCCACTCGAGAGGGACTTGGAGTATTTAACTATCGACGAAGACCAGCTTAATCCTCATCAACACTCCAACAATTCAACCATCCAGCAATCTAACAGTTCAACAGTCTAACAGTCCAAAAATCTAACAGCAACAATCTAACAGCCCAACCTTCCAGCAATCTACAATCTCACGATCCAACGATCTAACAATCAACAGTTCTATAGAAGAATCATTCTATACTATCTCAAAATGCCTCGATCAACCTTGACACTGTGGGGAGGTATCAGAGCAACCGCAGCTAACACATTCCGCATGTGGGCACCATTTAATCTTCATGTAGGTAATGCAGCGGACGTGGCAGACCGCGCTGCTATTGAAAACTTCCTACGCGCATCCTATGACCCTTTACTCGCGACATGGCTTGGACAAAATGGTGATTGGATAAGGCTTTTCCAACGCAGACATATTCCCGGCCGGTTTCAAGTAGACCTTTTCAATCGTTTGGGACACCTGCCAGCTCGGGTCCTAGCGATGGAGCCTGATCGTTGGGAACTTGTTTATTATCTCTATCATTTGCTCAGATACCTGCGAGCTGTTGACCCCGCTTGGGCTGCCCCTCTGGCCGTTCCTCTGCCTGCGCTTCCTCTACTGCTCGCTCCTGGTGTTCCCGTGCCTGCTCGTGATCTCCCTGATGGATTCCCTGGTCAAGGTCCCGCTGCCGCTGGTTTCCCTGGTGGTTGGCCTCTTCCTGCCCCTCCTGCTCCGGCTCCTGGTCTTCCTCTGCTCGCTCCTGCTCCCAAAGGGGCCCCTCCTGCTTTCGCTGCTCCTCCCGGTGCCGGTTACCCTCCCCCCCATCCTGCCCCTATTAAGGCCACCGTTCCTGTTGGTGGGGATGGTGGTGGTCTCCCTCCTGCTCCCGTTCCTCCTCTCGTTCCCGTTCCTCCTACTCCCGTTGGTCCTTATTTCCTTCCTCCTTTACCTGGGGTCGTTCCTGCTCGCGGTGCTGCTGGTGGTGGTGGTGGTGCCGATGCTCGTCGTCATCTTCTCATCCCTCCTATTCCCGGTCCTTTCCCATTTCCCGGTCCTTTCCCTCCTGGTCCCCCTCCCCCCTCCTGGTCCCCCTGCCCCTCCTGGTGGCACCCCTCCTGGTCCCGCTCCGGCTCCCAGTGTCGGCAACCCTCCCGGTGGCTCCCCTCCTGGTCCCGCTCCCGCTCCCAGTGTTGGTAACCCTCCCGGTGGCTCCCCTCCTGGTCCCGCTCCCGCTCCCAGTGTTGGCAACCCTCCTGGTGGCAACCCTCCTGGTCCCCCTCCCGGTGCTCCCAAACGTAAGCGTGACGATGTTGATGACGACGGAGATAAGGATGCGCCCCCCGCTAAGAAATGAGCTGCTACATGTGAGTTTCTTGCGAACTTAGAATGATCATGCTCACGTCTAGGTGTTCATATACCACTTGCCTTTGTTAGCGTGTATGCATATATATGAAATTCTACTTTCTTGTGTTTAATAACTTGTTTTCGTAGAAGTCCCCTGGTAGAAGACAGAACAAAGTTGTGACCTACTAGAGCCCTAAATTGCCCAAATACAACATAGAGTACGACATATGATACGATGAAGTCCGAAACAGACTAGCTTAATAGGTAGTGCAACCGACTTGATATAAACTTCTTAGGGCATGGCAGATATACTATATCTAATAGTTCCTGGGAGCTTGCTGACCCATCTCAAAGCCGCGGACCACAATAAATGGCCGTTGCAAGGATTGTAGCATCCAGTGCTAGATCGACCACGGCAACAACCTTCCAAGGATTAACCTGGGAGAGTCACCCAATGAGTGCGCCCAGCTATTCAATCTAGATGCTCATTGGGATTGGGATCGCCTGATTGACTTGCTGGGGGCTCCTTCAACAGCAGCACCATACTGTTTTCGTAGTAGTGTGAAAAATAACACCTATTTGGGACAGGAGAAGGAAGCCACATCTGGTGATGGACTCCTGCTTCATGCTTGAAGAGACGTGTACTCCGTACCCATTGTGCAGATCAGGCCTCTTGTGCGGATCCCTCAAGGTTATGCGGAAAGTCCAATATTTCCATTGGCTGAGATAGGGGAGAGCACCAAGCCCTTCAATGTAAGAGTTGAATTCCCATTTCTGAGCGTGTAAGTCCCACCAACATTGAAATCAGTTCTTGGGGTCATTGCCGGGTATTTGGAGAAACGGTCCGTGTGGGGGCGGAACGGTCCGGCCCGTTGGATGTCAACCTTGGAATAGATAACCTTGAGTGTTGGTGTATTTGTGCGTGTGTTCATTACAGAGGTCCCAGTCGAATTATGGAGTGGTCACAATGCGCTTAGCAATGTGGTTAGCGTTTACCATGTGGCCAGAGGAAATAAAGTACGTAAGTAGATGATTGATTGCACACAACTGAAGTCCGTGATGTGTTCATTACATTTTTAAATCGCAAGGTAAATCATGCGAATACATATCAGAATGATCCTGCCGGCAGAATCGACATAAGGAAACTTTTTGGATTCCCATCCAAAGTGCAGACGTCAGTCATTCTTTGCATTCGTCCAGTTAGTGAGAGTAATGTGAGATGAAAAGAGCTCATAATTCACCCAAATCATCAAATGAGCTTTCGAGAGATAATAAGAGGAAAAGGCAAGATAGCCATGCTATTGTCATCTCTCGTGGTGGTGTACAGGGCTGGGTATCACATAGTACAAATGGAGAAAAGTGAGTGTGGGGGGTGTGAAGGAAAGGGGGTAAATGAATGAAGAACAAGGAACAGGGTAGCAACCCAACGTCCCCTGAAGCTCAGCCCCGACGAGCACGACGGCCCATGTAACGGGGTCGTCTAGCAAACTCATCCGGATGAACCGCTACCTCCGAGTAAGGTCTGACAGTATGGGCCTCTATGGAGTCTGGCGTGCCAGCCCGGGGTATTCCAGCCCCGTAGGAAGCAGCCTCGTAAGCCAGACGAGACGGGATGCGGTTCTCTTTCATCGAGTCGGTGTAATGTTCCGTCCCAGTGACGATCATGGAATCCGGGCGTTTGCCCTTCATCCAGCCGAAGATGCCGAGTGAGCTGCGCCGCTTGTGGTCCACGCCGTGGGATGTGGAGGGACGGCCTGAGACTGTTGCGGAGCCGGCGTGGGTGGCGATGGTTGAGTCTGTGAAGGACTGGGGGAGGTTCCGGTGTTTGAAGGGAATGTTTGGTTCATGGTTGGAGACCGGTTGGGTGGACGAGTATAGCTCGCTTGGGTCGGTGATTATTTGGGACATGGGTCTGCGGGGAACGCCACCCACAGTCCTGGTTTTGGGGATTACTGGTGATGGGGCACCGTCTTCGAAGTCGTCTTCGAAGTCGTTGGGGATTGGGGATGCTTGGAGGCGGCGGGGGATGTTGGCCGAGCGGCTGAAGAACGGGGGACGGAAGCTTATGCGTCGACGGGGTTCGGGGTCTGCTTCGACTTGAGGATCTGGTTGGGGAACCTCGAGTGGCTGTTCCAGGATATCCAGGGTATTCATGTCAAGAGTTGGGATGCCGGGGATATCGCGCTGGATTGTATCCGAGGAAATGCTGTTGGAATTGTGAAATGCGGCTTGGCTGATGACGGTGCGTGGTGACAGCTCCGTCGGCTGGATCTCGGGACGGACCATACGCGTATATGGCTTGTTGGGTGGGCCTTGCTTGGCAGCGGCGATCCAGTCTTGGGGTGTAAGCGGTGGTGAAGAGTCGTCTTCGTCGAACTTAGGCTCCGGCGTCATGGCTTTGGGTGGGCTGCGGACCCGCTTGATGGTTGGGGTTGATGCTTGGTTGGCCTTCCCTTGAAGGAGGTCTCCAAATGTCTCGATGACAGGGTTGTTAGGGCTCCCAGGCCCAAGAAGCTCGCTAGCTTTGGACGAAACTGTGTTGAATGAAGGTAAGATAGTGCGCGACTCATCAGGTGCAGCTCCTAGACGTGGAGTATCACTGCAGTTGGTTTGCATGCTGTCTGTGACCTCACTACCATTGAAGCTGTGACGGCTGCCCATCTCTTCCGCAGAGCGGGGGCGATGAACAGATTTGCCAGAGAAGAACAGATCTTGTTCAGTCTGTGGGCTCCTTCGGGCTGCAATGCTCCCGTTTGAACCGTTTGAGCGGTTCGCGCCCATAGCATATGCGGTACTCATGGTGTCAGGAGTGGGAGGAAGCCTAATGCCTCCAAAAAGGGATGCATCGAGTCGTCCGCGTCCACGCGGCTTGGGAGAATACAACTCTGTTGCAAGGCTAGGAATGCTGGCGTGGGTAGTAGCATCAGATGAAGCTCGTTGCATGCGCCTCGTGATAATTGTCTGGTTAATATCTTCCCGAGACTCCATCCATCGGTCAATCTGGTCTTCTTTGCTTTCTTCCCGCTCGGTTGAGGGAACATAACTATCCAAGCTGCCTGTGGTCGATGACGATCTCCGAAGAGGAATCTCGAGCTGATCAAAGTCTTGCCATCTCATTGGCGTGTCGGCCGCGTTGAGCTCACTGCATTCGCTTAGCACGCTCAGTCTGGGCGACGCGGGTTCAAGGGTCTCAGTCATCGTGTGGAAGCTCTCTGATTTAGTGAGCTGAGTCAATGCAGGGCGTGGCTGTTTCTCTTCCTCGGGGGAATATAAACTTCGCAAAGTGGCAGTGCTTTTATTATCCTCTCGTAAAAAGGACGGTGCTTTGGAGAGTTTGCGCAACTCAGAAGATGTCTGGCGCTGGGCTACGCTCAGGACACTCGAGTTTCGCTTCGAAGATGTCCTCTCCGGGATTTCGACCATGATGCGGGCTTTAGGTGTCAAAATTTCGGACCCATCAGCGGTCTTAGGGCGGGACATGGACATCTTGGAAATTCGGCCGCCATTCTCCAGCATATCAAGTCTCGTCTCCAACTGACAGATGAGCTCGACGGCCTCGGTCACAGCTAAGTCTCGCTTGTCGAGGTCGCCGCGCAGTTGCTCATTAGACTCGCGCAGGGCTTGATTGTCTCTTTCGGCCGTTCGAAGCTCCTGCACTTCTGCTTCCAACTCATGCATGCGAGCCAGTTCTTCTTCCATCTGCGCCATCCGCTCCAACTTTTGCTCCATTATGGCCATCTGTTGGGTACGGTGGAATACCTCCAGCTTCAAATCGAAATTAAGCTTGTTCATTTTCGAGACGTACTGCAAAACAAATGAGCTAGTGCACGTGAGGTGTAGGCCGCCACATTCAACAACTTACTTGGTCCATTTCCCGCATACCCATCTCTTTTGGTTTCCTCTGACCAGCAGAAATAGCGTCACTCACTTTGCGTGCTTTTTCCGACGCAGTCTCTTCCTGTGTTCGAGTGGTCTCTGGAGTCCTCGGAGCAGTCTCTCCACAGTCCTCTGATATGGGTCCTCGTGAGCTTCGGTGTGCACGTTGTTCTTTGAGCAAGTCCTGCAAGAGAGCCGAGGCAGGGTTGACCAGTGTAGGGGTGCTAGGTTCGGGGGTTTCTATGTCATCGAGTATCAGTCTCTTGCGGTCCACTATACTTGACGCATGAAACATTCTGAACACCTACCAAATGAGCGGTTTGGGGTTCTTGTTCCAGATTTCACCGGTGACTGGTCCTCTAGCCACGAGACCTCTGCGTTGAATCGAGGTGGAGTGAACATGTTGTTTCGGCCCTTGACGCGGGAAAGCGACGGGTGCTGAGGACGGGGTAGTGAGTCTGGGGAGAAGTCCGGTTAGCTCTGATCAGAAAGCTCAAATTTCAAGTTGGACAAGTGGAAGACTAAGAGTCACGCACTGGAAGATGTATCTTTTGAGGAATCGCGGCCCTTAGGTGCAGTCTTGGGATGATATAACGGTGCTCGAGTGTGTGAAGAAACAAGCTGACCAGCAGCCGAACTCCTTCTTTGGGTTTTGTCCTCCATAATCGCTGCCGGCATAGTGTTCATCTGATGCGCATAATTGACGTGCCGAAAAGCCCCCAGTTTCCCAATTCAGACGCAAGCACAGCAGCGTCCTGGTCAATCAGTGGACACCGCGGCAACAGTTTCCTGCACAATCCACCAGCCTCATCGGAGGATTGATGGATAGATCCAGGGGGGTTGACGCCAATTGGACAGGCGCCAGACAATGTATTGGATGCTGCGATGGAGGTGGGTAACCAGCAGGCGGCGGGACGCGAGGGGTGCAGGTGTGTTGCAAAGGAGGAGCAATCAGAGGGCGGTTGATCCAAGTTGTGGGGTGCAAATGAAGGTTTTAGGATCAATAATAGACCCCAGTCAATGCACTGAGGGACTCCAGTTCCAGAAAACTCAGTCAAGGGAGGGTAATAAGAGGTCGGGACTGGCGGGGGAAGTCAAACGAAGCGAGGGGATGTCGCAAACGAATTGTGATGAGTCGATCTTGCATGGAGGTTCCAAAAGTCTAGGGGGTGATCATTGACCCACTTCTCTAATCTCGTAGATGTTGTTTTTATGTTCTCCTGGAGACAGTTGGTATGAGAGATAAAGAATGGAAGAATGGAAGATTCGAAGTCCAAACGAAGCAAACGAAGAAATGGAGACATTACTGTAGTATCCTTTATTTTTCCCTTTTTCACCCAGCCTTTCCGCGGCTAGATTTCAATAGGCTCTTTAACACGACGATCACTTCACTACGAACGCCAAGTGCCTGTTCCTGACATCCATCGCCAATCGGAAGACCCCCGTGGGTTTGCCGTCTCAGGTTTCCCTTACTCTGAATGGTCAAATGGTTATCTTTTTTTGGGCTTTAAATGTGACAGGATTAGTCCCTGTGATGGAAATCAGTACGGTCGGGAGAGTTGAAAATTTCCTATCTATCTATCTTCGCTGGAATGGCCTCGATTTTGGGCAGATTTAACCCTAAAATAAAGATCAAACTTGTTCTATGGTGGTATATAGTTGATATGTTGATATATCAAGTCGAACAACCTTGGAACTGATCTTCCACGCATCCATGGGTTCACGCCAGATGGTTCTGACGTCTCCACCAGTCGACATTTATGGTAATGATCGGTAACCCATTGGACATGTCGCATGCTTAGGGGTTCACCTGTCAGATCTGACATTCGCTCAGATCTTGTTTCACAATTAACTATGTTAACATGTTATATTTGTGTGGCGAGAACGAACTGTGTCCACAATAGATATCTTATATCCTACATGCACTCTGGCCTGGAATATCATTGCTGCAATACCTACCAGTACCTCTATTGCTCATACTTCATGCCTTTCATACCAAGAAATTAAAATTAGGACTAAACTAAGACCAGGCCTGTCCTACGTCATACGCAACCCATCGGATAGAACCTTAGAATCATGTTGCACATAAACTTAAACCCAGAGCGATAACAACCTTAATTGGGCGAGCGCAGCTCAAAGCCCACGAGAACTGTTTCATCACAAAAGACTATTACTTCCGCTTCGCCTCTCCAGCCCAGATACGCATATCCTTCGCCCGATCATGAGCAGCGCGGAACACTATCGAACCCAGTCGGTCAGTCATCTTATCCTCCGGAGCCGATCAGTCAAACTTACGTTGGCGTTCAGTCTCATCCAGCCCGCGGAGGAAATCAACCCCATTACCAACCGCACCACGGGAGTTGTGCGCGTGGTCAGCGATCTCTGCCGCCCGTTTCTTGAATGTCTGGCAATCCGTCAGTTCCAGCTGGGAATGCACTACCTCCACCAGTCACAGGAATAGAGAGAGCCACATACATCACTTAGAACATCGACCATCTCTTCTTCTTCGAAGAGTTCGAGGATCCGCTCGCTTAGGTTGTAGAAATGCGGTGCTAATGCGCGCAAGTCAAGGGTGCGGGGATCTGCCTTGAGCGCATTCATCACTCGCTCGGAAAGGGCGTCGGGCATGTCGAGTGTGACGAGACGTGATGTGCCCAATCGTGCACTGTATAAGCCATATATAGCGGGTTAGGTAAAGAATGTACTCGTCGAATGCTCTTGAAACAGGATGAACTTAGTAGGACCTTACCCGATCGAGAGCATTTCACCTAGCCATAGTGGAAGATCGATACGGGTCCCGGCTTTGATCTGTGCTTGATCAGTAAGTCACGTAGCTAGCCAATCGAGATGTTAGAGTGGGCTGACATCTTCGCCCGCATTGCCCTCCAGAATACCGAGTCCCGGTACTTCGAGTTCAAATGTACATGGCAGTTTCTGGTTCCACAGTGTTATCAAGCGTCCATATGTGCGAATTGGGGTCTAAAGTATGTGTTTTGGCTCCACTCACTTGTGCGTCAGTCAATATGGAGTCAATATCGTAGTAAGACATAGTGACACGTCGAGATATTCATGTTCTGTTGATCGCAAAGATGGGAGATTGAAACGCGTCGATAACGGCGCGCGATCACGTGCTGTCCGCGAAGTGGTAATTAGGTGGGGCCTGATGTACGTTCACTCCAGCTGCAACCACTTGAAATTCTTCGGCTTTTGCATTTCAGTGAGTGTTAGTCTTATTTATGACCTGAAAAAGTAGATACAGCGTGTTACAATTGTCTGGGTGGGAATTCTGACATATAAGAGCCTATGTACCATTCACAATATCGTTCTTCGTACATTGCCACTTTATATAAAATCGCCCGTTTTATTACGCTAGCCACCTATGCCCTATGTCGGTGGGATTAGATACTACTACCCGAACTATTTGGTTGTTTGGGGGCACTTCCTAGAGATTGAAGGTCTCTGGGATATTGTAAGTACAGGAACTACGGGTTGATACGGTAGATCCAATTCAGGTGTGGTCTACAACCCGTACATCTTCGCAAAAGGATCATCACTAGGATCCTCATGGCGAATGTACTCGATCCTGTTCGAGATCCTGCTTGCCTCCTCACTCCCATAAGTCTTCTCAATCCAAGCAAGGGTAACATCGATCCCGGCACTAACGCCAGAAGAAGACCAAACATTACCATCGACGACCCATCGCGCATGAGGAACCCAGTCCACGCTGATCCTCATTGCGGTAATCTCTGCCCACACCAATTTGTTGGAGGTGGCACGCTTTCCGTCAAGAACACCAGCTCGCGCGGCAAGCCCAGATCCAGTGCACACAGTGATCAGATGACTCAACTGCGGATACACGTCGCGGATGTAAGAGATTGCCTCTTCAATTACTGGGCTCGTACTGCGGGTGCCCAAGCCGCCGGGGACAAGGAGCAGGTCCAGAGGTGGCGCCGTCGCGAATGTGTGGGTTGGGACGACACTTTGACTTATCGCATTTGGGAATCCGGGCGACTTTGTAGTCACCGGTTCAAGGGTTGAGGATATGATAGCCAAGGTCATGTTGTGGCTACGTGACAAGACATTGAAGCAGTCCAGGGGTCCGAAGACATCCAGAGCTTGGAAACCTGGGAAGAGTATGACTCCCGCTCGGAGCGGGGTAGACTTGGCCTGGGATGCTGGATTCTCATCGGTTAATTCTTTGGATCTTTGATCCTCAGGAGCGTCATACGTACCAGACATCTTGTTTATATCTGCTCATGCAATATTAGGATGAGTGGCTCACGTGAGGTCCAGGATGTGTATGTACGTGTTGAAGTGTTGGAAGGATGAAAGTGGACCTTCCGAGGTCCTGAATCGCGTCAGATTAGGGCAGATAAGCATCAACCGTTTACATTCTAGAAAGGGAAGGCACGATCTTTTATAGTTGGGGAAACTGCAGGTGGAACACGCGGGGTCTGAGTCATAGGTAGAACTGATTGCCCGTTGATTCTTGGTTGACATCACCTGAAATGATATGAATGGCATTATATGACCGCTAGAAATGACGATTGCTTTTATTGCTTTGGTCACGGTAGAGGAATGGAGAATCGTGAGTTATGGGTCAATCATGCGGCACCCCGACAAACCAGATATATTCCCACCTGCACTCCTGCCCGACCAAGCGGCCGCACCAGATATCCATGCTGCAGTTAATACCGAGGCCAAGCTTCCCAAGGTTGATTACAAAAGCCATACAGACCCTCATCATAGCCACATGGGCCCTCAGAATCCCCTGCTGAATGAAGTTTCTGAACAGTCCCATCCGAGTTCGTCGTCCTTCTTCCAAGTGCTAATCCGAATAATGCCATCGAGTTGAGAAGAACATCCCTGACCTCCGCTTTCAATGTCTCCTTGTGATCACATATCGATGAGCAAAACAACGCCCTCTCTCTGATGTTGCAATACTGTCTTCCCGGGTCTCAGATCAGAACAGCGCATACAGTTGTCGTGACTGTTGGAATGTTAATTGGCACATTAGAACCGACCAAGAGGCACGAGTTGAAATGCTTCTTGTGCTCAAACCTAGCGCCGCTTATAGAGATGTACGTATATACCAAGCAGTTGCTGTCATACTTTTGGCGGACGTCAACGGGGTTGCCCTCAACATCTCTCCCAATGACTGCCCCAAAGCTCGGTCTTAATAGTCCTGTATTCTGTGCAGAGAGGGGTAGTGGACCACGGCATGGTTTCTATGCAAGGCTGTTATGTCTGATGTCGGCTCCCCACATTCGTAAGTATGTTCATGTAGGCGAGGTCACGCGACAGTGTCGAGTCTCGAGTCTTGGGCAGCAATCAATATGCTGTTTTTGGTCAAATGCAAGCCAGGCGACTGGATGTAGCGTAAGTGATTCGATCGGGCAGCCAACGGAGCGGAGGTCATTGAGCATATTTGTTGATGGTCTGATTGGTTCGGGGTCGTCAAAATGCATCACTTTGCTGAGACCTGGACACCTCGGTATTGCCTTTTTGGGTTGCCTTTTTATGCACGTTACCGGGCGGGCTGCAGGCAACGAGGGTGAGAAGTAACTGGCGGAAGTCATTTCCAATGTACATAGACAGGAGACGAAGGGCTTAACGCGTTTAGGGTAGATGGTTTCTTACAAGACAAAGATGTATAAACCCAGACATAATAGAAAAGATATACAAAATGCCAAGCCCTCTAGAACGGAGTGGAGAGTCAAATCACCCTGGCTCCGCGTGCAGAAAGATCTTAACTGGTCCGAGACATGGGCGCAAAGGCCCCCTAAGTGGCTTAGTTTATTTAAAATTCCTTGATTTTCAGAGAAAATTGGTGGGAAATGACCTCGAGGTATTAATAGTTCATTACATAGTGTAGTCTCATGGCGCATTCCAGCAAAGTAAATTGTACGACGGCAAACTTCCAAAATCAGCCGGTGCTATTATTCAGTTCCCCCTCTGTTTTCGCTTTCTTTTTTTGTCCCTGCATCTCTTGGAGTACTCCTTTTGATTTCATGTTTTTCTTTATCTGATATCCCTGTCACTTTCGAGTTTCTTTCATCCTGAACCCTTCCTAATTTGAACTCGTCTGGATGGATAGTCCGTGACCAGGACTTAAATCATGGCGTACAATGCTGTCGCTCAAATCGACCACGAGGTGGCTTCGAACTCTTCCGCTTCTGCATCACGCAGCCCCTCGCCCGCTCACGGACCTGAATTTGAGCAGCTGCCGCTTGATACTGATCACCTTGGAGGAGGGAGCCATCTAGAACTCGCCCAAACCACAGACAACTCGACTTTCGGCCAGTTGGGCTCGATGATCCGCTCCATGGCTTCCACGAACTACGATGTGGTGGAGGACGATGAGTACGACGCCGATCCCACCCCAGAAGAGCGATCCAACAGCCACCAAATTCCTCCACTCAATACTGCTGTCCCGCGCCATTCTTCTCCCGAGCCACCCCTCCACAGCGCATGCAGTGATGTGCCCGTACCGCTCAGTCACCCTACCCCGGATTTGCAATCGATACAAGGAGCTTACAAAGGAAATGTAACGCGATTGGAGGAAAGCGCGGAGCAGCTAAGCTTATGCTCGACGGACATTGAGAGCGAGATCCGTCGCATAGACCAGGAGCAAAAGCGGCGCTCTGTCAGCTCGGTGTCGAATTCAACGAGTCACCGGAATGGAGCATTCTCACCGGCAGTGACCGTTTCCTCCGCCCATGCATCAAATGTATCCCCTGCGCGCCAGCGCTCCGTATCGGGGACGCGCCTGCCTCATGTCTCGGAGCCGACGCATGAAGTGGATGAATTTCCCGAGCTTGCCGATCTACCGCCATCGCAACCCATGTTGGATGGACAGCATGATTATTACTATGATCAATACAATCCGCAAGGAGTTCCCGCAGAGGCTGCTTTAGAGCGCCGGGCCTCGGTCGCATCGAACGATACCTACCAACAAGCGCGGACACTGTTCACTGATTTCGATGGTGTTCATTTCACACCCCGGGAGGGCATCCAACCTGGGCGTCAGGTCTCTTTGAACCAGCCCCCGCTCGCGCGCAAGCCCGAACGTCACCATCAACCGCAAGAAGGAGAGAACATGGTGTTCTATCCCGCCCCCGTACCACGTATGTTGAACCTACCGCCAAAATTGTCACAGAGGTCAAACACAGACCGGGATAAGCGCCGTACACAGCTTGCAGGCGCCATTGCCGCTGATGATAGAAAGTCTGCGCTGCTTGGTTCCGATGAAGCAAACCCTCGCAGTGACAAACGCAAATCGACTGTGCCAGCGCATCTCCGCGCGAGCGTGTTCTTTGATCAACCAACCACATCTCTCCAAGTTGAGGTTAAGCAAGATTCTGCGGTGGCTACGCTGGACAGCATCTTGGATGCTTCTGCAAATGCGCCTGTCTCGGCTTTTACTGATCATCCTTATGCCGGTCATGTTGGCTCGTACATCTACAACAAATCAAAACGCAAGACTCTGACAAAAGATCTGGCAGCGCAGAAGACGGATCGTCTTTCGCGAGTCACAATGGGTCATCCTTATAGCACTAATAATGTAGACGAGCATGGTGGCCGTTCCAGTTTACGTCATGAAATAGAAGCCGGGGATAACTCGGATCTTGTTCATGATGAGCACATTCACGAGCGTGGTCATCGCTCATCAGAAGGTACTGACACCGAGAGTGACGAACCTTCTGAAGATGATGAGGATTCAGAAGAGGGTGAATTGGATTATGTCGGGCCACCCAACACACTGATTGCCGAGTTGGAGCTGCGAAAGACTGAACTGAAGCATCGACGCCGGACGGCGGTGCCTGTACCTTTCCATGGTATGCGGAGCACTCTGTTAGAAATGGACGAGATAGCCCAAAAGCAAAGCGACAAGCGACGCCGGCGCCCCGTTGCACTCGCGTGGGAAGAGCGAGACGAAGACGAAGACGTTCCTCTTGCTATGCTGTACCCTGAAAAGGTCAGTGCCGATGATGACGATCGACCATTGGGGTTAATGGAGAAGCGACAACAAGAAGAGAATGAGCCTTTGAGTTCACGCCGGGCCAGGTTACGGGGTGAACCGATTCCAAAGCCCGCGCCTCGTCCTGCCACAGTGTATACAGTGGAACCCTCGACGCATGTTCCCGACGTTGCGGCCGAGAGCGACGATGAGACTGAGACTGAGACCCTCGCCCAGAGAGTTGCACGATTGAAGGGACACACCCGCTCTGAGAGCCAATTCGCCGCCGAGCTGATGGCTGAAATTGATACGCGGGCTGGTATTACGCCCAATAGCGCCCAAGAAGCCCCTGGAACAAATGAGGAAGAGACACTCGCCCAGCGACGTAGTCGACTTCAAAAAGAGGCTGCTGCGCAAACGGGGCCCATCAAAAACCCGCGAGTCCGTCGTAGCATGGCCGCGCTTACGCAGGGGCGACCGGCCCAGCTTTCTCGCCAATCGTCGCACGATGTCTTTGGACAGCGGCCTGTGCCCATGTCCCAATATGGGAACCGCATGTCCATGCAGCAGTTCCCTCCGCAAATGGGATACGGAATGCCCACAGGATACCCAATGGCGCAACAATATGGGTATCCAGTGGGTTACCCATCGGGATACGCCAACAACCCTGCAATGACCATGAATGGGGGTTATGCGCCTAACATGGCGCATCAGCCTGGTCCGCTGTCAACGGACGTAATCGATCGCTGGAGGCAAAGCATTCGCTGACAGTGAGATGAGCTATTCATCTCTGACTTCCGCCTCAGTCTTTACTGGTTTAAGTTCCCTTTTTTTTAGCATAGCATATTGTCGTTTTGAGCGTGTCCTATCCTCTTGTTTTCTCCAGAGATATCCATGTAGCATAGCTTGTGTACGGTTGATAGAAGTCTTAGCGCATGCATTTACACAATAATTTCACCCACGACTCTTTAGAAATTGGAGCCTATACAAAATTGACGAGCATAAGTAGGGGCAAGAATGTGACGCGATATTGTAGAAAGGCCTGAACACTACCTCATACACGAGGCTGAGTGTAACCCAACCTTGGAACTTTAGCCGCGTGTTACCTCCACTTCGATCATTTATTTTTGAATTCCTATAAAAATATCCCTACGAATCACCCTACGAATCACCCAGTCATTCTTTCATCAAATCGAGCTTAGTACGAGATTCACCAAACCTTGAAACCTCCTGAGTCGCGTCTTTAGGGTAACCTAGAAAGAAGTGGGTTTTGCATCCCCCACGGCTTGTCTCTGGTATGTGAGACCCTCTTTGTCGACACCACCCCTCAGCAGTTGATCAAGACTGCAATGGACCACTTCCACCCCCGTTAATCCTCGTGGCTCAATCTGGCGCTGCGGGGATCTCAAATCAGTGCCATGCCACCGTCCACCGTCTTCTCTTACTGGCGCCGAGACCATCGGCGTTCGTCCGCGGCGCCTGCTTCCTTGCCCGCACCCTCACCATCTGCTTTACGGGCAAATGGAAGTGCGACAAACAGCCCTCCTCAGCTTCCAGAGATTCTGGATGCGCCGACCCTTACTACCACCTTTGACGAGCGCCTTTCGCACGATGAGCTCCTCTCGAACGAGTCGCCGATGGTCATCGATACATCGAAGCTAAACATCAGCTCCTCGACTGCGCCGCTATCCTCCTCCCTCACTCTTTCAGTCCCGTCGACTACATCCGAAAAAGACACTCGTCCACATTCCAGCCCAGGCAACTGCGGGGAAGAAATATTCGCATCTCAGTCGAACAATTTTCAACTATCTGTGACGGGTCTACGGCCAGATCAAGGGGACGGCGAGTCGAACTCGAAACCAAGCTCGCCATTTCGACGTTCGTTTGGCAAGCAGAAACGTTCGCCAACCGCGGTAACGGGGTCGGGTCATTTCCGGTTCAGGACTTCACCGGAAGAATCGCCAGCCGATAAACAACCCATGACGCAGAAGGATCTCAAGATGGATGGTAGCACGGTTGTCCGGCGTACCGGAGATCGTGATATGTCCGTGGAACAAACACATCACAAGTCGGGCAAGGCTATGCTCCATCTTCTGAATCCGATGTCCCTTCTTGCCCGCAGGCGATCTTCACAGCTAGTTAGCTCCCGGGCAGAAGACGTCAAGATTAAGAACCGCAATGTTCCTGCTATGCCTGACGACTATGATCCCAGAATTCGTGGGAATATTGTCCATGACTTTTCAGCGCCACGACCTCGCCGTAACGCCTCTGCTACGGCGCAGGATACAAACGTAAACACACAGGATACTTCGCCACCACAACTACCAAATCAGTCTCAAGGTGCTCGCTGGAATGATCAGACTAAACGGCACAGTGATCATTCGCCTGTTTTCAAGGAACATTTCGAGGATCAGAATGTTCTACGGGTGGAAAGCAAAGGTTATCTACAATCATCTCTTCTGACGGGCCAGTCCCAGCCCAATCACGACAACTCATTGCCGGTTTTCGCGCGGAATCTGCCTTCTCATCTACCAGAAGCAAGTCATGAGATTGCGGAGGAACCCGAACCTGAGGCGGTGGAAGCTACACCAAGTCCTCCTAAAGCAATCTCACATGCTCATCCTGAGCACCCCCAGGATCAAGATACCATCCCGAATGTACCCTTCAATCCCTCGGCCTTGCCGAGACATCTCAAGAGCAATGCTTCTCGATTTAGCTTTGATATGAGCGGAGTGGAGTCATCCACCCAGGAAAAAATGCTCGAAGAGAAACACAAGGCGAAGGAAGCCTCTCGCAAAATGGAGGATGGTTATTTCGATGACTTTGACGAGGATTTCGACGATGACATGATGGATGACCTTGATGGGCTGGAAGAGAAGATTCCTGGCGTCAATGCCGATGCTGATGATGATGAATTCGACGATTTCTCCCCTCCTCGTAATATCAACGACGTCAAATCCTGGGCCACCCCGGGGTTGTCACCTGTCATTGCTAGCCCGATCACTTTTGTACCAGCAGACCCCGCAACAAATTCTCACTTCAACTCTCACCTCTCTAAGGTCACACAATCAGACGATAGCCCCATTCAGCAACTGCCAGAGGAGCAACCGTCTCTGGTGGCCAACCATCCTGCGGCCGTGAGACTTCCCAACATTCCAGCTGTGAACGAACCCACACAGATCCTTGATGATGACGATGATCTTTACTTCGATGACGGTGATTTCGGAGAACTTGATGTTGACAACCAAGATGGAGGATTTGATGAATCTATATTCGATGATGAAACTAGTCATTTATATGAACGTAAAGTGGTGGGCGCCCCTGCGGCACCTCCACCGGTGGAAAATATATCCGCAGGTGGCGACGTCTCTTTGCCTGTGAAAGAAAGTCCCGTGGCAGAACATGCGGAGCAGGGACTGCAGCACATGCCTAGTGTGGCCAGTGATTACCGGGCCCCAGGATTGAAGCGTGGGCCACTCGGCGAGCCAATACCAAATTTGGGCCCTGCTCGTGCCCATGGGGGTGTTCTCACAGAGCAAAATCTGGATCTCCTGCACAACGCTCTAGTTTTCGCAGCCAACGAAACATCTCATAGTGGGCGCTTCGAGCGCACATTCAGCACCAGCGAAAGATCACAGGGACAAGATAGTGCAGCCCAAACATCGCAGACGATAGATTCGCAGCCAGGTTTGGTCTCTGATGACAGCCGGCTCAGCCAAGCTGCGGAGAACATGACCTTCGAAGATGTCTTCGATGGCCCGGTATACGATGATCTGATCTACGATGACATTGATGATTCCTATTTTGACGACGCGATCGTTGCTGCTGCTAACGCCGAAGCTCTCGAGAATGATGACGATGGCTTCTACGGCCAAGAATTCGGTTTCTACGCACACGCAGATGGTAGTGACACCTCCGAGCTGACCAACGGTGGATACTTTGGCCCGCGACGCGTCGAAGGCATTACCCGCAGCCACAGCAGCCGCGGGAAGTTCCAGGAGCCTAGCTTGACCCCTATCACTGAACGAAGTGAGTGGAGCACACGCAATTCGATGATCTCGGTCAAGGCCCACGGAGGTACCCACCCGAATTCAGCCCTAGCAAGCCCCGGGCTAGCGCAGCTGGTTGACATGGGGAATCTCGATGATGAGATGTCGCTAAGCGCACTCATGAAACTACGCCGTGGCGCGTGGGGTGGGAGCAATGGTAGCCTGCGTAGCAGTGCAGGCAGTCCACCACCACATACTACGCTCTCACCCTCTCACCGTGCAAGCTTCAATGGCGCTGAAGCAAGCCCTCCAGTCTCGGAGGCCAGCCCTTTCAATCCTGATGAGGGCTCATCCAACTCTGTTGGTTATTTTTATGACGAGAATCATTTACGCACTGCTTCCCCACTTTCGGGACGCCCGGAATATGAAGAATTCCGGGTCGGTGGACCTCAGCGACTTAATGTGGTGTAATACAGTGGTCTATTTGCTTTCTACCTAGATATACTAATCTTTTGGCTCTATCTGCATATTTCATACGCTCTTTGCACGGCGAAGTCACATTTTCTACGATCTTATGAAAATCCAGCAATTGTTGAATCGCTCTAGATGTTAATATTAATAGTTATACCCGTCAACAACCAGATCGATCATTCCAATCCAATCAAACCAACTAATGTACGTTGTATATTCAACAATACAAACATAAAGACTTGGCACCCTTGAACCAAGATATCCATGAATAATAGGCCGAGATCTCCCGCAAAGGGTCAGAAATGCTTAGCCGGTCTCGTAGCCGGTCTGTGGAGAGCATAACAGGCGCAGCTTCGGGCGCCTCTTACGCCCGTCCGCGGCGTCGGCTGTGACTCGGGCTGAGTCAGCGCACCAGCCCCATTCCCTGCCGTCCTGCGGATGAGACCCGTCATTTCTCGGCTTCCTTTTGCGCTCTTCTCTTGCTTCATCTTTCTTCTTCCCCCACACTTTTATTTTTCCATCTAGAGCGTTATAGCTCTCTGATGAGTTCCGATTCTATACAGGTGCTACGGCAATACTAGTCGACACCTGATCTGCAATTCAAATCGTAAGTGTTATTACGTCGCTTCCTTTCCTCCGTATTCCGGTTTTCTCGGAATGAACCCTACAGAACAACCTGGCAATATCAGGCTAACATTATAGCTTCCAGCAAATCTGACTCTTTGAACGTCTGATTTAGCTTACAGACTTACGGACCACTGTCATACATTCACCCCTTCCATTAAATCAATATTTGTTTCATTGATCCCAACAAAAAAATCCCGCAATGTTCAGAAACACTGCTTTGAAGGCCACCCACAGCGGTATGCTGCGTGGTGCGACCTCTTCAGCATGCCGGCGCTCATTCCACCTCGCCACAAGTGCTCGCAGCGCCTCAAAAAGCACTGGCTTCAGCATGACCGCTCGCCGGCCTCTTGCTGTTGTCGATCGTGCTTTCAACGGTGCCCGGTCCTACGCGGCCGCCGCGGATAGCCCTGCCCAGGGAGTGGTAAGCAACAACTCCTGATCGTTGATAGTAATCCGATCCGGATTTCCCGATAAATGAAATGAGAACGAACATTCGACTAACGCGACGGCGCGATGTCGCCATCTCTTGTATAGGATCCCAACGATTCTTTCCTCACTGGTAGCGGTGCCAACTACATCGATGAGATGTACCTGGCATGGAAGAAGGATGCCTCGAGTGTTCACATCTCGTGGCAGACCTATTTCAAGAACATGGAAGAGGGCAACATGCCCATCTCCCAGGCCTTCACTCCTCCCCCTACCCTTGTCCCCACCCCTACCGGCGGTGTCCCTCAAGACATGCCCGGCCAGGGACTCACTGCTGGCACTGACGTGACCAACCACTTGAAGGTTCAGTTGCTCGTCCGTGCCTACCAGGCCCGTGGTCACCACAAGGCCAAGATTGATCCTCTTGGAATCCGCGGAGAGGCTGAGGCCTTCGGCTATGACAAGCCCAAGGAGCTCGAGCTGGACCACTACGGTTTCACCGAGAGTGACTTGAGCAAGGAGTTCGCCCTTGGACCCGGTATCTTGCCTCGTTTTATCACTGATGAGCGCAAGAAGATGACTCTGCGCGAAATTATCGCCGCCTGCGAGAAGATCTACTGCTCATCGTACGGTGTCGAATACATTCACATCCCCGATCGCAAGCCCTGCGAGTGGATCCGTGACCGCTTCGAGATCCCCCAGCCGTACAACTACTCTGTTGACGACAAGCGCCGCATCCTCGACCGTCTTATCTGGTCTTCCAGCTTCGAGTCCTTCCTCGCTACCAAGTTCCCCAACGACAAGCGTTTCGGTCTGGAGGGTTGCGAGACTCTGGTTCCCGGTATGAAGGCCCTGATCGATCGTTCCGTCGACTATGGCGTCAAGGACATTGTCATTGGTATGCCTCACCGTGGTCGTCTCAACGTTCTGTCCAACGTTGTTCGCAAGCCCAACGAGTCCATCTTCAGTGAGTTTGCCGGTTCTACCGAGCCCTCCGATGAGGGATCCGGTGATGTCAAGTACCACTTGGGTATGAACTTCGAGCGCCCTACTCCCTCCGGTAAGCGGGTGCAGCTGTCTCTGGTTGCTAACCCCTCCCATTTGGAGGCCGAGGACCCTGTTGTCCTCGGAAAGACCCGTGCCATCCAGCACTACAACAATGATGAGACCCACTACGACACCGCCATGGGTGTTCTGCTGCACGGTGATGCTGCTTTCGCCGCCCAGGGTGTCGTCTACGAGACCATGGGATTCCACTCCCTCCCCGCCTACTCGACTGGTGGTACCATCCACCTTGTCGTGAACAACCAGATTGGTTTCACCACTGATCCCCGCTACTCCCGGTCTACCCCCTACTGCTCGGACATCGCCAAGTCTATTGACGCTCCCGTCTTCCACGTGAACGCCGACGACGTTGAGGCTGTCAACTACGTCTGCCAGGTCGCTGCTGACTGGCGTGCCGAGTTCAAGCGTGACGTTGTCATTGACATGGTTTGCTACCGTAAGCAGGGTCACAACGAGACTGATCAGCCTTCGTTCACCCAGCCTCTGATGTACAAGCGCATTGCCGAGCAGAAGGCTCAGCTTGACAAGTACGTCGAGAAGCTGATTGCCGAGGGTACCTTCACCAAGGAGGATATTGATGAGCACAAGAAGTGGGTCTGGGGAATGCTCAACGACAGCTTCGACCGCAGCAAGGACTACCAGCCCACCGGCAAGGAGTGGCTGACTTCCGCCTGGAACAACTTCAAATCCCCCAAGGAGTTGGCCACCGAGGTCCTGCCCCACCTTCCCACCGCTGTCGGTGAGAAGTCCCTCAAGCACATTGCCGACAAAATCTCCGGCACTGGTGTTCCTGAGGGCTTCGAGCTCCACCGCAACCTCAAGCGTATCTTGGCTGGCCGCAAGAAGGCCGTTGATGAGGGCAAGAACATCGACTGGGCTACCGCTGAGGCTCTCGCCTTTGGTACTCTCGTTGATGAGGGTTACCACGTCCGTGTCTCCGGTCAGGATGTTGAGCGTGGTACCTTCTCTCAGCGTCACGCCGTTCTGCACGACCAGCAGACCGAGCGCACTTACACTCCCCTGAAGCACATCAGCGACAAGCAGGGTACCTTCGTCATCTCTAACTCCTCCCTCAGCGAGTTCGGATGGTAAGTTTTCAAACAGTACTGACTTCCTTGCGAGACTTCGTTTCTAACACTTAACTTAGTCTTGGCTTCGAGTACGGTTACTCTCTGACCTCCCCCAACGCCCTTGTCATGTGGGAGGCCCAGTTCGGTGACTTTGCCAACAACGCTCAGTGTATCATTGATCAGTTCATCGCCTCCGGTGAATCCAAGTGGCTGCAGCGTTCTGGTCTGGTTGTGTCTCTGCCTCACGGCTATGACGGCCAAGGTCCTGAGCACTCTTCCGGTCGTATGGAGCGTTGGCTCCAGCTTTGCAACGAGGAGCCTCGCGTGTTCCCCTCTGCCGACAAGCTCGACCGCCAGCACCAGGACGCCAATATGCAGATTGTCTGCATGACCACCCCCGCCAACTTGTTCCACGTCCTCCGTCGCCAGATCCACCGCCAGTTCCGCAAGCCTCTGGTCATCTTCTTCTCGAAGGCTCTACTGCGTCACCCTCTTGCCCGCTCTGACATTGAGCAGCTTGACGGCGAGTCGCACTTCCAGAGCATCATCCCTGAAGAGGGCCACGGCACTTCCATTGACGCTCACGACAAGATCGAGCGCGTTATCATATGCTCTGGACAGGTTTACGCTGCTTTGCTCAAGCACCGTGAGGCCAACGGTATCCGCAACACTGCTATCACCCGTGTTGAGCAGCTGCACCCCTTCCCTTGGGCTCAGCTGAAGGAGAACTTGGATAGCTACCCCAACGCCAAGGACATTGTCTGGTGCCAGGAGGAGCCTCTGAACGCCGGTGCCTGGTCTTACGCCCAGCCCCGTATTGAGAGTCTGCTCAACGCTACCGAGCACCACCACCGCCGCCACGTCCTGTACGCCGGTCGCGCTATCAGTGCCTCCGTCGCCACTGGTCTCAAGGCTGTCCACCTCAAGGAGGAGCAGGAGTTCTTGGAGGATGCTTTCTCCATCCACCAGGATCACCTGAAGGGCGAGTAAACGCTCTCCCAGCGATCTATTTCAACTTCCGTTGATTAGATACTCTGACACTTGCATTGAGTTGTGTGTCTCATGTTCATTGCTCTTCCTAGAAGCCAGCGTCTAATCTTTTCTTTTTTTTTGTACCACCTCTTTTGCTATACTGATTTCCTTTGTGTACTATTGACGTGTACTGGGTGCATGGTCCTGTTCTAGGACAGCCGTCTGGATTTCCTAATATCAGGTCCCCGTCCATACCTAGAATCCGTCCTATATGTAAAATACAAAGAAGCGTTATCTGTTACGGAGTCTTTTGCATGTAGCTATAGGCCTCTGGTCCCTTCATCATCTCCTCTTTACTATGTACAACATATTACACATGCATTTACATGCAAGGGCTACGCAATGTGAGAGGTTGGTACTTCTAACCTGTTCCTGACATGACGTCACCCGCGTGCTCGGATGATTAAGCAATTGGTGCCTGATCCATGCCGCAGGCAGCAATCTCACCTGATCCGATTGCTCTTCTCCGCACTCAAACTTCCCAGCAGCAGCGTCTCCTCCATCGATGCCCTCTTCTTTTTGCGCGAGGCTTTGACTGTTTCACATGGTCCCAGGTCAATGCTAAATACCATTGCTTCTTTAAAAGTTACTATTTCCCCCTCAGACCGAGTCAGACTCGCCTTAACCCTCCCCAAACGGCGCAGCTCCCAGTCCCGACTCTACACTTCGCCATGTCCGCCGTCTCGTCGTCAGCCATGAATCCCCCCGGACAAGGAATCCGTCAGTCAGCTCGCCAAACACGTACAAATCCCTCTCGAACCTCTAAAACTATCGGACGGTCCTCCTTTGCGTTCGGCCGAGGCTCGACAGCTGAAATTCCTTCCACGCCCCCTGTCCCTCACGGCTTCTATCCTGCGCTCACGCATTTTACCGATACTATAACTGCGCTTCCGCGCGAATTTCGTCGTCACAACTCTTTATTGAAAGAGGTCGATGCGAAGGCGTGGGCTCTCGAGGAAAATTTGCTACAGTTGCTCAAGTTCGCTAACGAGTCCGAGCCCGTCCCTCACCCTCCCCACCCGGCGCCTATTGTCGGGGGTGTAGTTCGGGAGGATGTTCTGCCCAAGGTGAGTTCTCTCCAATCGCCCGTTTTAGAGATTTGCTGACCGTGATCCCTTTGCGCCAGGAGCTACCTCAGTCCCCCGAATCGCCCGAGAGCAAAAGTCGCCGACTTCTCTTCGATCGCGTTCGCCAGAACCTATCGGACCTGATGATGACGGCCGATGAGAAGAATCACGTCATCTCAAACGCAAACGAGGAATTGGACCGTCAGGTTATCCGCTTGGATACAGTGTTCCCGTACATCGCAGGCGAGATCAGCGAAGAAGCTCGTCTGGGCAGTCTGACCCACTGGGCATACTCTAATAAAAGTGCCGCAAAGGCAGCGACCAACGAGCGACCGCGCCGAGAAGCGGTAGCACAAAGACAGGACCTGACGCACGTGCTTCAGGAGGCTGAGGCCGCTAGTCGCAGTGAAGCGCGGCGCGATGCTGTCCTGGCGCGTAAGCAACGTCGGGCGCAGGTCGATGCGGACTATGAGGATACACGCAGCTCAGGTGCTCGCAAGACCAATAATGGGAAATCTCGCGGCGGAGATCACGCCGACCCGAGCGCTGCACCTAAGCGCCGAAAGGTGGAACGCCCAGTACCTGTCGAAACTAGTGTTCCGATGGACCGATCTGCCAGTGGTGCTGGGAGTCAGAGAGCGGCGAATAAAGACACCGTGGAGAAGAAGCGGTCTCGCGCTCCTAATACCACCACTGCCGCACGCAAGAGGTATGTTTTGTCGTGCTGTACTCAACGCTGGCAACTAGCTAACTTTAGCCCAGGGTCAACGCTTCCAACGCTGCATCACCTGTTCTGGCCCCTTCACCCTTGGTCGGAACATTCAATGCCCCACGGGGTGCCGCCAGTCCAGGACCCAGCACAGCAAGGCCACAATCTTCACGAGCCCAGCAGAACGCCGGAGCGACAAGCAACGCGCGCGCACGGCCGTCGTCATCGGCTTCCAATCGCCCCAACAACAGTATGCCGCTTCAAGCACCTTCCATGGATCCATCCATTAACCACGTTGCCCCCGCAGACAAAACCGCCGATTCCAGATCCATACCCGGAAATGGACCCGTCAAGAACGAACTTCACGGGGACATCCACCGTGACTATGAAGTCGATGGCCACGTTAGAGCATCCGCTGCAGCAGGCTCCAAGCGCGATGATTTGGAAGCGAAATCCGGGTCTGCCG
Source organism: Penicillium turbatum (assembly GCA_030762825.1). NCBI lineage: Eukaryota > Fungi > Ascomycota > Eurotiomycetes > Eurotiales > Aspergillaceae > Penicillium > Penicillium turbatum. The sequence goes on from JAUJYX010000014.1 coordinate 1,113,996, forward strand.
AGGCCGAGACGTCCAAGGGACGCAACACCAAGACATCGACCCCCGTGCTCGCTGCATTCACAGAACCCAGTTCACGCGCACGGCCCACGCGAAGTCAAGACCCGGCGTCTGGCAAGCGCACGCAGAAGAGACCCATCCCACAGCCTGCAATACCCTCCGACGACGAGTCGATCCATGAAGGCGACGATGAAGACGAGGAGGGCGAGCCGCGGTACTGCTACTGTAATGAAATCAGTTTCGGTGAGATGGTTGCGTGCGATAATGATGCTTGTCCACGTGAATGGTTCCACTTGTCGTGTGTGGGCTTGACGAAACCGCCTGGGAAGAATGGTAAGAACATTATGTCCTTTCTCTTGTTGAGGTTATTCAGGTTGCTAACTGTTCTAGTCAAATGGTATTGTAACGAATGTAAGGAAAATATGAGACGGAGTCGCAATGGGCGGTGATATACCCAGATCTCAGGAAGGTTATAGACTTTGATGACATGGCGTTCTATGGTTTTCCCGGTTGGCACACATTAAGGATGTGGCCTTGCTACTTCATATTTCTAGACTTTGTGAATATCTAGCGGATATTATTTGGCTGTATGCCACTTGCAAGTCTTTCTGTTTCCCTTCATAAGCTCTGATAGTAGTATACCATCCCTAGTCGCATTTACTTCATCCACAGACCACCAGTTCGTGTCCATAGCACCAATCTAAAGACACAAGCTCCATGCTCTATCTCGATTGTCCGAACACACCTATACCAGATAGACGATAGACGATAGACGATAGACGTATATACCTTTAACGAACAAAACCCAAAAAGAAACAAAACCAACATCACACACAATCCCAGTACATGTAACCATCTACCAAGCCCCCTCAACCTCTCCACAAATCCCCCATCCTCACCCACCCGTCTCTGCAACCCAGCCGGCCCACCCTCCAAGCCCGAAGCCTCAGCCTCAGCCGCAACCTCCCCCTCCAACCTCCTCCTCAAATCCTCATACCCTCCCCTCTGCTCACTCCCACCATTCCCCCTCCGCTCCTTCTCTCCAACAACCCAAGCCGGAACCCGGAACCCACTCTCGCTAGGCGATAAACCCGGCAACAGCTCCGCGCGCCACGCCACACCAACAATCCAGCCAACCGCAGAGGGAAGGAGCATACCCGGGAACTGGGAGAGAGCCAGCTGTGCAGCGATTAGGTATGTAGTTGATTTGTCAGAGAGTAGAAGCGAGAGGGACGGGGGTTCGGGTTTCGGGTCCGTTGTTGCGGTCGAGTCGGCGTTGATATTGTTTGCGGGAGTTGTCGGCGCAGACGTCGTCCCGAGTCTGTACCGATATGTATGCGGGATTGTAATGTAGTACTGCGCTAGCAGGGCGAAGATAGTCGGCGTCGGGCCGGAGGGGAGGTAGTTTATTGTGTTGAAGGTGAGGGGCCGGAGGAGGGTGAGGAGGAGGGGTGGGAGGAGGGTTGTGTAGGGGAGGGTTGTTAGGAGGAAGGTCTGTAGAAAACTCATGGTGTTAGTCATTATGTAGACTTTGGGGAATCTGTGCAGCAGGCGAGAAGCAATGGAAATGCTTACCGCTAACTTCCGCTTTCCCCAGGCGCGTTCAACGATACGCAGGTGGTAAATCAGCATTGCGGCGAAGAGGGCTTCGGTAGAATTGGTGAAGCCTGCGACCTGCCATACTAGCGCGCGCCAGAATTGGGCGTACGGCCAGAAATGGGGGGATATGCTGATCACGGCGAGGTGTTTTATGTCGAAGAGGGAGAGGGCGATTGATGAGGCGATTGTGTAGATTAGGAGGGTTTTGGTGAGGGGTGCGTTTGTGAGGCCGGAGGTGAGCATTTTGGTGTCTCTTCCAGTATTATTGCATTTGGTTCTTGGGGTTTTATGCTGGGTTGTCAACCATCAGGGCTGCTGGTTGGAGGAGAAGTTGTAGTTGAGGGGACAGATGGCACTAAGAGTGGATATCCGAAGTCCGGGGAAGCTCGGCATGCCGACTTAGGTCTACTCATTGAATATTTGTGGATGAAACTATTTGTATTTTCTGCTTGTATCAAGTATCTTGTGAGGTATCGTATTATACATTCAACGTGTCCGATATTAACGCCCGGGTTGTGTCTCCTTCATGTCACTGCTCTTGGACAGCCAATGCTGCTTCTTTGTTTTGTTCGGCCAGTTCTTTCTGGTATCGGGTCGATGCGAGCTCCAGTGCATGAAGCGTAGGACCAAGAAGCTGGTTAACAACCTTCTGGCCTCCCTCCACGCCTTCAAGGTTGACTCTCAATTTCCGCCCGGTGCTCTCATACACATCACGGGCGTGCTGCCTTAGCCGGTCGACTTCGACCTTCCGCTCGGCCTCTGCATCGTTAGCAACAGCTTGGATACGCTCTGTTGCTCGTCGGAGAGACTCTGCTAGAGACGCAACCTCTCCGGCGCGGTCGGGGTTGCCAGAGAGGAACGCCTGCCAGAACTGGTGTAAGAATTCTGTCGTTGTAGCGTGTGTCAAGGTCAATCGGTCAAAGAGCGCTACGGACAACCCGTAGGTCTCCGATGCTGCACCTTCACTCATCTGGGTGCGGCGCTCGCGCAATGACTGCAGAATTTGAGAAAAAGCGTCATGTAGAGCGGCAGATGACCCGACAGGCCGACGGCTGGCAGGCGCATCTTCCATCTCCTCGTCTTCGTCATCGCCAGGATCTACCAATTTTCCCAATTGCGTGTTACCCTGTGATGGGAGACTCTGCTTGATGTCCGAACGCAGAATTTCAAGCAGTTGATCCGGATCTTGTTTGGCAAATTGCTTAGTCTGATCACCCTCCTGGCCATGGGAGAAGAACCGACTTTGATCACGGATGTTCAAAGTGATGCGACTCTGCTCTTCATCTCCGCGAAGATCCTGAAGTTGGAGCTTTTTCCATGCTTCTTCATTTAGTCCCATCGGGGCACTCATGTCACCGTCGGCCGGTGCCACATTGGCCATGATTTTTTCACTCAGGCTATTCAAGGTCCGGATAATGGGTACCTTGTCGACGCCAGATGGTCTCATATCAAGATCAGGCCGATTTCCGCGACGCTGGCTGTGGTTTACTTCGTTACCAGCCAGATCCAAAAAGTGATGGATGTTCGCTGCCCGGTCCGGCTCAGCGGCCTCATCCGTTCGTAGATACTTGTCCAGCACAGTATCAGTTGCGTCAGCCTCTGTGATACGTTCTCCGCGCAGCTTCTTGAAAAGCCGACTCTGGAAGAAGCGAGACCAGAACTGCTGCTCGCTGAGTTTCGGCACATTCTCGTCATAGACGCGCTTGACCAGTGGGTGTTGTGTGAAAATGAGCTGGATCTGCTCTTTGCTGATGTTCAAACGAGTCACATTATCCTCGACTCGAGGTTTCAGCGTGGAGAGCACATTATACGAGCCGCGGATTTGGCCCAGTTCGATTGCGTGCGCTCGCAGCAGGTGCAGCCGCGTAGACCAAAACTGCGACACGAACGCTCCGGACAGCAAGGCTTCCGGTTTTGTATGCAATCCCTCAAAAAACATCTTTTGTAGATTCGCGTCAGATCGTAGCAACGACTGCTGTAGCTCAGTGTCCGCCCGAAGTCTGTTCTCTTCATCCAAAGGGTTCTTCGATGTCGCGGCAGAAGTGACGGCATTTGCAATCGCCATCGCCGCCGACAGACCTTCAGCTCCCCCACTAGGCACCGGCGTTTGGGATGGTGTGCCCGCCTTCATTGCGTTGACCCGAGCACTCAGTGTATCTTTGATGAGATCGGCCTGTGTGCGGGCGTCCGCTCCGGCCGTGAAAAGGAAAACATATTGATCAGATGTGCTGTTTGGAGGAGCATCGGGGGCTTGGGCGAAGATTTTGAGCATCACTTTCGGGTTCGTGGCTGGGGTCTGTTGCAAATCTGGTAGTTGTGAGTTAGCGATTGGATGAATGTTCGGGGATGGAGTGACTGCGTACTAGTGATATTCATCACTGGAATGGTGATTATGGTTCCAGCTCCTGCGACGGCAGGAGTCCATGAGACCGACTTCTCATCTGCGGAGATAGCTAGGGTCCCATCTTTCTTCTTGTAGGAGGCCGCTCCGCTCGGAGGTGCCATCGTCGCGTATGACAGTTTCCACTGTCTTGAGGTGCGACAACGAATCCACCCATCGGGATAAACAATTCCCCAAGGGCGGAGGAGATTGAGGAAGGTCCAGGGCCTTCGTATGAGAAAGAGAGCGTGTAGAGGTGAAACGAACAATGAGAGATGCGGCTCTTCTGCGAGTTATCACATGACGAACGCCAAGCGTCACCTGGGATTGCAGCCCTAAGTCGAACGAAGCTGGGAACAGCCATGAGAAAAGGCATTGGAGGTGGATGGGAATAGCTTGTGTAGCTGGGTTGAAGCTATCGATGTTTGTTCTCCAGACAACCGTAACGGGGGTGTGTTTCCTGTAGATATTGATCACGGATATTGCTATCTTTGCTCAGAACTATACAACAGTTTGCCTATACTTTACTTGCCAACTGTTCTATGGCTCTCGACTACATTATATCATATCTCCTGGGTGCGACCTTCTCATGAGATCTCGTGAGACTAGAGAGCCGTATCGGACAAAGGTGTCATCATAAAGTAACCTAGTCAAACCTTCCTTCTTCTAAACAGCACCTTCCTCAAAGACCTCCCCCCATCAATAGAACGATACAAATACGAAGGAAAGCCCCAATTCCTCAACATCCTCCAATTCAAACTTCCCCACTACGATGCCTCGACAGGCACAAGCCAATTCCTACTCTTCCACACAAGCTAAGAAACCCTCGAAATCATCTTCAATCCCCAGTACGAAGACACGTCCATATCAAAACACTGGACCTCATTCGACGCCCACGAACAGCTTCTCCTAGTCACTCTACCTTCACTTGCACACAGTGCAGCAGCCGACATAAACACCGCCATTCGCCAGACTCTACTACCAGAAGGGGAAAGCAGGCAGATTATGGCTGGTGACGGAGAAGGAGACCGCACAATCAGTCCAAGTATCCCTCCATTACTCTCGAGGTTGTCTGTTCAGAGTCGGAAGCAATGTTGAATTCTGATATTCGATTTTGCTTAAGTCCTGACTACGGAAATGCCAACATCTCTCTGACACTCCGGATCGAGAGGTCTCGGCCGGAACTCTGCATTGAGAAGTGGGAGAGCTGGAGGACAGGATCCATCGCTCCCAGGTCACTTGGGTTACCAGACAGGGGGATCGGATAAATGTCACTCATCATATCGTCATTTCCTTTCCGTTAGGGTTGTCTGGACAATAGGCCAGAGCTTGTAGAAATCTCGCAGTACAAGGTGCAACAGGGCCTACATCTTATAATTACTAGGCAAGTAAGTCTACGAAGTAGGAAAATGAATTCAAGTAGAACAGTTTATGAGAAGAGTGGTAAACCCCAGATAGATACAGCAACGCCCGTGAAGCCTAGTAAAGCAGTGGAAACCAAAGGACACCGCTGAAGAGATAGAACCCAGATGCTATGCGAACTCAAAAGACAAAACGCGACCGAGAGCACGAACCCGAAAGCTAGGAGCCAGAATGCCGAAATTCGTAAACCATGTTGCGCGCCGCCATGCATAGACCGGATATCATCATTCATGATCGTCAGAAAAAAAAACCCAAAAAACCAAAAAAGCACGCAAACCGTTAGATGAGGGAAATGATGCGAAGAAAAGCCCCCAAGTAAAAACGCAAACCGTAAAAATGAGACAGATATCAGATGTAGGGTATCGGCAAAAGTGATAAAAAGGATCCAGCGAGCACGCTTTTCGAGAACAGAACGCTCAAGCAGATCATTTTTTGAACATGTAGTGGCCGTAGAGACCGCCGACTTCTCCGACGGCCATGGGAATCTTGCGCATGCCCCACCAGCGCGCGCCCATCTTCCAGTAGCGAGCACCGTCGTCGAGGGGTTCGTTGGGCATGGAGGCTGGATCGCGGACGTACCAGCCACGACGGCCGAGGTCTCGCACAGTCCAGCCAACGGAGACGCGCTGGGTCTTGGCCCGCTCGCGCAGCGGGGTGATGATCTTGTCGCTGAACTCGACGACCTGCAAGGGGTAGCTTTGGTTCGAGAGCAGGAGACAAGTGCTGGTGTTGAAGATGGCTCCGATGGTCATCTGCGGCACCTTGGCAAGGTCCAGGTAGCAGAGAGTGCTGGGAGCGTCGGTCTCAACTCCAGTGGTCGGGTTGCGGTAGCGACCGAAGAACGAGTTCACGTCTGCGACGGAGAGATCAGCGGAGCTGAGACCCAGCTCTTCTAGGTGCTTTGTCAGGGGTACCAGGTCTGGCACATGGTCGGAGGTAATCTTTGCTCCGCCCAGGTTGAGAGAGCGCAGAGTATTGGGAAGCTTGGGCAACAAAGCCGAGACGTCTTCCTCCTCCAGAAGACGGAAGCGGGTCGGATCGGTCAATAGGTTCAAGTAGACGAGGGACTCGTTGACGGACGGGTGAGTAGTCAGGAAGTTGACCAGGGCGGATGGTCGGAGGCGGGTGCATCGGGACAAACTCAGGTGCGAGATGCGGGCGGTCTCGGGGATGGCGGCGAGAGCTGAGTCGTTGACCTGAGTGTGGGTAAGGTCGAGGTGCGTCAGGTTGACCAAGCGCGAGAGAAGGAAGTCAAACATGGGAGCGGAAATAGTGCTGCATTCGTGAAGTGACAGTCGCTTGAGGTTGGGCAAGGTCATGGGCAGCGCAGGTCCACCAATCAATGCCTCTTGGAAAACCCCAGAGAACGCTTGAGTTGAGCAACCGGTGAAATCCAGAGCACGCAAGTTTGGCAATCCCATGAACAACTTCCGGACCACTTCCACGCTAATATCTCCTTCCAAGTGTTCCTGTAGCAGGCATTCCTTGAGGTTGGGGAGAAGTTCCAAGCACTGCAAGAGAGTCCGGGAGGTCAAGTTTTGAATCTCAGCGTTCATCTGCTTAGTGCGACCCAGGCCGACGGAGGTGAAGTGCGAGAAGTCCAGACGGCGCACCAATGTGCCCAGGGCTGGATACTGCGATATGTGGTTCAGCGCTTTGGAGAAGATGATGGAGTGCGGGAAGGTCATGTTCCTATACAAGACACCCAAAGTAGCAGCGTGCAACGTGTGGGATGTAAGCAGACATGACACTAGATCGATGTTTCGAGGAGTGTAGCCATTGGGAGGAAGATCAACCGCCAGGTTGGAGATGATTTGATCTATCAACAGGTTAGTACGAGGGACAGAAAAGCGGTAAGCGCAAGTTCTTACCAAGAACCTCCGGTGGGAGCTTCTCCAAAGGCGAAGTACCGGGAGGGGTCTGCAATATCTCCACCTCGGGAGCCTTGACTGGAAGAAGCTCCTTAGTTTCGGGTTCCTGGGCTTCCCATGCCCAGCCTTTTGCATGCTGCAGGCTTCCGAGCCCACGGAGATCACTGTAGCTGCGGCTCAAACTCTTGCCGCCCAGTCGGATCTGCTTCCACCCCAGGAATCCACCACAGGGGCAGCAGAAGTCCGGGGCGGCCTTTTGCATCTGGGCGACTCGGTCCAGCTTGCGTTGCGCGTGCTCCTGCTGGTCCTGAAGCGATGGGGATTCGTGGGTGTCCACAAAGGATTGCGCGATTCCTATATAATCCAAGCCGATCACGTCAGCCTCCATCCTAAATTCGCACATCTTGCATATCGCGGTACGTACCGTCCTCTGTGTCTTCTTTGATCGAACCGAACGATGGACGGCGTTGGCTGCTCGACCTGGATCCGTCGGGAGTGCTGCAGGGTGAGGGAGATGACTCGCGCGAGTGGAAGTGGTCACCACAGGGGATGGAAGAAAGTCGCGGGAAGGCCGGTTTGGTGGGAGCAGGAGTAACGGAGGCCATGATGAGAGGATGAGGCCCTCTATAAAGGGCCCTAGGTGTATTTTGACAAGTCGGGTAGGTACCTTGGAGCCGGTGGAAACACGAGAATAAAAGTCAACTGAATTTAAAAGAAAGCCTTTCCCCAGATTCCACAAGAAAAAGTGAGAGAAAAAGCCCAGTCAATAAAAAAAAGGTGTTAAGACCGAGTCGAGTAAGGGCAGGAGGTTTAGGGCTTCCGGAGGGGCGGCGGGGAAAGAAAAAAAAAATGCGAAGCTGTTAGTCACGGAAAACGGACGAGCCGATGTTGCACAATTCAGTTGACACCTGAGCACATTCGATAATTTTGATGAAGAACTCAAGACTCAAGTGACTTGAAAGTGAGAGTTTTGTTACGAAAGTCGAAAGTTGCAGTTGTAAAAGAAGCTGAAAGCACCATGGGTCATGGCCACATGGGGCGAACTTTTTTCCTTTCTTAGAAAAAAAAAATAACGGGGGGAATTGATTGATTATGGTGGCGGATCTGTTTTTATTCTTTCTCCAATATTCATTTTATTTCTAGATCAAAGTACTAGTACATTCAGGTACTGAATATTGAGATTCTATCAGATCTATTAGTATCTATACTTATATCACCTAGACTTGTCTAAACTTGCCTTAACTATAACAACTAAACTGATTAAGTTTATGTTAGTTCCCCAAGCTACCCCTGCAGACTCCATTTGCTTTTTCATCCGCATGCGGGAAAAATCACGTCACTTGCCGCATTTAGATTGGATAAAGGAGGGGAAATACTCGTAGTATCTCAGAATATTCAAGATGCTCTTGTACCTATCCCATGTATAACATCTGCTTCAGGTAGAAGAGTATAGAAAGCGTGGGCTGTTCAAGACCCGTGGACACTCCGATTCTATGACATAACCCGAAACCTTCTTAGCGCCATTCTCCAATCTCCTTCTCCAGAGCTACTTGCTGCTTTCCCCTCAATTTACTTTTACTTATTCCAAGGTTTAATTGACATTGAAGTCAGCAGATCCCAATAAGTCCGATTGACGGAATTTACCCCAGACCACCCTAAGGGGTTCTCTTTACCTAAAATTATTACTATCCATGCAACAGTCACGGCGCCCCATTCGTCCCCTCTGAGTTGATCATGCGGGGACAGACGCGCCATTACCTAATGAAAACCCCAAAAACACCTGAATCCATGGATGTCGAACACGATGTCACCTGACGCTATAATTATCACTTGAGGTCCGTGTCCAAGTCCTTTGAGATTCCCCTTGGCGCGATCAGCCAACTATGACATACTATGTGCAAATAGCTGGGCATGTACTCAATTCAGAGGAACTTCCTAAAAGGTTTCTCGTTATTTAGTCTGCCCGGTTCCCTCGGCATTCCACTGGAGCATCCAATAGCTCCTGATTTAGTCCATGAACTAGCAGGGAATGTGCTCAGGCTGGTCTCCTGAGCTGTTCAGGACTGACTCAACTCTTGTCTCACTCGGCATACGATTTCCGCCCGCACACCGACTTCCCCATCCCCAGCATCAACAGCCAAGCCCAATGATCCACGGCTTCGAGGTCGATCATAAGAATCCCGCCCACACACCGACTTCCCCGTCCCCAGCATGAACAGCCAAGCCCAGTGATCCATGGCTTTGAGGTCAATCGTCAAAGCCAAGCCTGTCGTTTCCCTCGCTGATATACTCCACACTCCCTCACTCCGATCTCCTGAATAAAAATTCCACACTCGTTGTTCAGGGACCTCGTGACATCTGTCCAGCCCGATCCTACATTCTTGTCACTCTCACGCAGGAGTTGAAGTCGGGCCGGGTCGCCGACGAATACCGTATCGTTGATATGACTTGTCCAACAGGGTAATTGGCAAAGGCTTAGCTCTAGCGCTGCAACTGAACAACATGGGAGCAGTGCAACCCAGTGCAGATTCCAAGGCTTGATGGTGTGATGGCCAGTTGGCGTCATTCGAGTCTCAGCTCTCGTTGGTCTAGTCCCGATTTGGCCCTGGCTTGGTCCTATCGGGGTGAACACATCGTACAACTTGAGAAGGGGTGGACTGCATGCCAGCCAAGCCCTGGTCCTGGTTGTGATGAAGCTGCACTTCCGCGGAGCAGCGCTTACCGCCAAGGCCGGGCAGGGAGGCAGATTTAATGTTGATCTGCCTTTCCTTATATGCTCCTTGCATTCTCTCCACTTGACCATTCTCAACTTTCAGGATATACACGGTATATATGACTTGGCACTATAGATAGCCTAGCAGGCGCATTTACATGATTATTCCACTGAGCTGTAACCCCAAGGGTCAACTTTGTCGAGAATGTGAGTTGAGCCTTTCAATGTTCCTCTTTGAAATCCTGTTGCGAAGATTTTTCAAACTTGCACTTTCCATGATGAACGTTTTTTTAAAGCGTTTCCTATTACCTGACACCCCAAGCATACTATGTATACTTGGGAATGTTGAGATCTATGTGGATACTGAACGGAAACGAGGCATTGCTACTGCACTACTCATGAGCATAGCATATTCCGCGAGAACATATATTGTTATCATGAATGGCTTGAATGCATGCTGACAATGGCCTACTTGCAGAAGATGTAGCATTCGGTTTAATGCGCTCTTCGGTGAATCAACAAATGTCCAGGGCTTGTCTTGCTTAGATCAATGAGATTCTTTGAACCTCCATCGACATGAACGAGAAGTAATTATGTTGGCCTGATAGCCTTCCGGGGATAAGACGCTGAAAGTAACCCGAGGTCAGATACAGACTATCTCGAGATTCTATGGAAACCATAGTCAAGTTCTTAACTGTTTCAATGTTCGCAACTCACTTATGCTCATGATCCCATAGCACTCTGGGATGGCCATAGATGTGGCTTGGCAGCAATCTCACACTGCAGTCTCACTGCTGAGAACTCCGTAACTAATTTATTGCAGAAGTTCCTCCAGTCCTCACCAACGACAAGCATGCACTAACAGCACATATCTTAGCTACAAATAATTCAGAAAGTCATACTCACACTCTTCACCCTAAGATACATAACCACATCTCTGTATTTCATATAAACTATGTATCCTTCCCTAATAGCCAAAAATCACCCGAACACACCCAAAGCCTATAAACATCATAAACCCAATTCAACATCCTAGTCCAAATACGAACCTTCTACAAAAATACTTAAAAATACATAGCAACCCTGTCGTACCTAGGTATCCACCATTTCACCGTTTCACTCCCAAGCTCCCTCTCTCCCCTGCATTAGCGGAGCCAGCTCTAGACCCAATACCGAAAAAAAAAACCACGTGAAGCAGCCAGCCCTACAACTCTAGCCTCTACCCCCGAAATCCCGCAAACAACACACCAGAGACATTGATCCCGCCTCGTCGTGTGCCAGACATGTACATACACAGTCAACACTGGACTGTAGAAACACGAAGTGTATTTTCCATGTTCGAGAACGTATGTCTCTTTTCCCGGGGTGAGGAATCAAAACATGACTCGGTATCGGTGGAAGGCCGTTTGCCACTCCGGTTGGATATGATCCATGTTGGGCTTGGCTAGGCTATGTATGTAGGGATGTTTCTGATGTGTCTGGGCTGGAAGCATTTGTTTTGCCTCTTTCTTTTCTTTTTGGCTTCTACGAAGTAGGTATACAAGGTAAGTACATAGTTCCTGGTCTACCCGAGACATCTGCTGGATGTGAAAGATGGGGAGTTACAGTTTTGGGTGATTACTATTATGCAGTGGCTGAGCTCTTGGTCAATTGGGTTCAATGCTTTCTGAAGGCTGATTATTGAAGACATTGGGATATTGAGAGTTCTCGCTGTGAAGAGGAGCCACATTTAAGGTTAAATGAGCTCCAATGGTTGGGGCGCAGATATAACATCACCATGTCGTCAATGATGGCTTTGGAATCTTGGAACATTGAATCAAACGGATATGAAGATTTCACTAAAGCGAAAAATACACATGGGAATATTCTACGAAGAACTCTGATTGACGAGATAGAAAGATAGAAATTGTATGGTATTGGAATCTTGGGGGGATATAACTGCATGCGGAAATGTAAAAGAAAAAAAGTCCAAAACCAAAAGCTTCTTCGCGTCATGACACATGAGATGTGAGAAGGGAAACCAGTCTAAAACTCAGAAAAAATAGAAAGTAAATCTTGGGTCTTTTCTCAAGTCGATAATTCCAAACCGACGCGACAAAGGATATCAGAAGTCCTAAAGCCAAGAACCCCGGAATTTCTAGCATGAAGATAGCCAAAAAGTTCATGAGGCACATGCATCAGAAAAGTGGTGGGAAAGAAGTGAAGAGAAGTAGTCTATGAGAATGACATGACATCGAAAAAAAGGGAGAACGCCAGAAGAAAACCTTCTCAAGCCCAGCAGTAACATTGTTTTCGAGTTTCGTTTCAGCGTGAGAAGACAGGAAGAAATCCAATTGAGTGTGTATATTCTCTTTACTCAATGGCGGAGGCACCCTCACCGTGGGTGACAGGGTTGACCTTGGGGTCCCACTTGAGCTTGAAGTCGGCACCAAGCTCCTTAGCAACGGCAGCCTTAACAGCCTCGAGGACGTTGTTGAAGACACCGAAGTTGGCGGGGCTGTTGAGGTCGTTCTCGCCCTCGGCGCCCTGGAAGACACCGGTGCGGACCAAACAAGTGTTCCAGCCGTACATGTTTCCACCGATGATATCGGAGGCGGGGTTGTCACCGACCATGTAGACGTTATCGGGCAGACGGGCAACACCGTGGAGCTCCTCCATCCAGGACTTCATGACCTCATCGGCGTAGGTGTAGGTAGCACGCTCGGGCTTACCGTAGACAACACGCTCGAGATCGACACCGGTGAGGGTTTTGTACTGGGCTTCAACGGAGATACGGAAGGCACCCTGGGTGAGACGGGGGAGACCCTTGTGCTCGGTGGGCATGAGAAGATCACCCTGGGAGAAGTAGATGGGGATGCGGGTGGCGACGGGATCCTTGGCCTTGGTCATGATCTTGCCGTCCTCGGCGAGCAGCAGATCCATGATGACCTGGAAATCGGTCTGGTAATCACGCGAGTCGGCGAAGACCATGATGGCGTCGAACTTCATCTGGGAGAAGTCGCGGGGCTTGGCCTCGGCGCGCTCGGCGTCGGTGAGAGTGGTCCAGGGGGAGATTGTGGGGTCCCAGGCAACGAGATCCTTGGGGTGAACAACGGTCTTGAAGCCGTAGTTCTCGGCGACCTCGCGGATCTTGAAGCCGTCACCACCGAGCACCAGAACGGTCTCGTAGTACTCAGCCAAAGCCTGCATGGGAGTGTGAGACTGGATGAACTGGTCGGTGGAGATGGGCTGCTCGAGGATCTCGGAGAGCTGAGCACAACGTTCCTCCTCGGTCTTACCACCACCGTTGGTCAAGAGAATGTGGGGAATGCGGATACCGAGCTCGTTGTCGCCGTTGAGCATCTTGAGGGCGATCTTGGCCTCCTCAATGGCATGGTTGCCGTGTGCCAGCACACCGTCAATGTCGAAAGCGAAGGCAAAGTTCTTGGCCTTGGCGGTCTTTTCCTTGTTGAGATCCTGGATCTGGGAGGCCATAATATCCTTAGAGACCGAGGGAGTACCGCGCTGCACAGACGAGAGACGGGACAGACGGGGAGAGCGGGGAATGGGGAGCGAAGTGCCGAAAGAGTTGCGCGAGCCACGGCGATCCCTCATGGAGGGAGCCAAGCTCAAGTTGTGCATGAATTGAGCAGCATCGCTGATGGAGCTGCGGGTGGCAGGGATCTCAACGGTGTTTCCGCTGCCGGAGGGGATGGTGAGTCCAGAGCCAGCACGCTGGTCCCGAGGAGAGAGAGTACCCTGGGGGTCATGGGCGCGGGGATCCTGGGGAGCCGCATCGCGGGGGGCGAGATCAGAGTCCTCGAAGCGAGGCATGATGGAGGGTATTGGAAGGAGATGAGTAGAAGGGATGAGGTGGGTCTTCTACTTTTAAAGAGTCACTGGGATCAGGACTCAAGGAAGAATAGAGATGATATAAAAGGGAGGAAGAAAGAAAAAAATGACTGATAAGTATCTGAGATGGCGAAGGAGGGAGTTCAGCAGAGTATATATACAGGCTCTTCTATCTGATACAGGGCTCAAATGGGGGACAAACGAAATTGGTATTTTGCCATTGAGGTTACGAGGGGATCCACTCACCGGGTATCATCATCCCTAGGAATTATCGTCATCATTTGGCAAGATATAAAGGTGGATCACTTCTCCCATAGAGAAGAACTGGTATAGGGTACCTGCATCATGGTGGCTGACACTGTGTTTTATCATGTACCCAGTACACGGGAAACTGTTTTTTTTTTTTCTTCCCGACGGGTGAGTTGAATCAAGAATATGGTGATTGGGCAGAATCAGGCCAAGTAGGCCGAGTATGAAGCAACACAGCAACGCCGAGTGGGTAGGAAGACGCCTGAGACGGGCAGACGATTGGATCAGAGTGCAGTTCACCCGTGGACCGGGTTGAGATCGATGGAGCCGATGACGATCGGCTCAAACGCTCAACACCGTTTCGGTCGGTGATGTCATGGCTAGAGCTTTGAAAATTACCAGTGGAAATTTTGCGTCTTTTTTCTTGTTTTCATTTTTTCTTGGATATTTAACTAATTGAATGGATAAATTTTGATGTTTCATTCTCTTCAGGCACGATCATCACTCTAGATTGTCTAACCGGAAAAAGAACGAGAGTCAATGTTTCTGATCGACACGGGGATGAGAAAAGGGAAAGTCGGGCTAAGTTGCAGTAAACGAGTATACACTGCACTACAACGTATGTTGTACACCATGGCATATATTGCAAACTGCAATTGCAATTCAAAGTTCAATAGTAAACTTGAATAATTCCATTAAATAATTCAAATTCCAAAATTTTATATAATTGCACGCTTTTATCTACCCCTCCACCCCCTCCCCACCCCACTTCAATCGTCATCGCTCACTGAGCTATTTCCTCCCCCACTCTTCTACTTGTATCCTCCCTACAGCTCAAATACCCTCTTCTCTCTTTCTACCTTCCACCATACACGCAATTACTATACAATCATGTCATCTGGAAAGACTTTCACATTGAACAACGGGGTTACCATCCCTGCCGTTGGTTTTGGTACCTTCGCCAGCGAGGGTTCCAAGGGCGAGACCTACAACGCCGTCACTGTTGCCCTCGAGACCGGCTACCGTCACCTTGACTGTGCTTGGTTCTACCTCAACGAGGACGAGGTCGGTGATGCCATCCATGATTTCCTTAAGGCCAACCCCTCCGTCAAGCGTTCCGATATCTTCGTGACCACCAAGGTCTGGAACCACTTGCACCGTTACGATGACGTTCTCTGGTCCATCAACAACTCTCTCGAGCGTATGAGACTCGACTACGTTGATCTCTTCCTGATTCACTGGCCCATTGCTGCCGAGAAGGAGACCCAGGAGAAGCCCAAGATTGGCCCCGATGGAAAGGTAAGATCTTCGCAACAAAGGCGGAAGCAGCTCTCAATTAACAAATATTATCATAGTACGTGATCCTCAAGGATCTGACCGAGAACCACGAGGAGACATGGCGCGCCATGGAGAAGCTGTATGCCGACGGCAAGGCCAGGGCTATCGGTGTCTCCAACTGGACCATCCCCCAGCTTGAGGCCATGATCAAGTTCGCCAAGGTCCAGCCAGCGGTCAACCAGGTCGAGATTCACCCCTTCCTGCCCAACGACGAGCTGGTCCAGTACTGCTTCTCCAAGAACATCCTGCCCCAGGCCTACTCGCCTCTGGGCTCACAGAACCAGGTTCCCACGACGGGCGAGCGGGTCAGCGAGAACAAAACCCTCAACGCCATTGCCGAGAAGGGCGGCAACACCCTGGCTCAGGTCTTGATTGCCTGGGGTCTGCGTCGTGGCTACAGTGTGCTCCCCAAGAGCTCCAACCCCGAACGCATCAAGTCCAACTTCAAGACCATTGAGCTCTCCGATGAAGACTTTGAGGCTGTTAACGAGGTTGCCAAGGGCCGCCACTGCCGCTTCGTCAACATGCACGAGACCTTTGGCTACAACCTCTGGCCCGAGGAGACTGCCAGCGGTCTGTCTTACTAGATCTTGTCTTGATCAATTTACAAAAGGCAAATATAATGTGTTTTGGGTGGAAATGTGATAACGAACGGACTACGAACTCTGTTAGATGAATTGGATATACCATTGATCTCATCTTAATGTGTTTCATCTGTACCGTAGACTGAAATTGGACTACTACGTCCACGGGTAGACACCATAAATTTGGGCCTCCCCATCTCACACACGGGCTGCCACAGCCTACATTCCATTTGTACAATGTAGGGACATTGCAAGTTGCAACCCCCGCCAGGATCCACCCCTCAAACAACGTCTACATCCAATAACCGCAACGAGCCAACCCAAACCAGCCCGGGATAAGATTGCAACCCAAAATAATGGAACAAAAATCAAGAGAGTACAAATTTTGCAAACCAAACACCACTTCATCTGTACAAGATCTTACCAACCTTGGAAGGTCTGCCTAACTACCATGTATCCGACCTAAATCCTTAGTAGCCTTCGTACCTCCTTCGTATACATCAAAGTACATCCGAATTATAAGCGCAAACATCCCAACCATCAAGCCAATAACAGCTTCTACACAAAGTAAACAAAAGACAGGGTTACACTGTACCTGAGCGCCGCACTGCACTCGGAAATAGAGTCGTACTAGCATTGACATTTACCACCTCCTACGTTGTACATACAACATAGTACTAATATAATCAATGCAGTCTGTACTTGCTATGTTATGTACTCCATACACACCATCATCTTTGTCGTACCTCAGCCTCATGTTGTAAAATACAAAGCAGGAGCAGTGTGCTCCGACACCCTGCAGACGATGTCATCCCGCACTGACCCTGTGGCTCTCGGAAGTGCCCCTGCGCCACTAAGGGGCTTAGTGCATGCGCTAGCTGTTTCCGGCTCTAGCGTTGCTGACTACAGCTTCCGCGCCGGGAGATCTCGGATGGACGACGAAATAGAGAAAAGAGGAAAAGGTGGCATGTAACACCGAAGGCCGCATAGGGTAATTGGGATAATTGGGATTTGGTGAATTCAGTTGATGTAATCTGGTTGCTGGTAATTGGAAGGAGGTTATGGGTAGCGGGTCTCTTAGGTATGAGATGGGTGTTTTAGGCGCTTGCTTGGGCTCTTTTGTATACGTTGTATATGTATGTTGTATGTTGTACCCGAGTAACTAGTCACTGTAACTACCTGTTTAAACTATACTACAACATATGTAGGCAGTCGCGGCGATCAGTGATGGAATACGGAGGGCACTTGCTTTTACTACAACGTACAAGCGTAGTATCGGGGATTTAATGCCTCATTTTCTCCTTTTCGAGGGATTGGGTTCTCGATTTGGTAGTGAAACATGATTGTCATTAGACTTTTACAACGTACCTCCCCTTTGATTTCTGTGTATGTGCATGTATATCTTGTATTTTAGCAGTCTGGTGAGGCTTTTACCGGGTAAAAGTGTTCGGGATCTAGTATGCCGATGTTGGGATCGGGGATCCCGATTGCTGGGCCGAGTGAGGGAGTTATTTCGGGGCTTATAGCATGGACTTGTTTGTTTTCACTGGAGGGTGATTATATTAGTGGTGGGTGTTTGGTAGGTAGTGTTCGTACCATATATATATCTGATATGGATGCTGCGTCCTTTGCAAAGTAAGTCTACATACAACATACAACATACATGTATTTATCCTTGTGCAGCTTGGACATTCATAGTAGTACGTTATACATGCTCGCTGCAAGACTGCACCAATGAGGTATAGTTTGTATTTCATTGCTGTACTGTGTATATGCCCAGCTGTATACAAGACGCTGCAATTGCAGGCTTGCTTGGCCATGGCTTTGCAAAATATCACGAATGATCAGCATGTATCGGCTATCCATACGGGGTAACAAGCCCACTAGACTGTATTATTGGCAGGAACCCAATTTAGAAAAACCTACACAAGTAGTATGCAAGCCACTGGCATAAGGATCAGCTTCAACGTCGGCATATGTTGTATGTTGTAGATGCACTGTTCGCTGTTTTGTCTGGAATCTAGAGCATGTCAAAGCGGCTAGGTGCATAAGCTGGGAGACTCGTGCGCGAATATTCCACTTCGGAGATTGGATATCGACCTGCATCATAGTCAACATTGAAAGAAAGGAGGGACAACCTTCCAAGGTGGGATGCCCCTCACACGGCCAAATCCCGAGGGGAAGGAGGGGCGAACGTGGCGCAACGGCACAGACGTCATTCTGCATTAGACCCTGCAGCTACGCCGTATACGATCTTATCTTGATCAAGATGAAGGTGAAGTTCTCATTTGCGTTGAACTATGGACAGAACGAGCAATTGGTATCACAAAAACACAACTCCCAGCATATATGTAAAGAGTGACAAAATAACAACCGGGGTATAGAAGACTAGGCCAAAGGGGGTATAAGAATGGTAAAATTCAATCAGAAGCACAGTGTCCTCGATGATCAGGACCTCGACCGAACGCGCCGAGCCATGGGCGTGCACCCCGCGCTCATCTGAAGCATACTCTTGCGCTGCACATCATCTGCAGCGGTTGTGTTGCGGGTAGGGATACCACTGATGAATTGGTGATCCGTGGTGTTACCAGCGTTCTTAGAGGCCGGTGCGGGAAGCTTGGACAATCTGGGAGATTTGGGAGCAAGCTTACGGCGGCCCTTGGTGGGCGTGGAGGGACCTGGAGCAGCCACCGCATCCGCCGAGGCTGCGGGTGGCTTGCTTGCGCTGCGGCTTCCAGGTTTCACTGGAGTACCGGAGCCCATGATCCCCGAATCGCCCAAACGCCTCACCCGGCGTGAGCGTGGGGCTGCAGCAGTGGCTGCAGCAACCGGTACGGTCGGGCCACTTTCGGAGGCCCCACCGTCTGCCTGCTCATCTGCCTTTTGGGTTTGGCTACGGCTGTTGCGCTGGCTAGACTCTGCTTTCTTCGCTGAGCGCTTGCTCTCTGCTCGTGGGCGAGGCGTCTCACCCACGTCATCTGTGCATTGATCGCCCGTCTCTTCACGTTCTTGGTCATCCACCACTTCTCTGTACTCTTCATACTCGGCCATGCGCTCCTCGTTCCATGTCACTTGCTTTCGGGGCTTGGTCAGCCCGCGGAGACTAGGGCCATTGCGCGAGCTCTCATTCGGTTCACTACTCGACTGGCGGTTTTCCTCGCTCGCTTGTTGAGCCAGAGCTTCAAGAGCGACATTGGGAGCCACAGATTTGCCCTTGTTAAGACGTGTGTTCCGCTTGGTAGCCAACGCAATTTGCTGCGCCTCAGTTCGCTGCAAAAAGACAAACTCTGTCCCTTTAGCCCGGCGCAGGGAGATAGTGTTGCGCACATTAGGAGCACTGGAATCCTTGGTACGAGAGCTGCGACGGCGTGCAGGGCTTGGAGGAGCATCTTCTTCTTTGGTCTCCCTGGGGACGATCTTGTCCTGGTCGTTGGCGCCATCAGTGCCCCGCATAACATCAAATTTACTGGGTGAGATGTGTAGCTTGACAGGAGAAGGTGATTTGGTATTCAGTTCCTCCAACACGCGGCGTGATCGTGGTGTTGAGCATTCGACTTCTGGTGACTCCTCTGAGCTAGGGGAGCTAGAAGACACGTCCATTGCTTCCGCATCCTCGGGATCCACTGCCCTCGCGGCTCGTTTCGCCTTTGCTTTGGATAGGAAATCGTTGAGGAGCTCTGCGTCCTCTCCATCCAAAGAGCTTCGTAGCGCCGATCGTACCAGCTTCACTTCCTGTTCTTGCGTCAGGTCTTGCGTGGGCTCCGCAGTTGGTACGACCTGGGTCATGTCCTCTTTTGCGTTGTCGGACATAGCCGATGCCTCTTGGCTGGCATGTCTAGACTCTGGATCCTCAGTTGTCTTGGCATCAGGTGTCTTAATATCAAAATCGGTGGCCATAGCATCATTGTCGACTGGCATTTGGGGAATTTCCATCAGCCCAAGTGGCTGGGACAACTCATTTATAGGTGCATCTCTGACAACATCCGAGGGTTGGTTCGCAGTGAAGCCAAACATCTCCTGGGATCTATCCTCATGGATGTTGAAATTAAATTCAGGCATTTTACCTATAAGATATTAGAAGAAGCTCTGGGTGAACATGCAATGCAGTGCGACACGCGATAAGCAAACTTACGCTTTTTCCGAGACGCCTGCATCTCCCACTTTGTCTCTAGGAAGGACCGACCACGTTGCTCAGGCTCAGTCTCTTGGTCCGCGTCGGCGGGGTCAACACAGCGGCGCTTCACACCACGCTGGTAATCCGAATTCCTAGAGACACCGATGGCCGTGGCGGCGCCTTCCGTTGCAGTATTCATGCCTGTAAAAGGAAAGCGAATGCGCTTCCACAATTTCCGCGTCTTGTCGGCACCGCGAATAGGCGTCGACGGTTTGCGATCCCACAGTCGCGGCAACGCACTCAGGGCCTTGATGGGTGTAAAACTAAAGGAACTTTCGGTAGGAGGGTTGGCAGGGTCGCTGGGGGACGCGACAATTTGTGTTAGTGTCACGACTAATGGCTGTGTATCTCAAAACAAAGGGGAAAAGAGTGAACCCCTGAACAAGAGACACGACAGGTGTTCTTGACAAGAAGCAGAGAAGTATAAAATCAAGTATCAAAGGGACTGAGATATCTGAGAGACATACCATGGGTGCGCCTGTGGTGAGGGAGGTTGGTTTTCCATTGTTGACGCGCGTGGAATGTGTCAGATTGGCGATCTAATTCGATTTCGTTGATAATATGGAGTAAATTAAATAACCCAAGTAACCAAGTAATTCACTCTCAATAAGAATAACAAGATGCAGGAGGGAGTATTGCCCCTCAGTGACGCATTTGTCGGATTGTCTTGATGGTTGTGAAAGTCACAAAGCGGGTGGAGGTTTTGCTTTGCCCTCAATTCCGTTGCCCTGCCAACGACCTAGTGTGGGAGCATTTAATCCCAGAACTGTATACAAAGACAGTTGAGCCTTTGATCACCGGACTTTGCTCTATAGAACTGGAGAACGATATACACTAGTACATCAATATTTGTTGATTTAAGGGGTTATTTTCCTATAACTTTCTGATCATTAGAAACAATATATTGTGCATATCTCGAATCCAGGCACAAAAGCACAGCAACTACTCGGAGTGTCTCAAGAGTCCATGATGTTTGTAGCATATGTTCCCCTTCTAATCCTCAGCCTTGATGTCCTCGGACGTCATAGAGTTAGCAGCAGGAGTATTGGATTCTTGAGTGGCTGGAGCACCAAGTCCTGGGAGAGGTCTAATGATGGGAGGGACCTTGGCTCTGCGCTGTGTATGATTAGCATAGGTTATATTCATATCCCAACAAGCATTATATCCAAGCTCACGTGGCGATGAAAGTTCAGCGCTGGGAAGCGATGGAATCGTCTTCCATATTTCTCAGCAAAGGAGGCATTTTCGGCGCTGCATTAGTTTAGTATACCTTCACAAGAAATCAAAAGGTATGAACAGGTATATGCCCACGCAATACGCTCCAAGGCATCGCGAAAGATCCCAATGAGGCCGCCATCTGGACCGTGTCGGGGCTCGTGCAAGTATGAAGCCCGTTGCCATCCAAGTGACAGGACCCATCGTTTGATGGCAAATCGGCCAAAGCTTTGTTCATCAGCTGTTTTCGGCTGATGTTCGCGCAGAGCCACTAGAAGAATATTGTCAAAACGTGTTAAGCATAGTATGTGGATAAAGAGTCATCGACGGTGCATCAGGGAAGACCTTCCCGTATATATTCCTGCCATCCACCTGCACATCGCAGACGCCAGTGTTCTCCTTGCGTAAAGATTACAGGTTCATTTAGCGGGGGGGTCTCCCGGATATTGGGCGGCCGTGATGTCGTACTTGTAAGAACCTCTCTCCATCGCCTCGTGGTAAGCAGCTGGCTTCCAGCCGGGGTTGCGGTGGTCTGGGATAGGTCCTTGATATCCTTTGTCTAGCACATGCAATGCGTAAGGCGCAGTTTGCAACAACTCAACATGCGCGTATCCCCACTCAATATCGGGATTTTAAGCAAATATGACTGCATAATTGTCGAAGTAGGCACGAGTTAGTTTAAGGTGGTTGATACCCATATCCACCATTATGATGATGCAGGCTGAGCTGATTAAAGCAGAGTATGCAGGTGGTAACCTTGGAACAAAGGAAAGAGATCCAGAAGAAGAGAGAAGTCGTGGATATACCAGAATGCAAACAACTTATATCAGATGGAATAGAATCATCTGTATTTCGAATCCTGATGCGGAATCAAATCATGTCTCATTATTCATATCGTGTCTTGTGCTATCCTATGCTGGCACACGCCCATCTCCAACTACTTAGTGAATGTAGTGAAGAACGGCGTCCCTGTCAAGTCTCGCTCATCGAATGGGTCGCCAAATTCAGCTGAGGATAAGGCAGTCAGCACATCGTACAAAATCTGGAATACCACTCAAAGATAGACCAGGTGGATATAACCAGCCACATACCTAAGCTGAAATCCTTGTCAATGACAAATTCCATAGCCCGTTGGTATTCCTCCTGAGCACGCTTGCTCTTCCATGCTGGGCCAGGCTGTTCCGACGTCTGGTCCACAGGCTGTCCAGCGCGGTCATCAAGTGCAGTGCCAATCTCGCCAATCGATGCCGCAGATTCTTGGTGTGTCTGAGAGCCAGGAGGGGAAAGCTCCGCTGCGTCAAGACCAGCCCCGGAAGCTTGGGAAGTGGCTGTGGGAGTGCGCGCGCCCGTTCTATCGCCGTCGTCCGGGCGGAAAGAGTCAGCGGAGGAGGTCATTGTAGAGTCGCCGTCTGGGTCTTTGGGGTCTAGCAGAGATTATCTGTTAATGGGTTTATTCCTGGGCTTGCAGTGACAAGGGTAAGAGGTGGGTGCGCAGGTGCCTAACGGGTATGGAGCTTCGCTATCGATATCGCCAGCGCCAGCGCCAGCGCCGGGCCCACCATTCCGTATGGCTTTAGCTTGTAGGAAGTAGAGAAGACTTACCGATTGCCATATTGATCGGGAATTGATAAAATATTGAGATGGCAGATTTGTAGGTTTCAGGAATCGAACGTCCACTCTAGAGCGAGCAACAGTTCGGTCGACAGGCGGTGGCCCCCCCGCGCTCACGGCGCGGATTTTTTTCTTCTTCTTTCTTCCCCAACTATATACTATATGCACATACGAACTATTGCTAGCCTTTGTTTTTGCGATAATTACCTTCATATTTCTCGAAGTCTACGTTCTTTTCCATTCAAAATCACGTCTTAGACGTAATTTTTGTGCAATGGGCGCAAACTTACGGGCAATTCCCGATGCCTGGGAGGATTCGTGGGAAACCCAAGCAGATGTACGTATTGTCGGGGGAACTATATGACGATTGGAAACAGACGTCGGTCTGCTATCCAAGTCTACCCAGCAATCAAAAGCTATGAATGACATGCTGATGGAAATCATCTTCAGAGACTAGACTCCACGTCTACCCCGCCGTCCGAGAAGAAAGTCTCGTCGAAAGTGACCAAGGCGCAACGCAGGGCAGAACAGGCAGAGTTCAATCGCCAGCTGTGGGCTCAGGCGTAAGTTACAAGCCTCCAGACCTAAGTTTGGGTAGTCCAAGAGACTGAATTGAGTTGCAGCGAGAACACGGAAACATTCCATTTTGCTGAAGCGCGCGCCGATGTTCCCCTCAAGCAAGACTTCAAGCCGGCAGTCACACTACTGAGCCGGAAACCCCAACTTGTGGGAAGACATTCCGCATCGAACACAGTCGCTGGTGCAACCGCTGGACTGGGTCGGCTCGGACTTGACGAAGACGACGATTCGGGCGACGAAAACAACCCACCCCAGCTGACAGCCGAGGAACGTCATGCTATTGCTTTGAAGAATCGAGAGGAGAAACAGCGGAAGTACGAAGAAGTGCGCGAACGTCTATTTGGAACATCATCTGCTACAGGCTCAGGTGCGTCGTCGGCCGGCAGTACAACACCCCCTCGTCAAGCCTATGCAGGCGAGGGCAGAGCGAGAGGCAAAGGACGTAGTGGTGCAAGAGATAACCAGAAGAGGGATTCATCTTCAGCCTCCAACAAGTCCAAATATCTCTACGATCCAACCATTTCGCCTAAGCCAAATGGCCCCTTCCCGCCCAGAGGTGGCCGTCAGCAAGTGGAACGAACCAACTCCGACGGGCAAGCTCCACAGCAGCCCGTGCGCAGCCCTCGAGGCCCTGATGCAAGTGGAAGAGCTGGTTTTAATTTCAATCGCGGTGCTCGAACAGGCTAGTCTACTTCTGACCATTCATCATCTTTTCATCCCACGTCACTGGCCACCAGATACATTTCTTCTGGCACTAAGGAAGGCCTCGTCCTGCGTTGATCGCATTCGCAACTTGGGATGTGTTTGGACGGTTGTCTGCGACACGATATGTTAGCAACACCACCGAAAGAAAAGAAAGTCGAGATACGCACCGGCATATCGCTCATAGCTGTCCAGATACAGCTCATCCGTGCTGGTTGTCGCCTGAACATGCTGGTCGGTCTCGATCGCATTTATCCAAGACGCCAGTCTGCTTCCCTCGTCGGCATCTGGCCAACCCCGATACGGTTTCAGGACCCGCCGCAGCCGAAGAATCCATGGCGCCGCTTGAACGTCTACGAGGGACATTTGCGGGCCCATAAAGAAGGGCCCTTTAGAATGCGCTACCACGAGCAGCTTCTCCATCGCTTCTCGCAGCTCCTGCGTCTTGTCAATTTGTTTCTGCTGGTCCTGCTCTTGCAGTACACGATAGAAACTCGGCACGATATGCCGATTGACCTGAATGATTATCAGTCATGACCGACAGAAGAGGAGTCCTATCTCCTTACATGATCCGCCCACAACCGGCAATGAGCGCGCAACTTTGCGTCTGCCGGAAGCAATGCACCTCCTACATTCAAATCCTCAAGCTGTGAAGGATTGGTTAGTGAGGGAGATGAATATTGGACCATCCGGATCTCCTTACATATTCCAGCAACACATTGCTTTCATAGCATCCCCAGTCATCATGTCGCAAAGCTGGGACAAGTCCTCTTGGGTTGACTTCCAAGAGCGACGCAGGCTTCTCGTAAGGGTTCACTTCGATGTACTGATACGGAATACCTTTCAATTCTAAAGCAATCCACACCCGCTGCACAAAGGGGCTTCAAGAATACGAACCATGTCAATACACAACAACTCTGTCATACATGTAAGAAATCAAAGCTGGAGATTCTCACCAGAAGCAGCTTCCATATAGCTTGAGATTGACCTCGGCGGAATGTTTGATCGCAGTTTCAGCGGCCAAACCCGTCGCTTTTGTATGGTACGACTTTTGACCTGGTCGAGACATAACTCGGTCCTATGTACTTTCTGTCAAAAACCGAACAATCGAAAGCTCAAAATAGTCTCAAAAGGATGCGAACAGCAGCAATTCTTGATCCTCGTTGTAATCGTAAGATGCAAGAAGTTCGGATGAAGTCAATGAAGTCAATGTAGACTTGTGACGTAGCCGGGAACATGCGGGGATCTTCATCCAGCTTGATGGGGCAATTGAACATAACAAAACAGGATTGACATACCGCTCTTGTTCTTTTATCTTTCTTCTCCTTCAGAGTGTATCGCTGAACACTACTCTTCTTGACACGGTCGCTTTCTTCGAGTGTATGTTGATGGCCACCACTCACGCCGTCATTCTTTCCATTGGCGCCATTGCCATTCACTCGCTGAATAGTGAAATACCTCCCCCCATTCAGTCCCGGGTGGTTTGGAGGTAGACCGGTGTTGGGCGGGAGCATACTGAATGGTTGGACACTTTGGATTGGGGTGTCGCCATTCAGGGAGAAGGTATACATGCCCGGTAAAAGGTTAATCGGTAAAGGTTCGACCGGGTTGGTCGAGTTCGACGTTTCAGACACTGGGAAGTATTCCACAACTTTGATCTTGACATGGCAGAGATCCCTTTCTCTGGCCGTACGCTTGCGTTTCTTCTTCTCTGGGTCGTCGGATTTCGGGGTCCCTGGCGGTCGGCCTTTGAGTCGGCAGTCCCAATAATGAGAAACGAAGGGTTTGCGCTTGTAGCGCTGAGTTGAGCGGTGGGAGTATACATTGTCAACATGAGGGAAGTAGGTTTGGTATCTGTAAAGCATTTGCAAGTTAGCCATTGCATATTTCGGCCTTGGAGAACGCAGCGAAGCAAACGGGTCTGCGTACTCCTCTTCGCTAAGAGTAATCATTTCGTCGACATTGAACAATCTATCTCTCCAGTATTCCAGGTTGGGAGGATCTGTGACCATTCTAAACCCCTGCAGCTCTCCAGAACCAGTGAAGCTCGCCGGATCAGCTGGTTCCGTATCTAGGTCAATAAAGTCTGGTTGAAAGTGTTGACTTGGAGACTGCATCGTTGCTAAGCCGTTGTTTTGAGCTTGATGCGCGTGGTTTCCCATCGCTAGCTCGTTTTGCGACAGCGACGCGGGAGGCGCCATCTGCCCAGCAGCAGTGGCATGCAACGCCCCTCTTATATGCGCCGCATGACCGACGCCATTGCTGAACTCTTGCGACTGATGCAAACCAGCGCGATTAGGGGATCGCCCTTGCGGTTGTAAGTGCGAGGCAACACCATTTCCGGAGTGACCTTGATGCGATTGGTGCTGCTGCGTGGATTGAGATGCACTTAAGAAACTGTTCGCCGGTTCGTCTGGTTGTGGAGGACGGATAAAGGCGTGCGGGGCATGTGTCGCGTTCTGGAGAGGCTGCGATACAGCTTCGGTCGGGGGACGGAAGAGCCTGAAGGGTTCCGAGTCAAAGCGACCTACTTGTGGGAAATTGGACTGGTCGCCCATGGGTATAGATGATGCCAAGTTTGACGATGATAGTCGTGACTCGGGCTCCATTGTTTATCCAAACAATATATAGTTGTAAAGAGGCGTGCTGCTTTTGAGGAAAGGAAAAGTGGTTTAAGCGGCGATGTGGGGTTTAGCTTGGGAGCTCGGATCATTATGAAGTGCCCCAGCTACGAAGTACCACCAGCATACAACATACGCTTCTGAATTGGACTATGGAAAGTACATTTGATCTCGAGGACAGTGGAAGACTGAGATAATATCATTTATTCGCAATATTGATATCAAAGTTGCGAGTTGGTTCCCGTGACAAAGCAGCGTCTCACATGGAGAGCTTACAACCCCTTGCCATATTTTTTCGCAGCTTCCTTGTTCTTGAAGGGATATCCCGCCGTCCTCTTGTCGGCACCTGTACGGCGACTGATCTTGCCGTGGCTGCTAGCAAAGAGCATGCACCAAAGTCCGACCGCCGCAATAGTACCGTACCCAGCAACGCCAACAGCAAAGAGACCATGTCCACCATAAACATACCAGGTCCACGCGTAGAACGCACAGGCGCTGTGGAAGATAGAAGTCACGACCAACGTCGGTACAGCGTAAGGCGTCTGGGGATTGGTCTCCTCCTCTGTTGTCACGGGCTCCTTGACATCAGACATCAGAGGGATAACGCCAGTAAGCAGCATGCTCAAGATGGCGATAGTAAGAAGGCTGAAGCCGAGGCATCGGCAAAAATAGAGTTCGATTGCTGTGGATTATGAAGTGTCAGCATCGCTCGTCAATATGTGCACACAGCACTTTCAAAGTACCAATCGGGGAGTCATGGGCTTACGGGTAGTAGGCCGAGTTTCATCCAGCAGCATGGGAACGATTATGCTTGGACAAGCAATCAAAGCAAGACTCTGAATTGATAGCCATGCGGCCGTTGAGTAGGTATAGAGAAGAAAAACCTGTCGAATCGCTTTTAGCATTGGTTTCAAGGTCTAGTTGTATAGCATTGGGAGGTGGTGATCCGAGGAACTTACATCCATGATGATCTGTTGTCTGGCTGGAATTCAAAGATAGGGAAGAATCCTGCAATATGGAAGTAGCCCTTGTCGAAAATAAAAGTCAAGATTCTCGTGAGATGCTCCTAAGATGAAGCTTCCTTACGATGCGATCATTTTAAGCCAGAAGCATGAGAAGCGCATGACGTCACACATACAGCCGCAGTTTGACTTGTTTGCAAATGTTCAACCGGTACTGGATACATGTCGTGCTACTACGTTGTACATCCATTTACATCAAGACAATGAAACATTGAAGCAAATCAAGATGATATTTCTTTTCCAGATCCATGAGACTCAATAGTTTGAATGCAATGATGATACGCCTCCCAGAACCACAAACGCCTTTGGACTGAAAGAGCCCTCAGAGAATGACCGAAACCTGTTATTGTTGACCTTTTCGCGTGAAATGCCTTTACTTTTGCATATTGGCACCGCGCAGATACCTAGTGAAGCTGTTGTCTTGGTCTGATGGGGCAGATTGGGACCCCGACAAAGCCTCCTTGTAACGCTGGGAAAGACCTTCATCATTGCCAGCATTAGGACCCTCGTAGTCCTCGTACTCGTAGTCACTGTCAGCCTCCCCGTCTGCCATGCCACGCTTGATGATTTCGTCTTCTTCATCTTCTGCTTCACTGACTGTCTCGGCCTCCCCTGCAGATTTCTTTGATCCAGACACATTCATGTCTTTCATTAATTTTCCGAGTTCAAGCTCACGCTGAGCTGATGTCTGATCTTCCCGCTCTTTCTTCTTGCGCTCCAACTCGGGTTTATAATCACGTTCAAACTCTTGTCGCTTGGTCTCCACGGCGTCGAAGAATTCTTCGACACCATCGCCAGTCATTGAGCTGACAGCAACGATGCTGAGGTGTCGATAGAATTCTTCCAACATGAGACTCATGCTGTTCAGGAGGGAACCCATGTATCCACTACCAGAGCCAAAGCCTCCAACGCCACCTTCAGTTCCAAAAGCGCCTGATTCTTCCTCCTCCCGCAAAGCCTGCTGGAATGCATCAAAGTCGGTCATCCATTCCTTGGCGAACTCGGCATCCTTGACGTCGGTCTTGTTG
The DNA here is from genome assembly GCA_030762825.1 of Penicillium turbatum. NCBI lineage: Eukaryota > Fungi > Ascomycota > Eurotiomycetes > Eurotiales > Aspergillaceae > Penicillium > Penicillium turbatum. The sequence continues at coordinate 1,142,932 of JAUJYX010000014.1, forward strand.
AAGACCAGGATCATAGGAAGCTTGGTCTTGTACAAGATACTGCAGGCGTAGAGCATGTTGCTCATAAAGGTGCTCGTAGAGCTTGCACGAGGTGTATCAATAACGTATGCGATGACCGTCGGGAACGATGAGGCCATAGTCTCAAGAAGGATGCTACCTGATGCACTCCAGACGAAGACTTCAATTTGGCCGGGTGTGTCGACCAAAATGTGTTCGATGGGCTTCGCGGAAGGGTTTTCTGGGTTCGGCGCAGTGCGTTTCTCTAACAGAGAGATGATTTGATCGACCTTGGTGGCGAACAGGTTCAAAGAGGTCAGGATGCCTCCATTAGGACCCAAGTTATACTGCTTCATGACTTCTTTGTAGTTAATGGAATCACGGATATCGATGTTGCTCTCAAATGGTACTGAGTGCACCGCGGGATCGAGGTTGAGCACATACGGCACAGTCTTCTTTTCGTGCAGATAGGAGTTGATTCTTTGCATAAAGGTAGTCTTGCCTGAGCCTGTTCAAGTCGTGAAACTCAATATTAGATCACTGCAGATAAACGAGGGGCTACCGGCCATCCTTACCTGCCATGCCCACGCAGACGACGGACACCGGAGAGACCATGATGGAGATGGGATAGAGAGAAAGATCTGATCAAAGGCGTCAAAAGAGAGTTATCCCTGTGATCGGAGCGTATGGTGTAGAGGTGGGTGAGGAGAGTGAAAAAAGATGAGCTTCTCAAAAGCTTTTTTTTTTGTCGCGGGGAAGAGCATCTGCGGCTGGAAACCGCCCGGCACTTTCAAAACGTCATTCTGCCTGACGTCTGTTCTTTGCCTTAGCTCTACCCCTTTCTCACAAACCAGCAGCACCATGACATTAGAGGACTTTGAAAAGTCATTGGCGGGGGGAAAAGAGGAGCGACACGAAAAAAGTGAAGGGCGACATCATCGAGACCGAAACCGCGATCGCGACCGCAGCAAAGAGCGCACGAGGCAACACCGCCATCGTTCTAACCATCACCACCGGCGCCATTCCTCCCGATCTCGCGATCGTGACAACGAGCGAGGCCATGAGTCCCGGCACGGCGATGACGATAGCCACCGACACAAGCGGTCACGTCGCTCCGACGACCACGGAGACGACCATGGCCATAAACGCCAACACAGACACTCCAGAGATGAGGTGAAGATCTCAGCTCCTCCAGTCATCGTGCAGCAGGAGCCAAGTAATCTCAAGCGGGACTCCTGGATGGAAGCGCCCTCAGCTCTCGATGTCGATTATGTTCAACGACCGAGTTCGACGCGAATTGAGGAAGCGCCCAAACCAATAATGCTTGCGGCCGATTACGAGCTCAAGATTCACGAAAAGGAGCTCAACCACCATCTGCGTGATGTCAAAGACGGAACTACTGTCGAGGTACCTAAAGATGAGCCTTCTCAGCATGAGGTGGACTACACGTTTGGGGACTCGGGGTCACAGTGGAGAATGACGAAGCTCAAAGGAGTCTACAGAGAAGCGAAAGAAAGTGGCAGGCCTTTGGAGGATGTTGCTACTGAGCGTTTCGGAGACCTCCGCTCATTCGACGACGCTCGGGAGGAGGAAACCGAGATAGATCGCCGCAAGACGTATGGCAAGGACTACGTGGGCAAGGATAAACCTAGCGGGGAGCTGTTCCAGGAGAGGAAGCTTCAAGATGATAAACGAAGAGGTCCACTCGAGCATGTTCGTGATCCAGAGCAGGAACTCAATGCTGAGGGCCAAGGCAAGCAAATGGATGCTGTGCCTCCTCGGAACACTTCTCACCACCTCGACTCGACGGCATTGAATCGTCTGAAAGCCCAGATGATGAGAGCGAGGCTCAAGAAAGCACCAAATGCCGCCGCTCTTGAAGAGGAGTACAACATAGCCGTGGCAGCAATGTCAAACCGCAAGGAATCTGACGTTGTGGTCCTTGATGTTATGCATAACCCGATGTTGGCAGGCGCAAGGAATGAAGTCAAAGCCGTTGATACCAAAAGAGGCCGGGAAAGAGGCCAGGTCGAAGCCAACGAAGATATGAGCATCGAGGATATGGTGCGAGAAGAGCGAAAAACCCGTGGTCAAGCCGGCGGAGAAGGCCGGCGGTTGGCGGAACAAATTGGCCGGGATGTCAAGTTTGAGGTAAGTCCCAGCGTAATGTGTTCTTATTTCGCATAGTCTAATCCATGTGCAGAATGATTTGGAATATATGGACGACAACGCATCTAAATTGGCGAAAAGAGTTCATCGATCTGAGATTGATCTCAAGAATACAACGATCAGTGACTTCCACAAGATGAATCGGATATTGGACAACTGCCCCCTTTGTCACAATGAAGACAAAGGTACACCTCCGCTTGCCCCAATCGTGTCCCTCGCAACTAGGGTCTTCCTCACGCTCCCCACCGAACCTGAGATCAGTGAAGGAGGTGCTACCATCGCACCCATCCAACATCGCACTAATCTGATGGAATGCGACGATGACGAGTGGGAAGAGATCCGCAACTTTATGAAGAGTCTCACACGCATGTACCACGACCAAGGTCGAGATGTCATCTTCTACGAGAATGCGGCCCAGCCACAGCGCAAGCGGCATGCCTCTATGGAAGTCGTTCCTTTACCCTACAGCCTGGGAGAAACATCTCCTGCATTTTTCAGAGAAGCAATCCTCAGTGCCGAGTCCGAATGGTCGCAGCACCGCAAGCTGATCGATACTCTTGCCAAATCAAAGCAAGGTCTGGGCCGGTCTGCCTTCCGCCGGACTTTGGTGAAGGAGATGCCCTATTTCCACGTATGGTTTGAACTGGACGGCGGTCTTGGGCACATCGTGGAAGACGACAAGCGCTGGCCTCGTGGTGATCTCTTTGCTCGAGAGATCATTGGAGGAATGCTGGATGTTGCACCGGATGTCATCAAACGACAGGGACGCTGGAATCGTGGTGATCGCAGGGTCGATGGGTTCAGAAAGCGTTGGAAGAAGTTTGACTGGACCCGCATTCTGCTCGAGGCGGCTTAACGGGTCTAGGGCTGGCTCCTCACTTGTATTTATGTCAATGGCTAAACCTTTACTTGAAGCTAGCGAGTTTCACTTCGCAATGTTCATGAGCTTTCTGCATTCCAGCGCGTGATATCCCACGGTTCACACTCTAAGCTCGTCACTGTCTCTTTGTCGCCATTAACATTGCCGGTATGTCCTATTGTAGAAAGTCTTTCCGAGGATATTTGCTAGCCCTCTCAGGGCGTCTCATGCGGGGAACTTGCCCGATAAGCCGTGGCGTGGGGGCATCTCGGCCGATGTCCGTATAAATTAAGAAGTTCTGACTCCTAATGACTTGTTTCCCTCTAATTATCTGATCTTTATTATATCTTTTCTATATTATATTCCCTCGTGCTTTGCGAACCCCTTCGCAGAAACCGACGCGTGGATTCTTATCGGTAAGTTCAAAACAGTGGATGTCAAGAGAAGGCGCTTCGGGATAATTTAACCCGAGTTGTAAGAGCAGATGACTCTTTTGAAACTCGTCTCTGAATTGACGTTATAGAATCACCATCCTTTTGCGCCTGTACAAAGTACTGATTGTCTCACGCTCAAACAGAGTCAACTACTATCACAACCTCGCAATGGGATCTATTGGCCCCAAGCCCAAGGTTCTAAAACTTGGTGATATTGATCAGTGCGTCCGCTTCATCACAACACCTGATCCATATGTACTCATCTTCAGATGTTGACCTCATTCAAACGCAGTGCGCAGACAGCCTGGACTGCGTTAGGCGAAGTGCCAGAGCTAGTAGAGTCAACAGCAACCAATCGAGCAGACTTCATCCAAGAGTGCAAAGACGGCAAGATGGATGGCGTTGTTGCGATCTACCGAACCATCGGCTCTCTAGATCAAACAGGGCTTGTAGACGGGGATCTCTTGAATGCTCTACCGAGCTCACTCCGATACATCGCACACTGTGGTATGTCAAGCTCAGGTTTTGAGCACTCGAGGAACTTCTTGCTAAATTGATGACTCCACAGGAGCTGGATATGACCAAATCGACGTTCATGCCTGCAGCGCACGCAGTCCTCCGGTCAGGGTATCCAATGTCCCAACTGCAGTAGACGATGCCACTGCCGATGTGAACATGTTCCTGATCCTTGGCGCACTGCGCAACTTCAACACCGGTATGAATGCCCTGCGCGAGGGAAAATGGCGTGGCCAGCCAGCGCCTCCTCTTGGTCATGATCCCCAGGGTAAGGTTCTTGGCATTCTGGGAATGGGCGGTATCGGGCGTAATTTGAAGAAGAAGGCCGAGGCCTTTGGAATGAAGGTCATCTATCACAACCGCCGCAAGCTTAGTGAGGAGTTGTCCGCTGGCGCGCAGTATGTTTCTTTTGAGGAGCTCTTGTCTACAAGTGATGTCGTCAGCTTGAACCTGCCATTGAACGTATGTTACCCCCAGTTCCAGGAAAGAGCGGAGTTGAACATGACACTAATTGCTTGAAGAAAAACACGCGCCATATCATTGGCAAAGCTGAATTCGCTAAGATGAAGGACGGCGTGGTGGTGGTCAACACCGCTCGCGGTGCTGTTATGGATGAGGCTGCTTTGGTTGATGCACTGGATAGCGGGAAAGTGTTCTCAGCTGGTCTTGATGTTTTCGAGAATGAGCCTCAGATTCATCCTGGGCTGCTAAGCAACCAGAATGTGATTCTGGTTCCTCATATGGGTACCTGGACTAGTGAGGTGAGTTTTGTAGTTTTCACAAAGAAGAGATGGGGCTAACTTGATCAAAGACAATGCTCGCCATGGAGGAATGGGCCATTGATAACATCCGGATGGCTCTTGAGGTCGGAAAGCTAAAGAGCCCGGTTCCAGAGCAGGCGGATCTTTAGAGATAGCCATTCAAGGAGTATCGCTTGAGAAATTGTGGGGATATATGCTACCTGCTCATTCAAACAATGACATATATTCAAGCAAGCACTTGTTATATTACGATCGTATGGGTCCGAGTGCGTGATATATGATATATACATTGACAGTGTAGACAGATATATCGTCGGAGTTTGGACTGCAAATATGACCCATAGAGAAGAAGTTTCGTGCAAGTCTGCTAGATACTTGATCCAAGATCGAGACTGGGTCTCTTTCAACTCGGACAAGCAAGTTAGGGTTGTATCAAGGAGCTCGTATACGGCAACCTTGGAAAGGTTTTGGGACCATCACGACATCGCGGCGTTTTGCCCCGAAGATAAGCCTCGCGAGTCAAAGAAGCTCTAGTATTCGGTAGGATATTATAATAGATCTAAATATTCCCAGGTCCATCAAAAGTGGAGGGATCATATCAAGCGGATGAGATCTATAGAAGGCCTCTCACTAGCATTCACCTTCATAGCGTCTGTTATAGTGTGTCTCATAGCTTCCTGATTCATAGAATAGCCAGTAGGGCAGATACCACAAGAGCGGATAGTTGAAATAATGTACTACGAAGTAATGTACTGAGAAGATAAAGATATGTTGTTGTGGTGTGCCCAAAAACCATGCCGCAGACTCGAAGCCTAAAGGTTAAGGCGGCGGGGAGTGGGGCTGCTCCTTTGGGCTAGACACTGCCGACTCCGAGTTTCATCTGATCAACAACTTCCCTGGCGCATCTCTCTAAATCTCACACCATCATGGCTGAATTCTGGAAATCAGCCGTAAGTGCAATTATCTACTTGTTTAGTCTCGCGCTAACCATTCCACAGCCACGCTACTGGTGCAAACAGTGCAAGATCTTCATCCGTGATACGCCCTTCGAAAAGACCCAGCACGAAGCTAGCCCGAAACACCAAGGCAGTCTCAAGCGTTTCCTTAGACAAATCCACAAGGACAATGAGCAACAAGAGAGAGACTCACAACGTGCGAAGAGTGAAGTCGAGCGATTGCGACAGGCCGTCGGTGGCGGGTCTTCGACTGACAAAAATGGCGGCGCGAAACGAACCGCGGCCCCAGTCCCTAAACCTACAGAACGCCCTCTGACGCTAGAAGAGCGAAAGAAACAGATGGCTCAGCTCGCAGAAATGGGAGTCGCCGTTCCCCAGGAATTCCGCGCGGATCTGGCTTTAGCAGGGGAATGGCAGACGACGTCTGAGACCAGGATCGAGCCTGTGCAAGGCTTGGAGGGTCCTACAAAGTCGGTCGGAATACGCAAGCGCAAACACGAAGGCGAAGAGGAGGAAGACGAGCATGCGCCTGAACCTATCATCAATAGAGGTTGGGGCTCGAGAATGAGGCAGTACCCCGGTGCGCAGGAGGACGAGGGCCTGGATGACCTGCTTGCAAGCACTAAAGACATCAAGAAGACGAAGACGTTTACCCCGAAGGTTGAACTCGATGAACAGGAGACATCCACCGAAAAGCCCACTCCTACCGCAAAGCAAGAGGATGATCCCATCAAGCCCGAGCCCAAAGTCCAACAGACGAGTGGGTTTGTCGAGGTCAAGCCTGAGGTTAAAACTGAAGAGCCCGTCTCAACCTTGGAGCTAGTCCCCGAAGATACACAGCAGATCCCAGATGCCACCGACGTTGTCTTCAAAAAGCGCAAGCCGAAGGTGATGAGGAAATAGTCACACCTTGAGAGGATGTGGTATCTACATAGCTTCCTCGTCATGTCCTTATTTTAAGTACGAGCCCATCTCCGTCTGTGGTACTGCCCACAAATCGGAAAGCCTTACAGGCCCAACTCCAAATTGTTGGCCCGTGGTGGCCCCGCAAGTCTGCAATCAATTGCTTCATGCAACAGATACACGATGCAAGACTTTTGCTGTTTCACGTGATATCGACGAGGAATGAAGACCTTGAAGTCTTCGAAAAATGAGACTCATGTTCAAGATCACGCTCCTACGATGTGCACTTCGAATCCATTCGCCGGGGGATGATGTGCAAGGCTAAGCCCTTATTCGTTGTGAGAATCGAGGAAGATTTGTATCCTGAGAATTGTCTCTCCAACCTCGTCTACAGGGACACGTGGATCTTCCAAAGGCCATCTTCCAAAGCATTGGCCTTTGGTTGTGTCGGGGTAAATTCATCATGCAAACGCCTTGGTCTCGCAGGACAATCTATGTATAGCCTCTATAGATTTGGACCAGAAAGGCTGACGAAGTGCAAAACAATTTTCTTAAGCCTTATGTTAGTTGATTTGAAGATGAGAAGAAGAATATTGACTACAAAACAAGGGAAAATTGAATTAAGTCCCAAGTAGAAATGGAAATTATCTACATGTTGACGATGCAAATGTTGGGGTAGAAAGCGGTATTGCCACTATAATTTTTTTTCCTCGATCGCAATCAAAGCGGAGAGTTTCATCGCCGGAAAAGAAAGCTCCTTTAGCCTCTCTTTTGCGCGTTCCCTGACCTCCAACCCCCGGATTTGCACAGTTGTTTGTTGATCTGTATTTCATTGGATCTAATTCTATTAATTTTACCCGGTAAGTCTGTGAAATTCAAGCAAGTCATGATCCCCGCAGCCCTGTCAACCCGCCTGGCCCTCGACCATGCGCATCGTCCCCTCGCGCCGGAGCCTCAAACCGCCCTGTACGATACCAAGTCCAGTAATTCCTGCTGTGAAATGAGGTCATTGAGTCCTCGACTCGAACTCGCGGTGTGTTCCTGGGAGCCTGTGGGATTTGCGAACAGTGATGGTTGCATTTTGGGGCTGGGAAACCACTGCGAATGCGACTTGCAAACCTCAGTTGACCAGCAGGATATCTGGACCTGCTACGAGCCGACTATATCCTTGCTATAGAACTTCGGACAAAGGCACTGTCTTTGCGCCCAGTACAACAGCCTAGACAGGGTTGAGCACACCGGTTGGATTTAAAGGCGCTGTGGAAAGCGAGGACCTGCGCTAGCATGGTGCTTCTTCCCTGGTCATGCCCATGATCGACATCGAGGACTCTGCTTCTTACCACACCATGTCTTGCTGCGGGACATTACTGAGATTGCTTGTGGCAGAATATCTTGACTGACAAGCTGCTGGATTCTACAGATCACAGGGAATAAATGATTTCTAACTCCCCATCCGTCCGACCTGGTGTGATTTCTTCGCTCAGCGATAAGCCAGACGACCTTTGACCTTCGTTATTCGAATACTCGACTTTTACTCGAAAAGTTGTCTCAGAACCCTACTTGCAAACACCCCACCAGTATTCTCATCCGATCGAGACCCTCATTGGGAGGCTGTGAATCCCAATATGGCGGAGCCGACGGACTCGAGCGCCCCGCCTGGCGAATCCACCAACCCTGCGACCGAACGGAATGCGCCAGCTGCTGAGACAGTCCAATCCTTCGCTCAGAATGAGCCACCCCCAGTGGAAACAAATCAACCCTCGGCGGAAGTAAGCCAAGAACCAATACAGCATACAGAGCCGGCACAATCGGCAGAACCACCGCAACCAATGGAGCCAGCGCAACTGGCACAATCGGCAGAGCCGATTCAGCCAGCACAGCCAGAAGAATTAGCAGCGCCAGAACCGCCAGCAGAGCCAACTCCGTCCGCCGCAGGCCCACCACAGGATGCAAGCGCCTACCAGCCAGAAGAAGCTAGCCATCGAGGACAAGCTCCAGATGTGACACTACCATCTGTTGAATCGTCGCTCCCCGCGATCGACTCGACACTCCCACCTATGGATACATCACATACCTTTGATGATGCAGATCTGCACTCCTTTGACGGGTTGCCTTCATTAGGTTCATCTGCCGCTCCGGACATGTCGCTACCTGCAATTGATACAACGCTTCCCTCGATGGACCATTCCTTGCCAGCAATTGGAACTGACGATATTCCAACAATGGATGGTCATGACTTTGGTGACGGCAGTCATTTAGACCATCATGATTCGAATCCTGGCATGGGAGACTCTACGGGGCCTGGACACGACACGAACCAACACAGCAGTGCTGTGAATGGTGCATCTCACTATCATACGCCAACCAATGGTTCCTACCAATATTCACACAGTCCAACACATTCGCAACAACCAGGAAGCCAGCAGTCACCGCAGACACATACCCAGCATCAATTTCAGACACAGCCGCAACATTATCAGCAAGCCGACATGTATCACAATTCTGGTGCTCAAGCACAGGCGCCCATCGGATCACCGCTACCGAACAATATGCCACCGATGACTTCGATGGGACAATACATGGCTGGTTATCCCTCGAATATGGGACAAGGAAATGCGCAAATGCGTTATCAACTACCAGGAGACCCGAACAAGATGCTATCTGGCAATAGACACAAGAAAGAAGTGAAGCGACGAACAAAAACAGGTTGTTTGACTTGTCGCAAACGCCGAATCAAGGTGAGTTTGGCGCAATTGTAGTTTCGCGGGGCGGAGTCTCGCTTGTGCCCGCAGACCCCGCCCTTTTCATTTTGTCCGCTTAATATCCACCTTCCCTTGACCTTTTTTTTTTTGCCATTCAGCTTTTTCTTTCTTGGTGATTTACTTGATCAAGCTTCTGACTTTCTTTTAGTGTGACGAAGCACATCCTGTCTGCAGAAATTGCGTGAAAAGCAAACGTGAATGCTTGGGCTACGATCCTGTCTTTCGAACTCAAGCCTCCACACCATCGGCTATTCAACCAGCTCCTAATCCTCCACCTTCGCTGGTTGTCAATCCTCAGGGCCCCTCTACCTCATCAGCACCATCATACCCTTCCTATCCTTCTGCGCCTCCTGGGTATATGCCAGCTTCGTCTCAACCATTCGCACCTTCCCTTCACTCTGAATCGCCCAGTGCCTCCACGGACCAGCACGAGCACGGAGCTTCCATTGATTCTTCTCTGGCAACAAGCAACCATCCAAACCATACAGACATGCAGAACACCGGTGCCCCACGCCAGCAGGGCTCAGAGCCTTCATACAAAGGTAGGTCCAGCTCATAGTTCTCTTGTTTCTCATCTGCGCATGAAGCATGTGTCACTAACAATCTTTTCTTCTAGCCAAAAACCTCTACATCAATGACCTCTTCTCTTTGAGAGGAATCGCCCCTCCTCCCCCTCACCCTGTTGCAACTCTCCCACCCGGCCGCCTCGAAGAGATCCAGGCAGTCTTCCTGGCCACCTATGCACCTGCGATTGACAAGCTTCTGGAGGTTCGCTGGTATTCAGAGAGTGCTCTCTCATTACTCATGGCTGATGCGCAGCTCATGGCGGATTATTCGGCTTTGATCAACGCGTTCAATGAATGGAACCTTCAAGACGGCGAAACCCTTGCTCGCCTAGAGAGTTTCGAGGCCTCGATTATCTGGAAAAGCATGTCACTATGTCGCCAGGTACCGGATGGAGAAACGGGACAACAGGGTCGAGACTGGAATCTCTGTGTGGCTTGCGGGCGGTTAAACGTGGTGGAAGCATTGCTCACCTGGAACCACTTGGACTCAAACCCCTTATCGCGGGAGCTAGTCATGGATGCTGCCAATCCCCCGAACACCCCGGATCAGTTCCAGAGCCGCCAATTGGATTTCTGGGATCAGGTCGGAGAATTCCTTACACTTTATGACAACGAGGCAAGCTCTGCCAAGCAGATTGACGACACTCTTAGTCGGTGCCGACAATTGCTGGACACATATGAGAACCGTGACATAATCTACTCTATCTCTGTCGCACGTCACCTTGGACAGCGCTGGGCCGACTTCCCCAACAGCTTGCCCAAGGTGGGTTATACCACAGAGAAAGAGGCGGGAACCAGGCTCTTTGTTGCACAGAAGTTCCTCGAAGAGGAAGCCGAGGGCAAGGGCACAACTCAAATTTACAAGCGGGTCTGCTGCATGGCAGTTCGCTCATGGTGGGTTGCTCGCGGGTAAACAACCCCCTTGTGACTAACACATGCCTCGAGCGTACGCATTGTCCTATCCTATTCTCTCATATTCTTTGCATAATGGGTTCCTATTCAAGGACCATTGCACCTTCTCTCGATCCTGCGTCCTCACAGGTTCTCATCTTGTTTCTTTTGCGGTTGACGAAACAAAAGCATCATGGTCAGGCGTATTGATATTCCTTTTGCTTTTTTTTTGCTCTGGATGACGATCTCAATTATCTGCTCGTTTATAAATTTTGTTCTTATTTTCTATTGGGGTTTGGGGGACTGGGCAGTGAGCGAGCAAAGCACTATGGCGTTTTGGCCTTTTCTTCCTCCCCAACACGTGGAATCACATTGAATCCACCTGTCTTGTGTACATATTGATCAGATCAAGGTCTATCACTTGGAAACATTTCCTTTCTGCTATAGTGCTGTAGTCCTCGCACGTTGCTGCTCGATGAGTTAAACCTAGCAGTTAAGCTAAGCATCCATGCACTCCGTACCACCAGCTCAAAACCGCGAATGTTCAGACCAAACCTGACTCCTATGCAGAAAGTTCGCAGCCCAAGTCCAAGTTGCACCTTCTAATTTAGGAATATTCGTACCTGCCATTTCGGTTCCCATCATGTCAGCTGATCTCTTTTATACAAGAAGAGCACTATCTCGTAGATACAGAGTCTAGCATCCCAACTCGAATCCTAACCTCTCCCACTTCACCCTGAAATAAGAACCCAACATCCCTCGTCGAATCAACGAGCTCAACCTCCCGGCGTACAAACCGGCTCGTGTCAGGACCATCACCCATTGTCTGAAGCCCAGATCCAACATCAGGTCGCTCTTCATCCTCACTATCTTCATCCCATCCAACAGCGACATCACCACCCGCCGCCTTCTCCACAGGATCCCACTCATCCGTCTCCCAGATCAACCGAAAGCCAAATGCCGGCAGCCCAAAGAGCCGCGACACCAGCGCCTTGACCTGGTAAGTATCAAACGAACCAGGGATCTCCTTAACAAGTCTCTCGGACCCGTTGTCGTCGCGCGGTAAATAGAACGCCATCTTAACGAGCCGCGCCGCAACAGACCGCGGATGGATAACTCTCGCCCCAGAGCCATCTGAAACAACAGCTCTTATGATCGTTGGCTCGGCGTAGAGCTCGCACAGCTCCCGGTACCGCGGGTGCGTGTCGAGAATAGCGGGTTCTTCCGCCTCGGTCGTGGCGGAGAGCTCCTTGCCGATGAGGGAGAGGTAGTACATCTCGGCGTTTGAGCGGTCTTGCGGGGAGATGGCGCTGTAGTTTAGGACTGTGAGGGTGGACGGGAAGCGGGAGAGGGTTAGCATGAATGCTTCGTCGACGGTCATTGGCTTGGAGGTTTCTGTGATGGTTGGTGGGAGGGGTGGAAGGTCGAAGAGGGCGTTGCCGGTTATTCGGAGGGTTGTCAGACCTGGGAAGACGGTTGGGAGCTTGTTGAGGATTGTCCAGGAGGTGATGTTGTTGCGGGATATGTCGAGGGAGCGGAGAGTTGGTGGGAATTGGAAGTTTAGGGTGTTGTCTGTAGGGTCTTTGTTCACGGTGGAGAGATTGTTGCCGCGGATGGAGAGGTGTTGTAGGTTTGGGAGTGCGGCGAGATGTCGCAGAGCTGATATTGAGGTTATCTCGTTGTGCTCGAGGGTTAGGCTTGTGATGGTGCTGGGGAGTGGACAAGTTATCTCCGTGAGCTGGTTGGCGGATGCCGTGAGAGATGTCAAGCCTGGGAATCGGGATGCAATGGCAGTAATCTATGTCCAAAGTTAGGTTTGATGAAGACTATTTGGAACAGATTGTATACATACTTCATCCCAGGTAAGCAGTGTGTCTTCTAGATGCAGCTCGGTAATCCCCTTGAAGGTCAGGTTACCCTCCAAAGGTTGAAATCGGTTCCCGCTGTTTTCGAGTCAGCTCATTCATCGCTAGATGGTCAATCCAAGGACTTACTTGAGCTTTAGCCGTCTCAGATGCTTAAGCTGATCGCAGATATCCCATACATCCTGCCACCGACTCAACAAGCTTCGACCAAGATCAAGTTCCGTGATCTTGGGACAAGTCTCTCCAATCTTCTTCGCCGCCTCACTATGCGAATCTTGAGCCTGGTCATAGGAAGCAAGAACACCGACAACTCGCAAGCCATCAAGTAGAACAATGCGCAAATCCTGTAGCTCAGCAAGCTGTTTCCGAATCTTCTCGAAGCCAACTTCTTCAACAACCTTGCCGCTGATTTCAATTGCCCTGCCTCGAGCAGTTGCCGCGCTCAACGAAGCAGCGTCGGCAAAGTCTTGCTCAGACTCTGATGCATACTTCTCCCGCAGGGCTTCTAGAAAGCTCCGGGGCTTGTCTGAAGGCCTGGAGGGGCGAACAAAAGACCCCGCTGTTGGATGTTTACTTTTGCCTGAGGCGAGATTAGTAACTAACCCATGTATAAGATTAATAACACACTTACATGAGAAGTATCTGACACCTTTATGTTCTCCTGAGTGCTTGCCTCGGGTTGCATCGTCCCATTCGACTCCTAACCAGTCGCCGGTGGTTCCTTCAACGGTGCCCACATAACGTATAGTACACAGGTGGTCGTCGAATGACCGACGTTGGCCCACAGCTGGGACGCTCATAGCTCCAGTCAGACTGAATATGTCGTTTGTCTGAGTGTTTTGGAGATGTTGCTTTGTACTGTGCTCCATGATATCCCAAAATACGTGATTAGGTAATATTTAAGGAAGCCCGAGCCCGGCATGGAGATACAACATAGAGCAAGGTTATGTTCACAACAATGATCGCGACGGAATAATAGTATATTTGGTGTCATATAAACACTCACTAGTTTGATAAAAACATGTTAGTCTCCTCTCATGAAGGATCATATAATAGCCAAGTTTAGCTAGGGACGTTCAGCATGTCCGTCGTAGTGTGTGCATTGATTAGGCAGGCGGTATATGCTGTCATAAAGATAGCCCAATCTTTTGCAATTCAACCGCCCGGCAGGAAGGCGGTCGACCGCCAGGTACCGCCTTCATCGAACTCCTACAAGGTAAACCTCACCAACTTTCTCACAGCTGTAACACCGCCAGCATGGATTACCAGGTACGCATCCCCCGCCCCAGCGCAAAGCTGCATCCCCTACCTAGATATGCAAACCAAGCTAACACACCTCCAAGAACCGCGCAGGCTCCAAATTCGGCGGCGGCGGCGTCGCCTCCAAATCCGCCACCAACGCCGACAGACGCGAGCGACTGCGCCAGCTCGCGCTGGAAACAATCGACATCGAAAAAGACCCCTACATCTTCAAAAACCACCTCGGCAGCTTCGAATGCCGTCTCTGCCTGACAGTCCACCAAAACGATGGCTCCTACCTCGCCCACACGCAAGGCCGCAAGCACCAAACGAACCTCGCCCGCCGCGCCGCGCGCGACGCCCGCGAAGGCAAACAGGACCAATCCGCGATGGCCGGGTTCGCCGGCGTGCAGGTCAAGAAGCAGCTGATCAAGATCGGGCGGCCGGGATACAAAATTACCAAGATCCGCGACCCGCTGACGCATCAGCAGGGACTGCTGTTCCAGTTGCAGTTCCAGGAGATTACGCCGGGGGTGGTGCCGCGCGTGCGGTTTATGTCGGCTTTTGAGCAGAAGATTGAGAATCCGGATAATAAGTACCAGTATCTCGTTGTTGCGGCGGAGCCGTATCAGACTTGTGGGTTTAAGTTGCAGGCGAAGGAGATTGATCGTCGGGATGATCGGTACTGGACTTGGTTCGATGAGGATAGTAAGGAGTTTTGGATTCAAATTTTGTTCAAGACGGAGAGAGAGGAGAGGTTTAGTGGTGTGCCGGGTTTGGCGCCTATGCAGACTTGATTTCTCTTTGAGGACGCGCTTTTTTTCATTCGTACGTCTGGTTGGCTCTGCGAGGCTCTTGGAGACGTGCAAAAGACGATGTGGTTTCTACGGCGGGAATCAGGATAGGCGTTTTTGGGTTGCTTTTTGTGCATAGTTCTTTTATCTGATCCTCGAGCGACTCGCTTTTACGACAATTGATACTCAATCTCATGGCAGTGTGCCATACTCAATGTTTGCAATGGTGATTCATGGGCACTTGGGTGCGTGTGCAATGTACGATGTAGATGGCTGATATAGCCCGCAGAACAATGAGAAAAGTCACGGGCAACACAGCCAAGTCATTGTGCGTGATCGAGCATCGTGTAGTTCTACAGATGGTATAAATCTCGCTTATTTGTTCTCGATCTCGATTTACCACTTGGTTGAGAAGAAAGCTGATGCAGTCGGAAAAGAGTTCATTTTTCTTCTTAGGATGATCCTCACCATCCTGAGATGTACATACGTGTCTGAGTAAATCAAAGCCCAGTTTGTAACATAGCACTGTCCTTCTCAGCTAGATCTCTCCGACTATGTAGAAGTATGTTTTTCGTCTCGACAGGATGCAAAGCGTTAGATACATATGCCATATGTATCAACAACCGAAACAGAAGATGGGTCATGATTTTGGAAAACAACATCGCGCTGATATGCTCAATGATAATGTGTAGCAAGATGAAAACAGATCCGAAATTTTTTTTGGCTGAAGAAGTACCATGGGGAAACCAAGAATGCAAGCCCTGCTTGCCTCATGTTGTCCCGATAAATCGGCCAGTCTCGGAACACAGAGAACAAACCTAGCTGCTCTGGAAGGCATTGAAGGCCTTGTAGGTGTAGCCGATGAAAGGCAAGCTCATCTCGGCCTCCTGCGAGTCCGGCATGGCACGAGCCTGGGCACGGTGGATCGCGCTGGTATCTTCCTGAGGAATCTCATCAATCGGGAAGTACGACACATCAATGTTGGAGCTGAGACGCGGCTCGAAGGGAGCACGGATGCCACGCAGTTGATCCCAAACAACTCCCCTGAAGAAGGGGTGGTTTTTGATCTGTGTGGCGCCGCCGTGCTGGCCGCCTTCGCTGCCAATGCGATGATCCGGGTCACACAAGAAACTAAGCGAGTCAGTTAGCGGGTATTCTTGTTTGTTTTGTTCTTTCGTGCAGCTGAGGATCGGAACTTACCTCCGGATCAGCCCTTCAGAGTCAGGGGTAAGACGCAGTTCATCGGGGAAGTACAAGCACTCTCTCCAGTTGACGATTTTACGGTAAGTGTCGTTTGTGTCTTCAGCACAGAACGGAGGCCAGCCCACGAGACACTCGAACATAATAGCACCCACGGACCACCAATCGCAGAGATAAGTGTAGCCCTGACCGTTGAAAATCTCAGGAGCGATATAATCCGGAGTTCCAACAGTGGAATAGGCCATGGCACGACGGGACTTCCTCCATGTGTTGATCTGACCACGGTTGGACACCGTCAAATTGATGGCATCATTAAAGTAGCCAGAGTTGCGGTTCCGATCCTTGGAAGTGGAGTTCTTGAGGAGGTTCTGGTAATAAGCGTTGTCGTGAGTCTTCTTGCCTCCAGTGGACAGACCGAAGTCAGTAAGCTTGACATGACCACCACGGTCAAGCAAGATGTTGTCAGGTTTGATATCACTGCATAAGAAGAAATTGTCAGTAAGAGATAATCGTGTGATGACACATAGACCTCTTCCTCTTAAGTAGGAGAACAAGGTGCACATGTCAAGGTCCAAACTGGCACCAAGAATCCAGAATCGCTTACCGGTGAAGGAAGCCAAGCTTGTGTACGGCTTCAATTGCCATCACGACCTCGGCCATGTAGAACCGGGTGATATCCTCAGAGAAGATCTCGTACTTGATCAACATTGTCATCAAATCACCACCAGGCAAGAACTCCATCAGCAGGTAAAGGTACGCAGAGTCCTGGAACGATGCGTGCAGCTTGACCAGCCATGGGTTGTCCTTCGAATCCGCCAGAATATCACGCTCAGCACGGACGTGAGCCAATTGATCCTTCTTGAACATCTCCGTCTTGATCAACGATTTGAGGGCGTAAATCTTGCCATCAGTCTTGCGCTGCACGAGCTTGACCTCACCGAAAGCACCCTTTCCAATAATCTTGATGGTCTGGAAGTTGGCTGGTGTCTCCTTTGTGCGTAGGAATCGAAGGAAGTCGGACTCTCTCTTGGAAATCACCTCGGCATCCTGGCGCTTCTTCTCGACGGGAAGATTGGAATCAAAGATTATCGTGTCGAGTTCCGCAGAGCTGTGAGAGTGAAAACAATGAGTGTAAGCCACGACTCCGGAATATGGGTTCAGAATTTCTCAGACTTACCGCATGTTACGGTCACGGGCCCGTTCAATATTCTCGCCGAAGAACACAGTCACCAGCTCCTTCGCGGCCTTTCCTCGCTTGTGTACATTCTCTGAGTACCGATCGGGGAAACGTTGCAACTCTTCGTTCTCAGAGGGGGCGAGGGCTGCGTGGGACCGGGGGGATTAGGTGTGATGCTTGGCCCGGTGCTTGAGCGGGGGAGCCACCAGCAGTGCGAGGTCGAGTTGCTGGGGAAGCAGCCCTGTTGTTGTTGTTGTTGTAGAACCCTGCACGGTTTGCGTTAAGGTCCTGGTTGGAAAATTGCTGGATCAGACCGTTGGTACCGTCGGGGTAACCGGGGCGTGTTTGGTAGGCGGGCTGGGGTGATTGCAATGCTTGCTGTTGCGCGTACTGCTGTTGCTGAGCGTACTGTGCCTGTGCCTGCACCTGCTGGGGTGGGTAGTGGTTGGGCATAAAGTAGCCCGGGGCGTAAGCCGGGTTAGAGGGGTCGACATATTCCTGAGCCCCCTGAACTTGATAGATGGGTTGGGGGAATGCGGAGGGGGTGGTGGGATACGCGCGGTTGTTGGCATTGTAGTTACGGTCATAACCGTAATTCATGTTATTACGGTTGTTGTTGTTATTAGGATCCATCTTGTAACGCGAACTTCCACGCAACTTGACAGGTGGTGTAGATGGTGAAGAAGTTGAATTGGGGGAATTTAAGACGAGGGCGGGGAGTTTAAAGAAGCGGTGGCTCAGGAGGCAATCTAGCCCCAGCCTGACTGGCTGGCTTTTGTTTACTCTCAGTTGATATGAAACACCGCTATGTGTTCCTGAGGGTCTGTGATACTTTTTATGATTCAATTATTCCCTTGAAATCACTAGAGATGCTACGTGATCACTGTTGTACTGGTGTGCGAAGGTGTTGGACTGATACGTACTCCAATCCGAACTTATCCTATATGTACATACCCACTCTCTCACAACACCTAGTAGATTACCAACAGATCTCTTACAGCTCTTGGGGAAATGCGTCTGGAATCCAGGGGGAGGGACATTGTGTATAGGTGCCTAAGTACTTTGGCATGTTGCGACAAGAATTTGAGTATAGACTGCCAGTGCATGAGGGGCCCCCTCACGACATGGTTCATTCGTCTTCATTCGATAATTAGTGCTGTTAGGAACTTTGACCTGTCGTGCTGTGGCTGTTTCTGAACCACATTGTTTTTCTGAAGCCAGACTAAAGCCCAATGATGGATCTGAAGTTGCATACAGTGTGGTCAGGCAGTACCATACTGTTATTTTCAATCGACATCGTCCAGTTTTCCTCAATGGAGACAGAGGCAAAGAAAAAAAGCAACACAGAAATGAACCAACCTAGGTTATGTGAGCCCGCAACAACACTCATATCTCACATCTCGTTGAAGTCGACCTCGGAGACCTGAATCAGACGCCGTTTATATATTCACGTGATAACGGATTAACGTGATCCCGAGTCAACAATTTTCCCCGATGAGCATGCCCCGGGTGTACTTTATTTAAACATACTGACCACTTTCCCCAGTACACAGCTCAATGGCAGACTCCTCGAGCTCTGCTGCGCCCTCGGGCGCTGCAAAGCCCCAGGCGGCCCCAAAGCCACCTAACCCTGCCTTCAAGATGATGGGTATGGATGGCCCCGTTCCCCAGATTTCATTGCCAAAAGATGCTAATACCGCTGTTCTAACAGGTCTCCCGAACATGCGCTTCAAACTACCCTCTCGTAACTGGATGATCTTCCTCACGATTACAGGATCTTTCACCGGTGCTCTTATGTACGATCGTCGCGAGAAACGCCGAGTGCAACAAAAATGGTCGGAGCTCGTGGCTCACATCTCGAAAGAGTCTCTGCCAATTGACCAGATGCGCCGGAAACTCACAGTGTATCTGGCTGCACCCCCCGGAGATGGCCTGCGCGTCGCTCGGGATCACTTCAAGGAATACGTCAAGCCGATTCTCGTGGCCGCGGCTTTGGACTACACTGTCGTCGAAGGGCGACGAGAGGGCGAAGTGAGAGCTAGCACGGCGGAGAACATCCGCAAGTTGCGCCGAAAGGCCGGCGAGCCCAGCTCAACTGTCGAAGAAGCCGGTGTGGAAGCGATCGTTGCTGCTACCCGGGAAGGCATGGGAGTCCGCGATGAGCCAGGCACCAAGGGCGATTTGGTCATCGGCCGACACACCTGGAAGGAGTATATTCGCGGCTTGCATGAGGGCTGGCTAGGTCCCTTGGATGCTCCCGCTCCATCCCAAGAAGAGCTGCCAGTGGATACTCTCGAGACCGCTACTGCGGAGAAACCCGCTGGTCTCGCGAACCCTGAGATTGCGACCATCGATTCCGCCGAGTTCTCCGAAGACGCAAAACCAGAGATCCCCGAGACCGAGGCCGAGCCCAAGGCCGAGGAACCCGAGAAGGAAGAAGAAAAGAAGCCCGCCGGCCCTACCCCCGCATACATTTATCCCTCCGAATACTCGTCGGCCAGCCTCCCCCCGACCCTCCCCCCAGTCCTTCGACAGCTCCATCCCCGTTGAATTCCCCCATCTCCTCGGCTTCCTTAACACCCCGACCCGAATCTACCGCTTCCTCACACAACGGTACCTTGCCGAGGACGTCGGCCGCGACGTCGCCGCACTTGTCCTCGCCAATGGCGCACGCCCCTACCGCGATGAGACTTTCAGCGCAGACTCCGAGCCCACCGCCGCCAGCGTTGACTCCACTCCATCTCCTGACAGCTCGTTCGCTGACCTTCCCCCTCGCAATTACGAGCAGCAGACCGTGATGCAGTCTGCCGAGAAGGAGTGGCACAAGTCTGTGCACAAGCGCGAAGAAGACGAGAAGGAGCGCGAGTGGCTCGACGATGTCGTGCTCGACCAGCGCATTGCCTCACGCATGCAGCGCGCCATCCTATCTCCGGAAGACGAGGCACGCTCCCAGCGCCTTGCTCAGCTCCAGGAGTACATTCTGGGCGAGGAGCGTCCGGCTCCCGTTCCTTTCTGGAAGCGCATGTGGATCGATTACGGCTACGGCGAGAGTGAAGAGGCCCTGCGACGCAAGCCCATTCTTGGTAACCTTGATGGCGAAGATGGACAGTAAAGAGATATCCCACGGTTTGAAGTTCGAGATTTGTTCATCTACTAGAACGGTTACGGGATGGCATTGTTGAGCACGGCATGTGTTCGTCTTTTTTTGTTTAGCATATTGTGACTCCCTCCTCGGCTTGTATATTAAAGGCGCTATTTTATGTTGGTTTAATGTCTCTGTTTAGAAATGTACATTGATCATCTGATGAAAACGGTATTCTTTCAAATTTTAAAGTAGATTGTTCTACATGTAGCCCTCTTTTGAGTGGCAATAAACACTGACACATTATCACAGCATCTGTATCCCCTGCTTGGCCTCGGCCAATATCAGAGTATATTCCATCTCCCGTGCCCAGGTGTCTTTCTCTATGTTTTCATCGCAAGCCCTCTCCCCCCGGTCCGAACTCCTGCAATTGCTTTATATCGCTAGATAGCAAGGCAATTCATGATCGGAGCGGTCATGGGATGGGAGTTCGCATGGTCCTCCATTCGTATCAAATCAGTTCAGCGCAAAGACAGAAGACTCTGGCCACTTCTTGCTCGCTTTTTCAGCATAGGCAGTCTTTTCGCTGCCCCACTTATCCAAAACATCCAAGCCGGCGATGGCCTCGTCAATGGTGATATCGGACGAATCGAGAGTAGCAAGGAGGTCTTGCTCACATTGCGACTTCGACTCCGGCTTCAGGAGCTGGCGGCCAGACAAGCCGGCCTGCACGTGTGAGACACTGCCCTTGTTAGAAGAGAGGTAAGACTCGTTCCACTCTTCAAGGTTCTGGGATTTCGGAAGCAACTTGTCGAATTCGGCATTGACAACCTCGGCAACCTGCTCGGGAAGAGGCTCGGAGAGGCTATCGAGAGACTGGCGGAAGCGAAGCAATTGGAGGTGTAGAGTGGGGTTGGAGGGATCAACGGAGTGAGCGGCCGCAAGGCATTTGACGGCGAGGAGGTGCTTGTCTATGATCCTGTTAGCATATGTCCCTGCGCAGAAACTACCGAATTAACTGACTTCTCCTGGAGTGAACCTCAAAGCCCAGGCATTGGGCTTCGACGTTCTGAGGGCTAGACTCAAGTAGTGGCGTCAGGAACTTCAAGACATCCTTCAAGGGTTCCTGGGTCTGGACCAAGTTGTTGCCCAAAGGATCGGGATCCTCCTTCTTGGTCTCTCCATCCGCACTCTTGGCGTTGGCGGCAGCCGCCTTTCTTGCCGCACGCTTATCGGCTTCGATCTTCTCCAAGCGCTGCTGCTCCTTCTTGGCCTTCTTAAGAGCCTTCTTTCTTTGGTTCTCGTCGGTAGAGTCGAGTCCATTGACTCCGCTGGGAATAGGTCCGTGCACAAGATCCGGCTGGTCGTGAAGGAGAAGGTGGGCCTTGACGGCTCCGATGGCCATCCGTGTGTAGAAGGGATGCTCGCGCAGGCGGTCTTCCCAGCGAACCATATCAACGTACGCTCGGATCATGCCCTTACGGAGAGAGAAGCCGTGGAAGTCGAACTGGTCCTCTTGCCAAGTATCGAAGATGTTGTAAACTGAATGGAAGCGCTTCAGAGCGAGACCCAGCTTCTTCTGTCGGAGGAACGCCTCGGCATCCTCAGTCAAGAACCAGGTGCACTGCATCTCGTGAAGATCGCCCAAAGTGCCACCGACGGTCTCGTTGCGCGTGAACTTGCTCATGAGTTCCAGACCCTTCTCGTTATCGTTGTTTCGGAGCACGTATTTGGCCGCCTTAGTGTTGATGTGGCGATCCTTCTCATCCAGCAGTCGGGCCTTCTCCATCTCCTCTGCCGCTTTTTGGGGGTTTCCGTAGTGCTTCCAGATCCGCGCCTTGGTCATCTGATATTCCACGGCCTTTGGTGACAGTTCAATGGCTTTCTCAACGTTCTCCATAGCCTTAGAGAGATTGCGGCTGAGGTGGTAGCTGTAGTGTTGAGCGAGGAAGTAGTATGTGCATGATAGGAACTCGTTGTGCTTGTCGTCCCCGTTTGACTCCGCGGAGCCGTTCGCTGCCTTCTCGGAAAGATATCCTTCTACCAACTCTTGTACCACGTCACGCTTGGCCGGGTTGACGTAGAGATTCTTGATGTTCACGAATAATGAAGGAACACCCTTCTTCAGCATGCGCTGCAAGTAGGCATCGGCGGCCTGCTTGAATTCATCACCTTCAAGGAAATCGAGAGGGATACGGCGAGCAGCATCACAGCGGGGGTTTTTCTCCACCCACTCATCGTATAGAGCCTTCAAGGCCTTGTGGTCGGTCTCAGCAAGACCCTTAGCCTTAATCAGTCCATTGTAGTAGATCGAGTTATCCGGGTTGCGCTCCAGGAGAGCTGTATATGCCGCCTCCGCGTCGGCCTTGCGGTCCAATCGCAAAAGGTAATCCGCCTTCATCTCCATGACGGCGAGGACATCGGTGCATCGGTATCCAACAGCCTCGAGGTGTTCTAGAGCTCTCTCGAGATCTCCAGACTCCGCGATGATGCTATTCTTGTACAATGTAGCTTCCGAGTTCTCCATATCGGCGACATGCGGTACCGCACCCTTTAATGTGTCCTCGTAGGTGGTCAAAACCTTCTCAGCCTCTGCCAGATCTCCGGCCAAGTGATGAGCGATCGCAAGCGCGGTCCAGTTCTGGCGGAATGCCGGCCGAGTCTGCAGCATCGCACTGCGGCTCCGGATGTATCCCTGGTAGTCCCGCATCTGCATCTGGAGCAATGCCAGGTCACGCTGAATGGGCTGCGATTCGGGCTCAAGGCGCAGAGCAAATCGGTATGCCTTGATGGCCTCCTCATAGTTCTTCTCCTGGCGCAATAGCAACCCATATACATGCCAGGTGATATGCGACTTCATGTCATTCTGGAGAGCCTTCTTGGCGAGTGCAAAGGCGTCCTCCAATTGTCCAATTTGGCTCATGTTGAGAGCCTTCATGGCCTGTGTGTCGCCATGTTTGGGGTTTTTGCGAAGGACCTGGTCTGCTGTCTTGATGCCTGTGCAAAGTAAAACGTGGTTAGACAGGTTCAGGTTTGGGGACACCAAACCCACCTTTCTTATACTGTTTCATCTCAAAGTGGTGAACCACTTGACGAAACAAGGATTGGTCCTTGGAGCTCAATATTTCCGGCATTGTGGGCGATGCTGACGTCGAAGGACCTGACTTGTGCGAGGGAGGAATCGATGTGTGCGGGGGACGACTTCTCCGAGTCCGATCTTGGCAGAGCCAACGGGCCGATAAGATAGCACCCATCAAACTTCTTCAGGCACACGGGCGATTTTGGTTTTTATACTACGCTGGAACACAGATGATCCTCTAGTTTACGCCTGCAGCTGTATATTTTTCCATCAACGTCGTGTATGGTGGTCAAACAACTGCCCCGTGAATGTACACTGGTGGTTTCCAGTGTATGCTACTTCTAATCCCGCAGAGCAGCAGAACAACCAATGCAAATGTATTTCCTATATATTACTCCAGCATAGTCGCTGTTCTTATACAGCACTGTTAACTGCGTACTCCATTGTATCGTTACAGTTATATAAAGCTTCACAAGCTCAAGAAAATCACGTTGAAGCTGTTTATAAATGTACATTGGGCAAAGACCTCGGGACTAAAGAGTTGAGTTATGTAAAGATCCTTGTGTCTGTATATAGCGATATACCTCTACCAGAAGGGTTACTTCTGATGAGTTTGGCGCCAGCTATCCAGAGCTTCTTCCCAGGAAGAAGAGCCATTACACTTTTCTGACACCATACCCCACGTTCGGGCCCGAACGATCTCTTCAATCGTGCGCTCATTGCGAATCAAATTAGCCAATGACTCGGTCCGTGCCTCGCGCGGAAAGAAGCGACCAGAATATGGGTCCAGGCGTTCATTGACTACTCGTTCCCGGTCTCGGGCGGATTCAGTCTCCCGCAGAATCAAGTCGGGATCCTCGGGATCCGGACTCGTGGCCACACCGGCGCAGTAACTGAGAACATCTGATCTTGTTTGCCATGATGGGAAGAGTACATTGTCTTTGAAGCTCTGACAGGCCTCCGGCTGGATGTTTCTTTGTGACCTAGACTCAGTCTGTCGCACGGCTGTTGAAGACGGGTCAAACCCTGCCTGGGCTGGTGTAATCAGAGCATTGAGATTTTGCGTAATCGAGTCATCAATGGTAGACCGTGAAAGGCGGAGGAAGTCTGGCAAGAGACAGGACAATTAACATAAGCGGGTTCTGGGACCTCGGGACGCCACTTGGAAACATACCTCTGAATAGTCTCTCGTCAAAACAGAACCGAGGACTCAGCGCTGGTGCCGCTGTTGATGAGGCTTGTGACATTCTCCCACGGTTTTCCTCCCCGATGTCTCGATTCGAATTAGTCCAGAACCACTCCAGTTTGGATTGAGGATGTGAGTAGCGTTGTTGGTAGAGACAGGCGGCTCGGTGGCGTTTTGTAGCGCTGGTAAATATCAGTTGATCAATCAATGAAGCCCAGTTCAATCCGGTATAGGCGTAAGAAACCGTATTGACACTTGTTGGTGAATTGTTTAAAGTAAAGCATTCGCGGACAGCCCGAGAAGCTTTCCGAGCCACCGCGGTCGTCATGCCGTAAACCCTTTTAGGACTAGTTCGTCCAATTATCAGCACGTGACAACGCGCGCGTCCTTTCAGGCGTGTCGCGTCGCTGCTTATGCCAGAGGTTGTCAGACAAAGGCACTTGTATATGACTCGCCTTCATTCGAAACATAGTTCATCGTTGCATATTTTTTTAGCGCTGATATTTGACACGACGTACCAAAATGCCCGAGTTAGCAGAGATTTACCGCATTGTGCATTTCATTCGTGAGCATCTTGTGGGGAAGACTCTCTCCAAAGTACAAGCACAGCATGACGACATTGTATTTGGCAAAGTTGGCACCAGTGCCACCGAATTTCAGAAGGCAATGCAAGGGAAGAAGGTTGTGGGAGCAGGCCAGCAAGGCAAATACTTCTGGATAACAATGTCTTCACCACCACACGCCGTGATGCACTTCGGTATGGCTGGCTGGTTGAAGATCAAGGATGCGGACACATATTATTATCGGTCCGACAAGCCTGTTGATCAGGAATGGCCTCCTAAGTATTGGAAGTTTTTACTGGAGACAAGTGACGAGCTGAAAACAGAGGCAGCATTTGTGGATGCCCGCAGGCTTGCTCGCATTAGGCTGGTGGATTGCCCGGCCGATGAGATTCGAAGCCATACTCCACTGAAGGAGAATGGACCAGATCCAGTCACCGATAAAGACATTGTGAATGAAGTATGGTTGACAGAGAAGCTGGGGAAGAAGAAAGTACCCATCAAGGCTTTGCTGCTCGACCAAGCAAATATCAGCGGAATCGGCAATTGGATGGGGTAGGTTTTTCAGCCAGCCGAATTGGATGAAATCCACAGATGCTAATTTGTCTCAGTGATGAGATTCTCTATCATGCCAAGATACACCCAGAGCAATACAGCAACACTTTGAAAGAAGAACAGATCAAGGAGCTACACACCGCCATTCACTATGTCTGCTCAACATCTATCGGTGTATTGGCAGATTCAGAAAAGTTCCCCGAGCACTGGCTTTTCAAACACCGATGGAGCAAAGGGAAGAAGAACCACTCGAACACCCTTCCCAACGGCGACAAGATCACTTTCCTTACCGTTGGAGGTCGGACAAGTGCCGTTGTTCCAGCTGTCCAGAAGAAGACTGGCGCTGTCGCCAAAGATGTCGACGAAGACGCTACACCATCCACGCCGGCTGATTCGAAACGGAAACGTGTGACTCCAAAGAAAGAAAGCGACTCGGAAGCGGAAGAAAAAATACAGACAAAGAAGCGGGGGATCTCAAAGCAGAAGAAGCCGGTTGTGAAGACTGAGGATTCCGAGGAGGAGAAGACAAAGCCTGCCGTTGTTGGCAGAAGACGATCTACCCGTATATCTAAGTGAAGCATCTCTCTTATAGGGACGAGGTTGAAAGGCCTTTTGTCCAAATTGAATTTCCCGATGAATCTGGTACAGTTACTACATGTGGTTATGTGGACAAATCATCAAACGATGTTGGCTATTTCAATCCACTTCTGCAGCGGATGTATAAACTGCTACTGGGGCATCTATATAATCTGCTATACACAAATTTAGGTATCAACATCTAACAAGCAGCCATCTTATCTTGGCTTTATCTAGTCATCTTCGTGCTGTGAATTTACTTGTCTCACTGGAAGACCGACTCGGTCTTGAAGAAAGTTCAGGATATCCTCGATCTCATCCTCCACACGGTACCAATGTGCTAATCTCTCATAGGCCTTCCAGAACACATCCATTCCCAGGCCAGCTGAAAGCACATGAGACATCTTTCTGCCAAGATCCACAGCTACTTTTGGGTCTTCAGCGCCATGACCAATGAAGACTGGCGTCTGGAGATGATAGCAGTTGGACTGTGATCGTGTCCCCTCTGATGAACGGTCATCTGCCGAGATCATGGGCAAATCAAGAACATCACGAATGTGATTGATAGCATGGATAAGCAATGGTGCTTCTTCCTCGTCCTCTGCAAAGGGGTCGAAATCATCGTGTGAAGGGCTGCTTCTTTTAAATGGATCATCGTCCAAGTCAGGTTCGGAGAAGGCGTCGGCGTCGACCTCTTCAATTATGTCCGACTCCTCATCACTACTGGAGTCTTCTTCATCTTCTGTGGCATCATCATCAGATTCTGTTTCCTGATTGTCTTCAGCCGGAGCCTGAATGTCATTGCACCGTAGAATGTCGCGCAACTGCTGCTCAAAGGGCAACCATCCACTCAACCCAACAAAAGCCCCAAGAGCATCTGCCGGGCTAGCGTTAAATGGGCCGCCTAGCAGCGTGAAAATGCCTGCGGCACAGCCTTGGCTTAGCCCCCACAGAATGATTTTTCGATGGCTGCCTGCGCCCAGAATACGAGCCTCTTCGCTGATCAGCCCACGCACAAATTCAGCAGTTTCACAAAGCCCCTCAATCTGCAGCTCTTCTCTTTCTCCGGGGTTTTCGATTGAGTAATTATCGAACCACTGGTTGATAGGCATCTTCTTGAATCTTGTCGCCCGTCGCTTGCTCGCTGTCGGAAAGACGAACTTCACCGTGGGAAGTCGAGCTCGTAGACTTGCAGAGGCAAGAAGTACATGACCGAAGCGTTTGGCATTGCTACCTTTTCCATGGAGTGCAATAATAGTGTGTGTGTGTTCTTCGCTCGATGGGACGACTAGAGGAGCGGGGTATAGTTTTCGTGACATTTTGGCGGTTGGAGGAATAGGAACGGGGCTGAATTGAGGCTCTTCAAGGAGCAGGCAGAATTGCGCAGATTTTAGCTTATTTTTGACCAGATGTCCCTATGTTCGAATCTATGTTAGAACGGCAATATTGATCGGTCTTAAGTCCTTTTGTTACTCTTTTTGATATTTGAGTGTCCCGAGTAGCTCTGGGTCATCTTTATTCGGTCCGTTGGGTGTTCAAGTCTATATTCAGACCTTGAATATCTTAGAAATACACAGATACACATCAGTGATTTACATATCGCCCCAAGATATCCTCGGTCGTATCCATGTTGTGCTTTGGTGTAATCAAAAGAGGTTAACGCCCGGGTCTCTACTCTTTAGCCTTAAAACATAGACAGACAAGAGAAGGCTCCTAAGTATAAATGCAGTACAGCCTTAGAAGTTAGTTTCGGGTGGCATCATGGCTATGGTGAAAGAGGATTTGTCTTTCGTGGAATGTCATAATGAACAGCCAGACTTCTAAAGCACCTTGGGATGGCTGATCATCTACGATACCAGGCTTGATAGTATCCAGCAGTTGGATTCAGATGGTTACAAAGGTAGCAGATTTGCAAAAAGTCTAAGTCCGTCTGAGTGTTCTTTTTGAGAAAAACAGCACCTTGGCTACATCCATTTGCCTATCAAGTTGCCAACATAGAGATTTTGGAGCCTCGGGATATCTACATGTAGTTGATTGAAAACAATATTGCTTGTCCCCCACTAGTCACCTAAACAATCCCAACCTTGGAAGAACTCTTTTCCAGAAAATTAACGAAGACAAAAGCAGATCGACCTGGAAGCCCTAGGTGCTCTCGCCTTACATGACCAGATTATGCAGAATTGGCTTGAAAATTGCGAAATTGTTCTCTATGCCCTTCGCGTCTCTGATGATGAACCAAATTCGCTCAAACCACCCCTTGAATTCAGGTTCCTGGAGAACCCCTTTCCAGCAGTTGGCCACCTCCTGGGCGGGATGATGAAAAGCTCCACATCCAAGGGCCCCAAGAGCCAAGCGGCGATGATGCATCTGGCCTGCTGCGCGAAGGATAATTCGCATTTTCCTTTTCATCGTGACTCGGGTTGCTGGGTCTTGGTACTTTGTGTCCTTTCGTTTGAGGTGTTCCGCTGCCATGCTAATAACGCTCACGACTGCAGATCTTTTCATGAATTGATAATGACTCTCAACATTCTCGCGGAAAATATACACTAGGGGTGAATAGATGCCCTCCAGTTCTCGCATAGGGTAGAGCCGTTCTCTCGTTTGCACAAGACTCGCAGAGAGAGTGCTTCGGTAGAAAAGCTGTTCCTCCTGTGCTGGTGAACTTTGGAGCCAGCCTCCACCGGCCCTGTGGGCATTGGCAAAGTTGAGGACACATACCGGCTTGTGATTTCTGCTGGGCAGAATTCTGGACAATTCGATAGCTCGATCAAACGTGTCTCCCGCCACAACTTCAACAACTGTAGTCAAGTTGGGAAAGTTCACGTGACGGGACTCCAGGATAGGCGCGCATACGTTGTCTATCTTACAAGCATATGCTGTCATTTGCGTCTCTGGGTTGCTCTTGATCTGCCAGGTCATTCTCTGGGTTTCTGCAATCTGCGCTGGTGTAGCTGCAGCTAGTCTGTTGACATTACCCTCAGACATGTTTTTTCGGCAAGAAAGTGTAGATATCGTAGAAATGTGAAAAGAGAGTCGTGTTGAGACTGACAAGTGAGTGTCAGTCTCTTTATAGCTTATCTTTACCTCCGAGGGCTCCATTTTGGCTACGTGGAAGCCAATTAGGCTATTGAAAAAAACACAAAGTTTCAAATGTCGAACGTTGAACAAGAGAAAGTGGAAGTTGAAAGGAGACTGATGCCACAAATAGCAGACGCCTCGTTCATAGTTCCATTTTGACCAATCAAATTGTTTGCGGCCCGCATTAGGCGGTGAGCTTATCTCCGATCTCGCCACCATGACAAAGCGGGCAACGCCGTTGGCTTGTCGCCTTCTTAGAAGAACTAATTTGGTCACTCATCATTCTTTGTTTTAATTCTTGGTAACAGACTCGACTTCTTTGAGCCATACTCTTTCTCTTCGTTCAGGGTCGCCCAAAGCAGTACCCGCCAAAATGAGCGCGATCCTCTCAGCAGACGACTTGAATGATTTCATTTCGCCGGGGGTCGCGTGTATCAAACCAGTTGAAACCCTTCCACAGAAAGCTACAGGAAATCAAGAGGTATGTCTGCTACTGATCTCATTTTGAATGTGTGATTTCGATTATCAGCTTACTAACTTGCTAATTATAGCACACTTATGAAGTTACAACGGAAGACAAAGTTCAGCCTGAGGATCTACCACCCGCCCAGATTTCTTTGACGGACTGCCTCGCGTGCTCTGGTTGCGTTACCTCTGCCGAAGCAGTGTTGATTTCACTCCAGTCTCATGCCGAGGTTCTCAACACCCTTGACGCTTACCCAGAAATCTCTTTGACGCATGAGCACCATGGAACGACAATAAATAAATCCGAAGACTCCGGAGAGAGCAAGATATTTGTGGCTAGTGTCAGCCCACAAGTCAGAGCAAGTCTGGCAACAACCTACGGAATTTCAGAAAAAGAGGCGGGGTACATGATCGACCAGTTACTCAGTGGCCCGCAGGGCTTGCGAAGTGGGGGCAAACACGGCAGTGGGTTTACCTGGGTTGTAGACACCAATGCCATGCGGGAGGCCGTGCTGGTGCTCACCGCAGACGAGGTTTCGGATTCGCTCAGCTCGCAAGACTCGTCGACAGCGGGCCAGACAGATGACTCTCTTCCCAAACGGCCTATATTATCATCAGCATGCCCTGGGTGGATTTGTTACGCTGAAAAGACACACCCTTTTATTCTTCCACATCTTTCTCGACTCAAGTCTCCACAGGCTCTGTCGGGTACATTCCTCAAGACCATTCTGAGCAAGTCTCTCGGAATTCACCCTTCTCGGATATGGCATTTAGCAGTCATGCCATGCTTCGACAAGAAGCTAGAAGCCAGTCGAGAGGAACTCACAGACGTGTCATGGCGACCCGAAGATACATCGGACTCTGCAGCACAGCCAGTTCGCGACGTAGACTGTGTGATCACTGCTCGTGAGCTTCTGACTTTAGCTTCGTCTCGAGGAACCTCGTTGCGAACGCTGCCCTTGCAACCTCTACCTTCATCTTTTACCCCGCCTTTCCCCGAGAGAAGTCTAGAATCCTTTGTCTCCTTCAAGCGATCTCGCGCAGAACAGTCGCTTGCCACAGGTACCTCTGGAGGCTACCTACACCATGTTCTCATGAACTTCCAAGCTCGCAACCCGGGTAGTGAACTCGTGATCAACCGCGGACGCAACGTCGACGTTTTAGAGTACGTGCTCATGTCCCAAGAGAAGCAGCCCATCTTGAAAGCGGCTCGCTACTACGGCTTCCGAAACATCCAGAACCTCGTACGGAAGCTCAAGCCCGCGCGAGTGTCGCGGCTTCCTGGCGCAAAACCAACCGCCAGACCGGCCGCAGGTCGGCGCCAGCCTGTGTCTCGCAACGTTGCGTCTACAGGCGGCTCCGGGTCGGACTACGCCTATGTGGAAGTCATGGCCTGCCCTGGTGGGTGCACGAACGGCGGTGGCCAGATTCGAGTGGAGGATGCCAGAGAGGTCCTTGGTTCTTCTCAAGGAGAAGATCTAGATGCGTCTATGAAGCCATCGCCCCACGAGCAGCGTGGATGGCTTGCTCGTGTTGACGAGGCATACTTTTCCATGGAATCTGAGTCCGAGCCTGAATTGGAGCCCGAGACTCGACTTTCATTGGCTAGTAAGGAGGCCAAAATCCACGATGGCTTGCAGCGCTGGTCACAATATATGGATATCCCTCTCTCTAAGCTCGTCTACACTACCTACCGCAAGGTAGAAAGTGATGTTGGCAAGGATCAAACACCCGCTAACGATACTAGTCGGGTTGTGGAGCTTGCGGGCAAGATTGGGGGTGGCTGGTAGATTATGTGTGTTGCGAGATCCAGTAATTACGTGGTTTTTCATTGCTTCATTTGCATGGCGCCGGGATTTGATTTTTCTTGCATGTTGCTACGAGATATACCACATTTGCGTTTTTGGTCATGATTGATAATGTTTATATTATAACAACATAGAAACGAGGCCTGACACCTTGGAAATACTATCAAGCTCATTTACCAGCCATCAAAACATGTAGAATAGGTTGTAATCCTTATCTAGTCTACCAAAACCAGGTACCTAGATACTTCATACTTCCCAATTGGGCCCGGCCGGGTACATGCTGACTAATCCGCTAGATGTGCAGATGACTAAGTACCTAAAATTGCCCGGGGTCCGCGCTTCAGAAAGAAAAAGAATCCAAGAACCTCAACCTAGAAGCTAAAACTACTCCAAAACCACAACTCTTCTTTTCCAACGGGCACGTCCAACTCAAGCACAACAACCCTCTCTCAAAGAAATCCCCCACTACCAACCCAAACAATGTCTCGCGAAGCCTACCAAGTCCCCGCGACGGGCACCCAGAGCAACTTCGACACCCAGGGTGGAGGTTTCGGCAGCGCCATGGCCATCGACAGTCCCACGGTCACCTACCTGTGCGGCGAGTGCTCTGCGCGCGTTCCGCTGAAGCGCGGCGACCAGATTCGCTGCAAGGACTGCGGTCACCGTGTGCTGTACAAGGAGCGGACGAAGCGGTAAGAATTTCTTGGGATGAAGAATGCGATATGCGCGGCATGGACTGACGTTTTCTGTTTTCTGTTTTAGTATGGTTCAGTTCCAGGCTCGATAGAGGCCTCATTTATGTCGACGGGAGTCAGAACCCAGACCTAGGTTGCGATGTCTTGGGCGGAGTTGGAGACTGCGGCCTGAGGGATTTTTTGGGTTCGACTTGATGTCTCTTGATTATTTGACGAATTTGCATACTCTGGCGCTTTGGAGTTCCAGTTTTCTAGACCAGTCTGCGAGCATGCAATATGTTGTGCTGGCTGTGTTCTACAGTCCGAGTCTGGACCTTGAATGAGAGGCTTCGGCCTATTACAACAATCATATTTTGGCTTCCAGGAAACTAAAGATCTTTTTTTTGATGGAGTGTAAAACCCAACAACCCGAAAATACTTGCACATTCAAATGTACAGCAAGTGCACCATCACACCGGGCGATACCATGCATAAACCAACCAAAAAGCTCCTTGGACCAGACAAGATCAGATCATGACATATCCAATCCATACACACAAACCTAGATACTCAACATGCTATTTTAGAGCTGGTTAGTCACTTCAATAAATCGCTCCAAGTTCTTCAAAGACTCTCCGCTTTCAATTGCCCAACGTGCGCGGCGCACGCCTTCTTTCCAGCGGCCACCGCCAGGGCCACGTTCGGTGACGACCTTGCCATCGTCGCCAGGTCCCATGTTGCTGGTCTCAGCCTCACAAATACCCGAGGTGACGAGTAGACCAGCTACGTTCATGAGAACGAATTCCAAAATGGGGTCATCCCGTGGAAGCTCGTTCCGAAGGATGCTCATTAGCTTGGCCGCGTTGTCTTTGGGCATCTTGCGTCCACCCACATCACTGAGGGGGTGGTTAGAGAGGCCAAAGTCCGATGGCTGAAGCTGGAATGTGTCAATCCTGACCAATGTGCGGGGGTTGCAGCTGTCCTCCTCATCTGAGCCCTCTTCGTCTCCTTGTGACGCCTTGTATTCAGGGTTGGGGTACTCGGAGAGCCTCCAGCAGTTTGTCTTTCCAGCGCAGCTGATCTCATCCATGTCCTCTTCGCCACAGACAATCATGGCTTTTTTCGCTCCACTCTGCTTGAAGGCTTCCGCGAATACCGGACCCAGGCTCTGGTATGCCACGCCGACCACACGAGCTTCCAGCGCCCAGTCGACGGGGTTTGCCAAAGGACCCATCAGGTTGAAGATTGTTCGGAGACCGAGACCTCTGCGGACGGGGTTCGAGTACATCATTCCCGGGTGGAAGTTCGGGGCAAACAAGAACGAATAGTTGGTCTTCTCGTAGACCTGTGCCAGGTTCTCAGCCTTCACGGCAGCAATCTTGGGCGGTATGGGCTGGATGGCACTGAGGACGTCGGCGGCTCCCGAGGTCGATGTCTGAGCACGATTTCCATGCTTGGCGGTCAACAGAAGGGGCGAGGCGACGATTGAGGAGGTCGTAGAGATGTTGAAGGTCGAGTGAGAATCTCCTCCGGTGCCAACAATATCACACTAAACAAAGCGGCCTGTTAATAAAGCTCAATGGCAACATCAACGGGGAGGCTGTCCGTACCAGTCCACCCTTATAATTTCCTTCCCCCATTCCACGAGACTCCATGATCTTTTTGATTGGCCCTTGTTCCACCTGGCAAGCAGCCTCTCGCATGCAGTGAGAGCATTTCGCAATCACATCAGCCTGTCTGTCCTTGCCGGTCGAGTGAAGCAGCGTGAGGAGAGCAGCGGTCTGGATATGAGAGAGCCGGTCCTCAAAGATCAAAGCAAAAGCAGAAGCAATCTCCTCCGCACTTACTGCAGGGAGATCTTCTGCGCTCACCCGAATACCTGCTGCCGCGGGGTAGGCAAGGCGCTGAAGTAGTGGAGAGATAGAAATGGACTCGGGCCGCTCAGAAGCGGGAGCTGTAGACATTGCCATTATCGGAAATATTGTGGTCAGTTATATTTCCAGAAGGGGCCTATAAATGACAACGATGTGTTCCGACACGAACAATTGCTATAACACCTCGAATGACTCAATGCCTCGAGAACAAACGGCCCCTCATAGTACCCGGCAAAATAGCTCACCGCCATTTATGGCGCTTTACCCGATTGGGAGTCAAAAAATATCACCGCGCTTTGCATTTCCCGGGGTCTGTCTCGACCTGTATATCACCTTTTCTTGAATTGTTTGGGCACTGGTAACATTACCACCCGAATAAACACTTTCACAATGCCTCCCCGGTTAAGACTCTCGGCGCTCCAGCACCAAATCCCCCGATGCCAATATGAACTCCGAATTACCAGGAGCGCATCCACTGCTGCGGCTTCGGCAATCACGCCAGCTGCTCCCATTGAGCAGATGACACGCTCACCAGCTCCGGTCTCGAAGTTCCCCCGAGCCCAGCCACCCTCGCACCGCAATCCCGAGTACCGCCGGTCGCAACTCCTGCGGTCATACACCTCCCTTCTCCGCACATCTCCTCTCATCGTGCTCTTCCAACATGACAACCTCAAGTCCATGGAATGGGCCGCCATCCGACGAGAACTAGCCATCGCTTTGCGAAAGGTGGATGAGAAGATCGCCGCCGAAGGCCGCACTGCTCCCGCCCTCGCTCCCTACATTAAGCTCCAGACCATCCAGACCAGCATCTTCGAGGTTGCTCTGCGCATTGTCGAGTACTTCC
Source organism: Penicillium turbatum (assembly GCA_030762825.1). Taxonomy (NCBI): domain Eukaryota; kingdom Fungi; phylum Ascomycota; class Eurotiomycetes; order Eurotiales; family Aspergillaceae; genus Penicillium; species Penicillium turbatum. The sequence goes on from JAUJYX010000014.1 coordinate 1,177,802, forward strand.
GGCCCAGCGAGGCCGCCCTGGCTGCAGGAAAGCCACCCAGCGCAGTCAACCCCGTGACACAGACCTCCGCCGAGCTGCCCCTGCTTTCCGGCTCGAAGGATGACCCGTCCCTGACACACGACTTGTCTCGCGCTGCCCACGCCGCAGTGAAGGACCTGAAGGGCATGCACGAGCTCTCTCCTCTGCTTGTTGGCCCCGTGGCTATTCTCTCCATCCCCACCGTCTCGCCGGAACACATGAAGGCGGCGCTGTCGATCCTCACTCCTAAGGAAGCCGGCTTCCCAGCTCCCACCCGCAGGGCCAACCCAGAATATCACGAGCCTATCGTCCAGAACGGTCTCCGCAAGATCAACTTGCTCGCTGCCCGGGTGGACAACCAGGTGTTCGATTTGGATCAGACTAAGTGGGTTGGCAGCATCGAGGGCGGTATGGACGGTCTCCGCTCCCAGCTTGTCATGGCTTTGCAGAGCATGAGCTCCAGTGTTGCCACTACTCTGGAGGGAGCTGGCAAGAGCGTTTACTACACCCTGGAGAGCCGACGGAACGTCTTGGAGGAAGAGGCCAAGGGACCGGAGGGCGAGAAGAGCGAATCGTCTTAATCTGGTCATGGTCATTCTGATTCATTTTTCTGTATAATAGATCATTTCTGCGTTTCGTCCTCAGGGGCCCCCAACTTTCTACTTCGGGATTCATGTATACTTGCGAGAAATCAACTTGGGTGCATCATATTCTCCATTGAAACCATAAATCATCGACTTCCCTGTATATGAATCGAAAAATAGACCGAGCAAAAACGACATGATTCCTCCCGGTGTATGTCCAACTATGTCCAAGATCTACTTCTGTCTCAAGCGCAGCTTAGCATTCATACCAACAATGCAGCGCACAAGATCCCAATCCCCGTTCAAACCAACCCAGTCCGTAACAAGAATACCCGTCGAGCAGTCCCCGTCGTGCTCCTTGCCCCGGCGACAGATATAATCAACAACAGCCGGATTGACCTTCGCAGCAACCTTTTCAGGCCAAGTATCCGTCTTCCAGAAGTTACTAGCACTCAAGAAATTGACGTAAAAGGGGAACGCCTTGGTCGCGTTCAAATCAGGCTGAACACCGAACGGATAACGACAGCAGCCAGCGCGATCAATCTGCTCCGAGACATACTTGATCTTCTTGTCGATGTTCATACTCTCCAGCACCTCATAGAAATCCTGAATACAAAGCAAGCCACTAGCGCACTTCGCATGGGGGGTATTATCCGCCCACGCAGCAGCATCAATACCCCACCCGGTCCCGCCATGCTCACCCTTCAACTTCTGATTCAAATTGAACCGGCGCATGAGAACAACCTTTCCGCGCGCTTCGCCCAGAGTCGGGATCTTAGGCCGCACCCACCACCGACTACCCTTAGCATAGTGGTCGTGCAGGATACGCGAGAGCTGCTCGTCAGTCGCATTACCGGTTCCCTCGCGCTTAAGCGAGACAATCAGCGTCTCGGACGGGTTACGGTCGAGGAATTCCTCGATTTCGCGCATCAGGTCACGGAAGTACTTGTTTCCCGTCAGGGAGATGGGGAAGACGCTGTGCACGAGGATCAGCTCGTCGCGCGCCGCGTCCTCGGGGTACTGGGGCTGGAGACGGATGTCGAAGAAGCGCACTCCGTTCTCGAGCTGCTCTCGCGGGCTGACGGCTTGGCAGCGGACGGAGGGCGGCGCGATGTGGCAGGTTGGCGAGTTGTGGGTACCTGGGATGGAGAGGGCGGAGAGGAGGGTATCGTCGCGGAGCTCGTGCATCCAGGCGTTGAGGTTTGCGGAGGAGAAGATTGCCAGGAAGGATTCTGGGGTTACGTAGACTCCTGTGAAGCGGTGCTTGGGCTTGTCGCTTAGGGCTTTCATGGTTGCTGATTCGGCTGTAGGCACGGGGACTTGAATTTGGTACTTTTGGCCTTCGGCTTCGAAGATGAGACGGGTGCGCTCTTTGTCGGAGTCGATGAAGGAGCGTAGGTCGGTTTTCTTCGTTGTGAAGGGCTCGATGCGAATGTCGACGTTCTTCTCCTCGAAATGGTGGCTGTCCTGTTCGATGCAGGAGACGGCATCGTTGCGGGTTTGGTTGGTCAAGACTTGGGTGAAGTTTCTGGCCATTGTGCTGAAGGCGTTGAACCCTCCATCCTCCGGTGCCCGGAAGCGCTCAATGCGCTTCAGGGCAATCGGAGTGGAGGTGTTGTTGCGGATAGACAGGTGTTCGGCAACCATTGTGAATGGCGATTGTCTGGAGGAATGAGATGGGATTCGATGTACGTGCCCAGATCTATGAGGAATCTCAAAGTGAAGTCGGTTGCCTGGAGAGGAGATCAAAGTGGGTTACCCCTCCACTCTGGGGATCAGCGGCCGATCTCCGATAGGGGGAGTCTGCACTCTTGGCAGGCCAATCTGATTCGTGTGGATATCTCGATCGATGCAAGAAATCGCGGAGATGTACAGAATCTTCTGTTCGAGTAAATTGAAGATGCGCCTGGCTCGCTCAACCTTGGAAATTTGGGCTCAACAAGCCCAGTTTGATGGGGGTTTCCTGTACATTGTCAATGGACCAGATATGCACTCTTTGCTGATTGCACTTTGCTTAGGGAAGAAAGTGGTCAAGACTCTTGCCAGGGTGAGGTCATCGATCTCCGAAGTTGATCTGGTTTATCTGTGCTGTGCATATGTACACACAGGTGCATCCATACATAATGCACTTGTGTATTCCACCGTCGAGTAGTTCCTAGCTTGTCAATTGCTAAATTGTCGGTCGGTGCAATAGGCCAGTGCCAGAGCTAAGCTATATAGCTCGTTTGCTGGAGTTTGACACAAGTAGAGCTCATAGCTTGAATGTATCACACCTCTACATATTTAGCTCACCTCATAATTGAGCTTACTATGGGACTCATTCTATCAATGATCTTGTTCAATCCCTGGACAGATACCTCTCTTCAATCTCCAACTCCCAGGCTATGTGGAGTACTCCAGGACTGGTGGTACCTAATATTTTACTGATATTGAGACTACACATAGAACGTTCAATTCCTCATATAACACCACTCAATTGGGTCATTGCATAACATCTAGGGTCCAGCAATTTTGAAAAAGAAAAAGAATATCGAGACACACCCGCCAACCCCTGCCTCAATGTCCCTGTCAAGATGCGGGGAGATCACGTGGGTAGCATCGGTTAGCATCGGCGGGTAGAACAGTCGACATTTGAGAGACAAATAAAGTAGACACAATGCTCCCTTTTTCTCTAACAATTTCCAAAAAAGCCCGTTACTTGACTCTCCTCTCTACTACCACCGCCAATTCATCATGAGTTTCAGGCGCAGCGGGGGACTCACTGCCCGCAACTTCAGACCTTGTCTACCCCAGAATCTCCGCATTCGCTCCACTTTACCGCCGTTGCTATCCCGGAGATTCCATGCCAGCTCTTTGCTATGGGCGATCAAGTCACAAGTCCTAAAGGACGTCGGAGAGGGTAAATAGCACTCAATGCTTGTTAATGGTCTGATTTATTTGCTCACAATCTACAGGCATCACTGAGGTTCAGATCATACAATGGTATGTGGAGGAAGGGGCTCATATTGAGGAATGGAAACCCTTGTGTCAATATCAGTCGGACAAAGCTGTTGACGATGTGAGTATCACTGTTTTTGTTCCATTCTTGGGGTTATTGCTAACGAGTGCAGATTACTTCGAGATACGAGGGTGTGATCAAGAAACTGCACTTCGAGACAGATGATACAGTGCCTACAGGAAGGGTGTGTACCTCGATTTCTGTCCTACCAACACTCATATTGCGATCATGATGCTAATCAACTACGCCAGGCACTCTGCGATATCGAAGTCGAAGATGGCAAATACCCCGATGATAACCCGCCCCACGAACCAAGAGCAGAGCCTACCCCCGCCTCCGAGGTAACAGCTGCAGTCCAAGCCGCCGAGTCCTCTCTCGTCTCCCCACCTCCAACAAACATCACCGACATTCCCGAAGCGGTACCAAAGTCAAAGCACGCATCCCTAGCAGTTCCTGCCGTCCGCGGGCTGTTAAAGAATCACGGCGTGGACATCCTCTCCGTCACCGGTACCGGCAAAGACGGACGAGTCACAAAAGAAGATGTCATGAAGTTTGTAACAGCGCGAGACTCTCCCGCAGCAGAAACATCAGTCTCCGCCCCGGTCTCCGTATTACCAGATACACGACAAGCAGAGTCAACTGTCAACCTGACGCCGATCCAATCACAGATGTTCAAGATCATGACCAAATCCCTGAGCACACCCCACTTCCTCTACGCCGACGAACTCAAAATCAACGACCTCAACGCCATCCGCCACAAACTCGCCAGCGATAAGCGCGATCCTACTAAAATCACCTTCCTCCCGTTCGTCGTCAAGGCCGTCTCCCAGGCCCTGACGGAGTTCCCGATTCTCAATTCCAGGGTCGATGTCAGCGACCCCAGCAAACCTAAGCTTGTTATGCGCGCCAAACACAATATTGGTATTGCGATGGATACGCCGACTGGTCTGATTGTGCCGAATATCAAGGACGTCGCTAGTCGCTCAATCTTCGAAATTGCTGCCGAGATTTCGCGGCTCAGTGCTCTTGGAAAGAGTGGTAAACTGACGCCTGCGGACCTCAGTGGTGGTACTATCACTGTGTCGAATATTGGTAACATTGGCGGTACGTATGTAGCACCGGTGATTGTGCCGACGGAGGTGGCTATTCTCGGCGTAGGCAGGTCTAGGACTGTACCGGTCTTTGATGAGGCTGGGCAGGTTACACGCGGGGATATGGTTAACTTTAGTTGGAGCGCGGACCACCGTGTTATTGACGGTGCGACGATGGCGAGAATGGGCAATAGGGTTCGGGGGTTGATTGAGTCGCCTGAGCTTATGCTTCTCAATCTTAGATGATAGCCAAGAGTTGTCCATTGGGAAGTGACATAACTAGCTAGATCAATAAATTCAAATAGAACAATTTAGGATTCAATGACTGCATACTTGACAGTATGAGGATTACTGCAAATGTAGCGTAAGATGAAAATGAATAAAGACAAGTCAATTGGTATTTCAATCCACCTCAGTAAAAACGGATATCTCGAAACCTGTCAAGTCAGACAGAGGATCTATCAAAAACAACATTGAAACGCCAGATCTAAAACACAGGCCAATGACATGACCGAACTCGCCAGCCAAAACACCAAACACCATGAGGAACAACACCAAAAACAAACAAAAAGCAGTGCTAAACAATCCTCCATGCATAGATCATACCCGTTTTCGCATGAACCGACGCGCCAAGTCTCGATGTGAGATATCATCAATCCCAAAAAAAAGGACCTTAGTTATACTCTGCCAACTTCTCCGTAACAGCCGTGATAACATTCCGCTGCACCTCCTCCATCGGCCCCTCAACATTAATTGTAATAGCATCCCACTCATCCTTCGGCTCCTCCAGCACCGCCAGCTGCGACTGCACCATCGTGCTCTTCATATAGTGCTCCTGGCGCTGCGAGACCCGCTGCAAAAGCACCTTCTCGTCGGACTTGAGGTAGATGAAGTGGATCTGCACGACCGGCGAGCCGTACGCGGCAACCCGCATTACGTCCCGGTACTTCTGCTTCAGGGCGGAGCAGGCGACTACCACGCCGGCAGGGGGCTGGAAGTTGTTGTCTTCTGTTCGGGAGAGGATGTCGATGGCTGCTTGGCGGAGGGAGATGAGCCAGTCCCAGCGGTCTGCGTCTGTGAGTGGGATGCCTTGGCTCATTTTTTCTTTGTTGGCTTGAGGGTGGTACTGTTTTATGTTAGTTTGAATTTTGGCATATTTGGGGTGGGTTAGGGTTTTGTTGCGTTTGCGCAATGGGGAATGGGGGAATAGAGCTGTAAGGTAGGCTGTAAGGTAGGCTGTACTTACATCGTCGCCTTCTATGAATGGGAGACCAAGCTCGGTGCGTAGGAGATTGCCGACGGTGCTCTTTCCGCAGCCTGCTGGGCCGGTCACGATCCAGATGTGTTGCATGTGTGCCTTGGAGGGCTTGCAGGAGTCTCCGTTAACTCCGTTGGCAAGGTCGGGCATGATGTTTGCCTTGCTCCCGGGCGTAGAATCTACAGCGTGAGAAGGCTGGGGTCGTTCGCCTGCTGAAAGCATGTTGCAGGGAGAGTGAAAAGTGTTGGGCTTCGGTTTTGGGGACAGTGGTTTCTGGTCTTTTGGATTCGTTTCCAGTGGTAATTACCAGTGTGGAGGTATGACGATGTAGTGATACGCAAGTTTCTATACAGGTCTGATTTTTTGGTTTCTTGGTTTGGGAAGAACAAGAGATTAAGAGATTTCAGAAGAAATATGGGAAAAGGAGTCGCGCGATAGCTATCTTTTTAAGTATGATGGTGGGTCGGGGGAAAAAGATTCACAGAGGAGAGTGGGGGGAGAAGAGACTGTACGGTTATTGCTATGTTTCTGGTGTTTTCTCCTTTTTTTTTCTTTTGCGAATTTACAGGAGAAGGTGGGTTTGAAATTTGAAGCTATTGAAGCCGTGTGATTCAGGGGTTTATGTGTGCCACCGTATCTATACTTAACTTTCAAGTCCTCATCCTTCCACTCTCATCCCATGAGGCAAATGCTCTTCTCTATACATCTCCATGATGTCACGGTATTTGGTATTACACAATCTCACCCCACGCTAGAAAACAACACCAGTTTCGGTTCTAAACTGGCTTATTTCCCTATTTATCCCATTTATCCTCTCCCTGCTTGAATGGTAAATGGATCTACAGCAGTTTCATCTATGCGTGATTTACCTATCGCTTTGCTATTTGCCCCCCCTTAGCCAACAGTGGCCAAGATCAGTTCAAATTGTAAGGCGGTCCCCCCCCCCCACATTTTAGAATACGACGTACATATTCGCAGATCCACCCCGATCTCTGATTGATCACGGATTGCCGATATGCAATCCCGTGAAACACAAAAGAAAAAAACAAAGGTTTCAGGGAATATACTCTCATCCGAGAGGATACAATGAACACGAAAAAGGTAGAGAGCAGGGTCCAGACATGCTGAATGACCTCGTACAGTCACACCGACTATATCCAAGTGTGGCGGTCTAAGCATCGGCTTTTTTGATTAGCCGTCAGAATCCGGGGAAGAAAGGAGAACTTCCTGCGGGGTAAGCGAGTTGAATCCTGCCCAATGCCCAGCTGTCCAGGTGGCTTGGACTAGAGCTGACTCTTTCTTTCCTGGTGAATGGGAAGCGGAGTCCGGTTTCCGCGTGATTGTCCCGCTCTTATGTTGTAGACCTCGGGATGCTGCCTATCTGTAGGATGTGCTGGATTCTGATCCGTATGGTTGATTTATATCTGGACGTCTCAAAGGACAACGAAGATAGTCTTCAGGACCAATCGGGGGAAGTATCCAGTCAGGCCTGTGCAGTGAATCTGACATGTCTGAAGAGAAGAAAGTCCACGGGTAGTTGTAGATCAACACTGTCACTTTTGAAGTCAATTTGAAAGATGTTGTGATTGAATCATACGAATAGAAGACTCCACACACAAGCTCTTTATCAAAATAAGATTAACTTCAATCGCTCCAGTTGGAAGCAGAACATGTCCAAACCCATAGAGATGTCCCCGGAGGGCGGGGAGACAGTCTTACGTAATCTATCTCCAGGCCACCGCGCGACAGCTCCAGATCATCAAAGCTCCGACTTACTGGTTCGGATCTCGATAGCTGCAGCCTCAATTACTTCTCCACAACATGGCTTCCCTCTTCTTTTCCACTCCGGTCGACATCGATGTGGTTCTGGAAGATCTCGATGAGCGCCAGACCGTCGACGTCAAGCTCGACAAGGGCCGCCGCGAGCGGGTCCCTCTGTACATGGACGGCGAGTCCGTGAAGGGTGCCGTGACAATCAGACCGAAGGATGGCAAGCGACTGGAACACACAGGAATTAAGGTGCAATTCATCGGCACGATTGGTATGTCGGACCTGTTCTCCGCCCTCACCCAGCCGGGTTTCATTATCGCAGACTGGCCGCTGACACCTCTGCTTCTGGGAATACAGAGATGTTCTATGACCGAGGCAACCACTATGAATTCCTTTCACTAGTCCAGGAGCTTGCCGCGCCCGGCGAGCTGCTGCACCCGCAGACTTTCCCATTTAACTTCAAGAACGTCGAAAAGCAATACGAGTCCTACAATGGCATCAACGTCAAGCTGCGCTACTTTGTCCGGGTGACCGTCTCACGGCGCATGGCAGACGTCATCCGTGAAAAGGACTTGTGGGTGTACTCGTACCGCATGCCGCCGGAGAATAACAGCCCCATCAAGATGGATGTTGGTATCGAGGACTGTTTGCACATCGAATTCGAATACTCCAAATCCAAGTACCATCTCAAAGATGTGATTGTTGGCCGCATTTACTTCTTACTCGTGCGGTTGAAGATCAAGCATATGGAATTGTCTATCATTCGGCGTGAGACGACTGGATCTCCACCAAATCAATATAACGAGAGTGAGACTTTGGTGCGCTTTGAGGTAAGTGGACTTGGAACACACTGGATTCAATATCGAGTGGATATGCGAATTAGAATCAAATGCTGACCTTTTATGTGCAGATCATGGATGGTTCGCCATCGAGAGGTTAGTGAACACCTTTCAAACTTCCCCCCGAAAACAGCGACCAACCCGCAGCTTCCACAATTCTCCCGGTGGTCGGCGAGGCTGTGGTTTGCTTGAGCATAGCTGACTTTGCATAGGCGAAACCATCCCGATCCGTCTATTCCTTGGTGGATTTGACTTGACGCCGACGTTCCGCGACGTCAACAAGAAGTACTCAACAAGGTACTATCTCAGTCTCGTATTGATTGACGAAGGTACGATACTCTTAATCCACCCCCATCTATTCTCCATTCTTGGCCGCAGAGTCCGTGACGCATCCCAAAATGCGGGGGATGTAGAGACCATCTGGATGCATCTCAATAGCCGACGGCAATTGAACTTACCGACAATGTACATCGGCCCGGACTGCATAATTTCGTTGCCGATTTGCATCCGACCCCGTCCCCCCAAACCACAACACCCCCACACTAAACCCCATCCGGCATTGCCAAAACTCCACCAATACAACACTTACCATACCTCTCCCATGCCCTGATACATGCACATCAGTCACCCACAATTTCAATGTTTCGGGCTAAACTAACCCGCCATATCAACAGATGCCCGCCGTTATTTCAAGCAGTCCGAAATTGCCCTCTACCGCCAAGCCCCCGAGATCGCCCCGAACGCCCAGATCGCACAGCAGCAACAGATCCAGCAGCAGATGCTCCTCGAGCAACAGCGTCAGCAGCCCGCTCTCCCACCGGGCTCTGCTACCGCTGGACCTGGCAGAGAAACCCCTGCACCGCTTCGGCAGGAGCCTTCGCCTGTTCCTGCGCCTGCAGCATAGACTGTACCTATTCTATTATCATTATAGCTTGCGTCGTTCTTACGGTTTCTGCGGATCTGCTCTTCGATACCCGCCTCGTCTCGATCTCGAATTCCTATGTCTATTTTACTTCCTCCATTACTCATAACTCATCACTCCTGTGTTTATTGATCCTCTCAACCGTGGAAAGTCATGTCACGATCCGACTCTGTAGTTTACCATTCTACATACATCGTGCCAGGTCTAAATCTAAATCGACTATTCCTGTCACTTCAATCTAGAACCATAAGCGGATAGAACAAAAGCAATACATGAATCACCATAGTACAAACACACAGCTACAGCTTGGCCACACAAGAATCCTCTAATTCTCAAACCTCCCAATCCCCTCCAACACCATCCCCAAAGCCTGCAAAACCCGCCCATCATCCCTCTCCCTCCCAGCAACCTGCACAGCCCGCACAACCAACGGATAAACCCACTCAATATGTTTCCCATAATGTCTCTCACCCCCGTCCCCAACAGAAACAGTCTTCAGTGAAGGCGGCTCCGGAATAGCCGACGGCTCGCTCTTCAACTCGACCATGCGCATCAAAAGATGCAGCAAGACCTTACGGGCCGGCGTAGGCTGCGGCATCAAGCCGCGAAGCGGCTGGTCCGCTATGTAGGACTTTAGCGAGACCGCGCAGCGGAGGAGGAGATATGGAGCGATTGAGCGGGCGAGGAGGGTCTGCGGGGATGCGTCCTCGGTCTCGAGTACATCTCCTTTGCTCTCAGAAGCTGCCGCTAGCTCGAAGAGCGTGTCGATGAGGACGTAGGCGATGGCTGGGCGTTGGGTTGGGGGTGGGTCGAAGGTTCGGCCGGGACGGACGGTGTGGAGGTTCTTAAGGGGGGCTGTTGTTAGAGTCGTTGTTGGGAGGTCGAAGCGGAGGGGGGTGTAGATGAAGGAGGAATGGAAGAGGGCTAGGGCGAAGTCGCGGCGGATGGGGTCTGGGATTTGGGGTGCGCCGAGGGAGGGGAGGATGAGGGTCTTTAGACGGGTGAAGGCTTTTATGTCGAAGGATTCGTCGGCGGGTTGTTGGGCTTTTGAGCCGTTGGCGGAGACGATTCCGTTGGTTGTTTCGACGATGCGGTGCCAGAAGTCGGAGGTTTCGGTTGAGTTTGTGTTGCTGTATTGTTGCTCCACGTAGGGCACTGCTACTTGGAGGACGTTTAGGGATGTCGTTGTGGCTTTTTGCCAGAGGAATGGCGAGCGGTCTTTGCCTAGCCAGGTGTACTTCTGTGCGATTAGGGCGCTGAGGTGTTTAAGGGTGGTTGCAAGGGCGCCATTCGTAAACACGTCTTGTTTGATGCCGAATTCGGAGATGTACCAGCTGATGAGGTCGATGGTGCTCTTTGAGAATGCCACGAGTGTTGGTCTTCGAGTGTCGCTGCTGGGGCTCCATTTCGTTAGTGCCGAATCGGATAGTTCAGCAAGACACAGGAGGATATCTGGCTGTGAGTCCGCCTTTTCCAGACAAAGTGATTTGAGCAAGTCAATTACCAGGGCTTGCACGGCCGAGGGTCGATCGACGTCTGGGGAGTAGCGTGGGGAAACCGAGTTCCATACAAGCGACCTGAAATGTTGAAGCACCGTTTCAATGTGTTCTGTGGTCAACTGGCGTTTATAGAGACTATACACCTGTTGGAATGTAGATAGATAGGCCAATGCAGCCTCCTGATTAGACTGATCCAAGTCAAGCATATCTTCTTGGTCGGCAGGATGCCCGTTTTTCCAGAGCAGCCATGCACATTCAAGGGCATCGTTGCTAAGCTCACCGGGACTTTGCACGCGGAGAAGAATTGCTGACAGGCTAGAAAACGTTGCTTCACTGAAGTCCAAAACATGCAAGTCAATCAGACCTTGCAAGTACTTCAGAAGTCGCTTCCAGGACTGATCGAACTCTTCGTCACGCACAAGGGTCTCGAAGAAATTCGTGATCAGATTCGATAGACCGTTGATCATGACCACTGTCGTCTCTATCCACGCCTTGAGGTCATCTGGCTTTGAATCGTTCTGATTGCTCTTGGCTTGGAGAGTGGCTTCCATTCCTTCAATCATCTTGAAGAGAACCATGTTCAGACACAGACGCCACGCCTTGGGGGAGAGCTGTTGCCCGTAGGCATCGAAGATACGCAGAAGCGTGTGCACTGCGCTATTCCGGATCTCGGGTCGACTATCCGTGGTGATATCAACGATGCGAAGCAACAGCAGCAGCCACAAGGAGTTCCGAGAAACAGACGGGTCTTCATCGCGAGCCAGTTTCGCCAACTGTTCTTCGGAAACTGATGCATCAACATGATCAATTGATATTTGGTCGATCTGGCCCTGGAGGAAGTCGGAAACATTCCAGAAAAATGAGGTGGTGGTGAGAGAGATGTTGAAATCCTGGACTTGCGACGCAAAGCCAGAGAAAGCGTTCACTAAGCTCAAGAGACAGGGTGCGGGTAACAGAGAAAGGAAGTCGGAGGCTATAAGATGCAGAGACTTGTAAGCGGCACGCACTAAGCGAGGGCCTGCCGGAAGAGCCGATGTCCTGCGCTCCGTCAGAGTAGAAGATCGATCCCAATTTCCAGCGTCCGAGGTAGGTTGGAAAACACCCGATATCAAATCAAAGACGAGGTGCCATCCGTCCACGAAGGTCTCTGCATACTGCTCTAAGATGTTCCTTAGAACTTCCAAGCTCTGTTCGTGAATTTCGATTACGGTGATCGGTAAAGACTTGGACGCGTGCATATCTGATGCATAAAGCGAGGCTACTTGGGCTTTCAGTGTCTCAAGATTCCTCATCTGCACTTGGTTGTAGATGCTCTCATCATCTTCGTCTCTTTGTCTCATAGTTGAAAACACCAGTGAGTTCAAAGTTGCATTTGCCTGCAGGCGAAGGTTTGGGCTGACAGTGGTGTTGACGGAAGCCGAAATGAGACTTTGTGTCAGCAATACCCACGCTTTGCTGTCATCATCTTCAAGTGAAGACAGTCTCCCTAGGTTTGCCTTGGCTAGTTCGTTTCCCTTCTCCAGTACAAACTTGAGTTCCTCGTCTTGCATCCGTGATTTTCCGACGGTGTGTGAAACACGCCGGGACCCTTGGTGTAAACGTCCAGGTCCTCGGGACGATTGCGGAGATTGGGGTATCTCTGATACTTCTTGGGGTTCTTCCTGGCGTCGACGCTGCTCTGTAAACGTCGACAGATTCAACAAGGCAAATAGTAGTTCCTCAAAAGATGCACTTGGGAAATCGCTGGTGCTTTCGAGCATCTTGCTAGAAGCTGCTTGAACTGCAATAACCTCAGTTCCAAGATTAGCAGTTGGCACATCGTTTCCTGGGGTGACCGGAGCTTCCCCAGTCCCGCTAGCGGATTTGACCATCGCACTTGAGGACATGCCAACCACAACCCCGGTGTATTGAAGTGTCTCAAAAATGATAGACCAGGCCGGCTGATCTAATATCGGCCCCAAAGCAATTCCGAGGTTGAGTAAAGCCCGCATACAAAGTAGGTTCCTTGTACTTAAAGACACAGGGGAACCGTCCACTGCATTTCCAGCAGAGTCCATTGATAACGAGTTCGGATTTGACAGATCCGCGCTTTTTCGCTTCTTTTGAAGAATATCACTTTGTTGTGAGCCAGTGGCAGATGCATTTTGTGACTTGGAACCACCTGCGCTCGCAGGGGTGGCAGCCTTTCCGAGTGTTGTCAGGAAAGCATCTCGGGGCACAGACAATCTTAGAAGACCCGCAACATGAGCCAACTTCTGGAATGCTCGAACGAGATTATGGTAATACTCATCATCCATGGAAGCACGCAAAAAGGTGGAGCATGCTGCAAGAACAGCGGGCCAGCAGTCCTCGATTATGCCCGCACAAGTCTTGATGGCGGAGTATTGGACATGAGACTGTAGGTCCAAAGGGTTGATGGGAACATGTGCTTTCTTCGTTGGTGAACTAGGCTGTACGCGTACAGGCTCTGCTGTAAAGTCTTGAGAGGACCTGGCGGAATCGGGTCCTTGTGCGGAGTTCATGAGTCGATTCTTGCGCCTTTGCTTTAAATCCGGTACCGTCAATGGGAGAATGAATTTCGCGAGACCTTCTGCAAAACTGCTGATGCAGTTGAGAACTAAGCTATAAATGTAAGTCTCAGGGGGTACGGGCGGGTCTGCCTTATCCAAAAGCTCGATATATGGCGTGCGAACGACACTCCACTGTGTGCTGATTCCAGGAACGCTGATTTCACTCGGAGGGACAGTTGATCCAATGACACCAGCAACGCCACCAGTTTCGAGCGTTATCTGGTCCTCTGTCGTCGATCTTGTATGATCAGCGCGTGAAGGCACTGTTGACTGGTTGCTGACACCAATCAACGCGGGCTTTTCTGAAGCTAGTCGAACAAGCGCAGCCATATGGTCGCGAAGAATGTTCTTTCTCCCGTCCTCGCCATCATACAGAGTGTAGATTAGCCGTACAACCCCCGGCTCTGAGTAGAGGCCTCTGAAAACTTCCATGCAAATTAGTCTCTTCCAGGGCGCTGTCCCATCCGGTTCAACGAGATGAGTTATCAAGCTCAGTGCCATCTCGCATTCTGCAGTCAAAAGAGACATGTACCGCTTCAGAAGAAGCAGAAGTATTCGAGCGACTCGGACAGTTTGCGCGAATGAATACCTCTCAGATAGACAACGGACAGTTAGTGGCAATAGCCGAACGCGCAGCACTTGCGAGAGTTCGGGGTGTCCAACAAAAAGCCGGCCACTGTTCAGAAGAATACTCTCAATGAGTTCGAGCACAAAAGTCGGGGATAGGGTTCGTGTTCGCAAAAATTGCAGTTGCTCGCCATCAATTAGACGACAAAGATCATCTAATAGCTGCAATGCATCGTATGCAAAGTAGCCGATATCGAGCGACTGGCCATCAACTGTGACGTTTGTGGTAGGTTTCGATTCGTCAGAAAGTTTGTCTTCACTCGAAACTCGCTCAAATGTAGATACTACCAACTGCTGAAGGGTAGCCGCAGCAGTACTAGAGACTGCGATCATTTTGCTTGCCTGTAACGTGGCACATATTTCCAATGCGTCCGCAAGTAGCTCTCCGCTCAGTTCATTGGAATAGAACTGCAAGAGTGAAGGCAGAGACTGTAAAATTTTCAGTTGGATATCGAGGCCTGGGGGATGTTAGCGCAGTCTGAAGGTCAGCATTTGTTGCTAGATCATTTACTTAAGCTCGTTGTCTCCTTCAGGCCCCCGAGGACATCTTTTAGGCGACTTGAGGGTAGAGATCGAGATGCAATTAGTCTCTGTAAGCAGATGACACCGATGCCCGCGAGCTTCGCATGCCGAGTACGACATGCGATAATGAATGGCTCAACGAAATTCGGTTTGCGAACAAGGTCTGGAAGCATTTTAGCGATTGGAGCATAACATGAGGAGCCAATCAAGAGCTTACCTGCTGCTATCTGAGCCTCTGAGGTTGAAGGTAGTGCTTTGAGCACATTCAGCGATTGTTCGGCGGCCTGTCTCATCTCCTCGTTAGTGTGCCATCATCAATGATATGCGTGGAGAGCGGTGACCGACATTTCGCAGTTCGGAGTTTTTCCTTCGAGACTCATGGATCAAATTGGCGATCTCGGTCTGCAAGAATTGAGAGGACATTTTTGATACAGTATTATCGTATCAGACCATGGCCAGCACTAGCTATCGCCCGATGTCCCGATGTCAACAATACGGGGAGCTCTTCGGTTGCGGATGAACGAATCGGTATTTGTGCACCAAGTTGGTTGCCGACCCAGGGGCTTTTATACCAAGGTGATACAGGCAGTAAGAGAGCAATGACTGCGATTCTGCTGTCAAACCAATTCCATGATGGATTTCATAAGGCGTGGCATCTCCAACACCGGGGTGCCAAGCCCTCGATAAGCTGTATCGCACGTGATGCTGCTCCAACTCGACCGCCTACCGCATTGCCCCTCTTGTCGCAACATCCCTCCTCGGCTTCTGTTTACTATTGTCGCCATAGTTTCAGCCTTTGAACTCAATATTTTGTGCTCATCATGGCTGCCAAGATCCCGAGAAACTTTCGACTCCTGGAGGAGCTTGAAAAGGGCGAGAAGGGTCTGAGTGCAGGTACGATTGACTGCCATGGTCTCCGACAATGTCCGATCCCAGGTTACTGACGTATTTTGCCTACGTTTAGATGCTTGCTCATATGGACTTGCTGATGGTGAGGATATGATGATGAGCAACTGGAATGGGACGATCCTCGGCCCGCCTCACGTTAGTTTCTGATCCTTTTCCATGCCATCTTGACATCATCGCTAATTCAGCACTCTTCAGAGCGTCCACGAGAACCGGATATACAGTGTGAACATCCACTGCGGACCTGACTACCCGGATAATCCCCCTACCATTCAATTCGTTTCTCGAGTCAACATCCCCTGCGTTGATCCCAGCTCTGGCAAGGTATGAGGAGGATCGGACACCAAGACGCAAGAGCCATTACTGAGTGATTGTACCGCAGGTTGATCCGACAAAGCTTCCAACCCTTGCACAGTGGAAACGAGACTACACTATGGAGACAGTCTTGATCGAGTTGAGAAGGTAAGCACAAATCACGGCATCTGTAGACCGGATGGATGGGTGATTCTGACTCTTCGTCCAGGTACATGGCCTTGCCCCAACACAAGAAGCTGCCGCAGCCCCCGGAGGGCTCGACTTTCTAGTTCAACATATGTGACCCACTTGGTGCAGGCGGACCGCCGAGTATCAAGGTCGGCCTCGTTTGGGTCTTTTGATCTCCTCTATTTTTCTATGACTCTACAGCGTGTACAGTCTCGGCATGAAGCATCGGTAGGGGCTACGAAGCTCCAAATTTCGAATCTCATCCTCCATTAGGTTTCTATCTCTTAAAGTATTTTGGTGTTCTGCGGACTCGGGCATTGCGGCAGGCGCATGTTTACCAACCAACAATAACAAATGAGATTCTTTTATCGACCAGCAAAATAGACTAATTCACTGGGTTTAATAATGTATTGCCATAGTGGATTTACAAGAGGAGCTCGATCCGAGGGCAAGAAGCGATCCTGGTGTCCTCGAACAGTAGTAGTCCAACATAAGAATAGAGGATGGTGAAAGGGGAGCAGAGAGCATCAAGACCATGATGTGTATATAGCAAGTGAAAGGGAAGTGGTCAAAAGCATCAAATTTGAGAAGAGGGTCCAACAAGCGACCGGAGGGGGCGACTCGAGGAGCCATGAAAAGCACGACGTCAACAATGAAGACGCATGTCGATTGGAGATAGATCGCGTTCAAAGGAAAGGTACTATGACTACATGGAGGTGATGTTATGGATAGCTTCTTCTCCAAGCGCCCGGACAAGCCGAACAGTTGATGAAAAAGTGGTCGCGTCGATCGGGGGCAGTGTAAGCCCGATGACACTGTGCAACGAGGCATGCGCAAGCACAGAGGCCAAGTCGCGGGGTCCAAAAATAGGAATAATCAAAGTGTTTCCAAGACGGAAACTTTCAGAGATTAAACTGAAAAGAACAGATACTACACTTGATCTAAGCCAATAGGCAAAGAGAGCTGAAGAAGAAAGAAAAGAAGAGGAAGTTCTGGGGGCGCCGGCCGATTTATATAGCTTTTTCTGGTCACGTGAGTTGTCCCTTGACGCATGGCTCGGAATTTTGTCGGCCCGCTGACACCGCCCTCAATTTTGCCACATTCTCTCCACCGCTAGTATTCTTACAGTAGGCGGTGTGGGAGAGTTCGAACAGTTCCGCGACATTGAGAAACCCAGAGCGTCGCTGGTGCAGGTACAGCCGGACTGGATACGGATCATATGGCTGCAAGTCGTTGATATCATCACTTAATACGCCAAGATGCACAAAGTTCTGGTGCTCAAGAATTCTGGAACTCACCGTTTCGCTTGTAGGAGATCACTACCCACGTTCCCGGCCTTTCTCCGAACTAACAATCTTGTCTTTGATCTAGGTCTGGCACTTTACCGTGCACTTCTCCGACAGTGCGGTGCTTCCGCTGCAGAGGCCCCGTGGCTCAGCGAATCTAAGCCTCTTATCCAACAGAATTTCCGGAAATTCAGAAAGTTACAGAGCCCTTCACAAACAGCAAATGCCTTGAAGGCAGGCTAT
This sequence comes from Penicillium turbatum, assembly GCA_030762825.1. Lineage (NCBI taxonomy): Eukaryota > Fungi > Ascomycota > Eurotiomycetes > Eurotiales > Aspergillaceae > Penicillium > Penicillium turbatum. The sequence goes on from JAUJYX010000014.1 coordinate 1,195,418, forward strand.
GAGGTACGCATGTGGATGGAGGTTCTGTGCAGCATGAGTTCAGATGTTAATATGCATTACCATACGACAGGCTCTGGATCTTCTCTCTTCGGCTCATACCAATCACAGTGATGCCGACCGGATTACAACTCTCATCGCTCAGGCCAGGTCACAAAGAGAGAAATACGCTGCATTGCAAAGTAAAAGTCGGCCAGTACCGATGTCCCCTAAACCTCTTACGCCCCGACAGGCTCGAAAAGCAGAGACGATTCGCTTCCAAGAGGAAACGTCTCAGCGACATCCAAATGCTACCTCCATCTTGAACCGACCCCAGCCGTTGGGGGACAAGAAGCGCAAAGTCCCAGTACTTGTCAATGCAAGAGGTCTGCCGTTTTTGCGATATAAAAAGCCGCAACCGAGAAATGTTAGCAGTGTGATACGGACAAAACTTCAGCGTCGCTGGGGGTGGATCGAACGGCGAGACAAGCTGAAACTCGATTTACTCTTCGCCCAGGACGAAGAGGATTGGGATAACCTCACCAATACCAAGACTGAGGAGCGGCCCACGTGGACTGAACATTCCAAGACTGCTTTGAAGGATGTCAACGCACAAATCTCTCAATTTGACATCAATGCCAAACAGCTTGCGGAGAACATGTGGGCAATTGTTCTTGCCGAAAAGGCTTTGGCAAAAGAAGAAGAAGAAGCAACCCAAAGGCAGCCAAAGCAGTGAAACTAAATCCTGTCTTCTTCTCAATCTAAAATATGGGCCCCCAGCTTTGCAGGCACGAAGTTGTTGGGATCAAGCCGCACTGAGACTGAAGTCTGTGGTTCTATGTTTGGTCACTTCAGAGCTAATCAAGACCATGAGCATGAATTGCTCACCATCACCTGATCAAGAGATAGACATTGATCAGATGGTTCGAAGCTTCCAGAAAGCATGGTATATCATACAATCCAGTCTGGACAGCTACGTTCTTGTTCGTATTCGGTCCATGGGACAGACGGAGGATTGCTAGCCTGTCAAGTTAACGGCTTCAGGAAGCAGCTCAAATCAAGATGTTAGTACTTCTTCGGGAGGAAAGTTCTGCCCGTTGAGGTCATCTTTTCATGTACCATAATAGAAGTCCACCGGGAACTCTCCTGTATATTAACCACTCATACCCATAGCGCACTGATTGCTTGATTTAATTGAAACCACATCAATTCAACAAGGCTTCGTTAACTTCATTTCATCAAACAATGGCAGGATATTAACATTTCTATGGATCAGCTCATGCAGCCACTTTGAGCTTATCGACTGCTGGCAAAGCATCCTCCTCCTCCTCATCATAATCACCCTTGGCCAATCCTCTCTCCCACAGCTGTCGGCCTGTGAGTTTCTTCTCTTCTTTTGTGGACTTTTTCTTCTTGTCTTCGGATTCCTTTTCTTCGCGTAGCCGCAGCTCCTCCTCCTCCATCTCCTTTTTGAACTTGGCGCTCCACTCCAAGAATGACTCGACAGTGACCGGTGTGCCATGGAATTTCCGGTTCTCTTCCTCTTCTCTCTTCGCAGCGACCTGCTCCATCTCGGCTTGAACAATGTTTGCTCGCTCGGTGATGAGAGCCTCTGCGCTTTCTTTAAGTGCGCTAACCAATGTGAATACCATGGCCATGCCCATGTTCTCTTCAATGATAGGCTGTAGAGCCTCCATCAACTGTTCTCGGTCCTCTTGGATATCTAGCCGGGGATGCTTTGAAGCATTGGGTGGAGATGTAATGCTGAGATTCGGGCCGACATCAGGGTACTCTTCCGGGTAGGAAACCTCAAGGCAGATCACAGGCTGTTCTGTTTCATCGCCTTCATATTCCTGTGTGTCGAGAGTTATGGATACTCGATATGAGTTTTCGGATATGTCTAGATATTGGATCTCGCTGTGAGCAAAGATGGAAAAAGTACTGGAGATGCCAAAAGACCATGTTCATTACTTACCGGTGATTTCATCAGGGAAGATTGAATCGAGCACCTCACGCTCCTCAATCTGGTCTTCGCGGCCCATGGCTGCTGATCCGCCTGCGGATTGGAGGGGTAATGATGTGAGTACCTGGAGGGCAGATGCTTTGGGAACGACTGCGCAGGTTGAGGATGGTCGCTTGAGTGCAGCAGATCAAATGACGGTCCGAATAATGGTCTCAGGGATCGCAATCAATATTATGTTGATTCAAAAAGATCGGAGCGCAAATCGAGCGTGGTGCCAATATTGCGGTCCCACATGCAAACCCGTCAAACAGCCACTCCGAAATTTTGGCGGAGCTTCACCTTTTTTTTACTTCTCCCAGATACCCTGCGGGTTACAATCTGCCAATCGCTCTATTCGACGTTCCCACCCGACTCGATACTTCTATCAACATCATACTCCCCGCTTTTTACAGGATTTTGCTACATCCTGCCATGGGAAAGCCCAGACCGCAAAAGAAGAAATCATCAAAACCCCGCGAAAAGTCCGTCCTAGGCCCTGGTGGCTCGATCTCGACAGGCAAAATGGCTCAAGATCTTTCAACTCTGCTCGACCAAGCGACTATTCTCCTACAGACTGGCAGAGCCGATGAGGCGCTTGTTATTGCGCAGCAAGCTCTGGAATTGACCGCTGAAAACACCACTGCACAGCTCCCCGCCATTAACCTGCTTGGAGAAATAAATGTTGAACTAGGCGACATCGACACCGCCAGAAACTGTTTCCTTCAGGCAGTCCAACTCGATCAGGATGGGTCGATACCGGAATCGCAGGGTGGAGGTGCCGAAAAGTTTCTTTGGCTTGCACAATTGAGTGAGCAGGGTGGAAAGGACAGCGTCCTCTGGTTCGAGATGGGTGTGACTTCCCTTCGACAGTCTATTGCGGCTCTCGAGGGCAAAGCCTCACCCTCGCCAGAGGAGATCGCCGATATCGCACAGAAGAAGACCAAGATGTCAAACGCTCTTTGCGCCGTCGCTGAAACCTACATGACCGATCTTTCGTGAGTTGCTTTACATTCTAGACTTCAGGTGGAGCCAATACTAACACCTTCGCTCAGCTGGGAAGAGGATGCCGAAGCTCGGTGTGAAGCACTTGTTACGGAAGCACTCCTTGTCACACCTGAAGCGCCAGAGGTACTACAGACCCTCGCCTCCGTCCGAATTTCACAACTGCGCACCGAAGATGCACAAGCCGCGCTTACTCGCAGTATGACCTTCTGGAAGGATCTGGCTCCAGAGGACCCCAAGATTCCCGATTTTGCTCTGCGCATCAGTCTTGCGCGACTCCTGATGGAGGTCACTATGGAGTTCGAGGCTCTGGAAGTCCTCGAGCGCCTGATCCTTGAAGATGATCAAAGTGTGGAGGCATGGTACCTCGGAGGCTGGTGTCTCTTCCTGCTGGCAGAAAAGCGAGAGGCACCGAAGGATGTGACCGCCGAGGAGCTTGCCGAGTCACCGCGACAGGCATCACTAGAGGCTAGTCGCGAATGGCTCAAGCAAGCACTCAAGCTCTATGATGTCCTCGAGTACGAGGACGAGCGGCTTCGAGATCATGCCTTGGAACTTGTACAAGAAATGAACAAAGAAATCGGAGAGTATGAGAGTGAAGCTGAAGATGAGGGAGAAGGAGAGGATGAGGAGGACGTGGAGATCGAAGCTGACTCCGACGATGAGATGGCGGATTCGTAGATACCAAAAAGTGATGAGCACATGAGATGATGTATATGTTCTTTGTTTGATTTGATACCAATAGAAGTAGTTTCCATCATTTTCTTTTTACTTTCTTTCCTTCTTTCTTTCCCCTGAACCACAAAATCAAAACTTCTTTGATATCGCCACTCCAGTTCATTCATCGGTTCCGGATTAAATTGCCTCCGGCGAGGCAGATGCCCGAATTTTTGCCAAAGCAGATTCCAAGCGCGAGTGAAAGAGTTGTCTCCGTGGCTGGCATCTCAAACTCCTGCAAGATGGATTTGGTACCAGCCCCGAAAGGAGAGGATTCGCTCAAGACCTCCGTGGTCGAAGTGGAGTCCGTAGACATGGAGGAACAGTACAGATTGGAGGAAAACGCGTCGCCCCTCGAATTCGAACCGATCTCGTCGGATTTTGAGTCGGACAGCGACGATGCTGATGGATGGGATGATCTGTCTAACTGTGATGAGCAGATTCAGTTCCTACGCGATGACGAGATTCGCGACGGGCTCGGTATGTAACTATATCCACCCGCTTCTTACCCCGGACATCCCCGCTCTGGGAGATCAGAACGAATATAGGCTAACTCGCTCGTTCTTCTTTGGCATAGTTCCCGGCGCCTGTACACTAGAGGAGGCGACTGCATACCGCCAGCGTCTCCATGCGATTGGCAAGGCGGCGTTCGTGGAAGAAACCATCATTCGCGAAACCGTCACGGCTAAAAAGCTATGCACTGCGTTCGGAATCGTGCCCCCAGCATTCCTTGAGGGTGCGCCAGACGAGGCTTATCATTCCCTTCTGGCGATCGCGCTCTCGCGCGAGTTCTCCCGAAGGCCTAAGCTGCCTCAGTACAACACCATCGACGATGCTGTTCGGCTCCTTCGCGAGTCTAAGAACATCATCGTCCTGACAGGCGCAGGGGTATGTGTCTATAATAGAGCTTATGCATTAGATCACTGGTTCAGGAGTGCTAATCTATATCTCTTCAGATCTCAACGAGTCTGGGTATCCCTGATTTCCGTTCTAAGGATACAGGGCTGTATTCAAAACTGGCGCATTTGGGTCTGAGCGATCCCCAGGAAGTCTTTGACATTCATGTCTTCAAGGAGGATCCGAGCATATTCTTTTCTATTGCAAAGGATATTCTCCCGATGGAAAAGAAATGGTCGCCCACCCATGGATTCATTCGGCTTCTTCAGGACAAAGGGAAGCTTTTGACCAACTACACGCAGAATATCGATAATATCGAAGCAAACGCAGGGGTATCTCCAGAGAAAATTGTACAGTGTCATGGATCCTTTGCAACTGCCACCTGCGTGAAATGTCAGTTCAAAGTAGCTGGCGAGACTATCTTCGGTGAAGTCCGGGAAGGAAATATCCCCCACTGCACTGCCTGCAAGGAGAGAATCGCAGCAGAAGAGCTAAAGTCGCAAGGTCTAAAGCGCAAGCGAAGCTCCAACGGCCAGCAAAAAGACCGCAAGATCTCTGACGACAGTTCCGATGAAGATGACTATGAAATTCCAACTCCGGGAGTGATGAAGGTCAGTGGTGGTTGAGTGCTATTCTTATTTGTCTCCATGCTCACGAATTTCGCAGCCTGATATCACGTTCTTTGGCGAGGATCTGCCCGACGAGTTTGGTGAACGTCTGCTTCACCAAGATCGGGAACTAGCAGACCTGGTCATCGTGATTGGAACCTCGTTGAAGGTCGCCCCTGTGGCAGAAGTACCAGGGATCATACCACGCAATGTCCCACAGATCTATATATCGCGCACTGTGAGTCATGCTACAATCCCCTCTTTCTGTTTAAAATTACCTACTGACGTTTGCATGTAGCCGGTGACTCACACCGAGTTCGATATTGATCTCTTGGGTGACTGCGATGTGGTGGTATCAGAACTTTCCCGACGGGCTGGTTGGGATCTCCAACATCATATGATACCAGACGATGAGAAAGTGGATATTACCCCGGTTGACGGATATGAATCACGACATGTTTTCAAGGTAGTCGGTGCATAGGGGCGGAGTTTCGGGCATGTCTTGCTTGTGTCTTAAGGGAAGGCGTATCTTCGGGTTTCTGTTCATAGCTGAATGCAGTGATGTCTCAACAGTCTTTTGCTTTGTTGTTCTGTCATCAATTTTTGCCTGCATAGACCAGGCCTTCACTATCTTGAGTTCTCATTCCATTCTGCACATATATTGTTGCTTGTCACTTGGATATTCAACACGACAATCCTCCTCTTCCACTGCTATACGCCTTTAAATCGAGTTATTGTAGGATCTTCGTATTGAGCAAGGCTTCTTCGTACGACATCTGGTATTTTGATAATTATTCATTTTTTTGTTGGAAATATAAATTTGTAGTTTGGCTGGGCTCTCTGTCCCAACCGTGGAGTATATTTTTGAAGACCCGAGGGAAAAAAAAAAAATTCTCAACCCGCAACATCCCCCGCCTTCGATAATTGCAACAGCGCATTGCTTGAACCGCCCCTCTTGAAAGAGGAATATCGGAAGTAAACCCCAAATACCCCGTGGTCTTCGCAGCCATGGAATATCTGGTTCGTTTCGCTCAGACGCATGAGACTTTCCGACGGCCGGAAATCCAAGCCTGTGCCGCAGTCGCTGGCGTCAACATCGAAATTATCTCCTACAATGAATTTGTATGTACAGCTCCTTTTGATAAGTATTAAAACCATCCAGATCATCACATCATGAATTTTGATTCACAAGGATGGCACCTCTCAATTCTCTATCCTACCATCACCTTCGAGTCGCAGAACTGACATACAAAGTAGTCACCATACTGTGTCGTAAGACTACCAGATGAAGCTGCAGCGCGCGCAGTCGCACAGCGCAGTATTCTGGTCAAAGATATATTTGAGCTCTGGGGCGAAGGCGCCAACTATGAAGAGCTACATGCAGACGTTCGTCAACGAACCGAGCATCGTTGGAAAGACTATATCAACGTTCCATTCAAATTCATGATTGATTACTTTTCAGGGACGCGCAGTCAAGAGAAGAAGGGGGAGATCATCAAATCATTTTCATACATGGGGTTCAAAGGCCCGATCCGCCTTAAGAACCCCGATGAGGAGTTCTGGGTGATGGAAGAATACATCGATGACGTTGAAGTCTCCGCACTGGGAGTGTCAAGGGTGGAGGAGCCGCGAAAGATTTACCTCTGTCGTAAGATCGCTGAGAGCTGCCGTGAGGACATTCTCAAATACGATCTCAAGAAACGTCGCTATATCAGCACGACTTCCATGGACGCGGAGTTGAGTCTCATCACGGCCAACATGGCTCTTGCCGCGCCTGGAAAGTTGTTCTTTGACCCGTTCGTCGGAACTGGAAGCTTCATCATTGCTGCTTCCCATTTCGGGGCTCTGACTATGGGAGGAGACATTGATGGTCGCAGCTTCCGCGGCAAAGAGCATGGGAAGTTGGGTATATTCGAGAACTTCGACCAATATGGGATCAAGAGTAAGTTCATCGATACCTTTACGTCAGATCTCACGAACACGCCACTGCGGAGAACCGGTGTCCTTGATGGCATTGTCTGCGATCCGCCATACGGTGTGCGCGAAGGGCTTCGCGTTCTGGGAAATCGTAAGGGGAAACCCGCGGTCAATGTGATTATTGATGGCGTTCCTGCTCATCTGTACGTCTTCTCGTTGTCACTATTCCTGATTTGTTCATAATACTAAACTTGACCACAGCCGACCTGGGTTTATTCCTCCTAAAAAGCCATATGGCTTCGAGGCTTTGCAGAACGACGTTCTCAACTTCGCAGCGCGCTCGCTGGTTACGAATGGCCGCATGTCAATGTGGATGCCGACAACAAATGACGAGAAACATGAATTCCCTGTTCCCATGCATGAGAACTTGGAGATTGTCAGCATCTCTGTTCAGGCTTTCCATACCTGTGAGTTTTGAATTTTGCGATGAAAGTCATGATGTTGGGAGAAGTTAGCTAATTTCAAACGAAAGGGTCTCGCCGACTCATAACCTACCGTCGTCTACCCGAGGGAGAATTGTCGGATATCTCAATGGCCCGGAAAAAGATTGACGACCAGGGCCATAGTGCGGATGAGTTGAATGCATTCCGGCGAACGGTACGTCTTGTCCACAGTTTGATGGTGATGTCATTGGCTAAATCATTGAAACAGCACATGCTCAGAGGCCATGGGACTCGGGCTAAGTAAGAAGAACAAAGACACGACGCCATAAGGGTCTGATGTAAGAACGGAGAATGGAAGCCGTTCAGGATACCCAGCAGCTCGGAGCCTAGAAGTAGCTGCAAAACGGAAAAGAACTACATACAGGAAATGACCCGAAGATGGGACGGGACGAAAGAATGGGTAGAAGCATGAAATAGAATATCATATGCTGTGCATCACAGCTTACCTCGGTGGCTTCCTTCCGGAACCAAGTCCTGCACCAAATCAACGCCTTCGTCCCTTTGAATGCGCTTGACCTCCTCAACCAGCTCGAGCCTCATTTCACGAGCTAGAACTTCAGCTTCATCATCGTCAAGCTCCTCTCTTTGCCCACGACCGAACATAGCAAAGCTTGCTCTCTGATTGGTCCCCGAAGCAGGGCGAGGGATAATGTGGAAATGGACATGGGGCACAACCTGTGCTGCCCTTTCACCTGTTACCCAGTTAGGTTGTTCTCGTAAAATTTATATGTACTCCATGGCAACCCGATGAACATCGATATTAATGCATTTCCAGTCTAGTGGCAAATGGAGTATGGTATCGGTCAGGGGGTTCCAACCTCCTTGAATGCCACTATTTGTAAAAGCATACAAGGCTGAATGTTGAAACCCCGGACGTAAAGATCAAGGGGAAAAAGTGGAGAAAAGCAAGGGCAAGACATACCATTGTTCTGCACGACATTCCAATGTCTATCGGGATCATCTCCAAATACAGTCTTCGTTACGACCCTAGACAGAATCGGAAGCCATTTACCCATCTAAGCGCCAAATGAATGGAAAGGAATTAGTCAAAGAAGCGTCCTCGAGGATCGTATCTAGATCAGGCAAGAGGTTCGATTCCACATACCTCCTGTCCCGCTTGAACGCCCATGTCGCCCAGCGTCTGGTAATGGTTTCTTGGTGCTACGAGCACATGGCCGCGGGTAAGTGGCATAATATCCAAGAAGGCTAGAACATGCTCTGTGGAGAGGATGAGATGAGATAATGGTATCAAGTCTGGGACGGTAGAGACTGGATTGGACTCGGGGTCATTGAAGGGGGTTGGGGGGTATGATGAGGCAATGTTGCAGAACGGGCATGGCGGGGATGCGGTGGATTCCATGAGGGGGAACTATGTAGAGATATAGTATGGATGAATTGGAGTCGAGATAGAGCTGCTTCGACGTTCTTGTCTGCCGAATACAGTAGAGGCTGAGTGAGTCACTGCTTTTGCGATGACAGTGGTTATGGGCTTGGCAGTAGTACCGTTACGAATTGATGCTGGTGCAAAGTATCTGTATCTGTACAGCCAAATTGCAGCCTCAATCTGAGTGGCGATCTCAGGGGTGGATGGCAATGGCTAGTAAACAAACGTTAGAAGATGAGGTTGATGGGTCCCAAGGTGGGCAAGGTTCACCGGCTCGGGTCAAAGGCCCCAACCTCGGTTAAGTATGAGCTTAATTTGACGCATCTACAGCCCTGAAGCCAAGCCTAAGAAACCACAGAAGATATCCTACACAGCCAGAAGGAAATAAAAAACCAATTGATTCGGTAAACACGCAATACACACGCATTTAGCGTCAAAATCCAACTATTTTAGAATAAAAACCAAAGCGGACGGACAAGGTTGTCACTGATGACCCCTCGACCGTCCATCTGATATCCACCCACGTCGCTTGCCTGAAAGACCCAGCCTCGGTAACCAATTGTGTCTTCCAATAGGATAGAGAAACACCCGAGAAACAACAAACAATGGCCATATTGGCTCCACAAAAGATTTTCCCATTCGCAATGCCGCGCAAACGTGCAAGCCTTAGGAACTTGCATGAGAAAAGAGAAAGAAAAAAAAAAGATCCACAGGCGATGACACCGAATCATCCAAACCTAAGATAAAGATCGATCAGGGTGAAACAATTTAAGATTGCGATTTGAATGGAAAAGAAAAATAGATCCCGACGCCTGCAACACGAATGACGAGAATGTAAAAGATAACAGGGCAGGCGGGAGACAGATGCCCATGCATGAACAAGCAAGCCGTAGTCGAAAACGAAGGGGAAGAGAAGAAAACAATAGTAAACAGGGCCGAGCGCCGAACACCCCAACACAGAAGGCAAATGCGAGAAGCGCAGAAATTCAATGAAGTCGTCGTAAGAATATGCAAAAGGTAGTCAATACCAGCACAATGAAATGCCAACATATGTAGGAATCTATTTCCCTACTCATGTCATCGCAAGGGCCTTAGGGAGTCATGAAAGGCATCGACGTTGGCGAGACAAGAGTAGCATGACATCGTAAATGGTGCAATTACTGTTCGTCCTTGACATAAGTGCCCTGGTCAGAGCTGTCGACGTACAAGTGGTGATACTTCTTGGCCCATTGGCGAGTCAAGATAGAAGCTGAAGTGGTAGTTAGTACATTGTCTGGCAGAGAAAGGGAGAAGGATTGAAGTTTCTTACCCTTCAGGAACTTCTTGCTGGCATATTTTTTGAAGAAGGCTTCGTGAGAAACGGGGCGGTGGAGATAATCAACCATTAACTGGAAGACGGGATCGATCTCTTCTTCAGTGTAACCAGAGTAGTGAGCAAGAGTGGCATCCTGTTATCAGTTAGTTCAGAGGCGTGAGACAAGAGGGAATTACAACATACCCAGGGTCCGCGCTCGAGAATGAGGCGTGCAAGGTACATGGCAGCAGCAGAAATGTGGCTCTGGGGGTAGCACATGAAGCGGTGATCGAGGAGACTAATCTCCATCAAGTACTTGCCCAGCGTGCGGGTCTGGATGTCATAGTTATCGGCCTTGGAGATGCGTCGCAGGAAGTTCATGGGGTTGGGAAAGCTCATATTGTACTCGAGAGTTGCGAGCACGTGACGTTCAGCATCGAGAATCTCCTTATCCGAGAAGGTCTCATCGGCGACATGGCTGAAGTTGGCAACGTGAGGAGAGAGAACCTCCTCATACTTGGAGGCAATGAACATGGCAGTCACGCCGACGAGCTGAAGACGGTCGAGGGCGACAACTTCAGCGGACAGGAAGCGATCAATGATGTTCACAGCAAGGAACAAGGTCTCTGGAAGGAGGCGGAAACGAGTGTGCACTTCAATTAGCCAGTCGACAAGGATGCCACGCATCTTCCATTCAAGGTCAGGCTGATGGTCGATGTAATCGGGGTTGGGCAACGTCACGAGCTCCAGGTCCTTGAGATACTCGAAGATTTCAACCACATATTCGGCGGCCATCAATGGGTCGTCCAAGTCCTCAGTGTCCAGATCCTGCACAGCGTCATTCAAAGCATCCTTAACGCTGACCTCTGTTTCCTTAACTGCTGGTTCCTCAACAATCTTCTCGACGGTCCGAGTCTTTCGCTCAAGCTCTGGCTTCTTGCGAGGAGGCTCCTCAGCCTGCAGCGATGTATCCTTGAGCGAGGGGCGCTTCTGGGCGTTGGCAGAGGGCTTCTTGTTCGAGTCGCGGGGCTGTAGGGCGGGACGGGTGGCAGTTCGTGAAGAGTTGGTACGGCTGAGCTTCTGAATACCACCAGCTTGAACTGTTGCCTTTGATGTTAGACCTGCCTTGGCAGCAACCGGCTTCTTCCCAGCCTTCGTCTCAGCACCGTCAGTCTTGTTGACATTGCTGACATCACCCAGAGCAGCTCGGGGACGTTGGGCTCCAGTAGACGTGGTCGTAGTTCGCTTGGTCTGTAGGGTCTTCTTGGCTCCAGGGGCAGAAACATCGGTGGTGAGGGCGGCTGTCTTGGCTCGCGTCACACGCGCTGACGGACCATTCTCATCGTTCTCGTTCATTGTTGCCCTGGTTCGAAGGCTGCGGGCCTGCAGTGGAGTCAGTGATCAGTCCAGTGAGGTTACAGGTTGTGCCAAGTTTCCAGGCTCTTGATCCGATATTCCGAGACAAGTATATCAAACGCGTGTTTTTGGCAAGATTAAAGATTGCTCACCTGCGGCATCGTGAAGAAAAGAAGAGAAAAGCGACGCGTAGAAAGGGAAGATATGGGACAGGAATATAATAATCCTTGTCCTGCTTAGGAAACCAGGTCAGCATTCCATTCAACATTACCTCGGTGGGGACCTCATACCAGAGGGTTAACACTGAGGTGCACGTACCACACGTGAAAATGCGGTTGTTCTGGAGAAACTACAATGCCAGTAGGCGGGTGTAGTTTTCAGACAGGTGGTGATGATATGAGTCGAGGGTTTCGGCTCAAAGAGACTATGTTGATGTGTATCAAATCGCGCAGAACCTTGATTCGGAGGGTCAAATGGCACGCGAATCGGGAGAAAAGGGGGTCAAATGATACAGAAAAGATCTGTAGACACTGTAGGACAAGAAACCGCACGCGATAATTTGTTGGTTTAGAAGTGGGGGGAAGATAGAAGAGTAGCTCTAACTGGAATGATGAGGGAAAAGGAAGACAGCTTGAGGGCAAAAGGCGATGTTTGGCCCTAGTACTGTGGCTAGCGTGGAAAACAAGTAGCCCCACTCAGCCAGTCGCGTGGATCACCTAATTGACGTTCGAGCCCTTTTTTTTGGTAAATTTTGTAAATCGAAGAATTGAGCCTAGCAATGAAGAACAGAATAGAAACAAGAAAAAGATGTGCTGAGATAGGTTGAGGAAAGCAGATCCAGCAATGAAGGGGAATACGCGTGAGAGTCACACAGGGTAAATAAATCAGTTGCTACGGCAACGAAGGCGTCTGCCGTTTCTGTAAGTATCGAAGCCGTAACGAAGGATCACGTGCACCCATCTGACATCAATCGTCCGAGCAGTGCACGTGACCTTCCTCCTGCCACAGATAGATGTGGCTGTGAATGAGGCGGTGCAAATAGCAGATCACGTGGGAGCTAGAACTTTTTGTTCCTGTGGAGAGTCCGGTGCGTATAGACAAAACAGAGGAGAGGAGCCGTTGAGTCTTTGTCGGTCTACTTCATTGGCCATTGGCTTTCATCCCGATTGCTTCTCGTTTACAATAGAATCCTTATAACCCGTCTTTTACTCCCCTATCCTGTGGCAGCGATGCTCCAGCCTCGAATTGCCCTACGGGCCATTCGGCTGCCTTTTAGGTGTCTACCTGCTCTGCCTTCGCCAGCTCGCGGCTATTCTACCACTGTGAATGAAATCGAGAAGAACAAACCGAAGCCTATCGAAACGCCATTGAATTCTTTTATCGACCCGAACACCTCATTCGCTCCTCCCCCCACCCGTGATGCCTCTGGCGTTGTGTTGCGCACCTACACTCCGCGCACCCCCGGTGTGAGACATTTACGGCGGCCAGTCAATGATCATCTGTGGAAAGGCCGCCCGGTGCACAAATTGACGTTCCCCAAGCGTGGCCAGGCTAAGGGTGGTCGAAACAACTCTGGCCGAGTCACTGTCCGCCATCATGGTGGTGGTGCCAAGCGTCGAATTCGTACCATCGATTTTCTGCGCATGGCCCCAGGGCCGCATACAGTGGAGCGTATCGAGTATGATCCAGGACGCAGTGCACACATTGCTCTGACTGCCAGTAAGGAGACTGGCAAATTGAGCTACATTCTCGCAGCCGATGGGATGCGGGCTGGCGATGTGGTTCAGAGTTATATGTCTGGTATTCCTGAGGACCTATGGAAGAGCATGGGAAGCACAGTCGATCCTGGTGTGCTAGCTGCCAGAACCGCTTGGAGAGGAAACTGTTTGCCGTTGCACATGATCCCTGTGGGAACGTTGATCTTCAACTTGGGGTTGCGACCCGGAAAGGGTGGTCAGTTGTGTCGAAGTGCTGGTACCTACGCCACGGTTGTGGCCAAAGGGAGTGACTCGCGTCAGCAAAACATTCAAAATGAAGAGCCTCAGGCCGAGAAGAAGCCCTTGTCGCAGCGTGATCAACAGAAGCAGGAGCGTCTTGCCCAGCACATCACTGTCCGTCTCTCAAGCGGTGAGACTCGGCTCATTCACAAAGACTGCTGCGCTACCATTGGTATTACCAGCAACCCCAACTACCAGTACACTCAACTCGGAAAGGCTGGCCGCTCACGTTGGCTCAATATTCGTCCCACCGTGCGTGGTCTGGCCATGAACGCCATGGACCATCCCCACGGTGGTGGTCGCGGCAAGTCCAAGGGTAACGTCGACCCGAAGAGTCCTTGGGGTATTCCGGTATGTATTTCCTTTTGTCTTGCAGTTTACATCTGATCTTACTTGGGACTAACTTTGTCTTCTCACCTCAGACCAAATCCGGCTACAAGACCCGCCCCAAGTGGAAGATCAACAAGGCTGTTGTCCACGCGAGACCTCGTAACCAAGGAAAGCGCCGTCGTGGTTACAACTAGAGCTGAGGCTGCTTTGCTAACTCACTCTGCTTTGTCTCTTGAACCATTTGTACCTCTTCACACTATACCTCATCCCTACCGCGTGGAGGAACACTGTACGATATCTCTTTTCCTCTTATTGTTTGACACATTAATGTCTCGTCTTTCTTCCAACAACGTGTCGTTTCCCGGTGATTCTTGTTTGGCGTATCTGTCATCTAACTGGGACGCGGGCGATGGACACTGTACAGTACGATGGCTCGAGGCCATATACATTCAAAGCGAAAGAAAATAGACTCATGAACATCATGTTAGTGTCTACTGTAAAAGTTGTAGTCATACGGGTACATAGATACATAAGAAACATATTGTGCTTTTGCTTGACCTTGCTCTACACAGTAGATCCCCAGATGCGTGCCAAGCCCCCAGGTAACTCCAAGATGAGTGGCCCCCTCTGCCGATCGCATTTGCCAACGCTCTTGCAGGGGAATATAATAGAAATGAAAGACTTTCCTATGTTTATTATTGGAATCCATTCAGTAAGAAGAACATTGAATAGGGGTTATTCAATCTAGCTTTCCAAGGTTCCAGCGTACGTTGACAAAGACAAGTCGGGGTGGAGGAACCGTCAGCCTCTCCTGATACGAACTCCATCGTCATCCATAGAAACTTGTCCCTTCTCACATCCCCACCCCGGCAAATCTGGCGATGACCAGTCGGACATTCCTGGCTAGGTAGTTGACGCCTTGGGTTGATCCTATACGTGTCTTTTTGCCTGAAGTTCTTGCGCCGACGAAGCAGAGTCGACGAAGCTCAATTCCCACGGTCGTCCACCCGAATCACTCAGCCGCTACATCGTGGCATCGTCCGCAACCAAGCCCGCGATGGGGGCACATCCGCCGTCCAAAGTTGGGCTTGAATCGTCGCAATACCCCACAGAATCTGGACCGTCTCGGATGGGATTCATGCCCACGGAAAGTGGCGCCGCTGCCGAAAGCACTAGCACCGGGGAAAGCAGCGTACCTCGCCCGAAGCGCATCGCATGTGTCGTCTGTCGGAGGAGGAAACTAAGGTGCGATGGAAGACGGCCGAGCTGTGGGACATGCTCGCGACTGGGACATGAATGCGCTTATGATGAAGTGCGCAAAAAGAGTGGCCCTAAGCGGGGTTATGTCAAACAGCTTGAAGCACGGCTAGGTACGGACAAGTTGAGAGTGGTGGTCAGAAATGCTGTGATATCACTTAGCTGCGTCGCTAACATCATTTCGTATCAGCTCAAGTAGAAACGCTCCTCAAAGGCAATGATTCGGAACCAATGCAGCAAATCTCCCCGTCACAACCATCGGATCATACTTTCACAGCGCCTATCACCGATGGTTCTATACTTTCCTTGCCCGACCTTTCGGATATGTCAGGGCTCGGAGGGCTGGGAGGTCTTGGGGGTGACATGGATAGCTCATTTTCAGCTCCAACTGCCTCTGGCGCAGACCAGCCAAGCCAAATACTATACCCTCCTCCACCTGCGACTCGGGGCGGCAGCGACCCTCAATGGGACTTGATCAGTTTAGGATTGGAGGAACCCCTCCCTCCACAGGACGCAATCGACGAACTGTATGTTTCCGGCTGTATTTCTTAGGGAAATGGTCTAACACGATGGTACCGTCTAGTGATGCGATGTTTTTTGAGAAAATCTATCCAATGATGCCAATCATCCACCGTCCACGTTACCTTGCAGCTTTAGATCTTGCACCTCATATGCGACCACCGATTTGTCTGCGATACATAATGTGGTGCCATGCCGCATCCGTCAGTGACAAATACTTCTTCCTACACAGTCATTTCTACCAGCGCGCACGTAAGTATGCCGAGCTGGATGAGATGAAAGGCTTTGGAGAAAACATCGTTAGCCTTGCGCATTGCCAAACGTGGATTTTGATCGGCACATATGAATTTCGGATGATCTTCTTCCCGCGAGCTTGGCTCAGCGTTGGCAAAGCCGCAAGACTCGCACTGATGCTGGGGTTGAATCGACTTGATGGTGTTGGGCTCGATGTCAAACAGTCCATCCTACCCCCAAGAGATTGGACAGAGCGCGAAGAACGCAGGAGAGTCTTCTGGGGCGCATTCGCCACAGATAGATATGCAAGTGTCGGAACCGGCTGGCCGATTCTTATTGACGAGAACGATGTTCGTATTTTTTGCGTTATTCCCACAGTGAAGATCGTGATGGGCTGACAACATTCGACTAGATCATGACGAATCTTCCTGCATCGGAGGAGTCTTTCACAAGGAGCAAGCCACAACGAACGCTTCGTCTGAACGATATAATGACTGGAGATCATGTTGCAACATTAGCCCCCTTTGCATGTGTAATCGTTTTGACAAGTCTTTTTGGTCGTAACCTCATTCATATTCATCGACCTCAGCCCGATGACAACGACCATGACCTCAATGGAGAGTTTTGGAAACGACACAGGAGCCACGATAACGTTCTTCTGCATATAGCCCTTTCTTTGCCTGATCATCTGCGACTGCCAAATGGAATGTCAGATGTGAACGTCATCTTCGCCAACATGAGCCTCCATACTTCGACAATCTGCCTCCATCAAGCGGCCATTTTCAAGGCCGAAAAGAACAAAATGTCAAATCAGATCACGACTGAGAGCAAGCGCAGATGCCTCGTGGCTGCAAACCAAATTTCAAGCATCATGAAAATGATCAGCCATGTTGATCTGACAAGCGTGAGTTCCTAATCAGCTTTTTACATCCAAAGTTACCTACATTGACACCTTGCAGTTGAATCCCTTCATGTCATTTTGCCTCTACATTGCTGCTCGTGTTTTTGTGCAATATCTTAAATCTCGACCCGAAGACTCGAGTGTGCACTCATCGCTGCAATTCCTCGTCTCTGCTCTAAATGCTATGAAGAACAAGAACCCTCTAACCGAGTCGTTCCTTGTTCAGTTGGATGTCGATCTCGATGGAACTGGCATTCGCGCTCTAGACGACAAGCAGAAAGCCAGCATGGCTGCTGCACATTCAATGGCTGTGTGTCTCCCTGACTAGGTTCCCATAGTGCTCAGCGAAGCTAACTTGGTTTTCTTTAGCAACCCTACTGCCAAGATAAAGCCGACTGTTCTCCTCTTTACAACGTTCGTCAAACCCAAGGGGCCGTGATGGACGAGTCTCTACAATATCGTGCAAACCGCGATGGCAATCTGCAGACCACGCCTGCCGGTTTGGTGGGCTCCCTTCCGAACCGGAACAGGAATGCAGCTACACAGTCCGCCGGGTTATCAGCCTTCAACGGCGACGACACGCGTCATCTTTTCGGGCCTTCCGCTCAGGAAACAGATCTAAAGATGAGCCAAGCCGCACAGACGGGTGCTGTTGTTGATATGGAAATGGATTTTTCACCTGACTTCGGCAACCTCAGCGACAGAAACAACCCACCATCAGATCATCCCACCCCTTCGACCCTGAACTCGTCATCTAACACTTCTTACTCAATCACTGGTGCCGATGACCCATCTCCCCCAAACAAGCAACAAAAAACAACCTCGATGTATTCCAACCAGGTGTCAGCTCCGTCCTTTGACAAGGTCAATCCAAGCAATCTGCCACTT
The DNA here is from genome assembly GCA_030762825.1 of Penicillium turbatum. Lineage (NCBI taxonomy): Eukaryota > Fungi > Ascomycota > Eurotiomycetes > Eurotiales > Aspergillaceae > Penicillium > Penicillium turbatum. The sequence goes on from JAUJYX010000014.1 coordinate 1,213,200, forward strand.
GGAGTCACGAATCCGCAGGTCGCTGACTTGACTTCTATGGCTGGTGCATTCTATCAAAACATCTCTGATAGCCCATCCGTTCCTACAGAAGCGTCCAACATGTTTTCAATGCCTTCTGCTTGGGACTTTTCAACATCAAATCCAGAGACGCGCAATGAGGACTTCGGCAATTTAAACATGGAGTCATTCAGTGAATCTCAGTGGGCCCAGATGTTGAGTAGCCAGATGTTAAGTGAAAATGGGACCAACGCTGGCTGGGAGAACTGGCGGCCATCGTGAGTGCAGCACGTGGTTAAACAAGGTTTCCTCTGAAGAGGAAGGTATCGGGTTGGGTTGCATGGTCTCACTGGCCAACAATTCTCACTATCAGACATTCTGGACACGCAAGATCTAGAACGACCGATAGTCTCCTTTATCAAATCGTGGCCAAGGACCCCGGTTTACAATCCTTACTGCAGGTCATTACCTCGAGGGTGCTTCTTTCATCGAGCTTCCTCCTTTGGCTCGAGAGCCAGAATCCATATACTCGAGGCCCCCGGTCTCGTAGTATAACAAAGATAAGTCCTACCAACCGCGACAGCCCAGCTGAGCTCCTTCAGTCTCTTTCTCGCGATAGTTTCATCAATCACGAAACTTCGCCTCACCTTTCCAAATTTCCTCTCGCCATAAGCCTTGAGCCAAGTGACAGCTAGACAATCTCATGCTGAGGCTTTTCTCTTGAAATGAATTGATGATGAACGAATAAACGGTCTCTAAGGGTGGGCACTTTTCACTCCTGGATAATAGTGTCTCTTGGAGCATTTGGAGCTTTCGATGAATGTTATTATACTCATACCAACTACTACAATACCAGATCAGAGATTTCAATCATCGTATTGGCGTCACTTATTGGTCAATCGTTGTGTTACATACATTCATAAAACCATTAGTTTTTGACAATCATCACGATTGTGTACTCGAGGGCTTGGAAGAAGCCCGCTGATGAAGAATTCGGCGTAAGGCCTGGGATTACAGGCCACCGCCAGCAGCACCGACGATCTTCAAGCCCCCAGCGTTCGAGCTGCCAGGCCCATCGGTAGTCGTCGAGTAAGCCAGCCAATACCGCGAGGGATGCCACTCCACAGCAGATACCCCGGCATTGATGCCGCCGGGAGTAGGAATTGTGTGGATGCTGTCACCGGACTCAGCATGGAAGATTTCGAGTCCATTCCCGGCACATCCAAGTTCGTCGCATGCGCCAACAACGTAGCGGCCATCGAAACTCCAGCTGACGCCGCGGATAGCTCCACCGTTCTCACTAGACAGAGTGCGACGACAAATCCAATCAGTGGTGTCCCAGAGGGAAATGAGAGCATCACTTCCGCCAACTGCTAGGTATCGCCCTGTCGGGGCAAGCGCAATGGAAAGGCAAGCTGAGGTATGAGCATTGAGAGTGTGCATGGTATTAAAGGAAGGGTAGGACATGATCTTGACCTTGCCTTCACCAGTCGTCACGAAAACGTGCTGCTCCTGACGTTCGGGTGTCGGCATGCACCACGAGAAAGCTGTTGCATTTGTCTGGACGGGTTGAGGGCGTGGCTCGAGAGCTGTGTATGTAGTCGCGCCGGGAGTAGAGGAGGGGGTGTTAAGGGCCCCAAGGGGATCGGGATGGGCGGTCGGAGAGGAGGGGAATTTAATGGAGACAGGGATCAAGGTGTCGTCCTGGTGTCACATCATATGTTAGTACCTTTGCTGTTAAAAATATATCTTAACTGCGGAGTCGCAGCGCCAGGTGCATACCTTCTTGCCGACGATCATTGTGCTGCCGTCAGCGGACCAGGAGAGCGTGAAAGCCTCGCCGCCAACATCAAGACGGCTCACACAGGTCTTGGAGCGCACATCCCAGAAGCGCACTGTACCATCGGCTGAGCAGCTGGCCAGCTCCGCATCGCGGACTGGATTGAAGAGCGCCTTCTCAATGCCAGCTGTGTGACCGCGCAGTTCCGTAGAGTACCGGACATGAGGGCGCTCAGGGTTCCAGATTCTAAGGGTGCGATCTGCAGAGCCAGTCGCAATCAGCTGGCCTGTAGGGTTCCAGGCAAGAGTACGGATGCTGGGTCGCCAAATTGTTGTCAGTAGAGGCACGACAAAATGCCCGTTGACAATTGGAAAACTTACGTATGAGAGCCTGGACCTTTGGAGGCAGGATCATAGTAGCTCTGGGTCTTCACATTCCCAAAGATGAATGAGAAATGGTCCTTATGGAGGAGCTCGCGACGTGGGGCCGCCATCTCGTCGTCTTCGTCTAGCAAGTCTTGCGAGCCTGAAGGTCCACCTGCATCCGCACCAGCGACAAAGGCACTAGTAGATGTAGTAGGAGTGGGACCTAGCGGCTCACAATTAATGCTGTTAGGAGAAGACTCAATAATGGAGAGAGAGTGAGAGAGTGCTCGGTTACCGCCTTTTGGCGGTCCGATACTGCCTCCTAACTGTTATCGGGTGCCATCATTATTATGGCCTCAGGCACCAATCGTTATCGATACGGTAATCTGCATCCACGTGCGTTGTGAGGAAGAAATCAGAGACATCGGGATGTTGCCTTTCTCTTTCCCTCCAGGCTGTAAACCAAATTTATAGACAAGCCATGGATATGAGTATTCCCAGCGGATGGGAACTTATGGCTTATAAGGTATTCTCTACCTATATACGCGTAAGTATGTATCCTACCTACTTGCTTCCGATATTCTCAAGGTCCGGTCAATCCTTGACTCGAGAGTCCCATGGTCTGCAAATGTCTTAGGTTTGCGTCTAAAATATAGTACTCCAATCCATATATTCTGGTATTCAACCGATGGAGTCTTTGTTCGTCTTTCTAGTGCATATATCAATCAATCGAACCATAGGAGCCCCCAGAGCGGGAAAGAATACAAAGCAGGGTGCAGGTTTACTGTTGTTAGTTATCTTGAGAATAACGGGTTGAACCCATGGTTGCCGCTTTGTGCTTTCCCGGTTGAATATTGACAGTACTCATGTGTTTGTGGCAAACAACTTTCTAGTTCTATGTAAGAACGTCATTCAGACTCAATAATACTGGCTCCAAATCATCCATCAACCTCCTTTCAGATGAACAGCTAAGTACCTTAGAGATAATCCGAAATCGAGGCAAAACTGAACTGGTTATGTGGATACCTCAGGTACATTAGGTAGGTACCTACCTGCTGCAGCCTTGTGGGTCCCCGATAAGCGTTCCGCCGAGCTTAATCAAACCTCACCCTTCGACTGAAAAATCAACCCTTCAGGATTTGAGATATCTAATTGCCATCCATAAGGCATTACTTCAGAGAACCGGAGACGCCATGTTCGAAGAAGTGGACGATGCATCGCGTCGGGAAAAGTGTTTCACAACCATAGCTCAACTGCCAGCATTCATTGATCCAAAGCAGATCCCAAGCAAGAGATCGCCATTTTCGACAATTCAGAATCATGCATTTGTACACTCAGTATGTAACCTTTGGCTTGGCGCGAGATAGGGTCATTGACAGATAGGATATAGGTCGAGGTGATCCTACCAAAGGAGGTGTACTCACAGATAAAGTCGACGCTCGAGGCCAAAATAGCAAAGCCGCAATATGCACGAGTGTTTATGGCTCCTTCTGCTCTGCTTGAGCATGATTTTTTCAACACATACATTAAGTCAGGTATTCATGCCTCCACCTCAGTTCAAGGATTCGTCTACATCGGACTGCCCATCGGTTGCAAAAACACCAGGCAGCTTTGGTGTCCGTTTCCATCAACAAGTTAATCTGACTAGGCGTATAGGGAATATTCTGATGATATCTGAAGGACGTTCGGGGTCCGATAATGTCTTCACCCTCCGGGATGGTTCGTTATTGAATCTGCGGCTGAAAAAGCTGTGCCATCGGGGAACGGAGAGTTGACACAGTTCGATAGGTGTACTTCGCATGGAGCTCGGGAAAGAGACATATGAACGAACAGGTCTCACGGGCAAGCCTATTCGTAGCGGTGGCAGGAAACACGCAAAGGAAAGATTCTGTGCGTATAACAAAAGCAAATTGGTCTGTCGAATCTTTACTAATGATGTCGTCAGTGGTGGAACTGAATTTGCGGCTGCCCTCAATGCTGCATGGCAAGAAAGGATTCGAAAGAATTGTATGGGCATTTAAAAATGTTCTAACTCTGCCAATGGCGTGGCTTTTCCTCGATCTCGAAAGCAAGCCTGGCCTAGATGCAGGTGACTATGCCCCGAAGCTCAGGGAAACGGAACAAACAAACTTACCGAAGAGACTGAGCAGGAACCACGCCAATTCAAAGGCTTCACCCACAGTTGATAACATGTGAACCAGAGGAGATCGATCAAGAGAAAACCGTCACACCGCCATTTTGCCAGAATGAGCAAGTCCTCGAGGAAATGGCAGAGGGAGATCTGCAGGAGTACTGTGGCTCCCTGTCAGAATGGATTGCCATGGTTCAGATGAACTCTCCCCGGGTATCCGGGGAAGATAACATCGATCCGTACCTGAGTCGCTATGCTGTTCCAGATGCAAATGAAAGCCGGGCTCTCGACTTGGTAAACTTGAAATGGCACGGGCTGATATCGTCCCAGTGGGTCATGCAGCTGTTCCTCAATTTGCTGTGAGTTCTGAATTTCTGAATTTTGATACTTTGAAGTGCTCGCGAAGGACTGACGTGGTTCAATGGACAGGCAAAGCACGAAGGCCAGCAACTCATCGTGGTTCGTACTTGCCGCAGCTACACTGGGTAAAGAAGCCGTCGAAGGAAGGGATGGCTTCACGGTTATGGTCATTCCTACATGTAGCGAACAGTCCCAGGAAAGTGGGCAAGCAGCAGAACATCAAACTGGACCTGGTGGTCGTGTGACTTTGGTTTGGGAGTTTTTAGGGGCGACAGTGACTGAACACTGACCTAGCCCTGTGCCCCCTCAAAACCTCACTTGGGTATAGACCTATTGCTTTAATCTAAACAGAATAAGACTCACCCACAATTCATCTTCTCTCTTTCCTCCCTCATCTCTCTTTTCTAATTCCCACTGCGGCGACTGAAGCCCGGGGACCCTTTGGCCCCCAGCACCGTTTAGAAAAAGAAAGAAAAAACGCGTACTAAATTCAAAGTTGTTCCTATTCGTGGCTGTAATTGCGGTTTCTTAAATAAAGTGTAGTCCCAGATCCTCGGAGGCCGATTGCTGTCCTATGCCACCAATCGTGTGGGGAATCCTGGATGTCGATGGGCATGATCACGACTTACGGGACTTGAGTCGAGGAATTATAGGATTTTCTGAGAGTCGAAATGTTAACCAGACTCGACGCGAGAATATACATTGCTTTGACTTTTCCCAAACCTTGTCTCAAAATATGCTCGCGCTACCACCCCTGATCTGAATGGATGCCCTCACATAATGTACAAAGGAAAGGATCACACGCTGGTCGGCAAACCGGATTACGCTATTTGGAATGGCCAAGTTCAAGTTCAACATTTTTCTGTCAATGTTGTCGTGATCTACCTTCGCTCAAGGAATTGCTAGTGCTCAAAGTATAGGGGCGAGCGTTGAAACCTTGGAAGGTTGGGACGATTGACCAGACGATTCGGCGGTGCTGCTTTGTATACCACAGAGCACTACAATGGAAGATACCAATGCTTTGTGTGTACAATCTTTATTTGACGGCCAATAACCAACAGATGTAATACTATGTAGAACATGTAGGATACTCAGTAAGATTGCGGTATCCAAAACATCCAAGAGAATTGGCTGTATCAGCATCTCACCAAGTCGTACGCGATAGATATGTAAAACACAATCCGTCGATCCGTAAAGAGAGATTCGATTGGGAAATGGTACGCTAACCCGTCAGGTCATTTACAATGTCTCGTAGGATAGGCCGATTGCCAACCACCTTAGTACCGTTGAACAACTTTGCGCCTGTCTTTGAAGGCTTCCGAGGACCGGGAGGTGCTTGCCGAGAGCCCAGTGGACTCAGTGGATCACGAGAAGAGCGGGCAGAGGGCGACTTTTTCTTGGCGGAGGGACTTGTTTCCTCGCCTTTGCCTTTGCCCTTGCCCTTGGTAGAGGCAGGGGTCGATGCCGCACCTGGAGACATGAGCTGCGACTGCGCGGTGCAATGGAAGACATGCTTGTCTACCGCTTCGCTGGGCAAGTTGTAGACCCAGCCTTTGCTTTCCATCAGACGCACATATTTACAAAGGAGCTCGTTACCATCGCGGAGAGTGGATCTGCTGCCGACGACGAGGAGTTTAGTTTGCGCGCGGGTGAAGGCGACGTTGACACGACGCCAGTCGCGTAGGAGTTCGCCGACGTTGTTTTCAGCGTTACTGCGGACGCAGCTCAGGATGACGATCTCTTTGTCACGGCCTTGGAATTTGTCTGTGGTATGCATTTCAAGGTCAGGAGTGTAGCGTCGTAGGCTCTGGCGGAGGAGCGAAAGTTGACTGCGGTAGAACGTGATGACGCCAATGTTGCGCGCGGGAATACCACAGGCGATGAATGACTCCACAAGTTGCGAACAGAGGAATACCTCCATATGATTCACGACACGATTCCCCTGTGCTATCTCGAGGGCTGCAGGGCCGATGGGATCGGTGTTGACCAGGCGGGTTTTTGCAGATGGCGTCAATAAGTCGCGCAGCCAACATGAGCTGCTGGGGGTACCAGGGCAGGGATCTCGCTGAGATTGTGATGAAGCATGGCTCGCATCCTCGACATGGAATTTCTCGACCGCGTTCATGTTGGGTATAACCAAAGATCGGGCTGCAACCTGCGGGGTGCCGCATTTCAGACGGCCAGAGTAGATCAGAGTGTTGGAAAGTAACATGATGTCCTCACACATGCGATACTGGTGCTCTAGGTTCACCACCGAGTCTGGTTGTGCATCCGAGAGCAGTTTGAAAAGACTGACGTCTAGTCCTCCTTCCTGGGCGGCTTTGTTCTGCACAAGTGGCGGCAGCTGGTAGTGATCTCCGACCAGGATAAAAGTCCTTGCCATACGAATTGGGCCGAGGCAGACTGGGAGCGTGATCTGCGAAGCCTCATCGACGATACAGTAGTCAAAGATGCGTTGGTTGAAGATGTTGTGGTTGACTCCGAGACACGTAGTGGCAACGACCTGTGGCTTCTCATATGAATCCTTCAGTTCTTCAATAGTCGCCTTCGGGATTGCAGCAAGATCGGCAAAGTTCTGAACATCTGGATGGATCTTGGCTGTCGCACCTATACGCAGCACACGAATGTTGTCGTCTCGAATCTTCAGCAGAATGTTGTCAACTGCAGTGTGGGTGTAAGATGTGAGAAGAACACTCTTGCCTTGTGCGACAAGGGCACGAATGATATGAGCAATGGTTGTGGTCTTTCCAGTCCCAGGCATTCCGAGGACAAGGGCGTAGTCTTTGGCGCTCATAACCTTGTCAATGGCTTGCTTTTGGTCAACGTTGAGGCTGCCGGGATCAGAGATCGTGTAGGCGGACGATGTCGTCTTAAAGGCGGGCGGTTGGCCCTCAACAATGAGCCGTCGAAGCTGTCTTGCTTGGAACAAGTCTTTGTCCATCATGCAGATGAGATTGTTTCGCACAATGGCCATGCCGTTGCTAAATTCGTCTTTGTCGATTCGATAAACAAGCTGTTCTCCGGGTTCTTCCAGAGCTGCAGGTTCATCTTTTCCAACCTCCATGATACCTCTGAAGGACTGATTTGTAACTGCGTCGAAGCCGACCGTTTTTGATCGTGCATTGTGAAGTTTCCGGTCCACCCCAACTTTGATGTGTGATGGACTAGTATGCACCACGTATCCGTTGGCGAGAGCAAAATGCCCCTTCTCATCAGAAATGACAATCGGCTCACCGACAGATATTTGAGATTCAGCAAATGAGAAGCCAGGGGGCGCTTGTCGTTTGATGAACGTATAGTGGTAGCGATTGATCTTTGTCCCAGTGTTTTCCTCGTATACTGATTTCGGATCAATAACAACATCTCCGAAGCATCGGCCCAGAGCCTCTCGTTCGCTGCTCAGCAACGTCCAAAGTTCGCGTCGGAACTTGACGAGGTTGCCTTCCTCTTTGGTCAAAAGGTCATCCCATTTTCGGAAGAAGTCCCGATCACCATTGTCTAGATGACCAACAGCCGCATCAAAGTCCTCGCCAAGTGCGCTGGTTTCGCCATCGCCGTCCTCGGAGAGCTTGTGGTAGATGAGGCAAGGAGTTCTGGCATAGCAACGAATACATTGACGCGCTTTCTTAAGCATCGGTGGAAGCTGCTGCCTTTCGCGAATATAGCCAGCTAAGTGATTGCGCACCTGAATCATTTGGAGGAGTTCATGTCGAATCCCGCGGATGCTGAGAGTCTTCGTCAATTCGAGATAATAGAGAAGCCCGAAAGTCACATCGAGATCTGCAGCATGGTTTAGCAGCTAGTCAAAACGTGATTGGAGCCTCGACAAATGTCTAATAACTTACCATAGCGATCCGACAGAAGTAAAGTGTAAAGGGCCGTTTGAGCTCTGTGTGATTGGTTCGTATCTCTTCGTCCAGTCTTGAGCTCCAGCGGAACGACCAGGTTCTTCTCGGCTTTATCTTCACGACAGGTGACTTGTACAGTCGCATCGATGTTGCCTTTCAGCCCATACATTGGAGACCAAATATGCTCCTCGACCTCGAGCAGCTTATTGATGCTCAAATTTAGCTTGGAGCTATTGCGGTCTTCTACCAAAGAATTGGCCTGTTAGTCTTGATTAGCAGCTTCCTCGATAGAAGGGGGTGCTCTGTGGGCCCGAGACGTACCTGTGGCTTGGGATGCAGGAAAGCATCTGCCCAGTCGAGAACGGCAGGCATCCGGCTCATGAGATATTCAACAGCTTCAGGGATGCTCATTTGGATCGAGTACAGCTCCTCGACATGTCTGCCCATGACAGTCTCCACCAATGTCTTCAATGAATCCATATCCCATTGGTTCGCTTTGAGAGCTTCTTGGAAAACTTCGTGAAAGAACACACCGAAAGCCTGCGGCCTTTCGAGTGCGGCGATGACTTTGACTCGATCTTGAAGGACAGCTCGTCGCTGGCAGTCGATCGAGTCTGCCACAACCGTAGCAGATATGAGGTGATCTGGGTGAAGGATGATCATGTTGTTTGCATTATCTACAACGCATTGGCCGGCTGCGTTGAAGTCTCCGATCAGGTGGATGTACGAGTCCTTGCTGCAGGGAGTGTCGAACCATGTCTCTCGCAGGATAATGTGTTTGCGCTCTCGGGTTTTCTCATCTTCGACTAGCAAGCCCTTTACCTGAAGTCAGCTAACGGACTGTCTCTGAGGCAAGGGCAAATTATCTGACCTGTTCTGGCTGAGTACGCCCTTTCGGAGTGACATAGGTGCACTCCTTGATGTCAACGATTTGATAACGTTTGATAGCTTGTCGACTTTTTAGGTTCTATTTGTTTTGACTGTCTTAGCATAATTAGAGATATACCAACTAAGAGTGACTAACGTAAGCCGGTCCTGCTTCACCTGCTTGCTTCATTGTTTGCTCAATGGCCTCCAGATCAAAATCACCATCAAACTCATCATCCGACGATCCCATCTCAGCCTTGACAGTCGCGGTAGCTGGGTGTTTGCTATGCACACTGCCATTGACAGAGGCCGTCGTCGCATCTGTCTTCTGCAAATTCAGGCCCATGGAAGTCTGGTTTGATGGATCGGCCGGATTAGGCTGTGTGTCACACTTTGCCAGGATTTCCTGGAGATTATCGGGTAGGTCGTCATAATCATCGAAATCATCGAATTCATCATCTTTTGCTTCGTTATTCGTATTGTTTGGGGGGAGTGAAGGTTTGCCGTCGAGCATTGAATCCTCTTTGGGGTGGCATGAACGAGACTTATCTGCAGTGAGGGCAGCCCAGCCAGAGGATCCCAGAGAAGCAAACTCATTTGAGGCATGCGCCGGCTCAGTAAAAGGATCCCCCGAGACATCGGCCAGATCCATCAGATCCTGATCAAGATCGTCGTCTCCAAACTCGGATGACGACTCTTGAAGAACAGGCGGCTGTCCAATTCTTCCTTTCTCCAGCGGTAGGCCACAAGGGAAGTCGGCAGCTTTTTCGGGAATTTCGTGGAGCTTACGATCCTTCGTAGGCGAAGAAGAACGACACCTGCGCGCATCCACGTGTTGACGCAAAGGGGAAGATCCAGGTGGTCCTGCGTCGGCAGGAGCCATGTGTATACTTTTCTCAATCTTTTCCATCAGATAAGTGATTCTTGAGGATTTTGGTTTCCCAGATTCGACATTGCTGCTGGTCCGTTCAAACATGCCACGACCACCAGCATCTAGTCTGTTGACTCGCCGTCGTTTTGTCCGAGAGGTGGGAAATTCAGTAGTGCAACTGATTGCACGCCTAAGTCCTGAGGAGTCTCGGCTTGTTCTGCCCGAAACCGGTGTCTGAGGCGAAGAGGAGAGAAGATTTGCGAGTCGCGGCGGTGGAAGACCTTCTGCTCCATCAACCATATTTTTGTCCATGTAGTTATTCCACAGTTCGGCCGCCATGTCATGTTGCGGGGTTTTGAAGAGAGCTTGTATTGAGTGAAGATCGAGGGGTTCTTTTTGGCCCTTTTTGTTATTTCCCTTCGAGGGAGAACCAGCAGGCGAAGAACTGTGCCTGCGCTTCCTTCGACGACCGGCTGGTGTCTGAGACGAAGTATCCGGGTTCGAACTGGCAGGCACATGTTGCCATATGACATGCTCAACGGGTGTCACCTCCGCAACTGTCGCGGGATCAAAAGAATCTTCGGCATTGCTGATTAAATCGGCCAGAGGTATCCTGTTTCCTGGGGTTTGAGGGCATTCTTTGATTGGTCTCGTTTCTTGTATCTGGGGTTCCGGTTCTTGAACTTTATGAGGCGGAGGATTGCCTTTGCCGCAGATTGTCTGCATCAGCTCAGTCTCGCCGTTGGAGCCCGGTTCTTGGAATGCTTTGCTCCCACTAGCCGATCTCGTCTCGTCCTTCGAGGTGGCGTCGTGAGGGACTCCTTCGTCTTCTTTGAAGCGAAACGCGTTCAATTTTGTTCGTGAGTTTGAAGATATCGGATATGCATTATTTGTGGCCATTGCTTCAGTTCGGAAATATCCAATGACGCGTTCAAAATTGGTAAGGATACATTCCGCGGGAAGCTATGTAGAGAAGGACAATGTTAGAAACGAGACTAACTCGGGCTTTAATGGCGATACAAACCAGTTGAAAGAAGGTATATACAAGTAAACTCGCATTGACTGTTCAAGTATATGACAGATGAGACGAATAGCGAATCCAGCACCCTTTCGGCAGAATGGGGAAGGGCGGGCCAGATGTGATAAGAACGCGTCGCGCGTGGAGAACTGACACCTAATATTTAAGGCAGGAGCATGTGTCTGGAGTGATGCCTGAATTATCGGGCGTAAAGGCGGAACAAGAAAACTGCCCAAAGTGGACTAGCGCATGACTGGACAGCTTCCCGGCCTTTTACGGCTTCAACATCAACCCGCCGAAGCACCCCTCCACTCTCTTTCAAGAGGCTCCGTATCAATTGACATTGTCTCAGCCACCTGAATCGACAGAGCATCTTTGAGCCTTGCGATTCCCCCCAGTACACTTGCACGCCGGTGTATCTTCGATCGGTCCAAACCCTCCTTCACCCCCGTCTTCAAGATGACTGCCCGGCCATTGTCGCACATCCTCCGGGCACGCTGCCTGCTTCGCACGCCCCAGAATAAGCAGGCCTTCTCCACTGGATCCAGTCTCCGTGCCGCTGACCACGGTGATCACTACGACCCTCCTACCGGCTGGCTGTTCGGTGTCAAGCCCGGTCAGAAGTACGTAAAGGAAGGCTGGGAGAACATCTGGTACTACGGATTCATTGGAAGCATCTTGGTTACTGGTGTCGCATATGTTTTCAAGCCCGATACTTCGTATGTACTATCCAAGGCTCTCGGCGCCTTATCCGGATGCCTCTGCTCGTCGCACAACCAGAATACTGACAATTGCGATAGTATACAAACATGGGCTCTCGAAGAGGCTCGACGGAGACTGGAGGCTGAGGGCATCCTCGAGGACCCCGACAAGGTCAAGAAATAAACGCCAAATTGTACGCTGTACATAGAGATCGGAGAGTAACTATTTCGATTCATGCCTGTACCACCTGCGACGGCAGGCTTGATGTTCCGGTCTTATTCTTAGACAGGTTTTCCATTTTTGGCATGCTCATCTATTTTCGTTTGTTCCTTGTTGTATCACTTTATACTTTCCAAAGCTGCTTTCTTTCATGTTGGTTATAGGTGCTCCGATCGCAAAATTCTGCTTATAATTCGCACTGAGCACATCATGAGAAGATCCAAAACGCCATAAAAGTTGATATTGAATAGACCATTCGAGATATGTATTAGGGAAGGCATATACTGGTATCCGCCTTCCTGCTGCTCCCATAAAGTTCTCAAATCTCAAGGTATATACCATTCCTCCGAAGCAAGGGCACTTCGCGCCGAATCTTTGCCACAAGATCGAGATCAATGTGCGCGGTTACAATTTAGACCGTTGGTTGCTCGCCTCCGGGCTTTGCTACAACGTCACCCCATGCCCGGGTCGATAATCATGGAATGGTTATAGCTGCGTCTCTTCTCATTGTGATAGCCTGCCTTGTTGGAACAGTGAATGGCAAGGGATATTGATGATTCCAGCATTCTGTCTCAATACCGGACTCATCTCTGGAAAATGCAACTGTATTATCAAGCGTCAGTGAAATGTTGAACCAGCCGATGGATGGCAAATGAATACGTACCTCAATACTCACGTCGAAACATATACTAAGACCAACACGCCCAATATGTGTTTCAAGTGGCTAGAGTGGTAGGTAATGATGACGCTAAGTCTTTCCGGGTGAATTATGTATACTAACCCAACAGACGGTTTTGCGCTGCATTCATGTCGCTTTTCTCCTAGGTACAGGAAACTACCGACTTAATATGATCAGCTCCGAATCTTTAGAGTTCCTGTGCGGTCTTGAAGGCACCGAGGTTGTTTTTCCCTCGTCCTCTGAGTTGCCCTTGCACTTTCCCCCCCAGACCTGGGTTCTCATCGAGAAGGTCTTGGGCCTTCATTTATTGCGGCCAAGTTCCTCTGTCACCGCGCAGACGACCCGACCAAGATGGCAATTATGCGAATTTATCTTCAAATTCCCATAGTCGGTACAGAATTCCAGGACTCCAGAAAGCTAGGACGGTGCGGTTGGCAGCCACGTATGGCATCCTTGCCCAAACTCATCTATGATAAACCTACCGGAAAGATGTATGTGCTGTCTATTAGTTTTAACTTAAGCATATAACATTATAAGCTAATACTCTTCAGGCATATCTCAGGTTTCCGATCTCCCTACCCCATCGACCCAAGCCAGGAATGGTCCGACAGCAACTATGCCCATCATGTATGGGTTAGCTCAGCCATCCACTAGGTCGATCGGTGGGTCGACAGCACTGAGTGGACTTGGTGAAGAGGATAATTGCGGCCACAAGAACGTTCGGCCTGATGGGCTCCTACTTTTGGTCCTGCCATCAAGCGTAACAGAGGTAGTATCAGCCGAGAGAAGAGTGCTTCGGCTCGACTGAACGGTTCAGGCCGTATCTTAGCATGCCGATTAGTATATCATAAGCATGAATCGGATATTAGTTCCTGAAGGGCTATCAACATATGATGCCTTCGTTGCCTCGGACTAATGCCACTGCATGCTACTACCTACATATGACTTCCCTTCCCGGGAGGGATCTACACTGTAGGCGCTTTTGAATATACTGGAAGATATCAAGGTGATGAAGAGGTTCACAATTTCATCGTGATTGTCCTGGCTATTATACATGTCCAGGAGCTCACCATCCAGCGAGATTGTGGCAGTGTTAGAAGTCGACCCTGGTAAACTTGCGCGGGTAGCAAGATAGAACAAACATTGCCTCACAGAAACAACTGGCGAAGTCAGAAGAATCAGGCCGGGTTGATTCGACATAGGAGTTGTATGCCAACATTCAACTCGTTGCTGTTGTTCATCATGATAACGTCAGGCGTGTTGGTATATGAATTTCCCAGGCACTTGAAATCTGCCAAGTGCAGATCAATTGACTGGGTGCCTAGCACCAGTCCAAGCGCTTGTTCCACTGACTGTTAAAACTGGCCCTGTATGCCATGCTGGTCACCAACGTAGACTCTTTCAGTCTGAATGTGGCGTGACGTGAAAGTGAGGAAAATGTAGAAGATGACGGCGCTATGGCTCATCGACTCTTCCGGCATGAACAAGGTTAGATTGTAGCTTCTTCACATAGCCCAAGCTCATCACCTATATCTTCCTAGGTTTCCAGATACGATTTGATAGACTACTTACATATATTAGGTCATATACAACGTTCATTTGTCTTCATTTGTCTGGTAAGTAAAACTGTAAAGCCCTACGCCAACCTCTACCTCGAGACAAATTAATTGATATGCTTGTTACCTGCTCGGAGGTTATACGCAGAGTCTAATTGCGGTCTCTCATTGTCACGGATACCAATGCCAATCTGATATAGATTCAATGAGTGAGCCCTTACCACGCACCCGTGGACGGCCTACAATGTGTATAGTACGTGGTTTAGCCAAGGTTTTCCACCCGGTGAAGGGCAAATCTACTATCAGGGCCAGAGTAGCCGAGAGAATTACTAGAAAGCTATGTAGAGATGAGCCCATGAGAGGAAACAACCTTCCAAGGTTTGTTGCACATCTGTAGACTGTATGCACGTGACGAGATGTGATGACTTAGCTGGTTATCGCGATAATGGATCAGCGATAACCTTCCAAGAATGGCAAGGTTCTTTCTGCCAAGACTCTCACTCGGATCTTTTACAAGACACACAGGTCTCCACAGGTTCAGCAACTGCTAGACGGCAGAGTCTTATCGTCGCAATGAAGAGTTTAAGGAGAGATCTATCGGCCAACCCGCAAGCCGCAAATGTCACTAGCAAGGTCTACGTGAGGTCCCTGAAAAATGGAAAGGTGCAAAAGATTGTCCGCGAGCTCTATTTGAGAGAAGATATTCCTTGCTCTTCCAAGCTCTGCACACAATGTCCGACCATCGCGCCTGCTGACGCCAATGGAAACAGTAAGGATCTATTTATGGGGAGAGTCATCAAGCCAGTTACTAATGCAAGACAGTTGCGCCGTTCGTCCTATCCGATCGCCCCGCAGGTACGAAGGCGTTCCCGCGAGGCCACTACCTTGTCCCCGATACAAATGCGCTGCTTAATGGAATGGATCTTTTCGAGCATACTGGCGCTTTCTACGATGTGATTGTTCTTCAAACCGTTCTCGAGGAATTGAAAAACCGATCGCTGCCGCTCTACAACCGACTACTGGCGTTAGTCAAGTCAGAAGAAAAGCGGTTTTACCTTTTCTTCAATGAGTTCCGCCGAGAGACTCATGTTCGGAGAGGACCGGAAGAATCAATCAACGACCGGAATGATCGCGCGGTGCGCCTGGTAGCAAGCTGGTACAGCTCCCACCTGCAGCAGTCAGCAAAGAAGGGAAAGAAAGAGAAGGCAATTCCAGCGATCGTGGTTATCACTGATGATAAAGAAAACCTCCGAAAATCCAAGGAAGAAAGTGTGACAGCTTTGTCGCTATCTGACTACGTCTCTGGCCTGGAGGGGTCGGAGATGTTGCTGGACATGATCAGTGAGTCGAAGGATGCACAAGACTCCAAGGAGACAAATCGTGGGGAACTGTTCTATCCCGAATACTATTCCATGTCAAAACTCAAGACTGGCCTACGAGCGGGGACATTGCACCAAGGAGTTTTCAATGTTTCTCCCTACAACTACCTGGAAGCCTCCGTCAAGACCGCAGCTTTCGATAAGCCACTTCTCATTTTGGGCCGTGATAACAGCAACCGCGCAATCGCCGGTGATTCTGTCGTGGTAGAAGTACTGCCGCAAGACCAGTGGAAGAGCCCCTCGACTAAGATTGTGGACGAGGAGGCAGTGACACGTAATGACAACCCTGACACCGAGGAGAGCGAGGCTGTGGTGCCAGAACGAGAACGCAAAGCTCTCCTGGAAGAAGTCAAAAAAGCCCATGGCAAGACCTCTGAAGGAAAGCCGCAACCTACTGCCAAGGTTGTAGGTGTGATCAAGCGTGGCTGGCGCCAATACGTTGGCCACGTTGATTCGAACTCTACTGGCGCACAGGCCTCTGGAAGAAGGCAACAAAATGTATTTTTACTGCCCATGGACAAGCGTATTCCCAAGATTCGAGTACGCACGAGACAGGCTGCCAATATCATCGGTCAGCGCATTCTCGTCACCATCGATGCTTGGGACCGGGATTCTCGATACCCCACCGGTCATTTCATTCGGTCTTTGGGAGAGCTTGAAACCAAGGGAGCCGAAACAGAAGCTCTACTTCTTGAATATGACGTGCAGTACAAGCCATTCCCCAAGTCTGTCCTGGATTGCCTTCCGGCTGAAGGACATGATTGGAAGGTTCCTGTCTCGAAGGAGGACAAGGGTTGGAACGGCCGGAAAGATCTTCGAGACTTGCTTATTTGCAGTATCGATCCCCCCGGCTGTCAGGATATTGACGACGCACTCCATGCCCGTCTCCTACCCAATGGAAACTACGAGGTCGGTGTTCACATTGCGGACGTGTCGCATTTCGTCAAACCCAACAACCCCATGGATCTCGAGGCCAGTGTTCGTGGAACCACTGTTTACTTAGTCGACAAGCGTATCGACATGCTTCCGCATCTTCTTGGTACCGACCTGTGCTCTCTTAAGCCCTACGTTGAGCGATATGCGTTCTCCGTTTTGTGGGAGATCACTCCTAATGCTGAGATTGTATCTTCGAATTTCACCAAGTCGGTCATTCGCTCTCGGGAAGCATTCAGCTACGAACAAGCTCAGTTGCGCATCGACGACAAATCACAAAAGGACGAGCTGACCGAGAGCATGCGCACCCTTCTGAAGTTCTCCAAAATTCTCCGTCAGAAGCGCATGGACGCTGGTGCTTTGAACCTTGCTTCCCCGGAAGTCCGCATTGAGGCCGATAGCGACGAAGTGGGTGATCCACTGACAGATGTTAAGACTAAGGCCATGCTCGACACCAACAGTTTGGTCGAAGAGTTTATGCTTCTCGCCAATATCACTGTCGGCACTAAGGTCTACGAGTCCTTCTCTCAGACAGCCTTGCTACGTCGGCACGCCACTCCCCCGCCTCAGAATTTCGAGGAACTTCAAAATCAACTCTCCAAGAAGCGGAACATGGAGCTCGACGTCTCCAACTCACGAGCACTGGCCGACTCCTTGGACCGCTGTGTCGATCCCGAGAATCCATTCTTCAACACTCTAGTCCGTATCCTGGCGACCCGTTGTATGACCTCTGCGGAATATTTCTGTGCTGGTGCCTTTGCCGAATCTGAATTCCGCCACTACGGTCTTGCTTCGCCTATTTACACCCACTTTACTTCACCCATTCGACGATACGCCGATCTGATGGTTCACCGGCAATTGGCTTCTGCCATTGGGTATGAAGGAGAGGATGGACATGCGGTTAACGAGGGTGTCACTACCCGCAATAAGCTAGAAGACATCTGCCGGAACATCAACGTCCGTCATCGCAATGCACAACATGCCGGCCGCGCTAGCATCGAGTACTACGTCGGTCAGGCTCTGAAGGCCCGTGGGGAGAAGATGGCCGCCGACGGCGTTGACGCAGGCATCGAAGAGGAAGGATATGTCATGCGTGTATTTGAAAATGGTGTCGTCATCTTCGTTCCTCGCTTTGGTATTGAAGGTGTCGTTCGTTTGGAGGACTTCGTCCTGCCCGGCGAGTCTGGAGCTCGCTCTGTCGCCGAGAGACGGGAGCTCGTTCCTCACCGTACCACGGACTTCGATAACGAGGAATACACGCTTCGGGTGTCAGAGAAGGGCCATCCGGAAGCTGAACGCAGTGTAACTGTCGAACTATTCCAGAAAGTTCGCGTCAACGTCAGCTCCGTCAAGGAACAGGGTCGCGGCGCCGGCAAGAGAAGGGTACGGATTTTGGTTACAGAGGCATAAGCCAAACGCTAGAACTATGTAGATTAGAACTAGTGTAAGAACGGCGTTAAAATCAATTGGATTACTGACGACAGTCTATTTTTGTATGTTCATTAATTCTGACTTTTGGCACTCTGTACTAGTATCCGTATTTTCAGATTCAGACTTTCTTCAAAGTCACCATTCTGCGAACCAAGCTAACCGGAGCCCATTGCTGGGAATCAGGACCAGTGGTCTGGGAGGCAGCAGAAATAGTCGCAGGGTGATCTTGCTTCTCATTCCCGCCAGTAGTTCCAGCCAACGGCCCAGCCTGCACGACGGGGTCACGGCGTCCCTCAGCGCGCTCCAGCTCGCCGACCTTCCAGCCACGAACAAGCCACAAACATATCGAAGCAGCGACATACATAAACCCGGTGAATATCTGAACGCGCAGATACGAAGTTCGGTCACCAGTATCATGGCTGCGGAGCTGAAGGGCAATGGGCTCGGAGACAGTGCAAGGGATTACAAGGATGAGCCAGGTAATGCTCAAGCCCGAAGGGAGGTCCCTGATACCAATAATCTCCGCCAGAACAGGAGAAACCGTAGCCCAGTATGTGCCTGCAACAGTGCCAACCAACACTGCAAAGAAGCATACAACACCCATACTATCAGCAGAAGTCCAGATGGCCAGACAGAACAAACCGCAGAAAAAGGTAAGGAAAGTGGCCATATTGATGCGACCCAGCCGATCACTGAACATGCCAACAAATGGCCGGCCAAGACCCTGTCCGAGATTGAGCAGCGCCGAGACAATACTTCCCTGATGCGATGAAAGGCCGACGGAAAGTGCGAAATTCGCGACACTAAACAACAGCGCCACGTAGCCAAGCATGCTGAAAACACCCCATCCGAGGAAAAGCAAGAACTCCGGACGACGCAGCAGCGGCAAGTGGAAGGCCGTGAATCTACTGCCGACAGCCTTGTTGCGGTCTCGGAGGAGGTTGCAGCAAACTAGATTCACAACGCAGGAGACGATACCCAATATGCGGAACGCCCAGCCCAACCCGTAGCGTGGGATAATCGCACCCACGGCGAGGGAGTAGATCAGGCCGCCGAGACCAGACCCGGCGGCGTTGATGCCCATGGCTACACCGCGGTGTTTGCTGAACCATTGCGGGGTGATGCCGACGCTGCCGACGAATAGGAAGCCCATGCCCCAGCCGAAGCAGACGCCTTGGCTGAGGAAGATGTGCCATTTTTGGGTTGCGAAGGAGGCGCCGATTAGGGAGAGGGTTTCGAGGAATATGCCCAGGTTGAGGACTAAGCGCGTGCCGCATTTGTGGATCATGTGGGTTGCTAATGGAGCTACCAGAAGGGCACAGGAGATACTCAGACCGCCTGTGAAGGCGTATGATAGGGCCGATGTATTTGGGAATACATCGTTCGAGAGATAGTAGCTCAGGAAGACTCCGTAACTCTAGATATCGGACTGGTTAGTCGAGAAGACACTGTGGGAAGGCGAGGGTGAGTGACTCACGCTGTTGAGACCCCAGGTATGCGCGTTGATCCAGAAGACACAGGCGACACAAACCCAGCCATAGCCACCGTCGGGAGGTACATCGCGGTTGTATTTCTCGTCTTCGTCGATTTCGGCTGGTGGTGCTGACTGCGGATGCAGCTTCTGCTCCTTTTTCTCGTTCTCTCGCTCCACATCGTCCTGATGCGAACGGATAATGTCAATTGGCGCATTGTCGGCCATGGTCGTTTAATCACCAAGTCTGCCTTGTTGATCCTTTACTGACGACAAGCTCTAAGCCGGTTGCCGAGTTGCTGAGTTCTTCACGACATGGAGGTCTGCAGTGAGAAAGAGTTCAACTGATAAAAAAAAATCAGACGCTAAAGATAATAGGGATAGTGCAGATTGATAGCTAGTTTAGTTTGGTAATAAATGGAGGCACCTATCAAGCTATATGCAAGATCCCAAGGACCTGTTCTTCGTATACGGAAAGATCTCCGAGGCCCTCGTGGTTCCATTGCTTTTTCAATCGGCGACATTTGACCAATTATAGAGGATGATCACAGATACAGCGTTTTGGGAGTGATCAGTTGCAGGGGGTCCAGTCCGGAGGCGGCCGCAGCGTTCACTTGTGGGGTCTCGGTGCCGAGAAGCCGCTGCGGAGAGTTGTTGGAGTTGGATGTGGGGGATTTTTGACTCATTTGGGGGATGGTTTGGAGATTTCATTTGGAGTCAATCTTATTATGCATAGGGCTGAGACTTGGTGAAGTACACTCTAAGGACAAGATATGTCCACGGGATGTAGTTAGTTAGTTAGTTATATCTCGACATCACATGTTGTACGTTGTCTCCGGTTTGGGATTGTAGGGTTCAACAGAGTCAACCCTTATCTACCCTGATAAGATGATGAGTCATCCGTTGCCTCGCGACGGGTTTGTTTGGAGGGGAACAACTCAATGACGCTAGCCAGCTCAGACCGTCAAGGCGTAGATCGTCACTAGTCTCTTCTCATCTTAGTCCTTCTGAGTCCTTCTTTAGATCCCTGCGTCATTCAGCCTGTACTTAATTCAATTTCGTCTCTTCATATCCTTGCTATCTATCCAATCATGCATAAACATTCAAGCCAGAGGAAGGTCTCTCCTACGGGACCGTCCTTTATGTCCAATGATCAAGTCGGTGAGTGGTGATCACATGTTCGACTGCTCGAATATTCGAGGGGTCGGAGCTGATACGCGTCGACAGCAACGTACTTGAAAGACCTACGCGCAAACCGTCCTGCCCGTCCGACAGGATCCCGCCCTTACCCAGGTAGAGCAGCCGTATCAACAACCAATCTGCCTGACAGCCTTCCTCCAAGGGCATCCTCGGCATTTTCCATGCACAGGCCAGTTGAAGATGAAATCGAAGATCACCCACGATCAGGCAGCGCCATGTCCCATCGACGGACGAATTCATACGTGCCCGGCGGAGGTGCAATGGGTCGTCCTTTAGCCCAGGAACCACGCACGCACTCAATCCGAAAGAACATATTTCCGTCACAAGTCCACTCGCGTACAATTCCAATTCCAGCATCTCCGGTCCCGTCATATCGGGAGGATGGCCAACGACGACACGAAAAGGAAGAGGCACGGGCACTACGAGAGGCGTTGCAGAAAATGGATGTACAAGACGACGTCGGCCTCCACCAGGCGGCCCAAGATGAGGCAACAGAGCTGGTTTGGATGCACCAAAACCCTGGAAAAAGTTTCAAAAATCCCTATGCGCCATACCACAATCCTGACGCCCACGCGGCCAGTCAGAATTCTGTCCGCAATGGATCTGGCTCACCAACTTATATATTGAATAAGTCTTCAGGCTCGAGTATCTCCTCCGATGGTAACTCTAGCCCCGAGTCATTGCGAAAGCGATCATCTCTGGCTGGACCTTCGAAGAAGAACCTCAAAGTCAATTTTAAGCTACCTGACGAAGAGCCCGAGCGCCCTGTTGGTCCCAGACCGCGCACTGTCAGTAATGATTCCTCCAAGGGAATCTTCAGGAACCCCAATGACCAGATCTACGAAGAACCCAATGATGTTCAGAAGCAACACGAAGAAAAGCCGGCTTTTTCCCAGTCTGACTCGTCAGCTTTGAAAAGCAAGCCGCGTAACGCTTTGGGGCGTGTTCCTAGGCCGCTGCCCTGGTTGCAGAATAGAGCTCAAAGTAGCCCTATGACAGAAAAGATATCGCGATTTGAGATCCAAAACAATCCACCCACCCAGTCACGCGATGCCGGCTATACTCGAAACGAAAGCGCGACCCCCTCCCACTCAGTCACACAATGCTGGCTATACTCGAAATGAGACTGCTTCTCCCACTCCCCCGCCATCCGAGCAGAAGGACGAATCATTCCCTAACAATGAGGCGAGAGAGAGACGGAGTGACGACATTCGTGCAGCTACCAGCAAAAGACGAGGAGACCGCAGTGAAAAGCTTCCAATGCCTTCAGCTGTCAGTGATCGAGCTGGACGCCCAATTGTGAGCTTTGACAAAACATGGAAACCAAGTGATCAACCGAAGCCTGAGCGCCCAAGCCTACCTGTCATTGAAGTGGCAGCACCGACCATCGAAGTCTCCGCCCCATCAATTGAAGTCTCCGAGGCTCCTCCCATCCCCGTGATCAATGTCCCAGATATCAAAGTGCCCACCATCTCCGAGATAGAGACAGCTTCCAAGCAAGCGAACAAACCAATTCCTCAGCCAACGAGAAGCAGCCCAACCAAGCAGAGCTTCCCGAAGCAGCAAGGATCTGAATCGCAGAATCGTTGGCGCTCGCCCTACACACGATCTGGTGTCCCTACTGCAAGCTGTGAACTATGCTCGCTTCCGATTTCCGGAAAGATTGTGACCGCTGGCGGATGTCGATTCCACCCGGAGTGTTTTACCTGTTTCCACTGCCACACAGCTCTCGAATGTGTTGCTTTCTACCAGGAACCGGAGTCCAGCAGAGACGAGAGACTGGCAACCGAAGCGGATGACCATGATGCCCGCGTGCCACGGTTTTACTGCCACCTGGACTTCCACGAAATGTTCAGCCCCCGTTGCAAGAGCTGCAAGACCCCCATTGAAGGAGAAGTGGTGGTGGCATGTGGTGCCGAATGGCATGTCGGCCACTTCTTCTGCGCAGAGTGCGGTGATGTATGTATTGATTTCCCTTCTGAACACTTCTCGTTCCAGACAACTGACAGTAATCTCTTACACAGCCTTTCGATTCCCAAACTCCATTTGTTGAGAAAGATGGCTTCGCCTGGTGTTTGCACTGCCACTCGCGCCGTACCGCGCCACGCTGCCTAGGCTGCAAGCAGCATGTTTTGGACGATGTTGTTACCACTGCAATTGGCGGCCAGTGGCACGAGCGCTGCTTCAACTGCCACGAGTGTGGCGAAGGATTCGGTCCTGAGGGTCGCTTCTTCGTTCGCGAAGGTGAGCCCAAGCGGACAGCTAAAGGTCGTATTATTGGCGGTCCCGTCCAATTGGCTATCTGTGAGAAATGTGAAGGTATCCGTCTCAAGGCGCCTGGAATGTGCTAGATTTCAGCATCGTCTAGTCCGGAGGCTACGATCACCATGTTTTAACGAGATTACTGCTTTATGATAGATTCACGCATGATGTCGGTGTTTCATTGTTGCATCATTACATTTTCGGCGTGTGTTCTACCCATGATTTTCAGGCTTCATTTCGGGAGTTTACTATTTGTTTTGTTCTATGTGTCAGCAAGCGAATTGATGTCAGAGTATGATATTCGATATTGGCAATGCATTCTATCGTAAACGAAACGCCTCACACACATCCCTCTTCTGGGCAAATCGATGAACCCAATGATCCTATAGAAACCCCCTATACCTCCCTCTCCAATTAAGATATCCAATCCTTCATACTCCCCCTTCAAACAGGCCATTCCGGATCAGCCTTCCGCCTAAAAACAGCAACATACTTATTCCCCTTATTCCTCGTAACCTTCTTCGACTCCTCCGTCTCAAACTTCATAACCCGCACACAAGGATCGGCATCCAGCTCCTCCTCCGAAACCCGCTCAAACAAATCCTTACTACTAGCCGGCGGCACAACACCCTCTTCCTGCTCGCCGTGCAGGAAATGCCTCAGAACCCAGTAATGGTACTCCTCGACATCGGTGATAGTGTACAGCAGACCGCCGGGCCGCAGGACGTACGCGTACTCGCTGTTCAGGGTCTCGGAGACGATGCGGGCCTTGTGCTTGCGGGCTTTGAAGTGCGGGTCTGGGAAGCAGATGAAGATCTTGGAGAGTTGGTGGCGGCCGAAGAAGTTGGGCAGGAATTTCATCGTGTTGCTGCGGATTGCAGTAATGTTTTCGAAGTTGCCGGGGAAGATCTTGTCCGTGCCGATTTCGTCGTCGTTGGCGGGTGCGGACGGGTCTGCTGATGCGTTTTCGGGCTGTGCGGGGGTGGTCTCGGTTTCGCTTGTTGGGGGGTTTGCGGATTTATTTTTTAGGCGTTGTTGTTGGTTGCGGAGGGCGTGGATGCGTGAGCTCAGGTATTCTAGGACCGAGATGCGGATTTCCATGCCTGTGGGTTTGGTTAGTGAATTTTGGCTCTTGGAGTAGAAGTGATTTGAGTGTCAATCGTAGTACTTACCGACCATCAAGGTATCTGGTAGCAATGGCGCCAGACCAACCATCAGTCCACCGAAGCCGCATCCGATATCCACGACTTCGACCTCTTTGGTCAACTTGCGGCCGCCGCTGAGGTTCGTCTTGGATTCATCCGGGTCCACGAATGCAGGGAAGTGAGATGACCAGTCCATGTGCGCTGGGCTAATGGGACTAATGGAGCGTAATTCGTTAGCTATCGGTTTCGTTGCGGAGGGAAGACCTAGGCATTGTCTCCAGCTGTTTCACGGAAAGTCCATGGTATGAGCCCAGAACTGAAATTAGGAGAAGCACATACTAGTTCAGCTTGTGATCAGAAAAGGGATTCGCATGCGCGCGCTGAC
Organism: Penicillium turbatum; assembly: GCA_030762825.1. NCBI lineage: Eukaryota > Fungi > Ascomycota > Eurotiomycetes > Eurotiales > Aspergillaceae > Penicillium > Penicillium turbatum. The sequence continues at coordinate 1,237,799 of JAUJYX010000014.1, forward strand.
GGAAGAATTTCTTCTGCGGCATCTTAATGACGGAGCCATCGGGGGCCTCCTGCTGCGCCTGGACATTGCGGCGGTATTCCTCGCGCTTGATGCGCTTTGCGGGCGGATTATCGACCATCGTGACAGACCAAGAGACTGGGTATTGGGGGTATTGGTCGTGGAAGCCGAAGTGTCGAAGTGTCGAAGTATCGAAATTGAGAAAATCCTCCCCGCCGATTGGGCCCCACTTTTACTCCAACGGTCAGCTTGACCTTCAGTGCATATCGACGCTGAACATAGAAGCGTTGTGTTTCTTCTTTTCTTCTTTTTCTGCTTTCTATTTCTCACTTATATTCCGATCATCAGACCTAGTTCAATATGATAACAACAACCCCCTTCCCCTTCCCACCAACCTACAACTTCCCTCCCTTCTTCACCCCGCAACCAAACACAACAACCCGCCATGCCCAGCTCGAGAAATGGTCCTCTCTAATCCAGTCCTGGTGTCGACACCATCGCCAGTACCATCTTTCCCTAATCGAGGCAGTCGAATCACCGCTCTTCCACAATGCAGCCCTGCGCAAGCGTCTCGACTTACGTGAGGCTCGCGCGGTCATCGATTGGATGACCAAGAGCGAGGAAGAAGGCGGTGGTGGACGGCGGGCGGAGTGGATCTCTGATACTGGAGGGGCTTCGTCTTTGGGAGGCTTGAGTAATGGTGCTGGGCAGGGGCCTAAGGCTGTTGCGTGGATTTGGTGGAGGAGGCCGGAGGAGTGGGCGGATGTCGTGGCTGAGTGGGTTGAAGGGACCGGGCAGCGGGGGTCTGTTCTAACGGTTTATGAGCTTATCCATGGAGATGCGGCGATGTCGCAGGGTGAGTTCTTCTCTTATCTGTCAGCTATGGTACTAAGGGTTTATGCTGATTCGGGTCTACAGAGTTCCATGGCATGGATACTGATGTCATGCTACGCTCGCTGAATGTCTTGGTCAAGAGAGGCAAGGCTCAGATCTTTGGTGCTGAGGGTGAGGAAGGTGTCAAGTTCTTTTAAGGAATTCAAGATGAGATGCTGGGATTTCTCTATGAGATAAATCGTGGCTATTCGTGACAAAGAACAAAGCGCTTTACAGGTGCAGGTCAAAAGACGAGCCAAACCACGTCGCCGGTACTCCAAACCTATACACAAAATCCATATTGTCGGACTGAAAGCCCTAAATGAATGAGGGCTGTTGATCGATACCTTTGTGTCGACCTACTCGTCATTTTTCTCGATCATATCCTCGGTCAACTCGTACTTGTTGGCGGAACGTGTCTCTTGCGACATGGCCATGTCAAGAAGCCAGTCAACATGAACTATCCGTGGAGTCTTCTTGATATCGAGCGCCAGCTGACGGAATCGGGGCCAAATGCGGCTGTGCTTGGTTCCGGCGCTGCTGAGAAGAAATACCTCTTTCCGAGCGGGATTTTCGTCTTCAACCTCGCTTTCTTCGTCCTCGCTTTCCTCACGTCGAGATTGGTTGGCGATAGTCAGACGGCCACGGAACAGCATGCACTCTCCTCCGTTTGTCTCAACGATGGACTTGAATGCATCGAAACCACCACGGATATCCTCGACGCAATAGATGCGATAGCCACGCAACATCTTGTTCTTGTTTTTCTTCGCATTTGCTGTAACACAAGACAAATCGAAGTTGTACTTTTTCTCAGCTTCTTTGTCCTTCAGGGGGAAATCGGCGGGATCCAGCAGTTCCCCCTTCTGTAGGGAGCTAGTGATGAATTCTGTGCTCACGATGACTGGCGCATATGCAAGTGCGTTGACGAATTTCGTAGTCCGTATCATAGACGGCGCAGCTAAGTGAGTGCATCGCCGGGCGTCTTGAACCACCATGATACCGAGCTCTCGAAGGCCTCGCTGTGATATGGTTAGCGTGTCCGACCTCATAATTGTAAGATCTTAACAAACCTTATCTGCATCTTCTTTCTTCTCATTGCCTTTACCAACCCACTTCTGATAGCCGGTAATCAGTAGATGCATGGCAATTGGTGGACGAGACTTCTTCTGTCGCTTTGTCTCCACTGCCTGTTCGCCATCGCTCTCTTCCTCGGCTTCGACTGAGACACGCTTCTTATTCTCCTGCTTATTCTCCTGCACTCGATCCTCATCTGACTTGCGTCTGCCGCCGTAGATGACACCACCCACGCGCTTCCTTTCCTTTTCATACAACGCAAGATCGGGGGCATATTCATGAAGTCGAGCAGCTGCTGCCTCTTTTGACTTGCGGCTACTGGTCGACGACGGGGTCTCGTTTTCCTTGCCCTCGGACATGATCCGAGTTCGTGCCGGTGTCTGGATAGGCCGACGCTTCCCATTGGCTTGCGGGGTACCGTGAGAGTCGTCTGAGACATCTTCGTCGATCTTCCGCTTCTTTTCGGCGGGCGGCTGCCCAGAAACCGCGTTCTGGGGCTTGCTCTGCATCGCGCGCCGTGGGCTTTGAGCTGCGGTCTCTCCAGATGGGAAAAACACTTGTTCCAAAACAGTGCGGTCTAGTGGGGTCTGGCCTGCGACTTCGCCAAGGTTGGTTCGCAGAGGGAAGTGGCTGTAACGTGGATTCGAAGCTGGCTGCAGCTTCCATTTCGCATAACTGTCCTCCAACCACAAGTGGTTGACGACTTCTAGGCCCCATTCCTTCGCCGCATTGCATTTTTCGCTTGTTCCATGAGCCGTAATCAAATGGGTGTTTTCCTGCTTCAAGGTTTTGGTGCACTCTGCACCCGATGCTGCAATCAAATTCTCTAAGTAGATTCGAGCCTCGCCAACATAGTTCGACAAACTGATCTTAAACCCTTCAAAGCCGGGAATGCCTGTGCGAGAAACTGGGTAGTGCAGTAGTCGTCTGAGGGGCGAAGTGTATGTGTTGAACGTCATAAGACGGTAGAGCCATGCGAGGTTTCCAACGTCTATGTGTAGCCGTGAGGCCGTACGGTATGCAAAGCCTTCCCGATAACGACAGATCAACATGTCTGCATCATCGACATTCGATGTCATTTTGGCACCGCCTTGTTCAAGAACAGCCTGGATAGATTCCTGCAGGTGCGGGCCAATTTTAAGATCCGGAGATAGCATAATATGTTTGCCCTCAAAGATACTGCGATGGCCTGATGCATGCGCCGAACTTGATGGCGGAGGAAGCTTAGAAGGATCTGTTGTCGATGCGCCGACCAAATCTTTATTCTCTTGCCATTGAATTGGAGTATCAGGACCGACACGCAATATCTCAGGGTCTGGAAGTGTGTATGGACGTTCGTCAATTCGTCGACCAAGTTTAAGGCAGTCGTCAAACCTGTGCTCGGTCAGCGCATGCCTCTGACACTTGTGCATTTAAACTCACCAGTGCGGTAGTACAACCTTCACACTCAATCGCTTGGCCTTAACGATGCGCGCCTTGTCAGAATCGGCCGTGAGATCCACCAGGTGAGTAACCATTTGAGAAACTCTTGGGGCATACAATCCACCCTTCGCAACCACTCCACCTATGATGGCATCTTTGTCTCCCTCGGGGATATCGCCGCATGTAACAACGACGTCGTTCATGAACAAACGCGGGTCAGGGCTGTACTGGCGAGGATTTGCCAGTTTTCTCTTCGTCAATGAGACATTCACCCATTGTGGCTTCACCACGGGAATCAGCGCATCGCAAGCAGTATCGTAGGCTTCGAAGTCAATCGTAGTCGAGATTAGATGGCTGTACTTGGCCACATCGGGTACTTCGGCACCTGGTTGAACGATTGAAGGCTCGCCGCCATTTTGCTCGAGAGTTGTTGCGAGCTAGGCGAAGATTCCATGTCAGTCCCAGGCAGGCTGCACTCGTCGCGGGCAAATACATACCTGCTCCGCGTAATCTGTTGTGAGATCTTTGGAGCATACAATGCAGATACAACACTGCTCGAAGAGTCTCGACTCTCCGTTCTCGCTTGCCATGGCCAAAAGATAAAGATGGAGAATGCGATCCGAGACTGGGATGTTGATTGGAAATATTCAAAGTCGCATCCGCAAAAGGACGCGCTCACGCGTGTCAGGAACGCCGAATCACGTGAACTCCGGCGCGCGGGGATTGGACCTGTCGAGTGGAAAAAGATTCAGCAGGGTATGGAGAGTGCAGTCGAATATTGTTCGTATAAACTGACATAGAAATGCTACGTTGTTTCTCCTGCCTGTTCTATGCCATGACAATAGAAATTACTCGCGATGAAACCCCGCCGCTCATCTACACAACCGACCTTTTCTGGAGATATGGTGAGATTACACGTATGAATCACTTGACTTGCTAAATATCAACTTCCGCAATGATATCACAAGAAAAATAGGTACGCATGCATCAGCCGCTAGTTATGTATATACGAATGAACATGTAGACCGGGGAATATCAACAATTAAAAAAAACCAGGGCTAACAACTGGCCCAGACCTCCCACAAGCTAGATGCATAAAGGAAAGGCAACGAGAAAAAGGGATCAAGCCGCCATCGTCAAAACATACGAAGTAATACTGTCCATGCGCTCAGTCGTCAACTTCAAGCTAACAGTCAACAGCTCACGAGCAATACGCGGCTCCTTCTCCTGCATGACCTTCCACTGCTCCACAGTCAGACACCAAGCCACACAATCGCGCTCAGCCTTGACCGTCGCCGTGCGGCGCGTGTCACTGAAGAAAGGCAGCTCGCCACACGGTCGACCAGCGACAATGAGCTCGAAGTAGCAGCCCTGTGGGAGATCGTAACCGGCGCGCAGCATGCCAGACTCGAGGAGATAGAAAGCGCGCGGGGCGTCGCCTTCGTGATACAGGACTGTGCCGGCTGGGTAGTATTCGCGGCAGAAGTAGGCGCAGGCGGGGAACCAGAAGTCTTCGTTTTGGGTTGAGAGACCTTGGAACGTTTGGAGTAGAAGAGGGAGGGGTTGGCGCATGGCGGACCAGGCGGGGGAGACCATCATTGTTGTTCCGTGGGCTTGGATCGTTGAGGTTGCTACTCGCTGTAGGTGTTGACGGCGGGGTGAGCCGACGATGTTGTCGGCTAAGGTGGAGGGTTGAGATCCTGAGGGCACGGGAAGGGGGATGGGCTCTTGGAGAGGCTCGGAGTTGGCGGTTGGGTCGATGGGTGTGGAGAGTGCCTCCTGACGGCTGTAGAAGACCTTTAGGTAGTCGTTCTCGCAGTACTCAAGGGCTGAGTTGAGGTCTTCGAATATGGGGACACCGGACTCTGATTCGAAAAGGCCGACGTTTTCCAGACACTTGCCAACGTCGCCTTCGATATTCAAGCCGGAAATTGCTGTCTGTACGTTACGCTTTTGTAAAACGCGGTTGATGCGGGTGAAGGCTTCTGCCGCCGAGAAGTCGAGTCCGTAGACCCGAGAGAAGTCGAGAATGAGGAATCGAATGGGGCGTTGGTCGAAAGCCTCATCCTCGATCAGGCCGCGCATGGTATTCTCGACATTGACGATTGTTCCGAAGAAAAGATATCCACCGAGCTTCATGATCTTGGTCTGTTGCCCGGCCTCGCGCAGAAATTGTTGTTGGATAGGAGGGCGTCTGACCGTCGATCCGGCGACTTCACCCGAGTATGTTGCTCGAATGGCGGATTTGCGAGACGTCTGAACCACGAAGTTCACGCAGGCCAGAATGATACCAACAAAGATTCCTACCACAAAATCCCAAGCGCCCATGGTAACGACAATAATAACGACGGTTAAATATTCAAGCTGAGTGAGTTTTCCCCAAGTGTCCCCCAAGGCCTCCTGCAGAAGCTCAATGCCCAACAAAAAGATCAAGGCGCCAACGACCATGATGGGGATGTAACCGATGATGACGGGGCCGATGACCATGACTCCTGCGGTGGCTGCGGCCAACATCAGACCAGCTAACCGAGATGATCCACCACTTGCAATGAAGAGCAGACTGTTGGTGTAGACAAGGTAGTTCTGAATGCTTCCCGCGAAGCCTGAAAGCGCATTCGTCACACCATGTGCCACAAGCTCCCTGTCAACATTAAGGTTGTCCTCGCCGGTGGATATGCCGAGAGCAGGTACATTTATAGGCACATGAAGAACACCAAAGAAGGTCAAAGCGAACATGGCGGGAATCGTTTCGCTGAACGCAGTCCAGTTGACCGCCGAGAGATCTGTCACAAATCTGTAAGACATTGTACGAGAGTCCAAAAGCCAAGTAACTTACCATAAAGAGTATAGAAATGATACCAAGGGTTGTTAGAAGAAGGGACATCAAAGACCCATCCATTGTGGCGCAGAGCGTCCATAGGTATCCTAGCGCTTAGAACGACGATGTAGAATACTACAGCAACAGCAATAAAATAGCCGCCAACCAGGAAATTCGAGCGGACAAAACGTTTCAGAACAAGAAGACCAATTGCAAGGGACAGGGGAACGATCCAAAGGGGGAAAGTGTCCAGGTGGAAGAGTTTCTGGACCGTAGGAATGTTATACTCAAGACTCCCGGGAAGCCGGGCTGAAACCTCCATTCCGGTCTGTAGCAGGAAGTAGCCCACACCACCGATGCACCCAATGAGAATATGGCGAGGGAAGAAGCCAATGAGCGAGCCCAGCCCGCAGACACCCATCAAGAAGAACACCAAGCCGGTGAGGATAGAGCTGACAGAGAAGGCCAGAATAGTTGTCGCAATCACGGACTTTGGGTTGTCCTTGCCAATTGAATTCATGATGGTGAAAGCCATCTGGTGGAAAAATGGTACTACTTCGATCATTTCACTTCCTATCCCTCCTTTAAAGATCGAGCCTCCACACGAGAATACCACCTGGGAAATGATGGTACTGACATAGAACATGGAAATACCGTCAGTTCCCAGATGAGCAAACAGAGGTTCTCCCAGAGGGAACAAGATCATTCCATATGATAAGGCATCAAGAATATTGAGAAGAAGTCCCAGCACCACAGCAGGGACCAAACTGGTAGGGTATACCACGGCCTCTCTCCATATGGCTCGTTTATCCCATGACTTCGGATTTGATAGCGTCCGAGAGTAGTGAGCCACAGATGATATTCCTTTGGTTAGAATATTTGGAGACCGTTTGACGGCCGCCCTCTGGCTCTCGGCGTCGCCTGCAGTTCCATAATGTTGTGTCGATTTGGATCGCGGCTTTGATAATAACGAGGTGCGTTCAGTGTCTTCCTCTGGTTCAGCATATTCCGTCGGTGGCGGCGGGAATGGTATCTCATCAGTTCCAGGTTGCTTGACTTGGTCTTCGACCGTATGCGACGATGGACGGCGAATCATCTCTGTCAAGGCCGAAGAGGCTGAAGCAGAGGCAGGGTCAACAGCGGCATATTCCGGCTCTGACAATGCCTCTCCAAGGGCAGTTTGCGAGCTTGTAGCCTCATCCCGGGGTGGACCTGCAGAACTCTGGCTGCCGTGGAATATATCAAGACTGGGAGGTAAGCCAGGTCCGTCTCTCAAGAGTGATTTCTTATTCAGCGAAAGGCCGTAAGTAGCGAGTTCTGCAGTCTGGTCACGCAGACCGTCTGAAGCATAATGGGCGGTATCTGAGACAGATTTCTGTGGTCAGTAAAAATCGCGCGGATCCCTCAACGGTACATTATGCACAGTGACCCACCCATATTACTATTGAAGGACCGGTGGTAGAACGAGCGATTTGGTGTTCTTGTCGTTGAGCCATTGTAACTGGAAGCTTCAGTCCCCATTGGTCCGGGAGAGCTGCCCAAGTTTGCTTGTTCCACGAGCGACTCTGACGGGGCGTTACCTTGATTGTCGCGATCAAACATCAGGTTGCGTGACAGCGCTGATGCGCGAGAGTCACGACGCCCACGAGGTTGTAGAACACCCATAACCTGTCGCAAAATTGCCAGTCTAACCAGTCAATGGGCACAGATCGAGGAAGTCAAGAAATTCGGAAGATAACCGGGGCCACTAGCGCATTGGGTGGCCGTTGGAACAAACAGATGACGCAATCGAGGTGAGCATGACTTGCAGAGCAGGGAGTTTTAGGAATATATATGTATGTCAGAGAATCAAATGGCAGATCACAGCACGAATATGAATTAGCACAAGATAGAAAAGCAGGCGCGAGGTATCGGAGGTTTTGACTAAAGGTAAAGGTCTCTTATCTCCTCCCAAGACTAACAATCGGGCTAAACCACATCCGGACTGATCCAGATGGAGATAAAAAAAAAGTCTCCGCGATGGGAACGACATTGACTGTCTACATCTACACAACCTACAGTGATATCTATAGCTGCCAATCTTGTCTCTTCATACTAACTATACATTGAGATTAACCCGAGTCTCGTAAACAAATTGAGCTAATGACAGCAAGCTTACACTGAGTTTATCGATGTTGGATGCTGTACGATCGGCATTGGCGCTCATGCAGCCCAAGCCTTGTTATTTCCTTGCATAACGGCGCCATAACCCAATGACATTGAAGGTCAAATTTGCCGATATTTGCCTAAAAATCTGCTTGGCTTCAATTTACCTACCTTATTTTTAGGTAATTGCTGCTCGTTTTTTACAAAATAATTGCCTGGACACTTATGCCTACAATCGATCTATCAAAATGGGCCATTCTAGAACACATAGCCGAGTTGACTAGCGGGTTGAGCAAATGAAATGGAAAAAGAGACTCATGTCACACCATTGCAATGCAGGAAATCATCATTTCGGCTGTTAGGTCTAGACACGCTAACTGCCGGGGTATCTCAAAGTAAATGGTCCCTCCACAAAACCCACCGTAGACATTCAACGCCAGTTCATGTTTCTTGTACTCGTGTAGAACCTGAAAAAAGCCAGGTACCCCCGGCTCAAACTCATGTCAATCGCTCCAGGAATCCCTGGGCAATAAGCCGCTCGACATCACCCTGCCGAACATACAATTGACTGTTCCTGGTCAAGTTGATCACACTGAAACCCCCGGATTAGCTACTGTCAAGTTCCCGAACAATGCCAGAAAAGAACACATACCCATATTCTGTCTGAATTTCCCCAGCATCCTTCAACACCCGTACATCAATAAACAAGTCCTTCGGCGGTTCCAATGTCCCCGTCAAATCAACATCTGTCCATTGCCCCTTATACGCAGCAAGCATGTCCCCGTATTGACGGAAATACTCTTCCTCCTCGGGACTCAGCGAGCTGTGCCCGCTAACCCCAAGAGCCGTGTGCTGAGGCGCCCCACTCTCGTCGGACGGCTGCTGCTGCTCCAGGATATCCACGCCAGTCCAGCACAGCTCTTCCAGCTTCTCGGTGCGCACACGGTGGTATGCGAGCAGGCAGCGCTTGTTCCGGCGCATGCACAGATGGTCGACTAGCAGGGCGCACGCGATAGCTGGGTCTGCGGAGGGGTTGAACCCGCCCTCGAAGGGCTCTAGGAGGCGGGTGACATCGCGGTCGAGATCGCGGACTTCGCGAGTCACTGCGCGGACGATCTCGGTTTGGTAAGGGGGGAGGTGGGCGAGGGATTGGGTGCGTTTGGCGTGTTGGACCTATCGCGTTGGAGGTGTTGGTCAGCTGGAGGTGTCTTTTTCTTTGGTCTTTTGGTCTGAGGAAATTGGTGGCTTTGTTTAGGATTTCTGGAGTAGTAATGGCAGTATAACCATCTGTTCCACGTACCAATTTGTTGCCGAGTTCGCCGTACATCGTGGCCACGCGGTCGGGGTCCTGGTGAGGGACGCGACTTTGATCCATTTCGGCCAGCGCCAAGATCGGCTCTTAGTCAGGTGGAGTGATCGGCGGTACCAGTTTGAAGTATGGAGTTGTTACTTTCTGAACTAAGATCTTCCAAGGTGGGATCTCTGGAAAAGCAAGTTGACAAGTGACTAGAAAACACCGGATTACATTGGATGATGTGTGGCTTTGAAGTGGCACAAGAAGCAAATTTGAAGGAAAACGACCTTGAGAAGAAAGCTTGGAAGGAGCACAATGGCTTCAACTCTAGACGAATTAGCATCTGTGAGTGCTTCGTGAGATTATACATTCGCAACAGTGATCCAACCATTCGCATTGCTTCTAATACTGCATAGAGGCCCTCATTTGGTTGTACTGGGCCTGTGTAATCGGCTCGTACTTGGCAGCACCTCCAACACATGGGATACATTCAATCATAGCGTCAGGGTCCGGTGCCATGAAATACGGGATAGAGAAACGTCTACGGGTCATACGATCATTCCCCTCAAATCTATCAGGAAGAGGTGGCAAAGTGACTCGATGGCTGGTCGACCTCAAGAGATCTATACAAGTCAGCGCCTGCGAGCAAACCAGGATCAGACGACAAACCATTACTCCACCTCTGCAAGAGATCCCCGACGTTCATCACAATTGCATTTTTGATAGGCGTTGCAGGGATAAAGGTCCCAGGCGAGGATATATCCTCTACTCCCAACCCACCACAATCATCCTGAAACAACATGGTGATTGAGCTCCAGTCGGTATGTGCTGGGCATCTGGCTGCACGTTCTCTCTCAATTGCTTCTGCCGGTATAGGCGGATAGTGTAGTAGACGCAGTTGGTTGTTGTGTCCCGAGTGTTTCTCGAGCAGATAGTTCTCGTCTAGCTCCAGGCCAACCGCAAGCGCTTGTAGGATGTCCCCTCCGACACGGGAACATTCCCAGTAGAAGCGGCACATGAAGTCACGGAACCCCGGGAGACTGTCTTCTGGCAGCCATTGATTAGGCTGGGTGATGTTCTCATCGCTCCCTATATCATAACTCTCCTGCGGCACGTCAGTAAAGCCATAACTATACACATAAGCAAGAATGGGTACTAATTGAGACCTAGGCATGAGAGATTATGGACAGACACAGCGGGTTCTCACTTTAATATCCGCTACCTCCCTTAGCTGGTCCACTCTTTTTTCATCGTCACCGCTACTCATAGCCTGTGACACCTTCTCCAGTCCGGGCCAAGAGTACCCTCTGTGAATTGCCCAACCCTCTGGATGAGGCGCTTTGAGTTTCTCCTCTTGTGGCAGCTCGAAGAACCGCTTCGACCAGTCAAGTGCCTCGTCTAACATCGACTCCGACAGTGAGTGGTTGACGATGTACACAAACCCCACCTTTTTACAAGCAGCGACGATTTCCTGCGCGATTCACTGACGGCTGAACTCCGTAGCCCAGCCAGAAAAATCCACGACAGGAATTTTGGGGGACTGGACAAAAGCCATGACACGTTGGGGTTATTCTTGTAAGGTTGTAATGGTCAAGAAACAAATTTTCTATACTGAAAAATAGAGATGAGACACTGGCTGGAGAGGGAAAAAAAAAGGGAAATATCCGATGGAGGTGAAACCCCCTCACATCTCAGACACTGGTTTCTGGATCAGTGGAGGAATGATATATTTGTGTAATGCTTTTGAGGAAATTGCACATGCTAATCATTAGCAATGGGAAGTGTTTCCCAGGAATCATTGATACAAGGGATACCTCGTATGTACATCGTGAAGATGCAGAGAAATGACCTTGTGACTTTGCAGATTGGACTTTGGGCCCAGAGGGTCGGGCTGCGACTCGTTGCTAGGGCGAAGACCCCAGTGGAGATTTGTGACCTACATCATCGCTCTTCGAACTTTGACCTTTTCTAGAAACACTCGAAGCTCTGATTCAAATTTCGACAGACAGCGTCTTGGTACCTGAGTACGTATGTTCAATTTCTGAGTCTTCAATTATCTCACTCGCGACCGATGGGAGCTAATCTTACTCCTTCGAGTAGTTTGTTGACATCCGAGCCCACCCTCAGATAACGCCCCCCAACGACGAAACGAAGCATGAGAATACCCCAGAACACTTAAATTTCATAAATCAACTGAACTCTCGAGTCAATCCCCCGAAACCGACCGACCCAACCCCGCCGCAGACCCCGAGAATGCGGGCTTCCAGGTGGATCTGGATTGCAGCCACATTCCTCACTTCAACGGTGCACTCGATAGAAACGGCACCCTTCACCCCCGCCGAAGAAGCCACAGCCAACAAACGAGCCTTTGAAATCCTCCAAATTCTCAAACGAGCAGACAACAACTGCCCAAGCGGCTTCAATCCCTGCAGCGAGCTGGGCAACGCCAACGCCTGCTGTAAGCAAGGCACAAAGTGTTCGCGCGATGCAGCCGACAACATCGCCTGCTGCGCAATTGGCGCAAGCTGCACCGGCAGTCTGACCGGCACAAAGACGACCGGTACGGGTACCAGATTCATGTTCCCCAATACCGCAACCGCGACCGCCACCACCGATGGCGGAGCTGCGTCCATCACCGGGTCGACGCTAGACGGTGCGTACCCATTTGTGGTTGTGCCGACGGCTTTTAAGAACCCCGAGTCTTGTTCGTCCTACTACTCTCTGTGCCAATCTGAGTACCAGCAGTGCACGGGTGCACTGTTGGGCCGCTACGGAGTTACGATTGGCGGTCAAGGAGTGGGCAAGACGGTTCAGGCTGTCACCGCTGCGTCGCAGGCGACTTCTATTTGCTCGAGCTTGAGTGCAGAGGCTTGTCATGGCCTCTATTTGGGATATTGTTCTAGTGTTGCGACGCAGACTGCCGATGCGGATGCTGATGGGAATGATGCCTCGCCTGGGCGGATGTCGAGTCTACATGACTTGGCCCTCGGACTGGTAGTTGGGGTTGCGGGAATGTTTATATGATTCACGGTTGGAATGACATGTTTGGATGAATCTTTTTGTATATTCTTTTTTTCCCTGTGCATTTTTCTATCGTCTTGGGCAGTCAGAGATGTCTTGGGTCTACTATAAATCTCAACACTTGGTGCTATGCCTAGGAGTTCTTTCTTGGTAAACATGCTTAGAGCGCAGTTGGAGCTTTGCCCGGCCCATCTATGCAATTGGTGCATAGAAGCTAAACTTGCCAGTTGGGTCGTATTTTCTCTTCAAATCTCGCAGACGCTGCTGGCGCCACTGCTCGCTGCCGTAAAGCTGCTGCGGTGTCTCATCTCCATGGGCATAGTTGACATAGGCGTGGATGTCCTTGCGACCACTGGCTTCAAAGAGAATTCCACGAAGCTTATTGCCCAAATCAGTCGCTTTGCGCTCAACTGTTTCACCGGCAGGCATGTAGTTAATGAGGGGGGCAGCAAGAATATTCTCCTCTCTGAAAGCAAAAGCACTCGAGCTACTTGGAATTCCATGCACGCCGGCGAAGGAATAACCCTCGAACATAAAAATGGGATTGTTGAAGGCAGATGATCCACGGACTGCAGGTGCGTAGACATCCCATGCCTTCTTTTGGGCTGATGCATCGTATGATTCCAGGTAGATGGGGAAACGGGGGTTAGCCATCCCAGTCTTCTGACATGGCGAGGAGTTGAGGGCAACGCTGGTCCATGAAGCGAGGTCTTTGTATGTACCTGCCTGAGATTCAATGGAAAGTGGTCCTATATTGTGGAAAGACTTGGTGTAAATCGAGTCGATAGCAGTTGCTCCCTCCTGAATGATATAAAATACAATAACAGGGGAGTCGGGGTCGACTTCGGGGATGTTCATCCAGTAAGACCAGTTCATGATGTCTGCGGGCTGGGTACCATTCTTCACAAGGTGCTCGTTGGCAGCTTGATATATTGCCTCAACCTTATTGCCACTGAATATAAGTGTTTCAATAGCCCAGTCATGGTGCTCGATATCGTATATTTTGGTGGTCACAGAAGTCACAATGCCAAAGTTGTGACCGGCACCCTTCATCGCCCACCAAAGGTCGGAGGTTGTATCGATATGCTTAATTGTACCGTCGGCAAGGACGACATTCATCGCAACAAACTGGTCGGAGACAAGTCCGCGGTGTCCTTGCAGCCATCCATGTCCGCCGCCAAGTCCCGGTCCCAGAAGACTGACACATTCACATGTTCCGGTGACTGTCTGCTTTCCTGTAGCCCAAAGCTCGTCAATCACAACTTTGGACATGGTACCGCCCCCGATCGTGGCTGTCTTCCCATCTGCTGCCACTTTGACGCCGCTCAGCTGGTTTAGGGAGATTCCGACGCCATGGTCCATCTTTCCCAGAGAAACAAGGGCTCCGTGGAGACCGTTATATGTCAGAAAAGGCAGGTCCTTCTTGTTGGCAAATCTTACCTGAAAGTCCACATTAGTATCTTGTCGTCCACCATGCGGCATATACAGAAAGCAAACAGGTTATCTCACGGTCTCAGCAACATCATTCTCAGTGCCAGGCACAACAATAACATTCACCTTGCAAAGCAGACCACCGCGTTGTGGCGTCCTTGAATCCACTTGACCCCGGGAAATACACCTTTGCGGAGCTTGAAAGCTGTTCCGCGAGCGCTCTCAAGTCGGCATCACCTCGTGGACAATAACCCCCTTCGATATAGTTGCAGGCGCTGGGCAGACAGGCAACAGAGAAAGCCCAAGCCGCGACGGCCGTGACTAACTCCAGTCTAAGACGATGCATTATGCCAAAGAGAATACTCGGAGTCTATAAGACGCGAGAAAGAGCGAAATCTGAATACCAACCTAGCTCACATTTGATGTTACAAAGACGTCAGAAAAGCAGGGGATCAAAAGCAGGGGATAGGATGAGCACCTATGTAAGCATCCCTGTCAGTCCTGCCATGCGCAACTTCCGAAGAGTTATTTATTACGTGCGATTTATGCGACAGGTAAATTTGTGCTAGACTTAGTTCGATTAGTCTTTTGTGATGCAGTCCCCGAAACATCAATGGCATTGTCATAGACAACAAGGTGTTGTTGCCCTAGTTCTTGAATGGTGGACGGTACTCTAGCGCGGCTCTCTGATTGCCTGCGAATTCATATATTTGTCCATGATGCACTCCATGAAAGGCTTCGCGTTATGTGCATCAATTTCTCGCTGTCGGAGATTGCACGGACAGGAAGGACCAGCTGACTCTCCCCTGTAACATGCAGGGTTTAGCTTGGTGAGGTGACATCGTACCTGCGCTATCGTCCCTAGGCTACCCTAATAAGCGCAATCGTTTGATCCGGAGCATTAAGCTCCACTGTGGCGTCCGGACATCGGCACGGACGTGCTTCGCTGCATCATCATCATTGGGCCTAAGAATCCACGATTCAGTCTGGCTCCGATACAACGCGACCCACTACCCGAAGGGTAATCCTCTTGAGTGTTCGCTATGGGTAAATGATAAAACCAAATAAGTCTCCAGGTTATCTTTCCTCACTGGTCTTGATTCGATTGGTCTGAATGTTTAATCAGAGCTGGGATCTGCTAGGTTGAGATATTTTTCTATCACGCATGTAATAGATACCCAAGCTGAGGCAGACACATTGAACAGACACACAATTTGGGGCCCCCTCGCCATGGGCCTGGAATGTCCAATTCCATAACATTGCATAAAGAGACGAGAGTCCCGTTCCCGTCAGCGACAGTCATGAAACATCATTATGTCGGATTCTGCAAGCGCCTGACCATGCAGTTAGAATTAACAACCATAATCACAAAAGTGGTTGGGGATTGTTCGATGATTTATTGATTCGCTCATCTCGGAATCGACAGATTCTCACACACTCGTTGGTAATGAGACACCTGATCGCTATAAAGTAAGCTTGTAGGTCTGGCTGTGGCCTTGATGTGAGCTGATCTGAACTACAAAACGGGAATATCAATCGTGAGGCGAGTTGCGATGGAGATGGATGACGAGAGGTGCAATTTGAGTACAATTGAACAACCTTGGAACACCCAGAGTTTTATAGTCTCAGGAACAACCTTGGAACACACTTTTCCAGAAAGCAGTGCTCCGCAATCCAAAGGTGACACCACAATTAGGCCAATAAGATTAAACAAATTTGACCCACCATGGCTAAGGTTCCTGGAAAGACCCCCGACCCGCTCGTTGCCGTGCGGGCACGTGAAGCGCTAACGCTATATAGAAGGAAGCCCACCCAAATGCAATCGAATCTCCAATTTGAACGTGAAGGAAGAAAAGGAAAATGGTAGTTTCTCTTTGATTGAGCGTGTCATCTTTAGTGCAGGGGCCATGCCAATTTTCTCTGTATATTTTCACTTAGCTATATGCCTCGAGAGGCGAAAGGGGATCCCTTAAAGTTCAACATAAGTTCACTTTTGAGAGGAAAGGAGACCGCCTACAGACAGGTATCCCCGACCGCGCCTGCCTTCTACCTAAGATTGTCACTCAATCTTGCTTGTCAAAACAACCTTCAAGTTGGAAGGTACGCCTACAACGTAGAGTGCACCTTCGAGAGCGAGATCACCTGATCTGGTGACGTTCGGCTTCGCCGTCGGCGCCTTTTCAGCGACCAAAACAATTTGAATACGCTCAACTCTACCTCAAAAGTCATCCCGTTCTCTCTTCGATATTCCGATTACCATCCCAACAGACGCTCTTCTTCTTCCCTCAGACTATGTTCTCTTCGCTTCTACGATCTCTCCCCAAGCTCGGGCGGAGATGGAAACCCCTCGATTTCTCCAACCCAAACTTTGTCCGGATACCTGAGTGGCACAAGATTGAAGAGGAGACTCTCCCAGACTATATCGCCTCGCAGTATTATCCAATTCGGATCGGAGAAGTCATCAAGGAGCGGTATCAAGTCATCGGTAAACTGGGATTTGGGTCTACCTCAACTGTGTGGCTTGCACGGGACATGGAGTGAGATTCCTCATGATTTTATAACTTGGCTTATTAGAGATACTTATACACCAATATCATAGTGACCGGCGTTATATTATGCTTAAAATCTTCGTCTAGGCTTCGTCTATAGGCTTCGTCTATAGGCCAACAAGTGGACAACGAGCTCAATATATATAAATACATAGAGCAGTGTCCAACGGCCCATCCCGGTCGCGACGTGATAAGAACGTTACTTGATACATTCTATATCGACGGGCCTCAGGACAAGCATCGATGCCTTGTGCATCACCCGTTATGGGAAAGTGTTTTGGCTTTCTTACGCCGTAACCCGGTAGAGAGACTACCCTCACCAGTCATCGCAGTCGTTCTTCATCGCCTATTTCTAGCAATGGATTTTCTTTATACAGAGTGTCATATTGCACACACTGGTTCGTGGCCCCGTTTATCACCTCCGGCCTCTATAATTTCCTTACTCATTTCCCCACTAGATATCAAGGCTGATAACATTATGTTCGGAATCAAGGATGATTCAGTCTTCACTGACTTTGAAGGGTACGAACTTCAGAAACCTGTTCCAAGGAAAGAGGTAGACGCAGACGGGAGAACAATCTACATGTCCCAGGAACTCAAAATACCCAAACAAGTCAGCTCCCCAATCCTTTGCGATTTTGGTTCGGCCATACACGGTGATCGGTACCATTCGGTATTCATTCAACCTCAGATCTACCGAGCACCTGAGGTGATTTTGGGCGTTCCATGGACGTTTAGCGCCGATATATGGAATGTGGGATGCATGGTAAGACTAACAGCTAGATCATGATCTGATAATCGCTAATAGCCATGTTATAGATTTGGGATATATACGAAGGCGGTTCCTTATTTACAGGCCAAGACCCCGAATTTGAAAGATACCGGAGCCGAGCCCATCTTGCCGAGATAATCAATCTTCTCGGCCCCCCGCCTCCTAGCCTTCTTACCCAAGGGGAGCTGAAAGACAAATTCTTTTCGAGTGAAGGCAAGTATCTTATTCTTAGAGTACATGGTGAATTTCGGCATCCAGGTCCACTAACTAGGTCACTCCAGGCGATTTCCTGAATCCGGATTTACTGACGGGTTTAGTACCGCTTGAGCAGAGGGAAACTACTCTCGACGGAAAAGCGGAGAGAGAATCTTTTCTGCGTTTTATGCGCAAAATGCTACAATGGGAGCCCGGTAAGCGTAGCTCAGCCAAGGAGCTAGCGGAAGACGAATGGATACATAGCCATATGTAAATCAATGTAAACATAGCTATATTTAGATTTAGGGGATTGGTACAGGGACCCCCCTTCCGTAATGGGACCAGATTTATTCTTCTTGCCTTTCCTTCTTAGGGTTACTATAACTGGTACTTCTCTAGGTAGTCGTACTGTAATAATCAACGGCGTGGTGGGAGATCGTAACAATTACTACAAGGAGCGATTGGCAACGAGCTGGGGAATCACTCACGAAGTACCGGTCAAAAATAAAAGTGGGGAGTAACAATAGATCAGAGGAGCCAATGTGCTGGAGTGCGCATTGTTGGTATGTAGAATGTTCAGCTTTATTGGCTAATATGTTCATGGAAGAAAGACTCTGATAAGCTGCGGGGAGCGAAGGTACATAAAGACCATGGTGGACTAAGCACTGTCTTTTTTCGAAATTCAAGTCAGATCGTGAAAGACCTGAGGACCTCAACCCGTGTCCAAGAGGATCGCCAGCAGCCTATGTGTAGCGGCACATGAAACAGGCTCCGATAACGAGAGACTGGCCTGGGAGTGACCGGGGACTTGAGTCATTCACATCACTGGAATTGAACATGCTATTCATCCTGTCTTTCATTGTTAGTAGTCGTTCAAGCGACAATTTTGACAACATGTGGTCATGAGTTGTTGGAGACAGTTCCAAGTCAACGAAACTTAAATGAGGTGTCCAAGAAGCCAGTGGCATGAGCGATTAGAACTCCTATACCGTGACTAGGGACACATACACTGTAAAATATTTTCCCCAGAGGGGCGCCAAATTCCCGAGCAGATGGACACTGTCTTTCACTCCTTTTGGAGGGTATAGATCCTTTAGAGTGAATGGAGCGCTCAAGGGGGATTCTTTTTGGAAACACGAGGTTCTCATACCCGATAGGCAGGATGTCAGAGAGCCATTTCCGTACTTAACTGCAGGTCGATCGGATCTTCATGGCCTTCGAAGGATTGGGCAGTTGCAGTTCATTGTTGGGCTGCCATTGGTGGCACGGAATATAACGGTTATTACCACGATATCCATGCCTCTGTTTGGCGATCATGTTCTTTGGGCTGTCCAAGGTACATGTATACACGAATGGATTGTATTCCTCTCTTTCATATCAAAAGAGTCTTGACATGTTTTATGGCTCATAGGATTTCTGAAATGGCGGTGTTTGGCTGCCACGCGGGGTGGGGAAACTTGCATTCAACCCGTCGATCGCTTCTGACAGTATGCAGGAGAAAAAGCAAGGCACAGCTTATTATTCCAGGTGAAAAAAACAATGTCTGGCAAATTAGAATCAAACAAAATGTGTTTAATTCGAAACCCAACCTCCAAATTAAAAGTCTTAGGGGTGGGTTAGGCGATTGGTAGGAAATCGGGTGGTTGGGTTTTTGGAGAGGCTGGGAGAGACCCTCTGTGTAGCTGG
The DNA here is from genome assembly GCA_030762825.1 of Penicillium turbatum. NCBI lineage: Eukaryota > Fungi > Ascomycota > Eurotiomycetes > Eurotiales > Aspergillaceae > Penicillium > Penicillium turbatum. Next base: position 1,257,076 of record JAUJYX010000014.1, read on the forward strand.
CACAACAAACCTGGCGCTTCTCTTCTTTTCTCTCATTCCTCTCTGTCCTTTGTCTACTACATTCCATTGATCTCTTGATCTCTTAAGATCCGAAGAATCTGAGATCTCTGTTTACTTGTGTTGATCCACAGAAGCAGATCGCTCACTGAAGTATACAGACCGGGTGAAACAAGACCACTAGTGCTGGGAAACTCTACAGTCTAGCAGAAATACCAGACTATCCGACTTGACTGATCTTACCGTACACTGGGTCTCGGCGAGTATTGCGTCGCTCTTTGTTTGCGATGCGGTCTTTCACCGTCCTACCGGTGCTCTCCACACTTGTCTTACTCCTCAACTACTCGCTACACACTACCGCAACCCCGCTCGGATTAGAAGCCAACGTCCTCGAAAACCAACTTGAAAAGCGCTGTGAGAATCCCTGCGGCTACAACAGCTGGCTCTGCTGTGAGTCCGGTCAGACATGCAGTACCAACAGCGCCCAAGAAGCCATCTGTGTGGATGGCAGTGGTAGCGGTAGCGGTGGAGGTTATCAATATTATACCACTACCATCGTGGTCACCAATACCGATCTGGAGACCATTACCTCTGTATGGAGCAGCCAAATCGCGGCGGCCACAAGCACCGGTACCTGCAGACTCGACCTTGGCGAGGTCAAGTGCGGCACAACGTGTTGTGAGGCAGCGCAGGAGTGCGTGGAGGGCCAGTGTGTTGCTGAAAGCTCTTCAGTGGCAGTGACTGCCACAGGAACAGATGCAGAAGCCACGCCACCCGTGCGAGGCACGAGCAATGGAGCAAGCACCGTTACAGAAACCTCGGCACCCACCACCACAGAAGGATTTACAGCGCCTGTTGGAACGGACGGCGCAGAATTGATTGGAGCCCATGCCGCACACAGCGGGGGAGGATTGAGCGGCGGCGCCATCGCAGGAATTGTCATTGGCAGTATCGCCGGTGCGTTCTTGTTGTTCCTGCTTTGCGCCTGCATGTGCTTCAAGGGCATCCTGGACACTTTCCTTGCAGCACTCGGTATCGGCGGAAAGCGCCGGAGAAAAGACACAACTTATGTCGAAGAGCGCCATTCTCATCACTCGCACGGTAGTCGGCCTCCACCTCCTGCTCCGGCACGGCGTACGTGGTTCGGAGCCAAACCACCAGCGGGAGACAGTGAGGTCAGCGAAAAGGAGTCTAAATGGGGCTGGGGCACGATTGCCATCATCCTCGGTGCCCTTGCTCTGTGCTTGGGATTGAAGAGAAAGAGAGAAAGAGAGCATGACGACGATAAGACCGAGTCCTCCTACCCAAGCTCGTATTATTACTATTCCGATTACTACTCAGGCACAGGGAGTACGTCTTGCCCTCATGGATTGTCCTAAATGAAGCACGTACACTGACTATTCTCCTCTCACAGGTAGCCGAAGCTCTGACAGACGAACTCGAGACTCACGACGATCGCGACCACCCCGCACTCGCTCTGGCCGTGGATGATAGTCAATGTCTGACATGAGGAGACTCAATCGTTTTTCCACCTCGGATTTTGGGTTCGTCGACGACCTCGCTTCGAGTTATTGCATTTATGGCGCTGGATTTGTTATGTGATTTATGTTTCACTACGATTTGCATGATGATTTTGTTTTTGATTTGAACTGGATTGACGATATGGTTGCTTTTTCGATGTCGACGAGATATGTATGGCCACTGGCACGTTGTGATGTAAATATGAAGTTATGAGTACAAATTTGAGATTATATTGATGGATGAATTCATAAGATTGTCTGTATTCGTTGCTATCTCAGTATTGGCTTCAAGATTGCATGGGATAACTGCTGGCCTCGGGCACTGGCATGAGACGAATATGAGCAACTGGCTTGCGCATGGAATTGCAATAGCTGCAGAAAGCAAACAGCTAACCTTGCACCTTGCAGGAAACAATGTGCTCTCTTCGAAAAGAATGATTCTCTGCAGGTTTGACACACAAGGACTGAAAATCCAATGAACCTCTTTACACCCGGGAAAATCGAGAGAATGTAATGTAGAAAGGAATCACCAGAACACCTGAGGCCCCCGAAAACCACACAAAGACGGAGGACCGGGCACTTTACACTCCCCGCCTTCACTTCCGCCTTTTCCCTCCTCCACACTCTCTCTACCCTTATTCAACACCCCAGTCCACTCTCCTTGCAACTTGTCTTTATCATCAATGATTTTAGTCTCGGGATTAAACTCCTGACACTATTCACTTCATCTGAACTTTATCCCAGTCCCCCCCAGTTTTCCGTATCGGTCGCTTCGCCTAGGTTCCGACCCTTCGGAGTATTACGAGTCTCCGAAACGACTCATCAACCACCATGCTTCAAGCGCAGACTCAGCACGTATTCTCCCACCAGCATCAATACCCCCAGGCCGATCCCTCGTGGATGCAACATCAGCAACAGCAGCAACACCACCAGGCTCAGCCGCACCCGCACCAGTCGCAGCAGCAGCACGCTTCCTTGGTAGCCGCCCAACAGCATGCCCAGGTGCAAGCTGCTGCTGCCGCGGCACAGCAACAACACTATGGCCGCATTGCCATGAGCGGTAACGGTGCTGGAAATCCCTCGCAGGGAGCCGGTGGCGCCGGCGGTATGGTTGGAGATGGTATGCCAAATTCGGGTTCTGCCATGGATGGTGGAATTAGCGAGGAGAATCGCAAGGTCTTCATTTGGGTCGCCGAACTGTTGGACCCATCTCGCAGGGAAGCGGCTCTGATGGAATTAAGCAAAAAGCGGGAGCAGGTCCCCGAACTGGCCCTGGTCATCTGGCACTCTTTTGGTATGGTTTCATTCCTGATGTGCCTTTTAGCCCTGTCTACAATAACTAACGGTCGGAAACTTGCAGGTGTCATGACTGCGCTTCTTCAAGAGATTATCTCGGTATATCCACTCTTGAACCCTTCCCAGCTGACCGCTGCTGCGTCAAATCGAGTCTGCAATGCGCTGGCGCTTTTGCAATGTGTCGCATCCCATAATGAGACCCGCACTCTGTTCTTGAACGGTGAGCAAGTCATCTACCATCACACGCGAAAACGTTTGCTGATCTTCTCTTCTCTCTCATATAGCTCACATCCCTCTTTTCCTCTACCCCTTCCTCAACACTACCTCCAAGTCTCGTCCCTTCGAATACCTCCGACTTACGTCGCTGGGCGTTATTGGCGCATTGGTGAAGAATGATTCGTCCGACGTGATCAACTTCCTCCTGACTACAGAGATCATTCCTCTTTGCCTTCGCATTATGGAGACGGGGTCAGAGTTGAGCAAAACTGTTGCTATCTTTATCGTGCAGAAAATTCTTCTCGATGATATTGGCTTGGGCTACATTTGCGCGACATATGAAAGATTCTACGCCGTGGGTACCGTCCTTAGCAACATGGTCACTCAGTTAGTAGAGCAGCAAACTGTCCGCCTTCTCAAGCATGTTGTGCGCTGCTTCCTTCGGTGAGTTCTCGTTGCGAATTCCTCTTTGTGCTATTTCTAACGACAGGTACAGCCTAAGCGACAACAGCCGGGCCCGCGAGGCTTTGCGGCAATGTCTCCCCGAACCTCTCCGGGACGCTACGTTCTCCTCTGTCCTCCGCGACGATGCAGCCACCAAGCGCTGTTTGGCTCAGCTCCTCATCAACCTATCCGACACTGTCTCGGATGGAGCTCCGCCAGCTATGTAACATACGAAAAGCATCTGTTTCTTTCTCCCGAAATATTTGACCTTATGATACGATATGCATGGGAAAGGGCTTCTGGCGATTAACGGTCACAAGGCGCAATATTGTGGTTGCAGAACTGGATGGATCCAGCGCGTGAGGTATGTCGTCGATTGAGGGCATCGGGTCCACCTCTGCTTTTTTCTTCATTCATGGTTGTTTCTCTCTTTGACGCATTTTATTGGGTTTCTTGAGGGTTCCGTGATCTGCGTGGGAAGGTCTAATGTAGTATTCTTGTCTCTTTTTTCTCCCCCTTTTTTTTTTCTTCTTCTTGCCTTGCATTTCGTTTGAGGGAAATATGCTTCTTTTTTACATCTGATCTTCTTTTTCCGACAGTACTCTCTGTCGCATGGCGCGAATCCTGGTTGGCGCTGTCGTCTGTGTGCATTTTCTCCTCGTCCTTGACGACCCCTAACTGCTCTGTGTGAGATAGACCTTTGAGAAGAGATATTCAAAGATTCAGGCGTCTACTTTGTCTCTCAGCATTTGTATCTCGTTTCTTCTTTTCTGTCTTGTCTGTGTATATGCGATTTGTTCTCGAAAAGCATGAATGTACTAGTCTCCGATTCATGAATATTCAGTCTTCCACCTAGCTATTGTTGCATAATCTTATTGTTGAATTCTTCTATTCGGGTAAGAATTAGTATTCAATAGGATCGAGACAATAATTGAAACAATCTAGTACTCCCATTGACTCCTTCATTCAATTTGATTTTGACAAACGCATCGACTCACGTGACGTAACTCTTGACGCGCCGCCTTACTGCACAGCGTCTTGCCTCACGACACGAGAAAAAATGCCCAGTCCCAACCTTCATTTCTGTGAAGCCTTTTTTCATTTTTCCCACTTATTTTTCTTCTCACAGTTAAATCGTCTGTGATTTCAATATCCGCCCGACTCCCGTTTCAGTTATCCTTTGTTAAAACACCTAAGAAACCCGGCCTTTACGGTTGTCCCGCCGCGATGGGATCGCGAAAGCGCACCCGCTCGGAGGCTATGCCGATGACCGAGCAACAGACCCCAGAGCAGCCTGGTTTGCTCTCGCAGCTCAGAAACAATTGGGCATTTGCAAGCCTTATGCAGTACATCGCCATCTTTGGCCAGGTTATGAAGATTGACGAGGAGTTTGGAATCGAGGTATGTCTATTCGCCTTGTCTGGGATGAAATCAGTGTTGCGCCTCGTGTCGCATTGGTGGTCCAGGAATATACAAAGACATGCTACTTGATTGAATAACCACTGACAATCTCCTTTTCCCCATGCTAGGACCTTGAAGTCGAATGCCTCAAGCCCGAACCCTCATACAAACTAATGGAGATTGGATTGTGTCTTCTCAAGTGGATTTCGTCGCATCGCGGTCTTACGTATGTAAAGTCGCGCGTATCTTTCCCCACTTTGTGCAATTTCACTGACATTGCTGTGTTGGCAGGTTCGACAACTTTGATGAGTACACCCGACGCCAGTTCAATGCGAAGGCGCCCAATAAAGTCAACCCCTTCGGACACGAGGAAGAACCGAAGAAATTCATGCATTTCGATGTTTTCACCAAGATACGTGTCTTGCACCAACTGACAATATGGACATTCTGGAACCCCGACCGCATTCGCGATAAGATGCCCGAAACGAAGGAAACCGAGCAGACGGAATGGGTGAGCTCTCTCTCGCTTAGGTTAGGCTCTTGATTGTCGCATACTGACTATTCCAAGCGCATCGAAGAGTTCGGATGGGACCGCGAGGGGCGTACATACTATGTTCTAGATGATAACCGCCTTTACCGTCGCACCGATCCCCCACTGCCTCCCCCTACGAAGCGTCCCAAGAAGAAGGCAAAGAGCCGATCCTCCCGAGCATCAAGAACGTCGAAGCGTACATCTACGGCAGCGGCGGAAGATGCATCCGACGAGGAGAACAAAGAGTTTGACGATGAAAATGCCGTCGCCGCCTTTGCCGAAGACCCTTTCAAGTGGGAGTGTGTTGCTGTGACACTCGATGAATACCAGGCTTTCTTGGAAACGATCCAAAAGACGAAAGATGCGGACGAGAAGCAACTTCGCGGCAACATTACTGAACATGTCTTGCCTATTCTGGCGAAGGCAGAGGAAGCGCAACAGCGTAAGCGCCAGAAGCGTGAGAAGGAAATGTTGAGCCTGCAGCTGGTCGCAGGTGCCAAGCGATCCAGTCGACTTGCCGCCAAGGAGGAGAGGGAACGACAGGAACGTGAAGCTGCGGAAGCTGCTCAAAAACGTGAACACGACCTTGCCGAGGCTCGCAAGGAGCAGGCAAAACAACAACAGCTTGAACGCGATCGACAATCACGTATGATGACCCGTGAGCAACGCATCAAAGACCGTGAACAGAAGCGTCTGCTGCATGAGGCAGAGCTTGAACGGATTGCAGAAGAACAGGAACGGATTGAAAGGGGCGAAAGCAGGGTTTCTGCCCGGAACTTGAAGGCCGACCTGGAGAAGTCTCAGAAGAATTTGGCAGACCTTAGTCAAGAGGATCAATGGATCTTTGATTGCTCTGGCTGTGGAGTCTATGGCGAGAATCTGGTGAGTTTCAGCTTCCAGCCGTGAGATAGCCTAATCTGACAGTTTTACAGGATGATGGAAGTCACAGTGTTGCATGTGAAAAATGCAATGTGTGGCAACATAGCAAGTGTCTCGGTATCTCACAGGAAGCGGCCGAAAAGGACGACTTCCATTTTGTCTGCCGGGATTGCAAGCAAAAAGAGGAAGACGCCAACAAGCCCAAACTTCCTCCCCTCAAATTTAGGCTCAGCACTTCGGTATCTCCTTGTGATGCTCCTCAGGCTGGGAAGAAGCGCAAGCTAGAGTTTGATGAGAATCATGCTCCGCCCTCGCCAGTGAAGAGATCACACAACGCGCTGTCCAATGTTCAAAATGAACCATCACACTCTCAACCAATTCTCCAGTCACCCGCTGTCGGCCATGGCAACTTCTACCCTCCTCCGTCTCCCCAGCGCCGGGCCCACCACATAGATCACACTCCTCTGTTATCTTCGAGCCCTCCTCGTCCTCCATTCTCTCCGCCAAAGGGCATGAATGGCCTGCTTCATACCTCTGTGGAGCAGCACCCACGGCCTTCCTCCCAGGCTTTGCCGCCTATGCAGCAGGCCCCTCATCTTCCCCCCATTGGGTCGTTCCAATCTGTGCGACCTATGTCCTCTCACTCGGCTCAAAGTCCGGTTCAAAACCAACCGTCCATGTCGCCTACGCAGGGCAATCCCGATGTTGGTCGCCTTGCGGGCTTCCCGCCTGTTGCCCCCAGCCATGCACCCTCTCCATGGAACTCTTTCGAGACTCCGCGCCCACAGTCCGGTCACGGAGGCACACCCTCGATGTCCAGCCACTACCCGTCTTTCTCTGCCGCGACTCCCAACGGCAATCATTCCTCGCCTCCACAAAGCTCCCACGGCATGGGCTTGTCGGGTATCAGCCCAACTAAGCAGTCTCCTCGTCCACCTACTGCCAGTGGCATGGCAGGCGCCCCAGTCTTGCCGCCTATTCGCAGACTAGAGCCGAGCCCGAAGCTCATGGGCCGCAGCTCTCCAGATGCTCCGATTCCCCCTCCTGTCAAATGCATGACTCCGGAGCAGGAGGAACGCCGGCAGCGAGAGAATGCTTCGATGCTGCACCAGGCCCACCACTACCAAGGCAATGGTCAGCACCCGATGTCGTCGCCATCTCTGAACCGCATCCCTCCTCTGGGCTCAGGAGCTGTTTCGCAGTACCCTGATCCTGTTCCTTCTCCTCATCGCGGACGCAATGGTCAGAGCAATGGCCAGAACAATGGTCAGAACCAATAAATGTACAATGCAGCAGTATGAACGGCATGTCATTCTCGAACATCGCCTCATTTTACCCTTTTTTCTGAAGAGAAAGATAATCTGCCAACATTTGATCACGTTTGGATAATTCCCAATATCCTTACCTGAATTCGAAATCCGAGATTACACTGCAGCATAATTCAAAGACATGTGACATGTCCTGTCAATAAGTTTTTTTTGACGTCTGTTTAGACTTCTGCGGTGCATGGACACAGTGTGGACAGAGTGGGCGCAAATGGTATTCCTCCGGTTATGTTTTTCCTGACAATCCGGAGTCATTTTCCCTGAAGACGACATGTCATCGAACGTCAGAAAGTGCCCAGTCGAGCCCCTTGGCCCGGCCGTCGTCCGTCGTTCACCTTCTTGTTTTCTTTTCTACAAAAGTTCTTCTAACGCAGACGGACGTGGCTTGATCATCAGCTTTCCCTTTATTGTTGGTGTCGGGCCCCTGTCTCGTGGAAATCTTTCTTAATGCCTCCCTAGAGATGCCTGGCATTGTGGTGGAATGGCGTTTTGAATTCCTTTTCAATTGATTTCTTTCCTGTTTTACAATGCATCAAGATGGATGAGGTCTCTACCGGCGTTTTCAGACGGTCTGGGCCTAGACACCAGTTTTTGGTGTGCTAGGACATGTGTATTCTAATAGGAATCTTATTTGATTTCACTTTTGAATTACTTGACAATCTATAGTAAGGTATGTAGTTGTAAGTTTGGGGATATATATTGATATATATATCTGAGATCTATATAGTTAGCTGCACCCCCCTGTCGGTGTAATAGAACAATCAAACTATGCCCAAATTCTACATATTGTTTGCACGTCTAGTAGGTAATACTGTCAACTATTTTAAGTATCATTTCCTCCCTCTAAACAGCAAATGAACCATGGTTCCCTCCCGTCGAACACCGGAAATGTAAATTCCCCAACTATGTCCCTTAGCTACACCACTTATATTGTACCAATCCAAGTGAACATGATCTATTGCCGAATGTACATGACTCGACTCAGCTCTTAGTGGCCGAAGACACAAATTAAAATGATGAGTGATGATTAGTCGCTTAAATAGAAAATGAACCTCGACCATCCAATCAAAAATTAGCCTGGTCGAAAAACAATCTCCTAGCGGAGTCCAGATTCTTATACGAGGATGATTCCGTCGACATAAGTACGCAGAATGGGGTCTCTCCACAGCGCAGCTATGCCACCAAATTACGTGCATATGGCATATAAGTTATATTGTATATTCCTGGACGACAATGAGGTATAATAACACATATCAACGTCTAATATACCTGGATTAAGTTCACATAAGATCATGATCCGAGCTTTACCCTTCCCCACTCATGCAGCTCATACATCTCTCAACTGTGGTCGATGTGGGCGAAAAAGTCAAAGTGGAGTCGCGGAATCTGGCCCGGCCACTGGGACACGTTGAAGTCTGGACTGTAAGCTCTTTTAGGTCCGGTGTCTCCGGCAGTCAAGTAGAACAGTGACCATGGGAGCAAAGCTCTGGTACGATCTACACGATTGTCTCCGGATCTTGAATTAAGAACCGAAACTTAGAGCATGAAAGTGGAAACAGATAAGTCGGACCGAGGCCGTGTCAAGTATCTGTCACGGCGTCAAAAAAGGTCCTTCCAAGTTTTTTACTACTATGTACTTAATCTCAGGCACGGCAGACTACAGACGACTATTTCTCCACTAAGCTACAACCGTATAGTCCGGTAAAAGAAAAAAAAAAAAAAAAAAGGACAATTGCATTTGTGGCGATCTCTTTATTTCAACCGAACTACTCCGTTACTCCACCATCGGCCTGTCATGCATAGCGCAGGTACAGAGTACAATGGTCCTTCCCATCGTGATCGGGATACAAAATACGAAGATCTGAAAGCACAGATAATTATCCCCTACTAAGCTGTGGTCATTGCTTCAGGACCCAATCACCTGCATTGCCGGTCGAGAACGGTCCTCTTCTTTTCGTTAGCCCCTCTCGATTCCCGTGGACTGGAACTGAGACCTAGACCTTAGCGAGTTGAAGGTCGGAATTCGGAGTTCAGTTTGGATCTGTCACAAGCTCTTGGGATTGATAGCGTCCTAATTCATCCATTTACCTATCTTGGCGTACAAAACGTGGTATGAACATAAAGACAAACCGTGTTCATTTGAAGGGGAAGGGGGTCGCATTTCTGACAGTCAGGAGACAACCCACGATCGACGGAGCAGATCCAGCCGAATCCCGCGTAACAGTCCAGTCATAGAGCGCCGAGATCCGCGGAGGTGGAGCAACGGACTGTGGAGATCAATTAGGGCGCCGTTGGATGTGACGGGACGACCGTCCATCACATCCGAAACTCTGATGCCCATCAGACTTTGGTACTCAATTCTGTCCATTAAACGAGAGTAGGCACGGGGGAATTCAGCTCCATAAGTCTCCGGGTAATCGTTTGTAAAGTTCATGTAAGCTCGTTAAGAACTCAAAAGCTCAAGATTGACTTCCCGTTTCTGTGATATATCGAGGAACTTTAATTGTAGATTGGATTCAAATCTGCCTATGGGCATGGATGCAATGGTTCCATGGATAATGTACATGGATACATGCAGGTGTAGATACTTATTGTAGGGCTCCCAGAGAACCCCAGATTATTTCAGAACAGGTGACACAGCGGGGACGTCGGGCGTTAGAGTTGTGACCAACATCACACAGATCGACTTCCCACCATCTGACGTCTATTACCCTGAATTGGATTGATATGACGATCGACGTTCGTTGCCAATACTTCGCAAAGCTAGCGGGAATCGGTCAGGGAAAAAACAAACGAAAAATAATGAAAACAGGACCAGCGAAGAGAAGGCGCCCAACACACGTAGACGCGTAGTATTCGCGGTAAAGATGAACATAATAACAACTTCTCTACATTAACTACAACAGGCTAGGTGCGATAGAGCGGAAATGGCGCTAGAAGAGAGAAACAGACAACCCATCATACCCATCCTCCAAGACTTTCTGCACTCCGCCACCCGTGCAAATTCTGGCAGGTAAACCGTCAAACGATCACCCTCGAGGCCTCAGCCAATGGTAAGCGCCGGCTACTTGTTGGTTATGAACTCCGTGTCTGTTGACAGGGGGCCGGGCGTCCTGCAGGCCTATTGCAAGCTGTCCATTCTCCTTTTTAGGCTGCAAGCGCATCAACAACCCTTGTCCGTACTGGAAATAATAACCCTCGCCGGTTGTTGTGCAGGAGGGCTTCATAGTGGCGGTCTGGGAAGTCAACAACGCAGATTTTGATCAACCCAAGCCCATGGCGTTGTATTCCAGGGTTTGTTGATATTTGTCATGGTAGGATAGAGTCCTCTCGTATGGGGTAGTATGGGGTTCAGAGACATCGTGGTAAAGTCGCCGTGCGATCCGCCATTTGCGCCGGATTTTTAGTTTGCCCAGTACAGTTTTGGTGTGTTCTTTTTTTCCCCTCGTTTTTCTTTTTTTGACTTCCCCTCATCATCATGAAGGGCTGGCCGCACCGGATTTCGTGGATGGCTGTCGGGTTTCGGCAGACTCAAATGTGCTTGACACTTGTAAGTAGGTTTACGTGAACTCGTTGAGATTGCGTCCTTGGTTCATTGATCCGTGGTGATGATCGACAGCAGTTACCCTCGATGTTGGTACACCAATGCAGAGCTAATGACTTCTTTCTCTTTCGTTCTTTGCCCTGTTAAAGAGCTAGCAGACCGCGAGATAACAACACCCACTGCCACATTCGACCAATTCGGCCGTACCAACCGGGACCCCGGCAAAGGCGCAGAACTAGTATGGGGACGACGGGGTTCAGGGTACAAGGTTCAGGCTGTCGGTGTTCGGGGTACGGGTATCGGGGACATGACCTCGAATAAGAATGTGAGTAAAAGAATTTCCTGGTCCAATCAATCAATTCATCTTCATGTAATGTTGGTTCCCATCATTGAAGGTGGGTCCCTTTCCCCATGTTGCTGATCAGTTCCCAAACCTCTTTCCAAGGTTCTCTTTCTCACTCTCATGCTGTCAGGTATGAAAATAGCATCAACAATGAGTACAACAAGAATGACTTGAAACGAGGGTATATCTTTAGAAACACTTGAAACACCTCCACAGAAGATCAGGAGGTGAAAGAGAATGCCCAAATTGACAGGCAGCGGTTTCGCAGTGAGACAGCGGAGATCTGAGCATATTCTGACTACCGAATGCAGTCGAGTCAGCAGACAACCGACCGTTAGTGCTTAAGCTTGACCACTTCGGTCCAGACATCGACCTTCCAGAAGGTCTTGGAAGGAAACCCAAGGGGCTCAAGCGTGGTAATCCTGGTTGTCAATCTGGTTCCTACTTTTAGAGAAGAGTTTCTGTGTTGCCAGCCAGTTGCAACTGTGGCTCAGAGGGTCTGAGCACACGGTATGTAATCGCCATCGATATCTTGTCCTGTGCTCTTCTGGATCCAGGAATAGGAATTGGGAGACTCCGTTGAACACGAGCATTGGCTACTCGTATCGATGAGGTTACCCGTGCTACGGATGCAATTCTGTTTATCGCTCAATTTTTGGTTCTGATAATTCGGCTGCCGGGCAACATGCACCTTGACAAAAACCAAGGGTCTGATATCAGACTAACGTCCCAACAAAAGGGTCCGCAGGATAGGGTCATCGGGGAGATATTTGAACTATCGATGCAGGTTTTTTGGGTGATCCAAACCAACGTACGCGGTCTTTCCATTGAGTCGGCGGTGAGAGCGATGTTGCACTCTCGTGTTGTTTTCTTTGACCACTTTTACTATCTATGACACTTGAACTGCAATCTTCCCTGCCCAATATCGTCCTGGAGTATAGCTCAGGGCGAATAAGATGCTTACAGGATGTTTTCGGGGGGAACCAAAAAAAGAAAAAAGCAAAATGTAAGCGCAAAACGCAGGCTTGGTTCGACTCCCCGCTTTCTTTCAGCCAGTCAACCACATGGCCATGCATTGCAGGCCTCAGCCTCTGGCTCCCTCGTGGATAACACATGGCACCTGCAAGCCCTCCACTATTTCGGCAATTGATTGACATTGCGTGTGCCTCTAGGCAATTTTCGAGCGCCCGGGCAAGGGCAGGGTGCAGGGTCAAACAAAGAAAAGCATGCAAGGCCAAGACTTTACCGCGACGAGGAACCAGAGACTCTCCCTGACAAGAGGAAACGTGGTTGGCCTGTTCCTGCATGCCAGAGTCCGCGAGCCTTGAGCCCATGAGCCTGCCCGTTGGGTCCATAATTTCTTTCTCGGACAACTGCAGGGCTTGGTTGGTCTCTCGCCGTATACCAGAAACAGCCACACCCAGAGGGTTGGAAGCATTCTGGAAACCATTGACCTATCTTGAGCTCTGACGACGTCCCCATCAAAGCAGTACCTATCTCGAGGACTTGTTGGTTAGTCTTCTTTGGGGTTCCAGTGCCCGATTAGCGCGAACCGGTGTTTATATTTCGAAAAATGCAATAAGGCTCGGGGAACATGATCGGGGAGATATTTCGGGGATCTACATGTAAAGGTCGATGGCGTCAATGAGTCTTTCTTGTGGCGTTGCATGAATTTGATGTTCAATCGTTCACGGGTTGAAGTATGAAAATGGGCAAATCCGACTCCGAAATCCGACCTTCAAACGCATTTCAAGATTCCAAATCATAGATCGGCGTTGCCGTGCAAGGCGAAAGCCAAAAAGTCAAAAGTTACTCCATACTCCACAATCATTCACAATATGACATGCGAAATGGAGAGAGCCGACCGGTATCCACAGATGGGGATAACCCGGAAGTTTGAGGGGGGAGCAATGAGGGCACGGTAGGTCACGCAGCCCCCAAGATTCTTGCCAAGACTTCATTGGTCCAATTACGCTTACGCTTTTGCCGGATACATCACCCTAAAGAATTTGGACCAATCAAGAGGTAGGTGGCGTTCAGGGTGGCTTGAGCTCGAGTCTCTGATCACAGTATCGGCTTCAACCGATGTCAGGTTTATCGCCGATCAGGAGGATAGGCTCCACTAAAACAGCCGCGATACGGGTCCCAGAGTCTCCCCGAAGCTCACTATGTCTCCGACCAGTTACAACGCTTGACTAAAGAGAAATAGCTTGGATCTGCTAAAAGGGGAAAAGGACCATAAAGACTCTCTCCCCGATGCCCCGACTCCCCGGATCTCCAGAATTCACAAATCAATGGTCACCCTTCAGATCGAGACTCTTGCCTATTTCCGTGTGCTCATCCATGGTTGAGGGTTATTTGAGTTATCTGGAGATATTGAGGGGAAACAGTTCTCATCTCTTGTATGGGATAGGATGGAGATTTTGTCCTCCGTCTCTACAGATGGGTTCATGAGTCGTTATCGGACTAGACGATCTAGTCGATCCAGATACTAGTAGTATTTTCACTCTCGTATTGTCACGATTCATAATACGATATACATACAGGTAGTGTTCCCAGACTAGTATAGCCGTTAGCATGTCTTGCAGGCTTAGCTTTACCCCACCACGTTCATCTTAACGTTATTATATGTATTCGAGTAACTTTATACAGTGGTATAACGTGTATCGCGCTTGACAGCAATGCGTTAATATCTCTTGTGTGGGTTCTTTTCCCTTTTCCGCCCAAACTCGCATGTTTATGGATACTTGCATCATCTTAAACGCCTGTATGATTGCTTTTTCCTAGAGTGCCAAGGGTCAAATGGTTGAGATATGCAAGCAGAATATGATGGTTTAACCAGAATAGTACCAAAACCATGTATATATTCTAATATTTCACTATACATGTATCATTCCCATGTGGCATACTCTTACCCCAGCTCCCAGATTTACCCCCTTTCCAATTACCATTTTAATCTGGTCCATGCCATCACCGGCTATCGGGCGTTGGAATGCTCTTACAGGGTCCATGGGTTCCCCAACTGCTGATACCATGCTGCATCCCATGTCCGCCATGTGGACACTCTCTTACTGGGGGGGTATATTCGGTATCGCGTCAATCTTCCGAACCTTTTTCTTTCTCTATGTGCTATTTGTGTCTTCTCTCCAAATTTGGCACAAAGACACAAACGTTTGAGATATTGCTGTGCCCATGCAGAGAGATGTAACATATCTGCCACCTCAGTCTGTTCTAGTAAGGGTCCGAAATAATAAAAAAAACCAATGAGAAAATTGCATCTCAAGCCAATCGCAGGTGCATGATCTGACCAGGACAAAGAAGGTAGTGCACAAACGCCTCCACCAGATTTAGAGTAGAAATAGTAATGATAGCGAAACGGGGAAATAAAGAGAATAGAATAATCAAAATAATATTAAAATATATAAGATATAATGATCTTAAAATAAATAAAAAATAAAATCAAATCCGAAAAAAAGACACTAAACGTCGACGAAAAAAGATGGATGTGATACTCCATGCATATGCCCTGCATCAAGGGAAATAGGTCCACGCCATATGCGTATTGTATTCCAGGCCTTCTTCTTGAGTCAAGAGTTTCAGCCTCTAGCCTATTTGCGTATCTACTACGATCACTACTCACTCTCTTCCTCTCTTCCTCTCTCCTCCACCCTTCCCACTCTATTTAATTCAGGACCCGCCCATCTTTAATCTCTTCAAGTCCTTGGCTTTTTGTCTCTGAACATACTTCCCTTTGACCCACTATCCAATTTACATGTTCATACCTTCATACTTCTTCATACTTTCATCCTTCATTGCACAAACCTCATCCTTCACTACACAATCCTAAGATCCAATTGGATTGTTGCAGCGTTTGTCTCACCTGCCAACATCGTCCTGCAGTTGTGTTTGAGACTTCTTTCAGGGGAGTTCAACTGCAAGACAAACCCATCTGTTGCGTGTGACAACAGAAGATCTTTATTCTTCTTCTCTTCCACTTCTTTCCTCTTTCTGGAAATTCCCCTTCTTTTACTCTCTCTCGCCTGGTTAGCTTTGCGATTCAGGCCTGTATCAACATATCTTATTCCTGTCCATAAGGGTCTAAAAGATAGACTTGCAACCACAACAATGACCTTAGTCGCAAGACCAATTCCTCCCTCACCTCCAAACTCTGCAGACGGTCACCATTTGCCTCAAGACTCCTTCGAGCACCCTGGTCTGTACGCACCTGCGTACAACATGGTCAAGATGTCTGGCGAGGAAATCAACGGTGACAATCAGGTTCATGCCATGGTGAGTTCCCCTGTCTCCCCTTCCAGCTTCTCCCACTTCTGCCTGCCAGAACTTCTCTGACGCTTTCCAGCACTACGGTTCCCCTCCATTTTACGCTCCTACCGGTTACTCTCAAAATATGCCCCCCCAATCCGTAAGTGCAATCCCCTCGTTGTGACGCAAGGCATGAGACTGACCAGGAGACATGAACTCAGATGATGATGGGTCCTCCTCAAGTTACCACTCCCCCAGCTGTTTATGATGAAAGTCTCGTGCCCATGGGTTCTCCTGCCATGATGTCTCCTTCACCTCCTTCTTCACGCTCCCCGCGTAGTCGTGGCAAAGGAGTTTCCAAGGGAACTGCAACCAAACAGCGACGCAATCGCACCCGCAAAGACACTGACGGCTTCAAGATCGAGGGCGCAATCAGCAAACTCACTGCCTCATTCCACAACACCCCAATCAAAGACATGGATGCGTGGGTGGCTCGGTCTCCCCAGGAGCGACGCGACGAAGTCCGCAAGAAGAATGGCAAGATCTCTCGGCCCATGAACTCTTTCATGCTCTATCGGTCCGCATACGCAGAGCGCACCAAGAGACTAGTTGGTGCAAACAATCATCAAATCGTCTCAAAGGTTGCAGGCATGGGCTGGAAGCACGAGCCTGAAGAGATCCGTCGAAAGTACGAAGACCTGGCAAAGCTCGAACGTGACAACCACGCCGCAACACACCCGGAATACAAATTCTCACCGAAGAAGGATGGCTCCATCAACAACCGACGAGATGGTTCCTCGCCTTCGTACCTGCCAGCACATCTTGTTGACGAGGGAGGTCCATCTGACATGGAAAGTGACTATGGCTCAACCATGTCAAGCATGGGGCGCCCACAATCCTTCTCGCACAGCCGGACTCAGAGCTTCGAAGACTCATTCTACAATAGCAGCCGCGACTCTTCGCCATTCAACGGACACGATCCCATGATGGTCCCCGGTTACGTTCACGGACAATGGCAAAACACGAGCCACCCCACTAGTCTCCATGGCGTGCAGCCGCACTCATTCCAGGGACCCTCTTCCTACATCGAAGATGTGCGCTTCCGCGCCCCCAGCCCTAACAAGCAGGAGATTGGCTATGGCTCCTCTCTCGCTGGAATCCCCGGTGCCGCTCACCATGAGCTGCTCCAGCCTCAGCTCTCACAGGGTCTCCCCATGGCTGACATGGACCCCCGCCTTCTCAGCAATGGCAACGAGTCCGCCGGAGTCACCAACATGGGACCTCCTTCCTACACATCCACCCCTAGCTCATATCCCAACTGGGCTGATGAGGGTCACACTGGATACTTCGCGGCCTCTTCGGCGCCGCCTGTACTTGCCAGCAATGTCGCATACGCCCACGCCAGCATGGCATCTGCATACCTTCCTAGCATGCAAAACGAGGCTCGGGATACCTCATGGGACATGTCTCGTCCTGTTGATCCCATGGCCGACCCAACTCCCGCCGAATTTGAGATGTGGGTCGAGACCAACACCCCTAACAACAACAACTACTAAACACACACTGTGATGAGGTCAACATCTGTCCATGACCACCGGAAGAGCCTTGCACGAGTTCACTGGGTTATTGAAAATGAATGAAGGCTGACCAACTCCTTGTCGCTATACTCCTGGCTGAGAGTGATGACGAGTTGGCCATGTCGCTGGGCTTTCCAAAACAAAAGCTCTTGGGAAACGGAGTTTGGGTTTGGGGCGTATGGCGTCTCGGAACGATCTCCTCGGTCCTGTCTTACTTTTTCTACTTTTTCCTTTCTTTCTACCTTTCTACCCTTCTACTTTCCTACTTTCCTACTTTCCTACTTCACTGTCTTCCTACATTCCATCTTTTTACCAAGTTTCTTGGTATTTGTTTTTACATTTCATTTGATCTCCAGCCTCATCTGGAGATCGGTTCGATACGATACTTAGGGTCTTTAGATGTCGGATTTTCTTTTTCAAGCTCGGAAATGATAGGAGGATTGCGATGTTTTTACTGCTATTAACTGTTTCAATTCAAAGATCCACTCTAGGATTTATTCTCGTGCGTCAGTAAACATAAGATAAAGAGTTACGTGTGCACTTATTTCCACCCCTTGTCACCCTTCATGCTCTCATTGGATCTGATATCCCTGTAGACTATTAGATCTCATTATATCGTCTCGTTTTCTATTCCCCTTCTACCCCAATTCTATCACACCGCTACTTGCGCAATGTTCGTGTGGCTTCCACATATTGCACCATGGATGGATTTCATAGGCTGCATGACTCGCTGTCGCTCTGTGAGACCGTTGGACTAAATGAGAAGGCAGAGACCCAATATATCTTAGTAAAGAGACTAGATACCAGGGGATACAAGGCCTAGTATGTGAGTCTCCACTCAAATAAGAGCTCTTTCAGATTCCAGGAATTGTCGGTAAGCACCTTAAAAGCTCCGTGGGTCCAATTTCCTTGTCTTGAAGTGGACTTGCACAGCGTTTGAATTGGAAGCTGACACACCAACTGACTCATCTTCCATCATTTGCCTGACTCGAGGAGCTCTAGCTAGCGTCAAGCCATAGGTGATCAACTCTAGAAAAGATGTGTTGTGAATGGCTCAAGCTGACCCTGGTCCAATATAACCACACCTATTCTGCTAACTATACCATTTTAGGTATACAGAATGCACTCTATACACCCAAGCCTTTTCCAAACACCATATTCTGGGTTTCTTTCCAACACGACAAGCTTCTCGTACGCCTCTCGTCCACCTGAAGCCCTAAGTCAGGCAATACACGCTCACCGCCCTGCTCTACCGACCGCCTTCATCCCAAGGACTCGCCGAGCAAGTCGAACTGACTCTCTTGGTCGAGACATTGCAGAGACATCAGTGCGAGACAATTTCAATAAAGCCCAATCACTCAATAACTGTGTACCCCTGGGAGAAATTGCAAAACCACTCATCTGGAGTCAACATCACCAAAACAATTTCACTCCCGCCCGTCCTCCGCACCCCTCCTACCCCTCAACAACACCCAAGCTCCGAAAACAGTATCCACAGCCAAGATGTCGATTCCCAACGAAGCTCTCCAGAAGGTGTGTCTCAGCTGAATACCCCAATACATTTGACTCGGATACAGCGAAGACACGGCAAGGGGATCCAGTGCGCCATGTCAATGGTCAAACCCGTCTCTTGTCTTTCGTGGTTCCCGCTCAAGGATGTCGAACCCATCGACAAAACCACATGAATGTGTTGCATATATACAAAAGCTAACAATTGCTACCTCTACAGCTCCTCCAAGAGATCGAGACCCGCGCGGTCGCCTCGCAGCAACAGATCAGCCTCACCAAGGCCCACATGACAGCCAAGCAGCGCGAGATCCGCATGCTGCAACTTACATCGAAGGAGCTGTCTGAGTTGCCCAGTGAAACGAAGGTCTACGAGGGCGTCGGGAAAATGTGAGCATTACTGTCTTTCCTCATTCTGTCTTGGCTTGTGTTTTTGTTTTGCTTTTTCTATCTGTCTTCGTTTGATCGATTCCTGTTTTCGGGTTTGCGATGTGAGACAGTCGGATGAACTTTCCTTCAACAGCATTCTTGTGGAACTGAGACTCATACTCAAGCTTACCCCTGTCTTAGGTTCGTCAACCTTCCCATCGATACGGTCAACAAGCGCCTCACGCGCGAGAGCGGCGAGGCTACTGCTGAGATCTCCAATCTCGAGAAGAAGTTGCAATATCACGAGATGACGAATCAGAAGAGCCGGGAGAATTTGGAGCAGATTCTCAAGTCTGGTGGGAGGGCGTGAGTGAATTGTTGAATTGGAATTTGGGACGTGAGAAAGATGTTATCGTGGTGTGATGCCATGGAGCGGGTGCCCTGATTGTGGCATTTCCACATCACGATTCGGCGATGCTAGTCTATGTGAATCTTACTGGGAAGGAATATACCGGGCTGACGTTAGTCTGTTCTGTTCCTCTCCGCGTGGACCTGTCTCACAGTGTTGAAAAAGGATGGAGTGGACTGGAGACACCAAAACATCGAGACTGACGAGTGCCGTCGTATATCTCGCCTCGGAGATGCAGGCCGAGTACGTGAATCCTCGCCCTTCTACGTCTGGCTGACCTGCTCGCGTTCTGGCGACTACATAGACTTGGGTTGCGGGCTGGACTTGGATACCCAGGAGTTATTGTTTGCAAAAAATATCTTCGTGAATGAACGTATCGAGCAAAGACATGCCATGATGGCTCGGCATAACATCCCTTCTAGCTTCTGAGGTTTCTCTATGGGTGACCAATCGGGATTCAATACTTTATCAAATTGCAGCCTTGTAGCGACCTCAGGTATAGGCACTAGGATAAACAGCTCTTGCGCTAACATCCAAGATCTCTACCGAGGTCGTCAGACTTCAAAAGAAGCGTAGTGGGTCCGATGGAGCCTAGCGCGCTGCAGCTGTCACTGTCAACGACGCAAGGATCATCGAATGCGAAGCACGGTTATATCTACTACATTCTGGTCCTGGCATTATCATGCTACAAGCCTATACCTACAGTCATGATATCCTGCTATCGCGAGCTGCTCCATCAATTCGCCAATCTGATATGACTAACATCCATGCATGCTAAGTAGAGGTCCAATCCCAAATTATACTTCAAGGCACCAATCATCTAAACGGTTCAAAGCAGAAGACAAGCTTGACGAGCAAATGATATTGTATACATACTTCCAATCTACAAGCTATTCTCCAAGATCTCATGCCACTAACCTGATGTCGTCGTCATCGCTGTGGACATCAGCCGCCTCCAGCTTCTCCACTGCGTATATCAGAAATGACGTATATCTATGGACAACATGACCACCATTTTCCTGAAAAAGTGATTAATGATGCACATATATAATTTGCGGAACGAAGCGGACTATTCATGTGCTACTCTACACTGAATCGTCGAGGAGACATCCTTGTCGCTGCTACTGCAGGGACAGGGTTTCCTGGTTTTGGACTGCAGAAGTTGGAATAAAGTACAGTATACATTGCATCTCTTGCCACTTTCTCTATCTGCTACATGACGTAGTAAAGTGTGGCTTGGGCTGGGTTGGTTATGTGCAGATTAGTTGGATCAAAGGCTTAACCAAGGTTGATGTCGAGATTGAGATGAGTGGTGAGAATATCTTGAATAAAACATCAGTGTAAACAAGTATACCAGGTACATCTTCCGGGTCAAATCTGGAGAATAAGGTATAAGCAAATCTCACATCGACGTCATCAATGTACAATTACATCGAGAAAGCAATTCAAATGAATTTATCGTGGCACAGGACTTGCTGTGCATTACATCTCAAAGCACAAGTACAACGTATACAACCACCTAAGATCAACCTTGTATATCCCTAAACCAATACAGCTAGATAACCCACACCCCTTCGTAGCAATGTAATGTACAACTAGATACGAATCTCACAGACGTGAAACCATCCCATCTCATAAGCCCAGCCATCACTGATCAAATCACAGACATGAAGTAGAAAGAAGAACGTTGAAAGTCAGGCGCGGAATCAGGTGCAATGGATCATTTCTCGGCAACACCCGACCGTCCCACAGGGTCATCGTCGCATTCCATGGATCTGATCGGGTTTCTGGATTGGGGTGAATCTCTCGCTGCTTTTGGGTGTGTATATCTGAGGACGGTGTTATATACTACCTACACTTATGTAAAACGTGCTCAAATTGGATGGGATTGGAAGATGGAGCTCTGAGATTTATATTGGCATCTTGTCGTAAGGACAACAGGTTGAATCCTGTTAGTTTCAAAGATTTAAAGTTTCTCAAAGTTGGCACTATGGGTTTTTCGGGTGCGTTCCTCCATATATGTCATGTCATGTGTTGATCATCAGCCGTCAGAACTAGTAGTATCATTTGACGAGGTATGTATGGATGGCTCTGAGCGCCCTCATGAAAGCGGCGGCAGCTAAGATAGGAAAGCCCCCACCCGGCAGAGGAAATCAAGTACGGACGTTGTATAGCTACATATGTCGTCTATCAAAGATCTGCGATCTCAATCTCAATTCCCATACTGGGACAATCTCTCAACCTGGCTGTACTACACCCGAGTCCGTATACTCGTATAATAGACAAAAAGAACCGACTTTGATACAAAGAACAAGCGAGCAAGAAACACATTTGACACTATAAAAGCCAGGAATATTTCGGGAAAAACAGAAGTCATCAGCTCATATCGCGTTACTGTCCCATCACATACTCTGTGAAAGCAAAAAGAAAATAAAAGTTCCAACTCGCAGCACAATTTCAACAAAAAGCGTTGGAAACACACTCGGGTCCCAAAGAAAAATGCAATAGAAGCGTTTCAACCACATCATGCGCGTAAACCAGAAGCTCACAACCAAGCTTCAATCATATCGATGCAGCACCAAACAAGAAGACGTTCATGCCCCGAGGCGGACGCGGCGACTGGGGCTCTTCCTTCGGACCAGGTACAACCTGTCTTTGTTGCGGTCATTGACCCTCAATTCAGTCCTTGAGTGGGATGTTTCGGCAATTACTTTGCGCTCGCGAATAGCTCGGGTGTGGGCAAAGAGCTCTTCTTGGAACTCCTCAGTGATCCATCGCTTGATGATGATATAGTTGGTGTCGCCCTATAGGAAACAAAGAAGCATTAGTCCCCGGTCATTGAATATTTTCAAAGCCTGATATAGTCCTTACCTCATCCCAGTCCCAAGGCAGATTGAAGTGAATCAAAGTTTCCGGCAGCAAGTGCTTGCGATGAACCTGGTGTCATGTCAGTCGAAGTCTGGAGAATATACAGCCCACTGAAAAGGGGGGAGACCATACCTTAATCCATGTGAGTTTGACATCCTTTTCCCCATCTTTCGTTACTCCCTTTTCCTTTTCCTTTTCCTTTTCCTTTTCTTTCTCTTTTTCCTTTTCTTTCTCATTCTTTTTCTTGTTGATGATGGCATCAATCTCTTCTTCGGTATAGCCAAGGCTCTGAAGGTGATCGCGGAACTCCTTCGCCTTCCGCGCCGCCTCCTCTGCCTGTCTCTGCTTGATGCGCTCCTGTTCAAGCTTCCACTCCTCAACAGCAGCAGCCTTCATAGCAAGCTCCTTCTTCCTCTTCTCCTCGGCCTCCTTCGCCTTCCGCAATTCCTCGTCTTTAATCTCTTTAATAAGCTTCTCTCGCTCCTCCTCTTCCTCCTTCTGCCGCTGAAGCTGTTTCCACTTCTCCTCCTGAACAAGCTTATCTCTCTCCTCTTGCTCCTCCTTCATTCTCGCAAGCTCCTTCCACTTCTCCTCCCGCATGAGCTTATCCCTCTGCGCCTTCTCATCCTGCCTGCGCGCAATATCCCTCAACCTTTCCTCCTGCAACTTATGCTTAACCTCTTCCTCTTCAGCAGCGGCTCTCTTCTCCTCCGCAAGTCTCTTAAGCTTATACCGCTCCTCAGCCTTGCGCTCAGCCTCTTCAGCGTCATACTTGCTCTCATATCGCTGCAATTTTGCCAGCCGCTCAGCAAGCTCCGCCTCATAGAGCTCCGTCTCATGTTTCGTCATGCGTGTCTCATGCGAGTCATGTCGATCGACGACAACGCGGTCGCGAGACTTCGTCTTATCACGGTTCTTGCGAATCTCGCGCTCCAACCGCTCAATCTCCTGCTGGGCCTTCCGAATATCCATGTCTTGCCGGATATTTTCGTGCTCCAGGAGATGCTGACCCATGACAAGTTCATGGTCGCGGTGATAGGGTGAGTGGTCGCGGAGAAAAGGCGAGTGGTCGCGCGAGACACTGCTGATGGCGCGCCCACGGTGGCCCGGTGAAATCGGCACATTGATGACGTCGTCGAATTGGTCGTGATTGCGAGTGTGCTTTTCGGTGAACTCTTGGTGCACCCGCCGGGACTGCGGCTTGCTCTCTGCGCGCAGATGCTGGTCGTTGATGATCGTCACGTTCGGTGCTAGTGGGTCGCGCTGGTGGCGACGACTACCGCCTGTCGAGGCCGACCGGTACACGCGGGTTTGAACTGGCGCGAGGGTCGCTCTTGGCTCATGACGGCGGTGGCGCGAGTGCGAGCGCTGGCGGATATGACTTCGAGATTCTCCGCGGCGGAGGGAGACGTCTGTCTCGGAGAAGTCTGAGTCGTCGGAGTCGATGTACTCGATGGGCATTTTGGCGGGGTAGTTGTGAAAAGTATGGAGGTTGGGGAATGGATTTGGAGGCCCTGATAGAGGGGGCCTGAGCGGGGTTTATTCTATCAGGTGCGGGTGGCAGATGATAGGATGAATGTGAGCACCAAGGAAAAGGAAAAGAGAAGAAGAAAAATATGCCGAAGATGTGAAAAAGGGGGCCAAAAGCAAGACTAAATTCGTATACGAGAATTGTGCGCTTATATCGTCAGCCAAAGCGGGGGAGGGGCTGGAAAGGAAGAGAAAGAGGGAAAGAGGTAAGCCAGTCTTGAAGTACCTTTTTATTTATTCACCCTGGGCGTCATGGGCGTCATTTTTCCAATTACTAGTCCTAGGTTTCAGCCTCATGGCGCATATTATCTTGAATTTGGCCCTGATAGCCTCATACTACCTGACTCGAAAACGTTCGTAACAATCAATTCCGCCGAGTCTTGGTATACAATCTCCATTATTTCCCTACTACCCTTCTACCCCTCTTGCACTCCCTCTCTGACTCGAACTCCAGAGCGCGGAATACATGGCATCATCCGGGCCCACTTCGAGTCCACTCTCGAGATTAATCTTAACGCCTTCGACAACCTGACAACTGGGCATTCGAGCCCTAATTCTTCTAGACCGCACTCAATTTCGGGGGCGAGCTGCATGGGCCCCCAAAACCCATGTCCTTATCACACGCTACTTAAAATAGTCACGATCGAACCCTCCGTTCACGCTAATTTTCCTCGACAGGCTTGAAACGCATTTAAACATCCTCAAAGGCGGCTATTAAGAGGATAAACCTGCGATCTACTTCTTTGTCTGTGGAAAACTTATCGCGCGCTTCTCTAGATTTTGCACTTGGTTGGACTCCGGCTTCGCATTTAGCCGCTAGAAGATTCTTGGCTCTTTCCCACTTCTCAAATTAAATGTGCTGGGCGTCGTAGGAATGAATGCCATTCGTTGTAATAACAGGATTGGGCATCAACTGTGTTTCATATTTGTCTATCCTTGATCTATATCCATTTTCGATACACGGTAGCTATGCGGGTGGGGCTTTTCTTACCCATGGGTCTGGGGGGCCGCTTTTGGGAGGGGCGAGATGGTTGGGCGCAGTACATTTCAGTCTGGGTGTTTGCACGTGAGAGGGTCATGTTGTGCAAATCGTGGTAACACTGAGTTCATACAATATGTTGTGTTGAACTTATCTATCATGGGACATGTGTCTTTTGGATAGAATGGCCGAACTCAATCCACCCTAGGTACTCAGCAGTCTTGTCCACATTGCTGGCATGTTATCGCTGCGTTTTTGGGCAGCCATGTCCATGGAGAACTGACCCACAGACTTCGGAAAAGGCGAAGAAAGCCTTTGTGCTAGTCCGACTATGTAGATGCGGTCGAGTAAAATACAACACTAAGTTCTACCTTGAGCCCAAGGGTCCAGAACCATCCAGCACAACCACTTCAAATTCAACAACCTTGACAGACAGACCTAGGCTAATGATCTACACGCCCGTTGGCTTCAACACACCACAATCAAACAGCATCAAGTCAAAGAAAAGACCAAGGAAGAGAAACGTGCAATAGAAAGTTGTTGGGATGTTTGTCACATGTTTGTTGAAGCTATAACTAGCTATCCGTTGAGATCGGACTGTGTCTGGAGTATATAAAGGCTTGGTTTACTCAAGAATTGTCGTCTACTCCTTCGCTTTCTTCTATCTTTGGTTACTCAGCAGACACGAGCACCTACCACCAGAGCATGTCGAAGCAGAGAGCGACTATCAAACTCGTAAGAGTCACCCTTATGGAAAATCCTGTCCAAAATCGCTACCCTGATGGTCTAGCTTAGCGCTCCAGCGTGCTGCATCAATTTCGCACTAGGCCCCTACATGATTGGCATCTCAGTAACACAGAAAGGGAGGCAGGAAGAAGTCAGCGATGCCCTGGACGTCCGGGAGTCAAAAAAGACCTGTTCACTCGCTTATGACAAGAGAAGCGTTATATTTATACCTGGGTGTTATCCCAGCGACTACCTCTTTATAGGTATCAGCCAACCCCCTGCTGACCTGAAGCTTTGGGTACTCCTTCCAAATCAGGATAGTTCCTACTTACAAGTAGATTTATATACAGCCTGAGTACGTATCTCTCAGCTCATGTCCCCCACTTCTCCCTCTCATGCATCTCATGCATCTCATGCCCCTCAACAGGAATTTTGACATAGTTCATGGGGTGCTGCAGATCATGCCTATAAAAGGTTTCGTCACTTGCTACATGTATGAGGTCACTCTGTCCTCATATCTTGCTAGCAGACGGAGCTCTGCCGTCAGTCAACTCTGGTAAGTAAATCCTCCGGTTCACCTGTGCTTGGGAGATAACTTGCAACTCTTCCTCAATGCTAATACATTCCACAGACCGCCAGATTGTCAAGATTATCCTGTGCTCGAATGTGCCGAAGCCTTGATTGACTGGTCCCAACGTCGAGAGAGCCTTCAGCGCTACAGCGGAATAGAAAAAGATGTGCGATGCCTGTGGCAAGTAGCCCTCAGAGCTGGATGACTACACATACTAACTAGTCCACGACTAACAGACTGGTCAGGGAATTTGACCCCTGCCGGCAACGAATGACCGGCCTAGTCTTTTACGAAGGTTCCAAGGAGCTGCAACGATACATTGTAAAGTGCCAAAATTACCTCCAGAATTGCGTCTAATGCGACCCCGGATGCCGAGGAGCGCTTCTTTAAGCCCAACCGAATGCCAGAAGTCCCAAGGAACCAGATGCCTCGAAGCGGCCCCTCCGGTCCACCTCCGGCTCTAGTCGCAGCAGGCACCCGACCTGACGACATTGCGGGCACATTCACGATAAGCACTGGACATGTCTCCCTAGAGAGCGTCCACCTTTCCCCGCGTGGAGACTGAAAACCGTGGAAAAGGGACTTTCCAAGGTTGCGCGCGAAGTTATTACGCTGCAGCTTTGCCACGTCGGAAAACGCCAATGCCCAGAGACTGGATTACCACACAGGAATGCTGTATCAGCCTTTCGCGCACAATGGGTGCAAAACGAAGGATCTGACTTTGTCTATCAAAACAATGCTACTGATGTTGATATGAAGACACAAGTAGTCAATGTCTGCCCAATCAGACTGACAAGTGACAACGCGAAAGGGCTGGAGGAAGATGCCACAGAAGCTGTTTCAGACAATCCAACCATGGTGGTTCGAATGCATACTCTTGAGCTCGAAGACCCTGTGGTGGATTGACAATACACTCAAAAAGGAGACACCTACTCCTTCTGAAGACCCTTCCGGTCCGTCGCCTGACACATGGAGATTGGATGATCTGGACGCCTCATTGCCCTGTTGCACATCGCCTTTCGCAATCACTCCACCATCCTGGTCCACTGGGATAGCGCGCGTCAGGCGTAAAAGAAGCCGTCAACATCGGCCCTTCGTGAGCAGGTTCGACAAGAATTGTCGGCTCAACACATCAGCGTAGCTGAAGAAGACAGCCCCGTACGGTAGAGTGGGGATCCACATCTGAATGATCAGTGGAAGAGAATCCCTAGGACAACTTACCGTTTTCAACCCCACCAGTGGAACGCGAAGTGTCGCCCGTAGAGATGGCATTCCTCCAATGCAGTCGCCCCTCGCGCTAGGTAAATAAGCAAACATGACCCCAAGGAAGTATATGGCTAACCTGATGCAGTGGAAGAAATCCGTGAGATCAATCTTGTCCTGGGTCGAAGTCAGGCGAGCGAGGCGAACATCCGCTGGCTGCTCAACACTCTACTCCGCAAAGCGCATGTAACTGCCACAACCATCCACCCCGACGCCGCCCAGCCCGTCAACATTCAGGCAGAAAGAGGGTGGAAGTTTGGTCTAATAAAGTGGCAGCGCAAGAAATACCTCCTCACTGGCCGGCCAGATTATGGAGTTTGGTACGGGGAAGATGAAGACGTTTCTGTGAATGTCGTGGTTGTGGAGGCCGAGGAGGAGAGGTCGAGGTCGATGGCAATGGTACAAGCACTGGGATATATAGGTAAGTATCTACTGGCACCTCCCCTTGATATGACAAATTTTGGTGCTAACCCGTTGAACAGGCTGTGTGCACCGCCAGCGGAAGGAGATAAAGAAGTAAGACTGCACAATATACGGCATAGCAGCAGATGGCTCCACATTTGCTTTCCTGAGGATCGACAACGATTCTAAGGTGAGCCTGTTCGTCACATTGAACCTAAGTAATTTGTGTTAACCTCTACTAGTGACTCCAAAGAAAAACAAAATAAGGAAACAGCAGGCGCCGCATTTCGCCCCTGGAGATATGTTTCCGCGATAGTTGGCGTCACATCGCCACAGCAGAAAATACCGATTTGCATAGATACTGGATGCGGGATCACTCTCATTGACCGATCCCTTGCAGAAAATTTTCATTTACCGCTGCATGCTAACCCCCCTGTGTCCGTCATGGGACTCGGTTCTAAACACACTTCCACCCAATACGTCAAACTATAACATCAGACAGGCTGTCAACGCCAGCCGGATTCGACGAAGCCAACCGTCTCGCTCTAAAGAGAGCTGCCCAAGCCCATGCTGAGCAACAGATCGAACGACCCAAGAGCAGAGTTGACACCAGCCGTCGAGCCCCCATAGCTAGCATTCGAGACGCGCTGGACGACTGGGACGATAAGGTTAGCACCGACTGCGACGCTCTCGACGCCCTAGCAGCAGCAGGCGACGACATCCGCAGTGCCCGCGAGGAGCTGGACACCGAGGCTGCGCGGCGTATCCGTGCGCTGCTCACAGAATTGCAAACCAAAGAGACAGCCTACGCTCGCCAGCTCGAGGAATTTCACTCCATACAGCAAGGACGGCCTACGACCGACCCCGTCAGACGAGCGTTGACAAAAGCATACAGCCGCTTGGACTTGCCCAGTCTGCGCCCGGCTGAAGACGACGAATGATTGCTTCCTGCTTCTTCCCTTTTACGCCTGGCATTTTGCTTTGTTTTGCTGCCTGCTTCGCTACCTTCTGCTACTTTGCTACTTTGCTTACTTTGCTTCTTTTACAATTGTATTTACGCAGTGCGTGCCCGAGGTCGGACACGATTTCGGGTGCGGCAGATGTCACCCGCCAAGCCCCTCCATTAGTCATAGTCACGTGCTTGGCCGGGATTACCTGGCGTCATAGCTAGATAATACAAGATTATCTTCTCTTCCCCCAGCCTTCATGCTCACACTGATTGACCGATTAAAGCTTTAAGCGAAAGAAAAAAACAATCAGAATAAAAACCTAGACTGGATCTACAAAACATTCAATTACGGCTTTTGAGATATTCAACCAAAAATTAAGGGTTGGATATTTTCCGCAACTATGTAGAGAAGATATCGTGGAAGCAAGACTCGGCCAGTTGAATAGTGGCATAGCCATAGGATAGAAATGCCAATACATGTGGCCCTACTGTGCATTTCCCTCCTAGCTTGAGGTGAAACGGCCAGGATCGACCGTCACATTGATGACGCTAGCCAATGCTTCTTCGGTATAGTCCGATGTAAGACCGGGTGCTCACCTGGGAAATAGATCCATACCTTACCTACCTAGAGGTAGGTCAGATCGCTTATATAATACTCAGTGGGCGGATCAGGGCGCTTACAACGTAGTTCTACTCAGTGAGCAAAATGCGGCAAGACCTGAGCACTAAAGCGGAAAGGGACCGCCAAGAAGTGGCAGAGGAAATTAAGTCATAGGCAGACTATGTACATACATATGTCAGGCCTCAGCCTTTCAGCAAGATCCTCCCATTGGGTAAAGCTCAATGCACGGTATGCGCATCTGGGCACGGGTCTATATGCAAGATCGAAAGGTTTGGGGCATGGACGGACTATGATACAGAAAGTGGAGGGGTATGAGGCGAGAAGCATGATAGCAAAGGGGCCAGGTATAATGCAAATCTAAAGACCGATCTGGTGATTCGTCTCCCACCGCCTCTCAGCGCGTAAGATGAGCTCCTCATAGACGGTCCAAGCAAGCGCCGAGCTGATAGCTTTGCGAGCTATACGGATACCGAGTCCGCCAAAAAGACTGCGCATACCATCTTCGTGAATCATCAAGCGCGTAGCGTGCACCATGTTCCTGTACTTGGCAGGCATCAGCTGCAGCCGAGTCTTGACAGCGTCAAAGGGATTGGTGATTGCGGTCGCCATGCCGGCGGCGGCTGCACCGGAGACGAAATGTATAGCTGAGGACGACACGCCTATCACTGGTGTCTCGCCATTGGTGGAAGGTTTCGTAGCCATCAATGCGAACCTTCGCTTGAGCTGCTCGTAGAAGAGGACATAAAGACCTGCATATGGGGCGTCACGAGCGGCAGTGGCGCCAAATCCTGCAAACAGTCCACGGAATCCTTCAGTCCGGATGATATCCCGGCCTGCGCCTATTAAACTGCGATATGCGTAAAAGTCGGACTCGTACCGGACCTTGATCACGGTCACGGGCATCATGACAAAGCCTGCAGCGACCCTTGCGACAGCGCCTGTGGCGAGGTTGGCTGTGTTGGATAGTTTGGGGAGGACGGAGGATGATCTCGCGCCTATTGCTGGGCTGGCTAGGGCCAGCGGGTTGCTTTGCGCAACGGCTTGGCGCAACGAATTAAGACTAGTAAAGTATAGCGCTGACCCGAAGCCGGTACGTAGAGCTGAAGGGAGCGTGCCGCGCCATAGCCCACGGATTGGATTTTGAGAGGAGACGATCGCTTTCAAAGTTGGGAGGAGGGCGGCTCCCTGGGATTGTTGGACTCGAGTTTTGAGGAGATCGGCGGGTTGGAGGAGGATGGAGGAAGTAAGGCCGGAGCAGAGACCAGCGGCAAAGTGGAAAGGTGTTTTTGAGGCTGCAGAAATAAGAGATTAGTATGAGCAATGGGAAGAAAAAATGACGAGGTTCCAAACAAGTTACATACTTGTTGAGTTGCCTATCTTCACCTGCGGCACTGTGTTCGTCCCATTGTTCGACATCGCCGGCTGCGCGGAGCCAAGTTGGACCGCAACTTCGACAGGAGATATGTTTATTATGAAGATGAAAGATTCGATGCCAGATCGCGGTCCATCGGCGTCTCGTATGGCGGTCAAGGAAGGCGTTGAGATCCACCGGATGCGTCAAAAACCGAAGAAAATTCCACCGAAGCCGGTCACGATCAAAGATGGACACCAACTTGCATTCCACCAGGGAGAAACGGAGGGTAGGTGAAATAAAATTTATTCGAGGATAATTGGCAAGGTAGATTACCGAGGTCAGTCAAGAAAAAGACGTTGAAAATAGTGAAGTCATCGGGATCAGCGACATGGCCCTATCGATAAGGCCACAGCGCCAAGCATGGAGTAAACAACTTGGTTTACTTAAGTACTGTTGTTATATATACATTTGCTAGTATTAATTAGACAGAAGATCCATGAATTCCAATTGAATAGCTGGTAATATCACTGGCTAAGGAGTACAACTCTTTTGCTATCTTGTTTGTCTTTTATGCGGCTCAGCTCTACATAACTCGACCTTGGCGCTGCTGATTCTGCAACACATGTGCATCTGCATATTGATTATGGCCTAGAAGCAGACTGTAGCAGATTTGAATGCAGTCTGGAGAGAACTATTGTAAGTTTATAGAATATAAATAGAATATGAGCTGCTATTTGGGTAAATAAATAACAGAACAGCCTGGAGAAGAAACAAGCCGCATCCGGCAACTCGCGGAGCCTGGTTGGACCAATCAGAAGCCGCAAAATGGAGGCGGACGTGTGTAATAGACGTCATGTGGCTGTTGTTGTCTTTTTGGATTTTGCTTCTTCTTTTTCTTGTTCTCATTGACAATTCAGAGAAAGCTTATAGATCTCAAACAGAGTTACCTTTCTTTTCAAAGAAGGTGTACAGCATCATGACTTGGTCTTTGCCCTTCTTTCCCTATCCGCCCGCAAAGGACGGATATTGGGAGCCAGTCACCTCCACCTTGAACTGGTGCGAAGAGGTGTGTATCTCCCCCACCACGGCGAATGTCAAGCGAAGCGCACATAAAACAGAACCTGCGCTAATATCTACCTTCACTCAGGATTACTATGCCACCCCGTATGCTGCGGAGATCGTCAACACACTCACCAACCTGCTATTCATGTGGCTTGGAGTCCAGGGCATCCTAAGCTGCCGTCGCAATGGACATGATCAGATCTTCACCGTCGCCCTCCTAGGCTATCTGGTTGTTGGAACTGGCAGCTTCCTGTTCCACTCCACTCTGAAGTGCAAGTTACCCACCTTCACCCCTCCGAAACCGCATGTCTCAGTTGGAACAGCGGTGGACGTTCACGGACAATACCCAAGATAGACATTCAAATGGTCGCGAAAGCAATGCTGACCGCTGAATATTGGAAACAGACCCTATGCAACTAGTAGATGAGCTCTCCATGATCTATACAACCTGTCTCATGACATATGCCTCATTCTCGTACTCCCGGAGCGTCACCACCAGAGTCATCCTCGCCGTGTCCCTCACAGGCCTCGCCGTCTTTATCACCCTCTACTACCACTACCTCCAAGACCCCGTCTTCCATCAGAATGCCTATGCGCTTCTGACCACCGTGGTTGTTTTCCGCAGCATGTATACTATGGAAAAGACCCTCCGGCCGAAATGGCGTAACTCGACAGAAGAGGATCGCCTAGCGCGCCAGAAGAAGGGACTCCCCGTTCCGACGAAAGAGCACCAGCACTTTGAGAACGTGCGCGACGAGAAGACCATCAAGACCATGTGGTTTATGGTTATCTACGGACTCAGCATGTTCTTGGGAGGCTTCTTCATCTGGAACTTGGACAATGTGTTCTGCACTGAGATCCGGCAGATACGTCGCGCTGTCGGTCTCCCATGGGGTATCTTCTTAGAAGGACATGGTTGGTGGTATGTTTCGAACTGTCGACCTGATTTTCTTACTGGAACATTCACTAAATTCTTGCAGGCACATCATGACCGGTATCGGTGCATACCTCTATATCACATGGGGCATCTGGCTCCGCCACTGCCTCAACAACAAGCAAGAAGACTACCACCTGCGCTGGGCGCACTTCTGGCAAATCCCCGAGGTGATCCGCACCTCTGGCGGACCATCCGAGAACGGAGTTGCTCGGGCCAAAAAGTCAACGTGAGAAAGCCGTTCAGACATTCTTATTCCTTCTGTAATAGCCGGTTCATTGCTCGCACCCACTGTCGAATATGGGCGGCGGTATACCGTACTCTTGCAAATGTGAATCATCACATCACATGAACTAGATACCACGCTTTTTCTTGTCTGTCCTTTGCCGCGGAACTTGGAGCAGAGCACTGTTTTGTTATTCCTCGGCGTTTCTTTGGCAGAGCTTTCAATCCGTCCCGGAGACGGATCTCTCGCTTCTATCCATAGATATACGGTACCTTTATTTGTTTGTTTCTGTTTACGTTAGGGCGCGCGGGCTCGTTGCTATAGAGTGGAGTCCGGCTTGTGAATTATTCTGGTCGTTAGTTCAGCGTCCTCATTCACAGGACACGAAATAGAAAACGCTCAGATGATGCAGACTTGAAGATCCTATCTATCTACTATAACTAACCCACGAGAGTAGATCATGTATGGTCTGGTCTATACTTCAATCCAACGCTACAACTTAACATCGAATCGGGAGTAAAAAAAAAAACAACCAACATCAACTATATAAGATACCCCCACTCACAACTTCGACTCCCCACTCTTCGCTCCATTCTTCGGCCGACGCGCCGGCGCAGGAACATGCTCCAACCACTTCGCATCAACAGTCATCTTCTCAACCTTCGACTTCCTACTCCAATCCTTCCGGAAACTCTCCTCCTCATCCCTCCACCGCCTAATCTCCGGCGTGATCCACGCAACCGCCGCCTCAGCACACTCATCAACAGCCTCCTGCGCAAGCAAATGTCCAAAGTCCTCAAGCAGAACATCCCGCACCCGCCCCGCGACAACACCTCCACTCCCACCCAGCCCAACACCGGTATTGGCAAGCTTGTCAGCGCGCATAGACGGCAAACACATATCCGACTTCCCGGCGAAGATGTACAGCACGCTTGGACGCAGGAACGGGAGCTGCGAGAAGATGCGCGCTGGCTCGGGTCGGTAGAAGGGGTGGTTGTGTGGGTGTGCTGCGTCTAGGTCTGGGTGTGTTCTGCGGTTGATGGTCGTGGTGTTGGGTGTGTGGCTGTAGTTCGGGCGGGAGAAGGTGAAGACTTCTTGGTGCAGCGTGGTGCGGAGGGTTACTGGTGCTGCGGTTGTGTCTATCTGCCTCTTTGGGTCTAGAGGGTGGATGGCTGTTGGTAGATCGCGGAGGCCGTGCTCGATCCAGCGGGATAGGACGCGGGGATCCCAGGCTTGGTAGAAGGGGCTGCGGCGGAAGCCTTCTGCGGCGGTTTGGCGGGAGGGCCAGATGTCGCGGCGGTGGGTTGATAGTTGGGTTGTTTTGGCTATCTCGCGCTTGTTGTTTTCTAGGCTTGGGCCGTCTAGTTGGGTCGTTTGGCGTTGGATCACTGGGTCTAGGAGGACGAGTGTGTGGATCAGGCGTGGGTGCATTAGACATAGTTGTGTGCTGGGTGTATATTAGTTAGCTGTTGTGTGGTTTGGTTTAGTTACTGATCTGAGGACTCACAGATGAGCGCCTCCCATGCTATGTCCGATGCCAACAATGGGCCGGGGCATCTCAGCTCGCTTGACATTGACCAGGTGGAGGAGGTCTCGAGGGTGGTCGAACCAGCTAGCTGTAGCAGAGTTAGAACCATAATAACTTTCAATTTGAAGATCAATTCGCATACGATCATTCCCAAGACTATCTTCATTGATCACGCTGCTCTGGCCCTGATGCGCCACGTCGGCCATCCAGATACCGCGGATACGGATTCCATTCTGCTTGGATCGGGTATATATTTCCTCCCAAAGCGGCTCGTATAGTTCCTACAGGCAAAGAGTTAATATCTCGCCGATTGCATATTGTACCTTTCGAGGACCATCGCTCGCAGCTCCAAAAGTGGGTCCGGCGGTTCTGGACCTCGGCAATGTTGCATCTCGTACCTTAGGGAAGCCATTCGCATGGGCAGCGAGAATCGTGACATCTCCTGGTTGTGGATTGGGATTGTCCAGTGGAATATATTGTTTCACGGCTAGATTCAGAGGCTCTTCTTGGTCGTTCGCCGTTGCTCCAGGGTACTCCCTGATGTGCTGAGCTGGCACGACATGCTCGACAATGCGGAATGGAGACGACATAGTGGGTTGTATTGCCCTTTGAGGAAAGGGGGAGAGTTGTTTTTTATTCAGGGAGTCGGAATTATTATAACATGTCAAGAGGATCGAGTGCATGAAATTCCGAGAGGCCGCGGGTCTGCGGGGGAGCCGAGGATCTTTGGGGTTCTGGCGTTTGGCGCCTGTTCAACTGCCGATGATCTTCACATAATAACAACGCTATAAGTAGATTCATATTTCAAGTGTCCTTGAAAGAGTGGATTAAAGGTTCAATTGCCCAATTCTAATAACTAATATCGCTAGTTGGCGACATCCGACTCCGTAGTCTACATTTACTTAATACAGATAGACCAATGCTCACCAGAGCTATACCTACTATATACCATGTTGATACAGATAAACGAAGAATGTCAAAGGCTATCCATTCGTGAGGAAAGAACCCCTTCTGGAGTTATACTATTTCCACATCGAAAACGAGAGGTAAAGCTGCCGCCGGGACTGTTACATGATATTCCCGAACAAGCAAAGATGCTACATTATTCTATTTACTACTCTGCACTCAGAGCAAGGCACGCATCCACAGCCAGACCAACCCTAGTGATGATTAGGTTTGGCTTAATAGAGCTTGCAGAGAGAAAGTACTCACCTTCCCTCTTTCATCTTAACGACATCGTCGATGACATCCCGATCAAGGTTGGGAAACATGTTCGACAACGTCTCGACGACATTAGTATGTTCGGCACGCTGGATACGACGCGCCTCCGCATCCTCAGCACTAGCCTGGCGCGCAGCGGCATCCTGGGCATCAAGTACGCGGGTTAGATTTTTCTTGGCGGATGTTCCGCTACCATGGGCAGAGTGAGAACGGTCATCGCCTGAGCGCCGGCTATCTTCGTTGCTTGCACGTGGTGGTTGGTAGACATTTGGGGTGAGGCGGGGAGGTGCGACACTAGGTTGAGGTGTCGCGATGGGTTGAGGGCGGTCTTGAGAAGTGGAATCTGGATCGTCGGAGAACATGCGGCCGATGGTGGAGAGGGGCTTTTGGATTGTGCGGAGTAGTCCTGCGACAGGAGCAGAGGTGTCATCATCGCTGGACTGGGTCGCTTCTTTGCGGCTTGGTCCGGCGTGGGACTGGGATGGAGGTAGTTGGGATGAGGGTTTTTCTTCAAAGGTTTCGGTTTCCCGGTTTTGCTCTGCAATTGCAGAGACGGCGGCTTCGACGTTACGTTCGAATTCTTCGTCGCTGACAGTTAGACTGGTTCTGTCGAGGGTCTCGATGAATTGGATGGCTCCGGACTAGGAAAATGTTAGTCGTGTGAACTTGTTCGAGACAACAATGGGTAAAAGGTCAACATACCAAGGATGAAATGTAGTATCCTGCTTCGCCGCCGAGTTTATCCTGGTTGCGGAATCGGAGAATATATTGGATGTTGGAAATAAGATGATCTGGGTTCGCATGCAAGACCACATAAATCAAAAGAGGAATAAAGGAGTCGGCAGATGTGTCGCCCTTCTTGGAGTTCTTCAGCAGACCAAAGATGACCTTGCAGCAGTTCAGAATGCAAATGACCTTATCTCTGGGAGCCCGGTAGCCATTGATTTTCGATATTTCTGTCAAGAAAAGTCAGACACCTTGCGCAAAATACTCGTGACTATACGTACCTTGCTGTGCCAAGTTCAAGAAACGGCGGCCGCCGCTGCTCACAGTTGGAATGTCAAGATGTGTCTCATTGACCCAGCCGTAAATGCGAATCTTCTGGGCCAGGATATCGTCTCGCTCGATATCCTCCTGGTGCTGGCCACGTCGCCATGGCCCATGAAGCCTCTCGAGCTCTCTCCGTCGGCTCCGACTTGCACTTCTTGGTATAGTTGGTGGAGCTGGAATAGCCGGCGAGAAAGTCTGTGAATACAGGCGATTCATCACAAGCTTCTCCATGCCTTCCTTGGCATTATCGAATTCGCTATCCGATACATCTCGCCAGATCTCACACATGGCCATTTTGTTTGTGATAAACGTCAGAAAATCGCTGATGATCTTGACTTGTTCGTGGACCATCCATTGCTTCTTTCCGAACTCCAGGAGAAATGAGCGCAAGAATTTGGCTACGGGGTCAGCGGTTCGGTGACGCAGTTGTTCTAGGAAACGGTGGAAATCAAAAGGTTGGTCAGACTCTGGCTCCGGCGGTGGTAGCAGTGTCGAGGTGGACGCTCGCCGATTTGAGACCGGCGAGTCGGGCTTGTGGGGATGTTGGGGTACAGGCTGCTTCTGTGGCGATGTAGCAATCGGAGAATCGGCAGATCCGGAGGTATTCGCGTGGTCTAGGCTGGATCTTCGTGGCGGGAAATAGGTTGAACCGCCTCTAAATTGCTCAGCAAGCTCGAGCCGTGGAGACATGATCTCCCTTTGGTCGGTGCTCCGCGCGGGGTCCTGAAATTGTCCCATGATGCTTTGAATCTCCGGCTGCGAAGGAGTATCTTCCCGAGGTCCTCCCATCTGGTTTTCTCGCTTGGATTCTGCATCACTGTCGCCAGGCACATCTGGGAGCTCTTTCTCGGGGCTGAGGGCTCGATTTGTATTGATGGGTGGCAGCGTAGGCATAGAGGTCGTAGGGGCTGCATTGAGATTGAGGTATACATCGTCCTTCTCGGGCGGAGGAGGTCGAGGAGAAGTATTTGTGCTGGATACTGGGTCATTTGGTGTGGTAGTCCCTGAGACTGACAGTCTTTCCATCTGCCCCACAAGTGGTTGTTGCTCCGCTGATGAGGGGGTGGTTATCGTCTGGTTCATCGGGGCGGAATTTGGCGGGGTAACATCGGCAGATGGCTCTGTTGTGACTTGCGCATTCATCTCAGCTGTTTGGCTACTATCTGTCTGCGAATGATCGTCCTCTGTTTGTGTTGGGAGATCGGTTGAAGCGGCCGGCGTCTCAGTGGGTTCATGGGTATAGTGGGCGTCTCTCGTCTCGTGACCCGGAGAGGACGGAGATTCTGTGGCCGACATGGGCTATGTTATTCATGCGCGCTTGGGCTAAACGATAGATTCAGGTGGTCGTTGCTGAGGCTAGGAGTATGCGCTATATTGCGGCTCTCATGTTGATGTGCGGATCATCGTTCAACCGAGGCAGTCCGCCTCAGATTGTGTTCTGACATCGCCTCTATCAAACTAACATGGAGCGTAGAATTTCTGGACGAAGTCATTGGTACCATCTATATTCATATCAACTCGTAACACCGAACGATAAAGTCAGGAATAAGTAGCAACTTGCTGTTTTGGAGAGTTGCCTCTGACAAATGCGGAAACTCCGTGGGAGCTCCTGGCACGATATGCTACATGTTTTACTCCATTGCTTCAAACCCGAACTCAATACGAACTGAGGGATAACTTAGGACTAGAGCCTCGTATCTTGAGAATAAACATTCATCCACCGAAGCCCAGATGGCATCGCCCTGCCCACCTGCCGGGGCGATCTATAAACATGACTAAGATTCGAGAGCCTCAGGCGTCAATATATCCACAAAAAAAATGCTAGCAAGCTCCCTAATCGAAAACATCAAACAAACACTCCAACACAATCTCCGCCATGTGTGGGATTTTTTTCTCACTGAGCTCTTCAAAGCCCACACCATCAACACAAGAGACCTGCAATCTGCTACAGAAACGAGGGCCAGACAGCTACAAATCCCACACATTGCAAAAGGATATCAACACAGAGGATGGAGTCTCTCCGCCACTATCCTATTATCTCACATTCTCTTCAACAGTGCTTGCATTGAGAGGTGACCATGTGTACACACAGCCACTCGTAGACCCCGCAACTCAGTCCGTGCTCTGCTGGAACGGAGAAGCCTGGAAGATCGCCGGGGAGCGCGTCCAGGGCAATGATACCGAACGCGTATTCAACTTGTTCTTACAGGCAGTGGATGGTAACCGGAACACTTCTGTTGAAAAAATGTCTGAAGCTATTGCTAGGCTCTCTGGGCCGTTTGCCTTTGTTTTCTATGATGCAGTCAACTCAAGGCTCTATTACAGCAGGGATTGTCTTGGGAGGCGATCTCTGCTTCACGGATTCGATGAAGATGGGAATCTGAAGATTTGCAGTATTTGTGACAGTGCATCGGTAGATTGCTTCAAGGAAGTGGACACCGAGGGCGTTTGTACCATTGACTTAGATCGCTACCAAGACCCTTCTCTATCTCCTAAAGAGTTGTGCCAGATCGAGACCATGCCATGGAGCTCCGCTGATTCACCACCAGCTGGTCATATCGTATGTTCACTTGATCTTTACCTTTCGACCGCAGCAACTAACACAAGAACAAAGAAAAAATCAATCCAACCCATGAACACATCACTACCAACAGAACAACCACCAGCATTGACAACATACTCACCCTTCGTCAAAGAGCTCGAGTCAAAACTGCGCCAATCACTAGAACTCCGGATCCAAAACATCCCCGAACCCCCAGGCTACATCCCCGGCCAAACAGCAAAAACAGCCGTCCTCTTCTCCGGCGGCTTAGACTGCACTCTCCTAGCCCGCCTCTCCCACGACATCCTACCCCTAAACGAACCAATCGACCTCCTAAACGTAGCCTTCGAAAATCCCCGGGTAGCAGCCGCAGCCGCAGCCGCCGCCGCAAAAGCCAAACACCAAAACCAACCATCCACACCACCACCACCACCACCTGTCTCAATCTACGAAAACTGCCCAGACAGACTAACCGGCCGCTCTGCGCACGCAGAGCTCCAAGAAACCTGCCCAGGCCGTACATGGCGCTTCATCGCAATCGACATCCCCTACACAGAAACCCTCCTCCACAGAGAAACCGTCAAACGCCTAATGCGCCCCCACAACACCGAAATGGATCTCTCCATTGCCTGCGCATTGTACTTCGCCTCCCGCGGTACAGGCACGATTCGAACCACTCCAACCCCATCCCATCCTCAATCTCAAACCTTACCCCAACCCCAAACCTACACAACAACCTCCCGCACCCTCCTCTCCGGCCTCGGCGCCGACGAACTCTTCGCCGGCTACGGCCGCCACAGCGTATCCTTCACCCGCGGGGGCTTCGCGTCCCTAATCGCCGAGATCGATCTCGACGTAAGTCGTCTCGGCTCACGGAATCTCGGCCGCGACGACCGCGTCCTCTCGCACTGGGGCCGTGAAACGCGCTTTCCCTTTCTGGACGAGGAGTTCGTCGCTTGGGTGTTAAAAGCGCCGGTGTGGGAGAAGTGCGGGTTTGGGCTGCCTGTGTCTGTGTCGGAGGAGACGGCCGGTATTGATGCGGAGAAGTTGGC
This sequence comes from Penicillium turbatum, assembly GCA_030762825.1. Taxonomy (NCBI): domain Eukaryota; kingdom Fungi; phylum Ascomycota; class Eurotiomycetes; order Eurotiales; family Aspergillaceae; genus Penicillium; species Penicillium turbatum. Next base: position 1,297,576 of record JAUJYX010000014.1, read on the forward strand.
GTTGAGACTTGTTGCTGTGCGGCTTGGGATGGGGAGGGTTGCGAGGGAGAAGAAGAGGGCTATTCAGTTTGGGGCGAGGACGGCGAAGATGGAGACGGGGAGGTCGAGGGGAACGGATGCTTTGGAGTGATGGACTTGTGAGTTGGTGTTGGGTCTGGCTGTTTGTGCTGGCATGCATACCCCGTACTTTTCCAACTTCCTACACATCCATCCATCTACTCTTTTCTTTACTTTTTTGTTTTTTTCTTTCCCTTCTTTGTCTAATCATATATACCCCCCTCTCTTCCCTCATTTCCCTCCTCTCTCTTTTTTTTTCCCCTTCCTCCTCGTCAACCAGCAATGATGACAAAACATGGAAACAGATACTTCTGAAACCCCATCTCCCCCAAACAGCCCTCCTCAATCTGACATACACAAACACACACCTACCCAAGCCATACAACCCAAATCTCCGCACTATACGTCAAGCCCAAACGCCGTGTCTCTGTATCTCCCACCCTCATGCATTCAGTTAAAGCAACAGCAGTCCCCGGACGGCGTGTAGCTGATGCTGAATGAAGTGGGCGAGATGCACTAGGGGATATCTAGTGCTGTTTGGGTTTTAGGGTATAGGGGATTCGGGGGCTGGGTAGGCTATTTGTGGATTTGATGGATGAGGTGGTTGGAGGGAGAGGTGGGTGTTGGTGAGGCACTTTAAAGGCAAGTCTGAGCTGGGTTAGATGCACTTTCCTCATTTTCTTGGTAAAGGATATAGGTAAACAACGATATGAGTAAAGAAGGAAGTTGCGAATGATAGATGCAAGGGAAGGAGGGTGGGTGAAAGAGAGAAGGAGCAATTCACTTAAAAGTTGGAAGGTTGATATGGTTCACACCTGGGCACTCTACTAGAGTAAGATTTACGAAGAGTATGGAGAATGGTGGTTAAAGCAGATTAATTCAAACAAAAGCAAACCCTATTAGGATAGCCACGAGTCAATCCTACAACAAAAGTAGGAGACAGTCAGAACCGGCCGAAAAAAACAAAACAAAATACACGAAGACTATAAAGCAGAGTAAAACAAGTGACCGCGAGGGAACACAAAATCAAAGTAAGAAAATCTCAACCACAAGTGGCGTGAGATACACAAGTCTCAGAAAACTTTTATAAGAGAACCAAGATGGGGGCGAATTGAGTCGCATCCCATGTGGTCTCGGTGAGACGTCGAGGCGAGGCTTAACCCATCACCCGCGCCCACCACAAAACCCATTGGGGTCAACAGGGAACCAGAAAACATAAGACCAAAGCACAAAACATCAAGAATGACCCGTCGTTACTATCGTCAAACCCCGGAAATGGATCGTATGTCAAAGCTCAAAGTTGTCTCAAAATTCAGAAGACAACATGAGAAAGTTGGGAACCATCCTTTACTGGAAGGTATTTTGGATGGCGAGCTGAGCCTTGAGGTTGGCAATCTCGGCGTCGCGATCAGCAATGATCTTCTCGAGATCGGCAATCCGACGCTCAGAGGTAGCCTGGCGTTCCATCTTCTTGGCACGCGACTTACGCGCAGCCTCAGTGTTACGCGCACGCTTGGCAGCGATGGGATCAGAGGGATCATACGACACGGGGTTCAGGTTCTTGCGCGAACGCGCATTGACGCCAGAGATGCTAGAGTGCTTGGTATCACCAGTAGCAGGAACGGGCGAAGACGCAACCGATCGCTTGGCGCTGGGGGAGGGAGCAGCGACTGAGTGGGGAGAGATGGGAGCTTGCATGACGGGCTTCTTGGGCTCGATGGCATAGCCAGCGGCGGCATCCATAGTAGCAAGATCAAAGGCATTCATTTCCGAGCCGTGGCCGAAGAGCGAAGGCCATTCTTCGCCGGCAATATCAATGTCGGCGAACATGGGCGAGGTGTTTTGGCTGAAATTGCCAGGCGACTCGAAAGAAGGAGTGCTCAAGTCGGTAAATGTTCCAGAAGGAGGAACAGACGCATCCATCATGAGATCCTTGGGCGAGATAGTGCCTGGGGGGCCGTCGACGAAGCCAGTGGCTAGGCCGAGGTCATTGAACGCGGTAGGCGAATCCATAGTAGCAGAGAAGTCAGTCGAGGGAAGACCGAAAAGATCAACCTCGTTAGCTAATGCGGGGTTAGCAATCAAGTCTTGAGCGTATGGGGAAACGTGGGATCAATTACCTTCCATGAAGTTGGGAGTCGACATGACTCGTCGATAAGGTTGCGCGTTCTGGTTGGGAACTTGTTGACCACTGAAAAGTGGGACGGGAGGGCGGTTGGTGTTTGGAGAATTGGAAGGCACGGAACCCGTTTTAGGACGAGTGTGCTGGAGCGTGGGATGAGACCAATTAGAGGTAGACCGGGCAAGCTGGGTCACTCTGGGGTCTTGGACAGGAGAGCCAGAGAACTGCTGCTGAAGATGTCGGTGCAACTGCAGACTGAAAGAGTGTCGTCGAGGATTATTCTGCGCCAGGAAAGGCTGGAGGGCAGAAAGTCTATGGGCGTTGGTCGAAGGCACACGCAAGCGGGGCTGCGGGTGTTGAGCTGCAGATGGATAGAGCACGAAGTCCTCGAGTGCACTGTTGTTGTTGTTGCTGTTGTTGTTCTGATTGGAAGCCAAGGGCTGTTGGGGCGGGGGTGAGGGAAGCCATGATTGCTGGTGGTAATCCGTGGTGAACGACGTAAAGTCGATCGGGGTAAAGTTGTTGGGAGAACTTGAGCTACGCGATGCGATGCTAAAGTTCAGAGATCCTGGAACAGGAGACTCTGAAGGGTGAAGAGTGGAGAGAAAAGGTTGAGTTCCGGTTGGAAGAATGATGTCTGTCTCAGTGGAGATAGACTGGCTGGTGCGAGACGGGGAGCTTATTGGGCACCCATTTTGGCGACGATGAAGTTGAGTGTAGTTTTGATCAGACGGCTGCAATTTTGCGGTGTGAATGTGTATATGTGTGGTGTGGTATATAGAAGCGCGTTATGAAGGAGAAAAAAATCAGGCCTTCGAGGGGGGGGGGGAATCAGGCACTTATTAAAGGGTGTGTGTGTGCCCTGGCCGATGACCAATCGGGGTTTCGGAGCCGCACTGGGGAGGGGCTTAGTCTCAGAAGTCACGGGGTGTGAGTCACAGTCTGGTTCCGTGAATCTATTGGCGCTAGGGGACAGGCACCCATCCACTCTGTGCTACATGAACAGATACTTTCATGTCTGCGTGCATTTACCTACGTAGTCCAGGTATTTCATAGGTACCTTTCTCAACGATCTCCGCTGCTTACTCTGGAATTGGCCAATTAGCATTCTTTCTCTCTGCAACCTAGGGCATCCTGCATTCATGAAGGTTTTATCTTATTTTATGTTATCTTATTGTCTTCCTACATGTATTATCCTCATATGTTACATCGTATCTCCTCCCTCACACAGATGCCTCGGACACTCTTTCTTTATTGTTCGTACTCGGAAAATTAATCCTAATGACGAACCAACATGGTCGCAGTTTGACCCGGGGAGATGTGAGCATTCTCCATGAGGATAATGCATTGAAAACGAGCCCCACCGATCTTTACCCAATTGTGTCCCCGCGGTAGGCTGTGTTCATGGCCCATGTCCTATGAGACACCCGCATTTTCTTAGTCCTGCCGAAGGGCGTAAAATTGACTTTCAGTTCCAGGACTTGATAAATTTCAATTCAGAACTATCGGTGTAGTTTATAACATGTGCCCTAGAGATATCTTGTAAATTGCAGATTGTGAATTATCTTCTATATAAAGGTACCAGTGGAAGAGTACGGAGTACAGCATAGTAGCAAATGGTGTAGTCTTGTCTACTTGGTCAGTTTCAAGATGAAAGAACTGGATACTTGATATTAGTCGAGGCCCAATTTATTAAAGTTTTCTACTTTTTCTGTGTTAACCATAGTTCTGATCGTTCCTGAGGGCCGAGGCTCCGATCCGGTGCCGGAAAAGGAGCCCGCTTTGTAACCAGTGGACAGAATAAAACATGTCATCATTCACTTCCCAGGATAAGAATCCCTGTACCAGGCACTTCTTACAATGACATCGATAAAACATCGTGGTAGGCGACCACATTATGAAGTCCAATGAACCGTCGAAGTCCGAATGGGCCCTACAATGCTCAGATGGGAGTACACATGATAAGCGTCTGCCTACATACCTACATGTAACTATCTAGTTGAATGGAACATTGCTTCCTAAATACGAAGTCGTCATGCTGAAGATATCAAAATGCACCCCAGATCACCAATGCATCGCGATGGAGTCACTAAACCCTCGACTCAGTCCACCGATGTATTTCTTGCATGATAGCCCTGCAGCAAGTTCCCACCCGACACGCTTTGGACCCATAGATCAACATCAACCCAACGCACGATTACAAGGACGACATCTATTACGCAAAACACCATGGAGTTCGTAAAAGCAAGAACTGAGAGATTCTATTAAGTATTACCTATCGCAAAGTGTGCCACCTCCACGGGCGGAATATAAACCAACCACAGGTAACAACAACGGTAGACAACATTAGAGGGCCAATTTGGGTTGCAAGACAGAGACAAGTCAATAAGGACCAAATCCAAAACCTCGACAACGGGCAAAAAGAGCACCCATCCTCCTCACAGGGTATCAAACACAAAAGCAAGAAACCAAAAAAAACGGCAGTGGTATCAATCTAGTCGAGCGACAAAACCACGTAACGCGTGAGTACGTCGCGAAGAGAGTCACAAGTCGCGGGACGCAGGTCGTAAAGGAATGAACCGTAGCCCAAAGGACGGCGGGCGTTGATGGTGCCAATGGTATTATTTTTTAGAGGCAAAACAGATTAATAAATTAAAAAAAAAAAAAAAAACAGCGACAGCGGGTATCTCATTGTCACCGTCCCAAGCTCCGGTCCAGAGATTAATCGGACGATGGGAGATTGAAGACGGGGACAGTGGCGAGGAAAAATCAAAGCAATATCGAATATGCAACCTTCAGGCCTCGATTGGACCGTCAGGCGCATCGCGAGCAAGCGATGGATAAGACATGTCCCACCATCGCTCGAACTCCACGACACGTCTCCCAGGAGTCGCACTTCATGCGGCAGCCTGGACAGGGGTGGCGGCGGGGACGCTGACGTTGTTGGTCTCCTCGGTGGCAGCCTCAACGGGCTTGGAGGTTTCCTCGACGGCGGGGACCTCCTCGGTGGCGGTCTCCTTGGCGGGGACGGCGGGGGCCTCCTCGGCAGCAGCATCGGCCTTGGCCTCGGTCTCAGCAGCGGCAACCTCCTCCTTGTCGAGCTTGACAGCCTTGCTGTTCTTGCGGAAAAGACCGCCGAGCTTGTTGGACTTGGCCTTGGTCTCCTTGGCCTCACCATCGGTGACCTCGTTGTCAGAGGTCTCAGCCTTCTTCTCCTTCTTGACAAGGCTACCGAAGAAAGAAGTGCGACGCTTCTCCTTGGGGGTGGTGACAGCCTCAGTGACGGGGTTCTCAGCGGGAGTGGTCTCCTCGGCCGCGGCAGGGGCGGTCACGCTCTCAGGCTCAATGGGCTTGACAGCGGCCTCCTCGACGGGGTTCTCGAGCTGAGGGGCGGTGCTGGAGACAGCAGTCTCCTCGGCAGCAGGGGCGGTGGCCTCCTTCTCGGACTTCTCCTGGGAGGGGCTGGCGACCTTCTGGAAGAAGTTGCCGAAGATGGAAGCACGCTTGGACTTCTTCTCCTCCTTCTTCTCATCCTTGGCCTCCTCCTTGGCGGCCTCAGCAGAAGTCTCGGTGGCCTCAGCGGGGGTCTCAGCAGTAGGCTCGACGACCTCAGCGGGGGCAGCGGCAGTCTCGGTAGTCTCAGCGGCAGCGACGGGGGCAGCACCCTCAGCGGCGGGCTCCTCGGTGGCGGGAGTCTCCTCCTTCTTCTCCTCGACGTCCTTCTTTCCGAGGAGGGAACCGAAGATGCTAGCGCGCTTGCGGGACTGGGAGCGGCTCTTAGCGGCGGCCTTCTCCTCCTTGGGCTCCTCCTTGGCGGGCTCGGCAGCCTCAGCGGGGGTCTCCTCCTTCTTCTCCTCGGTCTTCTTAACGACAGCGGGGACAGCGACAACGGGCTTGGTCAGCTTCTCGAGCTCAGCCTTGTAACCCTCGCTGGAGGTGATGGTCTCCTTCTCGGCCTTGGCCTCGGTGGCCTGAGCCTCAATGGCAACAACCCAGCTGTCGCGTTCAGCGGTGCTGGAGGCCTGGAAGGTGTGCTTCTGGCCACCAACCTTGAAGAGGAACTCGTTGGAGCCCTCCTTGGTCACATCAGAGACCTCGGCCTACTTCGTATTAGTGATTGCCGCATCTCAAACTTGGACTGAAAGCACTTACGAGGTTGAAGATGCCAGCGGGGGTGGCCTTGTCCTCAGCGCGCTTGGTGAGGAAAAGGAGACCCTTCCCGGTCTGGCTGGCCCAGGCGGCGGTGGGGTTGGCAGTAGCAGCCTTCTCGTTCTGGTGGAAGACGGTCAACTGCTTGCTCTCAACAGCCTCGGCGCTGAAGTAGAAGAAGCGCTTGGCGAAACGGAAGCCCCTGAATGAACAAATCCCGGTTAGTTGCTGTTCGCTTCTCCTCGTGATCACAGTCGCAGCTTACTTGACAAGACCGGGGGCCTTGTAGCCGAGAGTGCCCTCAGTGGCGGGCTTGATCTCCTCCTTGACGGGCTCAGCGGCCTCGGTGGTCTCAACGGCGGGAGTAGCGGTGGCCTCAGCGGTCTCAGTGGCCTCAGTCTCCTTGGGGGCCTCAACTGCAGGCTCGGTGGCGGCAACCTCAACGACCGGCTCAGCGGCAGGGACGACCGCGGGGGTCTCCTCAACAGTCTTCTGGACGTCGGACATGATTAAAAGCAAAGGTATTAAACGGACGGGGTATTAGGAAGAAAAGGCGGGTTGGGTATAGGGTATCTTAAAAGAAAAAGCAAAAGAAATAAGAGCACAAGAGCTCGGGTATCACGAAGTACGAAGGGGTATTTTGCTTTGTGGGAGAAAGAAGGGAAGAGAGGAGAGAAAAGGGAGAGGAAAAAAAAGAGTCAGAAGGTTGTTGATGGCGCTTTGATCCCAATGAGGAAAGGACCTGCAGGGAGCCCAGAGCTCAGTGGATTCACAGGCGATTAGCTAATGACGCTTCAGGGGTTAATTATTCTTTTTGTTTTTTTATTGTTTTTTTATTTTGGTTTTTCTCTATTTTTTTTTTCTGTTATTTGCTATCTCATTTTCGTATTATTACATTCCCTCTGATCTTTGAGACTCTGTGTTGCTAAACTCCTGAATCTCCTCCAAGTCACTATGTAACCTGGAATATGGTTTACAACTGAGTCCAGTTTCCTTGGTGAAACATGAGGAAGTCTCCCAAATCTATGAGGTACATTACGAGGTCATGAGCCCGATAACACGAACTCATTCCCAATTCTTTGTCTAGCCGTGGCGCTAGACCCAAACTAAGTCAATTAACTCCCTAAAGCTTTCCTCTAAGAGAGGAAATAGGAGAAAAGAGAAAACTCTTCAAACCTTGGCTTTCAACAGGATGAAACCATCACACCATGGCCACCCGAAAGCTACCTATGATCGGCCATGCAGCTTGAATCAACGGGCCCCCGGTCCAAAGTCCCCTAATTTACCCGTGCAGTTCGGATCCTCTTACCGAATTGACAGCAAATTAAGGGCATCTCTTTTAGCATGCGATAGGCCGATATTGGTGTCTCTTTTTCGCTTTGTTTCAGACAACAATTTAGACCTTCTTTTGATAGGTTATAAAAAAAGAAAACTACATTTGTATATGATGTATGCCATGGCGGGTTTTTCTCGGATGGCGTCTGGTCATCAGATCAACAGTCCAAAAGTATGTGCAACTAATTCTGGATACTTCCTAGGGCCCGTAAGGAGGTTTCTATGATTGTTCGGTGGGCCGCCACACCGTCTCCTCATATTGCCCTTCCATTCTACCCCGTTACACAGTTCAAAGGGGTTTGCTGTCAGAACTGCCAGTTGGAATGATTCATGTATTAGCAAATCAACTGAGCATTTCAATGGTTCTTTCATCATTGCACATACCCCACAACTAGATCCAACCTTGGAAAGCTTTCTCTATCTCACTTTCCAGAGAAGCCATCTCGGCATGTACCAAACTAAGATATCCCTTTGGAGGGGCATCCCTGGAGGAATAACCCCACCAGAAGGCAACTTTTCCATTTTCCATCTTTAGAGATGATCAATCCAGCCTGAACTTTGTTTTGTTTCTCCCTCGCGTGGCCTTTGGCGCTTATGTGCCGTGACATGTATCATCTCTTGTGTAGATTCTGTAGAATGGGTGGCTATCACGACTTCCTGGTGCAATCTTTAGTCAGACCCCATGACCTGTCTGGTATCAACTCTATGATGGAGTGGCGTGCAAGCCCGTGTGGACAGCCAACCAGCAACGGGATAACCCCTCCTTCCTAGCTGTTGAACCTTTGATGTACATTCTATCGGCGTATCATCTTTCTGCGACCACGCTGCGGCAAGGATCCCATGATGTTTTGTCCAGCCAATCCACGAAGCACGTTGTACTCAGTCCACGCGATGCCTTCATCGTACGTTCAACGGGTCGCCTCTTTACGTGATCTGTGCACCATTCCATTCGACGATCCTCTCATTCAATATTTCGCGGAGTTTATTGTAGGAAAGAATATTCTTGAAACTAAAACCTCGTGGGACCCACATAACAAGACTTTTATGGTCACTAATGTCCCTAATTAAGCCCCTTTTCACTCCCTTCGAGCGAAATCTTCTAGACTTTCAGCCCAGTTATACTAAGGATGGAAAAAAAAAAAGTACGATAATCCCCACCAGACTATGCAATTGATTTCGGGTCTTAGCGAATAGGGGGCTGGCCAGCCCTACCTGGTAGAAACTCTGAATTACAGCTCTTTATTTTTGGTCATTTCCACGGTTCCTCTACGAGTTACCACAATACCTAAAGGAGGCCCGATAGCGTCGGCAATAATGGAGAGTACCGTGGTACGCACACCGTGTTCCCCACTATATGCATTAATGCATTAGGTACCTACCTCCTATACCCTCTCTTTCCTACACCATAACAACGCAAGTCGTTATGTATCTGCCCTGATTCTGATCTACAAGTACTATCAGGCCGATCACCAGGTCCCAACGTTGGCCGCCAGGATGCGACCTTCGGAGCATTTCCAGTAATGATAACCAGGTGAATCCACTCCCTGCTCGGTAACCCAGGACACCCTATCATGGGCCCCTTTTTCACCCGTTACGAGATAGGGCGAAATAACGACCATTACCAACCCTGCCGTTTTCGCCCTTTTTTTTTCGCGGTCGCCAGAGTCCAAGTCTCGCCCATGCTCCTCTTGCCGCCTATGAATGGTCGGGATTTGCCGTTCATCGACGATCACATACATTGTCCAGCTCGCGCTTGTTGATCTTTCCTTCTCTCACGTTGCCGCAAAAATTGACATCATGCAAGTGCCATGCACCGCGGAGCCCGTGAACCTAATGGATTCTTTCCCTTTTTTGCGGCTTGCATATTACTCTATCTTACTAACAGTGACTGTTCCAATGGCATAGAGATTGCAGCTGACTAGCTATTCTGAACAGTACATCATAGACCAATGGTTTGATCTGTGCCCTGTATCTGGCTTTACAAAGAAAAAGAGTCATAGGGACATAACTATTGCCTAGGCCTTGCAGTTAATTAATCTCAATACCTCCTGCCACGCACTGACTTATCCTTCGGTGTACATAGGGGACGGACTTCCCGTTCATCTAAGCTCTCCGATGCCCCCCGACCACTTTAGCGCTCACTAGATTGGCCTATAACCATGGCACACTTTGATGAGGATGAGCGTTTGCTTAGTATTAGCTTAATATTCTCCAAGGCGGGTATTCCCCCCCGATTGAACCTTCTCGACGCTTCGCTGAACAAAGGTATCATTCCGACGGACATTATCCCAATCGAGTTGTGATCTAAAGGTCAGGTCTTGAGTGGTACGGGACTTGGGAGCCACAATACAAAGTAGTGGAAATAGGGGATGAGGATCCACACAAGCTCGGGTATGGAGTCTGGCTTTTTGGGCGGCATAGTCCCAAGGTTGTACGTTGTACACCTATGGAGTCAAGGAGTTTCAATAATTGATTTCCAGTGTTTCTATGATCTGTGTGTATGTTATACGTTCCAGGTCTTCGTTGTACCTGGCGTAAGCATCTAGAATTTGGTACATCGCATGTTGTAGAGAAACAAATGCAAGGTACAAAGTGGGCACCTTGTGCTCTGTACTATGAACATTCTGGTTACATCCTGACAGGTCAGAAGGAACCCAAAAAAGGAGGGCGGTCGATGAGTCACATCAGAATCACATGAATCTTGGCACTGTCACGAGATCTCGGCTATGGATCAATCAGAGCTCCGAGCCAAACTGCCACCGCTCTCTCTGATTGCATAAATACTTTGAGCTTTCCGGGCCCTTCCTGCTCTTTTTCTTTTCTTCTTCATACTTACCTTGTTTGGGTGACTGCGATCAAAAAGGCGGTTCACCACAGATTGGTCCCTGCATTGCACATCGCGGCGGAACAGTTTGTTCAATGGCTTTCGGGTCATTGACAGGCGTATTCTTTGGCACCCTCCACTCGTGGAACTCTTTCTTTTCATCAAGTTTTGGGCCAGTGGCTCGAGGTTGGAGAAGAGAATTTGCTGTAATAACTGTAAACTTAGTACCTACGAAGCAGCGCCAGGCTGCAATGCTCCATGGATCTCTTTCCTAAATACACCGCAGTAGTACGCTTAGGTAGCATTAATCGGTTGTTGACACATCACCCGTCTTAGACCTCGAGAGGTCGTCGCCAGCACTCAAAGTGTGAATAAACGACAACCTGTTCTCTCGCGTTGTTTCCGCAGCGCTTCCGGACTTCATTTCCTACAAACAAGGCTCAACTGCTGTTTCGCAAGTTCCTGACCCCATTTTGTTGACAATGACGTATGACTCGACGGCTTCGCCACACGTGTGGCGATGAGGCTCCAGTTCGACTCAGCGCAGCCATATATAACTCAACCTCATAGGATCCCACTACCCAAATTCTCAGTCGGTCCAATCTTACCTTATTCCACTCTACACACCTTTCTCAAATCCACACCTTTACTACAAAGTCTACCAAACCTCTATCAAGATGCCTGTTCCCACTGCCGACCTCTATGACAAGGAACAAAACCAACCCAACGGCACACGGTCTTCGGACCGTGCTGTCCACACTTCCACCCAGCAGAGCAATACTGGCAGATATAATGGGGCCAGTTCGTCTGCTGGCGCATCGCAGAATGCTGATACCGGTCGTGCCCTGAGCAAGGAGGAGGCTGATCGCCTGTACGATGAGCGCATGGAGGAGGAATATGCTAAGAGAGAGGGTGGTGCTTAATGTGAAGCTGCTAGATGGCTGGACATATCTGTTCTGTTTCTTTGTGCTCGTTGACTAGTTGATGGGTACTCCTGGTGTGACAATGAGGCCTGCGCTTTGTTCATTCTCAACGAACTATGTGTTATGATTGTACTTTATCTATCTTCATGAAACATTGATCTTAATACCTAACCATTTCCCGGATTGGGTAACACTATAAATTAGAGCTGCAGGTGGGGAGACTGCAAATGCTAGGTTAGGTAGGGGGCTGGTGTTGTTGCTGTGTCCAGTGGTTTTAAGGTTGAATATATATATAGTTGAACATCACTGAAGTCTCGCAACCTTGGAAGTTACCAGTGGACACTAGATATCAAGTTTAGGGAAGCCTGTATTTATTTTTTGGTTTTTTTACTTCAAAGAATACAGCACGTTAACAGAGCTTCACCGTGCCATATCATAGACCGCTCTTTTCTAAAGAGGAAGAGTGCAACGGAGTATCGGACTGGGTTGTCCGATTCCGCAAGATCTTAGCGTTCCAAGCTGACATCCATCTCTTCCTAGACAACCTCCAGTCTGACCAGAGCAAGATTTGCAAACATGAGCTTTTACTCCGATCAAGTTACGACAGTAATCATTCCAGCCGATGTGCAACCTATCCACACGAGTCGCCTATATCTGCGGCCACTAACGCTGTGCGATGCCGCAGCCCTCTTTGAGATGCGCAGCCGACCTGACGTGGCGGAATGGCTGTGAGATCAACCCTCAACAGCTCCAACGTCCTAGTGTCAAGGTACACCCACTAACTTATTATAACATGTAGATGGCCCAGAGCGCCCCACAAACACATCTCAGAGTCCGAGGCCATCATTGCCCAAAAGACATTCACAACACCAGATGCGTCAGGTACCGTTGGACGGCAGTTTTTCTTCGCCGTCATGCGTATCGATGATCCATCGCAGAAAGTTATTGGATTTGCGGGAATCAATGCTCTTGTTCCAGCTCCATCGGTTGGCTATAATTTCCACCCCGACTTTTGGGGTAAAGGTTATGCCACCGAGGCAGTTGCTGGAATCGTAGATGCGTGGTGGAAGCTTGAAAGAGTGTTATTTGAGGATACAGTACAGAAGGAGAAGCTGTTTGCATGCTGCAATATAGCCAATGTTGGTAGTGTGAAAGTGCTGCAGAAAACTGGGTTTACTATATACCGTGAGCAGCCGGCAGAAGGTGATGTTGTCGCGCTTTTTGAGTTGGAGATCCCCACTACATAGAGAGTTGAGGCTATATATAACACCTAAAATAGTGAGCACCTTCTAATAATCTCTGTCTAGGTATATAGGTTCCAATTCTGGCATTGGAATGATATGTTTACTCAGATGGATGTAACCCATCTATGATCCCTTCCAAGGTTCTAGATAAGCGCCTACATCAGACATTTTGAACTCATTGCGAGTCTATTGACTCCATAATAGAATTACACACTTCTCTAAAAACCCAACGTGGCAACCTCTAGAACTGTATATTTGTTGCATGTCGTGTGCATCCAGTGTAGTTGTGGTGTACTTTGCCTTACAGCGAACAAGAACACAAATCGTAGACAATCATGCTGTGTAGTCTTCTTTGTCACTTAATATATAATTATTGTATCCGTGAAAAGAAACTCTACCCCTTCCCTCCACCAATATCACTGTCGGAACTACGACGCAATCATGTGAAACAATAATTCTAGCCACATTCACTTACTACTTTGAAATCAGAATACTGAAGATTCCATAGGATCCGAACCAGTTGGTCATGGCATATGACGGAATTTGCATTCAGAATCACAGAGTGCTGTTGTTGCGTATGATGAAGCAGCTATGTACTAACAAATATTTCGGGGCGGGCGATTCCGGAGTGGGCACTGGCTCGAAAGGCACTGGATCAAATTGATGCTTCAAGGAAAAGTCACCAAACTGTAGAAGAAATCAAGTCATCTTCACAAGAACTTTGACAAGCTCCATGCAGCCATGGCCATAGATCTCAATGGCGAGCTGACGTCGATGGCACGGATCAGCCTCAAAGGTAGATTGTTGGACCTCAAAACCGATATCGACGACTTGTTGGAAGCCGTGGAAGGTGTTTCACTGGACGAAGAATACGACGAGGATGAGGCGGAAGAAGAATCAAAGATCAAGTTGGAAGAAGAGCCTATAATTGAGCCGGTAGAAAAGTCTAAGATCAAGTTGGATGAAATGGCACGACTCCAGGGCATTCTGTGGTCAGGCATGGATCTCTTTGACTCTGCTACCCTACAGATGCGTCGTCAACGCTATCAGAAAAGAATACAGCACTGTTTTGAGGCAGATGGGAATGACTTTATTGCTTGCTAAGCCAATCGAATTGGTCTTCTATTCTTAGGATACCCTGCTGAAAGTGCGATTGATTACGGATAAAGTCGAAGACCACAGCCCGCTGAAAGGAGAGACTTCGGTCCCAAAAGAAGAGTCTAAGATCTTGCCGGAAGAAGACCCTAAGATCAAGTTGGAAATGGAAATCGCATTCAGCTTATGCCAGTATTCAACCCGGGTTAGGGTTCTTAGGTGGTTGGTTCATGGGATAAGGAGGGACATTCTGTTGCAGCCCTAGATAGCCTTTAAATTGATGACCAAGTATTTGCTTGCTTTCAAATCATGCCTAGATATTGTCTGATTCCATAGTTCTAGACTAGTTGTTAATTGATCTTACCGTGGGCAGATACTGTGATCGGTGTACCAGTCTCCTTCGTCGCTGCTCGAAGAACTCCATATGTGGCTGGACCGGGCTCTAGGTCATGGTCGTGATTTTTGATGAGTCAAGAGAAGACAAATCTACCCAGGGATAATTAGAATTATATAGTAGACGCTAATACCACGAACAAGATACGTAATATGTATGATTTTGGCAACATCGTTGAGGGATTTCAAGAGAGGTGGAGCATAGTCTCCATGAAATCACGTGGACGTCACGTGACTGGATGCAGCCAGCTTGACAGAGCCACCCGAGAACAAGACCAAGTCGAGCCCTGGATTCGTCGTAACAACAGAGCCGAGGATCTGTGTCCTTCTTTGCAACTATCTATTTACAGTCATTCATTCAGTATTTCTATCTCTTGGTTAGAACACACGGCTCCTGGTAGCCTCCTTACACCATGGCTCCGCGGGACACCTTCTTCCGCTCGGCGGATATGAGCTTGACCCAGCTCTACATTGCCAACGAGATCGGAAGAGAGGTTGTCAGTGCTCTGGGTGAAGTTGGTCAGGTTCAGTTCCGAGATGTGAGTGGTGCAGAATGCTTTTGTTCTGATAGTTGCCCGCTGACTTCTATGTTGTTATCTAGCTGAACCCGGACACGAACGCTTTCCAAAGGACCTTTACGAAAGAAATTCGTCGCTTGGATAATGTGGAGAGACAGCTTCGCTATTTCCATCAACAAATGGAAAAGGCCGCCATCCCTATGAGATCTTCCTCGGACTTTACCGATACATTGGCTGCCCCCTTGGCGTCGGAGATCGATGAGCTGGCCGATCGCAGCGAGAGTCTTGAACAGCGGATTATGTCGCTCAACGATAGCTACGAGACTCTGAAGAAACGTGAAGTCGAGCTGAGCGAATGGCGATGGGTGCTGAGAGAGGCCGGTGGATTCTTTGATCGGGTAGGTGACTTCGTGCATATATCGTTGACTGAACGAAACCTTCAAGCGGACTACGTTGCTGAGACTGACCTGGCTTAGGCCCACACACAAACAGAAGACATCCGACAGTCCTTCGACAACGATGAAGCCCCTTTGCTTCGTGATGTTGAGCATCATGCCCCCCGTCAGAACGGAGATACCCAGGGCCAGCAGAGCTTTTCGGAAATGAACATCGGTTTTGTTGCTGGTGTCATTCCTCGGGATCGCATTGGAGCATTCGAGCGTATCCTTTGGCGCACTCTGCGCGGAAACCTTTATATGAACCAGTCCGAGATCCCAGAGCCCATTATCGACCCGACGACCAATGAGGAGATCCACAAGAATGTTTTCGTTATCTTTGCTCACGGCAAGAGCATCCTTGCCAAGATTCGAAAGATCTCGGAGTCGCTTAACGCATCCTTGTATGGTGTCGACGAGAACAGCGAATTGAGAAGGGACCAGATCCACGAGGTGAACACTCGTCTCGGTGACGTCGGCAATGTGCTTCGTAACACCAAGAACACACTTGATGCGGAACTTTCGCAGATCGCGCGCTCACTTGCCGCATGGATGATCATTGTGAAGAAGGAGAAGGCTGTCTATGACACCTTGAACAAATGCTCATATGATCAGGCGCGTAAGACGCTGATCGCCGAGGCGTGGTGTCCGACGAACTCTCTCGCCCTGATCAAGTCCACTCTTCAGGATGTGAATGATCGCGCGGGCCTCACTGTTCCTACAATTGTCAACCAAATTCGGACCAACAAGACCCCTCCAACCTTTATGCGGACCAACAAGTTCACTGAAGGATTCCAAACAATTGTGAACGCTTATGGCATTCCCAAGTACTCGGAAGTCAACCCTGGGTTGTACACGGTCGTCACTTTCCCCTTTCTGTTCGCTGTCATGTTCGGTGATTGCGGTCACGGTGCACTGATGACCTTGGCCGCCGCTGCCATGATCTTCTGGGAAAAGAAACTGGCGCGGACTAAGTTGGACGAGCTGACTTATATGGCTTTCTACGGACGATACATCATGTTGATGATGGGTCTGTTCTCGATCTATACTGGTTTCATCTACAACGATATTTTCTCCAAATCCTTCACCATCTTCCCAAGTCAGTGGCAATGGCCCGCAGACATCAAGGTCGGTACAATGGTTGAGGCAACTTTGAAAGAAGGCTATCGCTACCCGTTCGGTCTGGACTGGAACTGGCACGAGGCAGACAACTCCTTGCTCTTCTCGAACAGCATGAAGATGAAGATGAGTGTTCTCCTTGGTTGGTGCCACATGACCTACGCCCTTTGCTTGCAATACATCAATGGACGGCACTTCAAGTCCAAGGTGGATATCTGGGGCAACTTTGTTCCTGGGATGCTTTTCTTCCAGTCCATCTTTGGTTATCTTGTCCTCACTATCCTCTACAAGTGGTCCGTCAACTGGCAGGAGAAAGGAGCGAACCCGCCCGGTCTCCTCAACATGCTCATTTTCATGTTCCTGAGCCCTGGTACCGTCGAAGAACAACTTTACCCTGGTCAGAGCTTGGTCCAGGTTTTGTTGTTGCTCCTTGCCGTAGCTCAAGTACCCGTCATGCTCTTCCTCAAGCCGTTCTGGCTCCGCTATGAACATAACCGTGCACGTGCCCTGGGTTACCGCGGTCTCGGCGAAACCTCCCGGGTGAGCGCCCTCGATGCCGACGGGGACCTGGGTCGCGACAGTATGGCCAGCGATGGAGAAGGTGTAGCCATGCTTTCTCAGGACATCGACGAAAGTGAAGAGCACGAAGAATTCGATTTCGGCGACGTGATGATCCACCAAGTCATCCACACCATCGAATTCTGTCTGAATTGTATTTCCCACACGGCCTCTTACCTGCGTCTGTGGGCTCTTTCGCTTGCTCACCAGCAGCTCTCGATCGTTCTTTGGACCATGACCATTGGCAGTGCCTTTGATCAGGAATCCCCCGTGGCTCGTGTTATCATGATCGTTGTCAGCTTCTACCTCTGGTTTGTGTTGACGATCTGTATTCTATGTGTGATGGAAGGTACTAGTGCTATGTTGCACTCCCTTCGTCTACACTGGGTCGAGGCCATGAGTAAGCACTTTGTGGGCGAGGGTATTCCTTTCCTGCCGTTCAGCTTTAAGACCTTGTTGGAGGAGGATCCTGTGGACTAGTGGATTTTTGCCCCTTGCACTCTTTTCTTTTCTTTTTGTACTGTAAAGGTCTAGAACTATACATTTATCATCGTCTACGTTGTATATGTCTCAATTCCCGTTAATCTCTATACCTTATGGTTCACCGGGGGCATTCCCCCTTTACTAACTAGTTTCTTCTAGCTACAATGTTCGATTAGTCCATTGATGTAGATCCTTCTCATTCACCGGACTATTATTTTTAGCTGTAGATAGACCGGTCGTAGACCCTTTTCATTCCACAACATTACCTAAATCTCAGTATCTTTTCAGGTGCGCATGACTGGGGAGTGGGGTAGAAGGGAAGAAGGGAATACATTCTTCCGTCATCCCGAGGCCGTAGATCGGGATCATCTATATCGATGGACTTTTGGATATTGTTTAGACAACATAGTGAATGTT
Source organism: Penicillium turbatum (assembly GCA_030762825.1). Lineage (NCBI taxonomy): Eukaryota > Fungi > Ascomycota > Eurotiomycetes > Eurotiales > Aspergillaceae > Penicillium > Penicillium turbatum. Next base: position 1,315,247 of record JAUJYX010000014.1, read on the forward strand.
GTAAAAAGATAAAATTAGTATGAGTGTATAGCTAATCAATGGTACTTTAAGAATCTCTTAACTCAGAATTTTCTAATTAATTTAATCAACAACAATCCCCTATCATAGACTTATATATCTATATACGGGGAGTCTCGGCAAGATCAGGGAAGGGGGAAACCGGGCGGAGGGGAGGGTCACGCGGGGCAAAATGACGAAAACGCAGGTCGGGACTGAGGTCACTGCCCCATCTCTCCAACTACTTCTACCGGTTTGATCCCACTGACGTTGTATCTAATTCTACTTTATTAATATCCTTGTTTCAAAGCTTGCCACGTCTTCTACTTAAATCTGTGAAAACTCAATTGATTTTCTTTCAATCTTCATTATACCCCTCTGTATACCCCCAAATACCCCTCAATACCTTCAATATGAGTACTACAGCAGCCCCCGCTGGAGCGGAGAACATTAACACCGATATCGTCACACTCTCCCGCTTCTTGACAGAAGAGCAGGTGAAGCATCCCGAAGCCTCGGGAGATTTCACTCTCTTGTGCCATGCCCTCCAATTCTCCTTCAAGTCAATTGCCTACTACATCCGTCGTGCCTCTCTTATCAACCTGACTGGATTGGCCGGTTCCTCAAACACAACCGGCGACGACCAGAAGAAGCTGGACGTGATCGGCAATGACATCTTCATCTCTGCCATGCGCGCTTCCGGCAAGTGCCGCATCGTCGTTTCAGAAGAAGAAGAAGAGGTGATCAAGTTCGACGAGCACCCCAACGCCCGCTACGCCGTTGTCTGCGACCCCATCGACGGTTCCTCCAACCTCGACGCCGGTGTCTCAGTCGGCACCATCTTCGGTGTCTTCCAGCTCCCCGACGAAGTCCTCGGCCCCAACAAGACCGTCGGCCCCGAAGACCTGCTCCACCCCGGTACCAGCCTCGTCGCCTCCGGATTCACCATGTACGGCGCTTCGGCGCAGCTGGTGATCACCATGCGCGGCGGCGGCGTCAACGGCTTCACCCTCGAGAACTCCCTCGGCGAGTTCATCCTCACCCACCCCAACATGAAGATGCCCACTTCGCGCTCCATCTACTCCGTCAACGAGGGTAACAGCATGTACTGGGACGAGTGGTGCAACGCCTACTTCCACAGCCTCAAGTACCCCGCCGATGGCGGCAAGCCTTACAGCGCCCGTTACATTGGTAGCATGGTTGCTGATGCTTACCGTACGCTGCTGTACGGTGGTATCTTCGCCTACCCGGCTGACTCTAAGAGTCCCAAGGGTAAGCTGCGTATTCTGTACGAGTGTGCGCCCATGGCTATGCTGTTCGAGAACGCAGGCGGTCTCGCTGTTAACTCGCGCATGGAGCGGTTGATGGAGGTTGTGCCTGAGCACATCCACGATAAGAGTGGTGTCTTCCTTGGCTCCAAGAATGAGGTTCAGAAGATCATTGACATGTACAACAAGTACAAAAAATGAGCGATTTCTAGGACATAAGTTTGGTTTTGGATTCTTTGTAAGGTTATTTTCTCGTCCTATTGGATTGAGGATTTAGCTTGACCTGCCTCGTTGCAGTTTTGTTATTTTCAGCGTTTTACGATACTTCCACCGCATAGTCGGTCAAAATAAAAGAATCTATTACATACGATCTTGTTGCTTTGTATAGAGGTGCGGAGAAGGATCTTCCGCCTCAGGTCACTCAGATCTGGGCTGTGTTAGGGTTTCAATCCCACCATGCATCGTCTTGTTGTAGTATCCACACTGTCTCTTGAACATCTTTTTGACATCCTTCTTACTCAAGGTGATTCTAACCTGCAAAGCAAAAGCCAGCTGATCAATGTATCGACATCGAAGCCTGACGCCACGATGCTGACAGCCCCGTTCCTACGACTTGCAGGTAGCTTACAACAACCCCAGCTCAGATCTCAAAAACCCTAACTAGAAGCCTTGCACTTGGCAGATATCTCCCATCCTGCATAAAAGCTCAATACCAATCGTCGGGAGCTGAGTTTGCAGATTGCTTAATTCAATTTTAGTTATAGCGTCAAACATACAGAAGATTCAACGAATCCTCATCCACAAAAACGACGGCGTGCTCTGACATTATCTTGCGATAGTCCAGGACTACAAAAGGATGAAACAACCTGCATATCTGATCAATACCCATATATCACAGGCTAGTGATTCCTGGTGGTAGATACCCAGCCATGTCTTCTATCGAGAAAGGTCCAAGTATACCAATCAGCGAAAAGAGATCAGAAAGGCCAACTGAGCCGCAACACGCCAGAAATGGCAGTGGTTTCGTGCCGACAGATACCCCAGCTGAACGATGTCTGATCCTCAAACTCGATGGACTAATCCTCTTCGTCTTCCCTGTGTACTCCAGGGGCCAGGTCCTTGATTCCTCGGCGACTAGCACCACCTATCTCGGCGGTATGAAGGCCGCGGTATGAAGGAAGACCTGAAAACTACGGGAATCAATTGGACTATGTACCTGCAGATAGCCTACAAGTTTGTCTATTCTCTATCCTCGGTAGATCGAATAGACGAAATGGTCTGCTAGTCAGAGTACACAGTTAATCGAGTAGCATGTTGCGCATAGAATACATTGTGAGTGAAAATCTACCAGAATAGTAGATATTAAAGTAGGACTGACTATGAGGTGGGTATTGTGATCATGTGCAGCGTGATAGATATGGCTAGCGATGTACATGTGTAGATGAGGTATGAGCATACACATAGCAAGTCTGAACCGGGAACATGAGATTATAACACATGATGAGAAGTAGGTATGGAGATTGAACACCAGAAGGGTGTGTGAATGCAAGTGATGAAAGCCCACAGTTAAGAAGGGAACAGAGAGGAGTAGAGGTAAGAGAGAGAAGGGAAACCTCAGCAAGCATTCGTACCAGACGAATCGCAATGCAACAATTGAACGCCAAAACTAAATGCTGGATGGGAAAAGTAAGATATGGTCCGGAGAGAAGCCTACACGTGGACTGGCCACGGACATGACGTAGGCGTACATGTGGGATAGGGGAATCGAAAGGTCAATGGGTATCGGGTTTTCGGTGGAACATGCCAAAGATAGAACTGAGGCGGTGCCGAAGTTTGCCCTTGTTTGTGGGAGCTTCAGCGAGTTGAGGATCTGGAGAATCCAGCTTCTTCCTGCGGAGGCTCATATGCTGTGTGATCCGGGAAGTTGTAGCTGGGATGTCTCGATATGGCCCCGGTTTTGGTTTGGCAGGTGGATGCTCCGGTTTAGATTTTGCAGGAGATTTCGCGTTAGGCGGGCTGGCCCGAGTTGTATCTTCCGGTTCAGCGGAATTTCGTCGTGTGGAGGGAGGACGGGAGACTACGATATCGCGGCCGTTCTCGCCCGAGGCAGTGAACATGCTGTGTCGGTTTAGACGAGTGCTAAGCCCAGAAGCGGACCGTCGTTTCGCTCGATCCATGAATGCGGCACCAGTGGAGTTTGAGCGCTTGGACATGTTACCAAGGCGCACTGCATCAGCGGGGGCTGTAGTGTTGGAGCGGCAGATATTGGAGATCGACACGCAGCGTTTGCCACCGTTGGCCTGGTCTTTCAATGGGCTAGCCTCATCGCTAGTCGGGAAAGAGTCGTTCTGATTCTTGACGCTTGTTGGAGATGAGACATTCGACTTCGCTCCAGAGGGAATCAGATTGTCGTAGCGGAAGTTGTCAGACCACCCTTCACGAAAGGCGACCCAGATTCCGGTGATGACAATCAAAGTTCGCAGCCCATCATCAAGAGTGACCGAGGTCGCACCGAAGGGTGTCTCTCCATCCGACGCGTCGCTCACAACGGACATACCTGAGCTTGGAGTCGTGGGGCCGGTCCCGCCCCGAACCGCTGTAGAATATTCATCATTCACTTCCAACTGATTTCGGGTCATGGAAGCGAGAACCGGATGGCGGCGGGTGGTCGGATCGATGATGCTAAACGTGAACCGCTTACCATCCTCCCGCGACGATGTCCCGGAAGGCGCAGTCATCCGACGACTCCTCCCACTCCGCAAAGCCCACCTCACGATTTGTAGTCCACTGTCCGTCTGAGCGACAAACTCATAAGATCCGCTTGGGAGAGGCGACGCATCCCAAACAGGGCCAAAGTTTAGACATATCTCCGCCTTTCCCTTGAGCCGAGCATCTTCTTGTGACTTTTGACAAATTGTGGCGACAACTTCGCGGTGGTCTTCGTCCTCATCCTCCGAACTGACCTGTCTCTCAGGTATGCGGTCCACCGCCCGTTCATACTGTTCACTAATCACAACGATGAGGTCGTAAGGGCCCAATCCATTTCTGGTGCGATAGATGGCCGGGAATTTGCGAGCTATCAGGGGAATATATGATGTCGATGGCAGGACATCTACCACTGGCAGTGGACGCGGGGTCTGCGATACCTGCTGTAGCTGAATGAGGAGTTTGGGACGAAGTTTGAACCGCTTATGGCGAGCATGAGAAACAGGATGGGCGAATTGATAGGACGTTTTTGGCCGCGACTTGCGAGCTGTGGATGCACGAGCGGGCCGGGCCCTGGCGACAATAGTAGTCGATCCTTCACCCGACTCCGATGCCGACTCAATCGAAGTCATCGCCATCGCAGATACTAACCCTGGACACTCGGTGGAACCATCAGGAAGCTTAGGGCGATTGTAAAAAGTGTTTAGCAACGGCAAGGCAGACAATGAGAATGTAGGCGAGCAGAGCGTAGTAGAGGCGGAGGGTTGTGTTTCTGAGTTGTTGATAGGTTCATTTGCGTGAGCTGCTGCGGCATCCGCTGCGAGACCAAGATTTAACAACATTCTTGAGCCCTAGCGGAGCCACATTGGTGTGAAGGTTCCAAGAAGTCGTTGGATTTCATTCAAGGCCGATGGTAATCATGCCCGTATCCAAACTCGTCAGCTGCGGGGGAGAGCTCAGCCCGGGAACTGGGTGGGGTGGCGGCACTTGATCGTTTTTGTTGCAGAGTGTAGAAAATGAGAGACGCGAGATTGAAAAGATGACTTGCACCTCTCTGTCAGGGATGATCTAGGAAAGGATGCAAGGGGTAAAGTAAAAAAGAGTGGAAGGGGATATATCAAAAAGTTTTTTTTAGTGGAAGGAGCAACAAAAGCATCTCCGATATGGATTAGGGCAGCATTATAGAGCTTTCAAATAGGAAAGAAAATTCAATATTGAATTATTTTGAATTTATTATGCAGTGGAACCTAGGTAACTACGTTGTATGCAGATGACTCTATGTAAATGTAATAAAAATGTAATAAGATTAGTGCACGGGTTTATGCTCTGCCAAACGGATCGGCCATCTACGGTCTCCGACTCATCCGGGTTCCGAGGGTGATCATCTACAGCATAAGAACGTCATGATGCTGTCTCGTGTCTTAAGAGGATACGACTATGTATACCTTCTTGGCATCTCTTCAATTAGAACCGATGGCTTCATCTAGTATGGCTTATGTATATACGTAGTACCTACCTAGTGGATTTCCTCTGCCACTTTTGGCCTTTTCTTTCCGTCTTAGTGCTCAGTCCTTGCCGCTTTTTTGCTCATTGAGTAGAATTGAGCACGCCCCTTAGTATTATATAATCACCAGGCTCCCCCGGGGCCGAGGTCCCGAGGTCGCTCACTGAGCATCACCTTAATAAAATATACCACGCTAGCCCTATCCAAATATACAACGTAGTTGTTCACCACGACTCTAGCTAATGATGGGGTGTCCGTCACGTGAGATCACGGGTCACCCAACACTGATCCGTCTGTTTTTCCATTTAATTTTCATCAGTTTTCATCCCGTGGATTTCATTTCAGTACTGGTCGGACCGTGTCCGTAGCATTTTGGCCATCGTCAATGGTCAACCTCGCATGATCAACACGGATAACTATAAGGGTGGGTCAGATAACAATGTTGTCTGCTTGCTATCCACCGGATTCTACCCCACCCCTGCCAAGACTCTTGGATCGATCTTGTGCCCCTATGGTACGTCACTTGTTTTTCTTTGCAATACTTGAGTCGCTTTACTCATCCGCCACCAGACCTTGCCACTACTTCCCACCCCCAAGACTGTTCCCCCGGAAGGCGGCGCTACAAGCCTTCTAAGCGGGCCCACCCCAGGCCAAGTCCTCCAGGATGTCGCCAGCTCATGTGCCGGCGCCCTGTCCAACAATGATCCCATAGGCTTCGCCACAGTCCGCTCAATCGAACGCAAACCCAGCATCGACGAACCAGGCCTTCGGGCCAAAGTTTCCTTCATGACCAGCATCACAAATCTTGAGGAAGAAACAATCGTTCGGTCACTGCACCCTTCTCTGAGGGATTGCGATAGCGTTTCAGTTGTTGAGGGTGGTCCGGTGGAGAAACCCCTGTGGCTGGTCAGTGCCCGCAGTGCTCAGCATATCAAAAACACACATGCCGCCGGAAGGGAGATACATGTCCTGCCACAACAATGTCTTCCACCTACGTTACCCTTAGGTGTGCCGTTGCGTCCCGTACCCATCAAGACTATCGACCCCAAGTCTTTTCTCCAACCCCAGCAGGTCACATCAATTCGTGAAGCCTTCCCTGGTTCCATCGGGGTACAAGTACTTCTCACTGGTTGGCTATTGATTTTGTTTCTAGAGAAGAAGTCGCTAGAGGCATGCTGGTATAAGGGTGTCCCGGACGAGGTCGGTGGCTTACGGGTGGGATACATCATAGCATCGTTCTGTGGGACAGCTAACATCGTCGAGTCCGGTCGAGCGGTTAGCGGTGCGCCGGGAACCCTAGGCCAGCAGGCGGCACTCGGCCTACGATTACGGCTCCCAGGTGGTCAGGAAGCACTAACGACAGTGACGCATGCATTTGTCCGTCTTGCCGATTCCAGAATGTCGAAAATAAGAAAACGTTTCACGGAGTATATCTTGGCAGCGAAAGAGTACCTCAAGCGGATGCAACCACCGCCGAGGCAGGCCCCACAGGCTGGCATTGTCCACCCGAAACACGTTGGGAACTCGCCGGTTGGTAAACAAGTATGGTTGAGCGGAACGGAGACTTGTGTATGTGTAATTTTTCCTTCAGACTACCAGGGTGCACAATGTGGACATGACTAACCTCACTAGATCGGCACTATCACAGTGACTTACGACCGAAGTACACGTCACCGTCTAATTCCATATCCTCATGGATTCCAACACGATTTGAGTTTGGTCACCGGGCCGAATCTCCCCCAGCTCACGAATCCTCCCCACACCCCGCGGGTGACAGAATGGGGTCCATATGAAGAGGCGCTACAAGGCCGGCCGGTTTTGGTCCACCGCTATAATATTGCAACCGAAAACTTCTTCACTTACCAAGGCCATGGACTAACAGCACAAGCCCATCAGTCCATCATTCATGGGACCCAGTACAGCTGGGATGCACAGGCGTTTGGCACAGCTTTGCTATGGAGGACGCTCAGAGACACTGAGAGCGTTTGCGGGGCATCAGGTAGTGTCCTCTGCTTAGGCGAACCCAACCAAGAGGTAGCCAGAGCGCTCCTCTTCCAGAACTTCGAGGGGCCCTTGACAGCGAGTGAGTATGTGCACATCGAGGTGAATGAGGATGCTCCTTCCTTTAAAGGGGGCTTCCTTTTGCCCGAAGAGATCCGTCGCTCGCAGATCATGACCGCGAGGGACATATACCCGGAAAGCTTCAGCACCCCACAGAGGAGCTCAAACTCGGGGGTCCTTTTGGAGAAATGCGGTATGGCTGTGTAAAGCCGTTTAGGGAAGACTTGCTCCGGTGGTTTGGTAGCGGACGATACGAATCTGGGCGGAAGGATGGAGATTAGCTTCCTTGCGAATATCCTTAAGGGCTATTAATAAGTACTTTACAAAATAAACTGTATTGTTAGGGCGGAGTGCTCTTTTAGGATAGACTTAGCGTGAACTGAGTATACAATATATACCTTTGACAAATCTCGTGCGCAGCTCACTAAGCTTGAGCCCGGACTGAGATTTACTCACTGAGTCGGACTCTGAGCGCCCTCATAAAAGCGGCGGCAGCCAAGATAGGAAAGCCCCACCCGGCAGAGAAAAAACACTACGTAGAGGTACCTTAGGTACCTATTGTACAAGGAATGGATTGTGTTCTGCATCCTACGTTGTAGCTCGTAGACCACATACATATAAAGTGGGGGAAATATCACGTTCCAAGAACAAATTTTGCCGGAAAATTCGACCGAGGGATTTTGGATCTCAGGACCAGAAAGAATTTTAGACAAAGTGATAGACCTGGTGGTGGAAATTGAAAGGTTTGCTGGTGCCTGTATGTACTTGGCATACCTGGTAGGATCGGAATTAATGGAATACTAATGGTTGGTGGCGAACTACTATACTAGCGCAGGATATAGGGCTGAGTTGATTACAAGTTTGCAGTTTACTATAGATCTTTGATCTCCCCAAACATGATTGACTGTGTTTCACAGATTGTCCGAGACCTGAGACAAATCCTTGCTTGTGATACCCATGCATATACTGCATTTATCTACAACGCAGCGTCAAACAAATGTGAAAAGTGTAGACAACATCGCATCTGGGCATAAAAGTCAAAAGGTGGATCGGAGCTGGACCTCGGAAGTGGCCCCGGGGAGCTCGGAGGTTCCAACCTTGGAAAATACCGCCCCGTGGTCCGGTGCCGCTGACTAATTATGCACATTTTATGCAAGTCTTCACTTTCACAAGGGAGTTCGGTCCATCTGGCGGTAAACAATTCCGACATTTGGACCCCCGACAATCCGCCCCAATCAGGTGTCCTAATTGGGAAAGATCATATTCGAAAACATCCCTCTCTTAGTGGCTGGAGTCATTAGAGATCGTGATGGCTTCAATTCAACCTACATCAAGGCCGCCACCACTGTTCGCCAAGTTATTACGATTGGATAACCCAATTCGAAGCTTGACGCTGGCCTTCTGGTCATGGAAGGTCTTGTTATACATTGTCGTAACCGCCAGTCCAGGCTTGGGATATGACACCTCCACCTCCTTGATCTCATACGCAGCCAATCCGACCACGGTGGCCAGCCAGTCAGAGTCTCTCTCGGGGTCTCTGAAATTTGCCCGATGGGATAGTATCTACTTTCTGGACATTGCCGAAAAGGGATACCTGTTCGAGCAAGAATGGGCCTTTGGCTGGGGCTATACTAAGCTTCTATCTCTTTTTGTCTCTGGTACATTACTATCTCTATCTACCTGCCCGGAATAGACATCTCCTTCCAATAGATACTAATATGTTGAGACAGGTATTCGTCTCTCTGGCGGAGATGCTGGACCAGCTAGCACTGCAATGGTCGGTGTAGTCCTCTCTCACGTCGCCCATTATCTGTCTGTACTGGCACTCTATCGACTGTCGGCCAATATCTTTGGTCATGCAACAGCCCACCAGCATCTCATCTGCTTTCTGTCAGCAGCCCTTCACATCATCTCGCCAGCGGGCGCTTTTCTGTCCGCGCCTTATGGCGAGTCGATTGTTTCATTCCTGAACTTTACTGGCTTTTACCTCTACTCATCGTCTCTCATCGCCGAGCGCAATGGGGCCACGCGTCTCCGAGACGTTCGGGTTCTTACTTCCGCCGTTCTCTTCGCAGTCGCCACCATGGTCCGCAGTAATGGGGTTCTCAGTGGGTTCTTGTTCGCCTACGATGCTGTGGTTCTAGCGTGGAAGACCTTGACTCGAGGACCTACACTACATACTACCGTTCGTCTTGCAGTGATCGTAGTCGGTGGCTGCATTGTAGGATCTGGGATGGTGATTCCTCAGATCCTGGCTTATCGCATGTACTGCATGTCTGAGGACGATGCTCGGCCATGGTGTGAGTGGGCATTGCCTAGCATTTACGGCTGGGTCCAAGAGCATTATTGGTAAGCGTTTATCTATGATCGAAAACAACCGCTCTTACTAACTTCTTGCAGGAATGTCGGCTTCCTACGATATTGGACAGTCTCCAATATACCCCTTTTCCTGTTGGCCGCGCCGATGTTAGCGATTCTCTGCAGGTCCAGCTTGTGGGCATTGCAGAGTCCCTCTTCCTCGTCGACTAGCCCCGGTTCCATGCTCACTCGGCTAGCTGTTCCTCAGGGCCTGCTGGCAGTCATGGCATTTACTAGCTATCATGTCCAGATCATCAACCGCATTTCGTCTGGATACCCTTTGTGGTATTGGTACTTGGTCACTAGCGCTGTAGACCTCAGCTCAAGCTCACTCAAGCAGAGCCGGACTCTTGCCGTCGCTGTGTACAGCATGGTGGGCTATGCGTTGATCCAGGGAGTTCTTTTTGGTTCTTTCCTACCTCCGGCTTGAACAAGACAGTATCGATGATCTGGTCAACATTATCCCGAGCCACCTGCTGTGTATTTATATAAGCTGTTTGTGGGGGGAAAGCTATGCTTCGTGGTAATAAAATTTCTGCTATTTTGGCTGAAGAAAACGATAATGGTGGAACATAGCAAGGCTGAGACCACCCCCACGAATCCTCAGATATAACTTGTAATCACACCCGGGTGATGAGACAAGGTCTAGACTGCTGTGAGTGGCTAAGAACGCAGCTATCCCGGATTCGTTGGGCGGGCGAGGCGCCTGCGTAAGGGCTGTCTGCCTAAATGGGGGCAAATGGCACAGCTCTGAGCAGGTGTCCAACTCGTGAATTATAAATTTGAAGGATACCACCTGAAACAGCGAGAATCCCAGATCATTTTCTTAAAGACCAACAAAAGCAGATCTAAGATCCTACATAGACTGCATCTACACATCCTTATTGCAGGGCCCAACCTTAGCTCCACGTTACGTAGCATTATGTCATCACAACCTTGACAGGTCTCTCCCCTTTGACATCTTCTGGACCTCCAACATCCAGGCATTTCAACACAAAAGTGAGGCCGAACTACTGAATTTTTCGATTCCGGACAGGAAGAAGAGCCTTGCGTTGAAATATCTCTCGCCTACCACGTCAAAGTACCTCATGCGGACACAACCGCGTGAAACAAAATCTCCGGTTCTAAATTCCGCGCATTTCGGAGTGGGAGCTTCAAAGTCTTATTAGAAGTACGCCTCCTTTCGAATCTCATTCCTGCGATGGATCCTGTGCGGGACTAATACGTTGCTTTCGTGAAACACGGGCATTGCTGACGTATTGCTGCCAGAGCTCACCCGACGGCAGACGACTTCTCCCTCACCCCATCTCCATCTCGAGTCGACCATCCCCTCCCTACCTCTTATCAGACTATGGAAGCCTCCGGCCCCAAGGCGATTCTCACAGCCGACAATTTCCACCATGCACAAGACCTCTCCCGGGCGACATCACCCGGTGGTGAGCCCGCCGGCGTGAATTGCGAAGGCGAACCGATAGCCCGCGTGCGGCCCCGTACCTACCCATACTTCAAATACCTTCCATATCAACTGGAGGATGAGTCTGAACGGAATCAAAACCTGCGTGAGATTCTGGATCAGCTCTATATTGCAGTGGAGGCCGGCGACTTCAACCCCGGAGCCGTGCACTGGACACGCGAGCTTCGGGGCTGGCTCTCGCTGAAGTTCGATCCGACTCGTGCGCAGCGCATAAGCCTGGTGAAACTTTATTATGAGCTGGCACTAGCTCCAGGGATCGATCCGTCGGTCGCTGAGAGATTTGCGAGCATGTTCATGTTTCTCACTAAGTGAGTTGGCCGTCATCAGCGTTGTTGTCGGGAATCAAACGGCCGCTAACCCAGATCTAGGCGCAAGCATTATCTCAGACCTATCAAAGATCTCGTATTAGACTGGAAACCTCTTTACAAAGAGCTGAAAGCTTTCGTCCTCCCCACCGAGTCTGGCCTTGTGCACTCAACCAACTTGAAGCGGAATGTCAAGACGTTGACCAAGCTTTGCGCATTCGCACAACTATTTATCGATCCATGTGAACTTCCAGCTATGCTCGAAGAATTCTTGCCGCATTATACCACATCATTCTCAGAAGGTGCCTTCGTTGTCGCGGGGCTCATTAACTTGCTGCTTCCGACATCTCCTCCTCCTGACTCGCGGGCCGATCTCCTACCGCAGAACTACCTGCCTACACATTTCCATTTGTGGTCGTTAGTTGGTCGGTCGAAGACTTTCGACACAACCTATCTGGACTACTTTTCCCGATTGGCCCGAGATTCTCTGACGGCGGATCATATATCATTCTCCGAGCATGGTATTTTTACGAAAGAGCAGTCCGGTCTCATCTTCACTGCTATCCTGAGGTTGTTGGAGATTCCCGTCGGACAGTCCACATCGCCATACAGTGCATTGGTGGATATCTCATCTGGGCTGGGTATCATGCTTGACCGAGACGGGCGAAAACACCCGGTTGCTCACCACATCGCCCGATGGATTGTGATGTCGCTCTCGCCCGCGTGCGTCGATGCTGAAGTTTCGGTTCTCACCCAGCTGGAAGGTCTTATCCAAGCCGTTGAGACCTTCTTCCACCCTTCGAACTCGGGCCACTGGACCAAGACTCTGTCGCAACTTGTTTACTACCTGACTGATTTCTTCGTCATGCGCTGGAACCGGGAACAAAGTGGTGAATTGGATACTCCACCCGAGCGACGATTGAATGAGCCTTTGAAGCGGCGATTTGTTCTGTGCATCCGTGACGTGATATTCATGGGCATCTACTCCAAGAGCAGCACTGCAATGACATTCTCCCTGTCGACCTTGCAAGGTCTGGCCTACTTGGAGCCGCATCTCATTCTTCCCGGGGCGTTGCAGAGGATCTATCCTGCGCTACAAGGTCTGGTCGAGGTGCACCGGACTACATCCTCTCTTCGGGCTATGACATCGCTGTCTCGTGTCATTTCACGCACTAAGGGCTACCGCTGCCATATGACAACTCTGCTGGGTCTAACACTTCCTGGTATTGATGCCAATGATCTTGAGAAATCGCTTCATGCTCTCTCATTCATCCAATCAGCCTGTTACAACATACCAATGGTCGACTTGACCAAAGGGCGAGATGACATCAACTGCGACATGCTTGCCATGCAATGGATCTCTGGTGAAATGGAAAGGATGGAAGAGCAAGGGGCTGATGTGCAGCTTGGCTATGATACAGAGCTGGATGATGAGACCGAGGAACTGATCTTACGCTCTTCAACATGTGGTTTTGGAGATTTCACGGTAGCTTTCTTGGGTCGTGTCTTCACACTATTGGAGAATCTGCCGGACGTCTCCAGAGTCCGAAATGGTTCTCCTGAAGAAAATATTGTCAATACTCTTCCCGCCACGCTTATGCCTTTACTTGCCTCCCTGTCTCCAGAGTATTACGATATTGCTCTGGCGAAGATTGTGGATTTCGTGTCCAACCACGTCATCCACCAGGCTCGTGATGCAATGGCCTTCATCTGCAACGCTCTCTGCAAGGTCAGCCCTGAAAAAGCCCTTAAGCGGTTCATTCCGGTCTTGACTGGGGCGATTCGCACTGAGATCGAAGATAATGGTGCTGGATCGACCCGAACCACAGGAACTGACGTTTTGCCGCGTGATCGTGGTCTGGTGTGGAATGTCAGTATGCTCAGCATGTGTGTTGTGCATGTCGGCAGCGCCGTCATCAATCACCGCCAAGAACTATCCGATATTGCCATCTACATGCAGCAAAACTGCCGTGGCATTCCCACAGTTCACATCTCCAACTTCATTCACCATCTTTTGCTCAATCTCACTGGGACCTATACCAATGATTTCTCACTCTACGAACCTGAGGTGATAGCGAACGGCATTGAACCGAAGCTATGGAGCTACCAGGCTGATGTGGACAACCTCAACATCAACTGGCATGTGCCAACGCGCCAGGAGATCGAGTTTGCCGTTGATGTCTTCAAAAGCCAAACAGAGAGGGCTTTGAAGCAATTGTCCGCGCTTACTCATGAGACATCAAGTGTCAAACGTGATGGAAGCGGCAAGGACTGGTCAGATGAGGTTACTCGGAACCTAGTGCTTCTGCGACTCGTTTTGTCTGGAATCTCTGTTCTCTTCGATCCCAAAGCTGCATCAACCACGACGCAAGGACCCTCAGATGGCACTTCTGGGGATGTCGAAATGGGCGATGGTCCAACTGATGTCGAGAAAGATGATGAAGCCGTCCTAGACAGTTCTGACGATGCTACGATCAGACAGGCTTTCACCTATCCGACTGGGTATTCCCTCAAAGAGGGAGACCCGTTATACACGACGATCCATGATATTCGTGAGCGAACTGGCTGGATCCTGCATGAAGTCCACCGCTTCTTGAGCGACCATCAAGAGGATGACGTTCCTTGCTTTGGGGCTTTGTACTCTGCCTTCAGATCGTGGTTCGTTGATGTTGGCATTGAGAGGTCCGCTCATGTACTCGACCGGGTCACTCGGCTTCTAGCAGCAGACATTCATCCTTACAAGATGAGTGGCATCCGCAAGGATTACCCGAGAGCTTTGCTTGTGCGCAGAGCCAACGTGTATCACCTCCAGCGCCTTCGACACAACGCTTCTCCGCGTCCTCGTTCCAAGCTCGATGAGATTCTTCTCCTTGATATCGCCGAATCTTGTGTCTCTCTCTATACAGAAACACGCCGCAATGCCCAGAATGCTGGCGAATCAGCACTCAAGGCGGTCTATGGCGGCAGACTGCTTGTCATTCCACCTTTGCTCACTGCCCTGCAAAAGGGTGTCAAGGAGAATGACCACGCGCGTATCAAGGGAGCGCTGTACTCCTTGCTTTTGAGCAGTGTAGCCAAAACCGTGGGACGTAATTGGAAGTACACGCCCGCGTTGGTCAGAGCCTTCATCGATGCCAGCGCCGTTGATAAGCCTTCTGTTCAGAAGATTTGCTCCGGTGCAGTATTCCAGGTGATGGACTACGGTCGTGCTATGGAACGAATGGCAATCTTAGACCAAGAGATTGTGGAAGCAATTGCTCCGTCACAAGATGTCAGCGGCGAGATCGAGAAGAAACGCGCAGTTGTCAACAGCAAGCGCGTTGCTATTGAGAAAAAGAAAGCCGACCTTGCTGAACAGCTGGTCAACCTGGCACGGGTATCCCATTGGAAGATCGCCAGTCGCGCTGCGACTATCGTCATGACCATGGGTCTCCGCTTCGACTATATCGCCAGCGATAACTTGATCGGATTGATGACAACCGGGTCCATTGATGACCACCCCGGCTTGCGAGGCATGTACTCTCAGGCCCTCCTTGCCCTATTTACCATGATCGATGTGCGGGCCATCTGCACCCACGAGTACAAGAACTACATTCTTGGCCACCAGCGATTCCCATCCAAGATCAAGGTTGCAACCAAGCCCTATGAGAAAGGATACACTGAACAATACCTCTCAAGCTTTGCGCAGCCAGAGGCGGAGTACTACGTTGATCACGACTTCCCAGGCTGGCTTGTGTGGGGCAAGACCATGCCTGCCTACAGATCCAACGTAGCACGGGACATTGAGTATGACGAGGTGGAATGGGAGGTTCGCACCAAGATGGGCAAGTTGTTTACTCGCGAGTGGTTCTCCAAGTTCTTCATGTACCTGAAGCAAGAGCCCCGTGATCCATCAGCGGATAAGTTCCGCATGTCCTCCGCCATGATGCTCCTCTACGCATTCGAGCTCATGATTCGGGACGGCCTTACAGCTGCCTCGTTTGAAGACATCCAGGAAGAGATCAAGGCAGTCTTCGAAGATGGCAGCGATAAACACCAACATCGTGCCACCGCTGAGATTCTTGGGGCTTTGATCTCCTCTGTGACGGATACAGCGGTGGATAAGCGTACCATGATATGGGAGTATGCATTCCCTATCGTGCGAAAGATCTTCACCGATGGCCTCACGCCTGAGAACTCTGGCTACTGGACAACATTCCTTCACATGATTCTGCAATGCCGGGATCCTCGACGCGCCTGGCCATTGGTCGATTGGCTATCCAGCTTCCGTCTTGATATGTCGACCAATGCAGCCTTCAAAGAAAGCTCCAAGATCAATCTCCTGCATCAATGCATTATCGATTCTGGCTGGCACTACCAGCTTGACAAGCCCATCGTGGAAGATTTCCTCGCACACCTCGACCACCCGTACAAGGGCGTCCGCGAGGCGATGGGTCAGACACTTGCAACCATCTATCGCACGAGGTACCACGAGTCTTACCCGGATGTTCAACATCTTCTTGATGCCCAGAAATCCTCCTCGTCCGTTGGTGCAGTCCCATACCCTCCCACTGAAGACTTTAAGAAGGTAGTCACTGGTGTCTTCAGTCGAATCGAGGAATGGCGCAAGATTAGAAAGCCTGGCCAACAGACACCCTCATCTTACACCTCGGGTAGCAAAACTGTCCTCCTCTGGCTGGA
Organism: Penicillium turbatum; assembly: GCA_030762825.1. NCBI lineage: Eukaryota > Fungi > Ascomycota > Eurotiomycetes > Eurotiales > Aspergillaceae > Penicillium > Penicillium turbatum. The sequence continues at coordinate 1,331,600 of JAUJYX010000014.1, forward strand.
CTCCACTTTGTCCTCTCACGAGTGTACCCAGCTTGTCTCGTTCTTCCCTGAAGTCTTCACGGCGCAGCTTCTGCACATGATGGACGTGAAGGAAGACCCAGAGCTGCAGTCCCTGGCATACCACGTTTTCCGCCACCTCCCTAACATCCCTTACGCGGCCGAGAAAAACTCGGAGTTCATCCAGTCTCTCATCCGCATCGGACAGACGTCCCCATCATGGCACCAGCGCCTGCGCGTCATGATCAACATCCAAATCATTTACTTCCGCCGTCTCTTCCTCCTCGACCCCGCAGACCGCGACAAGCTCTTCGAATGTATCGCCTCCATGCTCGAAGACCCCCAGCACGAAGTCCGTGCCGGCGCCTCGGCCACACTATCCGGTATGGTTCGATGCTCGCCCGTCTTCCTTCGTGACAAGATGGTCAGTCGCTTCCATGAACGCTTCACGAAAACCCTGGCAGACAACCCTCTGCCCAAGAAACCGAAGAACATCCGCTCAGGAATCGCTTCCTCCGCCGTGTCCTCTGGCGCTGGCACCCCGACTCCAGAGCACAACCGTCTGATCATCGTTCGTCACGGTGCTGTTCTGGGTCTTGGCGCTTTGATCCAGGCCTTCCCGTACAACAGTCCTCCACCTCAGTGGATGCCCGAGGCATTGACTACTCTCAGCATCCGCGCGGCCAATGATCCAGGCATCGTTGGTTCGAGCGTGAAGTCGATTATCAGCGAGTTCAAGAAGACTAGGCAAGATACTTGGCACATTGATGCAAAGGTTCGTTAGGATCCGTCTAGCTCTCTATCATGTCTTTTCGTTCGAAGCAAACTAACAACGATTACTAGGCTTTCACATCAGATCAGCTGGAAGATCTATCTGGCGTGCTATGGAAGAGCTACTTTGCGTAAATTGAGCTCGGACAATTTGTTACTCTTCGATGCACGATGGCAATGCGATTGATGGCCAATAGCTGAGGGCTGTGTGTACATATTTCCTCAAGTTCTCCGTGTCTTGACATTCATGATAGAGTTCTTTTGTAATCTGGAAAATTCAAGACATGTGTTACGTTCGTTCTCTGTACATGCTTCGAGGATTCAACAACTAAATTATATAGGCTCCCTTAGGTATGAGAACCCTTATAGTGAAGTCCTACATGTCTTATACATTGCTTGAATAGCGAGACACTAATGTTCCACTCGTAGTAGATTATACAACAAGCACATGGATCGGCACAGTGCCTCCAAGACGTTTTCAGACGAATTTCAGAAGATGTTCGCATGAATTCGAGGTATTACTCACGTATTCGTTGGAGATGCAGTCAATACCGCGTCGTGATGACATCGTAGTATCCGAAAACACCAAAGAAAATGCATTTTATACTCGACGTTTGAGGATATCACATTCCAACCCCAGATTCGGTTTTTTTACTTCTCCCTTATACATCATTGACTTTCCCATACAGCTAATCTCTCAGATGCGTATACTTGCCCATTTATCATCTATTCTCACCATACCTACCACGCACAGCTCGTGGCTTTCAAGCCAACTAATGCACCTCACCACCCTTTTACTTCCCCATCACTTGCCATGAAGCTCCTCGCGAGGCACAACGCCCCAGCCGTATTTCGCACCCGAGATTATGCCTATCTATGGGATCGTCGGTGGATCTGGTGGCGCCGGCTGGGGTATCTGATCTGCCTTGTCCTCATTCTCCGATCTACTTTAAGTCTCTTTGGCCTGCCAGTGACATATCTCCATCGGGCCTATTATGCGTCTTTACAACGTCCGGAGATTCTCCGACCCGGTCAGTATCACCCGATCACTGACATTGCTCCTGAGGAAACCAAGGTAGCAGATGGCGTTTTATCTGAGCCTGATACGATGGGCGTGGTACACAACCGAAGGTACGTGCCAGCGATTCCATGAGTTCAGTGGTATAGAAGCGTACTAAAAAACAGCCCTTATATCAGAGACAAGCAATTCTACCTCGGCGGTACCTTAACTCTAAACAGCATCAAGTCTACGAACTTCTCCCACCCATCCCCAGTGGTCTATGACCCATACCCACCCTACAACAGCCAACAATGGAAGAAGCAGTTCCACGGAAAGTTCCAGCCCTGCCTGGGGCCCCGGGGTCGCTATCTCGACCGAAATTCCCCGGAAGACATGATGCAAGTGTACAAGGGCCAACAAGCTGGGTTTCCAAGACCAAAATTTGGATCCTACGAGGCTTTGGATCTAGACGGAGACGTCTGCACAGACCGATACTCCCGCTTCGGGGTATATGGGTACGACCAGGACGGCGAGGACGAAGTACCAGGCTTCACACGGCCTCCAGCTGTGCCGTGGCACGAAGTTGACTGGAACATGCTGCAATCTCTCTGTCTGGAAAGAAACGCTAACAGATTCGAATCTATCGATATGGTGAACTCTTCGAAACAGGATCCATTGGCTTTCGATCTTCCACAGGCTGCTGAAAAGGTATCGGAGACGCCTGTCGGTTCTTCAGAGGTGAAGCGGTTCCATCCTCGATCGGCGGTGTTGATTCGGGCGTGGAATGGGCTAAAGTGGAAATCTAATCATTGTGAATACCTTCGTGCTTTGATCATGGAGCTTTCCCTGCATTCTGGCGGGGAATATCAGGTCTATCTGCTCATTCATGTCAAGGATGATGACTTGCCCATCTTTTCTGATATCAAGACCATCAATCTGCTCAGGAACTCCATCCCCGAGGAATTCCGGAATATGGCTCTGTTCTTCAACAATAAGCTTCTGCAAGCTTGGTATCCCAAGATCGAAGAACACAGGTGAATTCATCCATTCCTCCCCTAACCCTGACACAAGACAGTCTATTAACTCACATCTACAGCCCCCTTCTTCAACACCACCAACCCCTCCAAATCTTCTCCCAACTCTACCCCCATTTCGACTACTACTGGCAACTAGAAATGGACGGCCGCCACACCGGCCACACCTACCACTTCTTCGACCGAACCATCTCCTTTGCCCGCGCCCAACCCCGCAAATACCTCTGGGAACGCAACGCCTACTTCTACACCCCAGGCCACCACGGCAACTGGACCGAATTCACAGCCACCGTCGACGCAACCCTCTCCGACCGCTCCAGCCACACAATCTGGGGCCCCGTCTCCGGCACCGGAATCAGACCTCTAGGCCCAGACCCACCAGTCCCCCACCCAGACCAAGACAACTACACATGGGGCGTAGGCGAAGAAGCAGACTTCATAACCTTCCTTCCAATCTTCAACCCCAAAGACACGAGCTGGACATTCCCAGACAAGATCTGGAACTTCCGCCACGGCACGGAAACGCCGCGGCGAGCGGCGGTTATCACGATGGGCCGGTACTCGAAGCGGCTGCTTGGGTTAATTCACGAGGCGCAGGCGACGAGGGGATTGGGCCTTGCTTCTGAGATGACGGGTGCGAGCTGGGCGCTTTTTCATGGGTTGAAGGCTGTGAATGTTCCGCATCCGATATATGCGGATGGGTTGTGGACGCCGGCTGAGCTGGCCAGGATTTATAATCCTGGTCCGCCGGAGAATATTAATGGGGGAGCTGATAGTATTTGGAATTTTGATCATGTCTTTGATCATATTATGTATCGGCTTTCGTATATGTTTACCACGCATAGTGCGGAGGATTTGTACAGACGGTGGCTTGGGTATCGGACGGCGGAGCATGAGGGGGGGAACATAGTGAGTGTTGCTTGTTTTTCCTGCTTGTTTTTTTTGGTTTTTCTGGATGATGGCTGATGTGTTGCAGATAACTGAGGATATGTATGGGCGACATTGCTTTCCATCTATGTTTCTCCATACTATCAAGAATACGGCCCAGGGGATGGGTTCGGACAAGGCTGTTCCGTGATTGCTCGATGCTTGATCTATATCTATTTTATGTGGCTATCTTGCTGGTAGTTCTTTCAATTTTCTTTTAGCTTGGGAGCGTTCTGGCGTAGATTTGCTTAATAGCTTGGTATATAGCTTAGAGGAATCTGAAGCTGTACAGTAAATGTCCACTATTCCTCTAGGGCTACAAATGAATAAGTCTCAAAGCAACTCGGCTTAAATTTCAACTATAGTCTGCTTGAGCTCTATTAAACATGAATGAATCGTAAATGCATTGCATGAAGAACAAATAATCATCACCTGTATACAAAAAAAAAGCAAGTTGAAAATAGCCATCAAAACAGACCAGAATGCAAAAATTAAGCAAGTTATGTACGTGAATAAGACCAACTGAGAGATCCAGAAGCAAGTTACCGTTCTTGTGCTCCTTGAATTTTGATAAAATGAAAGTAGTCCATCTCATGACATCGTTAAAAGCACCAGTGGGGACTTTTATCCCCTGGCGTTGTACTTCTCGTTGAAAGCATTGACCGCTAAAAAGAAAGGTTGTTAGCTTGAGATTTAAGCCAACATAACAGGGCAACCACTTACCGACAGCAATCTGCCTATACAGCCAGTTCCGCGAGCTTTCATCTTGAACGGGGATGAAGGGTCCGTTGGCACCACCCTTGAGAGTAATACTCATTCCAGTGCGCTCCTTGGAGATGGTCTGGATATCCGTGAGACGGATGTCCCACTCCGTGTAAAGCTTCTTTGTGCGCACGAGCATGATCCGCGCGTAAGTCAACAAGACGAGCATGTCTCGACCAGGAAGTTCGAGATGGGCAATGTAGTCTTCATTGAAGTATTTGCCGTCATCAGTAGTCTTTAGCCAGAACTGTCCGAGAGCTTCGCGCTGCGAGTACGGGCGCACGATGCCATCGGTACCGATGAAGCGGGTGAGTCGGACGCGATCGAGGCCTTCCGCGTCGAAAACGGTGGTGGTGTTGCGGACACCTTCTGCGAGATCTACAAAGAAAACAAGTTAGACGTGGGTACCAGCGGGGAGATATGATGTAACTTACTGGAGGCAAGATCGAATGCACCTATTGCTGGCTTGGTCGCCAGACCAAGAACACCCTTTCCAACACCCTTGAAGAACCCTTGGATACCTTCTTTCTCGGCACCTTGCAGTGGATGACGTGCCAAGCCACCGATACCGCTTGCTAGACTAGTTGCGAATGCATTGCCACCGGCTGTGATACCATATAGCGCATGCTTGGGACGATTGCGCACCTTGGACATCCGGCGCTGGGTTTGGAACTCCTTATCAAGAGTAGCAGCAGCAAGACCCTTGGACATACTTCCAGTGAGCTTGGCCATACTGTCCGAGAATCCGAAGACGGATTTTTTGACGAAGCTTGTGGCACCCTTTGCAATGCCAATGCCCAGCTCCTGGGGACGGTCGGTCATGACCAGACCCTGATATGGCTCATAGAAGATGGCGGCAACACCGGAGCTGACATTGTTGAACAGGCCGACTGGGTTGCCCAAGAAGTCCGCCGAACCAAGGATGATGTGAATCTGGCGCAGGAACTCTTGAGTGTAGTGCGCACGGATATTGCCGACGAGTCTGGGCAAAGAGACACGGGCGTTCTCGAGCATCAGGGCATTTAGGCGGACAGGTGCATCGTTGACATTACCCATCGACATTGTCATGACGTTGACAAAGAACATCAATGGATTAGAAGGCTGCATAGCGTCTTCCACGTTGACGCGCTCGGTGCGCATGAAAGAAATGTCCAATTGCATGGGCTGGAGATGAAGGAGCTCAAAGTATACATCCTGGCCGTTGTCTGCCTGTTGTGGTTCCGGAATGTTGAGATCTTCATCGCACAATTTGCCTTCTTGTTCCTCGGTCCACGAGGCACCGGGAATCTTGACAAAGTCGAGCATGGCAAAAACGAAGTCCTCATCCAGTTCGAGAGTCATTTGCTGCAAAAGCAAGGTCGCGTACTTGATATAGAGAACACCGTATGAGTCGTCCTTGACCCGTGTCACCATTGCGTGGAAGATGGGGTGTGCTTCCATCTCCTTGCCAGTCTTCGGAACAACACTGGGGTAAAGCAAGATGGGGAAAATGCCACCATAGAGTTGATTGTCGATCTGGATCCACTTGATCGTGGTGTTCAGAGTTTGGTACAACCTAGACTCTCTGAATTTGATCTCAATCTCGCGGAATGTGAGATAGAGGAGTTCCTTCAGATTTTGGTTGATCAATGATATCCCAATACCACCAAGGCGGAGCTGGGCCTTGAAGTTAACGTCCGAATTCATTTCCTTCACTTCGAATCCAGTGTGTGTGCCGGTCTGTGACGATTGTCCTCTTTGTTGCTTGTACATACTCTTGGACGGCTTGAAATTGGACAGCACAAGAGTCTGCGTGGGGCCATCGGCAACAATGTTGATATCAATAATCTTCTGATGTCCGCCAGGCTGCGAAGGTGGAATGCGCATCGGGATCAGATTTCCTATTTCGGCCAGCTTGATGTGGCGCTCTTTGCCCTGACAGGTCAACACGAGCGACTTGTTCTTCGTCGCCGGGTAGTCCCATGCATACGGCATGATACTCCGCGGTGGAATGCGATACCGGATTGGTCTCCAGCCGCTAGTCTGGTCATCATCGTCATCATCATCCTCCACATTTGGATTGGCTTGGTAGAAAATGAACTCCATGTCGCTTTCGTTGCGCATAGAGAACGGCCAGTTGCGAGACTCAACATTGAAGTGCAAGAAAAGAGTCGCTCCTTCCAGGATGATGTCAACCTTGATCAGCTTTTGTCGCTGATTTGCCTTGGCCAACTTGACGTGCACGGTTCCGACATCTGCGATGCTGAACGGAGAGGACCATTGATTGTTGACACCTGGGAAGCACAGGCACAGCTGTTTCTCTTGTACTTGGCGAAGGAAATGAAGTGGCACTAATTCTCTATTTTGAAGCTGGAGAACGTTGGACGAGCCTGGTTCACGCACCAAGAGATCCTCGTTGAGTTTGCTCTTGAGAATGAAGCGAGGGGCGAGAGTGACCACCTTGGTCAACTTGTACTTGCCCTCGCCTTCAGCAACAGACACTCCAGAATGGAACTCAGACCTGCCTTCGCGGTCGGGGAATACCACCTCGAAGGTGCTTCCAATCGCCTCGAAACTCTGCGGCTTGCTCCACGCAGAATCGCCGACCTTCATGATAGATCGATTACTTTGATCCTCATTGGCGTAAGAGTACATGTACGGAAGTGCACGACCTCCACCTCTTGGGTCGGCTCTGAGTCCCTGGCCAGCAGCAGTTCTCGCGGACTGCAGGAATCCTTTGCTCCGAATATCCATGGGAAGGCCGGTCTTGTTCAGTATAAGGTAGGGACTGTACACGGACACCTTGAAAGCACCACCACTGTTGGGGATGTTGAAGTAGTGGAGCTGCAACCTCAGTTGGAGACCTCGATCGTCTTTGAGAGCCAAGGTATGCTCTCTGCGGTAGTCTTGGGCATTACCGTTCACGATAGCAAACTCGCTCTGGCGGAACACCGTATCCTCCAAATCAATGCTAAGCAACAGCAAGTGAGAGAGCTCCACAACGTGCACAGGGCTGACGCCACCCTTTCTCAGGAAGTTTGTCCAATCCTTCTTGGTGTTCTTGTCATAGATGCGATACTTGAAATCGTAGGGCAGAAGGTTCTGAATCTCCACGGGTGCAAAGATCCGGATCCTCATGTAGGGATACACGGTCGTCAGCGAATCTTTGCTGTCATAAGTAGCGTTGACTTGGAAGTAGAACGGAGGAGACTGTTGTCCATTTTCACTAACACACTTGACAGTGCGCGTGGGTCGCTTGATGAGGTCCTTCCAGAACAGTCGCTCTTCTGACCAGTCATATCCGAATCCCTGATCGGGGCGAACAACGATGGAATGAAGGTATGCTGATCCGACAGGAGCCGGTCGTGCATCGCCGGGCAAGATCTTCTCGATTTTCAACAAGTGGCCCTCCCCGGGGCTGAAAATGCCCAATTCCACGGGAATCTGTGTGTTGTTCTCGATGAGAAGTGGCGAACGGAATGTAATGCACTTGACGTTATCCTGGCCCAATGTGACTTCCACAAGTAGCCGGTGAAGAACGTTTTCTTGCTTTGGCTTCAGCGCGTATATTGTTTCACCCTCACGCACGACAGGAATGCGGCTGATGCTATCGAAGCCACTGCCTTCCAGCTTCACCCCAACCACTCCACCGTGGCCTTCCGGCGTCAAGGTTTCACGGACAGCGGTCGAATCTTCAAAGCGCCATGGGGCTTCTTCACCATCAGTAAGCTTTGCCGCTGGCCCTTCCTCCCCGGCACTGACATCGGCCCAAACTCTGAGATCAAACCCGGTATAGTTGCGGATTCTGTATGGAGCATCTGCGCCTCTTGGCTTGGAAAGGACATCCTCGTCCGTCGAGAGGAACTGGAATGATTTGGATGCGAGTGCGATTGTGGCGGATGTCACGGTAAGCTCCATCGTCTTGTGCGAGTAGACATCGAGAGAGAAAACGTCCGGGTTGACCTCCTTAGCCATGTGGAATCCCAGCTGCCAAGGCTCGATCAAGGGCTCCCAGGCTGATTTCGAGAAGTTGTACACATTCAGGAAAGTCTCGAAATTTGTGTCGGCATTCAGTGTGGATGACCAGTCGCGCACATCAACATTGAATTTCTTGACGCTCCAATCGAGCAAAGGTAGATCATGTAGATCACCGATGAGAATAACTCTGACTCCGTCGATCTTGGCCGACAGCTCTTCGCGCTTTAGGAGAACTGAGGTTTGCGGCGCAGTTCCCTGATCCAATTGCCCAACGGTTTGACTCAGACGGCGAGCCCTCTTGGCAATAGTAGAGGATGTTTTGCTGGCAGAACGTCCTCTGGTGGTTTTCACGTCTGCGATCTTCTTCACGTCGCCACTCTCGATCTGCTGGGCATTCTGAGCCCTCATCTCGGCCGCCTTGTTGACGATCTGGATCGCCATTAGGATATCACGCAAAGACAACCTGAGAACCAGAGGCTCAAGGTGCACCTCAATTGAAGTCAAAGCAGATCCCTTGTCTTGCGCTCGGCTATCAATGGACATTTCGACAGTGAAATCATCCAGAATGCGGAGTCGAGAGGTCTCGAACTTATCCATGCGGCACAGGAACATACCAACTTTCTGGATTTGAAGAGTGGACACATTTTGGTGGGAAATGAGGACTTCTTTGGTACCAAGAACGATCGCCTCGGAGTGAGGAATAGCAGGATTGGCCACCATGATCACTTGGGCATCGACAAGGTTAACCCGGAACGACACGGTCATGGTCGCTCCAGTAGCATCACCCAAAGAAGCCTCGGTTGTAGCTCTGTCGGAGCTAGCAGCAGCAACAGATCCCGTTTCGGATTCATCGGGCGTCTCACTCTCTTCCTCTATAACTTCCGTTGGCTCTTCAGAGGCAAATGCAGACTGGCTGAATGACTGCAAAGCAGACAAATAGTCCAGAGCAAACATGATACGAGGGCTGTCAATAGTCAGCATCGCAATGAGATGCTTCTCTGGTCCCCCAGATACGGAGATGCTAGCCATGAACTGCTGCTGGACATCGTTGTTGATCAAGGACATGATGTTTCTGAACTTGTTCGAATCCTGCTTGCGGCTATCGCGGATGGAGAACGAATGAATGAGGAGCTCCGATTCCAATGTACCGTCCGTCAACATGCGCAGCTTAACTCTGGTGTCATTGAGAGAGAATTTGGACAGGCTCGAGTCCTCCATGCGGCCGACAGGTTGGTCATCGTTCGCTAGGATAAGCTCCAACCCGACACTGTCAACCTTGAAGATCATATCGAGTCGTACCCAAGTCTCCTTATTTTCGTTGTCATCGGCAGGCGTCCCTCCCGAGCCGTTCTGCGCCTGCGCAGCCTTCGAAGTAGCCTCTCTCGTAGGCTCAGTGACCGATGAAGGCAGAGATTCGAGGGCCTCAAGCTCTTGTTGTTCAGCATCCGTGACAAAAGCGCCCGGTATTGACTTTGACAGCTCCAGCAAGAATTTGAGCTGGCTTTGGGAGATTCGAAGGTTGATGGGAGATAGAGAGCCCTCAATTTCCATGTCTGGGCGTGGGTTGTTGGTTTGGTGCTCCAGATAGCAGATACTAAAGTCCAGGTTGACCTTCTGAATCATCTCCAGCTCTTCGGATGTATCATCCTCGAAATGGAACTTCGAGGTAAGACGGATATTGCGCACACCAGTAGAGATTACATTGACAGCAGGACTGTCCTTTCCTTCGTCCATGGGGACAAACTGGTTCTTGGCATATATTTCACCGAGATGAGCTGTTATTGTGTCCCTTGGGCGACCATCTGTCATAACGCGTGGGAAAACCACAATTGGCGTTTTAACAACAATGTCGAGCCGCATACGCGAAGCATTCTCCTGAAGTTGATTGGCCTGGTTGGCGGCCGCCTGGCGAGCTGCGTTGAAGATGGCCTGCATCTTGCCGAACTTGACGAGGAAGTTGATGATTTTCCGGTAGGGTTCCTCCAGGAAATTGATTTTTATCGAACCAGACCGCAGATAGACCTCGGAGTCATATCCAGGATATGTTTCACTCTCGGGATCAAAAGTCTCGTACTTGAAATCGGCGAAGTTATCTCCTTCTATCGTCAGCAGGCGCCGGATATCGGAGTCCTCCGCGGCACCGAGGTTGACGTCGTCGACCAGAGTCAGACTGCCTATCCGAGACTGGATGAGCATGGAGCTGCCCACGAGGAAGATGCCAACGTCGGCAGTGTTCAGACTCAATGTTGCCAAGCGGACGCCATCGTTATTGAGAATGAGCGCAATACTCTTGAGATTGGCCCTGATGCGAAGCTTCCCAGCTTGCTGAGGGGTTTCTTCCACTTTGTCTGTTCCTTCGATAGCCTTGTCCGTTTCCGCACTTGCTGCAGCTGGTTGCTGAGGATTTGTGAAAGTAAGAAGAATGAAGTCCAGGAGTGTGAGTAGTGTCTTCCTCGTCACGACAAGGTTGATGGTCGAGACTGAGATGTCAAGATTCATAGCAACTCCTTCATATGTTGACTCAAATTCAGGAGACTCGGGCTTTACCCGCACCATTTTGAGCTGGAAGAGATCTTTGTCTTCATCGGCATCAAAGCCTTTGGATGAGATGATTCTCTTGAATTCAGGAACTGGATTCTCCTCGATGTAATCGTCCACGCTCAACGACTTCAAAACAACTTCAGCAACCATGTCGTACGGACGCATGTAGAAGTCCAGCTGAAACCCTTCAGCAACCAGCTCAACCAGCAGATAATCTCGTTGCGGATCATGGGGATCAGCGCGGGAAAGCGAGCCACGGAGACGGCCAACAGTAAATTTGAACTCGAAGTCCCGGCGATGGATATTGGTTGGTGTATCTAGGCTCTTCTTTGAGTGTTCGCTGTCTGCTTCAGACTCCTCATCATCATCGACAACAGGAAGATCACGTTGGGCTGACGGGTTGAAGGATGCTGATCTGGCTCGTGTGGCTATGGCTGCCACTTCCTTGGCTGCTGCTGCGGCAACTGGGTCAGAAGGTTTTTCCTCCTCGAATTCCGGGATTGCAATCTCGATCAATTTCATCAAGCCTTTGTACTTGGTGTCTGACATTGATGCATGGAGCTCTGGCAGATGCCCAGAGATGCGTGTTCGAGTAAGCTGGGTTACCTTCGGTACGATACACATCTCCAGAGCAAAGTCCACATTGATACGGTCGATGATATGGAAATTCCTAGACTCAACATTGGCATTGAGTTGGGCTTTGGTTGCCTCCACGCCAGGGCCAATTAAGACTTGAGTGGAGTCCAGTTTGATGAGGAACCGATCATACAACAAATGTTCTAGTTGCTTGTAATCTTCCTCCTCATACTGCCTGTTCTGCTTGGATTGGAGATCCCGCATCGCTTGGCGGTCGACCAACTCACTGTTGACGCTGGCATGACCTGCATCAAGAATCAAGCAAAGCGAACTTGGCTGTGTGATACTTTCCGGGACGATAATCAAGGGCGCGTGAATATCGAATTGTGCATCCACCTTCTTGTGCTCCTGCAAGGCAAACTCCAGGCCAGCCCGGGTTTGTTGTCGTAGCCCTTCGACAGTGGCTCCGGCGGTGTCAAGAAGAGCACCAATCGATTCCATATGCCTCTCGGGCGGCTCAAAGAATTTGACGATGCCCACAAGGAATCGGGGGTTATAAATAACTTCGATACTTTTCAGCTTGACCTTGACTGCCGTATCTGCATCGCTTTCGAGCGGGTTCTTCTCCAACTGCAGATGGAACAGACTGTCCTCGTCCTCCACGTCATCTGCGCTGGCTTGCGAGGCGAGGTCGTCGTCATCCTCACTTTGCTCGCTGTCTTTTGTTGGCTCGGGAAGCGAATCCTTGACCTTGACGATCTGGGGATAAAGAGTCCCGGGAGTAGTGCCGTCATACATCTTCAACCCACCGAGGTCAAGATCAAGAAGGTAGGAATCAGGCCGTTGAAGAGCCTTGGCTCGGAAATTGTCGAACACTAGCTTCATGACTTGGTTTGCTGCGCCATGGGGATCTTGAAGCAAAGTGAAGCTACCGGCTCGAAGACTCCAGTTGACCTGGAGCTTAACCCATTCCCGGGGCACATCAACGCTTTCTGTGATGGCTTTCTTTTCATCCCAGTCAATGGCATTGTACAGCTCTTGTCGCTGTTCTTCGGTCATAGTCTCCTCGGACTCCTCTTTCTTGGCGCCCCAGAGCCAGGCAGACCATGATTGTTGTTCCGCGGGCTTCTTGACCCCAACGTTTTCTTTTCGTAGCTGGTTCCGTGCAAGTGAGCGCCAGAACCGAATATCTTCGTAACTGAGCTTGGCTTCCAATCTCTCCATTTCCTTGGTTTCTTCGGGGGTAAAAGCTTCTTCCTTTTTCTTTTTCTTGAACAAGGCAATGTATGCGATTCGGTCATCTCTGCGCTCCTTGATGTAGTCCCAGGTCCAACGTCTGTTACGTTCGTGGATCTTGCTTAGAACAGCTTCTCCAGCGAACCTCATCCATGCCCGGGGGTCCTCCTTTGGTGAGCACTTGGGCTGGATTTTCTTATACTCTTGATGACGAATGAAGTAGTGGAAGAGATCCACCAGCATCAATGCGTCGCGATATTGTTTGTCATCCAGGACGAAGCCGAGCTCATCGAAGAGCAATCGTGCTTTGATTGCAGGGCGATCATGCTTACCCGACTTGTCCATCTCCAATCCAGCACGGCCACTGACAGGACGCAACATGAATTGATTACCTTCATCGGCATCAATTGCAGTCTTTAGTTTCTCCATCAATTCGTCCCGGCTGATTCCCTGGGCACCTGCGCCTACGTCAGAGCCTCGCCCAGTTCCGAGAAGTGTGGCATCTGTATTCCAATAAACCGAGAGGGCACCGAGAACAGCCAGTTTGTGCGTGACACTGGAGTCGGATTGGATGAAAGTCGGGATCCATTCGCCGTCTGTGCTCACTGCACTCAATTCCTTGAGAGTCACACCGACAGCAAACGGATGTCCAGGCGAAGCGATGGAGTCTTCGTAGCGGAAATGAACATTCTTGATGGAAATCTGCAGGTTGTCCACCACAGCCGTGATCAAGCTCTGCGTAAAGCTCTGGTTTCGGCGCTGTTCCTCTTGACTCATGCCCTCCGCACTGCGCTCCCGCAGAAGCTCGGCACTCTCAATCCGATCCATCTTCAGCGCATTCGCTCTCCGTTCTTCCTCCTCCGGGTCGTAATCCGCATCTTCTCTGGGTGCCGCGAGCAGGAAGACATCTTCGATGTCGACTTTCACTGGTTTGCCTCTTAGGTTTGACCACGGGATAGATAGTGTGAGTTGTCCGAGATGGCCTTCAACGACGTTCAGCGGGAGGCGTAGCTGGTCGAGCGCTTCGCGGCGCAGTTCGAGGTTCTTTAGCTTGACGTCGCCCGACCAAATTCCAATGTTGAGCTGCTTCGCGTCGAAATTTTTGACGTAGATGCCCAGGAATCGGTTAAGCAAATTCGCAACCACTCCCTCCAACATGTTGGCGGCGTGCGGCCGTTGACCGGGCCTGGTGGCTGGGCACTATGGCCGGGGCGGAGATCGCTTCAATGCGTTGCGTACGTCGGGAATTTGATGGTAGCCTATAATTGGGAGTAAGTTGCAAGTTAGTGGTGATTCAGGTGAGAAGCAAAGTGCTATTCACAGTCAATGTTTCATACGGAAGGGCTGCTTCTACGAACCCAGGTTGATAGGGGACATTCAGACCATCCAGTTGAGGGAACTGGGAGCACGCGCGACACCGAGGTGGAACTTTCCCCTCCAAGCAGAGTGAAACTCGGTCTTTCAAAGTAATTAAGCGTTAGGTCAGGGATAAAATGAAGTACAAATCACAAAGCGCTAAATATTGAGACAGAATGAAGTTGGGTATTCAAGCCAAGCTAGTGACCCTGTTTGCGTGGACCAAGAGAGGTGCTATCTGTTACGCAAAGGGTATGAGGCGGTACTCGGTACAGAATGGGGTACAGCTTCTTACACCCTTTGCGGGTATCATTTCCGCTCCTACAGGGGTACTTCAAGGGTACACAGTACTCAGACTACAATATGCTTGGCACTACGTGGGGAGTTGGGAGGCCAGTGAGGTGTTCACTATATTTTTGGGGGGGTTTACAAGCACGAGGCGATGCACTGAGAGCCATCCCCTAACAGTCGGAAACTGTACTGTACTGGTGGATACACTTGTTTACCCCAGGAGTGACGTAGCCAACTCCAAGTTAGTCAGCTAGGGCAGGAACCCCGGATCCGTTTTTATGCCTCAGGCATACAGTTTTGGTAACCTGAGGCAGAGATTTCTGCGGTTCGGGTCGCTGTGATCCGCCCGAATAGCAGACCACACCTCATCACTCGGTCACTTCATTTCTGGATATTCTTATTTATTCCCTGCCGGAAAACCTACGCCCTCGACTTTGAGACCAAGTCATTTTCCGGGTGTATACCCTCAATCTCCACTCTTCCACTTCTCTCCAGCTTTTTCTCAGATCAATTGGGTGCGTTGGTGCTGCTGTCCGGTCATACCCGAGGCTTTTCTTCTCCCGCAACCTGCTAACCCGACAACCTCAAAAAGCTGTATCTCCCCGCCATGCTGTACCGCAACGTCGCCGCCCGCTCCGCGCTCCGCGCTATCTCGAGCTCCAATGCCTCCGTGGCTCGCTCCGCTCTGAGCAACCAGATCTGCAAGGCCCAGATGACCTCGTCGGCCCGCAATGTGATCCGTACCTCCTCGCCGCGCTTCGCGCTTGCCGCTCACAAGCCCGTTACCACCGCTCTTGTGCGCTACTCGTCTTCTTCGGCCAAGGTAAGAGACGACACGATACCTTACAATTTGCGCAGAGCACTCAATGGCTAATTTTCGATACTATAGGACACCCACGATGAGGAAGACCCCGATGTCATGGCGGGTATGCGATCCGAGGCGGTACGTATCTCCGCTCACATGTGGGAGTGGTCTTCATATACTAATCTACCATCTCGAATATCAGAAAGTCATCAAGGAGACCTTCAGCTTGAGCAATGTCCCCAAGGAGGCCCTCTACCTCGGTATGGCTGGTGTCATCCCCTACGTGGCCACCTCCCTGCAGACCGTCTTCCTCTCCTACGAGATCAACCGCGCTGCCGCCCTTGGTGAAGGTCTGATCTTCTCCGGCGAATCTGCTGAGCTGATGCTGCACATGCTGGAGCCCATCCAGGTCGGCTACGGTGCCGTTGTAAGTGATCCGGATCCTCTCTACCTGAGTAATCAGTTCTAGCTTTTCAAGGTTGCTAATTGCCATTCTGGGTCTAGATCCTCTCTTTCCTCGGTGCCATCCACTGGGGTCTTGAGTGGGCTGGCTACGGCGGCAAGCACGGCTACCGCCGCTACGCCGCTGGTGTGATCGCCCCCGCTGTCGCCTGGCCTACTCTGCTGCTCCCCGTCGAGTACGCCCTGATCAGCCAGTTCCTCGCTTTCACCTTCCTTTACTACAACGACGCTCGCGCTGCTGCCGCTGGCCGTGCTCCCCACTGGTACGGCATGTACCGTTTCGTCCTGACCTTCGTTGTCGGTGCCTCCATCGTTGCCACCCTGATCGGCCGTGAGCAGATCCAGCAGACCATTACCTCCGAGCACAGCATCAAGGACAAGATCAACGCTCTGATCTTCCTGCAGAAGAAGGAGAAGGCCGAGGCCGAGGCCCGTCGTCGCAGCCAGCTCGGCGAGGAGACCGACTAAATCTGCCTTTTGACAAGGCGAGGGGCGTCAACTCCCCGAGATTGATCTCGATGTTTGCATTACCCGTGATTACCTGTAGAATATACACAGAACGCACTAGGGCGGCCACTGAAATTTTCTTTTGTTTGGAGTGTCAATTAAAAGCTCTCGTCAAAGTAACAACAATTGCTCTTTATTGGTCTCGAGTTTGGAGGGAATTTCGATTCCCGCATTGAGTAGATAAACAAGGGGGCTATGAGAGGTATATACATATTTGTACAACCTACACGATGTAGTACCTATATCCATGGATTTATAGGTGGGTTCCCGCGCCACCGGGAGAAAAAAAAAAAAAAAAAAAGAACGCGCAAAACACGGATCCCAAAAAGCAAGCCATGCTTGGCATCAAATTTGATCTAGAGCTGCAGGAATACCTTCCCAGATTGGGCAGCTATGGAGCTATCTAGAAGGGATTGATAATCGGCATCTTTGTTGGTCACGGGCTGCCGCAGATCGGAGCCGACGAGGGGCATCCCAAAGTGGTAACGGGGAATATTGTATAGGACTAAGGTAGGTCGATCCCGTTAGAGTCACGGGGTGCCGAAAATATCAACTAGAGATCGACTATGTTGAAGCTAGTCATTTCATTACACTGATACAATCCATGCTTCCAATGCTGCTCCAAAGCTGTCTTGACTGTTGGGTAAACAACAGAGTCTGTAGTTGTAGCACAGTGGCATCAATCCAGGATAGCTTGTTCGGTTCTTGGGGCTTGAAAACCCCGCTACCAAACTAGGGAAGGTAAAGCGAGGCCTGCATGTGAGGTACACATAGTAACTAACGCCCCGATTGCGCCAACACGTTGGAATCCCCATAGATCAACCCAATTTCTTCATTTCTTTTTTTTTTCTCGCCTCGTTCTTTTTTCTCTTTGCTTTTTTTCTATATCTCCGCGTGATTTACTCCATACTCGCACGTCCCTGTCCCTGACAGGGCTTGACGGGGAAAAATAAAAAAAGGTCCGTTAGGTCTTTAATTAGAGATGATGACTTCTAATAGGGCAATTAAGCCGGATGACAAGACCGGTTCTCCAGAGAACCTGGTTCTGGAAACGTCATCTCCCGAGATTAGCGATTGGACAATTCTTGATATAATGAGATCAGGATCTTGGTCAATTAGAATGAGTATGATTCCTGGAATGAGAGAGTGAGATCTGTTCCCCAAGAGAGGGGTGATGTATTCGAATGTTCTTGGCCCCGACTAGAACCCGTAGGAATGGGCCTCTCCATTCTTTCTTTTCTTTCCCGTTGCTTCTCCCCCTTCCCCATAGGCTATATATTGTTTAAAAATCAATAATTCTTCCAGATAGTGGGATTTTCTCCATGAATAGGAATGATTTGTTTAATCTGCTAAGAATGTAGGCTAAAAAAGGGGGTTCTAGAACGACTAAGGGACCGCAGGGGAAAAATGGACCGTGTCATGTGTACGATCGACGGGGCTTGTGGAGTGCCCAGGCTTGAAGGAGACAATAGATTTGGTGAGAGATGGGAATATAGATCAATGGAGAGTGTACAACTGTTGTATATAAATGGTAAGATAGATGATTATAGAGAGATATAGAGTTGTAAACCGATGATATAAAAGGTAGATCAAGGTTAAACCAGTTCTTTTATACCTAGAGATCTTGATCTAATAATAGTGGACATATTATAACCATAGTTAAGAAAGAATACATAATAATAATAGTGGGGGGGGAGGGGGGAAGGGAGAGAGGAAGAAGAGGGGAGGTGACGAGGTCTTCTGATCAAAAAAAATCCCCCTCGAACCGGATTTCTGGTTTTTCCTCCCCCCCCCCACCTGGACGACTTGGTCCACCCCTTTGGATAAAGAGTCTGCCCTGGTTCTTAACGACTTACTGCACTTCTTCTTCTCTGTTTCTTCTGCTTCTTTGATTTCTTTCCCCTCTATCCCGCACCATATTCAACACCACCTACGCCTCTATACAATATTCTCTGCATCTTATTCCACCAATTCCTCCATTCAAACACTACTACCTTCATACGGTGAAGCAAAGAACGCCAAAAGCAACTTCCACATTTATACCTGACCACTCTGATACGTCACGCTCCACTTTTCTGCCACGGGAGCTGGTCCCCGTATCCAACCCTCAACACCGCCACCTCGTAGTTCTTTCCCCTCCTCCGTCATTTTCCCTCTCTAAATTTTGAGGACAGTAAATTGGTCTTCTCAACACTTAATATCGTTTTTTTTTTTCCTTTCACACACACAAATTCTGGAAGATGCGGAACCCATTCGAGTTGGACTTTGAGAGCGTCGATGGCGACTCCGAGCCTCAGGATTTCGAGGCCCCCGATACACATTTGCAGCAGGAGGAAGCACTGCAACAGCACCGTCGGAGTATGGACTATCGACCAAAGCAGAGAGACGATGGAGACCGCTCAATTCTGCAGGATGAAGAACAAGCCGATGGTGACCTGAAGAATCGATTCATCGGTACCATTGACCAGGGTACGACAAGTACACGATTTATCATTTTCGACTGCACGGGCGTTCCGGTTGCCAAATACCAAACCGAGTTCCGTCAGATTCATGAACACCCAGGGTAGGTTGTCATTATATCCTTTACGTCCCAAGAGAAACCCCTCCATATTAATTGCCCCGCACCCACACAGATGGCACGAACAAGACCCTTATGAATTGGTCGAATCGGTCTATGTCTGTATCGAAGAGGCTATGAAGTCATTCCTGGCCCTCGGTCACACCACATCCGACATTGAAGCCATTGGCATCACCAGTCAAAGAGAAACCGCGTTGGTCTGGGACTGGGAGACCGGCGAGCCCCTGCACAACGCAATTACTTGGACCGACACACGTACCGTCAATTTGGTACGCGAATTGAAAGAAAGGCCTGGTGCTGATGATCTCGTCAACATTTGCGGCCTACCCCTCTCAACATACCCCTCATCTGTCACGCTACGGTGGATGCTCGACAACCTGCCCGATGTCCGGTCGGCGTATGATGACGGTCGGGCTGCATTCGGAACAGTCGACAGTTGGCTCATTTACAACCTGAACGGTGGCCCCCAGAATAAGCGTTTGGTTACAGATGTGACCAATGCCTCGCGGACCATGTTCATGAACCTCGAAACCCTCCAATACGATGACACCCTCTTGAAGTTCTTCGACATTGACCGAAACAAGATCCGTCTGCCGGAGATTCTTCCTTCCGCCGATCCCGAGGGCTTCGGTAAAGTCGCCGAAGGGCCGCTAGAGGGTGTTCCTATCACCAGTTGTCTGGGTGACCAGGCTTCAGCCTTGGTGGGCCACTGTGCCTTCAGTCCGGGAATGGCCAAGAACACATATGGTACTGGATGCTTCCTTCTTTACAACGTGGGTGACAAGCCTGTCATCTCGAAACACGGTTTGCTTGGCACCGTGGGCTTCCAATTAGGACGTGACCGCAAGCCCGTCTACGCATTGGAAGGCAGTGTGGCCGTGGCAGGCAGTGGTGTGTCTTTCCTTATGAACAATCTTGGCTTCTTCCGCGACTCTCGGAAGGTCAGTGACTTGGCTGCCAGTGTACCAGATAACGGAGGCTGCATTTTCGTCACTGCCTTCAGTGGTCTCTTTGCTCCTTACTGGATTGATGATGCCCAGGGAACTATTTGTAAGTGATGATGCATGCTCTGCTCCGCAATGTCGGTTCAGTCAACTAACGTTTACTAGGGGGAATTACTGCCCACACACAAAAAGGGCACATTGCTCGCGCAACTATGGAAGCCGCCTGCTTCCAAACGAAAGCTATCCTCGACGCAATGGAAATGGACAGTGGCAAGAGCCTTACAGAACTGGCTGTCGACGGCGGCATGAGTAATTCCGACGTATGCATGCAGGTATGTTGCAGTGCCCTCAATCAATTCCCAGACCGAAACGCTAATATTATTGTTCTCCCTAGACCCAAGCTGATATCATTCGCATCCCTGTCGAACGTCCCTCAATGCACGAAACCACTGCCCTCGGTGCCGCGATCGCCGCCGGCTTTGCCGTTGGCATCTGGAAAGACTTCGCCGAACTCAAACATATGAACCGCGCCAACCGTGCCTCCTTCACCCCAGTGATGTCCGAGAAAGAGAGCACCCGCATGTATAAAAAGTGGTCCAAAGCCGTGGAGATGTCTCGCGGTTGGATGGATGAGGAAGATCGGGACGTTGGCGATGACCAATAAACAACTTTCTATAATTACTCGCAACAACGACAGCATTTCACCAAATCGAGTCGGACAAACGACACAACGCATATGGGTCCATCGTCGACCACACGGCCAAGTTTGTGCATCTCATAGCACACACAACACACACACATGGGCATGCGATTGAGACAAAGAGATAGGGGAGAATCCACATCACGATCATATCAACCGGACATCGCACATATTCTGTTTTGGATACCCGGATTGTTTTTTGGGGGGGCATTTGGACAACTTACGTTCCACATATACATATTTAGAGAGTTTCCACTGACTAGAGAGTCCGTCCTAATAGGCGTTTTACACGCCGATGCCCCCTTCATCATGACCGTTATGACGGGAGTCGTGTTTTTGTTTTTTTTTTTGTGCTGTTGCTTTTCCAGAGGACCAAGAGCTGGATTTACTTTTTCATTTTGCCATTGGCCTTGGTTTCTGATGGAAATGAGTCCAACTTGGCATTTGTGTATATACATATGTACCAACCATTTTGTGAAACGATGAAAAAAAATATCAAAATCTATATCTACATATTCACTTGCCACATCTTAACCCAGGATACCTACTTCCGGACCTATCTTCAATACTCAACATCGACGCGGACCTATCAACAAAACAAAACAGCCATGACATCATGCCAAGTGGAGAAGCTGAAGCAGGCTCTCACTCGCTGATCTACCCGGGAAAGCCGTACATCGCAATTACCCAGTGCCAGTATCAAAGCGATGAAGTCATACAGCAACACAAGCCGGTGCCGGATTTACGCCTTGGTCTTTGGTCTTTGGGTCAGGGTTTCGGATGTTGGTTGTTGTGCTGCCCTGAGTGTATTGCCCATAGGATCGGACTGTGGGTATCAGCCCTACAAAGTATGTACCTATGTGCGTGCGAAAGTACATATAACTACATGTACATAGGTATACGTTGTAGTAGTACTGTGTTTCTTTCCTTTTGGTAGTATATATGTATGTTCGTATTTCTGTGACTTCCTGCAAGTTACCGGGAGATGACGGGTGCCCAGATGTAGGGCATACCACAGTATAGTGTCGACGAAGGCAATGCAAGAATTCTATGGCTTCCACGAGGCGTTGGGATGGTGTCTACAATTGCA